>OY755038.1:147507239-149907239 GCA_963576565.1 Aspidapion aeneum
GTTGGTTAGACTATTCAAACCGTGCGATAATTTGTCATGCGCTTATTAGCCCGCGTCGCGTCGTTTTATGCTGTGTATTTCTTATTACATCCTGCGATAATGAGTCATTTAGACAACATAATTTATGAACGGCCCCTTTTCCCACAATTTTTTCAGGACGTCGCAACAGGTGTATGACATCATATTACGGATTTCGTGTTAGCAGGGTCGGGTTTCGTTTTGAGCTACTTGGACTATATCCCTAGGTAAAAAGGGCATCCTTTTTCCTATTGTAGAGGACGATTAACTATTAGTCCCTGTTCCAACAGCTTTAACCGGTATTAAGAATATTCTATTTTATTATAATTGAACCGACGGCTTTTCTGTTTGGAGAGTTGAAGCACTATTAACCATCCAAACTAAAATTTCATAGGATAATTTACTACAAAGTATTTAGTAGTTTTGTAGTTTTTCTGTGTGAAACCACACCTTAAGGAAAACAAGCGTGTTAGAATTAAATAAATTGAGCCATGACGGATCTGATACCTTCCTAGCCCATTAGCACACTCCACGTTATATCAACCTTGAAAACAGTATTTTGTAAATATCTCCGAAATCAAGGCTCCTATGAACTTTTCGGTTATAACCTATTTTTTTTTCAAAAAACGCGCGCTACTATATTCCGAAAACCGCATATTGATGCAACGTTCCGTTAAAAAGTTAGCATTTTTTAAACTTTTTAACTGTCAAAAAACTTGAATCTATTCAGCTCGTTGCAGTAGCGAGTGCTATTTTACCTGAAAATTTCATGTAAATCGGTTAAGCGGTTTAGGAGCTATCGCGTTACAGACAGACATCACGACGATATTGCTAGGCTAGGTCAAAATACACCCAAATAGCACATTTCCGGTGTTATCTCAAAAATTTTTTTTTGTCGAAAACAATACCTTCTCTAGCCGTTGCTGTGCGAGCTAGGAAGGTAAAAAGGGGGCGGGCCGACTGCACACCAAGTAGTATAAGTAGTAGCCTTTAGACTGGATTGTTTAGTTTACATATGAAAACGGTCAGAGATACTTACTTACTGAAATGTCCTGTTTAAAATAAATCAACACAAAAACATTTCATGTAAAAAAGAGCCAAGTACGCGAAAATGGCATTCCGTAAAAAGAATTGAGACAAAAGTAAGGCCAAGTTCTGCAATACAAATTTTTACTAGTTGTAAATGTTTTTCTAAACTTTGCTATTACAGCCAAACTTCTTAATGTTCAATTTAGCACTGTGCCTAAGAGTCATTTACAGCCGTAATAGCCAAGTTTAGAAAAACATTTCCAAACTAGTTTCTTACTTTCATTTTGAAATTTGTATTGAAGAACTTGACTTTACTTCTATCTCAATTCTTTTTACGGAATGCCGCGTACTTGGCTCTTTTTTACATGAAATGTTTTTGTTATGATTTCACTTCTTTTTAAAGGAAGTGGATAATATTTAATTTTTAAAATAGTAAAATATGCGGAATATTGTTCAAAACTTTTGCAATGCCTCACTTAAAATTTTGAGGTTTTTAAATTTTTTCCCATAGTTTTATCATAGTTGCATCAGCCTTCCGAAGCTCTCTAGCGTTTCTGAAAGTGGACAATGTTACTTTTACATAACTTTACATGTATAGGGGAGAAAAGTATATAAAAATTTTCGTGTTTTAAAATTTTTTCCTATAGTTTTATCGTAGTTCCTATCAGTCTTCCAATGCTCAGCTCTCTAGCGTTTCTGGAAGTGGGTAATGTTACTTTTACATAATTTGACATTTATAAGGGAGGAGAGTAAATAAAAATTTTTGGTGTTTTTAAATTTTTTCCCATGGTTTTATCATAGTTTCTATCAGCCCTCCAAAGCTCAGCTCTCTAGCGTTCCTGAAAGTGGGCAATGTTACTTTTATATAAATTTACATTTACAGGAGAGGGAAGTTAATTAAAATATTGGTGTTTTTAAATGTTTTCCTATAGTTTTATCATAGTATCTTTCAGTCTTAAAAAACTCAGCTCTCTAGCGTTTCTGGAAGTGGGCAGTGTTACTTTTACATAACTTTACATTTATATGGGAGGGAAGTAAATTAGAATTTTGGGGTGTTATAATTTTTTCCTATAGTTTTATCATAGTTCCTATCAGGCTGCCAAAGCTCAGCTCTCTAGCATTTCTAGAAGTGGGTAATATTAATTTTAAATAATTTTAATTGTATAAGGGGGTGGAGTAAATTACAATTTTGGGGCTTTTTGATTTTTTCCAGGGGTTTGGTCCTAATTTTGATGATCTATACATGAGTGAGTGAGTCAGTGAGTGAGTGGCAATTTCGACGTTTTTTGAAATTTCGTAACTACTTTACTACTTTATAGAAGTTCATTAAACTTGGAGAACTTGTTAACACTATGAAGGTCTACGACTGTGCAAAGTATGAGATTTGTAGCTCTTTTCGAAGTAGAGTTTTAGATAGGTCAAATATGGGCTAAAATGTTTCAAGAAAAGATGGTACGGCAGCGCGAACTTGGCGAGGCACTGCCGTGCCCTCAGATAAAGACAATGAAAGTCCAAAGTTTTATTTCTACTCAATCATTGTCTATGAGTTTCAAACAAAAGATTATTTTTTCACTTATATAATGGCAACATTGGGGTACGGGGTAGACCTCGTCAGATGTCTATCAGGGGAAATGAATCGACCCCTGCCCTCCGTAGATTCCAGGTACTCTCTGACCCGGAGAGTTAGCACCTGGTTAGGGTCCCATTCCCAGGGTTACGGGAGAAGACCACATCGGTATGAAAGGCGGAGAGGATGGACCTCGGTACGGTGATCATAGCGCAGGTGGCAACCCTTTCTTTTAGGGATAGTATAAAAGAAGAAGATGCTGCCTTGTAGTACCGGCGTTGGAATCGTCAAAGGCTAGGGGAAGAAAACCTCGATCAAAAATCACCTGGTCCTCCAGGTTGGGGGTTGGGGCATTAGACTAACTCTCTGATACCCGGAAAAAACGTACACTGTTAAAAAACCCAATCAAACGCCTCGAAAAGAAATGAAAAACCTAAGACGAACCAAGCAAAGAAACAGGAATATGATTTTTGGTACATGGAACGTACAAGGAATGAGTCGAAAAGTGAATGATATAGTCCATGAGTGCAGCAGAATGAAGGTTGACCTTGCTGTACTAACAGAAACGAAGAAGAAAGTTAAAGGATCTGAAAACCTAGGACAGTATGACCATTTCCATAGCGGAGTGGCAAAAGAAAAACATGCGCAACAAGGAGTATCTATTTTGGTCAACAAAAGGTTTAGAAAATATATCACCAACTGGGAAGCAGTAAATGAACGGCTAATAAGAATGAATATAACAATAAAAGGAATGAGACTTACGATTTTATGCGTATAATGACGATGCAAATGTAGCCGTGAAAGACAATTTTTTTGAAGAAATCCACAATGAAATATCAGCAGTAAGTACATCTAGAGAAATTGTAATATTGGGAGATTTAAAAAGTAGAACAGGTAACAGAGTAAATGATCTGACAGTTGGCCAATATGGAGAAGATGTTGTTAATGACAATGGAAACCGGCTTATCACAGTATGTGAGCAATTAGACCTAAAAATCCAAAACGGTTTTTTCCAACATAAGAAAATACACAAATATACCTGGACCAAACCCTCACAAAACCTGAAATTCGTCATTGATTATCTTATCACTAAACAAAAGACAAAACTAAAAATTCAAGATGTCAGAACAAAGCGTGGATCAACATGCGGAAGTGATCACTATTTTCTGGAGACCAAAATTCTCTTTCCTTATCAAGGCCGAAGCCTCCATCAACAAAATCTTGATGATACAGTGAATGAGGAAATTGATCACTGTCAATATAATCTACTAAGCCTAGAACATGACAGCGTAAAAAACTTATACAAAAAGAGACTGAACGAAAAACTTAATTCAAGTTCAGGTGAAACCCCAGATGAGGAATACGAATGTATCACATTAAGCATCCATCAAGCTGCAAAAGAAGCACTAGGATTAGTGGAAGAAACTCCTAAAAGAACAAAACCATACTGGTGGGATGCTGAGATTGAAAGTGAAATAGAGGAAAAAAGGAAATTATATCACACGTACTTATCCCAAAAGACAGATAGAAGAAGAGAAGGATACAAAATCGCGCAATCAAAGGTGAGAAGAATGATCAGTGATAAGAAGAATCAATCATGGATGCAAAAGTGCCAGAAAATAGATTCTTACTTAGGAGGTAGGAGAAGTACCGAAAGCTGGAAAACTATAAGATCGATCAAAAAAGAAACATGCAGAGATATTATTTCACCAATACCAGACAAAGAATGGGATGAGCATTTTAAAAAACTTTTAACTGAAGATAGAGCAGAATTCAAGGAAGACGAAAGAGACAATATCATTAGAACGATGGGATCTCCAGTACCCCTCACAATATCTGAGGTCAAAAACGTGTGCAAAACCTTAAAAAGCGGTAAATCTGCCGGACCCGGAAATATCCCAGCTGAACTTATTAAATATGGCACTGAAGAATTGTTTTGTAGATTACGGAATCTTTTCCAAAGATATTTAAATGGAGCTGTAGTACCAACTGAGTGGAAAACGTCATATATATATATATATATATATGTGACAATTATAGAGGTATATCTGTAACTAGTACGCTAAGCAGAATATATGGCAAAATAATAAGAAATAAAGTGGAGAGCGAATATAAAGATATGGAGGCAGAAGAACAAGCTGGTTTCAGGGCGGGTAGATCGACTTCAGATCATCTCTTTTGTATAACCCAAGTTATTGAAAAGAAAATGGCATACGGACAAGAGCTCCATCTGCTTTACGTAGATTTGCAGAAGGCATATGATAGTATACCACTAAATCTACTTTGGAAAGCGTTGGAAAAGACAAACATAAGCGTACAACTAATTAAGGCCATCAAAGAGTTATACCGCAATAGTAAGGCAAAAGTTAAAATAAAAGCAAAACTAACCAAAGGCTTTCAAGTAAATAAAGGTCTTAAACAAGGTTGCTGTATCTCGCCTACGCTCTTCAAGATATATTTGGAACAGGTCCTTAAAGTCTGGAAGAGAAAATGCCAAAACATGGGAATTCCGTTGAATGAAACCACCTTGTATACTTTATGTTTCGCCGATGATCAGATAGTGGTGGCTCAGGATTATGACGACCTCGAATATATGACACGAAAACTAATAGACGAGTACAATAAGTGGGGACTAGAGGTTAATATCAATAAGACAGAGTATATGTGTATTGGTGGAACGAAACAGGATCTAATCTTAAATACTGGGCAGCGAATTCAGTCCTGTGATGAGTATAAATACTTGGGTCTAAAAATTACAGCTGACGGAACACTAGACAAAGCTATAAAAGATAGAAACGTACAAGGAAGAAAAGCAATAACTTTATTAAATGGAATAATTTGGGACCAAAGTATATCAAAACATAACAAAAAGCTTATATATAACACCATTGTAAAAAGTATTATTACATACGGCTCAGAAGTATGGCCAATCAAAGATAGAACAGAACAAATGCTTTCCGCTACGGAGATGGACTATTGGAGAAGAGCAGCAGGGAAATCAAAAAGAGAAAGAGTTACCAATCAAAGAATAAGAGAAATTATGACAGTGGGTGAACGTACTCTAGTGGATGATATAAGAACAAAACAACTGGTGTGGTACGGACATGTACAAAGAATGGATGATGGAAGACTACCTAAACAAATATTACAATGGAAACCAACTGGCCGAAGAAAACGAGGAAGACCAAGGAGAAGCTGGAGAGAAGGAATAGATAGTGAAATAAGAATAAGAGGCCTAGATGATGAATTATGGGCAAACAGAAACGAGTGGAGATTGGGTATCGGAAGACGTAGAACGTTGTGAAACCGATAAATATATATATATAATGGCAACAAGTTTAATTAAGTGGGTCCTGAAGTCGTGAACGGTTAGCCCAGATTTTCCTAAGCTCTAAGTAACATGTATTTGTATTAAATGCAGTGTTGTCTTGGCCGTCGGACCCGGTGTATTGAATTTTTTGTGATTTTTTACTGTGTGTTGAGTTTTATTTTTGTAAAAAAGAACTTAGTTGAACGTAAAAATAATCAAGAAGTGCTATGTTTATGAAAATATTGTGAAAATTCAGCCTACTTTGGTTTTAAGGAGATGATTCCAGTGACGCAGCTATGTTGCCATCGCCGGGGATTCTGTAAATTCTAAGTTTTCAGGAATGACCGCCACGAATAGGGAAAATTTACACGGGGTCGCTGTTGATTACTTCTCTTTATATTTTTATTACTCTAAGGAGCAGCCCTTTAACCTATTTTTATAATTTTTCGAGAATAATTATAATATTATCGACATAAATTTAAATTTTTAAGTATAAAGAGAGTTATTTTAGTTTCAAACAATAACAAATGCATAGGCGCACCCAGGGGGGGGGGTTGGGGCTTGGGGCCCGACCCCCCCCAAGTCTTAGATTTTTTTACTTATATTCCACATATTTCATAAAAAAACACAATAAATAGAGGCGTCGGCGTCGGGCCCCCCAAGACATATTCCTGAGTGCGCCACTGATAACTAAGAACTTTCGTACCTTCACTTGGTGCTTGCTTTCCTTTTATACCCTGAGGTACAACCCTCTCGTTTCAAAAACCAGCAGTACTCCGCCAACATGCTTGCATTTCACTTCCCTGAAAACCTATTTTCCAACTTAGCGATGTCTTGATGAAACCGTTCCCCGTATTCATCCGAAACTGCTCCTAAATTTTCGGGAAAGAAATCCAGATGCGAGTGAAGGAAGTGCACTTTAAGGGACATATCACATCCCATGGCCTCGATCTGAGCGACATAATCATCACTTTTATGGTTACCCAAAAAGTTCTTACACACGTTTTGGAATGCAAACAAGCTCGTTTTTTTTTTGATTCAGGTGTTCAATAAACGTCGAATCTTAAAAAAGTTGTCTAATCTGGGGCTTCACAAAAACACCTTCCTTGATTTTAGCCTCACTAAGACGAGGGAATTTAGTTTTCAAAAATATGAATGCTTTGCCTGTTTTGTCCAGTGCTTTTACAAACTGTTTGATCAATCCAAGTTCGATGTGCAAAGGCGGCAAGTAAATATTATCTTGCGGGACTAATAAGGATCGTTAGCTACATTTTTCTGACCGGGAGTAAATCTTTCTCGCAAAGGCCAGTTCCGTACAATGTAATGTTTGTCCCGTGCTCGGCTGTCCCATTCACAAATAAAGCAACAATATATATTTTTTTATTATAGTTTCTGCATGAGCGTATACAAGGAGGGAGGGGGGCTTGGGGGCGAAAACCCCCCAAGAATCTAAAAATAGATTATGTTAAAACTATTTATTTTCCTACTTTTTAATATGTTAATAAATACAAGTGGAAAAAATTTCCAAGCCCCTCCAAGGCGATTTTATGTATACGCCAGTGGTTTCTGTAGATATATGCTTTTATAAAAATAATTAGAAAATGCATATAAAATGGTAAAATCGACAATATCCATTTACCATTTATGCAAAACACCCCCCCCCCCCCCCCCCAAACAAATGGCTTACCACCTTGCTATAAATATTAATGTTTGAGAACACTAAACTCTCCAGTCTCTCAGAAATAATGATGTTAAGGTAAAAAAAAATCCTTTCCGTCCCACCAAACTATCGAAAAGCAGTAAAAATAGGTAGGGGGGTCTCCCCCAGAAATGGGGGGTAATGGGGAAAAACGGAGTTCATATTTGGATTCAGGTCATTTTACATAAGAATCGGCAAGAATGGTGTCAGGGCCGATTTTCATGCCGACCAGTGTAATTAACCAAATTTACTTAAAATGACTTCATTCCTACTCTATTCCTGCAACATCGGCGTTTACAGAAAGTTTTTTTCAATTATAAATTTGAAGTTGTGGGAGGAACGAAATAGAGCAAGTTTTTTTTTGATAAAAAAATGAGCTTTTGGTCTACATTAATGTTATGTGTTAAAAGATGGAAGAGGAGTAAAAATATAGTTTTTGCAAGTTCAAGTAAGTAGAAATTATGCCTTGTAGCCTTGGTGGGTCGGTGCGTTCGTGCATCGAACACAAGTGAGTTAAGGAATCTCGCTGGCTACAGTGACGGATTCGATCCCAGTCGGTTGCCGAGGTCAGGTGCGGCAGCATTTATAGAATTCCTGGGGATTGTAAAATGTAATATTGTCCTACCCCTTCATTCACGCCGGTAACCAGGCCGGATGAGGTCAGATATCTCGTGAAGGCAGACTTTGTTACACACTTCTTCAGCCGGTAGGCCATTCTAAGGGACAAGAGGACCGGATAAAAAAAATATCCGGTATGCGGTTCCAAAGGTGGCAGATTACTCGTGCAATTAGGTGTTCTGAAATGGAAGTGTCGGCGAAAAAGTCAAAAGTTTTCCAATAGAATTTATTTTTTAGTTGTACTACATTTTTTTGTTTTATATTGAAATATACTATATTTATCTTAAAAAAAGCAGGCATAGACACTCAAGAAAGCTTGTTTTTTTTTTAATCTGATTTACTCATAAACAAAAAAACTGGCTTCTTGAAGCCCAGGGTGCGATCCCTTGGGAGGGCTTAATAAAATGAGGTACATACAGGGATCTTTGTGGGAGGACTGGTGTGCTAGCGGCTTTATTTTTAAATTTAACTGCGGTATGTCAATTTTAAGAGGTCAGCAGTCAGTTTTCTTTTTAAATCTGTCAGAATAAAGCCGTCTCTAAAATATAGTCAGGTTTTATTCCAATTCCCTAGTGTTTAATTTTATATCCCCTTACCCAAGCGCGGATCTGGGTCAAAATCTAGGGAGGGGTAATAGTCGACGAAAAAATTATTTGTAATATAATTTTTTTCTAGGGGGAGGGGGGTAATTTTTATATTTTCCCTTTAATTATTAACAAAAAGTGCATATTTTCTTTTATAGGTGAACCATTACCATATTACCCCCTCAAATCCGCGCTTGCCCTTATCATACCACGTAAGACGAAAAAACATATACCCAAATTAAGCATTAATTTTGACCATTATCATTATGTTGCTGGGTAAATTAACCCTTACCTGTTTACGTTAGCCTAGAGGTAACAAGACATCTAATAATTGATAAACATTATTATTCTAACATAATAGATTTATTCGAAGCTAAGTAATTTTAGTAATATCGTAATTTTTAATAAATATTTGTTTTAAAGCGACAAATTCGATTCAGCTAATTTTTTAAGCAAAAGACAACAAGGCAATATATTTAAATATCAGTCAATAGGTGGCACTACATATTAGAGTCCTAGGGACACCTATTCGGTTTCTAAATTGTGGGCCTTACTAAAATTTAAGGGATGACAAAGAAACAACACATTTTGACTTTGACACTGACGTTAATTTTTGCCTAAAAACACAAGTGGGCGGCTAGTTTTTCAATAGCAACAGAAAAAATAAAAGAATAGAGTAAATAACAAAGCCTATTTTTTTGTCAAAAACCAGGGGATGACATTTCATCCACAGTACACCAATTAAAAAATAGTAATGACAAATCGGCTTTCCCGCCAAATATTTTTAGCGCTACACCCCATATTTTTAGTTCAGGACGATAGCTCCACGATGGCGCTATTCCAGCAGAAAATGCACCGTTAAGCCCTGTATCCTGCGTGTCTTTAAATGTCTTTTGGAATTTGAATTTGTCAAGCACTTGATGTGCACATCGATAAAACTAATAAAACTTGTCAAATTTGTTTTTCGCGAAAAATTTGTTCGCGGTGAAGTGAAATTTTGTTCAGATTTCTTTTGAGATAAAAATCCAAAAAAAATCGGTGTGTTTGCGTTTTATCACGGGAAAGTGAAATCTTGCAGAGCTGAGCGATGACTTCTCTCAAAAAAGGTTTAGAATGAGAGATGCTTGTTGTGTTACTGTTCGGTTCGGTGTAAGTGTAATAGTTACTGATTTTTAATGTATTCATACTAATATAAATTGTGATTAAAATAAATTGTTATTCTATTATACAAAATTTGGACTTATTTTTTTTTACATAATTTTATTATCTTTCAAAAAACAAAGAATTTCAACAAAAAATTAAAAACTAACTGACCTGTATAATAATATACAAGGCGCAGAGCGCAAAAATTAGTTCAAACAGACAGCTATGGGATGGCGCTGTTCAAATGCGATTAATGGTATTAAGAGTTTAACATGGGGGTGTCCAATCTATTTCTATGGTTAGTAATCTGTGATTTCATCTTATAAATAAAAATAGAAAAAAAGTGTTTATTTACTGTGATAGAAAATACCGATAATCTCGAAGAAGACTTAGCCACAATAGGATGGAACACATAATGTTACTATGAGCCTGCCTCCAAATACATCTAGAGCAAAATATATTTAAAGACCTTCCGATATCATTGATCCAGAATATGATAACGAAAATCTCCTGATCCACAGATGCTGCACAGGATAAGAAGCAAAGAAGATATATCAACAAGAAGCGACAAAACCTGAATGACAGTAATGCAGTACTATTACACTCAAAGAAAAAACTGTGCAATTTTTGTTTTGCACAAAAAAAAACAAATTCAAAACTTTACTAGCAAAAATATTGTTAGGAATCCCTGTAATTTACTTTGTTTGAATGGTAACCTTATTTGTTTATTTGTATAATGTAACCACGTCCTGTATACAGGGATGCATGTTTCACTTTGGCCTATAAATATATTTGTTATCCCTTTCAACTGGTTTAGCATGTTCTTCTTCCAGGATGTAACGAGTTTTAAAAGAGAATAAGGTCTGTACCGGTATTTATATTGTGGGTCCTAAGCTCGCCACCGGCTTGAGCCGCGCCTGACTCCCAAACATTTTATCCGACTAATCAATTTCTCTAGTGTCTAGGGGAAATTTTTGACATAAAAGAATTGCATGTAGGTGTGTAATACACCAGAATGTGTCTCTTATTTTTGAAGTTCTCTGGAAAATACTCTGCCAATCTATGGGCACCTAAGCTCACACTAGGTACTATAATTATAGTGTACGTGTGAGTTAATATATAACTAAAAACTGAAATATATTTTATTGAACTCCAGACACAATTACCTTTCGTTTGATACCACACAAGCCATGTTTTGACTTAAACTTTAATTTTTCAAATCTACCCTTACCTTTTTTTTAAACCAAAATGTATTTTGTTTAACTCCAGACTCAATTACCTTTCGTTTGATATCACACACGCCATATTTCCACATAAACACTAATTTTTTTAATTTACCCCCACCCTTTTTTTAAAAGTAAAATGTATTTTATTTAACTCCAGACGCAATTACCTTTTGTTTGATATCACACACGCCATATTTTTACATAAACTCTAATTTTTGATATATACCCCCACCCTTTTATTTGGCTTGTGTTCGGTAGATTAAGTTCATTTTTAAATGGGACCATCTCCACCCAAAACCCAGCGTAGGTACCAAATTTCATTAAAATCGGGCAAGCGGTTTTTGAGTTATGCGCGTTGGTCGTTACAGACAGACATACAGACAGACAGACAGACAGACAGACAGACATACAGACAGACAGACAGACAGACGGCGCAACAAAAAAGTTTCAAAATCATCTGAAACGCAAAGATATATAAAAATTTTTGAAATCGGAGCAACTTTTTTTTTCTCGAAAAAATTAGGATCACTATAGCTCACACTACTATAGTGTAGTGTGAGCTAATGAAATATATTTTATTCAACTCCAGACTAAATTACCTTTTGTTTGATACCACATAAGGTGGTAGACGCTTTTTACTCATTGGGCGTCGACCGGTGAGATACCACCATGCCAGAAGTGAGTAGCGCTAAGTGGTATCACCACGTTCCGCTACTGCGCTGGCAGTCCGGTTCCAACAATGAGTAACAGATAGCATGATGGCGCCTCCAGGATCAAAATATTCCGGAGGTAAAATACCCGACCACTCGGATCTCCGGGCGTCGGGTGATCCTGGGGGTCCTTCATGCAAACATATTAAAAGAAGACCAAAAACTCAACTCAGAATTGATTTTAGCAATATAAGAGGATTAAGTACCAACATAAATTCAGTTCCCCAACATCTTGAAGAACAAAGACCTGACATCCTTGTTCTCACCGAAACTAAAATCAGTTCTGCAACACCTATTGTGAACTATCTTTATCCCGGCTATGACCTACACCACCGATTTCGACATAATTTTGGGATTTGTGTGTACATTAAAAATGACCTTTCATGTCATCGAGAGGAGAAGCTAGAACCAGCGAACCTCGATATCATATGGCTGAAATTCACCTCAAAGTCATCGACCAAGTTCATTTGCTGCCTCTACCGACCGCCAAGTAACACCGAGTATCAAAACTTTTTTGCGACATTATCCGAAAACTGTGATAGTATACAGTCTAACTATCCACATGCGGAAATTGTTTTTTAGGCGATTTCAACGTCCACAATATACCCTGGCTAAAACACCACAACAAAACAGATAATGAAGGCAGGGAAGCAGAAGCTTTTGCCATAAGTTGTGGTCTAACGCAGCTTGTCGATGAACCTACCCGTATCTCAGAAAGGGGTTAATTTGCAGCGCTTTTAGACTTGTTCCTAACTACAAATCCTGACTTGTACACAATTCAAGTAGATCCCCCACTTGGTTCATCCGATCATAAACTTATAAGAACAAAGTGCGAAATGTTCATACCGCCAAGCCAACAATCACTTCCTCGTAAAATGTGGCACTATAAATCGGCAAAATGGAATGACCTTAAACAGTTTTACCTGGATTTTCCATGGCAAGAGGTTTGCTTTAAAACAGCTGATCCCACTATTTGCTGTAATGAAATAACAAAAGTAATCTTATCTGGAATGGATGCATATATCCCACATACAATAAAACGCAGAGCTAATGCAAAACCTTGGTTCAACAGCCAGTGTCAAACGGCTGTACAGAAAAAACACAGAGCATATAACCTTTGGAAACGACAACAAACCGCTCAAAACCACACAGAATTTATAGAAGCCAGAAATAGTTGCAAAATTACTATTGACGCCGCCAAAGAAACATACAATCAAAGAATAAAAAACAGGTTGCTGAATTGTCCAAGTAGTTCTAGGTCCTTTTGGTCTCTTGCAAAAGCCGTTGGATCAAACTTCACCAAGTCATCCATACCACCACTTACAGATAAAAATACTCATTTAGCCACAACATCAGAGGAAAAAGCCAATATGCTGGCCAAAATCTTTTCCTCCAACTCAAACCTAACAGTGCCAAATGGAAAAACTCCACCATTCATTGAAAGGGTTTCCTACAGTATGCCAGAGGTACCCTTTTGTCACAGAGAAATACGAAAATCCCTTAAAAAGTTGGATACAAACAAAGCAATGGGTCCAGATGGCATTCCCGCGATAGTACTCAAAAATTGTGCTAGCGAACTCACCCCAACTTTCGCAAAATTATTCAATTTATCTTATAGGCAAGGAGTATATCCATCATCATGGAAGTCTGCCGCAGTACAAGCCATTCCAAAGAAAGGAAAAAAGACAGATCCGTTAAACTATAGACCAATTGCTCTACTTCCGGTGATATCAAAAGTAATGGAAAGAGTTGTGAACAATTACCTAACCAAGCACTTGGAAAAATACAAAATTATCAACGACAAGCAATACGGATTTCGAAAATATAGGTCAACTGGCGATTTACTTACATACGTCACTCACTTATGGCAAAAAGCAATTGAGTTGCGAGGTGAAACAAGAACAATTGCCTTAGATATATCTAAAGCATTCGATAAAGTCTGGCATGAAAATCTGCTCAACAAGCTCAAAGCAACGGGATTGTCGCCGAGACTTTGCACTTGGTTTGAAAGTTACCTTAAGGATAGATCCATTTATGTTGCACTGGATGGCCGGAACTCCAACTCTTACCAAATAAATGCTGGTGTGCCACAGGGAGCAATCCTTTCGCCAACACTTTTTCTGATTTACATAAATGACCTCATAGATAAAACAGTAAATCCACTTTATTGCTTTGCAGATGATGGCAATGTAGTCTCCTCAGTCATACAACCCACTCAGTGTCTATCCGCACGTGAATTCCATCATCTTAGACTAACTCAAATATCGCAGATAAATAACGACCTGGAGATAATAGAGGACTGGGGCAACAAAAACCTTGTACAGTTCAACGCGCAGAAAACCCAAGCAGCCCTGTTTTCAAAAAAGACCAGCACCGGTGAGCCAAACATCATCTGGAAGTGCTGTTACATTGCAGAGCCAGTTGAACATCTTAGGAGTCACTGCAGAGACCAACATGTCTTGGCACAGTCACGTGGCAGATATAGCTAAAAGGGCGTCCCAAAAGCTTGGGGTGCTATTTCGTACAAGACATCTGTATACACCAAGCCAACTGCTGACACTCTACAAAGCCCAGATTCGACCAACTATGGAGTACTGCTCACATATATGGAGTGCGGCACCCAAACATACCTTAATGCTTTTGAACACCGTGCAAAAGCGAGCTATCAAGCTGATCAATTACCCCGCACTTACCCGTAGCTTGGATAGTCTCGAACATCGAAGAACTGTGGGCGATCTCTCTCTCTTCTACAGGTATTATCACGGAAAATGCTCTAAAGAGTTGGCACGTATGATCCCCCCGGGAGTAGCACCTACTAGGCGAACACGTCAAACAGACGGTAACCATCAATTTACTGTCAAAATAGAGGCACCAAGAACCTCATTATATCAGAATTCATATCTCTGGAGAACAGCATCGCTGTGGAATAAACTCCCTGCGACAGTTTTCCCTGCAGGTTACAACCTGAACCGTTTCAAAACCAACACACACCAACATTTCCGCGCACTTGCCGCTTGTCGAGCGTGATAGGGATCTCCTTGCGGATGCGCATACCCGTAAAAAAAAAAAAAAAAACAAGCCATGTTTGGACTTAAACTCAAATTTTTGAAATCTACCCCCACCCTTAAAAAGAGCAAAATCTATAATGTATTTTGTTAAACTACGGACTCATTTACCTTTCGTTTGATATCACACACGCCATATTTTCACTTAAACTCTAATTTTTAAAATATACCCCCACCCTTTTTTTAAAATAAATTAAAATGTATTTTGTTTAACTCCAAACTCAATTACCTTTCGTTTGATATCACACACACCATATTTTCACATAAACTCTAATTTTTGAAATCTTACCCCACCCTTTTATTTGGTTTGTGTTCGGTGGATTTTGTTCATTTTTAAATGGGACCATCTCGACCCAAGACCCAGCCTAGATACCAAATTTCATTAAAATCGACCAAGCGGTTTTTGAGTTATGCGCGTTGGTCGTTACAGACAGACATACAGACACACAGACATACAGACAGACAGACAGACAGACAGACGGCGCAACAAAAAAGTTTCAAAATCATCTGAAACGCAAAGATATATAAAAATTTTTGAAATCGGAGCAACTTTTTTTTTCTCGAAAAAATTAGGATCACCATAGCTCACACTACTATAGTATAGTATATGTGTGAGCTAAAAAACGGCGATTGCCCCCGCCTGAGACAACCTAATTTATTTCTATATTAGTTAGAATTTGTTTTATAAACACAATTTTTTTGCATATTTTAGCTGTAATAATTTTTTTTTAAAACGACTGGAAAACAAGTACTATATTTTCCGTTTTCAAAAGGCACGGAAAAAGAACAAACAGACCAAAAAATCTATTT
Source organism: Aspidapion aeneum (assembly GCA_963576565.1). Lineage (NCBI taxonomy): Eukaryota > Metazoa > Arthropoda > Insecta > Coleoptera > Brentidae > Aspidapion > Aspidapion aeneum. Next base: position 147,523,019 of record OY755038.1, read on the forward strand.
TCACGGTCCCTTTTTTAAAAATGATCTAAAATATAGAGTGACATTTAAAATTAAGCATGAATTAATTGTAGAGTAGTAGTTTATAGTATTTAATCTCTTTTTTAAAAAAATATATATACATGTTGGTTGTGTTTGTGCTGTTTTATACCGGTTTAAAAAAAATACGTATGGTACACGATCGGAAACTATATTTACCTACTCGCGTGCGGTAAAGTAATTACTTTACCGCACGCGCACCACTTAGAAACCTTAGCCACGCATCAATAAGACAGCTTCAATATTTGTTTACATTTCAACTTCATCTAATTTGACATGTTTGTTTATAAATTACATTCAATTTTTTGAAAAAAAAGGTACTCATAGGTAAAATATTGTACGTTACACATGCGGAAAGTGTCTTTACCACCCTTGACGGCTTGACCGAACTTCGCTCCGCGTCGTTTGGCCAACTGCCGTCGCGTGCGGTAAAGTATCACTTTCTGCATTTGTTAGGTAAATAACTATTACAGGTCTAGTAATGTAAATAGCTATTAATTGTATTTTCTCCCAATTGTGGTTGGATTTGTTCCTATGTCCAAAACAATAAAAACATATAACGGAGATTCAAAACGTTTTATAAAAATTTCTACTTTAACAAAATTTGTTTTATTGTCAATCCCCTTTTTTTCCTTTTTCTCATAATTTTTAAATTTCAAATGGCCGGAAAGAATCTTTATACAATATAATATTACTTAGATTTTCATAAATATTACAATAATTATTGTGTGTTTTTTAGTTATTATTTTTTCTATTTAATTCCGTAACCGATTTTTCTCGACAAAAATATATAATAATATAAGGGGTCGATTTTCTATGACCACAGTTATATGATTATATAGGTGTAATGTCCTTCTTAATTTGATTTTTAGCTCACACTACTACTATAAGTAGTGTGAGCTATCTATGGTGATCGTAATTTTTTCGAGAAAAAAAAAAGTTGCTCCGATTTCAAAATTTTTTATATATCTTTGCGTTTCAGATGATTTTGAAACTTTTTTGTTTTGCTGTCTGTCTGTCTGTCTGTCTGTCTGTATTTCTGTCTGTATGTCTGTCTGTAACGACCAACCCGCATAACTCAAAAACCGCTTGTCCGATTTTAATGAAATTTGGTACCTAAGTTGGGTCTTGGGCCGTGATGGTCCCATTTAAAAATGAACAAAATCCACCGAACGCAAGCCAAATAAAAGGGTGGGGGTTGATTCCAAAAATTAGAGTTTATGTGAAAATATGGCGTGTGTGATATCAAACGAAAGGTAATTAAGTCTGGAGTTAAACAAAATACATTTTAGTTTTTTTCAAAAGGGTGGGGGGTAGATTGAAAAAATTTGAGTTTAAGTCAAAACATGGCTTGTGTGGTATCAAACGAAAGGTAATTGAGTCTGGAGTTGAAAAAAATATATTTCAGTTTTTGATTATATTAGCTCACACTATAACTATAGTACCTAGTGTGAGCTTAGGTGCCCATGGATTGGCAGAGTATTTTCTTCGTGTAATAAAAATGCAACACAAACCACACTTACACAAAATTTTTCTCAGTGTAATATAACTGCATTAGTGTCATTTGGTCCAAGCGTGACGTCACATATTTGTTTCCCATATGAACAATGCTTTAAGTGACAGTATTTCGGTTCGGTTCGGTTCATTTGGTGTTCTGTGATAAGAAGTAAAGTGTTCGGCAATTATTGTAAATTAAATATAATAAATAAGTTGTTTTTATTGTAGTACTTTATTTTTGTTTCCACAACCTCATAGAAAAAATATTTTACCTACATACTTAACGAATGTGGGTGCGTCTGCGACCACATATGAAAATGTTGGATTTTACACGATTTGCATCCTCAGAAAACATTAAATTTCAACCGTGTGCAGAAATTTTTTCGCACATGTGTTACAAGTACTTTCAGTACTTCGGCACATATATGGAAAGTGTTTAACTGTCACAATACTTTTTCGCACATGTGTTGCAAACTACTTTCCCACACGTGCGGAAAAGCAAAATTAAACACCAATTTTTACAAAAATTAGTATAGTTCAACAGTGTTTGTAGGAAAAATAGCGTTCATAACTCGACAGAAAGTAATTTGTGTGTGAAATTTGTCACTTTCTTCTCTTGTTATGTAATAAATAAATGAAAAGGGCTTTATTTTCAACTCAGCGAAGTTAAGCACAAGCTTCTGTTAACTGAGCATTATCCTAATTATCAAAAACTATCTTATAAATTGGTTTGTAATCTCGTGATTTTGTTTGTTACACTATGGCCAGCCCTTAAAAAAACGTTTTGTAAATAGAAAAAATTGTGTCTTTAAATACATATATACTTATAATCATTTAACTTATATTAACTTATATTAAACGACATTTTATTTTTTCAAAATATCTGAAACTGTGAAAATCCGGGTCACGTGATCTTAAGGAGAGTTTACACATGCATGGATTTGTTGGCGCCAATAAAAACTGGCGCGCCAGTAAGTTAAATTTGCAAGTGTAAACACCGACTTGCACACAAGTTATTTTTTTGCATGCATGTATCCCAAAAGTCTGCAGCTGACTGAATTTGCTGGCGCCAGTGGTGACGCATGCGCGCAGAAAAGGAAACTTTTCATGTGTAAACAAGTGCTTGCACGTCGGCTCCCCAGTTTTAAGTTCATTATTTTACATTATTTTTTATTTTCATTGTGTTTGAGCTTAAAAATTTTGTTTATTTTTGTTTTTATAGCTTAATATGGCTAAAAAAAGTGGTCAGCAGAACTGACCATACAGTTTCTTGAAGGCTATGAATGTTTTCCTTGTTTATGGGATGTACACAGTAGTTCGTATAAAAACAAAGATAGTCGAGATAATGCTTCCCAAAAAATTAGTAAAATAATGACTATTGAAGGCTTTGAAGTTGCAGAAGTAAAAGCAAAAATATGATCCATAAGAAACACATATGCTTTGGAATTGACAAAAATTAAAAAAAGCCAACGTTCCGGAGCCGGTGCAAATGAAGTATACACCCCAAAAGTACCATGGTTTAAAGTAGCAGACCGAATTTTAATGAATGTTGTTTAAATAAGAGAAACTCTAGAAGAATATCAAAATGTTGCTTTGTCATTCGAAGATGGTTTTTATAGCTCGCAGGATCTTCTGCTGCAAGTTCTCCTAAAAGTTTTTCGGAAGCACCCAAAGTAGATCGACTAATAATCCATGCTTTAACCTATGCAGATACGGCCTTTCGTTGTTCCTTTTCCTGAATCTCTTTTATTTTTTTTTCAATAAAAGTTTAGCGACTATTTTGCAGGCTTTCGAGAGTTCAGCCGACATATCGCGTATCGTGTACACTTTAAAAATGAAACTGGCGTGCCACTCTTTTTAATTTTCGCACAATAGTGTAAACCTTTACTGGCGTGCAAATAGAACTGACGCGAACACTGGCGCCACTAAATTCATGCATGTGTAAACCCACTATTAGTTAAATTTTCTCATAAACCACCCCCGGTATATGGGGGTGGCGCTTCAGTCAGGAGATTGATGGCTCTTGTCTGATTTGGTGTCCTGCATCAAATATAAAAATGAACACGCTTTTGTAAATCCTAATAGATCTCTTCTATAAAAAACTAGTTGAAACATTATTTCTGTTCATATGCAAGATTTTTTAAAAATCTTGTTAGATTTTTCATTTTCTTTTGTACCTTTCCAAAAAATACAAAAATCGAAACAATTTCGCTACAGTTTTCTATAACACAATTAGGCTACTGAAATGCCAAACAGTGTTTTGAAATATTTGTTGTGTTTTAGCCATAACTTTGTTTTTATTTTTTGAATAAAATGATTTCGCGAAAAACTGCTAAGATACGTTTGTTAAAAATGCTTTAAAAAACTACTACTACTATGTCGGTTTAGAACGTTTTTCTACGTTGTCCGACGCCTATTCTCCACCTCCTTCGATCCTGACAATCATCCTCAGTCAGATTTTTTTGACTCATTGATCTTTGGATTGACTGTTGCCATTCTAGTTTAGGACGCCGTCTTTTTCTGCGCCCTATTGGTTGCCATTCTAGGACCTGCTTTGGTAATCTTTCGTCGTTCATCCGTTGTACATGGCCGTACCATACCAGTTGCCTTCTAGTGATGTCATCCGTTATGCTTCCCTCGATTCCCATTCTTTCTTTTATGATCTCATTTCTTATCTGATCTATTCTAGATATTCCCATTGATATTCTTATTGCATCGATTTCGACACTTTCCATTTTTGTTTTGTACTTTTCTGTTACGCGACAAGTCTCTATTCCATACAACAGCGTGCTTTTGACCATTGTTTCATATATGTTAAATTTTACATTCTTTTTTATCTCTCTGCTCCATAAAATACTGTTAAGACATCCAATAACTTTTTTTGCTTTTACTATTCTTTTTTCCAATTCTTTACAGTCTGTACCTGTCTTATCAAATGTGACACCCAAGTATACATACTCATTGCATGGAGATATTGTTTGTCCATTTTCTAGTACTAACTTTTCCAATACATATGTTCTGTGTCTTGTCCACGTTCACTGTTAATCCCCACTTTTGGTATTCTTCTGTTAACTTTCTCATCATATACTCCATGTCTTCTTTATCATTAGCCACAATTACTTGGTCGTCAGCAAACTGTAGTGTGTATATGGTAAATCGGTCGTTAAGTTGTATTCCCATGCCGTGCACTTTACGTTTCCAGTTTTTTAGAGCTACTGCGATATATATTTTAAAAAGAGTTGGTGTGATACAACATCCCTGTCTTAAGCCTTTTGTTACCAGGAATTCTTTTGAAAGTCGATTTCCAATTTTAATTTTAGATTTTGACCCTTTGTATAGTTCTTTTATCGCTTTTATGTATGTATAATTGATATTAGTTTGCTCTAATACTGTCCATAATTTTTCTACTGGAACGGTATCATATGCTTTTTGTAGGTCTACAAAGGTAAGATGAGTCTCTAATTTTCCAGCGCTTCTTTTCTCAATTACTTGTTTAAGATAAAAAACATTATCACTACAAGATCTGCCTGCGCGAAACCCACTTTGCTCTTCTTCTTCTTGTTCATGAAAATCATTCTCTATTAGATCTCTAAGAATCCTACCGTACAATCTACTTAGAGTACTGGTTACTGAAATTCCTCTGTAATTGTTGCAATCCAGCTTGTTTCCTTTTTTATGTATTGAGGATATGAATGCAAGTTTCCAATCATTAGATACTGGATGTCCGTTTATGCATTGGTTAATAATATATGTGAGATTTTCGACTAGTTTATCTGATCCATATTTGAGCATTTCAGCATATATTCCCCCAGGTCCGCTAGCTTTTCCGGATTTAAGCTTTTTAATATTATTCTTTATCATTTCTTTTTCGATGATTACTTCCTCTCCATGTACTTCTATGTCTCTTCTCGGAGAGTCTGCCAGATATTCGGGTCTCGTCTCCTGCAGCAGTCCCTTGTAGTGCTCTGTCCATTGTTCTGGTTTGATTATCTGGATGTTCTTTTGTTGGGTTTTTTACTGTAGAAATGAATTTCCATACTTCAGAACTCTGCCTACCTCCTACGTGGGTATTTATGTCGTGGCACTTGTGCTCGAACATTTCATTTTTTTCTGTGCGTATCAAATTTCTTAGCTGTCTTCTGGTTTCCCTGTAGATTTCTAGGTCTCTTTGCTCCTTAGTACTGAGCCATTTCAAGTATGTACGTTTTTTCTCTTTGACCATTTCCTGTATTTTGTCCGTCCACCACATCTTCCTGTTATTTCTATTATCTTGGTACCCAACAGCTTCGTTGCTTGCTTCCTTCAAGCTTTTTATCATGTTTGTATATATATGAGTGATTTGTGTTTATTAATTTTTCATCTAATCGGTTCTGATACAATCTTTGAGTACTTTCGATTTCTAGACTTCTAAAGTTGTATTTTTGATTGTCTTCGATGCTTTCTAGGTTTTCATTTTCTCTAATACTTTCGTCCTTATTTGTTTTTCTTAAAGGGAATAATATTTTTGCTTTTACCAGATGGTGGTCAGATCCACAGGTAACACCACGAAGTGCTCGCACATCATACCACTTTAATTGCGAGTGTTGTCCACCTATAGCATAATCAATGATTAATTTAAGATTTCTTGTTGGCTGAATCCAGGTATATCGATGAATATCCTTATGTTTAAAAAAACCATTATTTATTTTTAGGTTGTGGGTTTCACACAATTGGATCAGTCTTGAGCCATTATCATTTGTTACTTACTTCCTCTCCAAATGGTCCTATCACTTTGCTCTGGGTTTGCCTACCAGTTCGGCTATTAAAATCGCCAAGCATAATTATTTCTCTGGTATTACCGATTTTTGTGATCTCTCTCAATCTCATCAAGTTGATCAAAAAACATTTGTTTTGTAGCTACTCTTTCGTCATCTGATGGTGCGTAGACTGCTATTATGCTTATATTATGTCCAAGCATCTTCATGTTCACTCGAAGTATGTTTTCACTAATGCAATCGTAGTCTGTAATTTTATTCTTTAGATTTTTCTTTATTAACAAGGATACCCCTCTGGCTGCTCTTCTTTCTTTTGGGACTTCAGTGAATATATGGACAAAATTACCGACACTATTCGTACCTGTTCCTTTCTTTTTTGTCTCAGTGAGTGCAATAATATCGATTTTGCAATTCTGCACTTCGGTTGCAATAATGTCCAACTTTTGATTCAATCCCTGTACAGCGGCGTAGCGTGGGGGGGGCGCGGGGGGTTCGTCGCCCCCCCCCCGCCCCGAGGGTAGTGGCGCCCCATAGGTGGGAGAGGCGCCCTTGTGTCGTATCGGCTCAGACATGATGACCTTTTTTTTTAGGTGCCAGATTTCGTCAGAGGCGCCCATATGAAGACCTTTTTTTTTTTTTTTTGGAGACGGCGCGGTTCAAGTTTCTACGGCGCGGTTCTTTTTTGTTGGTCGCAAGATTTGTGAGAGGCGCCTTTTTTTTGCCGTAAGATTTTTCATCAGTTGTCAGAGGCGCCCTTTTTAGCTGTCGCCCCCCCCCGCCCTTTCGGGCACGCTACGCCGCTGTCCCTGTACGTTCCATGTAGCTATATTCATAGTCCTTTGTTTTTGCTTTTTTCGTCTTCGAGAGTTTCCATCCATTGCTCCGAGGCTTTGTTTAGGCTTTTTGGTAACTGCTTTGTTTTACAAGTATTAGAGAACCAGTCTAATGCCTCAACCCCCTACTTGGAGGGCCAGGATTTTTAATCAAGGTTTTACTCCTCTAGCCTTTAACGAGCCAACGCCATACTGTAAGGCAACAGCTGTAGTCTTTTATACTATCCCGAAAAGAAAGGGTTGCCACCTACGCTATGATCACCGTACCGAGGTCCATTCTCGCCGCCTTTCATATCGATGTGGTCTTCTCCCGTAACCCTGGGAAAGGGACCCTACACAGGTGCTAACTCTCCGGGTCAGAGAGTACCTGGAATCTACGGAGGGCAGGGGTAAAAAACTACCCCTCAAAATTTCGACGCGTTCCGCTTTCTCGTTTTCTATTTCTATTAGAACAAAGATTTGGCCAAAAAATGGGATATCAGTGTTGTCAGATGGTAAGTTTTCGAGAGAAGTTTGTCCCCTTAAGGCGACAAATTAGATTTAGCCAATTTTTAACGTAAAAGGCAACAATGCAAAATAGTTAAATATCAGTGAAAAGGTGGCACTACTGAGTAAAGCATTGCCCCCGGTAGGTGGTTTTGTTTAGAGTAATAGGTGATGTCGACTTAGGACAGAGTGTTCCGAATTTGGTTAAAGTACAGTAAGGCCTCCTGTTAGAATTTTTAGGATGACAGTGTCACCTAAAGTCACTTATCAAATACTTTGGCATTTTGTTCGTTTCAAAGTAAATGTTTAAAGTTTTTGTTCAAAAAGAAATGCCGCTTTCTTGCCAGAAAAAGCTCGCCCGGCCTCTTCACCATCATCATAATAAGTAAGTAGTTATTTTTTAATACAGTAGGCAGATAATAATAATCAGTTGCTTCTGTGATTTTAAAAAAATAAGAAAACGCACGAACAAGTGCGTAATTTTTTTTATAATTTTTTTTCATACCTTTATTTTTAAAATATATTCTAACAAGCTTTAGCTTCTAAGATATTTTGAACATATTAATTTTAGAACTTACAGCAGCTATGTTTTCTACAGTAGGTTATTAGCTAGGAAGGTAGTTGATCCATTTATTTTTGAATTATTCTTTACAGATACAGAATTTCATATGAGCATTCCTATTTATACAAAAGAAAGCAGAATAAGAGGATCATTAAGTATAGGTAAAGTATATCGAAAAATATTGTAACAAATATTTATCTTAATATTTTCAGGGACGTGATGTGATTAATTCTATACAATTCTTTCTAGTTTTATTTAAAAGCTGTACTTATTGTTTTAGAGATAATCAATTTCCAATTATTGAGTCATTGGTCTGGGAGGATGAAGAGATAGTTTTGTAAGTATTCATTAGGTTGCGTTGCTTCAATAACCATAAAAAACTCTTGTATTCTGTAGAGTATATATATATATATATATATATATATATATATATATATATATATATATATATATATATATATATATATACATATATCGTTTTATGTCAATTCGCACGTGCTGCGCTTAGGCGCTTCCAACTAATTCCTTTAATTCTCTGGTTGGAAGCTTAGACACCAACGGGTGGGAATTTTTATAAAGGGAGGGGGCAACTAAATTTTACCTGCTTATACAGGGTGTCCCATAACTTAGGAGCCATAGTGCAGCAGGTGAGAGAGAAGGTTATTTCCGAGAAAAAAGTTTATATAACATGGGGGTCAACATACATCTGTTTTTAAGATATAGGATTTTTAAAGTTAGACGAGTGGGGAGAAAAAGAGTTTTAGAAAAAAAATTTAATCTGGTGGGTGTGCTTTCGGGCTGTTCGGCCGTCGTCGTTGGAAATTCGTTCTCGACGTTTCGCCATCTCGAGTGGATGGCATCTTCAGGAGATGTTGACTGTTTGTCGGCTTCTCGAAGACTGGTGGTTAGTCTGTCGCGGGCGCAGGTTATATACGCTATGGTGGGCGGGGCGTATATCAGAGCTGGTCGGTGATTGGTCACATTCCCTTGATTCAGTTTTATTATTGTAAGCGAGCCGTTTAGTGTTTTTAAGAACCGGTACCCATGTTCTGTTAATTTTAAGAGTTTCTTCAGATCTGTTGAAGTTCTGCTGGTGTTTATGAATTTCGATTGCTTCTCTATAGAGTCTTGGATAGTATGAAGAGGAAGCACAGAGAACTTGTGTGTCTTCGAATTTTATTCGGTGGTCTTCATTGTTTAGTGTGTGGTCTGCAACTGCGGATTTTTCCGTATGTCCGAGTCGACAGTTGGCTTTGTGTTCTTTGATTCTTGTGTTTACGGACCGTTTGGTTGTTCCGATGTAGACACTTCCACAGGTACAGGGAATGCGGTATACCCCCGAAGAACTTAGTGGGTTCCTTATATCCTTCGCAGATCTGAGGTGGTTCTCGATCTTCTTAGACGCCTTGAAGATCGTTTTTATGTTGTGTTTTCCCAGAATACGTCCGATCCTATCTGTCACTCTAGGGATGTAGGGCAGAAAGGCTCTTGAAGTAACTTCGCGGCTGCTCAGTCCACCGCTATTGTTACTTCTAGTGCTCGGCTTTGGTCGTATACATTTATCTATGTCGCTTTGAGTGTATCCATTTGCTACGAGGGCGTTTTTATCTTTTTAATCTGCGAACCAGAACATCTAGACAAAGAATTAAACCATCTTAAAAACGCCCTCGTAGCAAATGGATACACTCAAAGCGACATAGATAAATGTATACGACCAAAGCCGAGCACTAGAAGTAACAATAGCGGTGGACTGAGCAGCCGCGAAGTTACTTCAAGAGCCTTTCTGCCCTACATCCCTAGAGTGACAGATAGGATCGGACGTATTCTGGGAAAACACAACATAAAAACGATCTTCAAGGCGTCTAAGAAGATCGAGAACCACCTCAGATCTGCGAAGGATATAAGGAACCCACTAAGTTCTTCGGGGGTATACCGCATTCCCTGTACCTGTGGAAGTGTCTACATCGGAACAACCAAACGGTCCGTAAACACAAGAATCAAAGAACACAAAGCCAACTGTCGACTCGGACATACGGAAAAATCCGCAGTTGCAGACCACACACTAAACAATGAAGACCACCGAATAAAATTCGAAGACACACAAGTTCTCTGCGCTTCCTCTTCATACTATCCAAGACTCTATAGAGAAGCAATCGAAATTCATAAACACCAGCTGAACTTCAACAGATCTGAAGAAACTCTTAAAATTAACAGAACATGGGTACCGGTTCTTAAAAACACTAAACGGCTCGCTTACAATAACAAAACTGAATCAAGGGAATGTGACCAATCACCGACCAGCTCTGATATACGCCCCACCCACCATAGCGTATATAACCTGCGCCCGCGACAGACTAACCACCAGTCTTCGAGAAGCCGACAAACAGTCAACATCTCCTGAAGATGCCATCCACTCGAGATGGCGAAACGTCGAGAACGAATTTCCAACGACGACGGCCGAACAGCCCGAAAGCACACCCACCATTGGATGATGGCCGCGAAAGCCTTTCACAATTTGTAAAATTTAATCTGTCACAGCCAGCTGAATACTCAGGTAATTGTGATTCAAAAATGTGGTATTATTTTTTTTTATAAAAGTACAAGTTGAGAAGATACAGGCTGTCAGAATAACCTCCAAAAATTTATAAAAAATAAAATATGGCATTTACAAAAATTTATACCAAAAAATTTGTTTTTTCTGAAAAAAATTGACCGATTAATTTTTTCAAAAGTTATTTTTAATTCAATTTATTGCTCTTGTTCTAATAAACGACTTTAGCCAATTTCATATTTTTACTGGGTGTTTTTAAAAAGTTATTATCAAAAAGTTTAAAAAATCTCCAACTTTGATGAACCCATGCGGAAATTTTTTATCAGACATGACCTTCTCTATCACCTGTTGGCCTATGGCTCCTAAGTTATGGGACACCCTGTGTAAACAATGCAAAAATCAATAATTAAATATTTACACATAAATGTTATCCAACTATTTGGTTTTTCTCGAAACTGAACTAAATGACCATTACACGTATGATATATCATAAAAATTGCATGTTAAATTTTAGTGATACCTTGGTGACTCATGATGAGGAGTTTGCGGACCAAGGAAGAAAAGGAAAAGTTGCGAAAGCCAACACGGAGACAGGGTGAGTACTTTAATAATTTTTTATTGTTTTCTTATTTTTTTAAGTATAAATAACGTCAAAAAATTCTTTTCTAATATTTTATGCCTATAACTTTTATAAACTTTGTGTTTATTTTTAGGCTTAACTTTAAACTAATCAAAATTAATGTCGCCGTCTTTCAAGCTGTTGCTAGAGTGTACTCCAAATTTGCTCAAAATTTGAGGTATTACAGGTTTGCAAAAAAAATAGGGTTGGTCCCTGTTTTGCTCAAACTCAGTGGTGAGCTGTGTTAGAATGATAAAGAAGTTAGTAGGATTCTTAAGTAAGGCCCCGTTTTCATTAAAGAGGGCACGATAGAACGAATTCATTCGCTTGATCTTGCCGAATGTTATTGCGTTTTCACTGAATAAATAGAGTAATGCAATGGAGCGAATATCGTTTGCAGGCCGTTTACACCATGCTAATATCTACAAGCAAAAGAACGAGTTCGTTTGGGTTTTCTCTATATAAGAACGAGTTCGTTTGGGTTTTCTCTATATCAACCAATACATATACAGTACCTTCCACGGTTCCAAGAACTTACTTTATTTTTTGTTAACTCGTCTGTGGCGTAGAGGCGATTTACTGACATTATATTTCCTCACAAACGGGACCACCCTGTATATACTGCCTAAATTTTTTTAAAAGCTGTTAAAAAATTTTTTTTAATTAAAGAAAAATATCAGCTTTGCTTGTCAACCATAATATTTCTGTTGATAATTGTAAAGTATAAAAAATTAATAGAAATAGAGCACTATCGCGCAGTTAGACAAATGTGACACTTTTTTATTTAGAAATATATAAGAAACGAAAAAAATATTACCAGATAAAATCCCCAGTAGAAATGGCAAAAACGGTCAAAATTGACACCAAATCGGCATTTTTAATATTTTTGATTATTTGTGTGGCTTATACCTTGTATCTAGAATTTTTTTTGCGAAAGCACCAAAATTCTGCTGCAACTGGTGAATAATTAAAAATATTTTAAAGAAAATTGCTTGTTTTTGTCAGCATAAAACCTTATCGTGTTTCCCCTGTATAGTAGCAAATTTGACTTTTTTAAAATTATTTTTTAGTAGTTAACAGATTTCAAAAACTTTCTGTGGTTAACCGTATTATTTGTTTTATATTTTCTGCTTTTGAGGATTAAAAAACAAAAAAAAAATATTTTTTTAAATCGTAACTTTTTTGGAAAAACTAAATACTTCATTTCAAAAGAATTCTAATACATCATTTAATTAGACATTTTAACAGTTTTTAAAAAATATAGGCAGATATACAGGGTGATCTCGTTTGTGAAAAAATATAATAAATAAGAGACATGTTTGTAGAAATCTCGTATGTCAGTAGATCGCCTCTGCGCCTCTGACAAGTAAACAAAAAACTTGACGAAGTATAGGTTCTTGGAACCGTGGAATGGTACTATATATGTGTACAAAATATGGTAAAGAGGTACAATTAGTTGGACATCCTAAATTTTTGCCTTGTCAAATTATGAAAACGCCCACGGTAAAAATTTTTGTCTAGAATGAAAACACGTTCTTTTCTTGAATAAATTGTTTTACCGTAAAACAATTTGTTTTGAATTAAAATATTTATTTTTAGTTCAACGCAACGTTTAATCTTAAAATGAGACTTTATTTTTCTTCTTTAATTGTTTTGTTTCAGTATATTCCACTTTGTAACAAAGCAAATTGTCTTCATATAAGTAATATTTTGCTTCCAGAGAAAACAGTGCCTTAGATTAATTCAGTTCTAATTTATAAAAAAACAATTTCTGTTTCACATTAAAATAAGAGGCAAGACATTTTTTGTGCTATATCAAGAAAATAATCTCTTGGTGAATAGGAAAGCACAAATTATTTTACTTCAAAGCAATTTGCTTTGATCTAAGACAATTTTTTTATCGTGCGGTATAAAATATTAAAACAGAATAATGTTTCTGACAATTATCGATACAAATTATGCAATATTTAGTTTTCTTTTGTTACGGGGTTTTGTGAATATATGAATAAAGCAAGATAATTTTCAAATTAGGTGTCAGGCTAGACCTGACGTAACCTGAGGTTATTAACCATATCCTTAAAAAACCCAATCATTTGGAATTAGAAGTCATTAAAATAACTACATAAGAAAAGAAACCTATATATCCTGCATAATTGTCAATAATTTACAGGTTTTAGTTGTATGTTTTCAGAGAAACCAGCAGATGCCGTAAAAAACGATCCTTAATGAAAACTTTTTTATCACTTGAGGTAAGTTAGCAGCCACCTGAGAAACCAAGTCTCTATACACACTAAGTTTGGAGATAATTCCATTTTTTTGTATTTACTTATTTTAGGAGTTGATAGTGTAAAATATGCTTCATAACAATAAACAATATTAAGAAAATTAAAAACATGAGCCATTTAATTATTAAATACAAAAATAGTTCTTAACAACTTCTGTTACATCTAGTCAACAATAAATCCAGATTTCAATAAAGAAAGTCGCATTTAAATCGGTTCACTAATTTGAGACCTAGATACCTGCGAACAAACAGACTTGTCCAATATGATAATTATGAAAACTTGGCGAACAAATTTAGCCTCATAATAGTTAACGGTTCGATTTCGTTTTCTTGGACTTTCGTGCGGGTGTCATAACGTAAGCCTGCCTGTTTTTTAAACTTTGGTGCTATTGAAACTTGGTAAAATATAGACACCGGTACAAAACAGCGCGGAACAAAATAGCGCTTTTTTAAGTTTGTAATTGTCCCTTGCTATTTTGTCGTAGCGCTGTTTGTCGCAGTGCTATTTTGTCGCCCCTATTTTGATCCGCGCCATTTTGCACAGCGCTGTTTTGTACCTACTGGAGCCGTAAAAACTAATACAATCTCCAAAGCCTTGAAAAAATAATAATTTCCGGTTTTTGTTTATATAGGGTGTCCCAAAACTTAGGGGCCATCGGACACCAGGTGATAGAGGTCTTGTCTGATAAAAAAGTTCCTATAATGCATGAGTCAAAACTCTTTGTCGAGATACAGAGCATCAAAGTTGTCAATTTTTTTAACTTTTTTGATAATAACTTTTTAAAAAAACGCAGTAGAAATATGAAAATGGGTAAAGTCGTGTACTAGAACAAGAGCAATAAATTGAAATAAAAATTATTGTGAAAAAAATTAAACGGTTAATTTTTGAAGTGTAAACCTCTTTAGGCGCGATTAGCATTTTTGGTGGGTAGTAAATTAAACCGTCCGTCAGGCTCGGCTATGTAACGCTCATTCGGGTGAAGCCGGCTCGAGTCGACTAACTGTGAGATTTGTTGGGTGATCCGTGCATTCAGCGAGCGATATAATGATGCAGATGAAGGGCAGTATTATTAATTTAGCCTTGTTAAAGTTTACACTTCTGCGGTGTGGTCTTAACACACACAATTTTTTTTTAAACTATTTTTTTTGTATATACTTTTATAAGTGTCATATTAAACGGAATGTTTTTTTTTATATTTTTTTAAAATAAAAACAAGTCTCCAGCGAGACATAACAATAAAATATTATTGATATTTTTTTAAAGAATAAGTAAGCAAAAATTATTATTTTTTTAAATATTATTTTTTATACATTTTTGGTGGTTATTTTGACAGCCTGTATCTCCTCAACTTGTAGTTTAATAAAAAAAAGAATACCACATTTTTGAATCACAATTAGCTTTTAAAACCCTTTTTCCCTCCACTTTTACAACTTAAAAAAGCCTATATCTTAAAAACAGATGTGTTTACCCCCATGTTATATAAACTTTTTTCTGGGAAATAACCTCCTCTATCCCCTGCTGCACTATGGCCCCTAAGTTATGTGACACCTGTATATGGTAGGCTTGCAACTGCTCAACGAATATCCAAGATGTAGAAACCAAACTTTTTTAAATGTTGATGCAAAATAAACTGAATCGACAATAGTATATGTCCCATATAACAAGTAGCTAGTATAATTACCTTTATTATCATTATTATTATTATTATATATCGTTCAGATTCACCGAAGAATATACCATTTTTGGATCAACATCTCAATTTTATACCTAAGAAATATTCAGATCTTACGAATACTATTACAAAATGGCTAGTTCAATATTCTAGGCCAATACTAAAACACGGGTCATGTGACCTTGATCAGCTAATTACCTTACACCGAAATTTTTTTTACCGAATTTACCTAGTGTTCTATAAAGTTCTGCATTCATTAGAATCACGTGATTTTAATTCTGGTGAATAAGTGGTGCCCCCTAGTAGCAACATAATGAAGTATACTTTTTGGCTCCGGTATCGACTTTACTCCGCTTTTAAAAATCCTAATAGATCTCGCTTAGAAAATAAAAAAATATATATTTATCTTGTTTATATAAAAGATTTTGTCAAAATTGTCAAACGTATCTTGTTAGATTTTTGTTTTTGTTTGCATTTACCTAAAACATAGGAAAAACGAGAAATTATTGTTACAGTTTGCTGTAGTTTATACAAGGTGACGCAAGATCATAGATTTTCCAAACTTTGGTTTGAAGTGTTGTTGGGATTTAGCCATAAATATTTTTTTATCTTTTGAATAAGATAAATTAGCAAAAAACTGCCAAGATACAGTTGCGAAAAATGCTTTAAAAATGCACCCCTCAAAGTTTCGACGCGTGCCGCTTTCTCGTTTTCTAGTTCTATTAGAAAAAAGATTTGGCCAAAAAACGGGATATCAGTGTTATACCAAGAGCCGGAGACACAGAACTCTATGTTATCCATAGCAAAATAATTCACCGTCAAATAGTAATAAGGCCTTTTCACTGGCAACACCCGTCCAGCACATGGAACAACAGGACTTTGCCCTCTGGATGCAAACAGGTAAGTTTCTATTGAACACACACAGAATTACTTGCTCATAGTTTTGTTTAGGGCTTGTTATTACACTTCGGATTTTTTTAATAACAATTTTATTAGTGTTCTACTTTACATTATTTTATAAAAGAAAATACATGTTTCTTAAAAACATGGGCTAGAAGACTGTCAAAAATTTTGTAAAATATATTTCATAAAACATATTTGTCAAAGATCTTTAATAGCGTGGTTCTACTACGTTTACTACTATTTATTTTTCTGATAGGTCTTTCTTCAATTGTAAATATATATTTTTTCGTAGAGTTAAAAATAATGAAGATATTTTGCAAGTTTGCTTACATAGGGCTGAGTATAAGTCAATTAATATATATTTATCGGTCTCACAACGTTCTACGTCTTCCGATACCCAATCCCCACTCGTTTCTGTTTGCCCATAATTCATCATCTAGGCCTCTTATTCTTATTTCACTATCTATTCCTTCTCTCCAGCTTCTCCTTGGTCTTCCTCGTTTTCTTCGGCTAGTTGGTTTCCATTGTAATATTTGTTTAGGTAGTCTTCCATCATCCATTCTTTGTACATGTCCGTACCACACCAGTTGTTTTGTTCTTATATCATCCACTAGAGTACGTTCACCCACTGTCATAATTTCCCTTATTCTTTGATTGGTAACTCTTTCTCTTTTTGATTTCCCTGCTGCTCTTCTCCAATAGTCCATCTCCGTAGCGGAAAGCATTTTTTCTGTTCTATCTTTGATTGGCCATATTTCTGAGCCGTATGTAATAATACTTTTTACAATGGTGTTATATATAAGCTTTTTGTTATGTTTTGATATACTTTGGTCCCAAATTATTCCATTTAATAAAGTTATTGCTTTTCTTCCTTGTACGTTTCTATCTTTTATAGCTTTGTCTAGTGTTCCGTCAGCTGTAATTTTTAGACCTAAGTATTTATACTCATCACAGGACTGAATTCGCTGCCCAGTATTTAAGATTAGATCCTGTTTCGTTCCACCAATACACATATACTCTGTCTTATTGATATTAACCTCTAGTCCCCACTTATTGTACTCGTCTATTAGTTTTCGTGTCATATATTCGAGGTCGTCATAATCCTGAGCCACCACTATCTGATCGTCGGCGAAACATAAAGTATACAAGGTGGTTTCATTCAACGGAATTCCCATGTTTTGGCATTTTCTCTTCCAGACTTTAAGGACCTGTTCCAAATATATCTTGAAGAGCGTAGGCGAGATACAGCAACCTTGTTTAAGACCTTTATTTACTTGAAAGCCTTTGGTTAGTTTTGCTTTTATTTTAACTTTTGCCTTACTATTGCGGTATAACTCTTTGATGACCTTAATTAGTTGTACGCTTATGTTTGTCTTTTCCAACGCTTTCCAAAGTAGATTTAGTGGTATACTATCATATGCCTTCTGCAAATCTACGTAAAGCAGATGGAGCTCTTGTCCGTATGCCATTTTCTTTTCAATAACTTAGGTTATACAAAAGAGATGATCTGAAGTCGATCTACCCGCCCTGAAACCAGCTTGTTCTTCTGCCTCCATATCTTTATATTCGCTCTCCACTTTATTTCTTATTATTTTGCCATATATTCTGCTTAGCGTACTAGTTACAGATATACCTCTATAATTGTCACATATATCTTTCCTTCCTTTTTTGTGTATTGTGGATATATATGACGTTTTCCACTCAGTTGGTACTACAGCTCCATTTAAATATCTTTGGAAAAGATTCCGTAATCTACAAAACAATTCTTCAGTGCCATATTTAATAAGTTCAGCTGGGATATTTCCGGATCCGGCAGATTTACCGCTTTTTAAGGTTTTGCACACGTTTTTGACCTCAGATATTGTGAGGGGTACTGGAGATCCCATCGTTCTAATGATATTGTCCCTTTCGTCTTCCTTGAATTCTGCTCTACTCTCAGTTAAAAGTTTTTTAAAATGCTCATCCCATTCTTTGTCTGGTATTGGTGAAATAATATCTCTGCATGTTTCTTTTTTGATCGATCTTATAGTTTTCCAGCTTTCGGTACTTCTCCTACCTCCTAAGTAAGAATCTATTTTCTGGCACTTTTGCATCCATGATTGATTCTTCTTATCACTGATCATTCTTCTCACCTTTGATTGCGCGATTTTGTATTCTTCTCTGCTTCTATCTGTCTTTTGGGATAAGTACGTGTGATATAATTTCCTTTTTTCCTCTATTTCACTTTCAATCTCAGCATCCCACCAGTATGGTTTTGTTCTTTTAGGAGTTTCTTCCACTAATCCTAGTGCTTCTTTTGCAGCTTGATGTATGCTTAATGTGATACATTCGTATTCCTCATCTGGGGTTTCACCTGAACTTGAATTAAGTTTTTCGTTCAGTCTCTTTTTGTATAAGTTTTTTACGCTGTCATGTTCTAGGCTTAGTAGAGTATATTGACAGTGATCAATTTCCTCATTCACTGTATCATCAAGATTTTGTTGATGGAGGCTTCGGCCTTGATAAGGAAAGAGAATTTTGGTCTCCAGAAAATAGTGATCACTTCCGCATGTTGATCCACGCTTTGTTCTGACATCTTGAATTTTTAGTTTTGTCTTTTGTTTAGTGATAAGATAATCAATGACGGATTTCAGGTTTTGTGAGGGTTTGGTCCAGGTATATTTGTGTATTTTCTTATGTTGGAAAAAACCGTTTTGGATTTTTAGGTCTAATTGCTCACATACTGTGATAAGCCGGTTTCCATTGTCATTAACAACATCTTCTCCATATTGGCCAACTGTCAGATCATTTACTCTGTTACCTGTTCTACTATTTAAATCTCCCAATATTACAATTTCTCTAGATGTACTTACTGCTGATATTTCATTGTGGATTTCTTCAAAAAAATTGTCTTTCACGGCTACATTTGCATCGTCATTATTAAGTCAATTAAGCTTTTCCTAATGTAAATTACAAAAAAATTTGCCCCTAGGGGGCCTGTTTAATGGCTTCAATTTTTTTTGTATAGCAGACCTGGGGGCATTTGTATGAGCTTTCAATTTGGTAAGACATAGTTGTGTAGGTGCAATAGTTTAGAAGATATAAGGTATAATCTAAAAACACATTTTGCAAACTTCCGGCCCCTAGGGGTAAAATATGTAATTTTTTTATGTAATAGTAATATGTAAACTATGGCCGCACACTATTTATAGTATTTCCAATTAGGCTAGTCCTGTTTAATCACCCCGTAAATCTGGTAACAAAACGCACGTGAATTCTTAATTCAGTTTAAAACCACAGATTACCTAAGGTAATAATGGGTGCTGTGAAACTATCAGTTACATTTCAGAAAATTTTCTGTCCCAAAATTATTTTACGTGGTGAAAAACTTATGTAGAGCATATGCGCTTTACAGGTATGCATTCTTCAATCAACTGTGGTGCTTTGCCGACTTTACCTGCATGTTTAAAAATCCGTTTCTGTGTTTAATGACAAGTTTAGGTCGTTTTATACTGTTTTCACTAGTAATACCACCAGAGGTTAAATAATTTCCGGAAATTTTTTCGAGCTAATAAATATTTTTAAATATAATAATTTTCTAAAAATATTCATTGGCGAGAAAAAATTTACGGATTTAATTTAACCTCGCGTGGTATTCGGTAAGAACATTCCACACCAAATTGAATAAATTTAAAATCTATTTTTTGACTCACAACAATGCCATTTTTTTACGAGACACCAGCAAAACTGAAAACATATACAGTTTTGATTGACTTGACAGTTTCAGAACCAATAGGATTAATTTCTACTTATTGTAGTTTCATAAAATAGCAGTACAAAATGTAAAATATTATATTCTCTTATTTTATATCAATTTTGTGTTACATCAAGTGGTAGAAAGTTACAATTTTTACAATCAACAACAACACATTTAGTTCGCTCGCAGTTTCATCACCAATGGAATGTTAACTTACATGTTACAAACTTTTTTTTTAATTTCCCGTTTATCCAAGTCGACTAATAATAGTCCAAAGAATCATTTTCATGCAAAAAATCGTTATATAGTGCGTTTTGACAAGCGAGGTAAAACGTAGTAGAACCACGATTAATTTTGAAAGAAATCTGGGGGCAGGGCAGTGCCCCGCCAAGTTCGCCGAATCTGCGGTATACCATCTTTTCTTAAAACATTTCAGCCCATATTTAACATATGTAAACTTTACTTCGGAATAAGCTACGAAAGTCAAACTTCCAAACTTACTTTTATCTCAATTCTTTTTTCGGAATACCATTTTCGCGTACTTGTCTTTTTTACATGAAATGTTTTTGTTATGATAAATTTGATTTTGATAAGTTTGTCGCGTCTCTAATTCTTTGGAATACGTCATACTTACAGGGTCTCTAGTTTATATGTGCTTAATTGCTTCGAAGTAAAAAAAAGTTTTATAAAGGATAAGCCTCTTATAAATAAGCCCTTATAATTTTGGTTTTTCGGATCATTATTTAGCTGATATTTTTTAGCTTCGTTCCAACTCACCATTTAATAAAAACGGCCCGAAAACTTCTATTTGCGTTTCAACTGCACGTTGCATTAAAAGTTTGTGTTTGTGTAAGTGCTAATCCATAAAAACATCGAAAAAAGTTTTGTCAAAACGTAAAATGGTCGAAAAAAATTTTTTGGGCCGTAATTAAGTCGAAAATAACAAACAATCGAAAGTAAAATAGACTAAAATAATAGTAGAAACGTAGATTTGACGATCCGTAAAATTATTGAAGATATATAGTTAAAACGTAAAAGCATCTCTGTTTCGAAAGTCGAAAACGAAATAATAATTGAACCGTAAAAAAGTCAAATCGCAAAAAGGCCAAACCGTACAAAAATAAAAGAGCAGAAAGCAACTCAAGGAAGATGTATTGTTGTCGATCCGTAATATTGTCGAAAATAATTTAAACGAATAGTAGTTTTGTCGATCCGTTAAAATGTCGAAAATTAAAGGCTCGATAGGCAATGGAGAAAAGACGCAAAATCATCGAAACGTAGTTTTGTCGAAATGCAAAAAGATCGAACCGTAGAAAAGTCGAAAATGAAGGTGCGATGTTGTCAAATTTAGCTAAATTCGTGGAACTGGCGCTGACCGGTTAGGTTCTGACAGGCTCTTAAGTTAGGCGAGTATGATGTAACACTACATTTGGTAACATCGGTAGTTTTTTGTAGCTGAGTTATATAATCGATGAGTTTTTGATTCGACTTTTTTTACAGTTTGACCTGTTTTAACATAATTACGTTTCGATGAATTTTGCGTCTCTTCTTCATTGCGTATCGTGCGTTTAATTTTCGACCATATTATTTTCGACATTTTTACGGATTGACAAAAGTATGTTTGCCTTAAATTGCTTTTACTACGTTTTGTTTAAATTGTTTTCGTCTATTCTACTTTCTACTCTTTGTGTGCGCGCACATTAGGATTTTTCTTACTTGTCGTACTGGCCGAGAAAAGCTTGCTATTCTCGGGTACTGTTTTACAACCATTCCGTTGGCCAGCCCCTAATATATTCAAAAATAAAGAGCTCAACATTTCATATTGTTTGTCATTTTTAAAATTCTATTCTGAAACCTGCGTTTCATTCGCTCTTGAGAAAAATGTTTAACCCAATAGTCCGGAGCCTAAGCCACTTTTGTCTGCATTTTTGCTTACCGTAATGAAACTTGGCACGATTATAGTACAACACTATAGTATTATTTCACGAAGTGGTGCTCATCCCGAACCCAGTGTAGAGTCAAGATACAGGGTGTTTTATTTTTAATTGCATCTATCTCATTAAAATTATTTATAAAATTCAAATGTAAACCTAGAGCAATGAAACTTGGCATCGATTATAAGGACATATGGCAAAAAGGGCCTACTCTGGCCTACTTGTCAGACCTGCGGGTCAACCCCCCCACTACTACTACTACTAAGGACATATACACTTTTATTTTAAGTGATAAAGAGGTTTTATTGCTTTATTTTCTTTCAAAAAATAAAAAATAATTAATTTTTCTTTGAGAAATTTATGGTGTGGGTATTGAGTAGAAAAAAAAATCCAGGAGTTTAGTTATGCAAGATAAGGTGTTAAAATTTAATGTGGACATAAGCACATTGTTTTTCTTTAAAATAAAAATTGCTGGCGGGTGTGACATATACAGGGTCGGAGTACAGGGGGGTTTTATTTAATACTTCTAAATTAAAATAATATAAAAAGATGGAAAAGTATGTGGATTCCTTAGACGTAAGGATATTTTTAAAAAATATATACGAAGTATAACATACTTAGATTTTATTTTTATTTTACGAAAAGAAAATAAAAATTAGTGTAAACTGTTAAACATGCAGGCTGTTTTTAAAAATAAGTAAAATTTTTATGATCATTAAGTAGTTTTTTTTTATGACGACTTTACAAATCACTATGGAAAACCCAAAGTCAGCACTTTACAACAATACTAGTACAGCTTTTATTTCTTTAAATAAAATTTTTTATACAGAGTGTTAAAAAGTAACTAGACAATAAAGTATTTTCGTAATTTTTTATTATAGTGCTGAAAATTCTAATAACTCTAGATATCTCAAATAAGCATCTCATTGCAATCACTATATCCTCGTTTATAAACCATTTATCGGACTCTATTTTTGTGATATCTTTGTTTGAAACTCGTAGACAACGATATTTAAAATTAAAAACAAACTAAATGTACCAAATTCTCAAAATAATAATCCGTTGGGTGTTATTAACATTCCATATGTTCAAGGGATTTCAGAAAACATAAGACGAATAGCTAAACACTATAATATAAAAACAGTATTTTCTTCGGGAAATACGATAAGAAGTTTTGTAACTAAAACAAAACCAGACAATCCCTCAAATAATAAGGAATGTATTAACCAAATCCCGTGTGAGTGTGGTAAATCATATGTAGGTGAAACGAAACGACCTCTTCAGGTTAGAGTAAATGAACATCTAAAAAGTACCCAATTAGGGGATATTGAAAAATTCGGTTTAGCAGATCATGCATGGTCAAATGATCACAGGATTCAGTGGTCAGAAGCTAAAGTTTTACATAAGGAGTCGAAACGTAAGTTTATTGAAGCTGCGTATATAATGCAGAATAAAGAAGTTTTCAGTCAACCAAGCACGGACATACCAAACATATGGAAACCACTCCTTAAGGAAAACAGGCGTCTTAGGATTAAAAAAGGGGGCGGGCCGTCACACCTGACTGCACACCAAGTAGTATAAGTAGTAGCCTAGAGACTAGATTGTTTAGTTTACACTTGATAACGGCTAGAGATACTTACTAACCGAAACGTCGTGTTTTAAAATAAATAAAGACAATGGAAGTCCGAAATTTTATTTCTACACAATCATTGTCTACGAGTTTCAAACAAAGAGTTGAAGAACGGTACGGACCCGGAATCAACAATCTATTCAGAGGCTACGAGAAGACCAAACTTAAAGTGATAAAGGAAGAAGAACACATTTCATTCTTGTGCGAGGCGCGCGACAGTGGTGTCATTCCGGTTGGTTTCCGCCTAAAAGCCAACTTTCCGGGAGTGAGAACGAAGAAGATCTTAGAGAGGACAAGCCAAGCACTAATCCGATCCCAAATCAGTTACCATCGATGGAGAAAAGCCAACTTCAACGCCGACATGGAGGAGCGATTTGACGAAATTAGACGACACACATGGGAGGAAGACTACGAACCGATACTGAGTAAAATTGACAGTACGTGCAACAGAGAACGACAGAAGATACGATCAACTCACCGAGAAAAACTTAAGAAACTACAGACACGTACTCAAGATAGAACAGACTCAACAACACCCAGCACTATAGTGAATATCTCCAAAAGAACTCTGAGCACCAACGAAGAATTGGTACTCAGTAAGGGACTTAAGTTCGCCGTTGCACCGGCACAGACACCGACACTGGAAATTATTGCGGCAATAGAGACCGTTAGTCTACCTCAACCCGAAGCTGATGAGTTTCGCCATAAAGTAAGAACAACGTTGGACAGAAAGAAGCAACAAAAGACAAACATCACCAGTCAAGAACAACGGGCAATCAAGAACCTGCAGCCCGACAAATCAATCAAAATTCTACCGGCCGACAAAGGAAACGCAACGGTGATCATGGATGTCGAGACTTACGACAAAAATATCCAAGAAGTTCTGGAGAAAGGAGACTACAAGCAACTACCCAAAGACCCAACCACCACCATAGAAGGACGCATCTATAGGACTTTGAAGAAGTATGCTGAAAATATCCCGGACGCTGCTAGATCCCGCCTGACTACACACCACAGTAAGGCACCACATTTTTATGGATTACCAAAGATCCATAAGAAGGATATACCACTGCGACCAATTACCAGCTCCAGGGACTCACCGACCAGCACTTTGTCGAGGTTTTTGTTGGACATAATTCAACCACTACAGGGTAAGTCCGAATCTTTTGTCAAAAACTCGGAACATTTTGTGGAGGTTTTAAAAGGTATCGAATTAGATCCCGGCGATAGATTTGTAAGTTTTGATGTAGAAAGTCTCTACACCAACGTGCCAATAAATGAGTCACTCAGTATCATTAAAAACAAATTACAAACTGATGATACACTTCAAGAGAGAACAACGCTATCGGTAGAGGGGGTGATGGATCTTTTGGAGCTCTGTCTCCGTAACTCTTACTTTCAAGTGAAAGATAAGTTTTACGCGCAAAATGATGGACTCCCAATGGGTTCATCTCTTTCGCCAGTGGTAGCAAACATCTACATGGAGTGGTTCGAGGGCCATGCGATCAACACAGCAAGAGTCAAACCAAAACTATGGCTACGATACATGGATGACACATTTATTATATGGCCGGAAAATGATGACGAACTACAAAATTTTCAACACCATTTAAACGGTATTCGACCAACAATCAAGTGCACCATGGAAATTGAAAAAGATTCGGCCTTACCTTTTTTGGATGTTCTTGTCAAACGATTAGACAAAACCATTCAAACCACTGTATATAGGAAACCTACACACACGGGACAGTACCTAAATTTTAAGTCTAATCATTCTGTTGCAACAAAACAAGGAGTTATAAGAAGTTTGTATTTAAGAGCCGTAAATATTTGTAGTAATAATGAAGAATTAACCACAGAAATTAACCACAGAAATTAACCACAGGAATTAACAACATTAAAAAGGACTTACAACGAGAAATTAATAAACTCAACGATATTTAAAATTAAAAACAAACTAAATGTACCAAATTCTCAAAATAATAATCCGTTAGGTGTTATTAACATTCCATATGTTCAAGGTATTTCAGAAAACATAAGACGAATAGCTAAACACTATAATATAAAAACAGTATTTTCTTCGGGAAATACGATAAGAAGTTTTGTAACTAAAACAAAACCAGACAATCCCTCAAATAATAAGGAATGTATTTACCAAATCCCGTGTGAGTGTGGTAAATCATATTTAGGTGAAACGAAACGCCCTCTTCAGGTTAGAGTAAATGAACATCTAAAAAGTACCCAATTAGGGGATATTGAAAAATCCGGTTTAGCAGATCATGCATGGTCAAATGATCACAGGATTCAGTGGTCAGAAGCTAAAGTTTTACATAAGGAGTCGCATTGGCGAAAACGAAAGTTTATTGAAGCTGCGTATATAATGCAGAATAAAGAAGTTTTCAGTCAACCAAGCTATGACACAAAAATTTAAGTTAGTGTAATTTTGTAATATGCTGAAAGATACAAGGTGATATTGAAAAAATCATGTAAAATATAGTAGTCTCAAACTTTTCGTTATATCGGTTATGCAGTTTAAGATACCCCCATAATTTTACTACTTGTTGTAGCTAGAATAAGGCGTTTTTTACATGGTGTAGATTGTTTTACTTGGCTTTGTAATTTTAAGAAAATACATGGTGTTTCTTTTGTCAATATAATTTTTTTAAAATACGTAAAACGTTGTTCCCAGCACATAAAATTAGAAAATATACAATAGAGTTAAACTATTAATCACCTATGTAGCTGATAGTTAGAGACTTTAAAACATACAGGGTATTGAAATTAAAATATAATAATTTGAACTTTGTTATTATGAAAACTACAAGGTCGGTTAATTAGGCAAAATGTTAATATTTTTCCGCTAACTAAATTGGTGGAACAACAAGAAAATTAAACGACGCGTAGGTAAGTTATAGTAAAAAAATAATTTTTAAAAGATACACATAGTATACAGGACCAGCAATCCATAAAAAAATTATATGTAAATAAAAGCTGCCATGACTTTTTCTTAAGTAAAAAGGTATTAATGAAATACAGTTATTTTAATTTTATAAAAAATATTTTTATATAATGTGTATTATCCTTATTTCTCAAATATCTATTTAAGTTTTCACTTCTGACAACCAATCTCACATTGGATGCAATTATGTAATTTTATTAAAACTGTATGCTTTGGTACATAAGAATTGGCAGATTATGTTAAAAATTAAAAATTCTAGAAAGGATCCTGCACACTTGTAATGGGTTTTTAGTGCACGGCTAATATCGATAAAATTTTAGTATGTTGTTTGTCTCACCTTACTGACCAATAATGGTTATGGGCCCAATTCCATCCTATGACCAGTTTCGGAGATACAAGGGCAATTTAAAAGATTTTGCACTAACACGGTAAAAAAGTTTTTTGTATTAATCTCATAAGCGTCTACGTTTTAGCGTGTTTTTAGCAAAAATTGTTATTTTCCTGTACGGGGGATATCCAAAAAGTCTGCAAACCTGTAATGAGTTTCTAGTGCACGGCTAATATGGATAAAATTTTAATATGTTGTTCGTCTCACTTTACTGATCAATAGTTGTAATGAACGCAATTCCATCCTATGACTAGTTTCGGAGACACGGGGGCAATTCAAACGATATAACACCAAAACGGTATAAATGATGTGGCTTGATTTTTAAAAGCTCTATTTGTACTAGTCACAAAAGTATCTCTTATGTACATATATTAGCATGTTTTTTAGCAAAAAATATTGATTTTCTATATGCGGGTATCCAAAAAGTTAATTAAAATACGTTGGTAAAATAATCGAAAAGGTTCTAGTCAACCTTTTCGAATAGACCAAAATAGATGTCCTCTTACCTTTAAAACCAAACTTTAATGAAACTTTTTTATGAGGTACACATGAAAAGTATTGCAGTTATAAATTGTAACCAAACAACTTTCTTAAAACAAAATTCTATCAAACAATATTTAAAAATAACAATTAAAGTTACTTAATACTCTAAATAGTAAATGTCTCAAAAATAACAAAGTCGTTATTTGGATCAGACTTTTTATTCTTCTTTCGCATTTCTGTTCCAATAGTCAATCAATTATTTCGGGTTAATCTTCGACGTTATTTCGATGACCTGCAACCAGGACTTGCCCTAAATTATTTGTAGATGGGTAACTGATATGTTCCTCATGGCGAGCATATCCTATTATTTTGTTTAAGGAAAGTTTTGGTTATAATTTATAACTACACTACTTTTTATGTGTACCTCGTAAAAAAAGTTTCATCAAAATTTGGTTTTAGAGGTAAAAATACATTTATTTTGTTTTATATAGTCAATCTTTTCGATTATTTTACGTATGTATTTTAATTTACTTTTTGATATCTCCGTATAGAAAATCTATATTTTTTTACTAAAAACATGCTAATTTATGTACATAAGAGATATTTTTGTGATTGGTACAAAAAAACCTTTTAAAAATCAAACCACAGCATTTTTACCGTTTTAGTGCAATATCGTTTGGATTGCCCCCGTATCTCCGGTACTAGTCATAGGATGGAATTGGACCCATGACAATTATTGATCAGTAAGGTGAGACGAACAACATATAAAAATTTTATCGATATTAGCCGTGCACTAGAAACTCATTACAGGTTTGCAGACATTTTAGATATCCTCCGTATAGAACAAAACAATTCTTGCTAAAAACATGCTAAAATGTAAGAGGCTTTTGAGATTCGTACAAAAAAATCTTTTAAAAATCAAACCACAATATTTTTACCGTTTTAGTGCAATATCTTTTGAATTGCCCCCGTATCTCCGAAACTAGTCATAGGATGGAATCGGTCTAATGACACCTATTGATCAGTAAGGTGAGACGAAAAACATACTAAAATTTTATCGATATAAGCCGTGCACTAGAAACCCATTACAAGTGTCCACGTTTACTTTTACTACACTAAGTTATCAAATTTTATTAAGTTAGGCTTGGTCAGGTATTTTTAATAAACCCCAGCAGATTAAGTTTTTGACATATCATGTGAACAGTTTGACGTATTGACTCAATTGATATTTATTTTGGTTTAGAATACTAAAAACCTAGAAATCGATACCTCACACGACCAGTTTAAACGAAATAAGATTTTTACAATTTATCCTCCTAAGTTTTGCTCCCTCTCCCCCTCAAAAAAAACCTTTAATTTTAATAGATTTTTTGAATTTATAAGCTACATACCTATAAAGTTAAAGAAACAAAAATTGTACGCGAAACTAGTTTTGTATTTAATTTATCAATTTTTCCTGTCCCACCTCAATTGTATCTTGGCCCTGCACTGGGTTCCATCGGAGCGCTACTTCTAAAATGACATCTCTAGGTGTCTGGTAAACTTGTGCCAAATTTCGTCACGGTACGCGAAAATGCAGACAAGCCCCTAAATTTCCGTCTTAGGCCCCGAACTACAAAAGTTAGAACACTTGTATACTTTACCCTTATATTTTGAGTAAATTCAAAAATCTATCCCTTAGTTTCTGAGATAATTGCCTTCAAACTTTCAAATTTAACATGAACTGTTAAAATAAAAATTTTATTAAAATTTTATATTTTTCAGATTTAATTTTTATTTTATCATTCAATGTTAAATTTGAAAATTTAAAAGCAAATATCTCGAAAACTAATCAAGGGATTTTCAAAACTTTTACACGATTGTAAAGATATTTAAGAGAACTTCAAACAAGGTATCACTAGACTGACTTTCTCTATTTAAAATAAAGGCGTAAAGTATACCCCTCGAAGGCACAAAAATTTCAAGATAGCCAAAAAGTATCCCCTTTGCAAACAAAATCGACATGTCCGAGCGTTTCTTCAAATTTCTACGAAAAATACCCAAAGACACCTCTGTTACCTTTTAGTTGGGACACCCTATATAACGCATGGGTCAAAACTTAATATTTCTAAGGGGTGTCCCAGTCTTTCGATAAGCCGAATATTTGGCAGGATGCATTAGTGAATTTTAGGTCATATTTGACCTGGGACACCCCTAGGGTCATATAATCTGTCATGGGTGTCATTTTTGTCGTACATAATTTAATTTATGCAATATTGTTATCCTGGATCCATAAAGATTTCCGTCCTATGGTACAGCCAATCCTAATAGGCTAGTGAAATTACCATATTTTAAAGCAAGAAAAAAGAAAATTATTAACAGGATCAAGTCCTGTTAATAATTTTCATTGGAAATTGTAGAGCGGCGGAAAACGAAGTTAAAAAAAATAAATGCAATTTTCGGCAAAAGTTGTCGGAGAAAAAAGTGACATAAAGAAAATTCATTTGCCATAAAAATGTCTAAAAAATTTGTAGATGTCATTTTTTACACAACCTCAAAATGTTCGAGAAAAATAAAAAAAAACCTAATTTTTTTATTTTTCTTAGCCATAATAATGCTATATTTTTAAAAACTATTTCAAAACTTATAAAATAACTACAATAAATTAACTATAAAATATTGTGACAATTTTTTAAAAGTTTTTTCCCTTTTCGGACATGTTTTTAAATTACAACAATTATTTTTTTTATGTCGTTAAAAACTATATCTTAATGTCAAAAAGTGAGTACAAGCAGAACTGGATACAATCATTTTCTGAAGATGAAATTTCAATTAAAAAAAAAATGTTTTTGATCGAAAAAAACAAATATCTTCGAAACTTCTTAATTTTTTTGTTTGTAAAATATTGTAAACATTAAGCACCCAAAGATCTCTACTGTTACGAAGTTTTGTTAAGCTGACATTATTTTTGCAAAAATAAAAAAACAAAAAAAAACGGTTTTTTTTTCATTTTTCTCCAACATTTTGAGGTTATGTTAAAAATGACATTAAAAAAATGTTTAGATACTTCTATGACCTATGACTTTTTTGTATGTCACTGTTTTCTCCAACGTCAACTTTCGCCGGATATCAGAATAATACGATTCCTTTATTTTTCCAACATTTATTTTTTTTTAACTTCGTTTTTCGCCGCTCTACAATTTTCAATGCTTTAGCTAATAATTTTTTTTTCTCTCAAAGTGCAATTTGACTGGTCGATAAGCAGAGAACTAAAATAAAACAAAAAGGAAAAAAGTCCTACTATAATCTTAATTGGCTGCAGAGCGATTATTATAGTCTAAATTCGTAAGTAAGGGCATAATTTGGAAATTTCGTGCTTGTCGGGCCATATGAAACAGAAAAATGAGAAACCTTCATTGTATTTAATTATGTAAATAGCTAACCCTTCTACCTAGTGCAATATATGAGGACTGCAGTTTGACAATGGATTCTAGCTAACAAAAGGTCACAGATTAACGATCTGGATATTGCCAAGCCAGGTTTTTGTCCAATTTTTTTTATCCCCCCTGCTCTTATAGCCGTGTTCGAGATTCTGAAAATTTAACTAACTTGACACATTAAAGCTACAATAACAGAGAAATTAATCAAAAATGTGTAAAATCCAACCTAAAAAAAATTTTTGTTAGTTTGTTAAATCTTAGCTGCAAAAACCCCCAAAAATCCTCCTGACCACCCAAAACCTAAGATTTTGAGGTTTTCTTAAAATTTTCTTAAAAACTAAGCTTCTTAGGAAAAAATATGCAATTAGCTTTATTATAGACAACAAAATTTTCTTTTCAGCTGTTTATTAGTCAATGAGGTACGACCAATGACAAACTCTTCAGCGGCGTCCGTTTATTGAGGTGATGTAAAAAAATGAAAAAAAGAAACATGTTTATTACATGATTTACCCGATTTTATTGAAAACTAAGCTCTCTATCAAAAATTAGGTTCTTTAGTCAATTGTAGACAATGAAGTTTTCTTTAAAACGGTGTGCAACAAGGTAAGATTACTTTTATTTACAACAATTTAGGGTCGTCCGTAAATTACATTAATTTTGAAAAATCACTAAACTTATCGATTATTAATCTTACTTCGTGATACAGCAGCTAAAACAAAATTTCATTGTCTACAATCGACTAAGGAACATGATTTTTGACAGAAGGCTTGGTTTTTAAGATAATCGGGAAAAACATGTGACAAACAGGTGGTTTAATTTTTTAAAAATTTTTTTAATAAACGGAAGCCGCTGGAAAGTTTGGTATTAGTCTGACCGCACTAGCTTGAACTTTATTAAAAAGAAGTTTGGTGATTTTTCAAAATTGAGGTAATTTACGGAGGCCCCTTAATTGTTATAAACAAAACTAGGCTCTGGAATGAAATAGCGATGTACAAAATAGCGACTATTAAAATAGCGGTATCGAAATAGCGACAATCAAAATAGCGATGTAATGAAAAGGCGACTATCAAAATATCGATGTAACAAAATAGCGATGTAACAAAATAGCGATTGTAACGAAATAGCGATGTAACAAAAAAGCGATGTAACAAAATAGCGACTATCAAAATAGCGATGTAAAAAAATAGCGACTATCAAAATAGCGATGTAAAAAAATAGCGACTATCAAAACAGCGATGTAACAAAATAGCGACTATCAAAATAGAGATATTTCGGTTCCGTTTTGGCATATAGCTCGACTAAAAGGTTTCTTTCTAAGAAATGTTTTCAAAAAAAACTTTCCTGACTTCTTTCCCGGGATCCTAAAGGGTGTGAATCCGAACCGAACCGAACCGACCCAAACTGAACCGAACCGAACCAGCATATTTTTTCAAAAAAAAACTCTTCAGACTTCTTTTCCGGAATCCTAGAGAGTATGAATCCGAACCGAACCGAATTCGGTTCAGATCGGTTCGGTTCGGATTCACACCCTCTAGGATCCCGGAAAAGAATCAGGAAAGTTTTTTTTAATAAGCTGGTATAGTCAAAATAGGATATAATAGCGCATTTCGGTTTGGATTGATTTGATTCGATTCGGTTTGGTTTGATTCGGTATTTTCATACATCGCCATTTTCATACATCGCTATTTTGATACATTGCTATTTTGATACATCGCTATTTTGATATATCGCTATTTTGATTGTCGCTATTTTGATATATCGCTATTTTGATTGTCGCTATTTTGATACATCGCTATTTTGATATGTCGCTGTTTTGTTACAAACGCTATTTTGATACATCGCTATTTTGAGAGTCGCTCTTTTATTACATCGCTATTTTGATAGTCGCTATTTCATTACTCGCTATTTTGAACGTCGCTATTTTGTACATCGCTATTTCGTTCCAGAGCCACAAAACTAATCCTGCCCTATTATACACCGTCTAAAAGGAAATTTTATTGTCTACAACCGACTTTAGGACACAATTTTCAATGGAGAGCTTGGTTTTCAAGAAAATCAGGGAAAATAGGTAATATGCATGTTTCTTTTTTTCATTTTTTTGCATTACCTCAATAAACGGACGCCGCTGGAGAGTTTGTCTTTGGTCGTACCCCACTGACTTGTATATCGTTCAAAAGGAAATTTTATTGTCTACAATATAGGTAATGACATATTTTTTACCAAGATGCTTAGTTTTTAAGAAAATTTGAAGAAAACATAAACATTTTAGGTTTTGGGGGGTCTGGGGGGTTTTTGGGGGTTTTTTTAGCTAAAATTTAAAAAAATAATATACTTTTATTTTTAGGTTAGGTCTTACACATTTTTTATTCATGTATCTGTCATTGTGGCTTTAGAGCATCAACATAGTTAAATTTTCAGAAATTCGAACACGACTATCGAGGAGGGTGAATAAAAAAAAATTGGACCAAAACCTGGCTTGGCAACACCCAGATCGTTAATCTGTGACCTATCTCAGCTAGAATCCACTGTCAAAGTGCGGTCCTCATATTTTGCATACTCAATTACCTACAGTGCCTGCACTACCTTAAAAATATATATAAGAGGTGTGCCAGTCGTTCGGTCAGGCCAGTGTTTGGAACCATAGTCAATTTATTATTTGAGGGGTCCATATGCCACAGAATAATTAAAACCCGTCTTTGTATTTAGTGATGTAGATGAGTTTCGGCCTCAAATATTACTGCATGAGGTGTGCCAGTCCTTTGGTCAAGCAGATGTTAGGCAGCAAAGTGAATTTATTATTTAAGAGTCCATATGACATATAAATATTAAAAACCATGTTGGTACTTAGTGGTGTAGGTTAGGTTTATCGTTAAATATAATTATAAGAAGTGTGTCAGTCCTTCAATCAGGCTGATGTTTGGCAGTATAGTCAAATTAGTATTTGAGGATCCATATGACACAAAGTAATTAAAAACCTTTTTTCTTTTGAATGATGTAGATAACTTTGAGCTTCAAGGATACTTATAGGACGTGTGCCAGTCGTTCTGTCAGGCGAATTTTTGGCACCATAGTCATTTTATTATTTAAGGGTCCATATGACAAACAATAATAAAAAACTTCTTGATATTTAGTGATTTAGATAAGTTCAGCTTCAATTATAAATATAGGACGTGTGCCAGTCCTTCAATCAGGCTGATGTTTGGAAGCATAGTCAACTTAGTATTTGACGGTCCATATGACACACTAATTAAAAACCGCCTTGCTTTTTAATGATGTAGATGACTTTGAGTCTCAATTATAATTATAGGACGTGTGCCAGTCATTCTGTCAGGCAAATTTTTGGCACTATAGTCATTTTATTATTTGAGGGTCCATATGACAAACAATAATAAAAAAACTATCTTGATATTTAGTGATATAGATAAGTTCAGCCTCAATTATAAATATAGAAGGTGTGCCAGTCCTTTGGTGAGGCAGATGTTTGGCAGCATATCCAATTTATTATTTGATGATTCATATGACACACAATAATTAAAAATCATCTTGCTATTTTGGCGTGTAGATGAGTTTCAGCCTCAAATATATTTATAGGAGGTGAGCCTATTCTTAGATCAGGCGGATGTTTGGCAGCATAGACAATTTGGTTTTTTAAGGTCCATATGATAAAGAGATTCTTTGTACTACATGATGTGGCTTGAAAGTAAAATATTTTAAAATTTTTATAGGTGTGCCCAGCTTATAGTAAATGTAGGTCGGGCAGCATAGTTATTTTAAACTTACGGGACCTATATGACTGCTATTTTATATAAAAAAACTCTTTTCAACCAGGGGCGAAATTTTATTTAAGTGCGTGTGCCTGTCCTCCAACAGGAGTGAGGTGTGGCAGCATCATCATATTTTTATAAATGGGTTTATATGACATACTTTCAATAGGGTCTAAACTACTACTATAAGATTTTAACGCACCTTTAAATCTATTCATACAATTTGCTTAATTAGCGACTTCAGGACACGTCTCGTTATTAACTAAAGTAGGCACATATATTTGAAGGATAATATGACACTATTTGACGGTGAATTATTTTGGTATGGATAACGTAGAGTTCTGTGTCACCGGCTCTTGTAGTATGTTGTCAGATGGTAAGATTTCAGGCGACGTTTGCCCCCTTAAAACGGATTTATTGATTTCTAAAAAATCAACTGTTTAATTTCTAGTTATGTATTTGTTTGTGTGTTTATTTATATTATTTCCGAAAAAAATACGTACCTTTAAATCCATTCTTCCCTTAACCACCAAATTACGAAAACACTGGGCACATGAAACGAGAAAAGCTGGATATCCCACAAAAAATTAAAATCAGACTAGAAGTATTACATGACATTGCACTTCATGTTGTGTATTCGTGACAAACCGTAAAAAAATCTGGTGATATCGGATTTTCGCGTCAGTTTTTGACAATAAATTTGAGTCGTTCTATCGATGTTATACTTAACAGTTCTTAAAGAAAACCCTAAGACGAGTTAACGATGTTTAAAAAAAAAAAGAAAAGGTTATCGAGATAAAACATGATTCGGTCCTAAAACATAAATAATAAAAATGTCCTTTTGAACGTAGCAAAGTAATACAATTTAGCGGAACAATTATATAGCAAAGTCAGTCTAAGAAACGTCGTTTTTGTTCCTGTATTGAAACGTTACACAACGTCGTTTTTCCGTTCCTTGCTTAGTGGGGTTTCGAGCGTTTTTAAAACGGTCCGTTTTCCTAAAAGAATACAAAAATTGCCCACTGCTGCATTTTTTTCCCAAAAAAATTTGCTGTTAAAATATATGTGTAAAGAGTACCTATTATATCAGAAATGCGCGATAATGCAGCACATGCAAATAATCAAACTATGTCTTACGCTATTTCTGGAGCAAAATCACCTGTTCGTCTATTCTAATACATGAAGTAATAATATTGGTAGATCTGCGCATGCGAAGTCAGGGATCGAAAGTGGACTTGGTAGGGCTAGCGTCTTGTGTTTTTTTTGAGCAGTTGCACTCAATTTTTTTCGTATTTTAAAGAAAAGAGACAAGTCATTAGTTGTTGTGGCCTGAAAGAGTTTCGCTTGTTACTAAATCCTTGTCTACATTTAAAAATTAATCTAAAGTCCTTATCATTCACTTGAAAAATGTGCAAGCATCGATCAATAGGCTCTTGTACATTTAAAGCAACCTGCTGTTAAGTAATGATTTGTGTTCTTAATTGTGATAGTGGGATTTCAGCTTTAATCGATTTCAAAGGTTCATCTTAGAGAGATCTTTACGTTGCCACTCCCGCCAACGCGTTGGCGGGACTGGGAATACGGTTCGAGTTATAGAGGGATTCGAGTTATAGAAATTCGAGTTAAAGAGGTTAAACTACATATAAAAATTGAAAAATGTGCAGGGACCACTTATATTAAAAGGGGCGAGTTATAGAGAGGTTCGAGTTATAGAGGTTCGAGTTAGAGAGGTTCGACTGTATTCATAGTTTAGTGTTCATTGGTGGAAGGGGTCAAAGTAAATAAGAAATATTTCAAACAAAAAGAAATATTTTACTTTCTACGACGTTTCGGCCCTTTATTGGGCCATCCTCAAGGCATGAAAACTTTAGACTTTCTGTTGGTTTCACACAACTTATGCTCTACACGGAGCTATCGCCTACATTCACCTGAGGATGGCCCAAAAGGCCAAAACCGGTCGTGGATTGGCATGAATCACTTGTTCCTGATTGTCAGGACGTGTTCCAGACGGGGATCATTCGTATCCTTGTGATCGACGTTGGAGATAGTGAAAACCAAACAGTTTTAACGAGTTCCCAACGAAAGCATCAAACCGTCAGTATAATTCAATGCCCGTAGGGGTATTTTCCCTCGGAGTAGTTGTTTCTGTTGGTTTCACACAACCTATGCTCTACACGGAGCTATCGTCTACATTCACCTGAGGATGGTCCAAAAGGCCGAAACCGGTCGTGGATTGGCATGGATCACTTGTTTCTGATTGTCAGGACGTGTTCCAGACGGGGATTATTCGTATCCTTGTGATCGACGTTGGAGATAGTAAACCAAAAAGTTTTAATCTTTATAAGTTGTTTGTGTTCTATCATATGCCTTTCCGAAATTAAGGAGGCAGACGTTAATTGAGTTAGAATATTTACCCCAGACGATATAAAAAATTACAATTGAAGGGCTTATTGTAATAACGTGATATGCCACAAGTAAAAAGAAATGGGTTATTGAACTTTGAAGATTTGGAAAAATATGTAAAATTTACTACTTATAAATTTAAATCTGAAATATTTTTATTAAGTTAATTAGGTATCTTTCTAACTAACGTGTTTGAAAGGGGGACAAAAAAACAACTGGCTTGTAAAAAAAAAATTTTTTCTGTATTTATGTGGCTTATCATGTTATTACAATAAGAGTAGTACAGAAAGTCAATTGAGGTGTATATTTTCCAGTGGCGTGCGGTCAAATTTTTGGGGGGGCCAGACACCCCCCAAAAATTATTAAAGCCAAATTTGAGCCTAACCATTTTTAGGGTGGATTTGATGTCTAACTGAGGTGAGACCCTTGTTTAAAATGTTTATACAGGTACGCCACTGTCTTTTTATTTGGGTCCGTACGTCTAGATGCAGCGCATTTACAGAATGAGCTTATAGTATGTAATCTACATATGCTTAGAAAAGGGACCGAAAAGAAAAAAACATGTTTTAGAAAATATTAATTTATTTAACCTTTTAATTCCAGCTTCTTACAGAGCTATCAAAAGCGTTATAAGTAATCAAAGAATCATGAATAATTAAACAGAATACTTTTGTTTTTTTAGGAAAACTTATAGTAGATTCAAACTCAATTTTTATATCAACGGTTGATGATTGTATTGCTTCAGCCTGATGAGAACAATCTATCACGAAAACAGGAGCGGTTAGATAGTCAGAGAGACTCAACATTAGATCATACTGTTTCCTTCCATAATATGTCTCTTGAAAACCTTCATAGTTATAATATGCGGAACCAATCATTGATTTGGAAAAGTTCAGATTCATTCTCTCATAAGGATAGACGTCAGAATTAAGATATACTCTAATATCGCGTATATTAGCTGGTATAAATTGTGTAGCATCTTTATCGATTTTATCGTTCTGATCACCAGATTGAAATCCTACCACTACAAAGCGGGGCTTCTCTAAATTGGTACATGTTTTAATAGCCCATACATCAGAAGTTGTCTGTCGTAGAGAAGGCAGTTCAACAAGATCCCATGATCTATAAGGTATTTTCACATTGCTTGTTTGCTGTCCTTTATTAAGCCGAGATAAAATTTTAAGTTTAAGATTCAATTTTTTCAATAGAAAGCTCGGCTTCTACTTCACCCATGTATGAATTTTTAAACGATCTAGCTAAAACCAAAATAAGTTCCTGTTTAACATTAATGATGCCTTTTTTGTAATCTTCAGCGAAGCCCATTAAATATTTTAGAGGTAGCTTTCCACTAAACACATTGGTGGTTG
The DNA here is from genome assembly GCA_963576565.1 of Aspidapion aeneum. Taxonomy (NCBI): domain Eukaryota; kingdom Metazoa; phylum Arthropoda; class Insecta; order Coleoptera; family Brentidae; genus Aspidapion; species Aspidapion aeneum. The sequence continues at coordinate 147,561,300 of OY755038.1, forward strand.
GATTTACTATTCCCTGCCGATCTTTGTTCAAACCCCAGCCTACACTATCTAATTTATCTAAATCTTTTTTTTCCGTATGAGACAAAGGTTTTTAAAGCGGTAGTTATCCCTGGTTTTCTTACAATAGCCACAGGTTCGCTTCCCATTTCAAGACGTACTTCTTCAAACAAAAAAGCTAAAGCATTGTTGGAGAGATAACACTGTTTATTGGCGTCTTTCGGTATAAATTTTCCTTCTAAGTAAATAAAAAACTTTCAGCTACGTCAAGAATTAGATCTTGATGATTAATACAAATTCGGACTTCATCAGAGGGCGAAAATTGTAGATTAGCATAAGGTTTATATGTATGATGCGTGCTGACTAGTGAATTATTAAACAAGGGTTCTTTAAAAACGTCCAATTTCTGTGCTGAATACGCCATTTTTATTTTTGACTTTTAAACCAATTGATTCTAAAAATAGTAGATCTGCAGTGCTGAGACGAGGTCTTACTGGTTTCAAAGATAAAGGGGTACTGGTCGATTTTTTACAAGGAGTTGTATATTTATCATTGTCAAAATATAAATGTTTCCTCTTGAAAGTTTCTTCAAAACAAAGACCCATATTACGAAAATTTCTTTAACTCAAGTTTAACGGTTATTTTTTCGCCTCTAAAATCTATCAAATCTCCGTTATCATCAACAATCCTTACTGAAAGGTTGTTAATAAACTGACGTCCTCTAGGAAAAACAGGTAAATATAAGATATTTGAAGGTTCCTTCGAAATTTTGTATCCTGTTAAAAGAAAAATTACATTAAAAAACTATTTTTATACCAAAAGGTCAATTTTATACCTATTACCTGGTTCAGCTTCAATATCCATTTCAAAAAGTATATGTGATTCTTTTGAATTAAGGTATGCACCGGACGTTAAATTACATTCAATTCGCAACAGTCGAACCTTCATAATATCAACGGGTAACGTAGATTGATGCACTTCAAGTGTGCAAAATTTTTTACTCAAACCCTAAGATAGTTCTGATGGAGTTTTCAGTAGTAAAGTCGATAAAATATTTATTTTTTACTTCACATTTTAAGGTGTTATTATTAGGGCAAAGTGAAAATAAGAAACTGTCATCATCTTCAGCCTTTTCAACCATATTTTTTAGGCATTTTAAAATTGCCTCATAAATCTCGGTTCTTTCGTAACATCCGGGAGGTATTTTACAAATCTTAGCAGCTTTATTACTTTTTTCTCTAAAACCAATTGTATTGTTTTTCTCATCAACATTAAGGATTGAATTATATGTATACAGCCCCAAAAGACCAAGGCCGTATGCGCTATAACGATCGATTTCAATCGGCGGATTAAACTCTGCAGACAGTTCACTTTCTACACCTGTTAAGGTAAATGTACAAGCCATGACTGCACACAATAACATATACTAAAGGGTTTTATATAATTCATTTTATTGATATAACTAAAAATTGAAACTTAAGATATTACATAGGAAAACAACAGTTTAAACTTCTATTCGATCTTTTAATTTGGTTGTCTGAACAAGCAGAAACTCTTTCTAAATGACAGAAACAACAAAACATTCTTCGAGGTGGTGGTCCATCGTTTTCATCACTATTTTTTGATTTTTCAAGATGGTGTTTTGTACAAAAAAGGAAAGCCTTTACATTTTCATCTTCCTGGAGTTGTTTAGGTAGACGTTGGTATACAAAAGCAATGTCTTTATAAGCTAGACCAATAATAACCTCTTTAGGTAATAATAAAAGCTCATCATCGGTCATAGCAATGAGACTTTTTTTCTCAGAAAATGCTTTTAAAGAAGACGCCATTTGCTTTATTTCTTCACGCTGCATATTGGCTTAAAAAATGCAATACCAAATGCCCGCAGTTGAATGAACCAAACTTTTGAATTCTTTTATAGTTATAATAGATATGACGAGTCCTATTGGGACCGCTACGAAGATACTGTACCAGTTCTAGAGGTGGGGGTAGATTTCCAAAAGAGTCAAAATAATGGGTAACATAGCCTTTTTTATAAAAAGAACACCAATGCGTCCCAGAATTTGCCATAACATCTAAATTTATTATTCCGACTTCGTTTTTTTTAGGATTTAAGGGTAGGGTGTCTCTCATGAATACACCTCGAAAGTTTTTTATACCCAGCTTTTTGACATAATGTATTAAATCAAAATTAGATAAAGGGTGCGGTGGTAAATCTTTTAATAGTTTTTTGACTGCATGCTTGTTTTTAAAAAAAGACCCATTCCGGATTTATACCGTTTTAGATACATTCCGCTGCCCTGTTTCCCGATAGAAATACTCTCCAAGGTCTTATTATGTCGTTTACTTTCCTCCAAACATTGCTGGGCTTTTTTTACAGCATTGGCTGTTTTAATACCCCGCTTATCCCACCTACAAGACTACCTAGTGCAGAAAGCCCCCCATAAGAGGCAATAGGAATGGTATTACTCCTCCAGTCTTAGGGATAGGTATAACACGTGGTAATGGACGAATTTTACGTCTTCCACCTTGTTTCTTAACAATTTTTTCCCAATTAACAAAGCTTCCTGTGCTAATCTAGTATAATCACTTTTATCTATATTTTTATTTTTCAAAGATTTTCTAATAGCATTTATAACTCCTAAGCCTGTCGTTATTTTCTTTTCTTTTTTTACTTTTTTAGTTTTTTTTCTATTTTGGATTTTATGTTTTTTTAGACCAAGTCCCAATCGACGTTTCATTTTCATTCCTGTAGTTACGAGCGACGCAGAAGCTTTTTCTCCAAAACTTGCGTCTTTAGATTTAAATCTTTCCCAAGCCTGATCTTCTAATATTTTATCAGCCTTGTGTCTTTCTTTTAAATTATTGGTTTTAGAATAGGCAATATCATGCCATTTGCATGCTTCGTCTAATGGATGGATACCGTTATCTCCTCTAGCCAAACAAGCCTTTAGCAAAATAGTTAGAAAAACAAGGTTTAACAATAATAACGTAAAAACCCTGGTATAAAGAACATACCGATGTGAAGGCAAGTGTAACTCAAAAGGAAGGTTATTAATAAGAGAATTGAAAACTCCACTTCCAGTTCTACTTTGACTCTTAGGTGCAACAGAGCTAGGACGTCTAGACTCTTTAAAGGACAACATTGAAGTGACGATCATTTTAAAAAACAAATAAATAAAAATGATCGAACCAACTTTGAAAACTAAATTTGTGGTAGAAAATTTTGATGATTTTTTAAATTAAGGAGTTCAAATAAGTAGAAAACATGGTGAACTATTTCCGGCAAGTATAAGAGTGCTTATATGTGGATCATCGGGTTGTGGAAAGACTAATTTGATGATTTCACTACTAATAAACCCCAAAGGACTAAAGTATCAAAATATTTATTTATATTCAAAATCCGCCTCACAACCAAAATATGAATTTCTAAAAAAGGTAGTTGAACCTATCAAAGGATTTGGTTTTTACACTTTTGGAAACAATGAAGAAATCTTAGAGCCAACACAGGCTAAACCAAATTCAATATTTTTATTTGATGACTGTTTAACACATGACCAAAATCCAATTAGAATGTATTTTAGCGCTGGAAGACATTCAGGTAATAATTGTCCAGCCTTACCATATTTAATTATATTAATAAATCTTTTTAACTTTAGGTGTAGATTCTTTTTATATGGCACAGAGCTATACAAGGATTCCTAAGCAATTAATCCGCGCCAACAGCAATTTCATTTTAATTTTTAAAACAGACGAACTAAATATGAAACACATATACTCAGATCATGTTGTAGGTGATATGTCCTTTCAAGAGTTTATTGAACTAGCTCGTAGGTGTTGGAATGATAAATTTGGTTTTATCTGTATTGATAAGGAATCATCTATTAATGAAGGTAGATATCGAAAAGGTCTGGATACCTACTTAATCACCAATTTTGAAAATCATTATATAGCAGTTAGTAACGGTGCATGGTATCGACAACATCTCGTTCTAAAATGGATAGTAACAATATAGACCTTAAAAAGAAGCTATTGCACGCTTCAGAGGCTGTAAGAAAAAAGTTTAATTCTTTTAAAGAGCAACACCTTCAAACACGGTTAGACTTGGAAGAAAAATATCAACCCATTAAGCAAAAAATAAAATCTTTATCTAACAAAGACGTTATGAAAAGTGTTGATAAATCAACTACACAAGATAGTAAAGAGTCTTACAGAGACGAATCCTTTCAAAATGTTTCAACCAATGAATACCAAAATCTGAACCCATCAATAAAGAACGAGAATACATCCTATTTTACAGACGAAGGATACACAAATCAGTTTTTTTCGCCTTGTCATGAACCTATTCAAAGTACACCTTACACCAATAATTTTATTGAGGCTCCGTTGAATACAAATGAAAATTCTGAAATGGAAACATCTTCACGACAACTTACCCATGAAGCTAGTCCAAAAAATACAAGCGCTACTCAAAAAACTTTACAAAGTTTTATTAAAAAATTACAGACGCATGATAATTCGATTGACACACTGTTCGGTGTAAAACTGGATGAAGCTAATAATAAAAAAATGCTTATGGGTAATTGTATGGTACGATTTTCCAAAAATAATATGATTTTTTACAGAAATGGCAAAAAAGTTACAAGTTATACAGGCGACTCGGACTTATTTAATTTAATTTTTCTAAGACGACCAAAGTTTTTGGAACATCCAGAACAATTAAGTGACGAGCTAAAGAAAACATATGGTGAGATATTAGTATTAACAAATGTTATATATAAAGAATTCCTCAAACGTAATGGTTTAAATCAAAACCGCACCCTAAAGTTTACAAGAATTATCAGGCCGCTCATTTCCGGATATATTATTAAAACGGGTGAAGGATTTAATGGTAAAAACTTTCAAAAAAACATGTTTAAAAAGTACACAAACAAAAAAGTAGAATTTGTTTACTGGAATGAAATAACTGAATTAATAGATCGACTACGATTACTATGGAGTGCTCGAGAAGCCGGTAACTCAAATGTGGAAAATGAAATAATAAGTATTATACATTTATAATATAAATGTATAAAACTTTAAGACAGCCTTCAGTTTATTAGTGATAGCGAGATGAGCAACAGTATTGATAGATTTGGTAGAAAATCAAGACAAGTCAAATTTCCTAAAGTTCAAGGTCGACAAGGTATAGGCTTCAAGTTGACAACGGAGGGCCATTATGATATTTCCAACCACAGGTTATGTAATGTGGGTGAACCCATAGGACATAAAGATTCTATAAATTACGAATTTTTGGAAAGACGTCTATCAAAATTTTTAGAGGAATTACAAGCTCTGGTAAACAACTTAGCGAATGTGCTTAAAATTAATTTAGAAGAGTACATTACTTCAAATTAAAAAAAAATAGAGGAAACAAATACAGCCAAAATCATTAAATTAAATGAATTAATTAAAAATACAGAGTCATCGCATCACATATTATCTAACTGGAAGCCCATCAAGAGGTATGATAGTCAAGGAAACGAAATATATACAACCATAGAAAATTGAAAAGGTATAATCCTATAAGTTTATTCTTTTATGGTATCAGGGTAAGAATTATGACTGACCTAAAGAGAAAAATATTAGATGAGATGTTTAAGCCAGCACGAAAAAATTTTATAAGAAGAAAAATTAAATTCAAAGGTTTTCTTGATTTGTTTCAAGCAGACCTTGCAGATTTTCAAAACATAGCAAATGAAAATAAAGGACACCGCTACTTACTGGTTGTGATTAACGCTTACTCTAAATTTGTTTGGGCTAGACCCCTAAAAAGTAAAACGGGCGAGGAAGTAGCTAAGGCAATGAATGAAATTTTTCACCAAGCAGGCTACACACCAGTAAATTTAACAACTGATGCTGGCGGAGAATTTTACAACTCGTTTTTTCAGAAGTTGATGACAAATAAAAAAATTAATCATTACTCAACATTTAGTGTAAAAAAGGCAGGAATCGTCGAAAGAGTCATTAGAACACTAAAAACCTTGTTCTATAAAGAAATGGCTTACAGAGGTTCTAGGGAGTGGGTTTCCCTTGTACCTAAAGTACTTAATAGATATAACAATACAAAACATCGTACCATCGAGATGAAACCTATTGATGTTACCCCCAAAATGAAAATAAATGTATATAATTATCCAAAGATTGTTTCAAACAAACACACACTTTCACAAAACGATAAGGTACGAATAAGCATACAAAAAGGTGTTTTTGATAAAAGTTACAACTTTTCGTGGTCGTCTGAAATATTTAGGATAAAAAAGTTTAATAACTCAGTACCAGTTACGTACCTTTTAGAAGACTTGAATGGTGCACCAATCAAAGGATGTTTTTACGTCGAAGAACTTCAAAAAACTTCACTATCAAATCATTATTTAGTTGAGAAAGTATTACGAAAGCGAAAAAAAGGAAACAAGTATGGTTAGGTTTTTCTGAAAAATTTAATTCATGGGTTGACAAAAGAGATTTAAACTCATAATCTAACAAGGTATTGTATTGCTTCTGTATTTGTATGTTATAACACAGTTCATTACTTTTTTTTGTCGTTTGTATATCTTTTTATTGTAATTTATTTTTATACTGTAATTGTAATAAATAAAAACTACCAAAATATTCTATTATAATTTTATTAATCTCCATTTAAATTATAAAATCCATTCTGACAATAGTTATGTTACTTTTTTGGTTAAGAAATACAAACAGAGGTTTCTTAAAGCTAGCTTATATCTATCTAAGTTAACTTATAGTTACAGTCCAATTTACATAATATCAATCATGTCGTAAACTAGTTTAATAAAAAATAACATTTTTATTCTAAACAACCCAGTTTCAGACTTAAATCATTCGAAATTGTGTCAGTACCAAAAGCCAAAAAATCTAAAAAACATAGAGAGGCCTCGCTACAGTCTAAGTTACACATTTGATTTATTAATGATATAATATCTTCATTGTATATTTTTCCTTTAGAAACAACAAAATCTAATACATTGTGATAAAATTTATCAAACTTAATTTGTTGAAGTAATTTAAGGCGTAAACCTACGACCTGATTTAAGCCCTTCAAGGCAGGCACAAAAACTTCACATAGATACAAAACTCCTTCACAAATTTCAACCTTAAGCATTGGATCATGGTCCATTGAAATTACACTTAGCGTAAAGTAAGGAAAATTGAGGGTTTTTCGATGTTCTTTAATGTCAACCGAGTCGATATTGTCTATAAATTCTTGCCAATCTTCAATACCAAACGATACACTATGAATTGTCTCATAAACTTTAAAAATTAATCTTACAACGGGGGTTAGCCCTCTAGCATGACTTAACCCTGTAACAATTGTAAGTCCTATAGACCGAAACTCGTAAATATATTTTTTTTCACTACAAATCTTTTGATTTATCGATTTTTCCCAATCACTAAAATCATTCCAGCTTGCAGGAATAGGTGAAAAAGACTTTTGTTACACAAGACTGCTTAAACACTAAAACCTTTAAATTTGGAACTTGACTTTATATCATCACCCCCTCTTCCAATCTAGACTATAACCAATTCTTGTTTAAAGTTAATAACCTCTGAGAGGTTTAGACGAGGTTAAATTTTTACTTTATTAAAGATAAAACTAGTTACAGGAATACATACCAAGACATTTAGATAAAAAAGCGGTTATACCACATTCCCAGACAGGTCAGACAAGGTTAAACGTTTAAGTTTATAAAAATAGAAACTTGTTAACAAAAGCATACAGACATTTTGATGTGAAAATAGATGATGAAGGTTCTGCTATTCTTTGAAAGTGGATGGTTGGTTATTGGAGCGGCTTGACTTCAGCCGAAAAAAAGAACAAACAAATTATTAAATTTTATTTTCTTTTTTTGTTAAAATAATAATATTTAACAAAAAAAACGCACAAAATATACACATTAAATAAGTAAATATATGTACCTTTCTCATTCCAAAAGGTTCACTGGTTAACTCGTCCAAAAACTTCACTTTGAGAGAGAGGGGTCTGTAGATTTTTGTCTCTTGTTTCGTAACAACTTCGTGAAGTTTTGTTCTTTTTATATTTTTCATTTGTATTTGCAGAGAGGGTTCATCAGGGTTCAGAATGAGCTTAGTCATTGAATTGTGATTTATAATTTGGCTGGCATTGTAGTTCAGTTTAATACCTTTAACCTTTGTTATGGTTTTAGTTTCATTAGTTGCTGGAATTCGTAATTTTAAGGTGTAATTTTTGGGCCCCCCCGAAGCTAGCCTCTTCAATATAACACCCTTCGCCATATTCTTCTAATTCATCGGTTAGATGCCCTAGAAACGAACCTACTTTAAGTTCAGGAGACCCTGGTTTTGATATAAAGATTATCGAGTCCGTATCAAAATATAGGGCTCTAGGTCCTAGAAGTTCTAAATACTCATATAATTTTAATCGCGCATGCGCTGTGACAAATGCTGCAATTACTACGTTTACGGTACTAAGTGTTAGTTGATGTTCATCGGTAAATTTGTAGTCTACCAGCAACATTTCATCATTTACGGGGATAACAGAATTGACCGTGTATTCAGGTTTTACTAGGAGGTTAAAAAATTCTTCGGGGCTCTTTATTATCTTGGTTTGAGAAGGGTTTTCGCACTGTGCAAACTTGCCCCAGGTGCTATTAAGAATGAGCTTCGCTACACTTCTTAAACCTGCATATTTCTTAATGTTTAAGTACTCTAAAACAACTCCCTCCTTTTCATAATATTCGCTTATGTATAATTGTTTTTGTGCTTCTGTTTTACAATATGAAGGAAACCCGCTAGCTTCTTGTTTTAGTTTTATAAAAGTATTCATCATTTCAGTAAAAATGCCCCCTTTTTTGGTCTCTGGATTATATACCTCAGTCTGTGGGTAGTGCCAAATCTCTATTATATCTAATATCTTGTAACCCATCTGTAAAGCTTTATTTATTTATTTATTTATTTATTTATTTAGAATGCACATTACAGAGAGTTTCCCCAATTGGTACATGTTTAATTTTAATCTATCATTTCACAGTAATAAAAAATACACAATAAACAGAAAATAAATAACAAAGAATAAAAAATTTAAAACTATAAACAATAAAATGGTAAGCTTCAGGTACAAAATTAATTAGGTAAAAATAAGTAAGGTAACCTAAGAAAAGATAAGAAATAAGTGACTATAAACAATTAATACTTACATATTAGAAACCTTTATTATTACAGTAATCTGTCCAACCTACGTTTAAACAAATCACTAGAAAATGAAAATATATCAAAATCATTTGGGATATATTTATTAAGTAAAACCATTATTTTGTTTTCAATACTGTTTTTACCAACATCAAATCGACTTGAATTTATATAAAATGTATTATTGTTTCTGCCATGTCTCATAGGTGCATGATAATTTAAAAGGGATAGAAGATATGGACAGTTAATTTCATTAATTATTAATTTATGGCCAAATTTAAGTATTTGCTTTTCACGACGAGTGTGCAGACTATCAAAGTTGATCATTTTCAATCTTTCCTCATAACTGTATAGCGATTTGTCTATATTTAGTTTATACATTACAAAGTTGACAAATTTATGTTGAACCCTTTCTAGTCTTGTGACATGCACCTCATAATATGGCGACCAAACCAGGCAGCAATATTCCAAATGACTCCTAACAATCGAAAAATATAGTATTTTTAAAACCTCAATGTTTTTAAATTCCCTACTGGACCTGATAATAAATCCTAACATCTTAAAAGCCTTGCTGACAATATTATCAATGTGATCTGTAAATCGAAACTGGGAATTAAAGATAACCCCAAGATCATTCGCCACATCTACTCTGGGTATAGTTATGTTATTTATTTTGTATTCATAATAAATTTTATTTTTTTTTCTGGAGAAGGTTATAACTTTACATTTTGAGAAATTTATCTCCATTTTGTTTTCTTCACACCAGCTGTAGAGGCTTAAGACGTCCTCTTGAATAGCTCTACAATCATCTTGACTATATATTCTTTTGTAAGCCTTTAAATCATCAGCCAACTGCAGACAAGGATTGTTCTTGAAACACTTAGGGATATTATTAACAAACAAAGCAAACAGAAGTGGAGCTAGATGTGATCCTTGAGCTACACCTGATGTGACTTCGATCTCTTTGGATTTGTATTTATTTATTTTTACTATTTGTTTTCGACCTTTCAGGTTACTACAACACCAGGAAAGTAGTGGATCACATACACCATATGATTTTAATTTGTCCAGTAATATATCGTGGTCGACCTTATCAAACGCCTTTTTAAAGTCAAAATAGATTACGTCAACTTGAGAGTTATCATCTATCGCGCTGGCTATGTAGCTACAAAACTGTGCAAGATTGGTTTGACAAGAACGTCCACGGTAGAAACCATGTTGTTCCTCCGATATAACATTGTAAAAAGTTGTTGTAAGTTCGTCACATACAATCGCATACAATCGAATACAATCGCAATGCAACTCAAAGCTTACAAAAGTTCCCGTAAAACTTCTTTCTTGTTCACTATGATCGCAGGTGTCAAGATTGAAAGTAAGCGAACAAGTGTAGCATAACACAAACATCAGTTTATCATGCATTTTTAGTGGAAGAACAGGATGAAAAAGTTCCAAAAGGGGTAGGACCTTGCACTTTATTAAACCTGTTACATCGGTCACAGGTATTTTCTTAATTTGTTCTTCTGTAACTAGAATTTCAGGATGTGCTGTTGCAAAGCGTTTGGTTTTGCATACCCAAGGATAAAGTGAGGTTACGTCAAAGTACTTTATTTTCTCATCGTCTTTTACTTTGTAATGAAGTACTGTATTTTCTGTACGTCCCCCGAACAGACTATTTCTAGGGACTATTGGTTCTCTTTTGAGTATAGGATGATCTTTAGTGAAATTAAATAGTTCTTTGTTTGTTTTGAGTAAATCTTTAAACTCGCATTCCCAGATGTAAACACATTCAACTTTCATCTTTTTAAAAAACTCCAGCTTAGCCATTGTAACTTCATATCTATAATTCATTGTTTCGGATCGATTTTCATCTAAAGGTTGATCTCTATTGTGTTTATATGTCAAATACACGTCCTGTTTTCTCACAAAAACCGTCAACTTTTCGGCCATAAACTTTTTTTTTCTGGTCCAATTCCAGCATGAATTAAATTAGCATTATATACTTTTTCCTGCCAGAGAAGCCATTTTATAGATATTTTGGAGTATCTAGTTTTTGCTCTGTACAAATTTTTTGGTATTAATCCAATGGTTTCAGGTTTTAAAAAGTTTTTTCTAAAAATTGTGTTGCAGGTGCTTGCAATTGTACACGCCTCTAGGTAAGGGTCGACATTCCCATATTTAAGTATTAAATCCCTAAACTTAAGAGCTGCTAGGGACAATAGTTTAGTGTCCATTCTACAGTATTTAATTAATTCTTCTTTAAAGTTATACACAATCTTATTTTCAGTTTGCATTTTATGCCATTGTACAAACTCGTTTCGTTCCTCGCTTGTCATATAATCCACATCGAAATATTCTAGTGCGGGTATTTCACCCACGTATTCTTGATTTTCCTTTTTGTTAAAAAAATTACAAAAAAAGCCCTTGGTTAAAGTACCATCTGACTCATCCAACCCAAAAGATTTCGGAACTTTTGACAACTTCATAGGAAAATATTGCATAGTATCGAGAAATATTACATTTCCTGCAGTCATTTTAATTAATTTTGTACCATTTAAAATGACGTCTGGTGTTAGGTGATTTACACTTATGATGTGATTTAAAATAAACTGGTGATCATAAGATCCGGCATTTAGTCCTAAAACGACTATTTTTTCAAATTGTTTTCTTATCGTTTGATTAAAGATATTATCGCAAAAGCACTTTATACAATTCTCACCATACAGTATAACTTCTGTAGGGTCACAATTCGTACAAGATTCTTTCTTATCAGACAAACACACTGTACAATATCTTCGAAAAACACAAAGGTTAGGGATATGTTTTGATGTTAAAGCGTCTATCTCATGATCCTGTCTACATTCTAGGTCATAAAAAATAAATTGAATTGGTTTCGGGTTTTTCTTGCCTGATGAAATTGATTGGCTTTTAATTGTTGGCATGTAGCATAGGTGATTTTCCAAAACATTTTTCTTACAAATGGTACAGTATGATTCCCCACATACATGAGTTTTCTTTTGATTTTTAAATTTTAAGCAAAGCTCACATATCCTGAATTTTTCACAAACTGTTTCTTTATTATCTTCTCTAACTTGATGATTTTTAAAACAATTTTCCCCTAAAAACCACCTGTTGCAAAGATTGCAAAATTTTTTAATATCCTCAGGACATCGAGGCCTGCTTTTACAAGAGGGACAAGCCACCACGCAATTATGATCGTTTTTTACTTCGTAGCCTTTTTCACAAAATTTGCAATAATAAGTTGTTCCGAAGGCACAAGTAACTGAGGTCAACACATTGTAGTGTTCTTGATAACAGATTAAGTTGATATTTTTTGATGCATTAGGACCCTTAAAAATAACATGAGATTTCTGTCTTTGTTCAGCCTTATATTCATATACAGTAATACAATAGCGTGTTTCAAAAAAGTTTTGAATCACCTGTATTTCCTCAAGACCACAACCTTGTTCTGGAACTTTTAATTTGAGTTGATTTAGTAGTTCATAAGTCTTTTTGGTTTGGGCTTGATTAATTATTAAAATGTTCCGCCAATTTTTACCTTTTTCGATATAACTAATTGCTACAACTATGGCTCTTACCAGACACAGGTTGTCGTTATTTATATTCTTATTATGGATCTCTGCTTTGTACAAGCCTCCTCGAAACTGTTGTAAGTCGAATTTCTTTTACTTCCTCTAGGGAGGGAGACAGTTGTAATAGTCAAGCGAAACTGGTCCGTTTGTAGACCGCTGGAGTTACTTTGAAAAATCGATGCGATTGTGTTCATTAGCTCGTCTATTTTAAAATTCTTAATGGCTTTAAATGGTATATATTCTGAACCGGATTGAAATATTGTGCTTTCAAACACTATGCCTATCTGGTCTTCAGGGTCGCACCCTTGAGTCCCTCTTTGCATTAATGCTTCCAATGCAGACCTAAACCATGTGACAGGGTCAGTATCTTGTGGAGGGGTTGTAAATCTGAACTCTAGGCTCCGTCCTTGAATATTGTATATTCTAATATTTCTTACATTTTCACTGGTTAAGATAAATGCGGGGTTGTTCATCTTAAGTAGAAGGTGAATACGATACTGAACTGAAAATAGAAAAACATACGGATGATTTTCGCTACGCGAAAACATCCGTATCACAAATTTGCGAAGCAAATTTGTGTTCGGTTCGGTTCGCTTCGCAAATTTGTGTTGAAAAAAATTTGCTTTGCAAATTAGTTTATTAACAAATTTGCTTTGCAAATTTGTGTTGAGAAAAATTTGCTTCGCAAATTAGATCATTAACATATTTGCTTCGCAAATTTTTTACATCCAACACTTTTAAAACTGTTGCAGCATTGATTTTCGCTGCGGCGAGATTTTGTGTTTAATTATTTATAAAAATATGTTTAACAGTATTTCTATTGATATCGTACAATAACATTTGGGGTATTGGAAACAAAATCATTTTCTACATGTTTCAAACCAAGAATTTGGAAAATTATTATTGGTTCATAAATTTGTGTTAATAAAATTTACTTCACAAAGTTACTTTTGTCAATAATTCGCTTTGCAAATTTAATTTACCAGTATTAATTTAAGTTAATATCGAACTCATACACAGTTATTAAAAAGGGAATTTTTCATCCCTAAATTAGTTTAGTCAAAACTAAGTTTAATTTATTTAATAACTCATTATTCGCCTTTGTCAGCACCTTACAACTGCTAACTGTGATTTTCACTGCACTTTAATAATAATTTATAATAATAATTTATCTAATAATTTAATTTAATTTTAATATAATATAATAAAAGTGTCTGTTTACCGCTAAAATATGTAGCTCTCACCGGTCATGCTAAAAACTTATTGCTTTAAAAAATATTAAGGTCACTTTTATCCGTTATATTTGTCATGTAAAATACTACCTAATATTAGTTTTTGCCAAAGGTTTTTCATAATATATAGTCCAAAGAATTAACCTAGGAACTTAAAATTAGACACTGTCCTAAAAATGACATCTGGTATTTTGCAAATTTTACTCTGCTCTTTAAAATGAAAGTATACTATACTATATAGTTTAAGGTGGCATTTGCGAATTTCTTAATATCTACAAGAAAATTTTTATTTCTGGTTACTTTGTTAAGCGCGCTCTATGAAAATGAAAAAACTGTTGACTGATTATTATGTAAAAAGGTCCGAGTAAGCGAATGGTATAACTTACGTCAAAATCAGACGCATGGTTTTGAAAATATTGTAATTTTTTTAAATAACAATACTTGAAATTAATGGAGCTTTTTAAACATTTTGCGTTAAATTTCAAAAACCATAGGTCCCAGATAATTTTTTATAATGCTACAAAAACAGTGCATCAAAAAGAGTTTAAATTACGTTTTTAATTTGTCTATAATATTGTATTTCGTTAACTCTTTACCAATATTTCTCGGGGTATATAATTTAAAAATAAACCTAGACATAAAATTTGCCATAACTTAAAAATGACATATGTCATTTTATAGATTCTTTTCTGCTCTTTAACATGAAATTAATCCTATTATTATTGCAATTATATTTCAAAAAATATTTGCAAATTCCTTTAATTTTATAAGATTTTTATTAATTTTGGACCGTTTTGATAAATGTTAAGTGCCCTACACCAGCGCCCTCTACATTAAGGTTAAAACTATAAATAAAGTTTTATGTAGAAGGGTTCGGCGAAGTGAGTAGTGTAATTTTTGTCCAATTCGGACTTACTGTTTTAAAGATATCGCGATTTTTGTAAAAATGCGTGTTATTTCCGTTGAGATTTTTGCGTGTTTTTTAATATTTATTTTTCAAACTCAAAAACGGTACAACTTAGAAAAGTCGAACTTTTTTTTAAAAATATTCTGGTATTTTCTTAAAAAGATAGCAGTACGAGAACTGTTAAAAAATGTAAGGGCAAAAAAATTTCTCGATTCAGTATTTTTGACTGCAAGAACCTTGCATAGTCTTTGAAAAATCCTCAAAACTCAAAAACCAAAAACTAATTTTAAAAACCAACTATACGGTTACCGAACACTCCCTTAGGTCCGCAAATGTTTAAAATTTGGTTAAAATGGGTTAAACAGTTTTGGAGTAATGACCAGATATATTTTAAAAAACGGCAAATAAACAGTGAAGTTCTGACCAATTTTATTGTACAGTGAAAATGCGTCACTGCAGGGATTCAGAAGAGCCCCAAAATGGGGCACTTGACTTTTTCCGATATGACTGAAAAACAATAGGCTTCCTGACCACACATAAGAGTATACTTGTGCAAAATTTCAAGTTTCTAGAGTAATCCCCTGGACACTTATGGTGTGCCAACGGAGGTACATCAAAAAAAGTCACTTTTTGACGGTTTTTCCCCTATTTCCCCTACTTGAAATTTTCCAATTTGACCAAAATTGACATTTTTGGTCTCCCGTAAGTTGTTAATCAGTGCGCCAAATTTCATCCTTCTACGTCAAAGCGTTCCCGAGTAAGCGTCAAAATTCGAGCGCGATACACTAGGGGTGCTAGGGACGGAATAAAAAAAATAAAAATAAAAATAATGTTACGGCCGAGGTGGCTCAAGTAATTGATTTTCGCCACAAGCGAAAATCAATAAAAAAATAATGTTACGGCCGAGGCGGCTCAAGTAATTAATTTTCGCCACAAGCGAAAATCAATAAACATACGGATGATTTTCGCTACGCGAAAACATCCGTATCACAAATTTGCGAAGTATTCGCAAATTCTTTTATTAACAAATTTGCTTCGCAACTTTGTGTTGAGGAAAATTTGCTTCACAAATTAGTTTATTAGTAAATTTGCTTCGCAAATTTTTTACATCCAACACTTTTAAAACTGTTGCAGCATTGATTTTCGCTAACCGTCTCGCCTGCGCGAGATTTTGTGTTTAATTATTTATAATAATATGTTTAACAGTATTTCTATTGATATCGTACAATAACATTGTCTACAAGTTTCAAACAAAGAATTTGGAGAATTATTATTGGTTCATAAATTTGTGTTAATAAAATTTGCTTCGCAAAGTTACTTTTGTCAATAAGTTGCTTTGCAAATTTAATTTACTAGTATTATTTTAAATTAATATCGAACTCATACACAGTTATTAAAAAGTGCATTTTTTCCCTAAAATGTGTAACTCTCGCTTTGCTCATGCGACAAACTCACGGTCTCAAAAAATTACATATTTTACCAATTTGTGTATATTCTGTAATGTTTCGCCAAGTTCGGGCAAACCATCTTTTCTTGAAAGATTTCAGCCCATATTTGACCTATCTTAATTCTTATTTGACATGATCAACAAAACTCAAGCTTTGCATTGTCGTAGACCTTGACACGGTTCGGTTCGGTTCGGTTCGGTTCGGTTCGGTTCAGTTCGGTTCCATCCAAGTTTCATGGACTTCCATAAAGCAGTAAAGCAGTTACGGAATTTGAAAATTCGTCGAATTTGCCAGTCACCTACTCATATATAGATCATCAAATTCTACTGTACTTCCAGACATGCAACAAAGCTGAAATTTGGCAGACTCATAGAAATTATGACCAAACTCATGGAAAAAAACCCCCAAATTTTTATTTACTCCCGTCTTCTATACATTTAAATCTATATAATACATGTAAAGTTATGTAAAAGTAACATAGCCAAATTCTAGAAACGCAAGAGGGCTAGGTTTTGACAGACTATAAGACTGATAGGAACCATGACAAAACTGTAGGAAAAAATAAAAAAAAACCCGAGAGTATAATTTACTCCCCTCCCCTATACATGTAAAGTTATGTAAAAGTAACATTGCCAACTTCCAGAAACGCTAGAGAGCTCAGATTTGACAGACTGACAGAAACTAAGAGAAATCTATATAATAATTGAGATAAAAGTATAGCCAAGTTCTTCAATATACATTTTAAATTAAAGGTTTTACTAGTTTGGAAAAGTTTTCTAAATGTTTTGCGAAATATATTTAAAACGTAAAGTTTAGTACCCGTGAATAAAAAAAACAAAAATTTTTTGTAGATAATCGGGTGTAGAAAGGTTTTGTTCCTCTTGTGGTTTTCCGTGGGCAGCTCGAAAGCTGTACACCCACGGGGGTCCAAGATCTAATAGCCACCTTTTAAGTGTTGACAGTTAACTGTTTCGTAGTTAAAGGACTCTTCAGAACACTGCATGGTCAATGTAACACCTTTGTAAAGTTAGACAGACGGTATATAAATCTCATCTTACGATATTGGTAAGAGAAATGAAAATAATGCCTGCAATACTTTATGCTTTATATACAAGTGGCGACATCTTCCGAATACAAAAGAAACTATGCCCATGGAAAAATAATTTAATAAGTTCTCCAATATACATTTTAAAATGAAAAGTTTTTACTAGTTTGGAAAAGTTTTCTTAAATATTTTGCGAAATATATCAAAACGTAAAGGATTTTGATGTTCATATATTTGGGTCACTGTCAAACATTACCAAAAACATTTTTGTAAAATTTTCTTGAAAACAAAGGGCTGTAGGATATAGTAAGGTAAAAAGTATTTTTTTTTTAAATAGAACAAGTAGATGAATATATATCTGGTACAAATTATTAAACTAAAAAAGAAAACCAAACAGCTGAAATCAAGAGACGAGTAAGATTAGCCTGGGCAGCATTCGGTAAATTAAGCTACATAATAAAAAATAAAAATATCCTCAGTACCTTAAAACGAAAGTGTATAACCAATGTATTCTTCCTGTGCTCACATATGGATCCCAGACCTGGACGCTTACAAAATCAGACATGGATAAGGTAACAAAAGCCCAAAGACCAATGGAAAGACAAATGCTACATGTAAAGCTAATAGATAGAAAAAGGAATGAATGGATAAGAAATAAAACAAAAGTAAGGGATGTTAGAGGAGAGATAGCAAAATTAAAATGGAAATTTCACGGTCATAATATCAAACTGAAAGACAATCGATGGAGCAAATGCATTGTAGACTGGAGACCTTGGGAAAATAAAAGAAGTAGGGGAAGACCCCAAATGAGATGGACGGACGATTTGAAGAGACATGCAGGGACTAGATGGATGACCAGGGCGATAGACAGAGAAGAGTGAAAGATATTGGGGAGGCCTATGTCCAAAGATGGATCGAAGAAAGCTAAATAGATAGATAGACTTAAAATTATTACCAAAAATCGTTAAAATATAGTGCTAATATTATTATTTTATATTTGTATTAAGGGTCCTTTAGACATGTACAAAAATCTATTTCAATTTCTTTGTGTAAATTTAATAGCTCATAAAAATATTAATTCTTAAAAGAATTGAGAAATTTATACTTATTTCAAAGATTATTTGGCCACACTGTATCCTTAACCTATTAAAAAGCAACGTTGTTCAATTTAATATTTTAAAATTCATCGTTTTTCCCTACTTTCCAAACTTAAAAAATGCTATAACTTGGCAAAAAGTTATTTGAACTTTTTGTCTGCTTTGGACCTTTAATTATATTTTATAAAACACCAAGGCCCAAAAGTAGGTATCCATTTCCTGTTTACTGGGTATCCAATCTGAAGGCCTGCGTATCTAAATGGATACACAATATAGTCTCCCCTTCCCTATACATGTAAAGTTATGTAAAACTTACATTACCAACTTCCAGAAACGCTAGAGAACTGAGATTTGACAGACTGACAGAAACTATATAATAATTGAGATAAAAGTATAGCAAGTTCTCCAATATACATTTTAAAATTAAAGGTTTTTACTAGTTTCGAAAAGTTTTTTTAAATGTTTTGCGAAATATATTTAAAACGTAAAGTTTGGTACCCGTGAATAAAGAAAACAAAAATTTTTCGTGGATAATCGGGTGTAGAAAGGTTTTGTTCCTCTTGTGGTTTTCCGTTGGCAGCTCGAAAGCTGTACACCCACGGGGGCCAAGATCTAATGGCCACCTATTAAGTGTTGACAGTTAACTGTTTCGTGCTTAAATGACCCTTTAGAACACTGCATGGTCAATGTAACACCTTTGTAAAGTTAGAGAGACGGTATATAAATCTCATCTTTCGATATTGGTAAGAGCAATGAACAATAATGCCTGCAATACTGTATGCTTTATACACTATGCCCATAGAAAAATAATTTAATAAGTTCTCCAATATACATTTTAAAATGAAAAGTTTTTACTAGTTTGTAAGAGTTTTCTTAAATATTTTGCGAAATATATTTAAAACGTAAAGGATTTTGATGTCCGTATATTTGGGTCTCTCTCAAAAATTACCAAAAAAATTTTTTATATAATTTTTTTAAAAACAAGGGGATAAAGAATATAATAAGGTGAAAATTATTTTAAATAGACAAAATATGTAATAAAAATTGATTATTTTGGGTATTTTTGAAAATTTATTTTTATAAGTACGCCCCTGTAGGCTTACCTGTGAAATAAACCCCACATTATATTAAAGCTTTTAAAAGGAAATTATATTTTCTACAATAAAAAAAGTGTAATTTTTGAGTAAATTTTATAAAACCTAAAATAAAACTGTTTTACGGACGCCACTGAAGAGCTACTTGCTTTTCCTAATCTCATCGACCAATGCATCGTTGAACAGGGGTCTTTTCTTAAAAAGATAGCGGCTTAGGAACTGCAAGAAAGTGAAAGGCAAAAATTTCGATTTCGTATTGTGGCTGCAAAAAGCTACATAGTTTTTGAAAAATCGTCAAAACTCATAATTTAAAAATTCAATTGGCGAGTTACCTAACATTCCTTTGGGCCTTGCTCATGCTAAAAACCTATTTCTTTAAGAAAAAATTCAAATTCACTTTTATCCACTGCATTTGAAGGTAATATCCCATTATTATTGTTTTGCGAAAACGTTACAGTTTAGGATCCGTGACAAAAAAGAATCCGTGACCAAAAAGAACAAAAATATTCGTGGATAAGCAGGTATAAAAAGGTTTTGTTTCTCTTGTATTTTTTCCGTGGGCAGCTCCAAACTGTACACTCACGGGGTCCAAGACCTAATGGACACCTATTAACTGTTCCGCTAGAGAGACAGTATATAAATCTCACCTTGATACAAAAGAAATTTTGCCCACGAAAAAATACAAGAGAAACAAAACCTTTTTGTATATGCTTTAACCACGAAAAATTTTTGTTTCTTTTTAAATAAATATATCCAAAAATTAGCCTGGAAGTTGAAATTGGACACTGATTTAAAAATAAAACCATGTGCCATTTAACAAATTTTTATCTAATATGAAGTTAAAGTACGTTGTAAATTAGTCAAAACTAAGTTTAATTCGAATAATTTAATTTAATTTTAATATAATATAATAAAAGTGCCTGTTTACCGCTAAAATATGTAGCTCTCACTCCGGTCATGCTAAAAACTTATTGCTTTAAAAAATATTAAGGTCACTTTTATCCGTTATATTTGTCATGTAAAATACTACCTAATATTAGTTTTTTGCCAAAGATTTTGCATAATATATAGTCCAAAGAATTAACCTAGGAACTTAAATATTAGACACTGTCTTAAAAATGACATCTGGTATTTTGCAAATTTTACTCTGCTCTTTAACATGAAATTAATCCTATTATTATAGCAATTATATTTCAAAAAATATTTGCAAATTCCTTTAATTTTATAAGATTTTTATTAATTTTGGACCGTTTTGATAAATGTTAAGTGCCCTACACCAGCGCCCTCTACATTAAGGTTAAAACTATAACTAAAGTTTTATGTAGAAAAGTTTGGCGAAGTGAGTAGTGCAATTTTTGTCCAATTCGGACCTACTGTTTTAAAGATATCGCGATTTTTGTAAAAATGCGTCTTATTTCCGTTCAGATTTTTGCGGGTATTTTAATATTTATTTTTCAAACTCAAAAACGGTACAACTTAGAAAAGTCGAACTTTTTTTAAAAAATATTTTGGTATTTTCTTAAAAAGATAGCAGTTCGAGAACTGTCAAAAAGTGTAAGGGCAAAAAAATTTCTCGATTCACTATTTTTGACTGCAAAAACCTTGCATAGTTTTTCAAAAATCCTCAAAACTCAAAAACCAAAAACTAATTTTAAAAACCAACTATACGGTTACCGAAGACTCGCTTCGGTCTGCAAATGTTTAAAATTTGGTTAAAATGGGTTAAACAGTTTTGGCGTAATGACCAGATATATTTTAAAAAACGGCAAATAAACAGTGAAATTCTGACCAATTTTATTGTATAGTGAAAATGCGTCACTGCAGAGATTCAGAAGAGTCCCAAAATGGGGCACTTGAATTTTTCCGATATGGCTGAAAAATAATAGGCTTCCTGACCACACATAAGAGTATACTTGTGCAAAATCTCAAGTTTCTAGAATAATCCCCTGGACACTTATGGTGTGCCAACGGTGGTACATCAAAAAAAGTCACGGTTTTTCCCCTATTTCCCCTACTTGAAATTTTCCGATTTGACCCAAAATTGACATTTTGGTCTCCCGTAAGCTCTTAATCAGTGCGCCAATTTTCATCCTTCTACGTCGAAGCGTTCCCGAGTAAGCGTCAAAATTCGAGCGCGATACACTAGGGGTGCTAGGGACGGAATAAAAATAAAAATAAAAATAATGTTACGGCCGAGGCGGCTCAAGTAATTGATTTTCGCCACAAGCGAAAATCAATAAACATACGGATGATTTTCGCTACGCGAAAACAACCGTATCACAAATTTGCTTCGCAAATTTGTGTTAAAAAAAATTTGCTTCGCAAATTAGTTTATTACCAAATTTGCTTCGCAAATTTGTGTTGAGAAAAATTTGCTTTGCAAATTAGTTTATTAACAAATTTGCTTTGCAAATTTGTGTTGAAAAAAATTTGCTTCGCAAATTAGTTCATTAACACATTTGCTTCGAACACTTTTAAAACTGTTGCATCATTGATTTTCGCTGCGGCGAGATTTTGTGTTTAATTATTTATAAAAATATGTTTAACAGTATTTCTATTGATATCGTACAATAACATTTGGGGGATTGGAAACAAAATCATTGTCTACAAGTTTCAAACCAAGAATTTGGAGAATTATTATTGGTTCATAAATTTGTGTTAATAAAATTTACTTCACAAAGTTACTTTTGTCAATAATTCGCTTTGCAAATTTAATTTACCAGTATTAATTTAAGTTAATATCGAACTCATACACAGTTATTAAAAAGGGAATTTTTTATCCCTAAAATGTGTTACTCTCGCTTTGCTCTCTCACGGTCTCAAAAAATTACATATTTTCCTTGATACTTGACCAAGTATCATTTTCTCATAAATGCATTAATATTTTATTCTATAAAATCTATAAAATCCGTTTAGTGGTTCTTTAAATAATAATTGTTATTCCAACTGTTGCTTTAACTTCTGTCCAAGGGCGGATCCAGAAGTGCTTCTCGGGGGCGGGGGGCTCACTTTAGGTGACATTCTCTGTTGGTAAAAAACGGTATATAATTTTTGAAAAATTTTGCATTTTTATTAGCAAAAACCTTACTTTTTACTTATTTTTTGTATAGTCAAAAAATTCTCGGGGGTGGGCAAGTGCCTCTAGTGCCCCCCCCTGGATCCGCCAGTGCTTCTGTCTGCAATAATTTACTTATAAATTCACTGAACCGATTTCAATAATAAAAAAAGAAGTATTGCTCTTTGAACAAAACTATTGAAATTTTTCGACAATTTTAAATCCCAGATGTTGGAAAAAAAGTCAAATTTGTCCTTCTTGAAAGGATCACTTCTTTGTATGTTGCGAGGATTTATTTTTTTTATGATTAGTACCTCGTTGTGAGTGGTGGATCTAATAAATAAATTCAAAAAAGGGTCGAAAAATTTATCGTAACATAAGAAACAACTATCCTTTATGGAGGGTCAATATTTAGAGTTGGCGGAGAATTTCACCATGATGCTGTTTATTTTATTGTCAGTTTAGTAATAATGAATTTATGAGGAAATGAATACACATAGAAATGACAAGGCAATCGCATAATCTGTAAAACTTTTCCGAAAAAAATCAAAAAATTTTCAAAAAATATAAGAATAAACAGCCTTTTTAAAAATTAAAGTTTTTATGACCGCCATTTTGGATTTTACAATGTCGGCAAATTTTAATAGTGATCTTTTAAAAGCAATCAATCTGTTCCACTTTATATTTTATTAAAATCGGTTCGGCAAAAATGTATTTATAAGGAAATTAATACAGACAGGATTTAGAAGACAATCTTTACAACCTGTAAAACAATATAGTTGAAGCAAAAATCAATTTGTAGGGACCGAAATCGTTTTTAACGATTCCTATCTCGTTGTGCTTAACAAAGATAGAGCTTTCTTACAAACAAAAAACTATCCAACATTTCCGACATAATGTTCGATCAATCAATCCCTGCCAACTACTCTTTGCTTTGGTAAAATTGGTGTTATAGTTGGAGAGTTATAAGGAAAAACATTTTGTCGGGATTTTTTGCTCACCAGGTATATTTGAAAAGCGCTCACTTTTATAAATGGTTTTTTTTCAGACCAAATTGATACTTTCAAATATCTTAAAATTCTTACCATAACATACAAACATTTAACATAATATCAGGATGTAATAATAGCAAACTTTAATAGGTGGTGGAAAAGATCAAAAGAAGGACTTTTTCTTATTATATTTTGCACTATACTTCTTTGTTTTTTAGATAAAGGTTGCCAAACTTAACAGCTATTATTTTATTTTTTGTTATAACTTCCTTAAAAATCATAACAGAAAATCGACATTTTCTGAAATTATGCATGACAATAAGAGTAATAATTAAATGGTAAAATTATTTGAAAATAAATAGAAATACTCAAAATTAATATCCGAAATAGGGGATTTTGGATATGGCGAAAGGAATGACAGGGGCACAACCTTAATGAACTATCTAGAGGAAAGACACATGTATGCAATTAATTATTTCTATAGGAAGAAACCGCAACGAAAGTGGACATGGCTTAGCCTGACTACTGAAAAAGCATTGTTAGAGATGTAACAGTCCTAAATAGATTTACAACAGGCAGTGATCACAGGATGGTCAGAAAGGAAAATTAACAATAAAAATAAACAACTTGACATGTGTAAACTTACAGAAAATAAAGCCGTATACAAAGCAATGCTAAATGAACAGCTAACGAACGAAAATATAGATGAAATAAATGATACGCTGATAAGAACTATGACCAACGAATACCACATTCCACTCTATATTGCGTTTATAGACTTTGAAAAAGCTTTTGATAGTATTGAGCACTGGGCAGTAAAAGCATCTTTAATTAGTAGCCGAATAGATCACAGATACACAGATTTAATAGCCAATATATATAGCAAAGCGTGGATCAACATGCGGAAGTGATCACTATTTTCCGGAGACCAAAATTCTCTTTCCTTACCAAGGCCGAAGCCTCCATCAACAAAATCTTGATGATACAATGAATGAGGAAATTGATCACTGTCAATATAATCTACTAAGCCTAGAACATGACAGCGTAAAAAACTTATACAAAAAGAGACTGAACGAAAAACTTAATTCAAGTTCAGGTGAAACCCCAGATGAGGAATACGAATGTATCACATTAAGCATCCATCAAGCTGCAAAAGAAGCACTAGGATTAGTGGAAGAAACTCCTAAAAGAACAAAACCATACTGGTGGGATGCTGAGATTGAAAGTGAAATAGAGGAAAAAAGGAAATTATATCACACGTACTTATCCCAAAAGACAGATAGAAGCAGAGAATAATACAAAATCGCGCAATCAAAGGTGAGAAGAATGATCAGTGATAAGAAGAATCAATCATGGATGCAAAAGTGCCAGAAAATAGATTCTTACTTAGGAGGTAGGAGAAGTACCGAAAGCTGGAAAACTATAAGATCGATCAAAAAAGAAACATGCAGAGATATTATTTCACCAATACCAGACAAAGAATGGGATGAGCATTTTAAAAAACTTTTAACTGAAGATAGAGCAGAATTCAAGGAAGACGAAAGAGACAATATCATTAGAACGATGGGATCTCCAGTACCCCTCACAATATCTGAGGTCAAAAACGTGTGCAAAACCTTAAAAAGCGGTAAATCTGCCGGACCCGGAAATATCCCATCTGAACTTATTAAATATGGCACTGAAGAATTGTTTTGTAGATTACGGAATCTTTTCCAAAGATATTTAAATGGAGCTGTAGTACCAACTGAGTGGAAAACGTCATATATATCCACAATACACAAAAAAGGAAGGAAATATATATGTGACAATTATAGAGGTATATCTGTAACTAGTACGCTAAGCAGAATATATGGCAAAATAATAAGAAATAAAGTGGAGAGCGAATATAAAGATATGGAGGCAGAAGAACAAGCTGGTTTCAGGGTGGGTAAATCGACTTCAGATCATCTCTTTTGTATAACCCAAGTTATTGAAAAGAAAATGGCATACGGACAAGAGCTCCATCTGCTTTACGTAGATTTGCAGAAGGCATATGATAGTATACCACTAAATCTACTTTGGAAAGCGTTGGAAAAGACAAACATAAGCGTACAACTAATTAAGGCCATCAAAGAGTTATACCGCAATAGTAAGGCAAAAGTTAAAATAAAAGCAAAACTAACCAAGGGCTTTCAAGTAAATAAAGGTCTTAAACAAGGTTGCTGTATCTCGCCTACGCTCTTCAAGATATATTTGGAACAGGTCCTTAAAGTCTGGAAGAGAAAATGCCAAAACATGGGAATTCCGTTGAATGAAACCACCTTGTATACTTTATGTTTCGCCGATGATCAGATAGTGGTGGCTCAGGATTATGACGACCTCGAATATATGACACGAAAACTAATAGAAGAGTACAATAAGTGGGGACTAGAGGTTAATATCAATAAGACAGAGTATATGTGTATTGGTGGAACGAAACAGGATCTAATCTTAAATACTGGGCAGCGAATTCAGTCCTGTGATGAGTATAAATACTTAGGTCTAAAAATTACAGCTGACGGAACACTAGACAAAGCTATAAAAGATAGAAACGTACAAGGAAGAAAAGCAATAACTTTATTAAATGGAATAATTTGGGACCAAAGTATATCAAAACATAACAAAAAGCTTATATATAACACCATTGTAAAAAGTATTATTACATACGGCTCAGAAGTATGGCCAATCAAAGATAGAACAGAAAAAATGCTTTCCGCTACGGAGATGGACTATTGGAGAAGAGCAGCAGGGAAATCAAAAAGAGAAAGAGTTACCAATCAAAGAATAAGGGAAATTATGACAGTGGGTGAACGTACTCTAGTGGATGATATAAGAACAAAACAACTGGTGTGGTACGGACATGTACAAAGAATGGATGATGGAAGACTACCTAAACAAATATTACAATGGAAACCAACTGGCCGAAGAAAACGAGGAAGACCAAGGAGAAGCTGGAGAGAAGGAATAGATAGTGAAATAAGAATAAGAGGCCTAGATGATGAATTATGGGCAAACAGAAACGAGTGGAGATTGGGTATCGGAAGACGTAGAACGTTGTGAAACTGATAAATATATATATATAGCGAAGCAACAACACCAATCAAAATCCACGAAGGGATCAAGCCAATCCGCATAAGAAAAGGTGTCAGACAGGATGACACAATATCCCCTAAACTATTTAACCAGGCCCTAGAAGATGTTTTTAAAAATTTAGACTGGGAAGAAATAGGCATCAAAGTAAGCGGACAATACTTGAACCACCTAAGATATGATGACGATATTGCCTTAATAACAGATAAGAAAGAGGAACTTATAAAAATGCTGGGAGAACTGGATACAGCAGCTAAAAATATAAGCTTGAGTATGAACTACATTAAAACGAAAATCATAACAAACACAGATGAAGATATCACCAGAATAAACCAAGAAAAAATAGAACAAGTTGATGAATATATATCTGAGACAAATTATTAAACTAAAAAAAGAAAACCAAACAGCTGAAATCAAGAGAGGAGTAAGATTGGCCTGGGCAGCATTCGGTAAATTAAGCTACATAATAAAAAATAAAAAATATCCTCAGTACCTTAAAACGAAAGTGTATAACCAATGTATTCTTCCTGTGCTCACATATGGATCCCAGACCTGAACGCTTACAAAATCAAACATGGATAAGGTAACAAAAGCCCAAAGATCCATGGAAAGACAAATGTTACATGTAAAGCTAACAGATAGAAAAAGGAATGAATGGATAAGAAATAAAACAAAAGTAAGGGATGTCAGAGTCGAGGTAGCAAAATTAAAATGGAAATTTGCTGGTCAAAATATCAAACTGAAAGACAATCGATGGAACAAATGCATTTTAGACTGGAGACCTTGGCAAAATAAAAGAAGTAGGGGAAGACCCCAAATGAGATAGCGGACAATTTGATGAGACATGCAGGGACTAGATGAATGAACAGGGCGACAGACAAAGAAGAGTGGAAGATATTGGGGGAGGCCTATGTCCAAAGATGGATCGAAGAAAGCTAAATAGATAGATAGATAGATAGACTTAAAATTATTACCAAAAATCGTTAAAATATAGTGCTAATATTATTATTTTATATTTGTTTTAAGGGTCCTTTAGACATGTACAAAAATCTATTTCAATTTCTTTTGTGTAAATTTAATAGCTCATAAAAATATTAATTCTTAAAAGAATTGAGAAATTTATACCTATTCCAAAGGTTATTTGGCCACATATCCTTAACCTATCTATATTTTCTTGAAAAAAAGCAACGTTGTTCAATTTGATATTTTAAAAGTTCATCGTTTTTCCCTACTTTCCCAACTTAAAAAATGCTATAACTTGGCCAAAATTTATTTGAACTTTTTGTCTGCTTTGGACCTTCCGCACCATCTCTTAAAGATTGGTTCATCATTTAAATTACACCCTGTATCTTAGGTATCATATTTTAATTATATTTTATAAAAGGCCAAGGCCCAAAAGTAGGTATCCATTTCCTGTTTACTGGGTATCCAATCTGAAGGACTGCGTATCCAAATGGATACACAATATAGTCTAAAAAGATGCCTTGCAGACTGATAAGAACTATGACAAAACTATAGGAAAAAATAAAAAATCCGAAATTGTAATTTACTCCCCATCCCTATACATATAAAGTTATGTAAAAGTAACATTACCCATGGGCGCACCCAGGGGGGGGGCGAGGCCCGCCCCCCCCCCCAAGCCTATGATTTTTGTATATATTTTCCACATATTTCATGAATAAACACAAAAAATAGCATGAAATACGACATTATGAGGCCTCGGGCCCCCCCCAAGTCATATTCCTGGGTGCGTTACTGCATTACCAACTTCCAGAAACGCTAGAGAGCTGTGATTTGACAGACTGACAGAAACTAAGAGAAATCTATATAATAACTGAGATAAAAGTATAGCCAAGTTCTCCAATATACATTTTAAAATTAAAGGTTTTTACTAGTTTCGAAAAGTTTTTAGCTCACACTATTACTATACTATAGTAGTGTGAGCTATGGTGATCCTAAATTTTTCGAGAAAAAAAAAGTTGCTCCGATTTCAAAATTTTTTATATATCTTTGCGTTTCAGATGATTTTAAAACTTTTTTGTAGCGCCGTCTGTCTGTCTGTCTGTCTGTCTGTCTGTCTGTCTGTCTGTCTGTCTGTCTGTCTGTCTGTCTGTCTGTCTGTCTGTCTGTCTGTCTGTCTGTCTGTCTGTCTGTCTGTCTGTCTGTCTGTCTGTCTGTCTGTCTGTCTGTCTGTCTGTCTGTCTGTCTGTCTGTCTGTCTGTCTGTCTGTCTGTCTGTCTGTCTGTCTGTCTGTCTGTCTGTCTGTCTGTCTGTCTGTCTGTCTGTCTGTCTGTCTGTCTGTCTGTCTGTCTGTCTGTCTGTCTGTCTGTCTGTCTGTCTGTCTGTCTGTCTGTCTGTCTGTCTGTCTGTCTGTCTGTCTGTCTGTCTGTCTGTCTGTCTGTCTGTCTGTCTGTCTGTCTGTCTGTCTGTCTGTCTGTCTGTCTGTCTGTCTGTCTGTCTGTCTGTCTGTCTGTCTGTCTGTCTGTCTGTCTGTCTGTCTGTCTGTCTGTCTGTCTGTCTGTCTGTCTGTCTGTCTGTCTGTCTGTCTGTCTGTCTGTCTGTCTGTCTGTCTGTCTGTCTGTCTGTCTGTCTGTCTGTCTGTCTGTCTGTCTGTCTGTCTGTCTGTCTGTCTGTCTGTCTGTCTGTCTGTCTGTCTGTCTGTCTGTCTGTCTGTCTGTCTGTCTGTCTGTCTGTCTGTCTGTCTGTCTGTCTGTCTGTCTGTCTGTCTGTCTGTCTGTCTGTCTGTCTGTCTGTCTGTCTGTCTGTCTGTCTGTCTGTCTGTCTGTCTGTCTGTCTGTCTGTCTGTCTGTCTGTCTGTCTGTCTGTCTGTCTGTCTGTCTGTCTGTCTGTCTGTCTGTCTGTCTGTCTGTCTGTCTGTCTGTCTGTCTGTCTGTCTGTCTGTCTGTCTGTCTGTCTGTCTGTCTGTCTGTCTGTCTGTCTGCCTGTCTGTCTGTCTGTCTGTCTGTCTGTCTGTATGTCTGTCTGTAACGACCAACGCGCATAACTCAAAAACGGCTTGCCCGATTTTAATGAAATTTGGTACCCAGGCTGGGTTTTGGGTCGAGATGGTCCCATTTAAAAATGAACAAAATCCACCAAACACAAGCCAAATAAAAGGGTGGGGGTAGATTTCAAAAATTAGAGTTTATGTAAAAATATAGCGTGTGTTATATCAAACGAAAGGTAATTGAGTCTGGAGTTAAACAAAATACATTTTAGTTTATTTAAAAAAAAGGGTGGGGGTAAATTTCAAAAATTAGTGTTTAACTGGAAATATGGCGTGTGTGATATCAAACGAAAGGTAATTGAGTCTGGAGTTAAGCAAAATACATTTTAGTTTTTAAAAAGAGGGTGGGGGTAGATTTGAAAAATTAGAGTTTAAGTCAAAACATGGCTTGTGTGGCATCAAACGAAAGGTAATTGGGTCTGGAGTTCAATAAAATATACTTCAGTTTTTAGTTATATTAGCTTTCACGTAGATACACTATAACTATAGCATCCAGTGTGAGCTTAGGTGCCCATAGATTGGCAGAGTATTTTAAATGTTTTGCGAAATATATTTAAAACGTAAAGTTTGGCACCCGTGAATAAAGAAAATAAAATTTTTTCGTGGATAATCGTGTGTAGAAAGGTTTTGTTCCTCTTGTGTTTTTCCGTGGGCAGCTCGAATGCTGTACACCCACGGGGGTTCAAGATCTAATGGCCACCCATTAAGTGTTAACAGTTAACTGTTTCGTGCTTAAGGAACCGTGCATGGTCAATGTAACACCTTTGTAAAGTTGGAGAGACGGTATATAAAGTTCATCTTACGATATTGATAAGAGAAATGAAAAATAATGCCTGCAATACGGTATGCTTTAAGCACAAGTGGCGACATCTACCGAATACAAAAGAAACTATGCTCATGGAATAATACAAGAGAAACAAAACCTTTTTATATACGTTTAGCCACGAATTTTTTTTTTTAATATTTAGCCTTGGAATTGGACACTGATTCAAAAATAAAATGTTAATTAGTCAACTAAGTGTTTAATTTAATTTAATAACTACTCATTATTTGCCTTTGCCCCCTTACAACTGATGTTATTATCACTGGACTTTAATAATAATGTAATTTAATTAAAGTGCCTTTTTATCGCTAAAGTATGTAGCTCTCGCTCCCCTCATGCTAAAAACTTATTGCGTTAAAAAAATATTAATGTCACTTTTATCCTTTCGCGTTTAAAATACTAATATTAGTTTGTGCCAAACATTCTGCCTAATATATAATACAAAGAATTAACCTAGGAAGAATTAAATAGACACTGACTTAAAAATGACATCTGCTATTTTGCAAATTTTATTCTGCTCTTTAAAATGAAAGTATACTATACTATAGTTAAATGTGGCATTTGCGAATTTCTTATCTATGAACCGACAATTTTTAATTTTGGTTACTTTGTTAAGCGCGCTCTACAAAAATGATAAAACTGTTGACTGATTACTATGTAAAAAGGTTCGAGTAAGCGAATGGTGTAACTTCCGTCAAAATCTGACGTATGGTTTTGAAGATATCGTAATTTTTTTAATAAAAATACATGAAATTTATTGAGCTTTTTAAATATTTTGGGATAAATATCAAAAACTATCGGTCCAAGATAATTTATTTTATAATGAAACGAATTGTAGCTCCGGCTCCTCTCATGCTACAGACTCAATGCATCAAAAAAAGTTTTAATTTTAACCAATTTGTGTATAAGATTCTATTTCGTTGACGTTTTACAAATATTTTTCGAGGTATTTGATCAAAAAATAAACCTAGAAACTAAAATTTTGTCATAACTTAAAAATGACATATGTCATTTTATAGATTTTTGTCTCTTCTTTAACATGAAATTAATCCTATTATTATTGGAATTATATTTCAAAAAATATTTGCCAATTCCTTTAATTTTATAAGATTTTTATTAATTTTGGACCGTTTTAATAAATGTTAAGTGCCCTACACCAGCGCCCTCTACATTAACGTTAAAACTATAAATAAAGTTTTATGTAGAAAGGTTCGGCGAAGTGATTAGTGTAATTTTTGTCCAATTCGGACCTACTGTTTTAAAGATATCGCGATTTTTGTAAAAATGCGTGTTAATGCGTGTTATTTCCATTGTGATTTTTGCTTGTTTTTTAGTATTTATTTTTCAAACTCAAAAACGGTACAACTTAGAAAAGTCGAATTTTTTTAAAAATATTTTGGTATTTTCTTAAAAAGATAGCAGTTCGAGAACTGTCAAAAAGTGTAAGGGCAAAAAAATTTCTCGATTCAGTATTTTTGACTGCAAAAACCTTGCATAGTTTTTGAAAAATCCTCAAAACTCAAAAACGAAAAACTAATTTAAAAAACCAACTATACGGTTATCGAACACTCCCTTAGGTCCGCAAATGTTTAAAATTTGGTTAAAATCCATTAAACAGTTTTGGAGTAATGACCAGATATATTTTAAAAAACGGCAAATAAACAGTGAAATTCTGACCAATTTTATTGTACAGTGAAAATGCGTAACTGCAGGGATTCAGAAGAGCCCCAAAATGGGGCACTTGACTTTTTCCGATCTGGCTGAAAAACAATGGGCTTCCTGACCACACATAATAGTACACTTGTGCAAAATCTCAAGTTTCTAGAATAATCCCCTGGACACTTATGGTGTGCCAACGGAGGTACATCAAAAAAAGTCACTTTTTGACGGTTTTTCCCCTATTTCCCCTATTTCCCCTACTTGAAATTTTCCGATTTGACCCAAAATTGACATTTTTGGTCTCCCGTAAGTTCTTAATCAGTGCGCCAAATTTCATCCTTTTACGTCAAAGCGTTCCCGAGTAAGCGTCAAAATTCGAGCGCGATACACTAGGGGTGCTAGGGACGGAATAATAATAAAAAATAAAAAAAAATAATGTTACGGCCGAGGCGGCTCAAGTAATTGATTTTCGCCACAAGCGAAAATCAATAAATATGCTTAAATACATTTTGTTAAATTTTAAAAGTAATGTAATAAAACATTTTTTAGAAATGTTCAACTAAACGAATGTGAAATGTAATCATTTTTAAAAATTAAAAGGTAGAAAAAATAATTAAGAAATACAAAGTTTTTAATATAACACGAAGTGTAACATCGTTATAAAGAAATCTAATTCTACTTCCCGCACCCTCCCCCAAAAGTTATATTATTTTAGACATACGTTTCTGATGCAATCAGGACATCGTTCTTATGTTAGGTTAGGTTAGGTTAGATCCAATACTAGTACACTATGCTACGTGTTTCAAAAGGTAACCTCTGTGCAAAATCAACCTAACTACTCTTCCACCCTTCCACCACGTTTAAACCAAACATAATTTTCATACCTATTGAGATGATTCTGAAGAATTCGACCCTCTGCGCCTCTCATGATAATGTCGAAGTCTTAACCACACTGGGGGAGATGCGTTAAAGGTTCTTAACCAAGAGGGATTTGAATCACCACTTGTTTGATAGGGTTTTATGACGGAAACTGTTGGCCGTTTTGGCTGTAGTTCGAAAAACTTATTTCTTCTTGATTTCGGGTTCTGTGATGGGGTTGTTGAAAAATAAATCTGACTGTGTCAGCTGTGTAGATCCGAGTGATAATGTCTGTGATTCGTCTGAATATCTTGTAATTGATATATCCGGAATACTATCATACATAATTTCATTAAATAAAGCAGTATTACAACTTGTACAAAATCCATTTTCAGCAAATCTTATCTCCCAATGGTCGCAACATAAACACAGTCGTTTTCCATTTATAATATAAGGTTTACATATGGCAACGGGGTGGATGTGGTTAGATTGATCACGTGTTTGACTCATTGCTAAGAGATAAGAATAAAAATAAGAAAATAGATTAATTATGTGCGCCAGAGGTAAATAGAAAACGTTCAGAAGATTTTAAGAAACAAAAAAAGCTTTTAGATGTTTTTTAAAAGATAATTAAATAGTTGATAAAATAAGTTTATCAATGACTGGTCTGATACCTTCCTAACCCATTAGCACACTTCAATCTTGAAATCAGTTTTTTTGTAAATATATCAGAATCAAAAGCTTCTAAGAAGTTTTTTGTTATAAAACAAATTATTGTGTTCTACTATATTCTGAAAACCACCTATTAATGTGATGCTCCCTTAAATAGTTACCATTTTTAAAAATTTTTAACTGTCAGAAAACTGTCATCAGCATTAATGGATTTTGACCAAATACTAATCAGCTCGTTACAGTATCGAACACTTTTTTATGAAAATCTCATTAAAATGGGGGCAGGTGTTTAGAAGCGACCTTTGGGTTAACAGACATACACACCCACACAGACAGACATTACTACGATATTACTAAGATAGGTCAAAATACACCCACATAATATATTTTCAGCTTTATCTGAAAAAAAATTCGTCGAAAATAATACCTTCGCTAGCCATTGCTGCGAAGGTTAGGAAAGTAAAAATTTTAAACTACCTATAGTAATCACAAACTCTTTCTAATTTCTGTTAGATAAAATATGTATAGCCTCCGCTGGAAAGTTTAACTTAAAAGTAATGTGAAGCATGGATAATAAAAAAGATTTAAGGATTTTAAAGAATATATTTATCGTTTAATGTTAAGATTTTCGGGACCTGATCATCACTACCTATATAAAGGAATAAGACCTTTTTTGTTGTTGCTAATCTCAAAAACTGTTTTACCGATTTTGATGAACTTTAGCATATATTGATGTTTCAGGAGGTGTCTAGTTAAGGCAACTCTTTACGCTACGATGCTTGCGAGATTATAAGGTATAGTATATTTATCAATCATGAACTCAAGGAAGAAGAATAACCTTTATTAATAATTTAAGAGGTTAGTGTGGCCTCACACATACTGTAGTACGAGATAACACTTTAAGAAGAAAATGTTCGTATAAATCTCTTTATGATACATTTAGTGCCCTCTAGTTGTAAAAAGGCCTAACTCAATATTTAAATAAAATCCCTGCTCGGTTTAATCGAGGAAAGAATATAGAGACCCGTAGCACCATTTTAATAAAATATCGATTAATTTAAAAACCCGCTCTGTATGTCGAGACTCGAATTTTAACTGAAAACCCTAAAGAGGGCTTAGCCTGTTTTACCGTATGATAAGTTTTAACTAAATATAAATGTGAAAAAAATATGTAATTTTAATGGGCGTTTACCTTTTTAAATAGCGCTGTCACTGACACATGAGAGTTTAGTATTTAATAAATGATTTTTTTCAAAACTAGCGTTACTTGTAGTTGCAAAAAACACTAAAACTAAAAGATTTTTGATTAACACGTATAAATTTTCAGTCTGGTTTTATTATCACTAAGGACATTAATAAAACTATGCTTTTTAACGAAGAAAATTCTTTATTTATACGTCTTTTCCCCCTCTTATTTTAACTAATAGTGGTTTTTTTACCACCTCTCTAAGGATTGCATTTCCAAATGTAGATGATCAAAACAACGCCTTTTTACGATTTTCTACTTGATTGGGTAACGTTTTTTTCGTTTCATTTATCACATGCATGAGGGAGGCGAGGTACCCATCTTCTAAAACTTGGTGTGTTCATATTTACTATGCAAAGTCTTTTTTAAAATTTATGTATTGGTTCTTTATGTGATTATCAAGTATTAAAATTTCCCACACTCATGGTTCTTAAATATCTAAAGTTTATTTATCATATCACTAAACCTTATTATTACCTTTAAAAAAACTCTGGCATCCAAATTTTTTAGGGTGTAACAAATACCTCATACAGAGAAGTCCTGCATCCTTTAGTGAAGCAGGAAATTGAACAATTAAATATGTCTAGACATGTTTTTCTACGGCTTTGTATTCATGATTATTACCCACTTCTTAAAAACATTCCACTGCATTAAATATTAAGGATATAACGAATGCCCCTGTATATAAGTTATGCATCCTGTGGTTCTAAATTCATGCTTGTTTCTTCTTAAAAAACTATTGAAACTTTTAAATGTATATATGTGTGCATATCTATGAATATTTATCATTAATCAGATCTATTAATGTCATACCCGAGTAGACCGACCCCCCTGTGTGAAATATGATCGCTCTTATCGGTTTATTGCAGGAAATTTACATTTTTATTACTCCTGCGGTATGTAATTTTTTCTTGGATATTTTTTAAACCTTTAATCCCTTATATTTAAATGAAAGATATATGTTTCCTGCATATTTTAAGAACATTGTGTAGCAGGATCTAGGTTTGGAAACGGTACCGAACCTTTTTCTAAGGAACGCCCAAATAGGAATAGAAAAACTGTGATGGGCTAGCTTAATGTTTGAATTTTACCCCCTTTTTAATTTTTTATGAACGTGGAAGTTACCATATTCCAAAACTCTTTTCAAAACTTTAGTTTAACTCGAGCTTTGTTTAGTTGTTAGTTAAGTTGTTAGTTATTTCGAAAACATGGATCAAATTCTCGAATATAGTTTTGCTAAAAATATTTGGTAAGTACCTATTTAGTTTATTTAATAATGGTTTGTAAATTTAGTTTTTACTTTAAACAGTCTGCCTCTTAATTTTTTAATATTTGAGATCTAATACAGTCTAGGTATTCTAAAGTTTTTTATTTACTAAAGTAACATGGTTCATACTCTACTCTATTGTCATAAATCTATAAAATTTTAAAACATATTCGTCATATAGGTATTATAGTAAAATATTTATAGTTTTTTGTTTGTTTCGGCGACCGTCTCATGACATTTTTGACATGCATGACCTGTCTGCAAACACCAAACCATAGAAACAGAAATACGCTACTGGAACTACACAGTTGCGAAAATGGGAACTTTTTTTGTAGGAGGTGTCTAATGCATACAGCCTATCAAATGTTTTGTAGTTTCTGTGGCAATGGAGGTATTCCTGGGGTTTACGTGAAGCCCGAGCAGATGTTGTGGCGATTGGAGTTGCAAATTTATGCAGAAAATGAAAGGTGAGATTTATCATATATAAGAATATTTTTAATCATATATATCGCAATTATACCGAATCACTTTATTTTGTCTGTGAGTGTCTGAATAATAATTGTATATTAAAAATATCTAACCAATTAGCATTCTTGCTATAAAAGTATGGTAACTAATAGAGTCTTTTATATACTTACAACAAAATTATTGAATCGAATTCTTTTGTGTTCTTAAGTGGTTAAACTTCTTTGGTTATTTTACAAAAATAGTTGATAATAAAAAACCATATGATACTAATTTTTGTTTTTATTGTTTCAGTCGCATCTTTGCCCTTAAAAGGCAATTGGAATATCTGGGCCCTGTAGAGCCCTTGGGGGATACTACTGCTACGGCGGCAGACGTCAGACCCCTCTCACCCGTCCTTGAGCTGCAGCAGGCTTGGAATGTGAGATCCCCTTCACGACCCAATGAATTTCGACGGGAGAATCGTCCTCTGATGGTATCTAAATGTAGGACGTCATCAGAGGATGATATAGTGATTTTAGATTAAGTAGTTTAATTTTTTAGCAAATTATTTTAGTCCCTAATATTAGTTTTAACAACTTTATTTTTTTAAATTTAATTATAATTAGGTAGTGAACTAAATTTATGTAATGTTTTATTTAAAATACATTTTTTAAATCAAAGGTGTTATCTACAATTTCGAAAAAAAAAAGATTGCTTCAAAACTTTAAGAACTATGCAACTATTTATTTAATCAATTATGACATTTGCTTCTTCTATTTCGACTAAACTGAAAATAATTTTGTTTCAATCCTACAAATAAATGGTTGCAATCTGAAAAACATATTGTTGCAATCGTAAACACAAACTGTTACAATCAAAAAATCAAATTGTTACAATTATGAATACAAACTGTTACAATCCAAAAGGGAAATTGTTACATTGCTAAAAACAAATTGTTACAATCGAAATGGTAACAATCTAAAACAAATATTTCCATGCTTTTTTTAAAAAATTTATCGCATAAAACTATAACTATAAAGTAAATAATATATTATATTGCTATTAGAACATTCAGATAACCTATTCTTACCTACATTATCATAATATGTGGCTTTTCAAAAGAATATTAAGTACCTATCTATAGCACAAGAAATCTCACACATAGGTACCTACCTTTATTGGTTTTGTCCTTTTCCCTCCCTTTTCTAAGCATATGTAGATTACATACTATAAGCTCATTATGTAAATGCGCTGCATCTAGACGTACGGACCCAAATAAAAAGACAGTGGCGTACCTGTATAAACATTTTAAACAAGGGTCTCACCTCAGTTAGACATTAAATCCACCCTAAAAGACTATGGTTAGGCTCAAATTTGGCTTTAATAATTTTTGGGGGGGTCTGGCCCCCCCAAAAATTTGACCGCACGCCACTGGAAAAAATACACCTCAATTGACTTTCTGTACTACTAATAAGCCCTTCAATTCATGTGATTCAACTCTAGTTAACCGATTTTCCAAATTTGACATATGTATTGTGACCAAATTTGACAGGTCAAGTAGCTGACGATCAATTGACCATTCCAAGCCTATATCTATAACATTTTGCCTGTCATAGCCGCCATGGCGAATTTTGCGCGGTAATACAAACAAAATGACGTAACAATTTTGAAAATCGGTTTTTTATTTAGGGTGAAACAACAACAAATATAGGTGTGAATAGATAAATGTACGGTGGTGGCGGTTAGTACCCTTAAATGATCTAACCTGGGACTAAGGCACGCCCTTAGAGTAATAAAGAGAAGTAGTAGCCTCGGTTTCGGCGGTCATTCATTCATTTGTTGGTAAACAATGTAGCTTTTCCGCTTTTGCCGCCTCCTCTGCCTCTGTAAAATTTTATAAATAATAAGTAAGGTTCAACTTCTTACCTTACCAAAATATATAGTGCTTTGAGTTGGTTAGGCTATTCAAACCGTGCGATAATTTGTCATGCGCTTATTAGCCCGCGTCGCGTCGTTTTATGCTGTATATTTCTTATTACATTCTGCAATAAAACTCATTTAGACAACATAATTTATGAACGGCCCCTTTTCCCACAATTTTTTCAGGACGTGGCAACAGGTGTATCACATCATATTACGGATTTCGTGTTAGCAGGGCCGGGTTTCGTTTTGAGCTACTTGGACTATATCCCCAGGTAAAAAGGGAATCCTTTTTCCTATAGTAGAGGACGATTAACGATCAACAGTTTTACCCGGTATTAAGGATATTCTATTTTATTATTTTAAAATGCGGCTTTTCTGTTTGGAGAGTTGAAGCACTATTAACCATTCAAACGAAAATTTCATAGGATTGTTTTAATTTTCTCTAAGTATTTAGTAGTTTTGTAGTTTTTCTGTGTGAAACCACACCTTAAGGAAAACAAGCGTCTTGGAATTAAATAAATGGATCCATGACGGATCTGATACCTTCCTAGCCCATTAGCACACTCCACGTTATATCAACCTTGAAAACAGTTTTTTGTAAATATCTCCGAAATTAAAGCTCCTACGAACTTTTTGGTTATAACATAATTTTTTTCAAAAAACGCGCGCTACTATATTCCGAAAACCGCATATTGATGCGACGTTCCATTAAAAAGTTAGCATTTTTTATACTTTTTAACTGTCAAAACTGTCATTAGCATTCACGAATTTTGACTAAAATAATCAGCTCGTTGCAGTATCGAGTACTATTTTACCTGAAAATTTCATGTAAATCGGTTAAGCGGTTTAGGAGCTATCGCGGTACAAACAGATATACATACATACACACACAACACAGACAGACATCACGACGATATTGCTAGGGTCGGTCAAAATACACCCAAATAACACATTTTCGGTGTTATCTCAAAAAAAATTTTTGTTGAAAACAATACCTTCTCTAGCCGTTGCTGTGCGGGCTAGGAAGGTAAAAAGGGGGCGGGCCGACTGCACACCAAGTAGTATAAGTAGTAAATTTTATACTGGATTGCTTAGTTTACACTTGAAAACGGTTAGATATACTTACTTACTGAAACGTCCTGTTTAAAATAAACCAACACAAAAACATTTCATGTAAAAAAGAGCCAAATACGCGAAAATGGCATTCCGTAAAAAGAATTGAGATAAAAGTAAGGCCAAGTTCTCCAATACAAATTTCATAATGAAAGATTTTTACTAGTCGGAAATGTTTTTCTAAACTTTGCTATTACAGCCAAACTTCTTTATGTTCAATTTAGCACTGTGCCTGAGTCATTTACAGCCGAAATAGCCAAGTTTAGAAAGACATTTCCAAACTAGTTTCTTACTTTCATTTTGAAATTTGTATTGGAGAACTTGACTTTACTTTTATCTCATTTTTTTTTACGGAATGCTGCGTACTTGGTTATTTTTACATGAAATGTTTTTGTTATGATTTCACTTCTTTTTTAAAAAAATTGGACAATATTTAATTTTTAAAATATGCGGAATATTATTCAAAACTTTTGCAATGCCTTATTTAAAATTTTGAGCTCTTTTAATTTTTTCCCATGGTTTTATCATAGCTGTTATCAGCCTTCCAAGTGGTCAATGTTACTTTTGCATAACTTTACATACATTTCCGTGTTTTTAAATTTTTTCCTATAGTTCTATCATGGTTCCTATCAGTCTTCCAATGCTCAGCTTTCTAGCGTTTTTGGAAGTGGGTAATGTTACTTTTACATAACTTGACATTTATAGGGGAGGAGAGTAAATGAAAATTTTTGGGGTTTTTAAATTTTTTCTCATGGTTTTATCATAGTTTCTATTAGCCTTCCAAAGCTCAGCTCTCTAGCGTTTCTGGAAGTGGGCAATGTTACTTTCATATAAATTTACATTTATAGAAGATGGAAGTAAATTAAAATATTGGTGTTTTAAAAAAAATTTCTATAGTTTTATCATAGTGTCTTTCAGTCTTAAAAAGCTCAGCTCTCTAGCGTTTCTGGAAGTGGGCAGTGTTATTTTTACATAACTTTACATTTATATGGGAGGGAAGTAAATTAGAATTTTGGGGTGTTTTTCCTAGAGTTTTATCATAGTTCCTATCAGGCTGCCAAAGCTCAGCTCTCTAGCATTTCTAGGAGTGGGTAATGTTACTTTTAAATAATTTTACATGTATAGGGGAGGGGAGTAAATTAGAATTTTGGGGCTTTTTGATTTTTTCCAGGGGTTTGGTTTGGTCATAATTTCTATTAGTCCGCCAAATTTCAGCTTTATAGCAGGTCTGGAAGTACAGTAGAATTTTGATGATCTATATATGAGTGAGTGAGTCAGTGAGTGAGTGGCAATTTCGACGTTTTTTGAAATTTTGTAACTACTTTACTACTTTATAGAAGTCCATGAAACTTGGAGGGGTTGTTAACTCTATGAAGGTTTACGACTGTGCAACGTATGAGATTCGTAGCTCTTTCCAAAGTAGAGTTTTAGATAGGTCAAATATGGGCTGAAATGTTTCAAGTAAAGATGGTACGGCAGCGCGAACTTGGCGAGGCACTACCGTGCCCTCAGATAAAGACAATGGAAGTCAAAAGTTTTATTTCTACTCAATCACTGTCTACGAGTTTCAAACAAAAGATTATTTTTTCACTTATATAATGGCAACCAGTTTAATTAGCTGGGTCCTCAAGTCGTGAACGGTTAGCCCAGATATTCGTAAGCTCTAAGGTCGACACTGACAGTAACATGTGTTTGTATTAAATGCAGTGTTGTCTTGGCCGGGTCCGACCGGTGTATTGAATTTTTGGTGTTTTTTACTGTGCGTTGAGTTTTATTTTTGTAAAAAAGAACTTAGTTGGACGTAAAAATAAACAAGAAGTGCTATGTTTCTAAAAATACTGTGAAAATTCAGCCCAGTGTGGTTTTTTCGAGATGATTCCAGTGACGCAGCTATGTTGCCATCGCCGGGTACTCTGCAAATTCTAAGTTTTCAGGAATGACCGCCACGAATAGGGAAAATTTACACGGGGCCGCGGTTGACTTCTTCTCTTTATATTATTATTACTCTAAGGGCACGCCTTTCTAGGCCCGTTGTGTACCACGTACCTACTACACGGTAAAAAAAAATGGTTTTAGATCAAAGCAAATTGCTTTGAAGTAAAATAATTTGTGCTTTCCTATTCACCAAGAGAATATTTTCTTGATATAGCACAATAAATGTCTTGCCTTCTATTTTAATGTGAAACAGAAATTGTTTTATTATAAATTGGAACTGAATTAATCTAAGGCACCGTTTTCTCTGGAAGCAAAATATTACTTATATGAAGACAATTTGCATTGTTACAAAGTGAAGTATACTGAATGAAAACAATTAAAGAAGAAAAATAAAGTCTCATTTCAAGATTAAGCGCTGCGTTGAACTAAAAATAAATATTTTAATTCAAAATAAATTGTTTTAAGTTAAACCAATTTATTTAAGAAAAGGACGTGTTTTCGTTGTGGACAAAATTTTTACCGTGTGTGTTCGACTCAGTTACTAATTTAAATACTATCTAGTAAATAGAACCCAGTAGACTTAAATTATAATTTAGGACAGACACTTAGTCATTATCACCACATAATGTCATGTTGCAGCCTTAGACCACTGATGAGTCATAAACCTTTAGATATAATCAATAGACCAGTTGCTACTTCCAAATAGACACACCATATACCCTGTCCCATATGGTGACTTCCTGAATGGCCAGTTTAACGAATCTATTCAGAGAATCACCAGATTAACCCATCCTCTATACCATAGATGTTATCTGATGTGATCCCAAAGGTTACCAGTTTTTTTTATGTTTACCTACTGGTCAAAGCTCGCCGTTACCAGACTATCTATTTACCCATGAATCAAGGACCCTTTAGTCGCCTCTTACGACAGGCCTAGGGGTTACCTTGGTGTTGTTGTTATCTCCGGATACGATACGAATCAACAGATATAGGTACATACATACATAATACGTACACCAAATTCCACGCATACCGTCCTTTATTGATTCGCGTAGTCAGGAACAATCTCTACTTTTTTTTGCTTCGCGTACTCAGTCGAATAAACATACCTTTGGATCCCGGTAAAACAGCTTTGCCAGTAGTGACTAGTATTTCACCCGCAAGTATGGTTCTGGCACCTTTCGGGGTAACGGATCCGTCCGTTTCAGTCTTAGCTTGTACTCCTCTAATCGTCTCTCTCACTAAACATCCCTCTTCGGGCTTGCGCCTGGCCAACTCAGCCACGCTCTCTATACATCGTACTGCTCGACCTTCCTCACTCAGAATTTCGAAGTAGCCAGGATACGATTCTGGAATTGATATCCTACAACAAAAGCAAAAATTTAAAAAGAATTTACTGCTTTAATTCTCAAATAAAACTTGTATACAGAACTGTTTGGTTTTCACTATCTCCAACGTCGATCACAAGGATACGAATAATCCCCGTCTGGAACACGTCCTGAAAATCAGAAAAAAATCAAGCAGCAACGTGTTATGCTTATCTTTGGTGTTCCAAAATCTATCTTTTTTACCCTAAATTCTTCGTTATTCTTAGTAACGGTAACAGCTGTCAAATTTTCTGTTATTTTTACTGACCCAAAATGTCCCTAATATGTAATGGGCCATTAACGCTATTGTTAAATCTAGACTGTAGTAGAAAGATATTTACTTTTTAGTGTAATTTTTTAATAAAATCATTTAACTTAAAAAAATATTTATTTTATTTTTAACTCTTTAGTCTTAATCAAAATGAAACAAAATGCAGGGTGTGTAATTATTGCTTTCATGCCTTTTCCATTTCTAGCAATGCCCTGTTATTACAAGGTTATTATTTTTCTGTAAATTTTCTACAATGCAATGCCCTAATCCTGAGTCCATTGAATTTACCCCTTTACAAACATCAACCACTACCTATCCCTTTTTTCTTTTCATCAAATCTGGGGACACGGCAGTGCCCCGCCAAGTTCGCGCGGAAATTGCTGTACCATCTTTTCTTGAAACATTTCAGCCCACATTTGACCTATCTAAAACTCTACTTCGGAATGAGCTACGAAACTCAAACGTTGCACAGTGGAAGATCTTTATAGAGTTAACAATTCCGGCAAGTTTCATGGACTTCCATAAACTAGTAAAGTAGTTACGAAATTTCAAAAAACGTCGAAATTGCCACTCACTCATCTACTCCCTCATGCATAGATCATCAAAATTCTACTGTACTTCCAGACATACTACAAAGCTCAAATTCGGCACACTGAAAAAACCCAAAAATTCTAATTCACTCCCCTCCTCCATATATGTTATGTAAAAGTTACATTGCCCACTTTCAGAGGCGCTAGAGAGCTGAGCTTCGGCAGACTGATAGGAAATATGATAAAACTATAGGAAAAAATTTAAAAACCTCAAAATTTTAATTTGCTTCCTTCCCCTATAAATGTAAAGTTATGTAAAAGTAACATTGTCCACTTCCAGAAACGCTAGAGAGCTGAGCTTTGGAAGGACGATAGGAACTATGATAAAACTATAAAATAAAATTAAAAACCCCGAATTTTAATTAACTTCCCTCCCCTATAAATGTAAAGTTATTTAAAAATAACATTCTCCACATCCAGAAACGCTAGAGAGCTGAGCTTTGCAAGACTGATAGGAACTATGATAAAACTATAAGAAAAAATTAAAAAACACCAACATTTTAATTTACTTTCCTCCCCTATAATTGTAAAATTATTTAAAATTAACATTGCCTACTTCCAGGAACACTAGAGAGCTGAGCTTTAGAAGGCTGATATGATAAAACCATAGGAAAATAAAAAAAAGTTCAAAATTTTTAATACGGCATTGCAAAAATTTTCAACAATATTCCGCGTATTTTACTACTTTAAAATTTAAATATTATCCAAATCTTTTAAAAAAGGAGCAAAATCATAACAAAAACATTTCACGTACGCGAAAGTGGTATTCCGTAAAAAGAATTGAGATAAAAGTAAAGCCAAGTTCTGCAATACAAATTTCAAAATGAAAG
The DNA here is from genome assembly GCA_963576565.1 of Aspidapion aeneum. Taxonomy (NCBI): domain Eukaryota; kingdom Metazoa; phylum Arthropoda; class Insecta; order Coleoptera; family Brentidae; genus Aspidapion; species Aspidapion aeneum. Next base: position 147,606,098 of record OY755038.1, read on the forward strand.
GGTCTTACTGGTTTGGAAATGTTTTTCTAAACTTGGCTATTACGGTTGCAAATGGCTCTTAGGCACAGTGCTAAATTGAACATAAAGAAGTTTGGCTGGAATAGAAAACTTTAAAAAAACATTTCCAAACTAGTAAAATTTGTATTAGAGAACTTGCTTTACTTTTATCTCGATTATTTTTACGGAATACCACTTTCGCGTACTTGGCTTTTTTTTGCATGAAATGTTTTTATTAGGATTGTATTGTCATCGGAACAAATCAACAAGCCGAAAACCGCATGTTCGTATCTGTTTGGATTTGAAAATTCTGAATTTACCTTGTTTATACTCCTCATTCACCCCTTGCTTCCGTGGTTTGTTCATAAAATTGTAATGTCAAATCAAATCATAAATCTGAAAACCGCATGTTTGTATCTGTTTTGATTCTAAAGTTATGAATTTAGGTACCCCCTTTACACCCCCCACCTACCCCATGCGACCCGTTTTTTATTTCTTTAAATTATATTGTCAACAGATCAAATCATAAATCTAAAAACCGCATGTTTGTATCTGTTTTAATTTTAACGTTCTGAATTTACCCACTTTACACCACTCACTAACCCCCTAGCACCGATTTTTGTTCATAAAATTGTATTGTCACTAGATCAAATCATTAATTTAAAAACCGCATGTTCGTATCTGTTTTGGTTTAAAAGTTCTGATTTTCCCCCCTTTTACACCATTTACCATTCACCGTATTTCCGATTTTTTTTTTCACAAAATTGTATTATCGCGACATCAAATCATAAATTTGAAAACCGCATCTTCGTATCTGTTTTGGTTCCAAAGTTGGATATGAATTTATCCCCTTTACACCCCTCAACCGACCACTACCCCATTTTACCTTCCTAGCCCGCACCGCAATGGCTAGAGAAGGTATTGTTTTCGACGAAAATTTTTTTCAGATGACGCCGAAAATGTGTTATTTGGGTGTATTTTGACCTATCCTAGCAGTGTCGTCGTGACGTCTGTCTGTGTGTGTGTGTGTGTGTGTATTTTTTTCCTGTTTGAAGCACGATAGTTCATAAACCGCTAAACCGATTTTCATAAAATTTTCAAGTAAAATAGTGTTCGACACTCTTACGAGCTGATTAGTTTTTGGTGAAAATCCATTAATGCTAATGACAATTTTTTGACAATTAAACCATTTAAAAAATGCTAACTTTTTAACGCAGCATCACATCAATATGCGGTTTTTAGAATATAGTGCATACATTTTGCTCAATAATTTGTGTTATAACCAAAAACTTCGAAGAGGCATTAGTTTTCAAGATATTGACAAAAGTGTTTTCAAGGCTGATTGTCACAGCTTCCATGACTTATAATCCCGAGAACTTAGTGGTTGAGCCAAAGTGTTAAGCCTAAATCATGATATAATATTGTAACCTGCAGTTTTGTTATGTGCTTGGGGGAAAAAAAATATGCCACTTTAGTCGTACTCAGTATGTAGGTACATGGGCACAATAGATCCATTTGTGGTCGCAGTGCATGGAGGTCCAGTAGGGCCTGCCACCACTTTCGAGTACATACATACAGTACATCATAGCTTCACTTGTGCTAATAGGCTAGCTAGGAAGGTATCAGATCCGTCATGGATCCATTTATTTTTTATAATATTGTATTGTTATCGGACCTACATTAGTGTGCCAAAATTTATTAAAACCGGTTCAAAAAAGATTTAATAGGCAGACAGGCTCTGTGAAGTTAAATAAAATCATTAAAGAGAGGGAACGCGGAACAAATTTTTTTCCCTCTCGGTCACTAACCTCTCGTACTGTGTGAGATTGCTGAAAAATCCTAATTTTATGTGAGCAGAAGATAAATTGATTCACATTTCTTATTTATCGCCGCTAGGTAATTTACTGTTTGCTAGGCCGAAAGCCCAATTGTTTGCTTTAAATCAGAGCCGGTGTTTCCAAATAATTTAAAAATTCTCATCTTAACCACTAATAAATGTAAGTACACGCAGTGGCAGATCCAGGATTTCGAGGGGGGAGGTGCCAAGGAGGAAGAAAAAACCAGAATATATCTTCTTCTTGTTGCTTTTATTAAGTCTTAGGTCTGAAATAAAAATTGCCATGCTAAGCCAGTGGAATTACCATATTTTAGGAAAAAAAAAAGAAAATTACTAACAGGACTTGCATTGAAAGCATTGGAAATTGTAGAGCGGCGAAAAACGAAGTTAAAAAAATAAATGCGTGAGCAGGGGCGTTGCGGGTTCGGTTTGGGGAGGTAAAAAGGGGCAAGGAATCGTATTATTGCGATTTCCGGCGAAAGTTGACGTCGGAGAAAAAAGTGACCCACATAAAAGTCATAGGCCATGAAAATGTCTAAAACTGGCTCAAAGAGTTCGAGAAAAATTTTAAAAACCGTCATTTTTTTTATTTTTTGTTTTTTATTTTTGCAAAAATAATGTCAGTTTAACAAAACTTGATAAGAGGAGCTTGCATTTGCTAAATGTCTACAAACATTTACAGACAAAAAAATTAAGAAGTTTCTAAGATTTGTCTTTTCCGCTCCAAAAACACTTTATTTTTAAATGAAATTCCTCCTTCAGAAAATCACCATATCCAGTTCTGCTGGTACTAGGTTTTTGGCACTGAGATATACTTTTTGGCGAAATAAAAAACGATAATATGCGTCATTTAAAAACATGTCCAAAAAAGGAAAAAAACGAAAAGAAATATTGTCACAATATTGTTACAAATTTAAGTTATTTAAATTTTATAGTTAGAATTTATTTAGGTTTAGTATAGTATTAGGTTGACTTATCTTATGGTTGCTTTAGTTGCGTTATCTATGACATACTTGTGCTCGGCCGCACACCTTCTGGAAGAGACGAGAATGCTCGTGAATAGTAGGCAGACCCTATATATAGGGCCGGACGTCGCTCATCGAGCCAGTCAAAGATAACCAACGCACAGAGGTCATTTTATTTTTTTTAGGAATTAATAAATAAAAAAATCAATGTTCTCAAATAATTTATATTACGCCTTTATTTTTAATAAAACACCCCATAGTACAATATTATCAAACGTATTTATTTTTCGAGTTAGCCATGGAAAAACAAAAAACCGTGAAAGACATTTATGACGTAAATATCGCGTTTGTTTTCGTTACAAGATCTTGAGTTGTTTGCATTGTGTATTGTTGTTTTCTGTGTAAAGTTTTTTAAATTTTGATATTGTTTGATTGGGGAGTAAGGTAAGAGCTTTAATATTTTAATAAAAAAATATATTTTATAGAATTGGGCAGCTATAAAAAATAGATATATGTTAGCTCATTCATTTTTCACAGCTTTTTTTAAATATACCATTTTTCAAAGGCTGCCAATGCCAATATTCGTAGATATTCGCCACACAAATAGTCTTAAAAGTTCAGTTGCTTTGTTGCTTTTTTGTAATTTACACTTTTGGGTGCCAAGAAGTGCCAAGACCTTAAAAAAACATTTTTTCTTAGGCATAATGTCATTACTTAGAAACAACTTATTCGACGTCTGGTGTGGGCAAAGCTCACTTACCGACAAAAATTCAGCTGTTTTTCAATTTGTAACAAGTGAACTCGATTTAGATGAAGATCGACATGAACAATATGATATGGTAGTACAAAAAATTCATAATTTTAATAGTAAAGTTACCACATTGTGGAAAAATTGCAATCGTTCTAGAACAATTTTTGAAACGAGGCTTAGGCCGTGGCTTAATGAGTCTATAAATTTTATTGAACCACAAAATGTCTCTGAATTTAGTAGGGGCAGACCAGAAAAGCCTTTTGAAGAACTTGGCGAACAAAGAAAAAGACAAAAATTAATACCGCTCTTAGAAAATTATTCAGGCAGAAATTGCATTTGCTGCTCAAAAAAGTCTACAGGCTGCTGGCCAACGAAATGCGTCACGTATAATTAAAGAAATAACTGAAAACTCACCGACAAGAGCAACAAAAATAAAAAAAATCATAGAGAAAAAAGAGGTCTTACCCGCTAAGTATTCAGGAGATGAAGCTCGTACTCTTTTTCTAGATTGTTCTCTTACCAAAAAATCTTATATTTTGATGCAATAGGGAGCAAAAGAGCACAATGCTCAAATTTATCCTAACTACAATAAACTTTTGGAGGCTAAAAAGAAATGTTATCCAAATCAAAATGATATTTGTAAAACAGACATATCTGCTGAAGATACCATTCAGGCACTCGTTGACCATACTGTAAAAAGAATAATAGAATCACAACAAGATCTTTACAATAACCTACCCTCAAATGTGTCAAAAAATGCAATTACTATTAGTTACAAATGGGGATGTGATGGTAGTGCAGGACATTCGCATTATAAGCAAGAATTTAGCGGCAACAAAATGAATCAAGTGCAGATTTAAATTTATTTTCAGTTTGTATCGTTCCTTTGCAGATGACATCACATAATGGCACTATATTATGGCAGAATCCGCGGCCATCGTCCACGAGATTTTGCAGACCCATAAAACTGATTTTTGACAAAGAAACTCCTGAGTTATGTAAAAATGAAATTAAAAATATTGAAAACCAAATATCTCAAATTAAACCTACAATTATTGATCAATTCCAAATCACAATTTATCATACATTTAAAATGACAATGATTGATGGAAAAATGTTTTCGGTTGTAAGCAATTCGTCAACACAGACCTGTGGAATATGTGGAGCAAGTCCTAAAATTATGAACAGCCTGGAAAAAAATAACGGCGCTGCCAGTAGACGAGAGTTTGTATGATTACGGAATTTCCACATTACATGCGTGGATAAGATGTTTAGAATGCTGTCTCCATATATCCTACAGACTTGATTTGAAAAAGTGGCAAATACGGGATGCAAGTGAAAACCAAATTATGAAAGAAAGAAAAAATCGCATAATTCAATTGTTAAAGCAAGACCTAAGTATATTAGTTGACATCCCTAAACAGGGATATGGAACAACGAATGACGGAAATACCGCTCGTAGGTTTTGTCAAAACTATGAGAAGGCTGCTTCAATTACAGGTATATATTTTTTTAACTGGAATTTGGTACACACTAAAATATGTTTACTTTATTTTAGGACTCGACGAAGATTTTATAAAACATCTTTTTATAATTTTAAGCACAATGTCATCCGGCTATGAAATTAATACAGAAGCATTTGCAGAGTACTGCAAAAAAACTGCAACACTCTACATTCAGCTATACTCATGGTATTATATGCCAGCGAGTTTACACCGAATACTCATTCATGGGCCAGAAATTATATAAGCAGTGCCACTTCCTGTAGGCATGTTTTCGGAAGAAGCGCTTGAGTCTCGCAACAAAGACTTCAGAAAATATCGGGAATGTTACTCCAGGAAATTTTTTGAGGGAGGAGACAATGAATGACGTATTTTCTAGGTTACTGCTTTCGTCTAATCCGCTGATATCATTTTTATCTAAATGTGTCGGTACTCGCTCAAATAAGAAACCCTTTTTAAAAGAGAATTATATCTCTGAGAAAGAAAACAGTAGCGATTCCGACTCCGACAATTTTGATGAGTAATGGTTTAAAAATAAGGTTTTAGTTACAGTTAAACCACCCTGTATATAAAATTTATAAAGTTATACTTAAAAAATATTATTTGCTTTAAAATCGAATACTTTTTTTAATTAGAGTTTAATGGTAAAAAAATATAGGCTATTTACTACATACTAATTGCTATTTCTTAACACCCTGTCTAATAAAAACACATAAAATTGAGCAAAAAAGTATTAGCAAGTATCTTTAAGGCTAGTACATCATTCTAAAACGGTTAAAACCCAAAATTTTCAAATTCGTATTTATTAACGCCTAATTTGCCATAAATGACCTCTGTGCAACGGTAGTGATCGCCAGATATTAACACGAAGTTAATAGGCCGATTAAAGTAGTGAGTTATTAGCAAGTTATTAGTAAGTTTAAGTGAGTGTTTTTGTACATAATTTGTCGAAATAAATTTAGAAATCGTTTTTGACACTTGCGAGTTTTAATTGTTGTTGAGAACCCGTAACATTTGATGTCAGAAGTGAGAACTAAATAGTGTAAACACTATCCTTACATAGTATCACCGGCTAGGACAATTAAACAGAATAACATTAAGGCCAGCGTCACAATCTACGGAAATTTTGGAACAGCCAAAAAATTAACGGAGGGATAAAGAGATTCCCCTGGCTTGGTTGCCTATAATAGTTTTTGTCCTTTACCGACTAATATTTGTCTCTCTCAAATATTCCCCCATCAATTTTATCCGTTTTGTTCGATGGGCGCCATCTAGAGACCAAATTTCGACTTATACTGTGGCCAACGAAAAAAAATAATACGGGCGCCGTTACTATTTAGCCTTTGATTATTTTTTTGTTGGCCTTGTTTGATTAGACAGGTTATGTCAATTTTAAAAAAAAATTTGATCTTTTTAAACAGTTTTGATTGTTTTTTTAACATTTTTGAAACTCACTACCAATCCCAGTTTAAAAATTTGCAGTGAAATAGATATACACATATACAAAACAAGCAAGAAACACTGAAAAGCATTAAGAAGAAACACAACATAACTACAAAGTTATCAAATGGGAAGAGAAACAGCTACAAAACTAAAAGAGAGGATTTAAAGCTGATTAGAAGAGTCAAAGAGCAAAAAAAAAAAAGAAACTGAGTTTGGGTGGCCTAGAGAGCCAGACTACCCCAATCTCAACCACCAAGAGCTGGCTAATTACCCAAAGACAGGGTATTGAATTGAATAAATCTTTATTAGCAAATTTATGCTATTTCATAATACAAACATTATTATAAAAAAATACATTTAAATGTTAATGTTAATGCAAAACATAATAATTCCAAACATGATACTAATAACTATTTACTTAAAATCTAAAAACAAAAATACAATTTAATATTAGTCTAAGAAAATAACAATACTAAAAAACACACCAAAATAATATGTAGACTAAAATAATATTATAAGGTAAAGCCAAAAACCCAACAATAGATAGATAGATAGAACATTTTTGAAAATTTCGATAAATATTTGTGAGAAATAGTGTTTTTGGTGAACTTTATAAGTCACCGTTTTGATTTGTGTGCCGTGAACTTGAACCTGGGAGCAAAATGACCCCTGAGTGTCCACAAAATTGGGGTACAAAGAAGTTTAGGAGTTTGGAACGTTATAACAGAAGAACTCGGAAGTTACAAAACGAGTAAGTGCTAATTAAAAAGTGTTTAGAAAATGTTTTCCTTTTTGGTTACAGTATGACATTTATTTTAAAATTTACCATATGCGGGGGGGAGATAAAAGTGATGTTTTTAAAGGAAACACCATATATATTTTTACAGGTATGAATAAGGCCTAAAATCTTCTTTATAAAACTATAACATACTTTATACAAGACATAACCATTTAAAATTTTTACAATTATTAAAAAAATTTGGTAGCACTCCTAGAATAATTTCAACTTTTACTGATTTCAATGGGCATATATAATGTCTATAACATCTAAAAATGACATTGACCATCAAAATTGTTTTGATTTTCTCACAACCTGTCACATATAACTTAAAAGAGTGGTATATACCAGGGGTGCCGAGTGGTACTTTTTTTTATTATTAAAAAAGAAGTGCTTATATCTCATAAACTATTGTTGACAGCTATAAAGTATGTTATTATTTTAGAAAGAAAATTTTAAGCCCTATTCATAATATGAATGTAAAAATATATAGGGTGTTTCCTTTAAAAAAAAGTTACTTTTACCTGCCACTTGTATATGGAAACTGCCAAAATAAATATCATACCGTAAACAAAAAGGAAAACATTTGCAGATCTCTTTTTAATTTTTTCCTTTAGGACAAAAATTCTGGAAAAATTGGATGGTAGAAATATAATGAAACACCCTGTACAGGGTGTCCCAAATTCGATGTTTTTGGGGGGTTTAGGGTATTTCTAGGGGGGATAGAAAAAAACTGTCCCACCTTTACGATGCTCAAAATTCAAGCGAAGCTGAAGTGTGAAAACAATATTTTAATATAGTAAGCCATAAGTCTGCATTTTGGGAGGGGGTCTATAACTTTTTTATTTATGAAAATTTTGTTTTTGTGTAAATTTTGTTTCTTTTTTTGGGGTATTTTTTGAGATATGTGAGAAAATAGGGTAATTTCATATCAAATTAACCAGAGGTTTGGCAGACCATTTCACCGATTTTGATAAAATTTGGTACACATATTCTCTATATGGGTGGGATCAAAATTCCAAAATATTTTTTTTTTCTGATTGGTAGTTTTTTTAAAATTAATTTTCAAAAATCAAAAAATTAACCCATTTTGGTCTAACACAGCTTCACAAAAATTAAAATATCTTCAGGACCACTTACCGCAGATTAATAAGATATAGCTCTTTGTAAAGACAATTTAAATACCTTTCCAACTATTTGTCACATGACCTACTATATTTCCATCTGTTTTTTTTTTGAAATTTTGAAAAAAACATTTTTTTATTTTTTTCAAAAAAGTTATTTTTGATTTTTTTCAAAAAAAAGTATTTTTTTATCAAGGCTTTAGGAAAATATGTGCCAAATTTTAAAATGGAGAAATTATGGCTTCATGGTTAAAAAAAATAAAAACCAAATAAAAGTAACAAAAAATCTGAACAAAATTGTTTGAAATTTGTATTATAATGCATACATATTATGTGTATGTGCTGTAGGTAAAAGTTATATTTTGAATATTAATTCGGTGTAGTTAAATTAAAGCTAAAATAAAAATACCTCCTTTTTTTCATCCCTCCCCCTCCCCACGTCAGTCAGTGTGCAAACTTGTTTATTCCTGTCATTTCTACTTTTTCATTGGTGAGTGATTCCCAGCCAATCAGACCAGACAATCTGTGCCTGTTTGATACAGGAAAATTCCTGCAAGAAATTGTCGCAAGAACACACCAAAATATAAAATATTTGCGACCAGGTGTTGTGATCCGTTAAAATTGAAGAAACATTCTGAAATATTGAGGAATGTTTCAGAAAATATGTGCTCTCATATAGACATTAAGCTAGGAAACATATAGTAACATTTAATCTTTTTATAATTTATATAAATTGTAGCCTAAGTTGGTAGCTTACATTTAAGCCTTGGCCACTTGAAGTGACAGTACCACTGTCATACACAGGCCCCTGTTACAGTTTCAAAATGTCCCTAATAGGTATAGTAGAATTATTTCTTTGTTTATTATATTGTGGCATTGTTTATTAATCTAAAAGCTGGCTGAGGGATAGGAGTCACTGGGTAAAGTAGATTTTTTTATAAAGGTTTTGAGTTATGATTTTTTATTTTTTTTTATTTCTTATGTTGTCTCCAATAATAGCATAAAAAAGGAAGATTCTTGTTATATGCAATAAACGTACAATTGGTCAAAACTTTACCTTATCACATATTTTAAAAAATGCATGTCCCCCACATCTCTGTTAGGCTTGCACCCTGACTTCTATTTTTTATTTGAGATATTTTTTTTTGTCAGGTCAAACTTGCAATTTAAAAAAATATTTAAAAGAACTACTTGTCAAAAAAATCTGAAATTTTTGATTTTTCAGTTTATTAATGGTTAGTATAACTGTACCAAAAATCATTAAAATCGGAGTTGATCAATACTGGAGGCTGGTTAATTTGGTATGAAATGACCTGTTATTTATAAATCCAAAGCATACATATCTTTTGATGTGACCTTTTAATAAGTTTTAGAAACAAAAATATATTTAAAGCTATTAAGAATAAAAAAAACCTTTAAATTAAAACAATAGCTTTCAAACTAAAAACTAGAAACCATCGTAAGTTGCATAAAAATGTAGTAAAATTATTATGTTTTCTTATTTTAGGAAAAATCCAGTTGGGGATGAACATTGCTATGTTACATTGGATTTTCATCTTTATACTGAAGGAACAAACAGAGTAGACAAAAATAAGGGAAGCTGGAATGATAATTTTGCTTTGTCATCTATGCTTGTGTGAGTTTTTAGAACATTTATAAATTTTATCTAAATTATATTTTTGACATTATTAGACCCTAACAAACTTAGTTCTTCTTGCAAAAAATCGAGTTGACATACTATTACACCTAGCTCTGCAAAGTCAAAATCCTCCCCATTAGAAAGGAATATCTGCTTTTAGTTAACCCTCCATGTAACCATATACAGGGTGTTTCAACAAAAAGACCTTTTCAGATATTTCTTGATAGAATTTGAAAAAACCCTTGGAACCGTCGATATTGTTTCCAAAGGGGACACTTTTTAGCTATCTTGAAATTTTTGTAGCATGCATGTCCTTTACGGGGTATGCTTTGCTCCTAGTGATACCTTATTTTGAAGGTTTCTTAAATATCTTTACAACAATGTAAAAATTTTAAAATCTATTGATTAGTTTTTGACATATTTGCCTTCAAATTTTCATATTTATTCATATTAAATCCAAAAAATATAAAATCAAAATCTTTTCAAATTTTTTACATGGTTGTAGAGATATTCAAACCAAAACAAGGTATCATTAGACCCACTTTTCATATCCAAAATATATTAGTAAAGCATACCCCTCGGAGGGAATGCATGATAGCCAAAACGGGTCCCCTTGCAAACAAAATCCACATGTTCGTGGATTTTTGAAGTGCCCCAAAAGGCCTCTATTAAGTTTTTGTTGAAACGGCCTGTATATTAAAAGATACATTTAATATTATTTTTAGCTCACACATATACTATACTATAGTAGTGTGAGCTATGGTGATCCTAATTTTTTGGAGAAAAAAAAAGTTGCTCCGATTTCAAAAATTTTTATATATCTTTGCGTTTCAGATGATTTTGAAACTTTTTTGTTGCGCCGTCTGTCTGTCTGTCTGTCTGTATGTCTGTCTGTCTGTCTGTAACGACCAACGCGCATAACTCAAAAACCGCTTGGCTGGATTTTAATGAAATTTGGTACCTAGGCTGGGTCTTGCGTCGAGATGGTCCCATTTAAAAATGAACAAAATCCACCGAACACAAACCAAATAAAAAGGTGGGGGTAGATTTCAAAAATTAGAGTTTATGTGAAAATATGGCGTGTGTGATATCAAACGAAAGGCAATTGAGTCTGCAGTTAAACAAAATACATTTTAATTTATTTAAAAAAAAGGGTGGGGGTATATTTTAAAAATTAGAGTTTAAGTGAAAATATGGCATGTGTGATATCAAACAAAAGGTAATTAAGTCCGGAGTTTAACAAAATACATTTTAGTTTTTTGTTTTTCTTAAGGGTGGGGGTAGATTCCAAAAATTTGAGTTTAAGTCAAAACATGGCTTGTGTAGTATCAAAGAAAAGGTAATTTAGTCTGGAGTTGAATAAAATATATTTCAGTTTTTAGTTATATTAGCTCACACGTACACTATAACTATAGTACCTAGTGTGAGCTTAGGGGCCCATATATTGGCAGAGTATTTTTTATTGCTTTAAGCAAATTACTGTACTAACCGAAATTGCTAAACATATATCGAAATATAGATTATAAATAAAAAACAGTGAAATACATCTGTATTATTATTATTATCTTGGGGATTTTTTTCTCTACAATTTAATAAATTGCTTTGCAAAAAGTGCCAGTTTTATAATTTCGTGTATAATGTGCTTTTTATTTTCATGATAAATTTCTTTTATCAGAAATAATGATGGTGGTTGACTATTAGGATTTACTAAGTGCAATACAAGTTCACACTCCATAAGAAATCAGGTACTCAAAATCAACAGTTTAAAATTTCCAGAACAAATTACAGGAGCTACTAGTACATCGTCGTTGGTTCGATGAAACCTGATATGTGACATTTGTTTCAAAAATAAGTTTTTTGCATAATCAATTAGCCCTAGTCATAATGGATATCCTATATAACATTATTTGCAAAAAAATTTAATAATAACGTTAATTGAAGCAAGGATAAAAAAAGGATCCAGACAGCTTATAAATGGCATCATAGACCTTTTTTGTCTTTTCAGTAAAATTTTATTTTGAACACAAATCAGTTTTCAGTAAACCAACGACCATATATTATATTATTATGTTTGAACCTTTTGTAAGAAAATTTGTTTTGAATGGTACTTATATTATTGAAAATTAGTTTTCTATAAAGAATAGGTTTTTTTTTTCAGAAAACATTTGTTTTTTATAATATAGAAAATTTAACCTAACCTAACTGTTTGTGCGTGTATGCTCTATATACTCCAATTCAAAAAAATTGAGACAACATTTACTAACAGTTTGACGAGTCTGACATTTAAAGATTATTAATAATGCCACATCTGTCAAACAGTCAATAAAAAGTGTCTCAATTATTTTGAATTTGATTATAGAACTATTTTAGAGTTTATTTATAAGAATATAGAATGTAAATTTATAATAATAATAACTGAGTAGGCTGTAAATTTAAATTTTAGAAAATAGTTTTGCTAAATAAAAAATAATTGGTTGTTTTTTAAAACTGTAGTAGAGTGTATTTTCAGATATTTTCTAATAATTTTTTTTCAAGCTCCTGTTAAGAAGTTTTCTATTTTTATTACTATGCTGTAATTTATTTAAAAAAAAACAATAAATCGGCAGCAATATATTTGTTATTTGTAGTAATAGAATAATAAATATTTTTAAACAATAAATAAATGTAAAAGTAATTTTTCTGAGCTTCATTTATAGTGCACATCTGCACCTATGTCAAATTATGTACTACTATAAAGTTTCTAAAATTTGTTTGAAGGAGGGGAAGGAAATTGTCCCAAAATATTTTCTTCAATTAGAAATTGTTTAAAAACTTTTATTAATTAAAAAAAAATTTGACATTTTCTTAAAAAAATATTAGCTTCCTGTTTTTCTTTTAGAAAGTGTTTTTGTTAAAAGATAATATTTTTGAACAAATCTATGTTCCAAAAAAAAAAAACAAATATGCAGTAGGTAAGAATATGGTTTTCTCTCGGGTTTTCTTTTTTTAATAAAAACGTTTTTATTGGTTGTTAATACTGTTCTGAGAGAAACACAAAACTCCTCTGCAAACAATAAAATCTGTTTTTGCCTTGTTTAAAAAAAAACAAATTGAAGGGTGAGTTTTATCAGATCGGGATGGTTATTCTCTACTTTCTGTGAGGTGAGGTGAGTGAAAAGTTCACTTTCACGGGTGAACTTGAAATGATTTCACCACCTTATTACACGGGGAAATGAATCCACAAGGTGAGCACTCACCTCACGGTACAGACAATCAAGAATAAACACCCTGATCCAAACTTGATCTAAATTAACCTAAAATGTGGTTTGAACTGAAATATCCTACCTGATAACTTTTAACATGCTTTGTCAAAAACGATCTATAAATGTAGAACAGGTTGTTTTAAAAAATGTTCAATGAACACACCAAGAAAGTTCTCATAGGTACATAAAACTCCAATGCAAAATAATTGATACACTTTTTATTGACAAATGTAACATTACAATTAACATTTAAATGTCTGACTCATCAAACTGTCAGTAAATTTTGTCTCATTTTTTTTGAGTTTACATCTACCCATTATATTTTTAGTTGGAAAGACAGAGATAATAAGGACATTTTAAAACTCTAAAAATGTTGACAACTGTTATTGTTATAGTTATTTTTAAGGTTTCACAACCTGACTAATTTGGCTTTGTTTTCCTGGCCATTTTTACACTTACTATTGGTAAAATCCTCCTCAATTAAAAAATAATACTTTTAAGCTTATTTTTATTAAAAAAACTACCAAACTTTACACACTTTGAGGTCAGTTGTTAGACATAAATGTGATGAAAAAGTAAATAACTACTAAGTTACAATAAAAACCCAATAATTATAATGAAGTGCTTATTAACCACAGTCACGTTTGTGCATTTTGGTATTTTTTTAAAGAAAAATTAGTTTAAAAGTATTATTCTTTAATTAAAGAAGATTCTACTAAAGGTAAGTGCAAAAATAGTCAGGCAAATAAAGTAATTCAACCTAAGTTGTGATACCTAGACAACAACTATTGTGTGTTTCAAAATGTCCCTAATAGGTATAGTAGCATTTTTATGAATATAGAGTTACATCATTTCCTGGTATCTTTGTTTATTATATGGGGGCATTGTTTATATCGAGGGATAGGAGTCACAGGGTAAAGTAGATTTTTTTTATACATGTTTTAAGTTATAGTTTTTTTTATTTTGTTTCTTATATGTTGTCTCCAATAATAGCATAAAAAAGAAGATTCTTATTGAAGGCAGTAAACATACAATTGGTCAAAACTTTACCTTATCGTTTACAAAAATGCATGTCCCCACATCTCTATTATGCTTGCACCCTGACTTTTTTATTTTCTTTCTTATATTGTCTCTGGTAATACTACAAATTGTCTTATTTAAAAAACAAATTTTCGCCAGGAGGCATGTACAGCTATCCATAGGAAAAGACCTAGTCATTCTGGGTGTTGAGGTAAATTTATTTTTGTTGAAAATGAAATTTTCAATTTATTTGTGAAAACAACTAGCTGCTGTCGCTTTTGAGGTATATGTACTATGTTATTTTCTCAAAAATTGTGACAAACTTTGATACTACTTCCGGAATGTACTTTCTCAATCTAAATTTGAAAACCGCGTTTTGCCAGCTATATTGTGGTTCGTAGAATTTTTTATTCACAGGTACCAGTATTTGCGTTTGTAAAAAAGAAAGCAGCCTGTACTTTTCGTTTAAATGTTTAAATCAATTTTTATTTAGTGTTTTATTTTTCTTGGGTTAGAAATATTTGTTTTTACTGGAAAAGTCAAAAACAGCTGTCCTGTGTAACAGCGCCGCTGTGTAATTGATGTCAAAACTAAATTAAGAATTAAGAAAAAATTACAGATTTCTATCAGTAAGTACCGCTGGCGTGCAAAGCAAAAACCTATTAACTCGACTTAATCGAAAATGAGATTTTTATATCATTGAAATAACCGTAAAAAACGGCACCAGAGAGTTTTTCTTATCTTAGAAAACAAGGAAGTTGAATGTAGTTACTATGTAGTTAAATAAACTATTGTTAGTATGTAGTTAAATAAACTTCAAACTCTATTTCCCAAAACACTAGTTTTTGACTCACTAGGTTTCTGCTTTGCACGACAGACCACGTCTCTCTCTTTCATCTTCCTTTTTCGCAGTTCGTGAATCGACGATCACGTGATCAAAATAAATTTACAAAAAAACCCATGCAATTTCAAAATTTGGGCGATCAAGCCATATGATAGAAACCAATTATAACTTATTTTTTTGTTGTGTTAGATAAACAAAAGAATTTCGGGGTGCTGACTTTTTTCCGATTTTAAAAATATGGTCTAAAACGATGGCAAAATGCGAAAAACCCATAGAAAAATGTGCATATTTTAGAATAAAGCTGTGGAGGAGAAAATAGGGGAGTACAAACACGCATCGTTGCCAAATTTCAAAAAAATTAATTTCTAAAATGTTTGATAAAACCCAAAATAAGGCAAATTTCAAAAAAAGAAAAAAAGTCAGCACCCCCAAATTCGATGAAGAATTTACTAGAAAAAACAAAAATTCCTCTAATGCTACCAGTTTCTCCCTGGATGACCTGGTTGAAAAAGGATCATATGGATAATTTCCAACACTGCAATTGTGTAATTTATCTCACAAATAGGGATGAGACGGGAACCTTAAGTGATTTTGCCAGAATATTTAGAACTGAATATGGTTGGGCAGAATTTCCGAAGTTGTGGTGATTTTGATATAAATTGGTACGATTAATAAACTTATGAAGACATTTACAAAAATCATATTTTTTTTCCGGCGCCGGAATATATGCGGCGTCGCGACGCTTTCAAATGTGACGTGACATTGATACAGATTTTCTGAAATAACTTAATAACTACATTAGATAGGATAGTTCTAATTTCACTCTTAGGCAGACAATGAGTGTGCCTTTCTAACAAGGTATTACACTTTAGAAGCGTCATTAAGTTCCATTAAATAAAAATTGTTAAATTTAGTTTTTATTAAAATTTGCATGTTTGTATTTTTCCTTAATTTTGGTTTATCTGAAGCGGTTAAGTGGTTTTAGGGGTGACTTTGGGTTTGGTTGCAAACTAAGGTTCCTTTTGAGTCTGCCTATAAGAATATATTATAACTTAGATTTTTCACTGGCAGGAAATGATTTCACTGGCAGGAAATTTTTGAATTTGGTCAAGTCAGTTTTTTTATAAAATCCATGGATTTCGCTCATAATAAAAACATTTTTTTACTACACTTTATTTTGAACTATTTTTTTCTTAAGTTTTTATTATTATGTTTTAGAATTTAAAGAAAATTTTAAAAAATGTATTGCAGTTCAAAAAAAATAGTCAGGGAGTTTGGGAATTTAATCCAAACACAAGAAATGATACTTTAAAAATCCTTGAATTTTGAGTCAATTTTGGCACCTCTTCATTCATGTTCATGGGATTTTTATATTTTCCGGGTGATTTTGTTCCTCCAAAAGAATTTACTTTCCCAAGGAACAAGCTTTCAAAATTTGTGCAAATCTCCAAAAACCATATTGAAGTTTTAATGCCATTTGCCCCCAAAAATAGCTATTTTTAGAGAATCTATGAAATCCCATAAAAACAAGTCATTACTGTTATTAACTCGCTGTCGATCTATGACTTGAACTTAACTATAGAAATTTTCGTACTTCCTTTATATAAAGCATTCATTTTTTTTTAATTAGTAATCATCCAGTTTATTAAAATATCGGGTGAAGCAAAAGAAAACGGCAAAAAAACGGAAAATTTTTTTCGTTATAACTCTTGAACTAGCTACCGATTTTATTGAAAAAAGCTGATGTTTGCAGAAAATGAATCAGGAGCTAAGAAAAAATAATTTATCCGCAATCTTGAAATTACAAGATGGAGCACAATATCATGCTAAACCCTTTAAATTTGCTTGTTGAAGTGTAAACTTCTTTAGGCGCGTTTAGCAGTTTTTGTGGGTACTGAATTGAACTGAGCCGTCAGGCTCGGCTATGTAACGCTCATTCGGGTGAAGTCGGCTCGAGGTGACTAACTGCGAGAGGAACATTCAGCGAGCGATATGATGATGCAGATGAGGGCCAGTATTATTAATTTTGTCGTGTTGAAGTTTACACTTCTGCCGTGTGGTCTTAAGCACACACACTTTTTTTAAATTTTATGTTCCAGACTTTTTTTTAGTTTTTTTTAATTTATAAAAAAATCATATCTTCACCACGCACGGACGAGGTACGCATTACTAAAATCAGTTGGATTGTTCCAAAAAAATTAATTTTTATTTTGACCTTTATTGTACAGATTTCAATTCTGTCTTCATTCATTTCCTAATAAATTAATTATTACTAAACCGATTTTCCTCAAATAAAAAGTATCAAGGCAAAAATTAATTGCGCTTTAAAGGTCCCTATCGAAATTTATCACCTTCTGAAAATTCAAGATGGCGGTCAGAATCAAACTTAACCTTTCAATATATATATATATATATATATATATATATATATATATATATATATATATATATATATATAACATTTGAAGAATTCTATGATCAGGAGAGGCATCCAAATAGGCGGCCAATACTCCAGCCCCGAACCTGAACCTAATAATTTATAAAAACATGTAATTTAACAGTTAACTAGTTAGAAAAAACAAAAATTTATAATTACCGGAATAGAAAAGAAATACTTATTAACTTAGATATTTATGAAATAATAAACTCCGCTAGCGATATTTTTGAAATACCGGTAATTTTATAAAAAAAATGCAACTTACCAAGAAACCTAAATAAGTTTTGTTGCGAAATTTTATAAAAAGATTCTAATTTTCTTCTCTACGAACGCACCGAAAAGATAATAACACAATGTGTTGCATTATTTTTGACACATTGGGGGCAATTCTTTAAAATTTGAAATAATTTGAAACAATGGGGGCGATTCTTCACAATTTGAAAAAATCTGACACAATTTGACATGCCAGAATTTAACCTTAAATCTTGACAACATTGCATCAATTTTCTCAGGATAAATACGATACAATGCAATGTAGAATTCAAATAAGGCATTGGCATAATTTTAATCTGATTTAACACAAAACAACTTACGGCGACATGCGTGAATCTTATTAATTTGCTTGAAAAATAATAATCTATTAAAATTATAAACACTACTCCCCCTATTATTATATATTATTATAATTAATAATCGGTCCACCTGCGAAACAAGGCCACCAACGACAATAGGTTTGATTTGAGTGATATAATAATAACAATAAAAAAAATTTTTAAATATAGATTTTTAAAATGTAAATCCAAGACAAGAAAAAACTTATTTTTGACGAAATATGCAGAGAATATTAGGGGCCGGTTTCTCAATAGAGGATTACCCCTGACCCGTGGGTTATCTTTAATAGCTGTCTTTTTTTGGCATGTGGTAAATATGTCAGCCATCTCTTTTTTTAACCCACGGGTCAGGGCTAACCCTCTATTGAGAAACCGGCCCTTCGAGACTCAACAAACCAGATATATTGAAGCTACCTGGGTACTATACTGTTACAAAGATACGAATTCTTAAACATCTTCAAAACGATTGTTTGCACATTTTATTCAAAACAAAGCAACTAACATTTTTAAATTAAACTAATTTTGTTGGACACTAAACCCTAGATGCACCGTAAGCACATTTCTTGGATTAGTCACTTAATCGCGATTAAGTCCTTGTTGCTCACATAAAACAACAATGATGGATTAGCTAAGCCTTCTTACGGTACATCTAAAACTATAGTATATAATTTACAACAAAATATTGATTTAAATCATATATCTCTCAGTGCAGATTGTGGGTAATACTTCATTTGCGTCCGTAAACTAAGAACTTTTTTAAAAATCACTACAAATATTTTTTGTTTTTTACAATTTTCTGAAATATATTTAATAATTTATTAGGAAAATTAACTTTGCGTTCCAACAATTGATAATCAAATAGAGACAATTTCACTCCTCGAGCCAGTGGCATCCATCAATGTGGGCGATTTACAGAAATCCTCAAAAAATCTATTGATTTTTTACATTTTCATTGAATTTTCAACAAAAAAGCTCTTTCAAAAAAAAATGTACGCTTTATTTAGGCGATAAAATTTATTTTCAGATAGAGTATAACATAATTTGGTCAATATTACGGATAACATTTCATTAGCGTTGCAAAAAAATCTTTTTAATTTTGAAATTTTGCAATTGTCATAAAAACTAAGTGCTGCTAGAAAACACTGATATTACACTTTATTAGAAAGACCAAATTTCTTTTTTAGCAATGTATCATTTATAATTATTTCTAACGGTGTATAAATTTTAATTATACTACGTTATAGACAATAAAATTTTCTTTTAAATGATTAGACCGAAGGTCGTCATAGGTTATACCTTCCCCCTATATGGGATTTCCCGACAGATAGATAGATTTTTGTTGCTATTGGAATGTAGTTTTACTTGTTTGCCACATTGTCAACTACGCCTACATCTAGGGTGGAGAGGGGGACAAAAGTGGTCAAAGTAAGAAACTCATAACGAATAAAGCTTATAGAAAATTACATTTTCTTTAATAAAAATAGGTCGATGATCTGCCGCGTGGTCTTCTTAAGAAAAGAAAAACCGATTTTTGGGAAAGTTATATTTTTGCAAAGAAAGCGTTATCTTCTATATGTTTTCGTAATGAGCTTTATGCTTTGGCCACTTTTTCTTGGGTGGTCTTCCGCCCCTCTAGGTATAACGACGAACATAACTGGAGGCAATTTGTAAAAATCGCCAAAAATCAGTATTATTTATAATACATACTGCCGTTCCTAAGAAGAAAATTTTATTTTCTAAATAGTGGCAGAAATTATTTTTGCCTAGAGTACTTCATTTTCAAAAAACATATTCTGCCGTCGCAGGTTATATATAATTTTGAAATAAAAAGCAAAAAAATTAAAACCTTCACTTTTATTTTAAAATTATAAGAAAATAAAAAAGTATAAAACTAAACCCGTTTTTCTCAAAACGTAAAATTGCTACTAATTTTCTTAAAAATTAAGTACTCTGGTATTCTTTTCGAAAATAAAATTTTCTTTTAAATAATGTACAGATTAATTATGTAAAGATAATTGATGATTCATATGTGAGTGGGTCTTGCAGCCCTTCCACTGCGACCACCAGTGCAGCTGCGGCTCGTGCCGCAGGCGAGGTGAAGCGGTACATTACAAACATCAGTACACAAGGTATTATCTCTGCAGAAAACGTATTCCTCGTCCTCAGTTGAAAGAGATCAGAAACATATTTATAGGCAAAAAGTTTTATTAATATTGTCGTTTTTCTCTTTCAACTAGAGATGTGCTTAGCAGTTCATTTTAATGAACTAGTTCATGTGAACTAGTTCACCAAAATGAACTAGTTCACTGAACTAGTTCGTTTGAACTATTAACGGAATGGCTATATGGATTAAGCGTGTTATATATTTATATTTTATATTCATTCTGTTAAAAAAAAAACCTGTTTATCGTATTTCTGACTTGTTTTATTTAATTGTTTAATTTTTAGTTAAAATATTTGCAGAACCAAAAACAGTTTAAAATTATTTTTATTATAATGCTTTTTTTTACTAAAATATTTTACAGTAGGTATAAATATATATTAAATAATTGGACATTCGTCAAAATTTTATTATTTTGTATTAGGCTAGCAGTTCCTTAATTTTCCGTAATCAAATCAAAATTTGAAATACCTAGTTCATCGTAGCTTAAGCGTGCCACTCAATGTAACGAAACAGGTGATTCGACTAGCCGACTGAACGAACGCCAGTTTTTACTTATTAGTTCAACTCAATAGTTCATTTCTAACAGTTCGTTCGTTCATCGTAGAAAGCACCGCGGTATCGTTCATTCGTTCAGTGTTCTGTGCTCGTTCAGCATTTCATGAATAGGAAAAAAGATGCCGCGTTCCTAGTGTACAGATATAATTGGGTTAAGAGTATTGTGTGTTGCTTCTTTATAGTTCACTTTGAACTAGTTCATTTTAGAAAAGTGAACTAGTTCGTTTTCCTTGTTGAATGAACTAGTTCATTTTTCTAGTTCGTTCGCGAACTACCCATCTCTACTTTCAACTGACGTACCATGCTCCAATATTTCTAGGACGCAAAGAGTTTAAAAGAGAATAACGTTTGTACGGGTGTTTATAATGTGGCGCTTCACCTCGCCTGCGGCGCGAGCCGCCGCTGCTCCAGTGTATATTCTGGCTTGATGCTAATGTTTCATATAGATAAAAATAATTAGTTACATCGAAAATTATAATTATTTTTTACGATTTTTGTAAATAATCTCCATTTATACATGCCACTGTACCATTTCTTGTAAATTAAACCCTTTCATTGGAAAGAAAATTTTATGCTTTTAATAAATGCTATATTTTTTTCCTAAAAGGCGTTTTAATGAAAGTTAAAAAAAAAATCCTAACCAGTTTTATTTATAAGAAAATTTACCATGCCTGTAAAAATTTTAGACGCCTTGGTAATTCCTATCTGTTCCGTCTCTGCTAGCGCCACCCAGCAGCAACCGTCTAAACTAAGCGAATAAAAAATTGACCGAAGGAATTTGCGCCACCACGCGACGTGGCCTTGTACGCAGAATGAGCGCAATGAATTCTATGTTATAGATATATAGAGATCTTTGCTTTTGGATTACATACACTACATACTTTATGTACACCTCCTTTGTTAATAATATAATAATATAATATAAAAACAAACTTAAAATTAACTAATTATTCCTGAAATCTTAAGAGTTTGCTAACAACGCGTATCGATCGTGTTGTATAAGAATCATTATTCGGTAAGTTATTATCGCACAATATTTTCATTATAATTAAGTTTGAGACAAATCGGTTTAAAAATAAAGAAATCCGCCATTGTTGTAATAAAAAACTTAAATTAAAGTGTTCCCAGCAAACATCGACCTGCTGGTACCACTGGCGTCTATATGGGGGGGGCTGGGGGGCCCGGGCCCCCCCCAAGCTAAGAATTTTTTTAGATATTTTCGACATATCTCATGAAGACCACCATGAAATAGCATAAAATACGCCCTCATGGGGTCTCGGGCCCCCCAAAACTGCCTCGGGCCCACCCCGAAACATTTTTCTATATACGCCACTGGCTGGTACTGTACTAATATTGTACTTTAACTGCTGGCATCGGCAACGATGTGCATTATTTTTATTATTTTTGTATTGTGTAATTTGCATATTATTTAAAAGTGCAAAAAATGCAACATTTTAGTACTTTATTTTTAGTACAACGAAAAGTAATACTTTATTTATGAAAAATACCAAGTGCAGTCAGGGTTAATGGCAAAAAAGCATTTTAAAAGTATATTTTAACAGTTGTTTTTAGAGCACTTTATTTTAGTACAAAAAAACTAAATATTTTACTGGCTGCAAAATTAATATAACAGTGAAAAAACATTTCAAAAGTATTTTTAAATGGTTGCTTTTCAAGCACTTTATTTTAGTACAAAAAAATTAAATATTTTACTGTGAAAATAAAGTATTTACAAAAAAACGTGTTTGCTGGCCTGGCCGCTAGATGGCAAACACTAGTCAACATTTTACAGGTACACTGAAGAATGTCAAGCTTAAGAATGTTAATAATTTTATTTATTTTTAAAGTGGTGTGAAATGTTCCATAATCATTGGAAATATCCTCATCTGATATGAAAAGGAATATTAAAGATCATTATACAATGATCAAATAATTCTTTCCGTAAATATGAGACGTGAGTGATACATAACGTCCTTACAATATTTACAACAAAAGTAGTTTTTTTGTACTAAAAAAATTAATAAATTACATTGCTTTAAAACTACAGGTTTTTTTTTAAAAGAGTTAAAAAAATTCCGTTTTTTCTGTACTAAAAATATGAAGAAAATACATTACTTTAAAAGTACATGCTTTTGTGTAGAAAAAAAGTACAGTGTTTTTTGTATTAAAATATATACTTGCTGGCCTGATTCCGGCCGTTGTTCCAAATCAATACAAATTAAGTACTTCCTACTTAGTACTTTGCCGTTATGGCGTTCAGCGAAAGCCAGTACTTAAAAAGTACTTTTTTTGTAATCCATGTTTGCTGGGTTACCAGGTTACCAAACACTACACCTACCAAATTTCAGCACTCGACTTAATGGATTTAACTTTACTTAACAAAACCAAATTTCAAGAAAATTGCGTAAAGGATTTTTTAAAGATATTTTTGTATAAATAACATATCTATTTTGTTTTTCATCTGCACATTTTATCGAAAAAAGTGTTTTTAGTCCAGCGCTGAGTTGGCCCGGCGCCCAGTTGCGCCGCCGAGTTGGCTCGGCGCCCAGTTGGCGTCGTCGAGTTGGCCCGGCGCCCAGTTGTCCTAGACCGCTTTTCAACAATGACAATATTATTCACCCACTCTGTAGGTTCTTTAACTTAGAAATGATACGTCTACACTCGTGTAGGGCATCCTTTAGCCTCGATTTTAAAGCATCTGGGCCCGGCACATTTGTCAATTGTCAGTTACAGATTCGAAGGCCACTTGCTGCCGCTGTTGCCAAGTGATTGTTCCCAAGAGAAAGTAGCAGAGTTTGTTTTTTAATTTTTAATTATGTTGGTAAAATATGATAACGAAAAACTGTTACAACGTGACGTGCAAGGTCGTACCTAAGGGGGGATCAATCTCCCCCCGAAATTTTTAGGAATAAAAAATAATCAAACATTTAGTAGTGATAAGTAGTAGAGATATAGATTATTCGCATTTTTTATGGTAGAATTGATTCTGATTTTTTAGATTTTTACTTATAACATACTCGAACCCCCCGCCCCCCCCCCCCCCCCCCCACGCTACGGTACTGGTTTTGTTTGAAAACTTAGCTCTTCTGTCCTCTTTCTGGCAGATCGAAATTTAGTATATAAAAATAAACCTTGGCAAGTCCCTTTTAGTCATTTAGAAAATTATAGCCCTTCTTCCGGTCGGGCATGAAAATTCCCGCCGTGGGATTAAAAGTAAACACTGCACGCCCTAGGTTTATAATATACCTACTATTATTTTTATTAGTGTTCAAAAAAAAACGGGCGGCGAAGAAAAGGTCGAAAATACAAAAAGTCGAAAATACAAACGTTCGAAGGTACAAAAGGTCGAAAATACAAAAGATTGAAAAACAAAAGGTCCAAACAAAGATCAAAAGTAGCTACACTGTAATGATTGCAAAACAAAGTAGAATTAAGAGACACACACATTCATAGAAAAGTTTTTAAAAAATCAACATCCAATAAAAACTCAAGATAGCAACACGACGGGTCGCAGAACTTTGTTCGAAAACATTTTCGTCCAACGGAAATTTTTATGAAAACAATTTCTTCTAATGGAAAATTGTTCGAAAACATTTTTTTTAAACGGAAATTTGTTCGAAAACCATTTCTTCGAACGGAAAATTGTTCGAAAAAATTTTCTTCCTTGGAAAATTTGTTCGAAAACATTTTTTTCAAACGGAAACTTGTTCAAAATCATTTTTTTCAAACGGAAATTTATTCGAACACCATTTCTTTGAACGAAAATTTGTTTTCGAACGGAAATTTGTTCGTAAGTAATAGTTGTTCAAAAACATTTTCTTCGAATAGAAATCATTTTCTTCGAAAGCAAGTTTTTCGATAAAAGACGCTCTAGACCTGGATTTCCAAACCTAACACAATTCATATAGTTTAACTACGGCAAGGTCTTAACATATTTTTTCAAAAAAACCCTGACTTCTTTCCCGGGATCGTAAACATTCTGAAAATTTGTCTACTTTCCTCCTTTTGGAAGGTCGAAATTGGTATTTTCCTAAACTTTGTCAATTGATCGCAAACGTATCCGAACCGGTCCAGATACCTCCTGATGTGCTCAATTAAGAAAGGTTAGAGTAACACCGATTTCAACCTTCCAAAATGAGGACCGGAAAGCTAATTTAGGGAAATCATTTTTTGACGATAGGTTTCGGTTGGTTCGGTTTGGTTTCACACCCTCTAGGGTCCCGGGAAAGAAGTCAGGGAAGTTTTTGTTTCCAAAAATTGTTAGAAAAAAACCCATTAGTCGAACTATATGAGTTGTGTTAAGTTTGGCAAGCCATGTCAAATATTTCTTTTTTCGAAAAATTTGTTTTCGAAAAAATGTTTTTGAACAAATTTTCATTTTAAAAAAATATTTTCGAACAAATTTCCGTTCAAAGAAAATGTTTTCGAACACATTTCTGTTCGAAGAAAATGATTTCAAAAAATTTCTGTTTGAAGAAAACGTTTTCGAACAATCTTTTGTTCTAAGAATATGTTTTAGAACAATTTTTGGTTTGAAGAAAATGATTTTCGAAGTTTATGCTTTCGAACAATAATATTAAGATATTTATATGAAATGTACTATTTTTGTCTTTTGATAAAATGTAAAATTCGGAATAAAAAGGTACTAAAAAAACCACAATACCAAAAACACCAAAAAAAAATGGGAAAAAAACTTGGAAAATAAATTAAACAGTGCAAAAAATAGCGTATAAACATCGTGATAAAATTTTCATTTTATCCCTTAATATTAACATAGAAATGTATTTCTGTCCTGTTTGTTTATTTATTACGTATTATTTTTATACAAAAACAGAAATAATATTTACAAGAAAATGATTTTTAACAATAAATATACATACAATAAATATTCATAACCCAAAAACTTAAGGAACATATTTTTTATTTCTTAAGCTGTATAAAAACGAGTTCTTTTTAAGTTTTATTAAAACATTTTTCTTTTCTCAGACTGTATAAAAATGAGTATTTTTCACGAACGTCTATGGAATTTTGAGTATGGTTTTGACACTCGCGTCGCTACCCCTGGGAGGCGATAGGCTTCCAGGATGCAGTGACCCTAGTATTTCTAATTACCCTATCCAAAACCTCATGGGCGCAGCCTTCGTGTTAGTTTACGACAGAAACAATTTTTTTTTCTCTATGGTTTACGAAGGCTGTGTCATGGGCCGTCACTAAAGAACAGCAGTATCTATATAGGAGGACCCCCCAGAATAAAAAAACTATATACGTGCCTAGCTTTGATAACAAAAGTAAAAAAATAATCACCACTTCAATAATTTGACCAGGATTACACTTAGTCAGATTTTTCTGGCAGATTTTAAAGAAATAATTTGACATTCCCTTAAAAATCCGTTCAAATATAACGGTGGCAACAGCGTAGAGCTAATTTTGTAGCGACCCTTCCACGACATGCAGCTAGTCCCTCTTTGTTAATTTTACCGTGAAAAACAAAGAAAGAAAGTAAACTTAGCTGACCTCATAAAGAAAACGAATAGGACTCATAAATTTGAAAGAAATGTGACGAAATGTGACGAAATCTGACTTTTCAGTTTGTGCGGTTAATGGCTTTCTGCTTTGAATTTATTTACAATTTTTAAATTAAAAATTTTCAACAAATTACGGGTTTTTAATTTAAAACAAATATTATATCGTGAAGCTACATCTATCAAAAAGTGGGAATGGCCTTTTAGGTAAGTTTTTAAGTTTAAAAATTGCCTTTTAAACGAGAAATCTTAAGCGCCAGATTATGTCACATTTTTTCAAATTTCGCCAGATTTTTTGAAATGTAAAGAATTGCCCCCATTTATTCCAAACCATCAGATTTCTAATTACTTGGACCATATAACTATGAGATACTTGAAAGAATACTCTAGAGGTGGTATTGCATAGAGTAGGATTTCCTTAAGGTCGATAAGTATATCAGTAGTAACTCAGGTGACCAACAAATTGGGAGGAAAGATGATGACGCCTCCGCGATGCTTAATTTCAAATTCACTATTAGAGGTATTATGGGAAGTATGCCAACATTTTACAAATAAAGCCTTAAAATTACTGCCTATATGAAGCATTCCTAAAATTGTATTATTATAATATTTTTACCCTAGAACTAATATAGTACAATAAATATAGGTACACGCTGATCTAGAGCTAAATAGAAAACATTTGTAGGTACTTGCAAACCCCAAAAGCCGCAGAAAACAGCCAGTAATTTATTTGGTATTTGTATTTTTTGTAACTTTAGACCCCTTTAGTACGTAATAGGCACGGATAAACCGGGCTTCTGCTCAGGGGCGCCCAATCATAGGGGAGTAAATAGGCTATAGGAGTTCTGCCTATTTTCCCATCTTAATTCCCATAAGAAAACGCTAAGGTTCAAGTTAGCGAAAGTGGCTAAGTCAAGGTCACACGCAGATACATGTAGTCGAATTATACGATATGTTTTTATGTGGTAGACATTAAAAAATCGAGTTTTGGAAAGTAGGTAAAAAGAAAAATGGCGTATGATCAGGCTGTTGGTGGGCGGGGCACAAGAGCCCAATAGTACGATATGTTTTTTTGTGGTGGGTATTAAAAATTGGAGTTTCGAAAGTAGGTAGGGAAAAATGGAGTGTTATATCAGTATGTTGGTAGACGGGTAAAAGAGTATGTATTTTTTGTATGTTAGAAGGGGGGATGGGACTGGATGGGGGGTTTCAAATATTAAGAGACGTGGTAGCAGGATGCCTCGGTGGCATGGTGATGATCTAAGTCAAGTGGCAACTGTCAAATGTCAGTGTCAAATGCCAGCTGTCAAACGTCTGAAATGTCTGTCAAATTAAATGTGTCAAATGTCACCAGCCCGACGGCGCAGGCGTGCGTCAGGTAGGTGTTGGATTTTAGTATTTTGATGGTTGGATCTGTTTTACAGCTATGTTGGTAGACGGGTAAAAAAAGTATGTATTTTTGTGTTGGGTAATAAGGAGGGGGGATGCGGGGATGGGAGTTTCAAATATTAAGAGGCTTGTGTTAGGTAATAAGGAGGGGGGGGATGCGGGGATGGGGGTTTTAAATATTAAGAGGCGTGGTTATGATGTGTTTTTTTTCGTTAAACGAGAAGTTGGGTGGTGATGTGTGTGCGTGTTACAGAGCGAGAGAGATTAGTAGGGGAGCCGCGGGTGAAAAAAAGTAGATGAGCCTCGGTGGCAGGGTGATGATCTAAGTCAAGTCAAGCAACTGTCAAATGTCAGTGTTAAAGTGTCAGATACCAGCTGTCAAACGTCTGAAATGTCTGTCAAATTAAATGTGTCAAATGTCACCAGCCCGACGACGCAGGCGTGCGTCAATGATGTGTCGAGGGGTCTACCCGATAGATGTTGGATTTTAGTATTTTGATGGTTGGATCTGTTTTACAGCTCTTTAGAGCTGCTTAGAGCAATTTAGATAACCATTTAAATTTGTTCAAATAACTGTCTAAATGTTGTCCAGCCAAATTAACGAAGTGTTGGTTAAAAAGGTATTATTAAAGCTGTTTGTGAAGTTTAACATGTGACCAATGTATGATATAATGAGTGATATGAGTATTGTGTCACTTTATGTGACGTTAACGTCACGTTAGCGTCACGCTAGCATCACGGTAGCCTCGTTTGCGTCACGTTAGCGTCACGTTTGCGTCACGTTTGCGTCACGTTTGCGTCACGTTAGCGTCACGTTTTTAGGAAGACAAAGGTCGATCGAAAGGTCTCCACGGTATCGGTTTGAAACCGAAAACAATGAGTTAACCAAGTATAAAAGACAACTTCATACGGGGTGACGAAAAGTCTTTTTTCCTTATAGACCGGTGGACGTTTTCGTCCCGCCAAGGACTTAGTTTCCTTGGTTCGTTTTCATAGAATGAAAAATAGGTTTCACCTATTTTTTCATTCTTTTTGATTTACCTTGTATCTTGTAGTCAGTTTGTTCTACTTTGTGTCAGGCAAGCCACGCTGAGGAAGGAAATGCCTTTTTCCGAAACACCGATGTCCGTGGTTGAATATACCCCCTATGAAGTTGCCTTTTATACTTGGTTAACTCATTGTTTTCGGTTTCAAACCGATACCGTGGAGACGGCGATAGCATGGTCTGGTTGAACTGTGACGAAAAGTCTTTCTTCCTGATAGACCGGTGGACGTTTTCGTCCCGCCAAGGACTTAGTTTCCTTGGTTCGCTATCGTTCACTCATAGAATGAAAAATAGGTTTCACCTATTTTTTCATTCTTTTTGATTTACCTTGTATCTTGTAGTCAGTTTGTTCTACTTTGTGTCAGGCAAGCCACGCTGAGAAAGGAAATGCCTTTTTCCGAAACACCGGTGTCCGTGGTTGACTATACCCCCTATGAAGTTGCCTTTTATACTTGGTTAACTCATTGTTTTCGGTTTCACACCGATACCGTGGAGACGGTGATAGCATGGTCTAGTTGAACTGTGACGAAAAGTCTTTCTTCCTTATAGACCGGTGGACGTTTTCGTCCCGCCAAGGACCTAGTTTCCTTAGTTCGCTATCGTTCACTCATAGAATGAAAAATAGGTTTCACCTATTTTTTCATTCTTTTTGATTCAACTTACCAAAGACCACATTATTCATCAACTTGAATAAATTCTTCTCAAATTCATTCGCTGCCTTTTTACGGAGCTCTGTATTTAGATCGATATAACTCTTCAGCCATGGAGCTTTATTAAATTTAACAACGCGATGTACTTTCTTTAATAGCAACCCATATGAAATTGCCTGTTTTAGAGCTCTATAATGAATCACATACTTCTTCTTATCTTCAAGTGTTGCCATTAGTTTCGTAAGCTCTTTAACATTTTTTGGAGGCTTCCCAGTCTTAGGATTTATATGCTGCGGGCAGAATGGTATATCTTTATGTTGATCATGTAGTTCATTAGGATAATCCAAATCAACTTCCAATATATAGCCCTCACTAGCATCATCAGAAATGGCGGTGACATCAATGTTTGTATCACACCATTGGAAACCACCACAGGGAAGGTATTGAGACATCGCCCAACCATACTGCAAGAAAAAATATAATTATTAATGATGATTGAAACCAGAGCTGTCACAAGTACATTATGAAAGTACTCCAAGTACAAAAGTACTTGATTTCCTCAAGTCTTTTACTTTTAAAATAGAAGTACTTCAAATACTTTAGATATGTCAAAAAATTAGAAAAATGCTCAAAATATCAAAAAAATGTCCAAAATATTAAAATTTTAAAAAAAAGTAAAATTTTTAAAAATTTAAAATTTGTCAAAAAATATCAAAAACTTCAAAAAATGTTAAAAAAGATGTAAAAAATGTAAAACATATCAAAAATGTTTACAAAAGATTTAACCTGAAAGGTTTTATTTTTTTATACCTAAATTGCATTTATTAATTTTTTCTGAACTCTTCATTTTACATACAAATGCCATGAATTTGAATTTCACGTTCCACGAAATAATGAAGGTGCGTGCAAATAATTAAGCCTATAGGCATTAATTTTTGGATAAGTGTGTACCTAATATCACGATTTTTTGGCGATTAATTAAGATGAACCTATCAAGGTAGCTAAAATACCGGAATTCCCTGCCAAGTTGATAAAAAACCGACATGTGGCAACCCTGAGGTTACCACTTGTCTTTGGCGCATTAAAGTTGTGTCTCACCTATATCTACATTGGCCTTCAAGAATACTTTATTGTACTTAGCTGAAGTTTTTTTTATGTACTTGAAGTACTTCGAATGTACTTGAAGTACTTTGAAACCAATTATAAGCAAATATTTAAAACGGATTGAACGCACCTGGTTATTTACATCAAAGCACATCAGAAAAGATTGTTGGAAGGTATTTGTTGTTAGCTCTGGCTTTCCTTTTACGGCAGACTTGACTTAGACCGCCTCTAATGCCTCTTTCCACGAAGAGGAGCATATCAGCATCAGTAAGAAGCTCTAGCTCTATACCAGTATGCTTCATCATCGCATCCCACGTATATCCTGGTAAGGTGAAATAGTGAGCAGGATCAAGTTTATAAGTTTTAAGACAGCTCTCCCGAACCTTTCAAAGACATCTGTCAAAAGCAATATATCTGTTTTCATATAAAGGTCGACATACTCGCCTAACGTTCTACAACCGAATTCATTCCAGACGAGTTTGGCTTGATAGTAGAGTCTGCTGGGACATGGTTTGTTCTCCAACTTATTATAGAAGGCATCTTGAGCCGGTAAATTTACTTCATCAAATTTATCGAAAACGTCGAGGTAATCGTAAGGCAGCACTCCCTTTTTTGTTAACAGATTAAACTTTTCTTTTGGTAAATGTGAGAACTGTGATTCTAGACTTGGATATTCCTCCAAGTACGATGCTAGGTTCTCCAGTGAAGAAGCCATAAAACGAAAACTATCAACAAAACGGAATTTAATGGGAAAGACATCGATATGTTTTGTAAAACTTATATATTTCTCTTTTGTAATCGGAAGCAAATCGATAGACCCTTTCATTCTCGTAGCAATATCTGTTATTATAAAGTGGGCATCATAGCCACTTAGATTATGGAAGACTACAGGTATGTGTGTAAGCGGCAACATGGCCGGTGACACACCAAATAACGAGGCTCTCGCGAAAATCTGCAAATACTGCAAAAAAAATATAGAAAAAGGATTTGTAACATGTATAAACTGTGAAGTGTTTTACCACGCGTCATGTGCCTTCAGAATAAAGGGCCTCCTATCACTTGGAGGGCGTTAAAACGAGGTGAAATGTTGTTTGCCTCCAACCAGCAGTGACAGCCATGATGTCAATGACCTTGAAGAGGTGAATGACCATATCCAAAACAATCAAGATGCCTCATCTATTTCCTTAAACAAGCAAGTACTAAACGAGCTATTAAAAACCAAAGATACCCTAATCGAAGAACTAAAAGATAAAGAAGTCATCTCGCAAAAAACAATAATGTTATTGGAAGAAAAGCTGAAAACTCAGGAAAAAGAGATCGCCAATCTGACATCAATGGCCAAGGACGACAGCTCATCCCCGTCCCTCCCACCGCATCACGCTGCACCAGCTCCATGGGCGAATTCCATCAGCGACTTACCGGCCAACCCGGCAAGCGGCAGCAATGAACCACGTGACCGTGGCAACGAACATACCACGGCGGCACTGGGCCGTATAGCGCACAGAACACCAAGGGCGGCTGCACTAGGCTCAAACACGGAATCGACAACGGTAAACATACCCACACCACAGTTCAGCAACAACGCAGATGGTCAAATGTCAAAAGTTATGTAGTTAACCCAACTTTTTGACGAGAATAAAATCAACAAAGAAGACTTGGAAAATCACCAAACAAACGAATGAATTAATGTTACACACAGAAAAAAA
The DNA here is from genome assembly GCA_963576565.1 of Aspidapion aeneum. Lineage (NCBI taxonomy): Eukaryota > Metazoa > Arthropoda > Insecta > Coleoptera > Brentidae > Aspidapion > Aspidapion aeneum. The sequence goes on from OY755038.1 coordinate 147,638,423, forward strand.
AGGGCGTAAACGCACCACGCCCGAAAACGAAGCAGAAAATCTCGTGACAAAACCCACTCAGAGACAAAAATCTGCCCAAAGACCCCAACCAATCAAGGGAACAAAAGAGGACAATAATGACCTGCAAATTGCCCAAAAATATCACTGGGTATTTATCACAGGGTTAACCAAGCAATCTGAAGAAAAAGACATCCTAAACTACCTCGAAAAACACAAATTTAACAGTGATTCAATACTGTGTGAAAAAATGCGCACAATACGTCAACAAACAAGCTCTTTTAAACTTGGCGTTCCCAAAGACATTAAAGATGCCATACTCGACCCTAACCTCTGGCCAAGTGGAATAATGGTTAACCATTTTATAAATCTTCAACGCCTTCAGAGAGATCCATCCCAACAAGAGGGAAATCACATAGCAAGGTTCTAACTAATAATAATAATTTAAAGTTATTTTACGCAAATATTCAGGGAATTAGGGAAAAAATTTCTGAAATTGAGGTGCTCCTCGAATAAATGAAAATAAATTGCTTTTGTGTCAGCGAACATTGGCTGAAAACGGGTGAATTTAGCGAAATCAAAATAAACAAATTTAATGCGGTAAGTGAATTCTCTAGATCTAAAAAAATAAGAGGGGGTGTTTCCATTTATTTAGGGGAAAATCTTCAATTTGAAGACATGAAACTAAATAAATACTCCATAGAGGTGCACTGTGAGGTCACTGGAATCCTTATAAAATCTATTAACACTCAAATTATCACAGTTTACAGGTCACCTGATGGAGATCTAAATATATTTTTTGACACACTATCTAAAGCCCTTGAAAAAGTTGATCTCTCTCTCAACACTATCATTGCTGGAGACTTTAACATACACTTTGAAAACCCCAAGAACAAAGAAGTCAACTATCTTAATTTTTTCTTGAATTCTTATGATTTATATCAGACAGTTTATTTTAACACAAGAAATGAAGCATGCATTGATAATATTTTTATCAATTTTAATAGGACTAACCTCAATATAAATGCCTATTGCCTGCAGGGCCTTTCTGACCACTCAGGAATAATATTCGATTCACCACTTAGATTAACACTCAGTCACAGCACCCGTATTAACTTTAGACCGATAACAGATCAGGGGTTGTCATACTTACATGACGAACTCAAAATACATGACTGGAATTCACTCATTAGCTCAAATACAGATATAGAATCAAAATTTTCTAATTTTTTCAGTGTTATTTCCAATGCAATGGATAAATGCCTTCCCACAAAATCTAAACTTGTTAACTCGACACAAAAAAGCAGGTTCAAATAAATTGGTTCAATGACAACCTAAGATCAATGAGAGAAAGGCTTAAGACTTTAAGCATTTTAAATAAACAAAATTCCATTTTAGCTCCAAAACAGATGGTGAATGAATATAGGAATCGTTACAGAGCAGAAATATCCAAGGCAAAAAAAAGTGCACATGATGATTACATCAACAATGCTACCAATAAATCACAAGCAATGTGGAACCTAATCAAGTCACAGTCAAACTCCAAAACAAGCACTGGCAGCACTAATAATCTCAATGCGAAGGAATTTAACAACTTTTTTATTAACATTGCTGAACAGGTGATCCAAAACCTTCCAAATTCTTCAAAATCATTTACTGATTACTTGACAGGTAAGCCTAGTAATACTGTATTCAGATTTCAAGAAGTCACATACCAAATGGTGGCAATAAAAATCACAAACCTAAAAAATAGTAATAGCAGAGACTGCTACGAACTAAACTCCTATATTTAAAAATAAAGGTGCTCCCGAAGACTGCAATAACTACCGCCCCATCTCCTTATTACCAATAATATCTAAAATCATTGAATCCTTATTGAAAGATCAAATCAGCAGCTACTTTGAAAACAATAACCTATTTACACAAAGTCAGTTTGGTTTTAGAGATAAAAAATCCACAACCCTAGCGATAAATCAACTAACAGAATTTGTAGCAAATGGATTTGACAAAAAGCTGGACACTTATGCCTCCTTTTTAGACCTTACAAAGGCTTTTGATTGTATATCCTTTCAAATACTATTTGAAAAACTCATATACTACAACTTCGATCCTAGTAGTGTGTGTCTAATCAAGTCTTACATTGAGGAAAGAGAGCAGTTTGTGTTCTTTAATAACCTAAGCTCTGAAAGACAGAAGATTCAGCATGGTGTTCCCCAGGGTTCGGTGCTTTCTCCTCTGCTTTTCCTAATATACATCAATGACCTGCCAATTAGTGTTAGTGTTTTTCGTGTTTAGGAATAGGAATCTATTTATGTTAAAGAATAGGGTTCTAGATTTGATGTGATGGATAATTGATAGATTGTCAAGTGAACGTTTTTCGTTTTTCGTAATATATGTTACCGATTTTATAAACTTCTTTGAAACCTTTTTTTCAATAAGAAAGCTGTAGTAGATAAGTGTTACTGTACTCTCCACATTCCAAAGTACTCAGTTTCCAATAGGTTATGGGCCCAGAGCACTACGGATGGTATAAAAGAAACATCTACTACAAAGATATACATTGAAAAATGGGAGATAAAATCGAAGTAGGAAGCATTACGAAGTTTGCTGGACGAAATTACCACCAATGGATGTTCCAGTTAAAGTGCGCCCTAAAAGCAAAAGGGCTATTTGGACTAGTTGATGGATCAAGTAAGAAACCAGCTGAAACAGAAGCTGAAGAACTTAAAACATGGTGTAAAAATGATGCACAGGCAATGTTCTTGATCACGTCTGCTATGGACTTTGGGCAGAAAAAAACCTCAAAGGACATGAAAGATAAGTTGGACACGATTTATAGCCAAAAATCAGAAGCAAACAAACTAATGGCACACGAAAAGTTTCATAAATACAAAATGGATCCTAATGACTCAATAGCACAGCATGTAGACAAAATTGAGAACCTGGCACGGCAAATCAAAGATTGTGGTGATGATATTAGTGAAACTGCCATAATAACAAAGATTTTGAACTCGCTGCCACGCAAGTATAAAAATGTAAGACAAGCCTGGCTATCAGTGGATGAAACAAAACAAAACGTGCAAAATCTGACTGTAAGACTTTTAGATGAAGAGCAAAACTTGACAGACATAGAAGAAGAAGAACAGGAAGCACTTGCAGCTTTGACATTGAACCCAAAGAAAAACACAATAAATGCAGGTAAAAGAAAAAGGTTTCCATTTAAATGTTTTAACTGTCAAAGACGTGGCCATATGATAAAGGATTGCAAGGCTCCAAGACAGTCAGGAGATAGGAAAGTTAGTGATACAGCTCTTAGCATTGAGATACAAGAGCTAAACCTAATATCAAGTAACGATCATTGGATTTTAGATAGTGGTGCATCAGCACACATGAGCTATAGAAAAGAATACTTTTCTGAGTACAAAGAATTAGAATGTCCTTCCTATGTTTATCTAGGAAACAGTAACAGTCTAGAAGTAAAAGGAAAAGGAACAGTGGGAATTAAGAAATTCATAGATGGCAAATGGTATGACTCATTCATAAATAATGTTCTTTTTATTCCGGATCTAAGGAAAAATCTGATATCTGAAGGTGTATTGACAAATAAAAAGATGAGAATAATAAAAGAAGGTAATAAAGCAAAAATTTATGAAGAAAATAACCTAATTGCTAGCGCCATAAGAGAAGAGTCAAATAATCTATACAAAATGCTTATCCGTACAATCAGTAACAATGGTGAGATTAGTGTAGCCGAAAAAGTCAGTGACTCATTGAAAAACTGGCATGAGAGGCTTGGGCACATTAACAAGCAGTATTTAAAAGACATGGTTGCAAAGGATTTAGTAAAAGGTGTGAAAATAAGTGAAATTGACAGTTTTCAGTGTGAAGCGTGCATACTTGGTAAACAACACAGAAAAAGTTTCAGGAAATCAACCAGAGCTCCCAAAAGTGCACCCGGGCAGCTAGTTTACAGTGACGTATGTGGACCCATGGCAACAGCATCAGTATCAGGTGCTCGTTACATGTTGTTGTTTAAAGACAGCTACACAGGTTACCGAGTAGCTTATTTTATTAAGCACAAAAGTGATACATATGAGTGCTTTGTTGAGTTTAATAATAAAATCAAAACAAAGTTTGGTCACTCTGTAAATGCTTTGCATGTTGATAATGGTCGTGAATACATAAACAAAGATTTTGAAATTTACATGAAGAAGGAAGGTATTGAGCTAGAAAATATTGCATCTTACACCCCAGAGCAGAATGGAAGATATGAGAGGGAGAATCGCACAATTATGGAAAGTGTGAGATCAATGCTCATCAGTGCGAATGCACCTCATTATCTCTGGGCAGAAGCAGCAAGTACTGCAATATACATTCTTAATCGAACACCTTCCAAGCAGAGCAATAGCACACCATTTGAACAATGGACAGATGAGAAACCATACTTGGGACATGCTAAGGCATTTGGCTGTGTTGCATATGTACATATACCAAATCAAAAGCGAACAAAACTTGAGCCGAAAAGTCGTAAGATGATATTTGTGGGATATGACAAAAATTCAACAAATTATCGTTTATATGATCCAATAAATAAAAAGATTACCATATCTTGCAATGTTTTGTTTGATGAGGAAAACAAGGGATTTGTTGACAAACAGGAAACGATACCAGTGTTGATTGAGTTTTCTGATGATGACCAGCAAGAAATTCAAGAAGCAGAAGAAGAGGAAGAAGTAGAACATCTTAACCTTGAAAACTTGAGACAACAAGAGGATCACGAAACTGAAGTAGAAGACGAAGTGGTGCAATCTAACCTAGAAAAATTGAGACCACAAAGAAATGTTAAAGTACCGCAAAAATTGATAGATTGTCAAGTGAATGTTTTTCGTAATATATGTTACCGATTTTATAAACTTCTTTGAAACCTTTTTTCAATAAGAAAGCTGTAGTAGATAAGTGTTACTGTACTCTCCACATTCCAAAGTACTCAGTTTCCAATAAAATTCCTGTGAAATTGTCAACCTCCTTCTCCTACTGTTTGCTGATGACACCACTACCCTGTAACGCTACCATCCATCACAGCCAATTAATACAATCATAGCAGGCAAAAAACAAAAAATTGAAAACTGGTTCATAGCAAATAGACTTAGTCTCAACAGCAACAAAACACAAAACCTAAACTTCACACTTAGACGCAATCAGTCAACCCTGCCGTGTGATGAGGAAGTCAAATTTCTTGGTGTATATTTGGACTCAGGTCTAACTTGGGAAGTTCATGTCAACAAACTAAGTTCCAAACTCTCCAAAATTACTTTCCTTATAAGGAGCCTCTCTAAAAATGTATCCACTTCTACCTTAATCACAGCCTACCACGGATATTTCTGCTCAAATATGTCCTATGCAATACTCAATTGGGGGCATGCGCCAAAAGCAAAGCAAATTTTTAAGTTACAACGACGCTGTGTTAGAATCATGGGGGGTCTTAAATACCGCGACTGTTGTAAAAACAGCTTTAAAAGTCTAAAGCTTCTGACCTTCCCTTATGTATTTATCCTAAACTGTCTGACGTACATCAAACGAAATCAAGATTTATTTAGAACTCATAGTGATGTTCATTCTCTAGCAACAAGAAACAGGGATAACATAATACCTAGCTTTCACCGAGTAGAAAGAACACGGAGAGGTACAGACTATTATGCAATTAAATTCTTCAATGTCTTACCACCTAATATTAAATCTCTGAAAGAAAAAAGATTCTTAATGGTAATAAAGAAATACCTAATTCAAAACGCATTCTATTCATTTGAGGAGTACCTCAATAGTAGCTTCGTCCTGTAGGTCTGCCTACGTTTCTTTTACTGTTCACCTTTGTGGTTTGTCTGTTTGTTGCAAAGGGCGTGTGTTTTTTTTTATCTATTAAATGTCTCATATGTTGTTATATCAATTTTACCAAACTGTAATTTTAAAAGGATTTTATATTAAAATGTCAAAAATTTGTTTTACAAGTATATTATACAATAATATCCTTAGGTAGGTAATTAATTTATCTTAAGATGTATTTATATTTTCTATTTTTCTACTTTTGACTTACAAAAACACTATGTGTACTATTTATCAATAAAAAAACTAAACTAAACTAAACTAAACTATAATATGAGTGTCTTTATAATTAATGTTGCAAGATTCGTGAGCAGCACCGTGATAGTTGTTATTGGGGATCAGGTGGTTATGATCTCTAACTTTCTTATCGTCAGGAGTCAATTTTTGTTCACATATATGGCAAAGTGTAGCTTTTTGTTGCTGAACTTCCTGCATCCATGTCATATTAATATGGAAAGGACACCAAAAGACGGTTGCCAAGTCCTCTGCCAGACTATTCATATCATCAGCAAACCACTGCATGCAATCCGAACCTCGGTAAAAACTTAGAGAGTCGTCATAGCTGCATTTGAGGTAATAGCCCACAGCTGCAGGTATATGATGCTGGTTTCTCTGAGGTTTTTTAGGATCATTTGGGGGTTTAAGCACACTCTCCAGATCAGCGTAAACTACGAACGGGACTTTCTCCTTATTTTTAAAATTTGTAAATTTCAGTATATTTTTTCCTGGTTTGGGCATTTTGATTGCAGTTTGATTGATCTGCACCAAGTTTCTCTTCTGTTCTACAGTAAATGAGACAACGGTCATAAAAAAATTTTGCCCGTGTGCTTTACTGAGTTGACTGGAGAGAAGGCGAGATAAATTCTTGATCCAGACATAAAGGTATCGCACGGGAGTCTCAACGTCATCGTATCGATCTTGTACCATTAACAGATTAATATGACGGTCTCTCTTATTCTTCGTCAGATAGGTAGGAAATGTTTTAAATACATTTTTGTTCTTCTGAAGAATATAGATATTTATCGATACATTATTCTGTTGCTCGAAGTTTGGTATTTGCTTACAAGTCATCGGGAACTGTATTCATTTTAATTTAATAACTGTAGAATAGTGGGGATATGAAGATATTAAGTCTGAATTTCTTTTACCTAACGGATATAAAGCGGACGTAACAGCCCAAGCAAAACAGGCGTCGTCATTATTTTTAATATTAATACAAGCATGCTTTTTTTAATCCCAGCAGGTAAATCAATCAATGATGAGCCTAACTGCGGCGTATATTTATTTACGTTTACTCCCAAGTTAATCACCTTTTTTAAAGCCCAACCACTATCTCGCTCTTGGAATTCCTTAAGTTCTGTCATAATTGGAGCTAAAACTTTGGAGTCAAACCAGACATTTAAGTTGGTATCTCTATAGATGGGTGCGTTTGATGTGGTGAAGTACTTATGCTCTTTGTGTACCTTATCACCCTTTATCACCTCGAATTCCCCGCAAAATGCTGCATTGACTTTTACAGTTTCATTTTTTTTCAGAGCGTTCTGGATACGTCTTATAAAAATTGATTTACAATCAATAAGAAAAGTTTTTGGATCTTTATGCCACAAGTTTGTAATGACCGCCGTGCGAATTCTAGAAGCAAAAACAGATACATAATCGTCCCACCGGACTCGATCCCGGGCAGTTTGTTTTCTTGATAATAGACCTGTGCCCTTCTTTTGGGTCGTTTTAATCTGGTTCCTGTAACTTCTTACATTCCGTAGACATGCCATAATATGCTGCCTTTTTTATTGCGCGTGTACATTCACGCAATCCTTCCTTGGCTACTGTCTCATCATAGTGTGGTCTTAAAAGCCCCAATATGGCAGCAATGTGTCTCACAACATCAGTAAAGAGAGACATTTTCTATAAATATAAAAAGTTTAATTAACGTTAGACGATATAAATACTAAAAATAACTCGCTTGCAAGCTATAACCTATCTACCCACCTACTTATTAACTTTACGTCGCGTTTTTTTAAAGAACCACTAAACCTTTTCTCTTTAACGGATTGAAACATACTGAATAAAATAATAAAAATCAAGATATATTAGCAAAATGCAAAACCAAACAGACATTGTCGCCAACAATATCCAATGGCTACCAACTTAATAAAAATTACCAACAAGTCAATGATACCAACCAAATTTCACTGCTACCAGTGTTACCAACTTAAAAATTATCAATATGTCAATGATGAAGATATATTCAAAAATTATAAAACTAATAAAAACATACTGTTTACAAGATTGCATAATTTTAAAAAACTAAAACAAATAAGACCTATTCATCATCAAGCTCTTGATGTGACCAGTCATGTCCGATAATATGTACGAGTACATCAGATTGAATATAATCAAATATGGTATTGAAAAGGCATTTATTCAGGCAAATTACTGTGGTGTATGTCTAGCTGCAAGTTTAGTTTTCCACGAATTAGCTGAGAAATATAGAATAAAAACCAAGGTGCAAGTGGGTACTAAGTTATATTCAAATGGAATTAAAATTTCACCGCATTTCTGGCTTGAGCATAATAGTTTAATATACGATCCTACTATTGCGATAACGCAACATTATCTACCACACAGTCTTGTTGTTACTCATAGAAAAGGTGAATTAGTATGCAAGATAATGGAAGGTTATAAAATGTTGGAAATATTCCATGAATTTGAGAAGACTAAGTCAACAGCTGCTTACTTCGATAAGGCTCCAAATAACTTAATTAAAGTGCGTGAAAATATTCATCAAATTGTAAGCAAAATAATAAACAAATAGACTAATAAAACCTAAATAACAGGCAGTTCTTTACTATGTTTGCCAGGGCCATAAAAAAGAAAAGGTGGGTTAAATAAATATAAACTACATTAATATCTTTATTAAATGATAAGAACAATTTTTTAAGCGTTTGAAACATGTCAAGATCATTTGAAGAAGAAGACGGTTTGTGGGGAGATCAGTAATTCTATACATATTGTAAGCAAGAAATTGAAAACTTAAGGGTCATTTCAAATGAAATCAACCAGAGATTTGGCAGACACCCTCTCCGATTTTAATAATTTTTGGTACACTTATTCTATTCATAAAGTAGATGAAAAATCTAAGTTTTAAAAATTTTTTGGCCCAGTAGTTTTTTAAAAATTATTTTTGAAAAATTCAAAAATCATCAAGTTTTGCTCTTACATAGGTATAGAAAAATAGGAATATCTGTAAAACTACTTTACAGAAATCTATGACTGATACCTTTTCGAAAAGGTATTTTAAAGACCTTTTAAATGATGTGTCACGTGACACATTTTAAATATAATTAAAAAAAATAAATATATTATTTTTTATTTGTTTAAAAAAAAACCATTTTGTGTCAATATTTTAGAGAGATTCTGAACAAATTTCAAAATGGAGAAATCATGGGTTTAAAATAAATAAAATTTTTATGACACATGATTTTGCTTTGAAAAAATTTACTTTTTATTCGAGCTATTTGATTTTTCTTGGTTTGTGTAAAACTTATTTGATCCACAACAATTTTTTGTGGCTAAGCGGGCATAGAAAGATTTTGTTTCTCTTGTATTGTTGCATTACAGCGAAACTTCTTTATGTTCAATTTAGCACTGTGCTTAACAGTCATTTACAGCCGTAATAGCCAAGTTTAGAAAAATATTTCCAAACTAGTAAGAACCTTTCATTTTGAAATTTGTATTGGAGAACTTGGCTTGACTTTTATCTCAATTCTTTTTACAGAATGCCATTTTCGCGTACTTGGCTTATTTTTACATGAAATGTTTTTGTTATGATTTCACTTATTTTTTAAAGGAATTGGATAATACTTAATTTTTAAAGTAGTAAAATATGCGGAATATTATACAAAAAATTTTGCGATGCCTTACTTAAATTTTTGAGGTTTTTTAAATTTTTTCCATGGTTTTATCGTAGTTCCTATCAGCCTTCCAAAGCTCAGCTCTCTAGCGTTTATGAAAGTGGGTAATGTTAGTTTTACATAACTTTACATTTATAGGGGAGGAGAGTAAATGAAAATATTGGACTTTTTTAATTCTTTCCCATGGTTTTATCATAATTTCTATCAGCGCTCCAATAGTGGGCAATGTTAGTTTTATATAAATTTACATTTATAGGAGAGGAAAGTAAATTAAAATGTTGGTGTTTTTTAATTTTTTCATATAGTTTTATCATATTGTCTTTCAGTCTTAAAAACTTTAGCTCTCTAGCGTTTCTGGAAGTAGGCAATGTTACTTTTACTTAACTTTACATTTATAGGAGAGGGAAGTAAATTAGAATTTTGAGCTTTTTTAATTTTTTCCCATGGTTTTATTATAATTTCTATCAGCAATTGGAATGCTCAGCTCTCTAGCGTTTCTGGAAGTGGGCAATGTTAGTTTTATATAAATTTACATTTATAGCAGAGGGTAGTAAATTAAAATGTTGGTGTTTTTAAATGTTTTGATATAGTTTTATCATATTGTCTTTTAGTCTTAAAAAGTTCAGCTCTCTAGCGTTTCTGGAAGTGAGCAGTGTTACTTTTACATAACTTTACATTTATAGGGGAAGGAAGTAAATTAGAATTTTGGGGTGTTTTAATTTTTTCTATAACTTCGGTCTTCCAAAGCTCTGCTCTCTAGCATGTCTGGAAGTAGGCAATGTTACTTTTACTTAACTTTACATTTATAGGGGAGGAAAGTAAATTAGAATTTTGAAGTGTTTTAATCTTTTCCTATAGTTTTATCATAGTTCCTATCAGTATGCCAAAGCTCAACTCTCTAGCATTTCTGGAAGTAGGCAATGTTACTTTTACTTAACTTTACATTTATAGGAGAGGGAAGTAAATTAGAATTTTGAACTTTTTTAATTTTTTCCCATGGTTTTATCATAATTTCTATCAGCATTCCAATGCTCAGCTCTCTAGCGTTTCTGGAGGTGTGAAATGTTAGTTTTATATAAATTTACATTTATAGGAGAGGGAAGTAAATTAAAATGTTGGTGTTTTTAAATTTTTTCATATAGTTTTATCATATTGTCTTTCAGTACTTAAAAAGTTCTCTTGCGTTTGTGGAAGTGAGCAGTGTTACTTTTACATAACTTTACATTTATAGGGGAAGGAAGTAAATTAGAATTTTGGGGTGTTTTAATTTTTTTCTATAACTTTATCATAGTCACTATCGGTCTTCCAAAGCTCAGCTCTCTAGCATGTCTGGAAGTAGGCAATGCTACTTTTACTTAACTTTACATTTATAGGGGAAGTAAGTAAATTAGAATTTTGGGGTGTTTTAATTTTTTCCTATAGTTTTATCATAGTTCCTATCAGTATGCCAAAGCTCAACTCTCTAGCATTTCTGGAAGTGAGCAATGCTACTTTAACATAACTTTAAAAGTATAGGGGAGGGGAGTAAATTAAAATTTTGGGGTTTTTTGTTTTTTCCTATAGTTTTATCATAGTTCCTATCAGTCTGCCAAAGCTCAACGCACTAGCATTTCTGGAAGTGGGCGATGCATCTTTTACATAACTTTAAATGTATAGGGGAGGGGAGTAAATTAAAATTTTGGGGTTTTTTGATTTTTTCCAGGGGTTTTGTCATAATTTCTATCAGTCTGCTAAATTTCCTCTTAAATTTGGGGAGGAGAGTAAATTAAAATTTTGGGGTTTTTTGATTTTTTCCAGGGGTTGTGTCATAATTTCTATCAGTCTGCTAAATTTCAGCTTTGTACCATGTCTGGAAGTACAGTAGAATATTGATGATCTATACATGAGTCAGTGAGTGAGTGGCAATTTCGACGTTTTTTGAAATTTCGTAACTACTTTACTACTTTATGGAATTTCATGAAACTTGTAGAGGTTGTTAACTCCATGGAGGTCTACGACTGTGCCAAGTTTGAGATTCGTAGCTCATTCCGAAATAGAGTTTTAGGTAGGTCAAATATCGGCTGAAATGTTTCAAGAAAAGATGGTTCCGTCGCGCGAACTTGGCGAGGCACTGCCGTGCCCTCATATAAAAGTTTCTTATATTAGGATTAGGTAATTTATATATGTATTTGATTATATTCTGAGATCTGAATAGCTTTTATTATATTTTTTTTCAATCTTTATTTGATAGGTAGGTAGATATAGTCCTTGCCATACGCAGTTACACTTTTGTGACTTTAACATGAAATGAACATATTTCCTAACCAAAAATATATTAGAACGTAAACATATCACGAGTATAAAATTAAAGGTAAAATTGTCATTGTCTCTGGATAAAAAGATGCTGACTGTCAGTTGGCACAAAAAACGGACAGATAAAAAACAACTCAAAGACATGCCATTTTTCAGATTATTTTTTGTTGCTGTCAGTATGCATATGATAAATAAAGAGGTTGGAAATGTCACAAAAGTGTAACTGCCTATAGAATTATTAAAGAAACAAAGAATTACCACACTGGTTTGTTACCAAATTTTATTCAATACGCAAAATGTTTTAAAAAAAACTTTTTAAAAAAGGACAGTTTTTTTACAATGTTAACTTTTTAACACGGTCAGAGGTAATCTGTGGTGACCTCAGCATCAGGATTTCTTCCCACTTCGAATTTTGAAAAACAAATAACAGACTATCTGCGGAAAACATTTTATGAAGAAGAATAACAGTCTAGAGACAAAACCGCAGGTTGTTTATCTGTGATTTTTTTAATTTTAGCAAATTATGAACTGTTAATTTGTTAAAAATATTATATATACAGTGTTTTATTTTCGGCTTCATCACGGCAGTATACAGGGTGAGTCAGTACAGTAAGTTTAATTTTTATAGTTTTAGGAATCCTGCGACTGAAAGGCAGCAGATATGAGTGTCGCTAAGAGTATAGTATATAGTTCAAATTATACCCATTTGTAATGACGTCATTTTTGTTTATCTTTGTTTAGTATATTATAAACAGCGGTGTTAGCTCCCGCTAAATTTCGCGGTTGTTTTTAAAATTTTAAAACCACACAATTGAATGACGGACAGAGTACATTTTCCGCGCATTGGACATGCTCACCAAGAATCAGTGAGATCCTTTTCTACCGCCTCGAGAAAATGGCGTGTCAATTTCGTTCTCCAACTATTACAAATTTCTACACTTGAAAGTGCTCGATTTTGGTGTGCTGTAGCATAGAACTTCAGCCCTTCAGCTACGTGGTGTCATCATTAGATCAAGACAGGGGCCCCTGGAACGTGGAGAAATTGGCTGCAAACTGGCGAGTGCTTTGTTTCTGATTTCCGTTGTGTGGTAACAGCAATTAACCTATGGACCCTAATTATTTCGTGATTTCGTATCAATATATTTATGTTTGTTCGCGCTTTCATTTTATAAAATATATACAGTCCACTGCAGTTATCGTTTTTCTAACTGCGGGCAAACATAAAGTGTTCCTTCGATCCGAATTATTTAAATTTTACTCCATACGACGGTATTAATAAGTCGACCATTTTTCACCGAGATCACACGGCCTTGAATTTTGCCAATCGTATTAAACCGAGAGAGATTTTCGTTCGACCTTCGGTTTCGGCGCAGTTCACCTGTTTTCAGTCCGCTGCTATGGTAACGCAGGGTCTACCGCGTGGTCATTTCAGTACAAACATGTAGTAACAAACACAATTTCTGGGATTAGATTTGTTCCATACCATTTCGATATTAAAACATTTTTCATCAATTGTGATAAATTAGTGCATATTTTCGACAATTCGTCATTTTTCTATTTCAGAAGCATTAATTTACCGTTAATTGTATATTTACCCACAATTTCGTTATTTCAAAGGTAAAATCATGTCTATCAAAAAAGCTGTGCAAAAACGCAAGGGTTTTTTATCTGCGATCACCGAGTGTTATGTGTTTTCACAAACCGCGGCAACGGACGCAAAAGCGAGAAACGAGTTTCAATTTGGATGAAACCTTCGATAAATGCATGCTGGCACATAATGATGTTATTATGTTGATAGACGACTCGGACGACGAGGAGTTTAAAACGCAGGATGTGATCCTTTCAGAAGCTCGTAAATATTTTTATGCGTGTAAAAGGGTTTACTCTGTAATATTTCCGGTTGAGGCCCCATCCTTTTTGGGATCATATGTTCGACAAAACGAAACTCCAAAACTCAAAGAGTTAGGTATTCCCATATTTCGAGGTGATAAAAAATTATGGCCAAGCTTTTTCGATCTTTTTAATAACATTATAGATCAAAATCAAAGTCTAAGTAACGTTCGAAAACTTCAATATTTATTTTCATATCTCGAGGATGAGCCTTTAAAATTGATATCAGGGATTAGCTTATCTGATCAAAATTATAAAATTGCTTACGACAAATTAGTCAATAGATATCAAAACAAGCGAGACCTCGCAAATGATGCTTTGAGCACAATTATGAACTCTACATTAAAAAACGAGTCAGCTAAAGAATTGCGTAATTTAATTGACACCTTTTCAGAGTCCCTACAAATTTTAAAATCACTTAGCTTTGACGTTGACTGTTGGGACTTTATTATTGTTTTCATTCTGTTAGAAATTTCAGTCACTTTCAATTTCTAGAAAAAAGATGTAAAGTTTTGGAATCACTTCCTCAATCAACAGCACCCAAAAAGATGCCTACCTATCAAAAATCAAATTCTATGTTAAATCAGTTTGGGCAAAAGCCTACCTATAAATCACCCAATTTGCCTTTTATAGGACTGGCTGGCACCTCAACTAATTCAAGTACGGGAATAAAATGTTTCCGGTGTAATCAGGGTCACGTGCTTTCGAAATGTCAAACATTTCTTGACCTCTCACCTATCGATCGCCTATCTTTCGTCAAGCAGAAAAAATTATGTCTAGCGTGTTTTCATCCCTCGCATGGGGTAGACACGTGCAAATCAAAATATTCATGCAGGACTTGCAATAGTAAAAAGCATCACACTTTAACTCATATCTTAGAAACTAATAAAGAGTCTGGAAGCCAAGATACTAGTCCTGTCATTCACACACCACCTGTCAATTTTCTTCATGTGTCATTAAATACCTCAGGACCTTCAGGTACCTTTCTTTTATGCACCGCCATAATAGATGTTATGGACGGTTGCGGAAATTTTCAACCTGTAAGGGCACTGCTTGATTCTGGATCACAGACAGGATTCATCAGTGAAAAGTGTATTCAGCGTCTTAATCTTCCTAGGCGAAGTTACACCACTGAAATATTCGGATTAAATCAAATGTCTTCCAAAGGGCTCGTTCAATGTCACATTAAGCCACAAGGACAGGTCAATCCTTTACTTAATTTCGAAGCAATTGTCGTTCCACAACTATGTTCCAATATGCCTACATTCACTTTGAACGATAATCAGTGGAAACACTTGGAAAACCTTAAACTTGCCGACCCATCTTATTTCAAATCTAGACCTGTGGACCTAGTTATTGGTTGCGAGCTACTCGCACAGATATTCAAGGAGGGCAGGGTTCTTGGACAAATAGGGCAACCTTCAGCCCTTGAAACCATCTTTGGCTGGGTCGTCATGGGAATAGTGGACGAAGTAGGTAGTCTTACGGAATAAACCAGTTGTTTTTTAACGAGTCATTCTCCTCCTTTAGAGGTCATTATCCCTAGGTTTTGGGAAATCGAACATTTGCCTAAAAAACAAATCTTATCAAAGGAAGAAAAACAAGCGGAATCAATTTTTACTGCGAGTGTCGTTCGACAACCGAGCGGTAGATTCATGGTAGATCTTCCGTTTAAAGATAAAATAAACCCTGACCTAGGAAATACTTATCCGCAAGCTTATCGTAGATTTTTACTTCTAGAAAATAGATTACTCAAAAATCCTGATCTGAACACTGCCTATTCTAGTTTCATGCAAGACTATATCGATTCTAATCATATGAGTCTAGTTTTATCTAGTCAACCAAAAGTCGACGTATCATGTTTTTTAGCACATCATTGCGTACTAAAGCCGGAAAGCTTAAGTACAAAATTAAGGGTAGTCTGGGATTGTTCGGCAGTCACCCCAAAGAATATTAGTCTCAATGACACGTTGTTATCTAGACCGAAACTTCAAAAGGATATTGCTTCTTTACTCCTTACGTTTCGTCTTAATCCTATTGCCTACATTGCTGATATCAAACAGATGTTCCGTCAAGCCCTTATCAATCCTTATCACCGTCTTTATCAAAGGATATTCTGGAGGTTTTTTCCACAGGACCCACTTTCAGTGTGGGAACTTTCTACTGTCACTTTTGGCATGACATGCTCACCTTTTCTAGCCATGCGTACATTAAATGAGCTGGCAGAGAGAGAAAAGGAACGTTTTCCTATGGCTAGTACTGTTCTAAAAACGTCAATTTACATCGACGATATCTTGGGAACTAGCCTTTTGCTTTCTGAAGCTCTTTCCCTTCAAATGGAACTCAATGATTTGTTGAAGTAGGGAGGATTTGAATTTAAAAAATGGGCAAGCAATTGTCCTGAGTTATTGGCAACATTGCCAGAATCCGATCGTCAAATGCCTCTCTCTTTTGACAAGGATGAACCACACTTTATCAAAGTCTTAGGCCTTCAATGGCATCCAAAAAACGACATTTTTTCTTATCAATGCCGAATGAAGGACAAACCCTCAACTAAACGTTCTATTTTATCTATCATAGGAACAATCTTCGATCCCTTAGGTTTTCTTTGTCCCTTGTTGCTACAAGCAAAATTTATTTTGCAACAGTTGTGGATATCGAAAATAGGCTGGGACGAAGAACCAGATTCGTTTATCATCGACCTTGGAACAAACTTCGTTCTGAATTCCCGCTTCTTTCCAATTTTCCATTACCCCGACAAATCAAACTGTCAAAAACCAATACCTGTCAAATCATCGGCTTCTGTGACGCTTCAATTCGAGGCTACGCAGGCGTCGTATATTTTCGTGTAGAAGAGGAAAATTATATATCTGTTTCTCTCATATCTGCAAAATCTAGGTTCGCGCCTATAAAGTCACAAACTTTGGCTAGGCTAGAACTCCTAGGCGCATTTCTTTTAAGCGAATTAATTGACTTCGTTTTATCTAGCTATGAAGGAAAATTAACTTTTACAAATATCGTTACTTTCTGCGATTCGCAAGTCGTATTGCACTGGCTTTCATCTTCTCCTAATCGCTGGCAAACCTTTGTTGGAAATCGAGTCAGTAGAATCCAAGAAATCATTCCCTCAAACTCATGGCGCTACATTCCTTCTGCTTTAAATGCAGCCGATATTGCGTCACGAGGGGCCACCCCCTCACAGCTCATTTCACATGACATGTGGTGGAACGCACCGTCGTTTTTGTGGTCTCCCGAAAACGAATGGCCCGATTTTCATAAATCAAAAATGCCGATTGATTTCGGAGATATTAATCATTAATCTGGAGGAAAAGCCAAAGGTCTGTTGCAATGCGATAATTGACGTTAACTTCTTAGATCAGCTTCTTATCAAATATTCATCTATATCAAAAATTCACCGTATCATTTGTTATGTCCTTCGAATAGTTAACCTTTTTCAAAACCATTCCTATCAAAAACCCACTAATCCACCAGACCAAAAAATTATTTTTGAAAATATTGTTTTTCCTACCACCGGTGAGATGCAAAGTGCGTTATACCTTCTTATCAAACGCGTTCAAGGTTCTTGTTTTTCTGAGCTTTTTTCCGCGTTATCTAAGGATAAACCAATACCGAAACCTTTTCGAAAACTTTCACCTTTTCTTGATGAAAATAATATCATTAGAGTCGGTGGCAGATTACAAAAATCTGACCTTTTGTTTTATTCTGCAAAACACCCCGTCTTACTTTCGAGTAACCATCGTTTAACTACTCTTCCTATCGAGTCCACTCATAGACAATACCTTCATCCTGGGTTTAAAACATTACATAATCTGCTTTTACAGCAATTTTGAATATTATCTGCCAGATGGGCAATTCAAAGAACCATATCCAAGTGCTTGCAATGTTTTAGAATCAACCCTAAACCCTATAGACCGTCCATAATGAGTTCTTTTCCCGCTCATCGAATCAATCAACTTAAACCTTTTTCGAGTGTAGCTATCGACTTTTGTGGACCTTTCTTTGTGATTCCTCATCGTTACCGTGGTTGTAAAGCTTTTAAATCGTATGTGGAATTATCCATGGAACTGTCCACCGAAGGGTTTGTAGGTGCATTCCATCGATTCATTTCCAGACGTGGAAGCGTGACGCAATGGTGGTCAGATCAGGGCAGTAATTTTATAGGGTTTCGTAACCAATTACTTGATTACGCAAGAAGTGCGTCCACCAGACTTTCTATTCGTTGGCATCTGGGACCTCCTCTCAGTCCACATTTCAATGGCCTCGCAGAAGCTGGCGTCAAAAGTTTTAACACTCACATATACATAGAAGCCGTACCTAATAGTCGCCCTTTATCTCCTGCCACTTCAGACCCACATGATCTTCAACCTCTTACCCCTGGGCATTTTTTGACCCTTGAACCCCTTAATTCAGAAATTCCGGAGTCAGATTTGTCCGAGGTTCCCCTAAATCGGCTCTCGAGATGGCAACTAATCCAAAAACTACATAATGATTTTTGGAAACGGTATTCTGTAGAGTATTTGCATACGCTACAACAGCGACACAAGTGGGCTGATTCGTTCCCAAATATCAAATTAAATGATTTGGTTATCATAACGAGTGATCACATCCAATCACCTTTGAAATGGCCAGTCGGTCGGGTTCTCGAATTGCATCCCGGCGGAGACGGTCAAGTGCGTGTAGCGACGGTACGAACGGCTACCGGTGTTTACAAGCGGCCAGTTGTAAAACTGTGCCTCTTGCCGAATTAAAAGTAACTTTAATTTTTACTACCTATTACCGGGTATTACAATAGGTTTTTCTTTATTTTTATTTTTTTGAATTTTTTGTTTGTTTGTTTTGCCTTTTTCGAGTTTTCATTATCTCTAAATGAACTTACGATACTTATCTGTTTTCCATTCATTTATATTTATCGGTCGATCATTTTTTCTTATATCTATATCTGTCCGGTTGATATTCTAAAATTGTGTGTTTTGGAGGGCAGTTATGTTAGCTCCCGCTAAATTTCGCGGTTGTTTTTAAAATTTTAAAACCACACAATTGGATGACGGACAGAGTACATTTTCCGCGCATTGGACATGCGCACCAAGAATCAGTGAGATCCTTTTCTACCGCCTCGAGAAAATGGCGTGTTAATTTCGTTCTCCAACTATTACAAATTTCTACACTTGAAAGTGCTCGATTTTGGTGTGCTGAAGCATAGAACTAGAAACTTCAGCCCTTCAGCTACATGGTGCCATTAGATCAAGACAGATTTCCGTTGTGTGGTAACAGCAATTAACCTATGGACCTTAATTATTTCGTGATTTCGTATCAATATATTTATGTTTGTTCGCGCTTTCATTTAATTAAATATATACAGTCCACTGCAGTTATCGTTTTTCTAACTGCGGGCAAACACAGCGGTGACAATAAACTTTTTAAAAAACGTAGTGTCTATGATTTAAATAGGTAGGTAATTGGTTATACATAGTATCCGTCACAGTCAATGAAAAAACATTGATTGGCAAAAATATCTACGCCATACGTTTTTTTCTCATTTGATGACGTCATTACAAATGCGTATAATTTAGACTATAGCGTCTTTTAACCACTTTTATAAAGAGACACAGATATTTTAGATTTTTTGTCAATTTCTGACTTGATTGTCTCTTCATTTAAATAATTGTACACAAACAGTATAATTTGCATCAGTTCAAGCAATTTTACGACAGTTATTTGAACAAATTTAAATGGTTATCTAAATTGCTCTAAGCAGCTCTTAAGAGCTGTAAAACAGATCCAACCATCAAAATATTAAAATCCAAAATATTTGAAACCCCCATCCCCGCATCCCCCCCCTCCTTATTACCTAACACAAGCCTCTTAATATTTGAAACCCCCATCCCCGCATCCCCCCTCCTTATTACCTAACACAAAAATACATACTCTTTTACCCGTCTACCAACATAGCTGTAAAACAGATTCAACCATTAAAATACTAAAATCCAACACCTACCTGACGCACGCCTGCGCCGTCGGGATGGTGACATTTGACACATTTAATTTGACAGACATTTCAGACGTTTGACAGCTGGCTTTTGACACTGACATTTGACAGTTGCCACTTGACTTAGATCATCACCCTGCCACCGAGGCATCCTGCTACCACGCCTCTTAATATTTGAAATCCCCCATCCAGCCCCATCCCCCCTCCTAACACACAAAAAATATATACTCTTTTACCCGTCTACCAACATACTGATATAACACTCCATTTTTTCCTACCTACTTTCGAAACTCCAATTTTTAATACCCACCACAAAAAAAACATATCGTACTATTGGGCTCTTGTGCCCCGCCCACCAACAGCCTGATCATACGCCATTTTTCTTTTTACCTACTTTTCAAAACTCGATTTTTTAATGTATACCACATAAAAACATACCGTATAATTCGACTACATGTATCTGCGTGTGACCTTGACTTAGCCACTTTCGCTAACTTGAACCTTAGCGTTTTCTTATGGGAATTAAGATGGGAAAATAGGCAGAACTCCTATAGCCTATTTACTTAGGGGCGACGCATCAGAGCTGTAAAGGTGCTAAATTGTACATCTAGAGTAGCCGGATTAGATGTATTTAGAAGTATGAGTATAGGCGCGCCAATTTACTGTTTCGCCCAGGGCGCCTAAATATTTAGGGAGGGTCCTGTTATGGGCTTCAGTTATATAAATTTATTGTAGGTTCTAAGGTTCTATATAAATCCAAAGCATTTTGAGACATAAAACATATTAATATTTTGACAGCAAATAATTAAAATTTTTGTAGTCGGCATCCCTACTAAATATAAAAATTTTGGTTCCATTTTCGATAATTAAGGTTCTCTTTAAATTTGATATGGCTGTATGATTTTAAACATTGTAAAATTGTCATTTGTAAAATGATATTTAGGTAAATGTTGTATTTTTGGGAATTTCGACAATTTTTTAAAAAGTGCTATTTTTAAGTATGTTTAGCATAAAAACTCCAGCACGATTTTTGTAAAATTATACAGTTTTTGACCCAGAAAATATAGAAATCCGAGGCACACAAATGAAGCCATGTCAAATTGAGCCCTAAATCCAATGTTTTTTTTTATGCATTACTTAAGTTTGAATTTTTTTATTAGACACCCGACCCGGTCTATTTTACATTTACCGCAATATTTTTGTAAATAATTTTGTTAAGTTTTAATAATATTTAGATTAGAAATAAGAATAAAAAAATTAGTAGTAGTACTTAAAAAAATTATTATTAAGAGCATTTTTTTAAATTTTTTTACAAAACGCGATATTGCTAATTTTGGTATTTTTTTGCGCGGTTCCGTGTAAAGATAATATATAAATTTAAGCACATTGTGATACGCCAACTTAAAAATTACAATAATTATTATACGAGATCAAAATCACCACTAAACTGTGTTCGAGGGAAGCAAATAATCTAAAAATTTTAAAAATTACACATTTAAATTTTAGTGAAAATTTCATTTCTAAAATTTTTAATGAAAAAACTCAAAATATTTGTTGAGATTGTTATAGAGCGGTAGATAGATACATCTACTGGCTACATAAAACTGAAAACAAAATTGTCCTACAAATTACCGTTTTTGAGATATTTGACAAAAAGTAGGTTACTATCAATCTATACCTTTAGGGCATCGCGACGCTACCTATAATGCGACGCCGAGCAAATCACTGTTTTTTCCTAACTTCGTAGGGAGTGCTTAAACAGCATGCCAAGTTATATCAGAATCACCCAAAAATTGAATATTTCCAATTTGACTGCCCGACCAATAGTGCAAAGACTATCCTTACATATTACCACCGGCTAGAACAATTGGACAAAAGAACACTAAGTGATTTTTCCAGAATATTCGAAGAAGTTCGATATTGTTTTATTCAAAAATTAAAAGAGATATTTGAGAACCGACTTCGACATTAACTTTACAGTCCAAAAATTGACAATTAATTAGAAAACTTCCAGAAAATTCCATAACATTCTACGACGTTCTATTCGAGAACCAGAAGAGATATCCAAAAAGCGACTTCGATATTAGTTTAGTTAGTAAAAAAGTAAGAATCAGAAAGAATTTCTAGAATATTCCATAACATTCCACGACGTTTTATTCGAGAACCAGAGGAGATATTTAAAAGGTGACTTCGACATTCGATTAGTAATTTCAAAAGTAAGAATTGGAAAGAATTTCTAGAATATTCCATAACATTCTACGACGTTTTATTCGAGAATCAGAAGAGATATCCAAAAGGTGACTTCGACATTAGATTAGTAATTTCAAAAGCAAGAATAAGAAAAGATTTCTAGAATATTCCATAACATTCTACGACATTCTATTTGAGAACCAGAAGAGATATACAAAAACCGACTTCGACGTTAGCTTAGTTATTTAAAAAGCAAGAATAAGAAATAATTTCTAGAATATTCCATAACATTCTACGACGTTCTATTCGGGAACCAGAAGAGATATACAAAAACCGACTTCGACATTAGCTTAGCTATTTAAAAAGCAAGAATTAAAAATATTTTCTAGAATATTCCATAACATTCTACGACGTTCTATTCGAGAAATAAAAGAGATAATAAAAAAAGTGACTTCTACATTTGCCTAGTAATCGATAGAGAGAAATTACTGCATTTACTAGAAAACTCCAGATCATTCCATTAGGTTCTATTTAAGACTTCGACATTCGCTTTATAGCCCTAAAATAAACGTTTTAATCAGGAAGTTGATGCTTACTAGACAAGGATCGGCAAAGATGGAAGATCTGACTAAAATGATGCAGGTTCTAGCAGCTCAAATGGCTCAAAACCACAACGATATAAGACAGACCATTGAGCAAAATCAGGACAATATGAGACAGACCATTGAACAAAACCAGGGCGATATGAAACGGACCATGGACGACATGAAGCAAACCATGAAACAAAACCAGAATGATATGAGACATTAGATGGCATGCAAGAAAACTTCGATCAGATAAAGAGGAACTCTGAACAGTTTAGAGAGTTCCAGGCAGCAACCGAAGATCTTAAGGAAGAAATAACTCAGAGAATGCAGAATGTAGAAGAAAAGGTACAAAACAAATTGCAGAATGTAAAAGAAACGTTACAGAACAAATTGCAGAATGTTAAAGAAAAAGTGGAGACCAAGCTACAGAATGTGAGAGACGAAGTTTTTCAAAGAGTGGAACAAAAGCTCCAGGATGTGTCTAAATAGCTTATACAGCTTCAGAAAGAACACAACAAAATAAAAGCTCAGGGATGTGTTGTGAATTCCAACCAAAACATTAAGCCCCCAAATTTTGACGGTACGTCTGGTCCACCTACAAACAACAATTTGAAGCTGCCGCCGCAGCAAATGGTTGGGACGAGGACGAAAAAGCTAGAGCGTTGTTAGGAGCTCTACGGGAACCTGCTCTGGGACCTTTACAGTCCATTCCAGTCGAAAAAAAGCAGAATTATAACGCTTTAGTGGCAGCGTTAGAAAGAAGGTATGGAGACGAACACTTGCGAAATTTACATTGGTCAGAATTAAATATTCGCCAACAAAGAGCAGGAGAGTCATTACAAGAGTATGAGGCAGATATCAGGAGGCTGATGTATTTGGCTTACCCAGAAATGCCAGAAAATTACAGAGATCCCTTCATGGTAGACCGCTTTATTAATGGCTTGCGAGACATGGACTTAGCAAAGTAACTCCGTCGAGAACGCCTCCATAACCGCAGCGAAGTGTTGATTCGAGCCCTTGAAATTGAGTCATCAAATAATTTGTCCAGGCCAAAAGTAAGGGCTGTCTCAATATAGGAGGGTGAAGAAATGAGCAATGAACAAGAGGTTCCCTCAAAGACGCCAAGCCAAATTTTTTAATCACTGATAGAGAAGATGGACTCTTTAAAAGAAAACAGACGTCCCTCTTCAAATGGAAAGTGTTTTAGATGCGGACGTACAGGGCATATTCAACGCGATTGTCGTGTCCAAATAAGGTCTCGCTCACCATCTAGCGGGACAGAGTACCGAAGAAGAAATCAGGAAAACTAAAACTAGTCAACGCAGAGGGGCGGGTGTTGGCTCAAAGGAGCGTAGCCCCCAAAATTTACTCAATTAAGAGCTTAAAACATACTGCTGACAGTCTTAACTTCGACGGACTTATAAATGGAAGACAAGTTAACATAACAGTAGACACTGGTGCTGCCATTATCATTGCTTAAGTTCAAAATTGCAACGAGATATAAAATTCGACCAACAGAGAAGAAAATAACACTTAAGACTGTGACTGGAAAATCCGCCGACGTGTTGGGGCAGACAGACATAGACCTACAGCTGGGAAGATTAAAGATTCGCCACACTGTATTGGTTGCCGAAATAGAAGACGAATTTATTTTGGGAATGGACTTAAGTAAACATGGATTTGCGTTTGATAATAAACTTAATACCCTAAGATTTGGGAACGAAGAGTTCATTTTATCAAATAGTCACATCAATAAAAAACCAATTAAGGTGGTGGCAGTATGCACAACAAGACTGGTCGGTAATAGTGAGATTATTTGAAATTGAAAAATGCTCCACGTAGGAGAGTTGAAATCACAATTAAATAGTGAGACCATAAATTTGGGAGGCTAAAAAGTAAAACATCAAGCTGCGTCGGACTCATAAGCCAACAGAACACACCCAACACCTACCTCGTTGCAAAGTCACTAGTTAGAAACGACATCCCGATTAGAGTTGCCAATATTTTCCCAAATAGTGTCAAAATTAATAAGGGGGAGGTGGTAGCATTATTTGAACCAGTCCAGAAAGTAACAAGATGTGAAGAGCCAACTTCGGAGGATAAAAGCAAGTTACCAACGGAGATACTTCAGCAATTTCAGTCAACTTGGCAACATCTCACTCCAGAAGAATTTAGTAAAGCGAGAGAGTTTATAGAAGAACACAGTAATATATACCTTATTCAACATTCCATCAACACTGGCGATGCCCAACCCATAAGACAACCCCCAAGAACACAATCTCATTAATAAAATGCTCAGCGATGGGGTTATTGAAGGGTCGTCAAGTCCTTGGCCATCTCCTGTAATGTTGGTCACTAAAAAGGATGGAATTACTAGATGTTGCGTCGACTACAGGAGACTTAACGATGTGACCAAGAACGATAGTTACCCACTGCCAAGAAAAGATGACACATTAACAACATTGGCAGGATCATATTGGTTTTCTACTCTTGACCTAAAAAGTGGGTATTGGCAAGTAAGAATCTTTGAAAGAGATAAAGAGAAGACAGCATTCTCTGCTGGAAGTGGACTTTATCAGTTTAATGTGATGCCATTTGGCCTATGCAATGCCCCAGGTACATTTGAAAGACTAATAGAAGTCGTTCTACGAGGCCTGACTTGGAAAACCTACCTAGTCTATTTGGATGATGTCATAGTAATGGGAAAATCATTTCAAGATCATCTAGAAAATTTACGAGAAGTATTTTCAAGAATCAGGAACGCAAACCTTAAACTAAACTCAAAGAAGTGTTTTATATTCCAAGAAAAAGTTGAGTTCCTGGGTCACGTCGTTTCCCGAGAAGGCATCCATACCGACGAAAAGAAGTTACAGGCAATAAAAGAATGGCCTCAACCTCGTGACAAACATGAATTGAGAAGCTTTTTGGGTCTGTGTACATACTACAGACGATTTGTAGAAGGATTCGCCAAAATACCGTCTCCATTACATAGACTTACAGAAGATAAAGCTTCTTACAAATGGAATACCGAATGTGACCAAGCATTTAGAAGACTAAAAGCAGCATTATGTTCTAGTCCGATTCTTGCATATCCCATTCCCAAAGGTAAATTCATATTAGATACTGATGCGAGCAACGATGGCATAGGAGCAGTACTCTCCCAAGTACAAGATGGAGAAGAACGGGTCATCGAATTTTTCAGCAAAAAGCTATCCAAACCAGAGAGAAATTATTGTGTTACCAGAAAGGAGCTCCTAGCCATCATTAAATCCGTAGATCACTTTCACAAATATCTCTATGGGCAAGAGTTTCTGATTAGAACGGATCATGCTGCGTTACAGTGGCTCATGAAAATGAAACAACCTGAGGGGCAAGTCGCGAGATGGATAGAAAAGCTACAACAATACCATTATCAAATTAAGCACCGAGCGGGAAGGGTGCATAATAATGCGGATGCATTGTCCAGAAGACCTTGCCCTGAGGATTGTAAACATTGCAGGAAAATTGACCAGAAAGAAGGAATTACCTACGTGCGCCAGATAAAGTTAGAACCAGATGAAGAATGGATGTCGGCTTCGATTAGAACCACACAACTTAACGACAAAGATGTAGGACCTATCTTGCGATTGAAAGAAGAGAACAAGCCACGACCATCATGGCAAGATATCGCAAACCAAGGGGTGATATTCAAATCACTGTGGGCACAATGGGATTCACTGATAGTAGAGGAAAACATCCTTAAACGTGCCTGGGAAAGTGCCGATGGCCTTACTGTTATTAATCAAGTAGTAGTTCCTAGGAGCATGGTAGACAATATAATGGCCGAATGCCATGGTGGAAAATCAGGCGCGCACCTAGGCATAAATAAAACCATGGACAAAATTCGAAACCGATTTTATTGGGTCAATTACTTTCAAGATGTGAAAAACTGGTGCCGCCGATGTTCGACTTGTGCAGCCAGCCAAGGTCCCAAAACAAGGTCCAGAGGTCAAATGAAACAATATAACGTAGGTCTGCCAACCGAACGCATTGCTATTGATGTGGCCGGACCATTTCCAGAAACTAAAAAGAGCAACAAATACATCCTTGTTGTCATGGATTACTTTAGCAAATGGCCAGAAGTTTTTGCTTTGCCTAACCAAGAGGCCGCTACAGTTGCAGAAGTTCATAAAACAATACATAAAACACGGACTACTGCTTTACATCCGCAGTCAGATGGCATGGTTGAAAGATTTAATAAAACAATAGAAGAACATCTGTGCAAAGTTGTTAATGAGCACCAAACAGATTGGGACCAATATATTCCATTGTTTTTAATGGCCTATAGAACCGCCATTCACAATACGACAGGGGCTACTCCATCTAGTATCCTGTTTGGTAGAGAACTGCGTTTACCATGTGATATCATGTTTGGTTCACCTGAAGAAGAACACTTAGAGGTTAATGACTATGTCGAACGGTTAAGGCAAAAGCTGCACGATATCCATGAAGTGGTTAGAGAGCGAATAGAAATAGCCAGCGACCGCATGAAAGCGAGATATGACCTGAAAGCAAACTCTTCAGGGTTCAAAGAGAATGATCAAGTCTGGCTATACAATCCTCAACGCAAGAAAGTAGGATCACCTAAGTTTACACCACCATGGGAAGGACCTTATAAAGTTGTTAAGAAAATTAATGGTGTAGTCTACTATTGGTGCAAGAATTATTTGCCAGCTTTTGGCTACCTTTATATTTTAATATTATTTTTCATTTCAAATTTCGCGGGGTATATGCATATGACTTATCCCCGCACCGAGACACGCGCGTGTCTGCGCGAGGAGTCGCAATTGGGAAACCGACAAGAAGCACAAGAAACGCCGTGAGTGCAACAATTTTCCCGACCAAAACGACTGCAACTAGATGAAAACTAAGGTAGGTGCACTTTAGATATTTTATATGCATCGTTTTTACTGATTTCCTTTCAATAAACTTTACAATTACGTTTTTCAATTTCTTATCTCAAAAATTTGGGTATTTCTTGAATGAGTGGTGTAAGTGGTGAACCAGCCAACCTAAACTCAACCCTACTTACGTTTGCACCCTCATTTGATGGTCCTTCGAACCGGATCCTTTTAATTTACATTTTCAGCAGTTATCCTGTAATTTCCAAACTTACAAATTTCCAAAATTTTCCGTTTTCGGCGAGATTTTTCGTATTTTCTTAAGTCACGTGTGTTAAAAATATCAACTCGGGTGAGTTATATATCGAATATCGAATATACCTATGGAATTAAAAGGTATAGTCAACCAATACAGTATTGTAAGCTACGCGCGCGCTGTTTGAATTACTTGACTTGGGTTACACTGCCGGCATAGGCATTGGTCGACATACTTGATCGCGGACTCCGGTAATTTTGTAAACAGCCCGTATAGCATAGGGTATATAGCGCTCGACTCGTGATCCGCAGGGCATGGGATCGAGACTCATTCAACACAAAACTTTTTTTTCTTTACTAGTATTGGTAATATCAGAGAAGAGTTAGTATAAACAACCTTAATTAAAATTTACTAATTACTAATTAATAAATCATTAAAATAAATTAAACATTTTTTAATTTAATGAAATTTTTATGAATTATTTTTTTCTTTCATTTTATGAACTAAACTTGGATTTTTAAAGCGTTTTAGAAGTTTTAACAAATCTTTGGTTTTTAGAATAAAAAGGTAATTTTAAAAATCAAAATGTCAAAACCAAAAAAGACATTATTACTAGACAAGCGTGCTATTTGTTTAAATCAAATAACCGAATCGAATGAGGTCGCGAAACAGCCGAAGGCAGATTCTTCGTTCCAGTTCCTTTTCAAATCTAGGTACGAGGATAATGATGAATGTCATCAAAAGTTTTACGCGTCTTATAACCAAAGCATCGGATCCCTCGAGGAGTTGGGACTCGATTTAAATGAGCAGGACAACATAAGAGAAAGATTCGATTTACTTTTTTATGAATGTCGTGGCATTTATTATGATATTTTTCGAGCCAGCAATACTAATTTCGTTTCACTAAATACTTCTGCCAATAGCCCTAGGTCAAATTCTAGATCTTTTCTTTTACCCAAGTTGGCTAGTTTCGATGGCAACTATAAGAATTGGCAACATTGGTTTGACCTCTATAAGGTCATGATTCATGATAGCGACTTGAGCGATATAGAAAATTTTCAGCACTTACGTAGTTCAGTGACTAACGAAGCACTTAGTCTGGTAAAAACAATTCCGTTATCTGACAGCAATTATCATATTGCATATGAGGCTCTAGTCAAGAGATATCAAAATAAGCGTCTCATAGCTACGACTGCTTTAAATCCTATGAATTCCGTTCCGGTGAAAACCAGTTCTGCGAAAGAGCTCCGTTTTATGTTAGACACCTTTTCCGAGAACTTAGCCATTTTGACGGAACTCGGTTTTCCTACGACAGAGTGGAACTTTCTTACATTTAATCAATTGCTTTCCAAGTTGGACGTTAAGCTACGCACAGAGTTTGAGCTATATTATAGCAGAGAGAAAAGCCAAGTCGACACTCCTTCTTACACTGACTTGTACAGCTTTATCGAAAATCACTGTATAGCCTTGGAGTCTGTCCAACATATGCAGTCAATTAGTAAGCCCCCCTCTAGTTCAAATCATGCTAAGCCCCTGAATAATAATCAGCGGAACTTTAGTCACAATAATTATCCTAAAAATACATAAACTTCATCTTTCAATACTACAGTTTCAAAATATTTCAATTCAACCAAATAAATCGTTCAACTCAAATGTCAAATGCCATTTGTGCCAGTCCAATCACGTCCTAGCCAGATGTCCCGATTTCCTAAATAAAAATTCAGAAGAAAGACTTTCCTATGTAAGACAAATTAACTTATGTGAAAATTGCATGCATTTTTCTCATCAAACAAGGAATTGTTCTTCTTCTTATAGCTGCAGAGGGTGTGGCCTTAAACACCACAGTTTACTGTGCCCCCACCCCCGTCAGAACAATACACGTGCTCAGCAGGGTACAAATACTAGTACTCAGGAAAATCCACACTTTCTTTCTGTTTCACAAGGTACTTCCTCAACAAATTGTCACGCCACAACTATTCCCAATCAATCTACTTTTCTACTTTCAACAGTGGTAGCTGACATTTTGGATTCTAGAGGAAATTACTAACCCGTGCGGATTTTGCTAGATTCAGCATCTGAAGCCAATTTCATTTCGGAAAAATGCCTTAATAGACTAGGTCTCCCCAGACAACAATTTTCAATTTCCATTCAAGGTCTAAATCAAAAGGCATCTTCGACTACCAAAGGCAAAACTAATTGCATTATTCGACCACAGGGAAGAATAGATCCTACCTTTCAGTTTGAGGCTTTAGTATTGCCTCAATTATGTTCCAATATTCCCTCTGTTTCTATAGATTCCAGTCAATGGGATCATATTCGGAACATTAAACTTTCAGACCAAATTTTCAACATACCTAGCCCCATAGATATTTTACTCGGTTGTGAATTATTTCCTCAGATTTTAAGAAATGGAGTCATGGTCAAAAAGGGCAAGCTAGCGCTTTTAACAGTGTTTTCGGTTACGTCTTGATTGGTAAGGTAGACGCTTCGACTCAGTCCAAGCCAAGTACAGTCGTTAGCTGTTATACATCTTTAGAACCGCCCTTAGAAGTTTGTTTAGAGAAATTTTGGGAAATAGAACAAGTCCCACATAAAGTTCACAGCAGCCCTGAAGATATTCTATGTGAAAAAATCTTTTCGGACACAGTATCTCGTAACGAATCAGGCAGATTCATAGTTTCATTACCTTTCGTTAACTCAGAGCCTACTTTAGGTGATACTTATCCTATTGCTGTAAAAAGGTTTAAATCGCTCGAATTCCGACTTCTTAAAGAACCTGTGCATTATGAAGCATACAAAGACTTCATGAAGGAATGCATATTATCAAATCACATGATTCCAGTCCCTACATTTAGTTCCAAAGAAATCTTAGACTGTTCATATTTCATTCCCCACCATAGTGTTTTCAATAGGGGAAAAATTCGCTGCGTTTTTGATGCTTCAGAAAAGGTTCCTGGGGGTTTATCTTTAAATGATACATTGTGCGCAGGTGCTAAACTTCAATCGGATGTCCGCGAAATACTTCTGAAATTCCGATATCATGCTGTAGTGTTTACTGCAGATGTTGTTAAAATGTTTCGACAAATTCTTGTCACACCTGAGCACACACGATATCAGAATATCTTATGGAGATTCTCTGAAACCGATCCCATTCAAACCTACTCTCTCAGAACTGTTGTCTATGGTCTTAAATCATCACCCTACTTGGCTATACGTACTCTACAGGAATTGGCTAGATTAGAGTTTAAAAACTTTCTTATGCTTCTAGAGTTCTGTTAGAAGACGTCTACGTCGATGACGTTTTAAGCGGCCACAATTCCATAGTTTCGGCCATAGATCTACAGCAAGAAATCATTTCATTATTACGTCGAGGTGGTTTCGAGCTAAAAAAATGGGCAAGTAACAAACCAGAACTTATTTCATCATTTCCTGAGACGGACACACAAATGTCTATTTCTTTCAACAAAGCAGAGCCTAATTTTGTCAAGGTGCTTGGTCTCCAATGGAATCCAGTGACAGATTCATTTACATATCCTGTTATACCTGACGATAATCCTTGCACTAAACGTGGAATCCTTTCTCAAATAATGAAAATATTTGACCCGTTAGGTTTCTGTTCTTCAGTATCCTTACTGGCCAAGCATCTGATGCAAGATTTATAGAAGGAAAAGATAGAGTGGGACTCTCTTCCGCACATTCATATCATAAATACTTGGAATCAGTTTCGCATGGAGCTTCCCGAACTTTCTAATCTTCATTTACCTAGACGTCTTACAATAGACAAACCTACTCGCATAGAATTACACGGATTTTCCAAAGCTTCAATGGTTGGTTATGCAACCACAGTCTACCTTCGTATTGAAGCATCTTCTGGCGAGCTGTTTACTTTTCTTGTTATGGCAAAATCTAAAGTTGCACCACTTAAAACGGTTAGTCTCCCAAGACTGGAACTCTTGGGCGCTACCCTACTGTGTGATCTTATCTCTTTCATTCAAGCAAGTTACGCTGAAACTTTGGTGTTTAATGAAATTTGGGCGTGGTCTGACTCACAAGTGGCCTTGCGCTGGTTATCTGATTCTCCCCATAGATGGGTTACATTCGTCGCTAATCGTGTTTGCAAAATCCAAGAAACTTTACCCCCTTATGTATGGCACTATGTTCCGTCTCCTAAAAACCCAGCGGATTGTGCTTCTCGTGGACTTACACCTAACCAACTTGTTTACCATGACATGTGGTGGAAAGGTCCACCCTTTCTAAGCCTTCCACGAGAGGAATGGTTTAATGGCTTTCATTGTCCAGATCTTTGCGACAGTGGGGATTTGGAAGAACGCAAGACATTTCTCACGGTCATGTCAGACCCACATGAGATCGATGTTCTCTTGAATAAACATTCTTCTCTCACGAAAATACAACGAATCATTTCCTACACGCTTAGACCCATTACGAAAATCTATTACTCAGATCTTTTGGTAACGGAAAAGGAACTGCAGAATTCCATGATTATTCTTGTGTGTATTTTCAGATCTTATTTCAAAATTTAAAACAAACAAGTTGCTTCCAAAACCTTTTCGTAAACTTTCGTTATTCCTGGACCAAGAAGACTGTCTCCGAGTAGGCGGTCGCATTAAGCATGCTTTTGAACTTTCTTGTTCTGCTAAGCATCCGTTGCTCTTGCCACGTTCACACCGGCCTACTACAATAATTATCGAATATACACATTCAAAATACTTTCATCCAGGTCTCAAAACCCTACGTTATCTGCTAAGGCAGCAATTTTGGGTGCTGTCTGCTCGATACGCTATTGAAAAGGTAGTTTCTAATTGTATCTTATGCTTCAGACTTCATTCAAAACCAGCTGTGCAATTTATGGGAGATTTACCTCCTCAAAGGATTTCCCAGTTAAAATCATTTTCCCAGGTTGCCGTGGACTATTGCGGACCGTTTAATATCTTAATGTCAAGACACCGAGGTGCCAAACTCTATAAAGGCTATATTCTTGTTTGCGTTTGTGCTGCAACCAAAGCAGTTCATTTAGAATTAACTTCCGATCTTTCAACAGATACGTCTCTTGCGGCCTTTAAAAGGTTTGTCTCCAGACGGGGAAGGATATCACACGTTTATTCTGATAACGGTACCGCCTTTGTCGGTGCAGATATGTTACTTCAAACCTACTCAAAGGAAGCATGTGAAAGCTTAAGCATTTCGTGGCACTTTTCTAGCCCTGGAAGTCCTCACTCAAACGGTTTAGCCGAGGCTGGAGTAAAATCCATCAAGGCTCACCTCAAACGTGTTGTAGGCGAGCAGCGCCTTACATATGAGGAATTTACTACCTTCTTGTTTCAAGTTGAGGCTTTACTCAATAGTAGACCTCTCTATGCTCACAGTCTAGATCCAAATGTCCTCCTTCCGCTGACACCAGGTCATTTTCGAACATTGGAGCCTTTAAATTCTATACCAGAACCTGATTTTTCCGACCTCAAGTTTAACACTTTGTCTCGCTGGCAGCTTATCCAAAGACTTCAGCTGACTTTTGGAAAAAGTGGCGTTTAGAATATTTAAACACACTTCAACAACGTGTTAAGTGGACTGAGAAATGCAATGACATAAAAGTCAACACTTTAGTCGTTATTAAGAACGAGCAAAAACCACCTATGCAGTGGTCGCTCGGACGTGTTGTAGCGCTACATCCAGGTGTTGATGGGCTTACTCGCATCGTGACAGTAAAAACCGCTACTGGTACTTATCGAAGACCGGTGGTCAAGTTATGTGTCCTGTCCCTGCCGGAGGTAGAACACAAGTAAATTTTTCGAAATTTTGCTCAAAATTTTTTATTTTCTTTTCTTTATATATAATTTTTTTTCTTTTTGTAATTTACTAGAATTAAGGTAAATTTTCGTGCATACTTGCACGATTTGGATAATTAGATATAGTTTTTTTTTCGTATCTTTACTAAAAACACACGTGTTTTGGTGGCCGGAAAAGGTTGGTGCAAGAATTATTTGCCAGCTTTTGGCTACCTTTATATTTTAATATTATTGTTCATTTCAAATTTCGCGGGGTATATGCATATGACTTATTCCCGCAGCGAGACACGCGCGAGTCTGCGCGAGGAGTCGCAATCGGGACACCGACAAGAAGCACAAGAAACGCCGTGAGTGCTACAATTTTCCCGTTTTTCCTATCTTTCAAGCGACCAAAACGACTGCAACTAGATGAAAAGTAAGGTAGGTGCACTTTAGATATTTTATATGCATCGTTTTTACTGATTTCCTTTCAATAAACTTTACAATTAAGTTTTTCAATTTCTTATCTCAAAAATTTGGATATTTCTTGAATGAGTGGTGTAAGTGGTGAAACAGCCAACCTAAACTCAACCCAACTTACGTTTGCACCCTTTTTTCCTATCTTCCAAGCGACCAAAACGACTGCAACTAGATGAAAACTAAGGTAGGTGCACTTTAGATATTTTATATGCATCGTTTTTACTGATTTCCTTTCAATAAACTTTACAATTACGTTTTTCAATTTCTTATCTCAAGAATTGGGTATTTCTCGAATGAGTGGTGTAAGTGGTGAACCAGCCAACCTAAACTCGACCCAAGTTAACGTACCCTTATTTGATGGTCGCGAATCCAGAGAAGCCCGAAATCCAAGATGAAAGTTGTTCATCTAGACAGACTAAAACCTTACCTGGTAAATGTTGATCGAGACGATTAAACCTGAAGAGGAGGATAGTGTTACAAGTTTAAGTTATTTAAATTTTATAGTTAGAAATTATTTAGGTTTAGTATAGTATTAGGTCGACTTATCTTATGGTTGTATTGTTAGTCTAGGTTTTAGTTGCGTTATCTATGACATACTCGTGCTCGGCCACACACCTTCTGGAAGAGACGAGAATGCTCGTGAATCGAAGAAGGATGGATGGTTCTCGAATAGTAGGCATACCCTATGGGCCGGACGTCGCGCATCGAGTCAGTCAAAGATAACCAACGGTAGTGATCGCCAGATATTAACACGAAGTTAATAGGCCGAATAAAGTAGTGAATTATTAGTAAGTTTAAGTGCGTGTTTTCGTACATAATTTGTCGAAATAAATTGACAAATCGTTTTTGACATTTGCGGGTTTTAATTGTTGTTGAGAACCCGTAACAATATGTTTTTCAGTTATTGTAGTAATTTTATAAGTTTTAAAATATGTTTTTAAATCTGACTATATTACTTAACTCTACGCAAGAAAAACAGCTATTATTTTGGTAAAAAAAAATTAGGCTCGGTTCGGCCTCGATTTTGAAGGATTAATGTACATTTATACATTTTGATTAAAAAAATTTTTTATAAAAATTTATTATCGCTCTGTAAAATATTTTTAATTTCTTTTTGACACTTATCGCCCCCAAAAAATGCCTAAAGCGAAGCACTCTGTCACCCCCTAGTTAAGCTGCTGATATATGTACAGCGTGTCCCATTTTCGATGGGATTAAATGGGAAACTCGGTTATTATTAAAGATATTGATTTTCTGATTGCACCTTACCGTGCTCTTTTTTTGAGCCCTTAAAAATGGCGTAATCAGATTTTTGCTATACTCCGTAGTTTCGCTAATACAGGGAGTTTTTGAAAAAATTGTATTTTTAATAATCCCTTGTATCTCGCTTATTTTGCAAGATACTTTTATTCTGTAAAAACATTGTTATGGCAACTTTTTTAGAAGAAAATAATGACCTTGTCAATTTTTTAAAATATTGTTTAGTTTTTGAGATATGGTATTTATCATAAAAAAATTAAATACGGACCTGGATTTTTTTTATTACTTTTTTGATTGGTTTCATGCTAGTATTATCATAAAATAATAAAAACTTAAAAAATTTTTGTTTTAAGATGAAAAAAATATATTTAATATTTAAAAAAAAATTAGTCCGAACCTGGATATTTCCAACATAAATATAAACTAAAAATTGCTAGTTAAACAATTTTTAGTTTAACTGTTTTGATACTTAGCATATTAAAATGGTTTTACGTTAATTTACAGATTTATTTGAAACGAAGTCTACGAAAAATACAAAAAAAAACAAATTATAAAAAATAACTAATCTTTCTGATTACCATTATGTGTAAGACATTGTTGGCATTTTTAAGTAATTTTTCTTAACGCATTTTGCATAAAAATATTTCTGCCATTTAAATATTGGGATTTTGTTGCTTGAATGAAGCAGTCAAACATATCACATTTTTCAAAATCTGGATATGGTCGATTTCTAGCCAGTTTAAAATAATTGTAAGCTATTTGCAAAAATGACAAGTAAAATGACAATTTCAATTCCACGCTTTTGTTTTGTAAATTTCACGACCTGCTGTTCGGTTATCAAATAATTAGTATGATATTATTTTTGTAACTTTGTAACGTTTTTTACTTTATTTATAAATCTTTTAATTATCATTTCAAAACAGATAAACTAAAAATCGTTCAAATAGTGTGTCTTGCAATTTTTAATTTATAATTACGTTGGAAATTTCCAGGTTCGGACTATATTTTTTTTTTCAAATATTAAATTGGTTTTTTTAACCTTAAATTAAAAAAATATTAAAGTTTTATCATTTTAAGGTAATAATAGCATGGAACTAATCAAAGTAGTAATAAAAAAATCCAGGTCCGTATTTAATTTTTTTATGATAAATACCATATCTCAAAAACTAAACAGTATTTTTAAAAATTAACAACGTCATTATTTTGCACTAAAAAAGTTGCCATAGAAAGGTTTTTACAGAATAAAAATATATTGCAAAATAAGCGAGATACAAGGAATTAATTAAAATGCAATTTTTTCACAAACTCCCTGTATTAGTGAAACCACGGGGTATAGCAAAA
Organism: Aspidapion aeneum; assembly: GCA_963576565.1. Classification (NCBI taxonomy): domain Eukaryota; kingdom Metazoa; phylum Arthropoda; class Insecta; order Coleoptera; family Brentidae; genus Aspidapion; species Aspidapion aeneum. Next base: position 147,675,180 of record OY755038.1, read on the forward strand.
ATCTGATTACACCATTTTTAAGGGCTCCAAAAAAGAGCAAGGTAAGGTGCAATCAGAAAATCGATATCTTTAATAATAACCGAGTTTCCCATTTAATCCCATCGAAAATGGGACACGCTGTACACCATATCTTAAACGTTTATTTGAATAGATATCAAAATATGATAAATACAAAAGTTTCATATTTTTTACGAAGTTTATAAAATGTCAAAATTTGACAGCTTGATGTCTTTTTTTAAATTGAACACCCTATATATTATTTTAGATTTTATTAGACCTTTTCTTTCTGATTTCAAAAATATATACGTTGAGGTTATTTAGTTTATTAGTTTTGGAGATATAAGCGTTTAAAAGTTTCTTAAAAATTTCAGTTTCAGCCATGAAAAAGACAATTGCATTGACACAAAAAGTGATGCTGTTGCTTTTGTAAGGTATATAATTTACTAATATCTCCCATCTGTGGTGATTCTGTGCAGTAATGTGTGGCACCGCAAGCCAGTAAAAGCAAAAATATAATACAATTTTTCTTGAGAAAAAAATTAATATCTAATACTTTATTGATAATTTTCGACATAGCCTCCTTGATTATTGATAAAATGTTCAATAATTCTAATAAATTTTCTTTGAATAGCTTAATAGATAGAGTGGGCAGAATTTCCATTGAGATCGACAAATCTGTGGTCAATAGGCAAAAGGGAATATCTCAGAAAATGCCACTTTTCAGGAGAACCAAAAAACAAAAAAAAGAATTCTTCATATTTTGTTTATTTTTGGAAATTGTTTAGAAAAAAAGGCGAATATTTATATGTTTTTGTTCAAAGAAACGATTTATGCAATTATTTTTGAGTTAATATTTTCTGCAAAAAGTTAAAAAACAATTAAAAAATGCCATATCTTCTCCAAGATAAAAAGTTTGATGCGGCAGAAAGACATAACTCAAGATGTCTCATCAATTTTTTTAAATATTTTTTGGCAAAAGGGAATATGTTGAGATGTGCCTTTATGTCAATCAACCTGCTTTGAAAAATTCGGTTAAAATTTTCAATATCTACAGATATAACTTGGGTTTTGGCAATAGTAACTTACTCAAAAAGGACCAATTTTTTTACTACAAAAATAACAAAAAGGAAAAAGAAACTTTTATTTAAAAAAATATTTATTCAGAGTAAGAATATTAAAAAACATTTAAAAATACGGTTTAAAATCTTTTTCTGGACGTGGAGGAGATACAGAATACAACTTATAAGTTTTGACAACTACTTAATTTTTTACAAAAAATAATAAAAAATTATAAAAATACAAAACGTAACACAACGTAAATAAGTACTTACATCTAAATCCTTATCAAATTGGATTACCAAATATTGTTCAAAAAATAAATAAACTAAAATTCTGCGTCGCTTAATTCGCGATCCACATCAGGATCAGTGTCGTTTAACGAATGAAACTTTTAAATTTTTATAGAATTCTCGAGCCGATTCATCAATTAAATTTGATAGCTCTAATAAATTTTGTTTTTTTTTGGTCTATGGCTCTTTCCAATGTATAATGGTCGGGCAGCAAAACACAATTTCTCTCCAAAACTAATTGTAGAGCGACCCAAGAGAAGTAGAGAAATTTTTTTTTTGGCTCGAACTCTACTGATTGCCGCGTTTTAGTGCCCTTAAATTTCAAATTTGCACCTTTACATTCTTTTCCAATATCTTAAAACTAAAAACAGCTAAAATATTTTTCATGACAATTTTCATTACGTAATGTAACGCAACTTTTAAAAATATTTTTTTATATTAAGAAAAATAATGTTAAACTCAAAAACTTTTTTTCTATTTACCAAAGTAGTGATTTTTTTAAAACTTAAAATTTTGGACCCAAAAAGTTTCTGAGGCGGATTTTATCTGACATACTTTTTTTTCTTTCTTTTGAGTTTGGCTATATCTCACTTTTTAAAATTTAAAAAAATCTTGCAGAGAAAATCTGTCGCAGAGTAACAAATACCATGCTGTCGCGTTTTTCGCAAAATACAAAAATTTTGGACTGCTTATACAAAACAATTTTTTAAAACTTTATTTGACCAAAACCTAAAATAACTTTTACCGGTTCTGATAGAAAACTAAATACAAAATTTTCTTTCTTAAAAAAAAAAGTATTATCCTATATATTCAAAAATTCACCACAAACATGGAAAAATCATAGGTTTAAAATAACGGTTTTTTAAGCAAAAATTACATTGAAGATAAACGGCTGGGGATATTTTATTTTGCGTTTAATTTTGGGTCCCGCGAAAACCCTTGTTCTAATATAGACAAGCTTTCAAACGGTATGCAATTTTTTTTTTAAATCTACTTGGTAAGTGATAGCAAAAAAGCGTTTAAAGTTCGCTATTTTTCAGTTTTTATTAAAAGATATTCTATGCTATTTTTCAGTTTTTATTAAAAGATATTCAAATCGTTTACTGGCCGGTCATTAAACCGCCATTTTCGTCATTTTTTGGGGGATTTTGATAAACATTGGCATGATTGTACATCAACTTGAGCAGAGTAAAAAATTAAAAAAAAAATGGTTGGTACGCTCCTATAAGTTGCGTATCAGTGTCCTTAAATTTCTGGTTTGCGCCTTATCACTTTTTTCAAAATATCTCAAAATCGAAAAAAGCTAATTACTTTTTGATTGCTGTTTTAATAAGGTAAGACCTGTCTCTATGGGCCCATGTACCACAACTTTTAGAAATATTTATCGATTTCAGACAAAATAATGTCAAAATCCAAACTTTGACAAATTTACCAAGGTGGTGATGTTTTTTAAACTTGAATTTTTGGATCCTGTCCAGAAATTTCTGAGGCGGATTTTATCTGACATATTTTCATTTCTTCCTTTTAAGCGTGGCTCTATCTCACTTTTTAAAACATTAAAAAATATTGCAGGAAAAACCTGTAGCAGAAACATATACCAAGCTGTCGCGTTTTTCGCAGAATTCAAAGATTTTGGACTGCTTATAGAAAACAGTTTTTTGAAACTTTATTTGACCAAAACTTATAAAATAATTTTTACAGGTTCTGATAGAAAACTAAATACAAAATTTACTTTCTTAAAAAAATATTTAATAAATATAATCTAATATATTCTAAAATTTACCACAAACATGGAAAAATCATAGGCTTAAAATAACGGTTTTTTAAGCAAAAATGTCATGTTTGAAGATAAACGGCTGGGGATTTTTTATTTTGAGTTTAATTTTGGGTCCCGCGAAAACCCTTGTTCTAATATAGACAAGCTTTCCAACAGTATGCAATTTTTAAAAAAAATCTACTTGGTAAGTGGTAGCAAAAAAGCGTTAAAGTTATCTGTTTTTTAGTTTTTATTAAAAGATATTCAAATCGTTTACTCGTCGGTGATTAAACCGCCATTTTGGTAATTTTTTGGGGGATTTTGATAACCATTGGCACGATTGTACATCAACTTGAGCAAAGTAAAAAATGTGGTGATTTTTTCAAAACTTCATTTTTTTGATCCTGTCCAGAAATTTCTGAGGCGGATTATATCTGACATAATTTCATTTCTTCCTTTTATCTCTCTTTTTAAAACATTAAAAAATATTCCAGGAAAAACCAGTAGCAGGACCACATATACCAAGCTGTCGCGTTTTTCGCAAAATTCAGAGACTTTGGACTGCTTATATAAATCAATTTTTTAAAACTTTATTTGAACAAAACATAAAAGACTATTTACTGGTTCTAATAGGTAACTAAATATAAAATTTACATAACTAAAAAACAATTTACCGCAAACATGGAAAAATCACTGACATAAAATTACGGTTTTTTAAGAAAAAACTACACATTTGGAGATAAACAGCTGGGGATTTTTAATTTTGCCTCTAATTTTGGAGATCCCGAAAACCTTTGTTCTAGTATAGACAAGCTTTCAAAAGGTGTAAATTTTTTTTCAAAATGTAAAAATAAGTTGTAGCAAAAAAGCGTTTAAAGTTGGGTATTTTTCAGTTTTTTAATAAAATATCCAAATCGTATACTGGTCGGTCACTTAGCCGCCATTTTCTTCAATTTTGATGGGACTTTCATAAAAATTGGCAAGTTTGTACATCGACTTTAGCGAAGTAAAAAAAAAAGTTGGTTGGTACTCCACTTTCAACTTTCCAGTTTGCACCTTTTCACTTCTTTCAAAATAACTGAAAATTAAAAAATAAAAATATTTTTTATTACGGTTTTAATTAGGTAAGACCTGTCTCTATTGGCCTGTTTTACATAACTTTTAGAAATATTTTTTATTCTAAGAAAAATAATTTTAAATTAAAAATATTGTAATTTTTTTTTTAACTTTGTGAAGAAATTTCAATGAGCATTTTATCTGACGTACATTTTTTTCTTCCTTTTGAGTCTGCCTATAATTTGCTTTTTAAAATAGTAAAAAATATTACAGGAAAAATAGGTACAATTTTAGTTTGGGTAATTTTCATTATTTTTTAAAAAATGTTATATTTTTTGTTTTATAGCGGTACCGAAGGGCGGATTAATGGCGATCACTCAATCAAAAATGTTTCAATATGTTGGCTTGTGTTTTTTTTTTAATGCTAATAAATACTTATTTATGTATAAACCTTAAAATAACTGACTATTACAGGCAAAATTAATTAAAATGAACAGATTTGTCACCGAGGACAGGATATGACATTTATGTCCTTGCATTGAATCCAAAGAAATGTTTTAAAAAATGAAAATTACACTTATTCCAGTAAAATGGGCTGAGCACTTATATCAACTTATTTGTCTCTAATGAAATATAATTTTATGAAGAACCTATTTCTAATGGCTCGCTTCGCAGCCCACGAGAAAGACCGGCCCGAGCGCGGAAATATCACGTGACCGTCGGAGTCCCACAAAAAAACGCCTCACGACCCGCTGTCATTATAAAACATATGTGTGTTCAGTTTTGGTATGTTTGTTTACGTCGATTTTTTTTTAATTCGGGCACGAATTTTATGTGAATTTTATCAAAGTTATTAAAATATCGCAGCCCTCGAAAAAGACTGTAGTGGGCTGCGTTAAAATAATTAATGGCTAATGAGTAAATTATAAAGAATATACCTATAAGATAAACAATGCCGCGAACGTGTAATTAGTGTTGTTCCTTGTCGGTCCAACTATAAAAACGAAACCTAATATGTTGCAAACGGGAAAGAAGTGGTAAAAGCAAAGATCTTGGATAAGATTGATCAAGTAATAGACATTTTCGATAGTGAGAGTGAAAAATGTGTTCAGTTGTCATTTCTTATTGAACAATTAGGTCTCTTGAAAAGGTAACCTGAGAATCGAAGATATGATGGATACACTTTAATGTTGGCTTCATCTTTGTTTATCCAGTTATCCAGTGCATACACGTCAATTTACAATTCTAAGGTAATATGTTTTCCGCACCCTCGCAATATTAAAAAACTGATTTGTAAAATATTGTTCATATAACAGATAGTAATCTCTCTGGTAGTGTGAAATATTTAAAAAGTAAGATACAGCTTTTAAAAGAACATGAGTTGGTAGTTAACTTACACTTTATTGAAATAGATATTAAACTTTGTGCTGGGTAATTTTTCAAAAAATTATTGTCGACCACTACATTCAGTTCATTGAATGGGCACTTATTCACAAAATCACTTGTTTCTTTTTAATAAATTATTGTGAAATGTTTTATATTGAAAATTTTTCTTCAGATAACTCTAGAGTGTTTTTGTGGAGAAAAACTATTGTCAAAGCTTGAAAAAATTAGTTTAAGGGCATGTAAAGTTTTTTACAATAATTTTATTAAAAAGCACAATGATTTAGTGTCTGCTAATAAATCTTTGAATAAGAACTCAAAGATGATGACAGTCAAAGAAAAATTAAAAAACTAAAAGCTTAGGTTTGATATGTCCAATTTTGAAAGATTTGTATAGATTTGAAGTTACTAACGATATTATGTACCTAATATATGTACCTGAAGCTATTAGAGTGCAAATTTCGTATAATTTTTTATTTTATAGATTCAGATCTTTTATCCATAATAAACACATATATCAGCAAAATATTTTTTTTAATTTTTGCCTACAGAAGAACAAAAATTGTTTGTTAATTTATTTAAATTGTGTAAAAACATATAATATATTAAGCAAAACAATAAGAATCCTGGGACTCCTAAGATCACGTGACCGCCGACGCCGACTTGCTTATAACGCGGCATGGCCGGTCTTTATCGTTGGCTGCGGGCTCGCTTGTATTATGAGATACTATTTTAATTTTACAGGTGCCGTACAATTTCTTAAATTTTAAAATCGGGTTAGCACCCATGTACTATTTAATGTATGAAATAATTCAATTTTTTTTTAACCTTTTGTATTTATTAAGAGATTAATATTTTTTAAGGAAAATTATAAATATTTCTGAGCTTTGTAAATAAATAAAATAAAATAAAGTTAGCACCTTTACTAATGTGTTAATTCCATTTACTTCAGGCTTCTAAAGTATATTAAGAACTTAACACTAATTTAGTACATGGTAATTTTTGTAAGAACCCAAAATTAACCGCAAACTAAAAAATCACCTGCCATTTATCTATAGTTTCGCTTTAAAAACTGTTATTTTAAACCAGAAGAAATTTCGAGTGTGTAGTAAATTTTTCATTTTTCTATTTTTTTAAATTATTTTGTATATTAGTTTTTTTATCATATATGCTTTTAAATTTTAGTCAAATAAAATTTTAAATATGGTTTTGTATTTAAGCAGTCCAAAATCTTTAAATTTGCCCGACCACTATATAACTTGGATATTTTTTTATAAAAACTAAAAAATATCGAACTTTAGATACTTTTTTGCTATCACTTGCTATATTTTAAATAAAATTACACCGTTTCAAAGCTTATCTATATAATAGTAAAAAAAAAGATTTTTCTGGAACCCAAAATTAAACACAAACTAAAAAATTTTCAAACGCGTCATTTTCGCTTACACAACCGATATTTTGAACCTACGATTTTTTTCCCGTTTGCGGTAAACTTTTGAACATTTTGGATTATATTAATATATTTTTTTAAGCAAGTAGGCCAGCGGAATTACCATATTTTAAGGCAAAAAAAATAAAATTATTAACAGGACTTGGAGTATTGGAAATTGTAGAGCGGCGAAAAACGAAGTTAAAGAAAATAAATGCGTGAGCAGGGGCGTTGCGGGTTAGGTTTGGGGGGGTAAAAAGTGGCAGGGAATCGTATTATTGCGATTTCCGGCGAAAGTTGACCTCCGAGAAAAAAGTCATATACAGAAAAATCATAGGCCATGAAATTGGCTAAAACTCTTGTAAATGATATTTTCTACATAACCTCAAAATGTTCGAGAAAAATTTTAAAAACCGTAATTTTTTTTATTTTTTGTTTTTTATTTTTTATTTTTGCAAAAATAATGTCAGTTTAACAAAACTTGGTAAGAGTAGAGCTCTTTGGGTGCTAAATGTCTACAACATTTTACAAACGAAAAAATTAAGTTGTTTCAAAGATATTTGTTTTTTCCGCTCAAAAACACTTTATTTTTATATGAAATTTCTCCTTCAGAAAATCATCATATCCAGTTCTGCTGGTACTCAGTTTTTGGCACTGAGGTATACTTTTTGGCGAAATAAAAGAAGATAATATGCGTCATTTAAAAAAATGTCCAAAAAAGGAAAAAACTAAAAAAAATTGTCACAATTATATTAAGTTTCTGTAGTTATTTTATAAGTTTTAAAACATTTTTTAAAACTGACTATATCACCCAATTTTACGCAAGAAAAATGACTATTTTTATGGCTAAAAAAAAATTGGGCTGCCTGCCTTGCTTTTGGAAAATTAATGTAAATATATACATTATGACAAAAATTTTATTTTTTTTAATAAATTTTTTTTATCGCTCTGTATGTTATTTTTAATTTCTTTCTGAGTTTTATCGCCCCCAAAAAGTGCCGCCTAAAGCAAAGCACTCTGCCAGCCCCTAGTTAAGCTGCTGATATATGTGCAGGGTTTTCCCGTATATTTTTACACCATATCTTAAATGTTTATTTGAATAGTTATCAAAATATGTAATACAGAAGTTTCATAATTTTTTACGAAGTTCTCGAAGAAGAATCTTAGGGTCAGAATGTAATGTTTTTCTAAATGTCAAAATTTGATAGTTTGATGTCTTTTTTAAATTGAACATATATATTATTTTAGATTTTATTAGACCTTTTCTTCCTGATTTCAAAAATATATATGTTGAGATTATTTAGTTTATTAGTTTTGGAGATATATGCGTTTAAAAGTTTTAAAAAATTTAAGTTTCAGCCATGAAAAAGACAATCGAATTGACAGAAAAAGTGAGCTGTTGCTTTTGTAAGGTACACAATTTGCTAATATTTTCCATCTGTGGTGATTCTGCGCAGTAATGTGGGGGGCGCAAGCCAGCAAAAGCAAAAAATAATACAATTTTTTTTGAAAAATATAAATATCTAAAACTTCATTGATAATTTTCTACATAGTCTCCTTTATTATTTAATTTTGAATAATTCTTATAAATTTTCTGTAAATAACTTAGTAGATAGACTGCACAGAATTTCCATTGAGATCGACAAATATCTGTACTATTTTCTCTTGTAAAATTTGAACTCTCGAAAACACGTCAAATTCTACAAGAGAATTGTGTTTTTCATGGTTTTGATGTTTTAAAGAGTATCAATTTAATTTTTAAAACTTTTAAACGCATAAATTTCCAAAACTAATAAACGAAATAATCATAACATATATATATTTGAAATCAGGAAGAAAAGATCTATAAAAATCTAAACTAATATATAGGGTGTTCAATTTTTAAAAAAACCTGTCAAATTTTGACATTTAGAAAAAAAATTACATTCTGACTCTAAGATTCCTAAAATTTGTAAAAAATTATAAAACTTTTGTATTTATAGTATTTTGATATCTATTCAAATAAACGTTTTAGATATGGTGTAAAAATATACGGGAAAACCTTGTACATATAGAAATTGGCTTAACTAGAGGATGACAGGGTGCTTCGCTTTAGGCGGCACTTTTTGGGGGCGATAAAACTCAGAAAGAAATTAAAAATAACATACAGTGCGATAAAAAAAATTATTAGAAAAAATAAGATTTTTGTCATAATGTATATATTTACATTAATTTTCCAAAAGCAAGGCAGGTAGCCTAATTTTTTTTAGCCATAATAATAGCCATTTATCTTGCGTGGAATTAGGTAGTATAGTCAGTTTTAAAAAATGTTTTAAAACTTATAAAATAACTCCGATAACTTAAAAAAATATTGTGATTTTTTTTTAGTTTTTTATATTTTTGGGCATGTTTTTAAATGACGCATATTGTCTTTTTTTAATTCGCCAAAAAGTACATCTCAGTGCCAAAAACTTAGTACCAGCAGAACTGGATACGATGATTTTCTGAAGGAGAAATTTTATTTAAAAATAAAGTGATTTTAAAAGGAAAAAACAAATATCTTAGAAATTTCTTAATTTTTTTGTTTGTAAAATATTGTAGACATTTAGCACCCAAAAAGCTCTACTCATACCAAGTTTTGTTAAACTGACATTATTTTTGCAAAAATTAAAAATAAAAAACAAAAATAAAAATGTTAATTTTTCTCGAACATTTTGTGGTTATGTAAAAAATGACATTTACAAAACTTTTAGATATTTTCATGGCCTATGACTTGTCTGTATGTCACTTTTTTCTCCGACGTCAGCTTTCGCCGGAAATCGAAATAATACGATTCCCTGCCCCTTTTTACCCCCAAACCTAACCCGCAACGCCCTGCTCACGCATTTATTTTTTTTAACTTCGTTTTTCGCCGCTCTACAATTTCCAATGCTTCAAGTCCTGTTAATAATTTTCATTCTCTCAAAGTGTAATTTGGCTGGTCTAAAGTGAATTTGGTATGTAGTTTTTTTTTAATTAGAAACGGTAAATGTCCTTTTAAATTATGGTCAAATAGAGTTTAAAAAAGTGGTAATGCATAAGTAATCCAAAATCTTTGAATTTTGCGAGTAACGCAACAGCTTGGTATTTATGAATGTGCTAAACTCCATGTACAAACTTGCCAATTTTTATGAAATTCCCATCAAAATTGACGAAAAGGCCGGCTGAGTGACCGACCACTATACGATTTGAATATTTTTTAAAAAAACTGAAAAAAATCCAACTTTAAACGCTTTTTTGCTACCACTTACCAAGTATATGTTAAAAAAAATTCATATCGTTTAAAAGCTTGTCTATATTAGAACAAAAGTTTTCAGGGGACCCAAAACTAAACGCAAAATAAAAAATCCCCAGTCGTTTATCTCCAAATGTGTAGTTTTTTCTTAAAAAATCGTTATTTTGAGTCAGTGATTTTTCCATGTTTTCGGTAAATTTTTAAATATTTTGGATTATATTTCTAAGTTTTTTTTAGGAGAGTAAATTTTATATTTAGTTGTCTATTAGAACCAGTAAATAGTATTTTATGTTTTCTGCAAATAAAGTTATAAAAAATTGATTTGTATAAGCAGTGCAAAGTCTTTGAATTTTGCGAAAAACGCGACAGCTTGGTATTTGTGATTCTGCTACAGGTTTTCTCTGCTATATTTTTTAATATTCTAAAAAGGGTAGTATAGCAAGACTCAAAAGGCAGAAAAAAAAGTATGTCAGATAAAATTCGCCTTAGAAATTTCTTGACAGCATCCAAAAATTCAAGTTTTAAAAAAATCACTACTTTGGTAAAATGTAATGTAAAGTTTTGACTTTGACATTATTTTTTTTTTAAATCGATAAATATTTTTAAAAGGTTTGGTACTTAGGCCCATAGAGACATGTCTTGCCTAATGAGAACCGTAGCAATAAATATTTAGACTTTTTTTGATTTTGAGATATATATACCGGAAAGTTCAGGGCACTGATACGCAGCTTAGAGAGACAAATCCACAAAAAAATTTTTGGTTTTTTACTTTTCTTGGGTCGATGTATAAACGTGCCAATGCTTATCAAAATCCCCCAAAAATTGACGAAAATAGCGTTTTGCTGCCCGACCATAAGCTGGTAAGGTGACGTCTGTTCCAAAGGTTGATTGTTTTCTTAAAAAGTTTACTTGGTTAAACTCTTCTGTTTCAGATAAACTTTTTTTGAATTTGACTAATCCAAATTGTTTTTCGTATCTCACCCATTTTTGACTTCGCCATACCAGCTTTTTACTATTAGCATTTTTAGCTGTTCCAAAAAAATCGAAAAAAGCACATGTTGTATATTTTATTGATAGAAAGAAAACCTTGAAGGTAGATGGATAATTTATTAGGTACTTACCAACATTAGTTTTTTTGTTACTAATTTGCTGTCACTATGGATGCGTTTATTATTTGTCAAACCAAATAAAGCATCTTGATCAATTTTGTAATAAGGAGAACGTAATATTTCCGTTTCATTTTTCACACATGGTTTGGTAACTAAAACGAAAAATATCTTAGAACACTACAAATCTCTATTATTAAAAAGTTTTTTTACCGTTTGTATCCTGGAACTGAAATAGGCGTACTAAGTTTGGGTTATTGGCATCAGCGCCAAATAGATATCTATTTGCAGAAATAATTTGTTTGTTTCCTATGTCAGATAAACTTAAACCTAAAAGTAAAAAAAACTGAAAATAAAATAGTTGTGCTGGTTCGACTTCAACCTAACCTATTAATAATTATGAACAATATGCTATGTTCCTTAATGATATGCTTATATAAGGGGGTGATTCCTGAGCTCATTTGAAGAAAAAAAATTTCAGATAAACATATGTCCTAAACGTCCTAACTTTTGAACTACAGGGTGATAAACTTTTCAAAAAAAAAACATGTTTTTATTAAATATCTGGAACACTATATTAGATATCTTTACGAAACTTGGTATGTGTATACTACGCAATTAAGCCCAATTTTTGGTAAGCAACCTTTTTTTAAAATATTCACCAGAGGCGCCCGTACGGGATTTGCTTTTTGAATTTTAAAGAAGAAAATGATACTCCACTGGTTTTTTTTTCAAATTGGGTACTTTTACACAAAAACTACCTCTTGCGTTTTTTTTTGTAAAATGCACCGTTTTTGATGAAAATAATTAAATAAAAAGCTATTAATTTTAAAAGAAGAGTTTTACCTATAGTATAGCATTAGTACCTAGTAGCTCAAAAGTTATGACGTTTGGGACATATGTTCATATGAAGTTTTTTTCTTAAAATGAGGTCAGGAATCGCCCCCTTAAATATTAGCATATCATTAAGGAACACCCTGTATATTAACAAGTAATAAAAATTTAGCTACATGGATTAATCTGCTGCAACAAGTAATTATTGTCAAAAATTTATTTCAAATACTTACTATGCTTAGCTTTTTCTTGCCATGCTAATTTTGAATTGCTGCTATCATTGCTTTTTTCAGGGGTCAAATCTGGGTCTACAAATAAACAAAATCACGAAAACTTTAACTATCGGGTTTAACTGCCGAAATGAAAGCAACATTTCAAATAATTATTAAAAAGTCAACTAGCATAAATAAATTTACTTACTGCACATGGTACGTTTTTTCTGGCAAGGGGCGTTGTTTTCTTTATTGTGTTGGGAAAAATCTATAAAAGAAAGAAACAATAAAAATTTAGATAATATAGTGAAAGGTATAAAAGACTGATACTAATGTAAAATTTACCATTTCAGCAGAATAATGATATACAAAATATAAAAAAATTTAAAAGCGTTATAATTTAACCTACCTGAAGAGTTTTCTTGAGGCAGTTTCTTGCAGTTTTCCATAATTGAGCTAGTACGTTTTTGAACTTGGGGCATTTTGAGAGCGAAGGTGAATGCCACCCACCTCTATAAACCTGTTCTTTTATACTTTTTTACCAGTCCGCGAGGCAAAAGGGCATATCTCGAGTTATTTTGATAAAAAACAAAAAATACAGTCTGGCAAAAGGGAACATCTCAAAAAATTCAACTTTGTCATAAGGCAAAAGAGAATATATTGAGATATTCCAGCGGAAATGAAATAAATGCAATATGGCAAAAGGAAACAACTGAAAATGTGCTGTTTTGCCTGGTATATATGTAAAAAAATGTGGGTAATATTTGATGTTATTCTTTTTTACCGTTCCCATGTTTTCAGAATTTACCTCAATATTTCGATAAATACCCTTGTGTTAGAAAAAAAAACAATATATAGGGAATAATTCCAGATGTTACTTTTTGCCAATAAAACAAATTCAAAAAAGGTCCAATTATTCCCTTTTGTCAACTAAAAACTTTTTTATTTTTAACAGCAGGGGGTCGATTTTTGCATATTAACCTTCCGATCGTTTTGGCCAACTAAAAAATTTTAGCCTCAAGATTTAAGTTGAAGCCCGGCAACGCCGCCGGTATAAACTCCACAGCACCCCTTGGCAGTCGCGATGAATAGCGTGGAGTGTCATCGCACAGTGGGACCAATTGTTATAATTTAGCGGTTTTGTATTACAAGATTAAGGGGTAGTAAATCCTCAAAATTTTAGCTACCGATGTACTGGGTTTCCTATAAAAACATTTCATATTTAAAATGCAGCTAAATATTTGACTAGGTACTGATTTTAAAAAATTTAAAATATATGTAAAGTAAATAAGTTTTACAATCCAACTAAACAAAAATGATCGCAAATATAAAATTTATATATTTTCTTTTAATTAAAAAACTGCTGCGTTTACATCAGTATATCAATACAAAAGGTAGAGAGTTTTTTATCGCTTATTTCAGATACTACTTAACCAATTTTAATGAAATTTGGCATACATGTTTTATAAGCCATTCTCCCTTGTTAAGGCGATTTTTTTACGCTATGACATGTGCAAGTCAGGCCGAACCAGCGAAGCCGGCTATTGTTATTTTTTTAGGTTAGTTATTAATCAATTGGAATAAGAAACCGATACCTTCCTTAAGGCTGTAAATGCAAATAAAGATTAATACGGCTTTTTTTAAAATTCAAGATGGCTACTATACGCTAAAACTATAAAACTTATTTGTTTTAATTGACGGAACATTTATATTTAATTTGGTTTAACGGTTACAAAACTACTAATTTAAAAAGGCAGTCATTAAAAAAAAATTAAAGAGAATGTCACATACTTGGACTTATATAACGATACTCTTTTTAAAAATAATTCCGCATTTTTAGATTATTTATAGTTTTTACCTGATAGCTTTGGCTGGGATGTGGGTATAATTGTTTTTTTCCTTTAAAATCGGTTTAATTTTAAATTTAATCACTACTCAAAAGTCAAACTCTTAAGGCAATCCAAATATAAAATAAAAATAACTCCATTTTGATGGTTATAATGTTATATTCGTGAAAATGCAAAAATGTACTTAATTAAAGTTTTTTTTTAATAATAACTAACCAAACCACTTTTAATTAATGTTTTAGTACAGTTATTCCTTAACCCCCATTCTTTATGTACAATTTGTACGGAAAAATAATAAAAATTTGATTTAATTTGAAAAATATTATTTATGTTTACTAATACTTGTCTACTATTTAAAACTATCGGTCATCTTTCATATGTATAAAATAATGTCTAAAGTAGTAAACACTTGTTTAATGGACTAATTAGGTCAAAAGTCATAAACCTAACCGAACCAATGCAAAAAAGTGCGGACATTTGTAGCCTAGCCTACAATTAGTACCTAGACTATTGCACCACCGTCCGTTCATTTGATAGGTTTAATTTTTAGATCGGAAAAAGATTTAAGTAATGGAAGATATAAGGAAACTCGTACAAGGGGGACGAGTGTGATATAGTTTAGGTAGGCTAGATTAGTTTACTGAAGATGGGCTCCATCTGCTAGTACCTAAAATAAGTATTGCAAAAAAATACAAATAATAAGTATTTTCTTTCTTCTACCCTCCCACCCACCCACTAACCTTATTGTGCACATTATAGAAAATATTCAATGAAAAAAATGTCGCCGCGTACAAAAATTTGAGAAAAATTAGGCACTATTAGAAAAAAAATCGTTTGCTTAGCACGCTCTTCCACTCAGACCCATATAAACAGGGTGTTCAATAACATAATTTTAGTATTAAATTTCTTGAGTGATTTTAAGACACAAAGTTCATATTAACATAGGTCTACAAACGCTTAGTTTTCGAGATAATATTTTTTGTTTATTTTGATATAGCCGCCATGCCATACCGAAGCATTTTTTATTTTGATGCTAGCAGTCTTTGGCGCAAAAGCTTTTTTTTAAACTGTTAGAGATGCGAAAAATTGCTAGAGACAAAAAAGTTTGCAAACGAAACAAGGATTTTATTTCTTGTTTTAAAATCTACCAGTGGCTTACAACAAAAAATATCCCAGGAAAAAGGTGACATGAGCCCTGAAAAAGTATAACCTTCTAGATTTTTACTATTGTTTGGCATGTCTTATAGTGTAATGACAACAGCTAAATATATGTGTTAAATTTGAGCTGCATATCTCAAAAACTGCACGAGCTATAAACAAAAAACTAAAAAATATATGAAATTTTAACACCCTGTATCTCGAAAACTAAGCGTTTGCGTGTCTATGTTTATATAAACTTTTTGACTTACAATTACTTAAACACCTTGTATAAATAAAAATTTTTATATGATCCGATTTGAATTAGAAATTCAGTACAAAAAAAAACTGTGTACTAAGTAAAACATAGTACATACATAAGTTTGAAACACATATTTAAGTCCTACAAGTTTCTTAAAACATTGTTGCAACTCTTGTCTTTGGAACTCATGTTCCACAACGGCACAGAATTTTGTCTTCTTTTTAAAAACATTTTTTGTATGAGAAGAGAGGACACTCTGATCTATCTTTTATATTTCACCATAAAGATTTCGTTGAGCTTTTACTTATGGAAAATAAAAACGTGATCTAGTTTATTTAGGAAAATACCTGTTATGTCTGATCGTGGACACATTTCCCTACCCAAATGCAAAAGTGAGTTTTAAAAAGTTACGTCATATCATTAAATAAAAATCTTCAGTCCTTATGATATCGGACGGAGGGCAGATTATGGTAGGTTGGTTGTGAGGGGGCTGGTTATGGGGGGAGGGGAATCTCTTACTTTACCCCTTTTCATAGAAATACAGGCAGTTATCATTTTGTAGGAATCTATTTGTATATTATTATTAAACTACAAAAACAGCAATTAAAGTAAAATAATGTTTTCTTTTTTTAGGGGAGCTTATTTTTTTATAATGAGACTTAATTATGTTACTAAAATTCTAGAAAAAACAGAGCAGGAAGGCCTAGTCCGCATGTTATTTGTGGACTTGGTCAGCGCCGCTGATAGATTATGTTCATTTCGTTTGAAGGGGGCTAATTTTGATCTTAGAGGGCTTACCCTTGTTATATTTTAAAATAAACTTTTTTTTATATGGGGTTCATCTTACCAAATAACGAAATAAAAAAAAAGGGTTTTAAATTCAATAAATTTTATTTCACAGGAAGAATTTTCCGTGACAATATTCTTCTACAGTTTTATATTTTCACTTATTTTAAACCTCTTTTAAAAATATTCTTTTCATTCCTAATATGCGCATATTCGGCATTTAAACCTCTTTTAAAAATATTCTTTATATTCCTAATATGCGCATATTTACTAGCTAAACCTAAACCTAGAGTCGAATAAGCCTTAATTAAAATGGATCTTACTTGAAAAATTAATAACCACAGTCCAGTCAAACTTTTTATCTGTACATCCAAATTTTTCCAACTATTTGTCAAGTCTCTACTCTGATTCTAATTCTTATTCGTCGAAATTCATAATTCTGAGCATAGTTCTAATTCGTCACAATTCTTAACTTGGGATTAATTCTAATTCGTCAGAATTCTTAATTCTGTTTATAATTCTGATATGTGAAGATTCCCTCCAGAATTCTTTTGGAGACCTTAGTATTCCAAAAACATGTCTTTCAGTTCCAGCTCTCTCCCTGTTTCCGTTCTTCCTGCAGTTTGGCTTTACCAGTTATCAGGTAGTTTCTATTAACTTATTATAATTAGATGTACAAAACGCATACTGGTTAATGACTTCAGCCTAACTAATCTAATCTCTTCAGTAAGTTTAATTTTAGGGCAAAAGGGACGAAAGAGGTATACAAGGGGAGGTTTTTAAATATTTAACTGAAAGCATTAGAAATTATTATTATTTTTTCCCTTTTTGGTGAATAGGCTCTTTTCACAGCAACCTCATTGTTACGTGGCAAATCTTGCCCGTAACAACACCTTAGGCAAAGTTTCGAAGAAACTTTTAAATCCCGATTTCCCAAGAACACTAACAGAGAACCTGCTTTCAACTTAAGACAACTTGTATGAGAATCCTCAGCGAGGCATTTTACTTTTCCTGCTGATTTGAAGCTATCATAAGGCTTAGCCATCACGGGGACTAGGTCCTGAGCGATGAGACAGGCCTTTAGACAATTGTCACGTCAATCAAGTTTTCGGCCAAGATTGACAAAACAACAATCCAACTCTGCTATCAACAACGCATGATTGGTAAACAACTTAAAACTACAAGAATCCTCAGTAGACACCTTACTTTCTCCTACTGATTTGAAATGGTTTGCACACACGACAGGGAAAGAGATAGACAAAGTAGAACACAGAACAGGTAGCCTGGTAAACCCTGAATCTGTGGAGTGATAAGGTCACTGAGGGGTAGTAGGGACTTACTTCTACGCCCGACCATCATGAACAGATGAGTGGCCGTCCTTGGACTCCGGTCACAAGTTTCTCGCTAAAACCTGTCACTAGTCCACATCACCTGAGCGATCCGGCCCAAGTGTGACCTGAACAAAATACTCGTAAGGTTAACGGACATTGTAACCTTACGAGGGCTTGTTAGAGGGACTTAGTTAACCCCCATCCTAGGAACCATGGAGCGGTGGTATTCTTTTACCCACTGAACGAGGTCAGCAGGGGCCCTCAGCTGCAGAGCCGACGCAACCGCGCTTAGACCAGGTTAAAGAACTAAGACAAAAGAAGCGACAACCGAGAGAAATAAATTAAGCAACAAAAGAAAATCGAGGAAAATGGATCGTTCGCCACCGTTAGACGTCATCTTCGTCATCAGGAGGATGTGCTTTTAGGTCCTGCGCATGCCAAACTCCAACACTACGTCCAGACATATCAGACAAAATTCCAAGGGTTGTGAACCTTAGAAATGACATAAGGACCCGTATACTTCGGCAAAAATTTGGACGTAATCTGTCGAGCGGCATCTGAGTGAGCAAAGTTTCTTTTCCATACCTGATGATGAAGCTGGAAACGATCTGAACGTCTTCGAAGATTGTACCGAACTTTCGTTTTCTCATAGTTAAGCGTTAGTCGTTTTTGAACGTCCTCAAACAGCTTTTGTAATGCTTCTGCCTTTTCCGGAGGAGATGCAAGGGTAAAATCATTAGAAAAAGGAAATTCATGTTTGGCCAAATGAACCTCATGTCCAAACACAATAAAATTTGGAGAAAAACCTGTTACACTGTGCTTAGCGGACCGGATAGCGAAAGCTAATTTACCCAAGTACTTATCCCAGTGTTTATGATCCTTGGAAACATAACCGCTCAGCATGGTTTTAAGGACTCGATGAGATCGTTCGACCGAATTTGCCTGAGGATGATAATTAGAAATATACTTAATCTGAGTGCCATATTGGGTAACTGCGTTCTTAAAAATACTGCTTTTAAACTGCGTTCCATTATCGACTATGACCACATCCGGTGCACCGTACACGTGTATTACATAATCTTCCATCCAACGAGTTAGAGAAAGAGCTGTTGCATTACGAAGAGGAAAGAACAAAACGAACTTGGAAAAACAATCCTGTACCGAGAAAACATATTTATAACCTTGAGTAGAGCGAGGCAAAGGCCCAACCAAGTCCACACTCACCATTTGCCATGGTCTAGTAAGAGTAGGCATTATGCTCAGCATTTCTCCTATTGGCGGTTTTTGCTCAGGTTTGGTTTCTAAACATGTTCTACATTTCCTGATATACTTTGCAACATCATTTCGCATATTCGGCCAATAAAAGTGTTGAACAATACGGCTCAAAGTTTTAGCAACCCCTAGGTGGCCACAAGTTGGTGGATCGTGGTGTTCTCGTATAATTTGGGACCTACGCTCTCGAGGCACAACTTCTAACCAGTCAAAATCTGAGGATGAAAGAGTGGGATAGGGAATCTTAGCCCGTTTAAACACCTTACCATCGATAATTTGCCAAAGAGGATATTTTGAAGAAAAGGCTTGAATATCCGCCATTATTCTTTTATACCAAGGATCGGAAACAGGCTCCGGGTTCACAACAATCTCAGCAGCATCAATCTGAGGTACCGTTCTCGACAAACAGTCTGGTACAACATTGTCTTTACCTTTTCGGTGGACTACATCAAAATCATACTGCTGGAGACGAATGGCGCATCGCGCAATCCTACCCAAAGGATCTTTAATCGAGTTTAGCCACTTTAAACAATGTTATTACGGTGAATCTAGCACCTTCAATATAAGGTCTGAGCTTCTCAATAGCAAATAATACGGCGAGACATTCCTTCTCAGTGGTAGAATATTTACGCTCCGCTTTTGACAAACTACGACTAAGGTAACAAATCACCTTTTCCTCGCCATTTTGTTGCTGAGATAAAACGGCACCAAGACCATAGTCTGAAGCATCTGTTTGGACGACGAAAGGCAAGTCAAAATTCGGACATGACAAAATTGGGGCTCGAACGAGATGTTCTTTAATGGTGCGAAATGCACGTTCACACTCAGAAGACCAAGTGAATTTGGTATTTTTACGAGTCAGAGCCGTCAACGGCGCAACAATAGAACTAAAATCAGGAATAAACCTACGATACCAAGACGCTACGCCAACTAATCTTCCAATTTCCGTCACCGTCTTAGAGGTTGGAATCTGTACAATCGCTTGTACCTTATCTGGATCTACTAACAGCCCTGAACAATTTATAACGTAACCAAGATATTTTAATTCGGGTTTGCAAAAGACACATTTTTCTTTATTTAAATAAAGTCCAGCCCTTTGAATTCGTGAAATCACCTCCTCCAGAATCTCGAGATGCTTTCCAAATGGATCAATTTCAGAAGAATCAGTGCAAATAATTACATCATCAAGATATACGAACACGTATGGCTCCAGATCCACGCCGACAACTCTCTCAATTAATCTTTGCCACACCGCAGGCGCATTGGTAAGTCCAAATGGCATTCTTCGGAATTGGAAAAGACCACGACGAGGAACGGTAAAAGCAGTAATAGGCCTTGCTGCTTCTGACACAGGAATTTGCCAATAGGCCGACTTAATATCCAACGTACTCAAATATTTGGCATCTCGAAGTTTGTCAAGTGTATCGGTGACAAAAGGAATGGGATATGCGTCCTTGACAGTAACTTTATTAACCGCTCTGTAATCTACACAAAAACGCCAATTTCCAGACTTCTTTTTAATCATTACAATCGGTGAAGACCATGGTGAATTTGAAGGTTCGACAATATTGTCTTCTAACATCTGATCCAACTCAGCATCAACTTCTTTTTGTAGAGCAGGTGAAATTGGATAATAACGCTGCTTTATGGGATCAGAATTAACTTTAATCTCTAACTCAACAAGACTTGTGCAACCAATGCTACCAGAATCTAATGAAAATAAACGAGAAGTCAAAGAATCTAAGGTAGAACGTTGTTCGGACGACAAAGTGTCTAGGGATTCAATAGCCGCGACCGTATTTTTAACATCTAGGGAATTATGAAATCGCCATTCACCAGCACGCAGGTCAGGAATGATACCCATGCGACTCCAAAAGTCAACACCTAAAATTATGGTATGAGGCAGAGACGGAACCACCAAAACCTCCAGTACCACTACCTTACTTCTCAACACAATGGGTAATTCAACCGTACCTAGACACTGACATCGCTGGCCATTAGCCACTGTACACTCAAGGTTATCATTAGCATTTAATCTACAAAATTTCTGAAGGAGCTGCCAACCTACATTTCCTAAAATTGTTTTTGAACAGCCACTATCCAATAAACCTAACACTTTTTTCCCATAGATACTTACCTCTAAGTAGGGACGTTCATCACCATGCGCATGACCCAAAATAAAATCTAGAACAACCTTGTGATCATTGGCCATTAGGGATGGGGAGGAACTCAGTTGGCCACCTGACCTCCCGACGACCCGTTTTTTTGAACAATCACAATTGAAAGTATAAAAACCAGGTTTCCCACATTTATAACAAAATACTTTAAGCGGTATTTGACACCTTTTAAATCTGTGTCCGACCTTAAGACAATTCCAGCAAAGGGTTTCCGTGGACGAGATAGGAGTAGCGGATGACTGCGAAGAAGTATTTAAACTATTATTGGATGCAACATTATTTTCAGAAATACGAACGTTAGATGAGTGAGACTGATTGGAGGTAGAAGATTGCTCTCGGATTGTAGAAGTGCCTGAACTATTATTTGACCTATTGGATTGATTTGAATTATTTGACCTATTCGTAGTATTGGGGTTATGTGACCTACTCTGAGGATGAGCATTACTTGACCTAGCAGTAGAAGAGTTCGTGCGATATGAATTATTATTTGACTCAGAATGTAAAGAATGCGAATTGTTGAAGGACCTAGCATTTGCAGAACTTGAAGATCGAAAATTATGAGAAGATGGTTGTCGATTTTGTGATCTACAAAAACCTGATTCACTATGCTGTACTGCATAAATCGTTGTAGGACGTTGTCGATCTGATGGAGGTCGACGATAAGCCAATTCTGGTTCTACTAAATTCCTAGCATTGGTGGGAGGGGGAACAAAGCGTTGAAGGCGTTGTTCATTCGCTTCGATAGACCTAGCTTCCCTAAATAATTCGTCCACAGAATAAATGCTAGGTGGTAAACGTCTTTGAATATCAGGTAAAAGTAGACGACGTATGATTCTAACACGCTGAAGCTCACCAGGCATAACCGGAAGCTTTCTAAAAAGACTTTGGATGCTAATGAAAAAGGTTGTTACTTTTTCTTGTGCGCCCTGAGTTCTTTGTTTGATTTCTGCCCACAAATCCTCGTCATATTCGTCACTTAGAAAAACATCTAACAACTGCCGAGTAAAATCGTCCCAAGAGCGAAATGATCCATTCCTGAAAAAGTGCAAAGCCTCATCGGCTAACAACAGCTCTTCGATTCTTTCAAGAAAATTTGTGACACTAGTTCGTCCGGTGTATTTTAATTTCCATCGTGAAACATCAAACGATAAATCTCTAGAATCACGAAATGAAGTACCTCTGCCACGCAGAGAAGAAAACTCCAATTCATCTAATCGTCGAGCCAAATCGGGGTAGTCCTCGTAGAAAGAATTACTAGGTCTAGGTACCCTAGAATAGTTACTCTCAGGAGGAACCCGTTCTCTATTAGGAGGATACGGACCAGATCTACTAACATCAACATGAGATTGGTAATTGGTAGTGAAAGTTGGTTGACGCTGTGAAGGCCTCGAAGAAATATGGGGTACAAAATAAGGCAGATCGGTAGAAGATGAAGACCTCATATCTTTATTGGACAACTGCGGTTCAGGGATACCTCGCACTGGATGATTGCCCGTCGCTGGTCTGTTTTCAGGGTCTAGAATCGAGGAAATTAATTGCCAAAAGTGTTGTAAAGGTCTAGAAGATGTTTCGTTATCTAGATATGAATTATCAAAATGTTCAGGACCATGCCGATTTACCGAGGGATGATGTTCAGGATTACCTGGTATCCACTGTTGAACAAGAGGCTCATCAATGTGAACTCGCGAACCCCTTCGTTCAGAAATATAGAATTCAGAAGGCT
Source organism: Aspidapion aeneum (assembly GCA_963576565.1). Taxonomy (NCBI): domain Eukaryota; kingdom Metazoa; phylum Arthropoda; class Insecta; order Coleoptera; family Brentidae; genus Aspidapion; species Aspidapion aeneum. The sequence continues at coordinate 147,698,093 of OY755038.1, forward strand.
CATTTACCGAACTAAAATGAATTTCTCGTTGAGGTGGTGGTCTACTTGATCTTTCTGGTTCATTCAGCAGACAGCACTGACCCCTAACAACTTGAGATAAAGCTGGTTGTGGAGTTTGATACTCGAGAGGGTCAAATGAAACTAAAGATTGGGGTACAACATTGGAAGCATGAGCAGTGTTGGATGGTTGATGTAAGTTTGGTCCATCAGAAAAGGTGGATTGTGGAACTTGAGTAGAAATAGAAGAATGTGGTATTTCCGCTCTATTATGTTCAAGGTTATTAAAGAAATCCTCAAGAGGTCTCTCAGAGGTTGATTGAGGTGCTATAGAATGATGGAGTTGATGATCCTCAACCACCAAGCGAGGCGTAACTCTCGAACGATCAACTACCCCTATACCTTGACTTTCCCCCACTTCATTACCTACAACACGATCCTCGCTTCTATTCAACGCTTCCTGCCTACTTCTGGTATGATTCGAGTAAAGGGTTGGATTACTAGCCCGATGACCAGGTCCTAAAGACTCAAGAGTAGACTGAGCCGGGAATTGAACAACATTTAAAGGAGGACGGCTACTAGAAAGAAGATCAGTCCTACCTGATGGTTCTTGGCTACTACCGATATTAACCAAATCGTAAGAAACTGGTGTACGTACAGGCATCGCTGGGCTGACTACCACTGGTTGCAACACATCAGTAGGTTCTGGCTCTAATGGTCGAGAAACCTCCTCTACCCTAACTTCAATCAAGGGACTAGGAGCAGGTAACTGTTCGTAAACCAAATTTAACTGACCAATCAATTGAGTGCACCTATTTGACAACTCTAAAAGCAACGCCTTGTCATGCTCATCAGTACAGCGGATGCGAGTAAGTCTCAAGTTAACATGAATCAAGCGAGAGTAAAATCGTTTAAATTCGTTTTCCCTATTGGCAGCGTTAAATGAAGCTAACTCCGTGCTCAAATACTGAAGCTTAGCTCGACATGTCAGCAGTTCTGTAACTGGATCTTTATTAGTACCTACAGGAGCTAAACATCTACCACGACGTTCCTCTCGCAGTACTGCACGCAAATCTTCCCTACGACCGTTCATTGTTTGTTGTACCGGCAGATCACGTATCTCCAACTCATACTGAAGCTCATCATTATTTAGCCTATTTACCTCCATTGTTACGAATTAAACAAATAATGAGCAAACGCAAAATTAAAAAAAAAAAAAATCTTTTTAATTATAATAATCTTTCTTGTCACGACCAGAGACAAAAACAAAAGAAAAGAAAACCCCTCAAAAAAATAAAAAATTTAAAAAAAATATATTTAAAGAGGGCCAATTCTATCCACCACGGTATAAAAAGAAAACTTTTAATGTTTGGGGCACTCTGTATTTAGCCGTATAGATTTTTTTTAAAATTTTAGGGACACTCTATGTACAGCGCTGAGTATAAAAAAATTTTTTTTAGGAACGCTCTATATACAGTAGTGAATATCAAAAAAAATTTTTAGGGACACTGTATATAGCAGTGAATATTTAAATTAATATTTTAGGGACACTCTGTATACAGCGATGAGTATTAAAAAAATTTTAGAGACACTCTATATACAGTGGTGAATAAAAAAAAAATTTAGGGACACTCTGTATATAGCAGTGAATATTTAAATTAATATTCTAAGGACACTCTGTATACAGCGATGAGTATTCAAAAAAATTTTAGAGACACTCTATATACAGTATAGAATAAAAAAAAAATTTAGGGACACTCTGTATATAGCAGTGAATATTTAAATTAATATTTTAGGGACACTCTGTATACAGCGATGAGTATTCAAAAAAAAAAAAATTAGGGACACTCTATATACAGTAGTGAGTATAAAAAAAATTTTTAGGGACACTCTATATACAGCGATGAGTATTCAGAAAAAAATTTTAGGGACACTCTATATACAGTAGTGAGTATAAAAAAAAATTTTAGGGACACTCTTTATACAGTAGTGAATATTTAAAAAAAATTTAGGGACACTCTGTATACAGCGATGAGTATTCAAAAAAATTTTAGAGACACTCTATATACAGCAAGCCCAAAAACTCTGTTCTTTTTTTGAAAACTTAAAAATTTTTTATTTTCTGGGCACCCTGTATACAGCAGCGCCTAAACAAAACTATTTTGGGGTACCTATATATGGACACGCCTCGCCCAGTATACCTTGTGGATCAGTAACACTCTGTATACTGGGACCGGAGTTTTGAACACTCTGTCTAATAAAAAAAAAACACCCTGTATACAGTGACAGGATAAAAGAAAAGTGTCAAGGGTTTTTCTAACCACTTTGTATCAAGTGACAAAGGGGCAAAAGAAATGCCCAAATTTATTATTTAAAATAAATACCTAATACTAGTTATTATTACCTACTAGGTATCAGTAATTATCAGTATATATAAATTTTGTACATCTGTGTGGGTACCTACACCGCAAACACAACAACAAAAACTTAAAAAGACGCCAAAAGAAAACTACAAAATAGCTGCGCTATGTTGCCGCCATTACTGCAACTAACACCGCGTAGTTAATCTTATTTATCTTTTTGGGCAGTAAGGAAAAAAGCACCCCTTACTCTGCCCTGAACAAATCAGCTAAGCAGCTAACAGTAGTAAGGGTAAACTAACCCCTTACACTGCTGTAAAAAAAAGAAAAAAAAATAATAACGCAAAACAAAACGACCTTTTAGCGCATTCTGAAGGGAATCTATACAAAAAAATCGCCTAACCTAACCTAACCATTTTTTTTTGAAAAACAAAACTACAAAAAAATATTGTAAAAACAGCCAGGGGTACCAATTTGTTAGCTTTTAAAATAAACTATTTTTATATGGGGTTCATCTTACCAAATAACGAAATAAAAAAAAGGGTTTTAAATTCAATAAATTTTATTTCACAGGAAGAATTTTCCGTGACAATATTCTTCTACAGTTTTATATTTTCACTTATTTTAAACCTCTTTTAAAAATATTCTTTTTATTCCTAATATGCGCATATTCGGCATTTGAACCTCTTTTAAAAATATTCTTTATATTCCTAATATGCGCATATTTACTAGCTAAACCTAAACCTAGAGTCGAATAAGCCTTAATTAAAATGGATCTTACTTGAAAAATTAATAACCACAGTCAAGTCAAACTTTTTATCTGTACATCCAAATTTTTCCAACTATTTGTCAAGTCTCTAACTCTGATTAGAATTCTTATTCGTCGAAATTCATAATTCTGAGCATAGTTCTAATTCGTCACAATTCTTAACTTGGGATTAATTCTAATTCGTCAGAATTCTTAATTCTGTTTATAATTCTGATATGTGAAGATTCCCTCCAGAATTCTTTTGGAGACCTTAGTATTCCAAAAACATGTCTTTCAGTTCCAGCTCTCTCCCTGTTTCCGTTCTTCCTGCAGTTTGGCTTTACCAGTTATCAGGTAGTTTCTATTAACTTATTATAATTAGATGTACAAAACGCATACTGGTTAATGACTTTAGCCTAACTAATCTAATCTCTTCAGTAAGTTTAATTTTAGAGCAAAAGGGACGAAAGAGGTATACAAGGGGAGGTTTTTAAATATTTAACTGAAAGCATTAGAAATTATTATTATTTTTTCCCTTTTTGGTGAATAGGCTCTTTTCACAGCAACCTCATTGTTACGTGGCAAATCTTGCCCGTAACACCCTCCCTCCCCCAAGCTACTTCCTTGGCGTATAAACATACATTCATTCCATTCTTTTAAAAAAATTTAGTTTTGGTAATATCTAGTTTTACCAAGAAAAATTGCATTGGATATCTGATTTGGCCCACTGTGCTTGTTACTACGTCATCTAAGGCCCGCCAGTCTGCAATTCACAACAAAAAATAAGCCTGGTGTTCTTATAGAAAAAATTTTGTCTCTGGGTGTTCTGCATAAAGTGGGTTAGGAATGTAATGTTTTTATTATTTATGTTCAACGTTCGATAGTTTTGGTTGTTTAGCTGTTGGGCCGTATGTTCAAACGTAAGTATTAGTCTAGTGTTGTCTAGTATTTCGCTAACAAGCCCCTTTGGGCACACTTTGCCAAAAAAATGTTTTTTTTTCACTTGGAAATATTTCTAAAGGCAGGTTTTTCAAAAATACTTAGAGCTAGAAAATTTGCATCTTCTTGAAAATTATTGGTTTTTAATATAGGATTTTTTTTTGTTACAGGTTACTTATGTGTCTACAATGCAACAAAGATAAACTTCTCAAGGTTGCAAGCAATCAACAAATAAACATCCTTCAAGACCAGCACAGACCAGTAGATGCCACCCAAATCTCTCATATGATTTATTCTGTTATAGTAATGTAACTATGTGAATGTGAAATTGAATACAATGTATATTCAAATATTTAATAATTATTATCAAAAATAATATTATTGATAAGTAAAGTGTGTAAAGTGATTACATTTCCACAAACAAAAACAGTTGAACAATATATGAAGTGAAGTTCGGTTTGATAATAGTTTGTGAGAAATAGGTACCAGGCACATAGATAAGGGAGGGCACTGGGGGACATTTCCCCCCTTCTTGAACAAGTGTTTATCATGAAATTTTAGTGTCTTGGACAAAAATTGGGCACATCACCACTAAAATGTTCTGTATTCAGTGGATTTGCCTCCGGCGAGCATTTCTGCCTACCCTGTCCAAAACATCATGCACCGTCATGGAATAACAGCACAGCACTTTCTATATGGGAGTATCCCCCCAGAAAGAAAAGCTATCTATGTGCCTGCTACATATTTTGAGTACATGTTTTACAGAACATTTTTTGTTCAGTTCTCCAGAAGGATAATTATATAATAAAATTTTCTTGAAAATGTTTTTGAACAAATTTCTGTTCAAAGAAAATGTTTAGGACTAAATGATTTCGTACAATTTTTTATTTAAACTATAAAATTAATTTGAAAGATATTTCTGCAACCCACTTTTTTCTATGAGGGTTAACAAAAATAACTACTACATACATATTTTTACTTAAATGTCAAAAAATGCTTCAAGCATGCCCCTATGTTATAATAATAATGTTCTAAAAAAATGTAAAATCCTAATTTTAAAAACTATTTTTCTATAATCTCCAAAAACACAAAGTTGTTGATTTTAAATAAAGCACTGGTCAGTATTTTAATTTAAAAAAATAAAGTACCTTATGAAATTTCTAAATCAATAATGTTTTTGGAGAAATTTCCATACAAGGAAAATGATTTCGAAGAATTTTCCATTTTAACGTATTTTTACTCAAATGTTACAAAAACTGTAAAATCTTAATTTTAAAAATTATTTTAGTTAACACTACTACTATACTATAGTAGTGTGAGCTATGATGGTGATCCTAATTTTTTCGAGAAAAACAAAGTTGCTCCGATTTCAAAAAATTTTATATATCTTTGTGTTTCAGATGATTTTGAAAGTTTTTTGTCGCGCCGTCTGTCTGTAACGACCAACGCGTATAACTCAAAAACCGCTTGCCCGATTTTAATGAAATTTAAGGGGTGGGTCTTGGGTAGGGATGGTCCCATTTAAAAATGAAGAAAATCCACTGATCACAAGATAAATAAAAGGGCTCGTAAAAGGGTATATGGCGTGTGTGATACCAAAAGTAATAAGTCTGTAGTTAAACAAAATAAATTTAAGTTTAAAAAAAAGGTGGGAGCAAATTTTCAAAAATTAGAGTTTAAGTGAAAATATGTAGTGTGTGATCTCAAACGAAAGGTAATTGAGTCTGGAGTTAAACAAAATACATTTTAGTTAAAAAAAAAGGGTGGGGGTAGATTTCAAAAATTAGAGTTTAAGTCAAAACATGGGTTGTGTGGTATCAAATAAAAGGTAATTGAGTCTGAATTTGAATAAAATATATTTCAGTTTTTAGTTATATTAGCTCACATGTACACTATAACTATAGTACCTAGTGTGAGCTTATAGGTACCCATATATATTGGCAGAGTATTTTTATAATCACCAAAAATACATAAAAAAATAAAGTACCTTATTAAGATTCTAAATCAATAATTCATTAACTTTTTATTAAAAAAAATATTTACAATAATAATCATTCAATAAAATTTTCTTCATACAGAAAATTGTTTAAAAACATTTTCTTCAATTAGAAGTTTGTTCGAACAAATTTCCATTTAAAGAAAATGGTTTTAAACAAATTTTCGTTCAAGGGAAATGTTTTAGAAAAAAATTATTTCAAATAATTTTTTATTAGAACTTATTTTAACTCAAATGTTACAAAAAATGTAAAGTTAAAAAAAATTAAAGTTTTTTTTTCTATTATAATCAAAAAAGTTTTTGATGTAATATAAAGGACTGGATAGGTAGTCATCATTCAGTGACCCAATAAAAGTTTAAAAAAGTACCAACTGCATAAGGTTTGTAAATACTTTATTAACAAAAAAAATTTGAATAGGTGTGTCCCCTTATAAATTATTATACAAGTAAACAATAATTTATTCTAGCACTGTCGAAACAATGATTCTTGATGGGTAGTATCCGTATGCAAAGTTAAATTCAAAAAAATACAAAAAATGGATAAGTACCTATGTCACAGGCTTGTAGCAATAAATAGTGATTTTAGTTGGGGGTTGCTATAGTCTATAGTTAAAAAAGCTATAACTACCTATAATCAGAGAGTGTAACTAGGATAACCCTGCCAAATTAAAATATCAAAATAAGCACCTATTAAAAATTGGTAAACTAACGATGTAACCACCCAAAGAGCACAATATTATTTAAATGTTTTATTACCAAATTTGATTTAAGCCCCTCAAAAAAATTGACCCAGTTATATTCCTTATAAGGGCCTATATCCTTAAATTATGTAACACTCAAGGAAGGGAGGTTTGGCTTTGCGTTACACACAATGTTTTTTTAATGTGTTTTTTTTTGAAAATGCGTTACGAAGGGGGATTAAAAATCCTGAATTTTTGTGTTACATAATTTAAGGATGTTCCCTAAGCCTGCTATACATATCCATTATTTTGAATTTTTGTGATCATTTTAACTTTGTATATAACTAATATCATCAGGAGATTTTATAAGTGGGGCTTGGAGACTATGCAGAACAATCCATCTCTTCTCGTCTTTTGTGAGGGAAATATTTAAAAGAAATTGTGAATTTCTGGGGTATTAAAATGTATTAATTCTGTATACTTAAAAAGGGACTTAAAAGGATAAATAGTTTATGGATTGGAGATAATTCAAATTAAAAACCCTTAAAGTGTATTGAAATGGATGAAATGTTTGTATACTTTTTAATGCCAATTTAATACGCCTTTTCAAATCCTTTTTTTGGATAAGAAAGGATTGAAAATGTAGATCTAGGAGGTATTAAAATGTATTCTTTCTGCATACTTAAAAGGATAAGTAGTTTATGGATCGGAGGGGATTAAAAATAAAAACCCTTAATGAGATAGAAGGGGATTCCTTTTGAATGCCACAAAGTGTATTGAAATGGATTAAATGTATACATTCTGTATACATGAAAGGGGATTCAAAAGGATAGATTTTATGGATTAAAGGGGATTAAACATAAAATCCCTTAATGACATAGAAATGGATTCCTTTTGAATGCCAAAAAGTGTATTAAAATGGATGGAATATTTTTATACTTTTAATGACAATTTAATACGCTTTTTCAAAACCTTTTTTTGGATAAGAAAGAATTGAAAATGTGAATTTCGGAGGTATTAAAATGTAATAATTCTGTATACTTAAAAAGGGACTTGAAAGGATAAATAGTTTATGGATTGGAGATAATTCAAATTAAAAACCCTTAATGGGATAGAAATGGATTTATTTTGAATGTCACAAAGTGTATTGAAATGGATGAAATGTTTGTATACTTTTTAATGCCAATTTAATACGCATTTTCAAATCCTTTTTTTGGATAAGAAAGGATTGAAAATGTAGATCTAGGAGGTATTAAAATGTATTCATTCTGCATACTTAAAAGGGGATTTAAAAGAATAAGTAGTTTAGGGATTGTAGGGGATTCAAAATAAAAAGCCTTAATGAGATAGAAAGGGATTCCTTTTGAATGCCACAAAGTGTATTGAAATGGAATGTTTATATACATTTTAATGCTAATTGCATACGCTTTTTGAAATCCTTTTTTTGGATAAGAAAGGATTGAAAATGTAGATCTCGAAGGTATTAAAATGTTTTCATTCTCTATTCTTAAAAGGGGATTCAAAAGGTTAAAGATTTTATGGATTAAAGGGGATTAAAAATAAATCTCCTTAATGGCATAGAAATGGATTCTTTTTGAATGCCACAAAGTATATTGAAATGGATGGAATGTTTATATACTTTTTAATGCTAATTGCATACGCTTTTTGAAATCCTTTTTTTGGATAAGAAAGGATTGAAAATGTAGATCTCGAAGGTATTAAAATGTATTCATTCTCTATTCTTAAAAGGGGATTCAAAAGGTTAGAGATTTTATGGATTAAAGAGGATTAAAAATAAATCCCCTTAATGACATAGAAATGGATTCCTTTTGAATGCCAAAAACTGTATTGAAATGGATTGAATGTTTATATACTTTTTAATGCTAATTGCATACGCCTTTTGAAATCCTTTTTTTGGATAAGAAAGGATTGAAAATGTAGATCTCGAAGGTATTAAAATGTATTCATTCTCTATTCTTAAAAGGGGATTCAAAAGGTTAAAGATTTTATGGATTAAAGGGGATTCAAAATAAATCCCCTTAATGAAACCCCTTAAAGGTCAGAAAAATGATTTCAAAAAGCGGATAGAAAATTGATTCATTTTTTTTATCCTTTTTTATTCATTTTTTTTATAGGGAAGTAAATTAGAATTTTGGGGTGTTTTAATTTTTTCCTATAACTTTATCATTATCGGTCTTCTAAAGCTCAGCTCTCTAGAATGTCTGGAAGTGGGCAATATTACTTTTAATTATCTTTACATTTATAGGGGAGGAAAGTAAATTAGAATTTTGGGGTGTTGTGTCCCATAGTTTTATCATAGCATTTCTGGAAGTGGGCAATGCTACTTTTAGATAACTTTAAATGTATAGGGGAGGGGAGTAAATTAAAATTTTGGAGTTTTTTGTTTTTTTCCCATAGTTTTATCATAGTTCCTATCAGTCTGCCAAAGCTCAACCCTCTAGCATTTCTGGAAGTGGGCGATGCTACTTTTACATAACTTTAAATGTATAGGGGAGGGGAGTAAATTAAAATTTTGGGGTTTTTTGATTTTTTCCAGGGGTTTGGTCATAATTTCTATCAGTCTGCCAAATTTCAGCTTTGTAGCATGTCTGGAAGTACAGTAGAATATTGATGATCTATACATGAGTGAGTGAGTGAGTCAGTGAGTGAGTGGCAATTTCGACGTGTTTTGAAATTTCGTAACTACTTTACTACTTTATGGAATTCCATGATACTTGGAGGGGTTGTTAACTCCATGGAGATCTGCGATTCGTAGCTCATTTCGAAGTAGAGTTTTAGATAGGTCAAATATCGGCTGAAATGTTTCAAGAAAAGATGGTTACGGCACGCGAACTTGGCGATGCACTGCTGTGCCCTCAGATTATTTAAACATTCGTTACTGGCTAGATGTTATGTGGGGGGGCTCCGTCCTCCGCCATATTAATTTTCTATAGTTATTAACAGGGAGTTCTTCTAAAAGCTCTTCTATTTCATTCCGCAACAAATCATGGTATTTTTCTCGGGTTAAGTTACCATTTAAAAATATAGGCCCAATAACTCTGTTATTCAGGAGACCGCACCAAACATGTAGAGATCTGCGTCTTTGAATTTTGACAGCTTGTAAAGTGGTTTCCTCTTGATCAAATATGCTTATTTTTTTATTACAAGCTTTTATTTAACTTCACCTGTATGTATGTATGTATGTAATCAAATCTTGCAACTCATTTTTGAAGAACTTCCAAACATCCGATTAACTTCAAATTTCGCATAGCGTCTTAGTTCCGATGACAATACAATAATATGGTTTCATCCTAACGTGGGGGGTGGAGAGGGCGTAAAACTTTAGTTTGTCCGATTTCAACCAAAATTGGTATCTGGGGGTTTTTGTGTATGAGAATTACGAATTTTTGATCAAATTATAAAAATTCAATATGGCGGATTCAAATTGGACGATTTAATGTCAAGTTTTTCTAATTACTTTCAACTGACTTCCACGTATCTGATTGACTTCAAATTTCGCATACCGTTATAGTTCCGATGACAATTCAATAATGTGATATAACTGACTGCCTACCTCACCCCTAAACTGGTGGGCGGAGAAGGGGTAAAATTTTAGTTTGTTGGATTTCCACCAAAATTGGTATCTGGGGGTTTTTGAGGATGAGGATTACGAATTTTTAATCAGATTAAATGGACGATTTAATGTCAAGTTTTTCTGATTACTTTCAACTGACTTCCACGTATCCGATTGACTTCAAATTTTGCATACCGTGATAGTTCCGATAAAAATCCAATAATGTGGTATCACTGACTGCCTACCTCCCCCCTAACGTGGAGGGCGGAGAGGGGGTAAAATTTTAGTTTGTCGGATTTCCACCAGAATTGGTATCTGGGGGTTTTTGAGAATGAGGATTACGAATTTTTGACCTGATTACAAAAATTCAATATGGCGGATTCAAAATGGACGATTTAATGACGATTTTTTCTGATTACTTTCAACTGACTTCCACGTAGGTATCTGATTGATTTCAAAATTCACATGCTCTCTCGCTAAAAGGGGGGGGGGGAGCGTAGAAGAGGTAAGGCTTTAGTTTGTTCGATCTCGACCAAAATTAATTAATCCTTGCGTATAATGATCATAATAATAACGACAGTTTTAGCATATGTCGCCTTTGTTGGACGACCTTCTCATCGAAGACTTAGATATTTTTAAATTGACAGGAAAGACTCCCTGCAATATCGATGCGCAAGCTGAAATGCATAGACTTAGACAAATCTAAAAATTAAAAAATAAATTTAGAAAAAAAAAACTTTTTGAAAACAAGCTTTTATAAAACGGACTAAAAAGCATAAAATAATATTTTGAGTGTTCAGATATCATAATAATAAAACCGATGGGCGTATTTAATATTAGGTAAATGCCTTTCCATGCGCATTTGGTGGATCGTCCACAACCGATGATGGGCCCACTCTTCTTTTTCAATGTGACAAAATAAATCGACACACAGCCGGTCGCGGATGATCTGCCTAATATGAAGCAGGCGTAATAATGTCCATCAATATCAGAAAAATGTAAGAGTAGCTTGAGTAGGGTTGGGTTAAATTGTCTACCCTTACATTTCTCTGCTATAATATAATGAATTTTCACTAAACTTCGAGTTAACACGGCTAAAACAAAAACGGGTAAATTTCCTTTACTACGCCCATCGCTTTTATTATTATGATATCAGAACACTCAAAATATTATTTTATGCTTTTTAGTCCATTTTATAAAAGCTTGTTTTCAAAAAGTTTTTTTTTCTAAATTTATTTCTATTGAACATTCCCGCCGTGGTGAATGCTGCCTCATCAGTAAAAATTATATTTAACAAAGGATTAGGCACACCTCTTATGGGATTTCTCTAATCCGTCAAACTTCATGAAATTTTGATATGTTGTAGATTAGACCTTTCTTATCAAAAGTTCCTATGGGCCCAACTCAAATTAATGACTAGTTTTTGAAATACAGGGTGTTGAAAGTGATGATGTCCAAGAAGCATAATAGCTTTTTAGACGGGTTTTCCAAATATATACACAATGTTAGTATTAGATATATTTACGATGTATTTAATATTTTTAATCTGTACCTTTACAACATTATCTACAGGGTGTTTAAGTAAATATTAGTCGAATGTTTTAATGAGAAACACGCTCACGAGGGGGTTTTATCGTGACGAACACAGTTTAAGTTAGGTGTAATGGTTTTATTATAATACTTATATTTACTACTTACATTGTACTTAAATACATCTTGTCTATAAATGTTCTTGATATGCTTAACTTCTTATACTTGACTATCGTACTACTTGTTCACTATTAACTAAGCCGGGACGTTAGGTTCTCAGCGTACAACTAACTGCTAAACTCTTTTGGAGATGCTTTTATTACAAACCATTTGCCATTGATAGGATATCGAGATGTGTTTTGTTTCCTATATAAACATCATCGAAATCCCATTAACCGCGTTGTTTATAATAGTTCTGTATACAATTTATTACTTTTAATACAATTTAAACTATATACAGAAGTTCATTTCCTTAGAATGTTTAGGGTTAATGTGCACTTGCTTATAAACGTAATTTGTGTCCTTTACTTAATAGGACATTATTTTCCATCCTGACACATCCCCCTTGCCTTTTAAAAAAAATCTGTCTCCACAGATTTTCTACTAAACTATTTTTCACAAAAAAAATATAACAGTCGTCTGTACCTAATAAATTATAAAAACTAATTAATTAAAATAATTGTCTATCCATCCCCATGCTACTCGTTCCGATTGTTTTGCATTCTTCATGTGACGCAACCTAGTCCAATATAGGTTTATAAAGAAGTATCAACCGCAGTGTTGCCGTAACGAATTTGTGGGTCTTGCACGCTGCCTTGAAAATGTTCAGATCTCGCTTTGTTGCCAACTGTCCTTATCTCGTTTTGACTTGTGCGGTCCATTCCCTCAGGAAGACCTGGATGGTAGGTCCTTTTTTCTGTTCGTAGTGTTTGATTTGGCGGCACGACTGGCGGGGGTTTAGAGTTGGCTCCCCCCGGTTTTTTATGCTGCGCTCTGGGTAGCTGTCTTGCCTTGTGGTATCGACTGTTGCCTTGTGGTATCGGCTGTTGCCTTGTGCTATCGGCTGTTGCCTTGTGGTATCGGCTGTTGCCTTGTGTTATCGGCTGTTGCCTTGTGGTATCGGCTGTTGCCTTGTGTTATCGGCTGTTGCCTTGTGGTATCGGCTGTTGCCTTGTGCTATCGCCTGTTGCCTTGTGGTATCGGCTGTTGCCTTGTGGTATCGGCTGTTGCCTTGTGGAATCGGCTGTTAGCTCTGTCTGGGTTGACTACTTGGTGGGTTGGCTCTATGGCGATTTGTCTGCTGTACACCAGTGCTAATCGGCCCTGCTCACCACTTTTTCGTCTTTTGCATTACTTTGGTTGATCTTTTTGGCCGCTTTGCTAGGCCTTTTGTGACGTCTTGGTTATGTCAGGTTGTCATCGTTCTTCCATGTCTTCTTTCTTCATGCTGGGAACGAGTAGAATAGGTGGATCTAAAAAATTAATGCACAGACGATGTTAGGACATAATAAATATTTACATATGTTTACATTAAAAAGAGACAAAAATTACAAAAATGAGAAAAAATAATTTAATTGTTCTCGGTTCATTTTACAATTATTTATACCCTGGCAACCCTGCTTACTTAGCCTGCTTATATACTTATATCATTTGATAACATTCGAAAAAATATGTTTAATTTAATACACCTTTGTTTATACATTCCACAATTTGTTTTATTATACATTCAAAACAATGTGTGCGTTTTGCACCTTTTAAGAACATTATAGAAATTATTTAATTAAGTTTAAAATATTATGTATGTCATACATTTATTTTTTCTATGGTATACGCCCTTCATTATAATTTATTCCCCTTACATCTCTCAATCTCACCCCTGTCATTCATAAAAATTATTAACATTGTAATAATATACAATTATACTTGGCGATCTCTTCTATGTGGCAATTAGCTTGTCGGCAAATGGGTTAGCTCCTATTATTTACTATAATATTTCTTCAATATTCTTTTCGCGTAGACTTTAACATGAAATATCACGGTAAAAATGAGTTCTTCCATTTGCGGACTACGACGCGCAGTGCAGGTCGTAAACATTTATAAAAATTATTTATTATACAAAACTACCGGCATAGTATAAGGTTATGTAATCTATGCGGTTTTTACAATTACATTAAGCACGTGTATAAATAAAATATACCGGCATTTAATTATACGACGAATTTTTCATTCGCCGGAGCCACAATTGACAATGTTTGCATTAACTTTTTCGCCGATTTGAAGGGAGAATAAATCTTTTTGTTCTTTCAATTCGATTTGAAACTTTGTGTGACCGTAGTTGATTACGATTTCGGGTGTATTTTTTTTTAAATTTAGTGGCGCCGATTTTTTTGAATATTTTTTGAGAAGTTTTATACTTACATAGGTTAAAAACATAAGCAGGGAAAGGCACGTGACACCGAATAATATGTCATACTCGTAGTGTATCTGTGTTGTGTTTAAAATATTTTGTGCGTTAGCAACTTGAACTGGTGATGCTGCCAGACTTACAATCGGATGATGAAAAAATAGGTATGCAGTCGACACTGAGAGCAGAAAATTCCATAGCAGAAAAACTCCGTGACTTCCCATACCGTATTTATCGCTGAAACCGTATGTTTGCGGTATGATAGTGTCCACTGAATTTTCAATTTGTTTTAATGTTGTCTCTGATGACGTCAAATTTAAATGTGGTATATTTAGTGTCCAATTTGAGTTAAGGCATTCTTGCATATCTTTATATGTAGGTTGCATGTGTTGCATTTTTGGTCTTAAAATAAATGATTTTAGATTTGACCAAACTGCAGGTATAATGTGAACTATGCTCGCCGTCTCGATTTTATTGTTACATGGGAATTTTTGTGGGATAATAATTTCTCCGGATGACTCTAACTGGCAATTGCATGGGATTTTAATTTTTAAAGCTCCTTTTTTGTTATAAACGTTTTTTAGCTTGGTTTTTCCACTACCGCATGAGAGATAGGTTTTTTCTTGCAGATGTGTAAGTATGTATGTTATGTCATTTATTTCTGAGATGATCAACGAGTTACCTGAGTGGCAATTCATCGGGTAGTATGAACTTATTTCTTCTACAGACGCGCCGTGATACAATTTTTTGGCGCACTCTGGTCCCTGTATATTATCAGCAGAAAACCTAGGAATAAAACATAATTTGTCGTGATAAGGTCTACATAAGTGTAGCCCTGTACCTGAAATTTGTCTAATCTCTTCTTTTCCGTAATTATTTTTTGAGACAGCGATGTTCAATGCCTGGTGTGGTATTGTACATGTTTGATTGAACCATGCGAAGGGTGTGGTGGTCAGTTCATAAAGGTCCCACTTTTGTCTGTGTTGTATAATCGGTATTTTAATGTGAATAAAAATTTTATTTTCCGTGATGCTGCAGTCGCATATTGGAAATTCGTAAAATTTTGAAATTTTTTCTTTTGAAATTGCCAAACCTTGATTTGACGAATAGATTTGTTTTTCCAGATTATCTAAATCCTTTCGTAAAACCTCTGGATTAACTATTTCAATAGGGATTTTTCTTGCTTTGCATGATTCAATAATTTTTTGTTTTCTTAGTGCGCGAGTTAGAGATATTATTCGCCTTAAATTTTGATACTGATTGACCAGAGACGTGCTAGCAAAACTTTCTTCATCCCTCAGGATTACTTTAACCTCTTTATTTAAAGTTGAAACTTTTGAGTCGATAAATTTTATTTTACGTTCTGAATCTTTAAAAGTATCGCCAATTTTTGTAGTGTAATCGGAAAAATGTTTTGATTGTTCCCCGATACTGTGAAGGGTTTCGCCTAGCCCTTTACTGATTGTGTTAAGTTGCCTTTTTACTGTTTCGTCATCCTCAGAAATTATATCGAGTTTTTCTTCGGTCGCGACCCCACAACACCAATTTAGAGCGTCTCCGATGAAGCCTAGTGCCCTTTTTGGCATTAAATTTTGTTTAGATTTTTGTGTCCTCATCGAAGATGCGCCCCAGTTACCGTTTAACAAATCGAATTCTTTTTTAAATGCCTTCCCTAACTCATGTGTGTGTGATACCAAGTTACAATTGTCGCCATATGACTCGCAGATATATCTTGGTAACTCTGGTTCTGTCATGATCTCTTCTGACCAGTCCATTTTATATGTAATCGGAATCGTAGCTTTATATGCTACAGTTTGCGGTAGTGCCTTCCAAAATGCTCCGGCACTGACTTCTACTAGGTAGGATTGGTTGTTTTCGACTTCTGTGACCTTAATTGCTATGATGCACAATATGAAGTTCCATCTATAAAATTCTTTCCAAATATATGTTATTTGCATGCCTTTAGATGTGTTTAAAAAATTAGATGTCTCTTTTTAAAATTAAAATTTATTTTAATAAAATAATAAATAATAGCATTCATAGCGTTTGGCTACGATATTTATTTTGTATTTTATTTGTTTTATTGCCGTCTGTTCCTTGTTAGCAAAATATTAAAAGTTATCAAAGTAAAGTTGTGGTTTATTTCCACAACATCTTAATTTATTTTAAAAAAATACTTTAATTATTTATAAAGTTTTGATCGTTAATATAAATGTTTAACGAAAAATATTAAACTTCTAAGTGTTTTTAAAACAACCGGCTTGGATATTATTAAACAAACTCCGAGTTGTCTCAATAAATTTAATCAAAAATTTTTATATTCCTTAAATGATTTTAAAACAATTTATCTAATTAGTTCAGAGGTGCACCCACGAATGTGTCTTGGGAGGGGCCCGACAGCTACAAAGCGCGCCCTCAAAAAACTTGCGACCAAAAAAAAAAAAAAAACAAAAAAAAACAAAAACGCAACTGCTTGGGGTTGGGGGGGGCCCGAAGCCTCCTGATGTCAAATTTTAAGGTATTTTACGTGTTTTATCATCAAATATGTAGAAAATATATTCAAAAATCTAAGGCTTGGGGGGGGGCCCCCTGGGTGCGCCCATGATTAGTTGATACTTATAAGTTAAATATTTCAATAATTTTTAACTTATTTTTAAACTTTGCGGGAGTGTTATCCCAACATTTAATTTAATTTATTATTATTACTACCTAATTGTTTTCTAAACTTAGGTTGGTGAACACTAATTAGTCGGTCGTTTACCATTGATATTATATTTCCTATAAACAGTTTATATTTATGTAGGTAAAGTTTTCAAAGCGGTCGTTGCTTGACACTTTGTTATACTATCTGGTGTAGTGTTTTAATAACATGATACCGTACACCTCCTAATCGGTTTTTAATTGTTTTATTTATACTTGCACTGTAAATAAAAAATAAAAATCTAATTTAATTATAGGTAGGTATCTTTTTTAAAATTTAAATTTTGCATTGAACAAAAATGTCTTTTTCACTTCACTAAAATAGCGTCCTTTATTTTATTTCACTTCACTTTAAATAGTGTCTTTATATACAGGGGAATATTTGTGACACAAGGTCTTGTTATAAGGGCTTTGCCCTAAGGGCCTTGTCATAAGGGCCTTAAAAAAATTTTTTGGGCAGCTTAATTTTCTGTCACTGGGACTACTTCCGGTGTCCATGGGTCATAGTAAGGTAGCATCCTGCTGACATGAACCACTTCTTTTTTGCATTTGTTTGATGGTCCTTTTCTTATTTCGTAATCCACATCCGACATTCTGCGGGTAACGTAATATGGGCCGAACCATCTGAGCAATAATTTTTCGCTTCTTCCTACTTTTCTGACGGGAGTAAAAACTTTCACTTTCTCGCCTTCTTCATATTCTACGTGTCTGTGTTTTGCGTCATAGTGAATTTTGTCTTTTTGCTGCTGATTTTTTATATTTTCCGCTGCGGCATTTCGCACTGCGAGTGCCCGGTTTCGGATTTCTTCCGTGTTACTCGGTGGTGGACTCATCATGATATTTGCTTCTATAGGTAATATTGGTTCCCTACCATAGACCAGCATAAATGGCGAGTACTGGGTCGTTGCTTGTTTTGAACAATTATAGGTTGATGTCACTAAAGGTAAAAATGTATCCCAGTCTGTATGTGACGTATTTGTGTACATTGATAACATATCTGCGATAGTTTTATTCATTCTTTCTACTAGTCCGTTGCACTGTGGGTGGTATGACGTAGTAAACTGGCTTGTGACGCACATCATTTTTAACATCTCTCTTATTAGTTCGGATCTAAAAATTTGCCCTCTGTCGCTCAGCAGATATTTGGGCGATCCGTGTCTTGTGATTATTTTTTCGACCATAAATTTTGCGACAGAATTTGCTTTTCCGTCCGGCAATGGCGCTGTTTCGGCCCATCTTGTCGCATCATCTGTCGCGACTACAATCATTGTATTTTTAAGTTTTGATAATGGGAATGGCCCGAGAAGGTCTATAGACACTCTCTCAAAAGGAACGCCTATCGGCATAGGTTGTAATAGCCCTATGGGAATTCTATTCTGTTGTCCTTTTCTGGCTTTTAATAAAATCTTCGATATGTTTTTGTTGATGGTCCCAAAAATATCGATTTTTAATTTTTTCTGTTGTTTTGGCCACTCCTAGGTGAGCGCCTCCTAGCGGCTCGTTATGATGTGCAAATAAAATCTCTCCAATTAAATTTTTTGGTATGACTAGTAAAAATTCTCGCCCTTCTGGCCTAGGATTTATTTTGTGTAAAACTGTGTCTATAAGCCTAAAATTGTTTATTCTTTTTCTTAGTCCAATACTGCCAATTTTGTCGGGATCTTGTAAACCGTCTATGATCTCTCGCAAACTTTCGTCTTCTCTCTGTAATTTTCCCATATCTTCGGGTTCAATAATGAACGTGGTTATCTCCTCTAATTGTTCCTCTTCATTTTCGCTCGGTTTTAGCACGGGATTTCTACTCATGCAGTCGGCATCTCTGTGTTTTGCTCCACTTTTGTGTTCTATTGTGTAGTCAAATTCTGACAATTTTATTGCCCATCTGGCTAATCTTCCTACGGGATCTTTAACTGATTTTAACCAGCACAGTGCGTGATGATCGGTTGCGATTCGCACATGCTTACCATATACCAATGTTCTAAAATAGCCTAAACTGTATATTATTCCTGCTGGCTCTAATTCTGAGATTGACATATTTTTTTTTCTGCGTTTGTTAAACTTCGACTGGCATAGGCAACAGGGTGAAGATGGGTGTCTTCCCCCTCTTGCAAAAGTATGGCGCCTAGGCCTTGCCTGCTTGCATCGACGTGTAAAACGCATTCTTTTTCGGGTTGATAATGCGCTAAAACTGGTGATGTGATCAGCCTTCGTTTTAGCTCCTCAAATGCTTTTTGATGTTTTTCTTCCCAAAAGAAAGGTGTGTCTTTTTTGGTTAAATCGTGAAGCGGTCTGGCTATAGCAGAAAAGTTTTTTATGAATTTTCGATAAAAATTTGCAAGGCCTAAAAATTGCATGACATTTTTTTGTGTTTTAATTTTTGGAAAATTTTCAATACAAATTAATTTCTTTTTGTCGGGTTTTAGGCCTTGGCTCGATACAGTATAACCGAGCAGATCTAGTTCATCTTTTATGTATTCGCATTTTGAGGGTTTTAGTGTTAGCCCTGCATCCCGTAGTCTTTGAAAAACGGTGCGCAATTTTTCTAAATGGTCAGAGAGTGTTTCTGAAAATATACAGATGTCGTCACAATAGACGTTTTCCATTTTAGATCACGAAAAACCATATCTGCCAATCTTTGAAATGTTCCAGGAGCTCCCGATAATCCAAAGCATAGCTTGTGCCAGACGTATGTACCACCTTGTCCGGGGCAACAAAAGGCTGTATACTGTTTAGAATCGTCGCTAAGCTTTATTTGCCAAAATCCACTGAACATATCGAGTGTTGTGAAGTATTTGGCCTTCCCTAAATAGGTCAAAAGGTCGTCTATGACTGGCATCGGGTAGTGAAACGCGTACGCGGCGAAAATCGCAACAGAACCGCGTCTCTCCACTCTTCTTTTTCACCAGTACCACCGGACTTGCCCATTCTGACGCCGCTTCGCTAATAACGCCTGCCTGAAACATTTCATTTACTTGTTTGTCTATAATTTCCTTTTCCTTATGAGATACCCTATATGGCTTTTGACGTATGGGTTTCGCGTCACCCACGTCAATCACGTGTTCTACAAGGTCCGTCTGGCCCATATATTTTGGACTTTTTGCGAAAACATCGCTGTACTCCTCTAATAAATTGTATAAATGCGATTTAATTTTTTCATCTTTTATGTGGTTAATTTTTTGGTCCGCCATTGTCACTCTCTCTTCATTCTGTATCTCTTGTGTCTCTTCAATGTTAAGGACGGGTAAGGTGTCTATATCGTACCTAAACCCCTTTTTAAGGTAGCCTAAGGTCGATTCCTTAAAATTTTTTATTGGGTTATGTTTTTTGGTGGTTAATTGCATTGTACAAGTGTCGTCATCAAATTCAGGGGGAGAGCAAATAATTCCTTTAGGTCTTAAAAATGCGTCATTCTCTTCAAAAATAATTTTTTTTAAATCAACTGAACCGAATTTTTCTATTTTTAATTTAATTGTTGTATGCTCACTCGGTATAATAAAATAATCATTTAAACAAGTTACTTTAAAAATATCCTTTAAATCCTGGCTTTCCTCCTATACTAAAGGTAAAGAAGGTGAAATAAAATTTTCATAAGTGCACAATTGATAATTTTCGTCTTTATGAAACGAAAGTGTTGTTGTTATGTAACCGTTCGTTAGTCGTACAGTCTTGTCGGTGAGATTAATTTAAGCGTTATTTTTTTCTAAAAAGTCCATTCCCAAAATTAAAGGTTTTGGTAATTTTTCTACGACTATGGCTTCAATGTAACCACACATTTCGCCGATTTTAATTTTAAATTCTGTTAGGCCGAGTGGCATTACTTTATTTCCACCGGCAGTTGATAAAGCAAATTGTTGTTTTAAAGGCTCTATGTCTCTACATAGAGATTTCTCTATAATGCAATTTTTTAAACTACCAGAATTTTATTGCTTGCCCCTGTTTGGAGGACGACGCCGTTGGGGCACTCTAATTGAGTCGTCCTTGCACATTTGGGGATGGCGACCTACTCGCTCTACTAAACGATACTCTTCTTTGGGGTCCCCTTTCGCTGCTACGCTCCCTGCTACACGCATAATGCCCACACCTATTGCAATCGTTGCATCTCGGCCTGCCGTCGTGACACCTCGTATTTGGAAGATCCCTGCTTCCTGAGTGATCCCTTCTGGGTGACTCTACGTGACTATTTTGCGGCCTTCATGATTTGAGTTTTGATTATAATTTCCCGTATTTCGATTATGATATGGACCTATCGGCCTGTTTAGATTACCTCTATAATTGTTTGATCTACTTCTAAATTCGCGAAACCTCGAACTACCTCTACCATTTTGATGATAGTTCGACGCGTTTTGCCTAAAATAGTTTGTTTCATTTTGTCGCGTGTAATTTGGGCCATTTTGCCTTAAAAAATTAGGACCATTTCGCCTAGGATAGCTTCCCTCATTTTGTTCGATTGTCAAAACTTCTGTTTGTCTTGTCATTTTGTCTATTAAAACGTTTTGTCTAATAGCACTTAATTTCAAAACTGTTTCTCTTAGTTTTTTGTGATCCAGGTCGGATGAGGTTATTAATTCGTATGACTCTGTATAGGAGCTATGTAACCCACTTTCAAAATGTTCTCTAAATTGATTAAATGGCATTTTTTCGTCAATTTCATACGCCATATTGAATAAATCATAATAATATTGTTTAATATCCTCAGCACTTCCCTGTTTTCTATTTTTAAATTTAATTTTGAGATTTTTTAGAGGTTGGTCACCCCCAAATTCTTTTAAAAAATCTTGTTTTAAGTGAGCCCAAGTTTTATTTGCATTCTCGGTTTTGCTACTATATTCTAAAAACCTTCTAAAGGCGGCGCCTTCCAAATAATTTTTAAAATATGCTATCTTATGCGTTTCGGTCCAACCGTTAACTTGAGATACTTTTTCGTATTTTGTAATGAAATTCACCGGAGAGTCTAACCCTGGGTTAAAGTAAGGTGGGTCTATAAATTTGGGTGATGCCGGATTACTGGTCGTACCCGTCAGAGCGTCCCATAGCGTTGTATTTGTCATTTTAAAAATTTTTGTGATGGCTGAGTCCTGTTTTTTATTGAAGCTAGATTTTGTATTCAACCCTTGGTTAATTATGGTTTGACTTTTTTCGTCTTGCAACGTTTCTTCGGTCGAAGGAATTTCCGTTTTAATGGAAATGACCGTTAAATTATTTGAATCTTCAAAAGATAAATTTTGCCCACGGGATAATTTAAAATCTTGTTTTGAAATTTGTAAAACTTTTTTAGTTGATTGATTTTCGGCACTCGGATCGATAAAGGATAAGTCGAAATTTACTGTCTTTCTGACAGGATTTCTTGAGAGTTTAGTGCTTTTTAAAAAGAGACTGTTCGCAGATTGCGAACTAGAGGCGAAGACGTTATTTTTATCGTCTTCACTAAGACTTTTTGTGACGCTTCTAGTGACTCTGGCTGGGGTACCCATTAATTATAGAAACCATCTTTTTATGAAAAAAAAAAGTATAAAAATACCGAATTGGAAATGTCGAGACAAAATGAATTAAACTAATATGCGAAAAAATATACACTAATAATAGGTAACATGTCACCACACTTAAACTGCGTTTTTTTATTAAAACAAAAAATATATTATTTTTTCTGTCCATCTAGTTTGAAAATTTTATGAAAATGATATTTATATAAGATAAATAATTCTCATGACAGAAAAATAATTGAAAAAAATTATAAAAAATAAATAAATGTAATATTCAATATTTAGTTAATGCATGCCGGAATCGGTTGTTTCGGCTGGAGCGTCATAATAATTTTGATACTCCTTAAAATAATTTAAAAAAAATAAAAATAAAATAACAAATAGTGAAAAGAGTGAAATTAAGAAAAATAAAAATAATTAAAAATAATTTGAAAAATACATTTTTTCCACTATATGCCTATATGTCTTTCAAAAAAGACAGCGGCGCCTCCACCATATGTCACGAGGGGGTTTTATCGTGACGAACACAGTTTAAGTTAGGTGTAATGGTTTATTATAATACTTATATTTACTACTTACATTGTACTTAAATACATCTTGTCTACAAATCTTCTTGATACGCTTAACTTCTTATACTTGACTATCGTACTACTTGTTCACTATTAACTAAGCCTGGGCGTTAGGTTCTCAGCGTACAACTAACTGCTAAACTCTTTTGGAGATGCTTTTATTACAAACCGTTTGCCATTGATAGGATATCGAGATGTGTTTTGTTTCCTGTAGATACATCATCGAAATCCCATTAACCGCGTTGTTTATAATAGTTCTGTATACAATTTATTACTTTTAATACAATTTGAACTATATATAGAAGTTCATTTCCTTAGAATGTTTAGGGTTAATGTGCACTTGCTTATAAACGTAACTTGTGTCATTTACTTAATAGGACATTATTTTCTATCCTGACAGTATGTTGTAGATTAAGCCTTGCTCATTAAAATTTCTCCTAGAGCCAACTTAAATGAATGACCAGCTTTTAAAATACAGGGTGTTGAAAGTGATAATGTCCAAGAACCATAATATCTCTTTAGACGGGTTTTCCGCGCATATACGCAATGTTAGTATTACATATATTTATGATTTATTTATTATATTTAATCTGTATGAGAAACAAGCGTTAGTGTGTTTTAGATTGAACCTTTCTTATCAAAAGTTATTACAGGGTGTTGAAAATGATAATGTCCAAGAAGCATAATAGCTCTTTAGACGGGTTTTCCAAATATATACACAATGTTAATATTACCTATATTTACGATTTATTTATTATTTTCAATCTGTACCTTTAAAACATTATCTACAGGATGGTAGAGGTCGGTTTTAGCACAAACTAGCTAAAAGCTAAAAACTCTGTGGTAATAGTAGAATGCTTAATAGTATATAACATACATAGAATTTTGTAATAGTATTTAAAAAATTATATTTGCCAAAACATCCCGTATTAAATACTTAATAAGTCAGGAATCATTAAAAAGCTAATAAATGCTCCATATGTAATAGTAACATTGCGTAGATGTTTGGAAAACCCGTCTAAAGGGCTATGATGCTTCTTGAACATTATCACTTTCAACACTCTGTATTTCAAAAACTGAAAATTAATTTAAGTTGGGACCATGAGAACTTCTGATAAGCAAAGTATAATCTACAACATTCTAAAGCTTAATGAATTGTAGATTTCTCCAGGGTGAAGTCCTTGAACCATTGTTAAAGGAGAAGAAACGAAAAGTCCTGCTTACTTCACAAATATTTTATTGTCTAATCACGACGCGTTTCGGTTTTTAAAAAACCATTATCAAGTGGTCTGGTCTGTAAGAATAATGAAAAAATATAATTAAATTATAATATTTAAAATAAAATATGCTAAAAAATACTTACAGACAGTTAAGAATCATCTTTGAAATAAATGAAAAACTGGAACACACAAAAATAAAAAATTAAAAAACATTTAAAACAGTCTAAAACAACATACAGATTAAAAATCAGTCAAACGGACATAAACACGTAATTTTAATAAAATACAATTAATTGACAAAGAAGATATACGTTAAAATAATAAATAATAAATAATATAAACAAAACCCAGATATACGAAACAGGTACAAAAGCGACATCTAACATAAAATAAATAATGTAATAAATGAACAGAAACAATTTAAAATTGACAAAATCAATAAATAAAAGCAGACGAAGAAATCTTATTTGAAATTGTTTAAAACTTTAGCTACCTCTTTGAAGTGGGCGTTAGTAGTGGTTTTATTTAAACTAACTGACGATTGATCAATTTCGAGTTTAGCAATCTCAAAATTTTCAAAAAAAATCAATTTTATGCCTTTTTGGGTATCATGTAACATTCTAAAATTATTCTTTATATTAAAAGAATGTCCCGTTTCCCTCAAATGCATGCCAAAAGCGGATCTTTTATCATTTGGGGACTTCTGAGAGTTCAAATGTTCACGTACCCCAACCTTAAAACTACGGCCCGTTAGTCCCGTTGTCGCAAGAGAGTAAGTAGATGCATTTGAGGGAAACGGGACATTCTTTTAATATAGAGAATAATTTTAGAATGTTACATGATACCCAAAAAGGCAGAAAATTGAATTTTTTGGAAAATTTTGAGATTGCTAAACTCGAAATTGATCAATCGTCAGTTAGTTTAAATGAAACCACTACTAACGCCCACTTCAAAGAGGTAGCTAAAGTTTTAAACAATTTCAAATAAGATTTCTTTGTCTGCTTTTATTTATTGATTTTGTCAATTTTAAATTGTTTCTGTTCATTTATTACATTATTTATTTTATGTTAGATGTCGCTTTTGTACCTGTTTCGGATATCTGGGTTTTGTTTATATTATTTAATATTTATTATTTTAACCTATATCTTCTTTGTCAATTAATTGTATTTTATTAAAATTACGTGTTTATGTCCGTTTGACTGATTTTTAATCTGTATGTTGTTTTAGACTGTTTTAAATGTTTTTTATTTTTTTATTTTTGTGTGTTCCAGTTTTTCATTTGTTTCAAAGATGATTCTTAACTGTAAATATATGTAATAGTAACATTGTGTTTATGTTTGGAAAACCCGTCTAAAGAGCCATTATACTTCTGGGACATTATTAATTTTAACACCCTGTATATCAAAAACTGGAAATTAATTTAAGTTGGGCCCATGAGAACTTCTGATAAGCAAGGTTTAATCTACAACATTCTAAAGCTTGATTCTCATTAAAACTTTCGACTAATATTTACTTAAACACCCTATAGGTAATATTTTAAAGCTGCAGATTAAAAATAATTAGTGAATCGTAAATATGTGTAATGGTAACATTGCGTATATGTTTGGAAAATTTGTCTAAAGAGCTATTATGCTTCTTGGCCTAATCAGTTTGAACACCCTGTATTTCAAAAACCGGTCATTAATTTGTGTTGGGCAATGAGAACTTTTGATAAGAAAGGTTCGGTCTACAACATACCAAAATTTCATGAGGTTCGACGGATTACAGAAATCCCATAAAAGGTGTGCCTGATCCTTTATTTGATTTGCCGCTATTCCTCGTTGTATTTCCTGACAAAAATGTAATCTGTTTATTTTATTTTCGTTGCTTAAATTTTGCAGTAAGTAAACATTTATAAGCCTTGTATTTGTGATTAAAACAGAGTGAATTTTATGCCATGATTTGTTAAAAAAAGTTGCTGCATCCGGAAGAGACCATTCAGGATTCTCTAAAATAACAAGGGAAAACATTTACGGGCATTTTTCTCAATAGTGTACATTTTCAAGAATAAAAAAGTTGAAATTTTACCTAAAAAACACATGTTTTAAAACCACACCAACTTAAAGTATGAATATTCTATTTTGCAGTGGTGCCAATATTTAAAAATGTGGGACTGGCAGAAATAGGCAAAATTGAGGCAGAAACAAAAAAACATGGGAATAATGTCAATCCTGTCTCCAAACTTTCTGTTCTTAATTTTATATTTAAGATTAGTTTATCTGGATTAGAGTAGTCAAATATATATTTCTAAATAATTTTGAAAAAAAAAATCAAAACAAACACATAAATAGCGGTTTGTCTGAAGTTATGAAGTTTTAAAGCAGTAAAAAATTCAAAATTAAAATAAATCGAACTTTACTTTCCAACTGCGTCAAAATCTTTATGAAAATAAATACTACAAATGGTACTTGACATGCAGAAAACATAAACCTTTTAGAATATCTACTTATTTATTTAAAGAAATTATGCAAAATAGTGTAATTTCAACAAAACTGGAGTGGGACAGCATTGACAAATCGGGACAGGATTGACTTATTTTGACAAAAATGGTACAAAATGAACTAAATTTACCATAGCATCTTCTTTTAAAACTAATTTGTATTTATTTTTAAAGAAACTTTTGAACAAAACATTGTTAAAACCTTAAAAAGAAATCATATTTCGTGACACTTACTTACAACTTACTTAACTTGAATAAAAACTTTGTTTAAACTTTAAAATACTTGCTAAAATAAATAGGTATATAAATTTGAATAACATGTTTAAGCGCATATCTGTAAGGGGCTCATCCTAATCTTTGCCCTTTCGGGCCAGTCAAATTTATTTCCGCCAATATTATATAAAAACTTTACTGTGTAGTTCAAATTTTCGTCAAATGACTTCAGTAATTTGCCCTACAAAATCGCAGTGGAGCAATCCGTGTTACATGGTACCTAAAAATACAAAATATTGCACACCTTTTCTGCAAAAAATGTAATTTCATTAAGTTTTTTATTAATTAATTTAATTTTAAGTCTAAATTCTAATTTTTGGAAAAAATAATTTTTCTCAACTTTTGAAGTTTTTCCACACAATAATATCATTTTGATTATAAAATATGGCGCTTGGTGTAAATAATCAGTTGTTAGTGCATAGTGCCAAGCATTGCACGTTTACAATTAATTACAATATAAATAAGTAAATAATGTAAGATTTGGAATAAGAACTATTTTCACTTTATTTTCTTTACGCTCGTAGAAAAACAATTGATTCTAACACTTGCAGAAACCTATTTTCCGCACCAAATGCTTGAAAAATCGTTTTTCTGCATTTGTTAGGAATTTAATTGTAAAATTAAACAGGTTTCTTTTTTAAATATTTTAAGTAAATCCAAATTTAAATTATTTTAATCATTAGTTTTAGCTATTTTACCTATCTTTGTCTCATTTTTCCTTTTGCTCATATCCTTATTTCTTTCCAATCTTTGTTTTTTTTCGTTAAAGTAGACAGAGTTTAGGGGGTTCGGGTGCAAAAAAATCGATTTTCTGCACTTGTTAGGAAAATAGCTATTTTACAAATCTCTTTTTCGTTTTTTC
This sequence comes from Aspidapion aeneum, assembly GCA_963576565.1. NCBI lineage: Eukaryota > Metazoa > Arthropoda > Insecta > Coleoptera > Brentidae > Aspidapion > Aspidapion aeneum. The sequence continues at coordinate 147,725,904 of OY755038.1, forward strand.
TTATGCTCATATCTTTCTTTTCTGTATTTGTTTTTTGCTAAAGTAGGAATGGTTTTGCGGATTCCATAGGTAGGTTTGGAGAATTACCTATTTTCCTTTCCATAGTTGGAAGTCCTATCTGCTTACCTTGTTGAAATTTCCTAGCATAATACCTACATAAAAAAATAACTGTTGCAATCTTTATCTGCAAAAAAGGATATTATTTTATCTTACTATATGTGTGATTTCGTTAAAATTACCGATCTTTATTATTTGTTTTCTTCTGTTACTATTTTTCTAATTCGTTTTTCTTCCTTTCCTCCAATAATTAAATCAATCCTTGTTACATTGACCACACATTTTTTAAAGAATCATTCATTTTTCTACAAAAAATACGTGTGTTTTACTAGTTTTTGTCAATTCTGTCCCACACTGTTCATCATGTCCCAACTAAAATATGGCAAAATTGGGACAGAATTGACAGGGGCAGGGTTGACGTTTTGTAGTTGTTTTAATTCTCCAAGTAAAATGAGACTATGCATCTTAATAAAACACGTTCTTCCAACAACGGCTTTACTTACCTTTTCATAAAAATTGTATTAAACACCAATAAAATTTGACACAAAAAGTGTACTGCACCGACAGGATTGACGTATAATAAATTTTGTACAGTATTTTTTTACTTTTGCCAGCAAAAATGACCATAAATTTCTAAACAACAACTTCTTGTTTTGTTTTCATTTGACAGACTTACCTCAAAATAATTTGTTGTTAATTATTTTAAGTAGGTATATTGAAGCCATCTATACATGACCAAGCGACTTAAAGCAAATGGGGTTGGGATTGACACAAAACTAAGCGAACAACATATCTCGCAAATTTCTAAAAATATATATCTTTGGATTTCACTTTTTGTTAAAAAAAAATGTAATAAACGAGACAAAGACGTAAAATTAATAAAAATGTTGCGGCAAAATTGGTTTAACACATTTTTATTCAGGAATAAAGTTAAGATTTCAATTTGGGGACACGTGACAGGATTCTTAATTAATTCTTACTTCTCGCCCAGTTAAAATTGGTTTGCATAGCGGACTGTAAATCGAAATTAGAATTTTATATTTTATTTTATTTGTTTAGAATTATTATGGATTATGTTTATTTTAATTTTATAAGCATTTAAGTTGGCCGATAATATCAAGCTGAAAGGGTAGAAATTTCCCTAAATAAAAATATATGATTACTAAAAAACCAGCTCCGCTCAAAACATAGCACTAAAATTATGCACTAAGAAATTATTATTGTTAATATAATTTTATAAGCGAATTTCGACACTAAAAAATATAATCACTTACTGCTGTGTTGTCTTCATTCCAGATCGTGGAAGGCCTTCCAGAGCGTTGACTCCATGTGTCCAGCTTCTATTCCAGTAATATTGAGCACACAGAGCACATTGTGTGTTTGGTTTAATGTTAAATATATTGATATTAATCATAGCCGAAAAACGTGCAGGCGAGATTCATTGTCACGTATTTCTTATCAGAAAAATGCATTGTTTTTATTTTTAAACTGTTCGGTTGATCGTGAGAGAGACTCGCTGAAGGCGCGAAGGCTACTATTTATCATTATTGAATTCACAAGCGAGTTCGCGCATATATGTCCAGTTTTAACTTTTAGAGGGGCGCTAAGGGAGTTTCACTGGTGTATTTTTATTTTAATTTAAAAGTAGAAAAATGGATTTAAGATTTTATTCTAGATTTATTTTAACAATTAATTAACCATTTAATTATGATTGATTAGAGTAACTTATAGGAAGTCCAATTATGGCCTAATTAATTCAAAAGGCCGTATTTAAAAATATAGTAAAAACAAAAAAATGCTTAAAAAATAAAATTAAACAAAATAAATTATTTTTTAAATAAATAATACCCCGGAATGAACATCACACCCCCTGGAAAATGCCTATGCGTTTTCAGCATTCTCAATGGGAAGTGGACAAAGTTTTAAGAGAGGACGTTTTAAAGCTGCATTGGTAGCTGTCTTTAATGTTGCCACTCTAGATATTCCATCTTTACCCGGATGCAAGGCGACAATACGGCCAAGCTTCCACTGAAGAGGAGTTAAACAATCTTCCTTTATTAAAACTAACGTTCCAACAGATGGCATTGTGTTATCCTTTAACCATTTATGCCTCTGTTGAAGAGTGTGTAAATATTCTAATTTATATCTCTGGCAAAAATCTTGTTGAAGGCGCTGTACTAGCTGCCAACGACTCAATCTATTTAATTTCAAATGGGATAGGTCAGGATCAGGCGGTGAAGCCGGTGATTCTAACGTAAGAAAATGATTGGGCGTTAAGACACTCAAATCGTTAGGATCCGAACTCAAGGGCGTTAAGGGCCGCGAGTTTAAAATGGCCTCTATCTGACATAAAAAGGTGTAAAATTCCTCATAAGTAAGGATTTGTTCCCCAATTACCCTTACCAAATGTCTTTTGACAGACTTTATTCCGGCCTCCCACAAACCGCCAAAATTCGGACTACTGGGGGGAATAAAATGCCACTCAATAGGGTTTAAAGGGTCTAAATTAAGTAGCGTTTTATTCGCTAAAACAAAATTAGTTGCATTATCACTCCACATCTGATGGACTCTACCTCTGCGCACAAATAACCTGCGCAGCGCAGCAATAAAAGCTTCCGCTGTCAGATCACTCACAAGCTCTAAATGCAGAGCTTTAGTTGCGAGACAAACGAATAAGCAAATATAAGTTTTGCCAGTTTTTGCAGCCCTAGTTTTTCCCACTGTTTTTCCTAGTGAAATTTGAAAAGGACCGCCGAAATCCACCCCAGCATTGGCAAAGGCTCAGCATTGCTCCAATCGAGCAGTAGAAAGTGACCCCATTAACGGCTGCAAAGGTTGAGGTTTGACTTTAAAACATCTTACATATTTGGACAAAACATGAGAGATAGAATACCGTTGGTTTAAAAGATGATTTACCGTCAACAGTCCAGCGTGAAAGTATTTTAAATGAATGTTTTTAATAATCATGTAGGTTAATTTACTATCGCGGGGTAGCAAAACAGGGTGCTTTTTATCGTAAGCCAGAGACGAATAATGCAATCTACCACCCACCCTTATTACATTATCTGAATCCAAAAAAAGATTTAATTTTTGAAAGGATTTTGGAAGGCATTCGTTATTTTTTAATTTTTTCAATTCCTCTGAAAAAGCTAATTTTTTAACATGTTTTATGAGTTTCATCAGAGCTTTATTTATTTCCAAAAATGTTAATAAACCTGTGTCAACACTTCTCGAAATTCGTGAAAGATTGTAACGAAAACAGTTTCCATGCTTGGCCTCAAACTGTACTTCCAACTGTCCCCACCCTCGTCATTTGAAAACGCCTCGGGATCACTATCCCACAGTTCCAATTCATCGTGCATCAAAATAAAATAATGACCGACCAGTTTTCGACAAATGTCCAAAACTGTTTGAGGTTGAAGAAAGTTTTGCTTTATTTGGTGAGCTTTTAGTGTTTCTGGGTTTTTTGTAAATTCAGGTATCTTTGCCGCCGTGTATTCGGCACAAACCAGAATATTCTTTATCAAATTAAAACACTGTATTGCAAATCTTTCGAACAAAAAAGATATTCCCTCATCGGTGAACAAATAATAAGACGTCAGTTCCAAAGCTGGTTGTATAAGACTGACGAACGAGTAAGGGTGAATGTCCAGTGTTGACAGCAAAACTTTCGTCAGATGAATAATGTATTTTTCGCAGGGTTCTTGAGGGTAACCTGGTTTTCCTTTCATTTGTTTCCAGCAAATAAGCATAGTTTTACATCTCTCAAAGATCATCTTAAAAAACTCCATGCAAACTTCACTCTGGTGGGGTTTATAAAATCCAAAAATTGCTAATTTTCTTAAGACTCTTAAAGTAAGCAGCGCTTTTTCTATATTTAGAGTAATGATTTCAGGACTGGCTCCTTGGATAACTCCATCAATAAATGCCTGAGACAGAGTATTCCATAGGTTTAAAACGTAAGTAAAAATGTTGTTGGTAAAGTCTTGAAATATTTTTCGGTCACCTGCCAGTCTTTTTGATGAAATAGCTTTTATAACATGATGCATGGTAAGTAAAGCTCTATGTTGCACCATTTGGTCAGAGCTCTCTACTGCTTGCAGCAATGTTGGAAAGAGTTCTGGCCATTCTTTTGGACAGTCTGATCTTGCAACCTTTGATATTAAAACTGCCCTTTGAACAGCAATTTGATTGATGGGCTCTGTAAAAGTTGTTAGCAAATTTTGTCTAATTGTTGGTTTTTATTCATCTGATATTGCATTTGGTGCGGTTTTTCTCCAGTATTTGTCAATTCCATTTTTCATATACAAAACTGCTATCCAACGAACATTCACATCAAGTTGGTGATTACTGATAACATTCAGCAGAGTACTGTAAAATCCTGGTTGGACTTCCCATTCTTTTAGTTGGATCTCTGCAGGCTTTAAAATATCAGGATTCTGACTGGAAGCCCTTTGTAACACATCCAATACTAGGGCATGTGTGTCCATTATAAATGCCCTTATATTTAAAAGGTCATTTATAGTCACTTGAGAGTTTGAAAATATTGCAAAATATGCAAAAAACTCAACTCATAAACACTTATAAATAAACAATTTTTCAGTTATAGGAAAAGTTCGAAAATTTATTCAAAATTATCTCATAATAATTTTCCGCGTTTTTATTGGTGGTAAAAAGCACAGTGGCGGACCTTCCTTCTGCTTTAGTTTCGCTATTTTCAGATAAACTTTTTTGTGAAGGCCATTGCTCAGATTTTTTACATAAAAAATCTGGGCCACTGTAAAACAGATCATGGTTTAATAATTCTGAGGGAAAGGCGCCCCGGCTAGCCACATCAGCTGGATTTAAAGTGGTAGGAACATAGTTCCACGAATCGGGCGGAATTTTTGCCTGAATCATAGAGACCCGATTGCTAACGAAGGTCTTCCAACGAGAAGGGTGTCCTTTAATCCAACACAAAGTTACTGTTGAATCTGACCAACCAAAAATTTTATTTATTTTTATATGGTTGATGAAAGCTTCGTAAATAAAATTGGCGAGTTGCGCAGCTAAAAGAGCCACTGATAATTCCAAGCGAGCTATGCTCAAAATATTTTTAGTAGGAGCTACTCTTGTTTTGCTACATAAAAAATAGACCGAAATTTCATTCTTATAGCAAACTCTTAAATAGCAAACTGATGCGTAACCAAGTGTGCTTGCGTCTGCAAAGGAGTGAATTTCATAAGAAGCATTGCCAGAAAAAATATTTATGTGGCGCATTAATTTAAATTCTTTTAAGAGCGGCAATTCGGCTTTATAGCGAGACCAAACTTGACTTATTTCCGCGGGGGCGTGGTCATCCCAATTTAACCCTTTGATCCAAAGTTTTTGAATAAGGCATTTTGTGAAAAAAGTTATTGGTGAAACCATTCCTAATGGGTCAAAAAAGGTGGCTAGTTCCGAAAGAATCTGACGTGTAGTAGAATTTCGTTCCTTAGGAATAACATTAAAAGTAAAATAGTCAGAATTGGGGTGCCACTGAAGTCCCAAAACTTTGGTTAAATTATCACAATCAAACTGTAGCGCATTCGGATTTATAGACTTATGAGGCAAACCCTTTAAAAATCTTGGGTCATTGGAAGCCCATTTACGCAAGTCAAACCCCCCACTTTTAAGCAATAAAATAAGTTGATCTCTAAGTTCTATTGCATCCCTTAAATTATCCCCCCACTCGAGATATCATCGACGAAAATGTCATTTAAAAGAACTTTACTCGCAAGGGGGTATTTATGTTCTTCAGATTTAGCTAAATGTTGCAAGACCCTTATAGACAAATAGCTAGATGGTGCTAAACCATACGTAACACGCTTAAGCTGACACTCCATAATGGCATCGTTAGGATCAAATCTCCACAATATGCGCTGATAACACTGATGCGCCTGCGCAACGATAATTTGTCTATACATTTTAGACATATCGGCTATAAAAGCTATTTTATGCAAGCGAAAGTTTAAACGAATGACACAAATGTCAGTTTGCAACTTTGGTCCTACAAGCAAAGTCTCGTTAAGGGCCAAAGGGCTTCCTGGACCGGTAGCACTCGCATTAAAAACTACCCTTAGCTTAGTGCTTACACTTTCAAGTTTCAAGCTATCGTCAGGATTTTGCAATATTTCCATGTGATCCAACTCCAAAAACTCCCTTATAAAATCAGAGTATTTTTTATAGAGATCTGGATTCCTTAACAACTTGCGTTCCAATGATAAAAATCTGTTTAATGCTAATTGTTTACTGCCAGGAAAAGTAGGTTCAATTTTTTCCTTAAAGGGCTAAGAAACAGTGTAGCGGCCTTTAGAATCTCGAGAGACAGAGTCAAGAAAAATTTGTTCACATAACTCCTCTTCAGGCGACAAAAATGTCTTTTGAGGGATGTTTTCTAACTCCCAAAATTTAACAATATTTTCATTTAAAGTTTTGCAAGTAATATGGCTTAAAAATGAATTAAATTTGGGGTTGTAATCTGAGTAAATTTTTCCCATGACTATATAACCAAAAATGGTATTTAAGAGCGTGGGCTCATTAGAATTGTTCCCACAAATACGTCCATCTTGAATAATGTGAGTAAAAAGATCTGCCCCTATTAAAAGTTGTATAGACCCCGGCTTATGAAAAGTAGGATCTGCCAATTTAATATTTTTAACATGGCTCCAGTTCTGTATAGAAACATTATTACTAGGAATATTTGAGCAAATACGGGGTAAAATAACAGCTTGCACATTTAAAACCGGACAGATTTTGTCCACTGGTCGCAGTGTTAAGTAGACACTTCCTAACTTAGAGTTTAAAGAAGTTTCCCCTATGCCCTCAATTATAGTAGAGTTTTGAGTGCGCGGTAAACCTAACATATTTACGCAACTTTGACTTAAAAAACTAATAGAGCTACCGGTGTCCAAAATCCCACGTACAGTTTGATATTCTCCTTTTGCATCTAATATATTAACCAAAATTGTGGAGAGCATCGTAGGCGCGCTATTCGATTTTTTATTTAAAGTCGCATTGCAGCACTGCTCAATTGCAGTACTTTGATTTTGATTTTGATTAAGCGACAAAGCCAAATTAACGTGCTCATTTTGTTCGCCAGTGTTGCCATTATTATTATTTGTAAAGTGCAATAAACTGTGGTGACGTTTTTGACATTCACATGTAATTTGTGACTTACAAAAAGATGTCTTATGTAAATTGCTTAGGCATAAAATGCATAAAGATTTACTTTTCGCCAAATTAAATCTTTCCTTAGGATTTTTACTTTTAAAATCAGGACATGATATAATTAAATGACGGTTGCTATTGCAACAAAAACAAAATAAATCCGCTGTTGCCGCTATTATTATTTTTACTAAGCATGGATTTTTGCAAGTTATTGTTTGCTGGATTCTTTCTAAATCTAGGAGACTTATTTTTATATTCAAATGAATTATGAAAGTTTTGATTACTTAAACCAGGCAATGAGCATTGAGTAGAAAAAAGCGCTTCACACTGCTTATCAAAAAATCATAAACTACCTGATATTGAGATATTTCGCTAGATTTGCCATGAAAAATTTCAAAACGCGTTATTAAGTCAGTGTTTACCCTTTTTAAAAGCATTTGCATAAGAATGTAATCCCAGCCATCTACGTCAATTTGCATCCCTCTCAAGGCTTCTAGATTTTTAGAAAATGTATCGAGCAAGTTCCTTAAGGCATTGGGGTCGTCAGAATCAATTTTTTGTGAATTTTCTCTGGAACTCCAATATTCATTTGCCAAGAGGCGTTTATTTAAGTATCGCTTGACCAATTTGTCATAAGCGATTGCGTAATTTGCTCCGCAAAGTGGCAACGTTGTTACCATTTCAAATGGGGGACCCTTTAAGTGATTAACCAAATGCGTAAGATTAGCCATATTTGACAACGCTGGATTTTTATTCACTAAGTTTTCAAACAACTCGTAAAAAGACGGAAAGCTTCTTATGTCACCCTCAAAAGTTATTAATTTAATTTATTCTAACCTTATATGAGAGTTACTTGCCCCCGCTGGCAGTTGCTGAGGGGAAGTCGCCCCTATAGAGAGCCTCTGCTGCGTTGCTGTGTTAACCCCATTTGAAAAAATTATATTAAAAATTAATTTAATTTCTGCGTATTTTTAATTAAAATCAAGCACTTTTTTAGTAGCTGACCTGACCTCCTCCACATCGGAGAAAACGTCATTTATTAACGCAGTGTGATGTTTTACGAACTCCTCACGGATCAACTCAATATCTTCAATTACGACCTCAAAAATTCCCTTTTTTGAAGCATCAGTTTTTGCTTCTGTAGCTGTGTTAAAAATATCTTCAAGCTTATCATATTCGATATCGCGCTGAACTTTACTTTTTTAAATTTTTTCTGCGTTTGCCATTTTTTATTATTAAAAAATTAAGAAAAAACAAAATATTGTGCTATTTTAATTTTTAATCAAGAATAACTAACTAGCGAAAAAACTGACCTACCCAATTCGTACGGTATCACAGTCTTTTCTTTTATCGCAAAGATACTTTTAGAATACTCACACACCTACAAATTCGTTTTAGTGCAGCTTTAAAAGGATTTTATTTTAACAAGGTCATTGATTTCACGAATTAAAAAACTGCAAAAATTATTATTTTATTTTTCGCAAATTTTTAATTCTATTTTGTAAAAGGAAAAAAAAGCTAAATCATCTGGGGTCGGAGGGACCAAAAATGTCTACTTCTCGCCCAGTTAAAATTGGTTTGCATAGCGGACTGTAAATAGAAATTAGAATTTTATATTTTATGTTATTTTTTTTAGAATTATTATGGATTATGTTTATTTTAATTTTACAAGCATTTAAGTTGGCCGATAATATCAAGCTGAAAGGGTAGAAATTTCCCTAAATAAAAATATATGATTACTAAAAAACCAGCTCCGCTCAAAACTTAGCACTAAAATTATGCACTAAAAAATTATTATTGTCAATATAATTTTATAAGCGAATTTCGACACTAAAAAATATAATCACTTACTGCTGTGTTGTCTTCATTCCAGATCGTGGAAGGCCTTCCAGAGCGTTGACTCCATGTGTCCAGCTTCTATTCCAGTAATATTGAGCGCACGCGTAATCGCGTTAATTAGCAAAAGTGAAAATTTTATTGTGTGTTTGGTTTAATGTTAAATATATTGATATTAATCATAGCCGAAAAACGTGCAGGCGAGATTCATTGTCACGTATTTCTTATCAGAAAAAATGCATTGTTTTTATTTTTAAACTGTTCGGTTGATCGTGAGAGAGACTCGCTGAAGGCGCGAAGGCTACTATTTTTCATTATTGAATTCACAAGCGAGTTCGCGCATATATGTCCAGTTTTAACTTTTAGAGGGGCGCTAAGGGAGTTTCACTGGTGTATTTTATTTTAATTTAAAAGTAGAAAAATGGATTTAAGATTTTATTCTTAATTATAATTATTTTAACAACAAGTTAACCATTTAATTATAATTGATTAGAGGAACTTGTAGGAAGCCCAATTATGGCCTAATTAATTTAATAGGCCGTGTTTAAAAATATAGTAAAAACAAAAAAATGTTTAAAAAATAAAATTAAACAAAATAAATTATTTTTTAAATAAATAATAACCCGGAATGAACAGACATTTTATCAAGATTAGCTAACTTTTTGCTTTACAAAAAAAGCCTCTTTCGGAAATTTTGTGTAATATTAGAATTAAGTCAAATTTTATGAAAAATAATTATTCTAGTATCCAAAAAAGTCAGAAAACCCAAAATGTACACTTTTGAGAGAAATGTCCTTATAAAGAAAAACTAACCTTGAAAATATAACAAAATATCTAAGTCCTCTTGAGCGTTTCTTTCGACTGTTCTAGTTTTTCTTTTATTTAATGAGTTTACTATATTTACTATGGTTTGGTGGGTTGCTGTCTTCTGTCGGGAAATTGAATATAATACTGGTTGCGAGCTACAGATGCATTTTCATTATTTGAGTAAAATAATTTAATACTATCATCCAGTTTTTCTTCCTCGGTAAAAATCATCCTTAACCGCTCTTAAAACTAAATTTGACAAGTTGACAAGACAATAGCATAACTTTTGTGTCAATGCGATTGTTTTTTTCATGGCTTCCTTGATGTTTTAAATAGTACCAATTTAAGTTTTTTTTACTTTTAAACGCATATATCTCCAAATTTATTAAACGAAATAATCCCAACATATATATTTTTGAAATCAGCAAGAAAGAATCTATAAAAATATGAAATAATATATAGGGTGTTTCCTTAAAAAAAACCTTCGACCTGTCAAATTTTGACATTTACAATTATTTTTTGACATTCTGGCACAAAGATTCTTAAAGTTCGTAAAAAATTATGAAACTTTTGTATTTATCATATTTTGATATCTATTCAAATAAACGATTTAGATATGGTGTAAAAATATACGGGAAAACCCTGTACATATAGAAATTGGGTTAACTAGGGGGTGACAGGGTGTTTTGCTTTAGGCGGTACTTTTTAGGGGCGATAAAAGAGAAAAGAGAGAGAAAGAAATTAACAATAACATACAGAGCGATAAAAAAAAATTATTAGAAAAAATTAAATTTTGTCATAATGTATATACAGTGTGCAACAGCCAAATGGAATAAATTCGATAACCAATAAATTAGGACATGTTGGGTAAAACGCTTGGACACGTCGATTTGCATTTTGAAATGCGCATTTTTTTCAACAAAAAAAAATTATATAGGGTGTGTCATCTGACAATGGCGGATACCAACTTTCTTATTTTAAATACAACACCCTGTATATTATTTATTTCTTGGATAATTCAGAAAATTCTTGACATAATTCATGTAAAATGTCCTATACCTAAGTACAACCATTTTCGAAATATTGACAGTTCAAAAACGACAATTTCCAATTTCAAGGCTAAATATTTTGAAAACGGTTAAGACTATCGAAAAACGGCTTACATGTCCCTATCCTTATTTTTAATTATCTATCGATTGACATCAACCACAAAATCGGAAATTCCGGTTAAACCCGAAGTGTTCGTGTTGACACACCCTACAGGGTGTCCCAAATTGGGCACTTTTAGGGGGTTTAAGGTACTTCTAGGGGAGACAGAGAAAAACTGACCACGCATTGCAAGGCTCAAATTTCAAGAGAAGACTTATAGTGCAAACCGCATTTTGAAATATCGTCTCGTCTTTGAGCTACGGGGGCTTTTTGAAAAGTCTGCATTTTTGAAGGGGGTCTATAACTTCGTTATTAGTGGAAATTTTGATTTAGAGTAAATTGCAGTTTTATAGACTTTGTCACGAGGAATTCACATTCACCCGCTAAATTATATTTTAACTGTCACTTTTAGTTTTTGAGATATGACATAAAGTTGCATTTTTTCTTATGGAATGGCCTATATTTTAAATAATTTTCGAATTCGTCATTGAATTCTTTTCAAAATGATATATCATATGTCATAGTTTGATTGGGCGGTTTAGGAGATATTCAGCTTTTTCACTTATTTCTAGTGCGCTATGATTTCCTGCTGAGGCAGGTAAAGGCACTCCAGTATTTTTATTATTTTACACGGTCACAAATATGGTAAGGCTAGTTTGGAAAAATTATAATTCAGCTGACAGCCCTCAAAGCCTAGTTATAAAAAGTTTTTAAAAAATTATACATATTTCAAAATAAAATTAAAACACTTTTGTGAAAAATAATTTCATATCAAAGCGTAATGTCAAATTGTTTAAACAATTGAAAACAATGACAAAACGCCAAGACGCAAGGCCAACTTGATTTGCATAGTATAAGACAACAAAAGCATTGAAGTAGGATTTGACCGCAAGGCTTTCACGTCAATGGCGCATGACGTCATTCAACGCACACTAGACAAAAATAAAAAACTTTAATTATCTCCGAAACCGCTCAATCAAACTATGACATTACATCATTTTGAAAATAATTCAATCACGAATTCGAAAATTAATTAAAATATAGGCCATTCCATAAGAAAAAATGCAACTTTATGTCATATCTCAAAAACTAAAAGTGACAGTTAAAATTTAATTTAGCGGTTGAATTCCTCGTGACAAAGTCTATAAAATTGCAATTTACTCGAAATCAATATTTCCAATAATAACGAAGTTATAGACCCCCCCAAAATGCAGACTTTTCAAAAAGCCCCCGTAGCTCAAAGACGAGACGATATTTCAAAATGCAGTTTTCACTATAAGTCTTCTCTTGAAATTTGACCCTCGTAATGCGTGGTCAGTTTTTCTCTGTCTTCCCTAGAAGTATCTTAAACCCCCCAAAAGTGCCCAATTTGGGACACCCTGTACATAATTTTTTTTGTTGAAAAAAATTCACATTTAAAAATGCAAATCGACGGTGTTCGAGCTTTTTTCCCAACACGCCCTCATTTATTGGTTATCGAATTTATTCCATTTGGCTGTTCCACACTGTATGTACATTATTATTCCAAAAGCAAGGCAGGTAGCCTAATTTTTTTAAACCATAATAATAGCCATTTTTTTTCGTAGAATTAAGTAATACAGTCAACTTTAAAAAATATTTAAAACTTAAAAAAATATTGTGACAAGTTTTTTTTAGTTTTTTTATTTTTCGGACATGTTTTTAAATGACGACTATTATCTATTTTTATTTCGTCAAAAAGTATATCTCCGTGCCAAAAACTGAGTACCAGGAGAACTAGATACGATAATTTTCTAAAGGAGAAATTTCATTTAAAAATAAAGTGATTTTGAGCAGAAAAAACAAATAACTTAGAAACTTCTTAATTTTTTGTTTCCAAAATATTGTAGACATTAAGCACCCAGAAAAAATAAAATTTTTAAAAAAATAAAAAAATTACGGTTTTTTTTATTTATATCGAACGTTTTGAGGTTATGTAAAAAATGATATTAACAAAAGTTTTAGACATTTCATGGCCTATGACTTTTTTGTATGTCACTTTTTCTCCGACGTCAACTTTCGCCGTAAATCGCAATAATACGATTTTCTGCCCGTTTTTAACACCCCCCCCCCCCAGACATAACCCGCAACGCCCCTGCTCGCGCATTTACTTTTTCTGATACCTTCCTAGCTAGCCTAATAGCACACTTCAAGTGAAGCCATGATATCAGCCTTGAAAACAGTTTTTTGTAAATATCTCAGAAAGTTAAAAAGTTAGCATTTTATTAATTGTTTAATTGTCAAAAAACTGTCATTAGCATAAATGGATCTTATTAAAATCTAATCAGCTCCTTAGAGTGTCGATCACTATTTTACCTCAAATTTTATGAAAATAGGTTTAGCGGTTTAGGAGCTATCGTGTAACATACAGATATACATACACACACACAGACAGACATCACGACGATATTGCCAATATAACACATTTTCGACGTTATCTCAAAAAAAATTTTTTCATCGAAATTAGTACCTTCTCTAGCCATTGCTGCGCGGGCTAGGAAGGTAAAAATCAATTACAAAAGTTTTGTTGCGGGTAAATTTTGTTAATAATTGCTTTTAATGCAGTGGAAGTTTTCCCTCGAACTAAAAAAAAGTTAAATGTCAGGAAGGGGTGGGGGTGCCCGGTCCCCTCTGGCCTCCCCTTGGATCCGCCACTGGGTACACGAAGAGTTTTGGCCTTACCTAGGTCCAACACAAACTAGCCTTCGACCTTCCTTGATTTTGACAGCTTGGGCAATAATTTTTTGTTTCTTTCCAACCGACACTAGCATAGCTGTCGACTGCAGACCAGGACTGGGTAAAGTCGGCACACCCAAGCCGCCATATTGGCCCTTAATTATTTTCACCACAGCCGGCAAACTGTGTTTTTTGATAAATTCTCGTAAGTAGCTGCCTTCGTCAGTCCATCGTGCTGCAGCCACAGTAATTTGACCATCAGTTGCGGCCATATTGTTTGAACCTTAATGTCATCTCTAAAACAAAACAAAGACTTTGGGTATGCTTGGTCAGCGAAAATATACTGAGTTATTTTTTTGATAATATGGCACATTAAATCAGTGGCGAAGCGTCCATGTAACCACTGTTACCATTGGTAACAGTTAAAAATTTTGAACATAAATATTTAGATAGAACCGTTTACGTTGTGAGGTCCGATTTCCGGACCTCGTATTGTTTGGACCTTATTTTGGTGATCTACCTAAAATTTTCAAAAATTTAATATACGTAACCAAAATTTTACCTGGTCCTCACAACGCATGTGAAAAAACAATATACCGCATATTTTATAATTTTCTTGAAAATATCGTAGAGAGTGCTTTCAGTGTTTATGCGAGTGGGCCTAGCAATCGAGGCGAGGCAATTTTAAAGCCTGGGGGACGTTCATACTTAACCGGACGCGCGTGGCGTTACTTTTTCCCGTTTACGACTGAGGCCGTGTGCGTCAGTTTGAATGAATTTTCCTTTCATGATTCGGTTGCTGGCTTTGGTGCGTACACCGGGAAAGCGAAAAGACGTTCACGATTAACACACGGTAAACAACCATTTATCTACAACGATTAGTTGGGCAAAATTTAACTTGTCGCGCATGCGCATAGCGAATATGAAACATATGAGAGCAAACTCTAACACAACTCCGCCAATTTTTTTTTTGAATTCTACGAAAGTGTTTGGGCACGCATAAGTGGAAACCGAGTATAAGATGCCGTTTTTAACCCACTCACATAATATGGTATATAAAAGGACGGAACCCCATTATTAAGGGCCAAGTTTTTCACTTAACATCAAATTGATTAATAATATCAATATGGATACTCTGCCAATCTATGGGCACCTAAGCTCACACTAGGTACTATAGTTATAGTGTACGTCTGAGCTAATATAACTAAAAACTGAAATATATTTTATTCAATTCCAGACTCAATTACCTTTCGTTTGATACCACACAAGCCATGTTTTGACGTAAACTCTAATTTTTAAAATCTACCCCCACCGTTTTTTTAAACTAAAATATATTTTGTTTAACTCCAGACTCAATTACCTTTCGTTTGATATCACACACGCCATATTTTCACTTAAACTCTAATTTTTTACATCTACCCCGACCCTTTTTTTTAAATAACTTAAAATTCATTTTGTTTAACTCCACACTTTATTAGCTTTCGTTTGATATCACACACGTCATATTTTCACATAAACTCTTATTTTTGAAATCTACCCCCACCCTTTTATTTGGCTTGCGTTCGGTGGATTTTGTTAATTTTTAAATGGGACCACCACAGCCCAAGACCCAGCCTAGGTACCAAATTTCATTTAAATCGGATAAGCGGTTTTTGAGTTATGCGGGTTGGTCGTTACAGACAGACAGACAGACAGACAGACAGACAGACAGACAGACAGACAGACAGACAGACAGACAGACAGACAGACAGACAGACAGACAGACAGACAGACAGACAGACAGACAGACAGACAGACAGACAGACAGACAGACAGACAGACAGACAGACAGACAGACAGACAGACAGACAGACAGACAGACAGACAGACAGACAGACAGACAGACAGACAGACAGACAGACAGACAGACAGACAGACAGACAGACAGACAGACAGACAGACAGACAGACAGACAGACAGACAGACAGACAGACAGACAGACAGACAGACAGACAGACAGACAGACAGACAGACAGACAGACAGACAGACAGACAGACAGACAGACAGACAGACAGACAGACAGACAGACAGACAGACAGACAGACAGACAGACAGACAGACAGACAGACAGACAGACAGACAGACAGACAGACAGACAGACAGACAGACAGACAGACAGACAGACAGACAGACAGACAGACAGACAGACAGACAGACAGACAGACAGACAGACAGACAGACAGACCAGACAGACAGACAGACAGACAGACAGACAGACAGACAGACAGACAGACAGACAGACAGACAGACAGACAGACAGACAGACAGACAGACAGACAGACAGACAGACAGACAGACAGACAGACAGACAGACAGACAGACAGACAGACAGACAGACAGACAGACAGACAGACAGACAGACAGACAGACAGACAGACAGACAGACAGACAGACAGACAGACAGACAGACAGACAGACAGACAGACAGACAGACAGACAGACAGACAGACAGACAGACAGACGGCGAGACAAAAAAGTTTCAAAATCATCTGAAACGCAAAGAAATATAAAAAAATTTGAAATTGGAGCAACTTTTTTTTTCTCGAAAAAATTAGGATCACCAGAGCTCACACTACCAAGTATAGTAGTAGTGTGAGCTAATATTGGGTTCATCTTTTAAAACTGTGTTATTGGCGGGAAATTCCTTTCGATTCAAATCCGCCAATAAAAAAAATACAAATTGACAAATGACAGACAGAAGACGTCCGGTCAACGCCCGGCGCGTCTGGGTAAAATTCACATGGTGAATTTTAACCCGAATCATGAACGCACTCCTGGTCCGCACATCGTCGGTGTCGTATGAAGATATACTACGCCTATGAACTTTAAAATCCAAGCACCTTTAGTTAATTTGCAGGGATAATAGCACGTATCACCTAACAAAAGGTGATCCGTGATAATAGCATATTTTCTATTATGTCTGATGCCTAGAGCGTCGTATAAAGATGTTATTCTACCCATTTGAGCTTAGAAACCTAAAGACCTTGGTTAGGCTGCAGAACTAAAACCGTTTGACCGTATGGCAAGAATTTTACGTTATTTTTGCGCCTATTGTCGGAATTTACTTTTAAAGATAAACAGTCTGTTGGAAGAATCAATGCTTTGCTGCCACTCTCCTGCAAGTAAACATCCCAAGAAATCATCAATGTTAAATTTATTTTTATCTAATAATACACTTTACTTTATTTGGTCAAACCCACTTATATTTAAGTGGAAAGGCAAAATGTAATGTGCCCTTATGTAAAATACTATACAATCTATGGGCACTTAAACTGACACTAGGTACTATAGTTATAGTGTACGTGTGAGCTAATATAACTAAAAACTAAAATATATTTTATTGAACTCCAGACTCAATTACCTTTCGTTTGATACCACACAAGCCATGTTTTGACTTAAACTTTAATTTTTCAAATCTACCCCTTTTTTTTAAACTAAAATGTATTTTGTTTAACTCCACCCTCAATTGACTTTCGTTTGATATCACACACGCCATATTTCCACATAAACACTAATTTTTTAAATTTACCCTCACCTTTTTTTTTAAAAGTAAAACTGTATTTTATTTAACTCCAGACGCAATTACCTTTCGTTTGATATCACACACACCATATTTTTACATAAACTCTACCCTTTTATTTGACTTGTGTTTGGTGGATTTTGTTCATTTTTAAATGGGACCATCACGACCCAAAACCCAGCGTAGGTACCAAATTTCATTAAAATCGGGCTAGCGGTTTTTAAGTTATGCGCGTTGGTCGTTGCAGACAGACAGACATACAGACAGACAGACAGACAGACGGCGCAACAAAAAAGTTTCAAAATCGGAGCAACTTTTTTTTTCTCGAGAAAATTAGGATCACCATAGCTCACACTACTATAGTATAGTATATGTGTGAGCCAAAATCGTGTCCTGTGGGATAGTTGTGGAAGAATTTTTAAAACTACCCTAGATCGATTGCTAATAGATCACAAAATTTTAAGTCACCGGGTGTTTGCCTCCAATTTGAGTAGAAGGGCCTATGTGATGTCATAAATTCAAGATATCGGCTTTTTTACAAACTTTGTCTTATAACTTTCCCTAAATTGGTTTTACAGTAAAACTATAAATACGTTTTTTGTTTGCAAGAGGATTTAGTAAATAAATTAACGTTAAGTCTCGAAAACTAACAAAAATATTGGTAATGGCTAACACATATTTAAGTCCCCAGGTGTTTGCCTTAAATTTGAGTCTATGTGACGTCATAAATCCAAGACTGCGATTTTTCCACAACCTTTTGTTTTTAACATTTGCCACATTTAATTTACAGCCGGTATAGCTTAGTTGATTTAATTTTTTATTAACGTATTTTTTTTTTTAGATTAGAAAATACTTTCCATCTAGTACCCTAATTTGTAGTAGGGGAGGCAGTGAATATTTTTGGAACTTTTTTTCTTAGTGTTCATTGATTAACTCTAGCAACATTTGAATGATAAGAAGATATGAATACGGGAAAATTATTTTCTAGTAATAAAACTAGTCTTAGTAAAAGGGTATACTTAAGTTAACTTAAATAAATAATGTGGCATATGTTAGTTGAGTAAATTTGTAAGGTATTTTAAGAAAAACCTGCAAAGAGGGTATATTTGTTTATAATTGGCATGGAGGTACCTAACACCCAAAGCTAAATTTTTATTCGAGGATCCCCAAATTCCCGGCTTCAGAATCGAAAATGGCTACTGCGCAAGTTAAGAAAAAAAATTAATTCCCTGTTTTAGGAGATATAATATCAAGTTTGATGGTACTCATATTAAGACTGTAAAAAAATTTGGCACCTGTTACGTCAAAACAAAATGACGGCTATATTTTGAAAAATTAGTTTTTCTTCGATATTTCCCTTAATTTTTGTGCAATATTCAAAATTCAAAGTTCAATAAACCTACTGAAAAATTAAGTTCGCCAGCCGAAACAAAGACGGCGCTTAATATTTAGAAATAAAAGAGTATTTATAAAAAGTTACAATTTGACATTTAACATTCAAGATGGCTGCCGAAGTTTAGATAAAAAAGTATTTATTTTATTCTTGTTTGACAAAACTAGTGTTGCCGCGTAGTACATCAATTTATACTAAATAAGGGTCGCTGATTTTACAAATTCCATAAATGATATATATCTAATATAATCCAAGATGGCGGTGATCAAAATATAAAAACAACAGTATTTTTTGATTTGGTAAATTTTTTTTTGTTATGGAATTTTTAAAATCAACGACTCTTATTTGGTATAAATTAATATTCTACACGGCAACACTAGATCTGTCAAACAAGAATGAAAATAGCTTTTTTGCCTAAACTTCGACCGCCATGCCATCTTAAATGTTAAATGTCAAATTGTAAATTTTTATAAATACTTATAAATGTTGGGTCACTCTTGATAAATCCAGAATTTTTTTTCGTAAAAATAAAATTTGGTCTATAAGTTATTCTGTTTTATTTTTGACATATTAAGCGCCATTTTTGTATCGGCAGGGGGCAATTTTTTTGCAGCAGGTTTAAAGAAATGGTCATAAGCTTTAATATAAGGTGTCAAAAATAAATATTGCGCCAAAATTCCATGGCGTACCCACAGAGGGTCCTCATGGTCTGCCCCCCCCCCCCCAGCCAATTTTTAAAGCATTTTTGACATATTTCATAAATAAAAAAATAAAATAGCATAAAACACCCCCTTCCAGACTCTCGGGTTCTCCACAAGACATATTCCTGGGTGCGCCTCTGCCAATCCTATGAATTTAATAAAATTTTTCCTATAATTCTTGTTATTGATTTTCGCTTGTGGCGAAAATCAATTACTTGAGCCGCCTCGGCCGTAACATTATTTTTATTTTATTTTATTTTTTTTTATTCCGTCCCTAGCACCCCTAGTGTATCGCGCTCGAATTTTGACGCTTACTCGGGAACGCTTTGACGTAGAAGGATGAAATTTGGCGCACTGATTAAGAACTTACGGGAGACCAAAAATGTCAATTTTGGGTCAAATCGGAAAATTTCAAGTAGGGGAAATAGGGGAAAAACCGTCAAAAAGTGACTTTATTTGATGTACCTCCGTTGGCACACCATAAGTGTCGAGGGGATTATTCTAGAAACTTGAGATTTTGCACAAGTGTACTCTTATGTGTGGTCAGGAAGCCTATTGTTTTTCAGCCAGATCGGAAAAAGTCAAGTGCCCCATTTTGGGGCTCTTCTGAATCCCTGCAGTGACGCATTTTCACTGTACAATAAAATTGGTCAGAATTTCACTGTTTATTTGCCGTTTTTTAAAATATATCTGGTCATTACTCCAAAACTGTTTAATGGATTTTAACCAAATTTTACACATTTGCGGACCTAAGGGAGTGTTCGGTAACCGTATAGTTGGTTTTTAAAATTAGTTTTTGGTTTTTGAGTTTTGAGGATTTTTCAAAAACTATGCAAGATTTTTGCAGTCAAAAATACTGAATCGAGAAATTTTTTTGCCCTTACACTTTTTGACAGTTCTCGAACTGCTATCTTTTTAAGAAAATACCAAAATATTTTTTTAAAAAAGTTCGACTTTTCTAAGTTGTACCGTTTTTGAGTTTGAAAAATAAATACTAAAAAACACGCAAAAATCACAACGGGAAATAACACGCATTAACACGCATTTGTACAAAAATCGCGATATCTTTAAAACAGTAGGTCCGAATTGGACAAAAATTTCACTACTCACTTCGCCAAACCTTTCTACATAAAACTTTATTTATAGTTTTAACCTTAATGTAGAGGGCGCTGGTGTAGGGCACTTAACATTTATCAAAACGGTCCAAAATTAATAAAAATCTTATAAAATTAAAGGAATTTGCAAATATTTTTTGAAATATAATTCCAATAATAATAGGATTAATTTCATGTTAAAGAAGAGACAAAAATCTATAAAATGACATATGTCATTTTTAAGTTATGACAAAATTTTAGTTTCTAGGTTTATTTTTTATTCAAATACCGCGAAAAATATTTGTAAAACGTTAACGAAATAGAATCTTATACACAAATTGGTTGAAATTAAAACTTTTTTGATGCATTGAGTCTGTAGCATGAGAGGAGCCGGAGCTACAATTCGTTTCATTATAAAATAAATTATCTTGGACCGATAGTTTTTGATATTTATCCCAAAATATTTAAAAAGCTCAATAAATTTCATGTATTTTTATTTAAAAAATTACGATATCTTCAAAACCATACGTCAGATTTGGACGGAAGTTACACCATTCGCTTACTCGAACCTTTTTACATAGTAATCAGTCAACAGTTTTATCATTTTTATAGAGCGCGCTTAACACAGTAACCAAAATTAAAAATTGTCGGTTCATAGATAAAAAATTCGCATATGCCACATTTAACTATAGTATAGTATACTTTCATTTTAAAGAGCAGAATAAAATTTGCAAAATAGCAGATGTCATTTTTAAGTCAGTGTCTATTTAATTCTTCCTAGGTTAATTCTTTGGATTATATATTAGGCAGAATGTTTGGCAAAAACTAATATTAGTATTTCACAGCCACAGGATAAATTAATATTTTTTTAAAGCAATAAGTTTTTAGCATGAGGGGAGCGAGAGCTACATACTTTAGCGATAAAAAGGCACTTTAATTAAATTACATTATTATTAAAGTCCAGTGATAATAACATCAGTTGTAAGGGGTTGGCAAAGGCAAATAATAAGTAGTTATTAAATGAATTACACTTAGTTGACTAATTAACATTTTATTTTTGAATCAGTGTCCAATTCCAAGGCTAAATATTTAAAAAAAAACAAAAATTTTTGTGGCTAAACGTATATAAAAAGGTTTTGTTTCTCTTGTATTATTCCATGAGCATAGTTTCTTTTGTATTCGGTAGATGTCGCCACTTGTACTTAAAGCATACCGTATTGCAGGCATTATTTTTCATTTCTTTTATCAATATCGTAAGATGAAATTTATATACCGTCTCTCCAACTTTACAAAGGTGTTACATTGACCATGCACGGTTCTGAAGGGTTCCTTAAGCACGAAACAGTTAACTGTCAACACTTAATGAGTGTCCATTAGATCTTGAACCCCCGTGGGTGTACAGCATTCGAGCTGCCCACGGAAAAACACAAGAGGAACAAAACCTTTCTACACCCGATTATCCACGAAAAAATTTTATTTTCTTTATTCACGGGTGCCAAACTTTACGTTTTAAATATATTTCGCAAAACATTTAAAATACTCTGCCAATCTATGGGCACCTAAGCTCACACTGGATGCTATAGTTATAGTGTATCTACGTGAAAGCTAATATAACTAAAAACTGAAGTATATTTTATTGAACTCCAGACTCAATTACCTTTCGTTTGATACCACACAAGCCATGTTTTGACTTAAACTCTAATTTTTCAAATCTACCCCCACCCTCTTTTTAAAAACTAAAATGTATTTTGCTTAACTCCAGACTCAATTACCTTTCGTTTGATATCACACACGCCATATTTGAAATTTACCCCCACCCTCTTTTTTAAAATAAACTAAAATGTATTTTGTTTAACTCCAGACTCAATTACCTTTCGTTTGATATAACACACGCTATATTTTTACATAAACTCTAATTTTTGAAATCTACCCCCACCCTTTTATTTGGCTTGTATTCGGTGGATTTTCTTCATTTTTAAATGGGACCATCTCGACCCAAAACCCAGCCTGGGTACCAAATTTCATTAAAATCGGGCAAGCCGTTTTTGAGTTATGCGCGTTGGTCGTTACAGACAGACATACAGACAGACAGACAGACATACAGACAGACAGACGGCGCAACAAAAAAGTTTCAAAATCATCTGAAACGCAAAGATATATAAAAAATTTTGAAATCGGAGCAACTTTTTTTTTCTCGAAAAATTTAGGATCACCATAGCTCACACTACTATAGTATAGTAGTAGTGTGAGCTAAAAACTTTTCGAAACTAGTAAAAACCTTTAATTTTAAAATGTATATTGGAGAACTTGGCTATACTTTTATCTCAATTATTATATAGATTTCTCTTAGTTTCTGTCAGTCTGTCAAATCACAGCTCTCTAGCGTTTCTGGAAGTTGGTAATGTTACTTTTACATAACTTTACATGTATAGGAATGGGGAGTAAATTACAATTTCGGGTTTTTTATTTTTTCCTATAGTTTTGTCATAGTTCTTATCAGTCTGCAAGGCATCTTTTTAGACTATATTGTGTATCCATTTGGATACGCAGTCCTTCAGATTGGATACCCAGTAAACAGGAAATGGATACCTACTTTTGGGCCTTGGCCTTTTATAAAATATAATTAAAATATGATACCTAAAATACAGGGTGTAATTTAAATGATGAACCAATCTTTAAGAGATGGTGCGGAAGGTCCAAAGCAGACAAAAAGTTCAAATAAATTTTGGCCAAGTTATAGCATTTTTTAAGTTGGGAAAGTATGGAAAAACGATGAACTTTTAAAATATCAAATTGAACAACGTTGCTTTTTTCCAAGAAAATATAGATAGGTTAAGGATATGTGGCCAAATAATCTTTGGAATAGATATAAATTTCTCAATTCTTTTAAGAATTAATATTTTTATGAGCTATTAAATTTACACAAAAGAAATTGAAATAGATTTTTGTACATGTCTAAAGGACCCTTAAAACAAATATAAAATAATAATATTAGCACTATATTTTAACGATTTTTGGTAATAATTTTAAGTCTATCTATCTATCTATCTATTTAGCTTTCTTCGATCCATCTTTGGACATATGCCTCCCCCAATATCTTCCACTCTTCTCTGTCTGTCGCCCTGTTCATCCATCTAGTCCCTGCATGTCTCATCAAATTGTCCGCTATCTCATTTGGGGTCTTCCCCTACTTCTTTTATTTTGCCAAGGTCTCCAGTCTACAATGCATTTGTTCCATCGATTGTCTTTCAGTTTGATATTTTGACCAGCAAATTTCCATTTTAATTTTGCTACCTCGACTCTGACATCCCTTACTTTTGTTTTATTTCTTATCCATTCATTCCTTTTTCTATCTGTTAACTTTACATGTAACATTTGTCTTTCCATGGATTTTAGGGCTTTTGTTTCCTTACCCATGTTTGATTTTGTAAGCGTCCAGGTCTGGGATCCATATGTGAGCACAGGAAGAATACATTGGTTATACACTTTCGTTTTAAGGTACTGAGGATATTTGTTATTTTTTATTATGTAGCTTAATTTACCGAATGCTGCCCAGGCCAATCTTACTCGTCTCTTGATTTCAGCTGTTTGGTTTTCTTTTTTTAGTTTAATAATTTGTCTCAGATATATATTCATCTACTTGTTCTATTTTTTCTTGGTTTATTCTGGTGATATCTTCATCTGCGTTTGTTATGATTTTAGTTTTAGTGTAGTTCATACTCAAGCCTATATTTTTAGGTGCTGTATCCAGTTCTCCCAGCATTTTTATAAGTTCCTCTTTCTTATCTGTTATTAAGGCAATATCGTCAGCATATCTTAGGTGGTTCAAGTATTGTCCGCTTACTTTGATGCCTATTTCTTCCCAGTCTAAGTTTTTAAAAACATCTTCTAGGGCCTGGTTAAATAGTTTAGGGGATATTGTGTCATCCTGTCTGACACCTTTTCTTATGCGGATTGGCTTGGTCCCTTCGTGAATTTTGATTGATGTTGTTGCTTCGCTATATATATTGGCTATTAAATCTGTGTATCTGTGATCTATTCGGCTACTAATTAAAGATGCTTTTACTGCCCAGTGCTCAATACTATCAAAAGCTTTTTCAAAGTCTATAAACGCAATATAGAGTGGAATATTGTATTCGTTGGTCATAGTTCTTATCAGCGTATCATTTATTTCATCTATATTTTCGTTCGTTAGCTGTTCATTTAGCATTTCTTTGTATATGGCTTTATTTTCTGTAAGTTTACTCATGTCAAGTTGTTTATTTTTATTGTTAATTTTCCTTTCTGACCATCCTGTGATCACTGCTTGTTGTAAAGCTATTTAGGACTGTTACATCTCTAACAATGCTTTTTCAGTAGTCAGGCTAAGCCATGTCCACTTTCGTTGCGGTTTCTTCCTATAGAAATAATTAATTGCATACATGTGTCTTTCCTCTAGATAGTTCATTAAGGTTGTGCCCCTGTCATTCCTTTCGCCATATCCAAAATCCCCTATTTTGGATATTAATTTTGAGTATTTCTATTTATTTTCAAATAATTTTACCATTTAATTATTACCCTTATTGTCATGCATAATTTCAGAAAATGTCGATTTTCTGTTATGATTTTAAAGGAAGTTATAACAAAAAATAAAATAATAGCTGTTAAGTTTGGCACCCTTTATCTAAAAAACAAAGAAGTATAGTGCAAAATATAATAAGAAAAAGTCCTTCTTTTGATCTTTTCTACCACCTATTAAAGTTTGCTATTATTACATCCTGATATTATGTTAAATGTTTGTATGTTATGGTAAGAATTTTAAGATATTTGAAAGTATCAATTTGGTCTGAAAAAAAACCATTTATAAAAGTGAGCGCTTTTCAAATATACCTGGTGGGCAAAAAATCCCGACAAAATGTTTTTCGTTATAACTCTCCAACTATAACACCAATTTTATCAAAGCAAAGAGTAGTTGGCAGGGATTGATTGATCGAACATTATGTCGGAAATGTTGGATATTTTTTTGTTTGTAAGAAAGCTCTATCTTTGTTAAGCACAACGAGATAGGAATCGTTAAAAACGATTTCGGTCCCTAAAAATTGATTTTTGCTTCAACTATATTGTTTTACAGGTTGTAACGATTGTCTTCTAAATCCTGTCTGTATTAATTTCCTTATAAATAAATTTTTGCCGAACCGATTTTAATAAAATATAAAGTGGAACAGATTGATTGCTTTTAAAAGATCACTATTAAAATTTGCCGTCATTGTAAAATCCAAAATGGCGGTCATAAAAACTTTAATTTTTAAAAGGGCTGTTTATTCTTATATTTTTTAAAAATTTTTTGATTTTTTTCGGAAAAGTTTTACAGATTATGCGATTGCCTTGCCATTTCTATGTGCATTCATTTCCTCATAAATTCATTATTACTAAACTGACAATAAAATAAACAGCATCATGGTCAAATTCTCCGCCAACTCTAAATATTGACCCTCCATAAAGGATAGTTGTTTCTTATGTTACGATAAATTTTTCGACCCTTTTTTGAATTTATTTATTGGATCCACCACTCACAACGAGGTACTAATCATAAAAAAATAAATCCTCGCAACATACAAAGAAGTGATCCTTTCAAGAAGGACAAATTTGACTTTTTTTCCAACATCTTGGATTTAAAATTGTCGAAACATTTCAATAGTTTTGTTCAAAGAGCAATACTTCTTTTTTATTATTGAAATCGGTTCAGTGAATTTATAAGTAAATTATTGCAGACAGAAGCACTGGCGGATCCAGGGGGGGGCACTAGGGGCACTTGCCCCCCCCCCAGAATTTTTTGACTATACAAAAAATAAGTAAAAAGTAAGGTTTTTGCTAATAAAAATGCAAAATTTTTCAAAAATTATATACCATTTTTTACCAACAGAGAATGTCACCTAAAGTGAGCCCCCCCGCCCCCGAGAAGTACTTCTGGATCCGCCCTTGGACAGAAGTTAAAGCAACAGTTGGAATAACAATTATTATTTAAAGAACCACTAAACGGATTTTATAGATTTTATAGAATAAAATATTAATGCATTTATGAGAAAATGATACTTGATCAAGT
Organism: Aspidapion aeneum; assembly: GCA_963576565.1. Lineage (NCBI taxonomy): Eukaryota > Metazoa > Arthropoda > Insecta > Coleoptera > Brentidae > Aspidapion > Aspidapion aeneum. Next base: position 147,752,465 of record OY755038.1, read on the forward strand.
ATCAAGGAAAATATGTAATTTTTTGAGACCGTGAGTCTGTCGCATGAGCAAAGCGAGAGTTACACATTTTAGGGATAAAAAATTCCCTTTTTAATAACTGTGTATGACTTCGATATTAACTTAAATTAATACTGGTAAATTAAATTTGCAAAGCGAATTATTGACAAAAGTAACTTTGTGAAGTAAATTTTATTAACACAAATTTATGAACCAATAATAATTCTCCAAATTCTTGGTTTGAAACTTGTAGACAATGATTTTGTTTCCAATCCCCCAAATGTTATTGTACGATATCAATAGAAATACTGTTAAACATATTTTTATAAATAATTAAACACAAAATCTCGCCCCAGCGAAAATCAATGCTGCAACAGTTTTAAAAGTGTTGGATGTAAAAAATTTGCGAAGCAAATGTGTTAATGAACTAATTTGCGAAGCAAATTTTTCTCAACACAAATTTGCAAAGCAAAGCAATGCAAAGCAAATTTGTTAATAAACTAATTTGCAAAGCAAATTTTTCTCAACAGAAATTTGCGAAGCAAATTTGGTAATAAACTAATTTGCGAAGCAAATTTTTTTCAACACAAATTTGCGAAGCAAATTTGTGATACGGATGTTTTCGCGTAGCGAAAATCATCCGTATGTTTATTGATTTTCGCTTGTGGCGAAAATCAATTACTTGAGCCGCCTCGGCCGTAACATTATTTTTATTATTATTTTTTTTATTATTCCGTCCCTAGCACCCCTAGTGTATCGCGCTCGAATTTTGACGCTTACTCGGGAACGCTTCGACGTAGAAGGATGAAATTTGGCGCACTGATTAAGAACTTACGGGAGACCAAAAATGTCAATTTTGGGTCAAATCGAAAAATTTCAAGTAGGGGAAATAGGGGAAAAACTGTCAAAAAGTGACTTTTTTTGATGTACCTCCGTTGGCACACCATAAGTGTCCAGGGGATTATTCTAGAAACTTGAGATTTTGCACAAGTGTACTCTTATGTGTGGTCAGGAAGCCTATTGTTTTTCAGCCAGATCGGAAAAAGTCAAGTGCCCCATTTTGGGGCTCTTCTGAATCCCTGCAGTGACGCATTTTCACTGTACAATAAAATTGGTCAGAATTTCACTGTTTATTTGCCGTTTTTTAAAATATATCTGGTCATTACTCCAAAACTGTTTAATGGATTTTAACCAAATTTTAAACATTTGCGGGCCTAAGGGAGTGTTCGGTAACCGTATAGTTGGTTTTTAAAATTAGTTTTTGGTTTTTGAGTTTTGAGGATTTTTCAAAAACTATGCAAGGTTTTTTCAGTCAAAAATACTGAATCGAGAAATTTTTTTGCCCTTACACTTTTTGACAGTTCTCGAACTGCTATCTTTTTAAGAAAATACCAAAATATTTTTTAAAAAAAGTTCGACTTTTCTAAGTTGTACCGTTTTTGAGTTTGAAAAAGAAATACTAAAAAACACGCAAAAATCACAACGAAAATAACACGCATTAACACGCATTTTTACAAAAATCGCGATATCTTTAAAACAGTAGGTCCGAATTGGACAAAAATTACACTACTCACTTCGCCGAACCTTTCTACATAAAACTTTATTTATAGTTTTAACCTTAATGTAGAGGGCGCTGGTGTAGGGCACTTAACATTTATCAAAACGGTCAAAAATTAATAAAAATCTTATAAAATTAAAGGAATTTGCAAATATCTTTTGAAATATAGGGGTCAATTCTTTACATTTCAAAAAATCTGGCGAAATTTGACAAAATGTGACATAATCTGGCGCTTAAGATTTCTCGTTTAAAAGGCAATTTTTAAACTTAAAAACTTACCTAAAAGGCCATTTCCCACTTTTTGATAGATGTAGCGTCACGATATAATATTTGTTTTTAATTAAAAACCCGTAATTTGTTGAAAATTTTTAATTCAAAAATTGTAAATAAATTCACTATTAACCACACAAACTGAAATGTCAAATTTCGTCACATTTCGTCACATTTCTTTCAAATTTATGAGTCCTATTCGTTTTCTTTATGAGGTCAGCTAAGTTTACTTTCTTTCTTTGTTTTTCACGGTAAAATTAACAAAGAGGGACTAACTGCATGTCGTGGAAGGGTCGCTACAAAATTAGCTCTACGCTGTTGCCACCGTTATATTTGAACGGAATTTTAAGGGAATGTCAAATTATTTCTTTAAAATCTGCCAGAAAAATCTGACTAAGTGAAGATCCTGTCAAATTATTGAAGTGGTGATTATTTTTTTACTTTTTAAAAAAGCTAGGCACGTATATAGTTTTTTATTCTGGGGGGTCCTCCCATATAGAAACTGCTGTTCTTCAGTGACGGCCCATGCGGCTGAGTCCTTCGTAAACCAGAGAGAAAATAATAAATTGTCTCTGTCGTAAACGAACACGAAAGCTGCGCCCATAAGGTTTTGGATAGTGTAATTAAAAATACTAGGGTCACTGCATCCTGGAAGTCTAGCGTCTCCCAGGGGTAGCGACACGAGTGTCAAAACCGTACTCAAAATTCCATAGACATTCGTGAAAAATACTCATTTTTATACAGTCTGAGAAAAGACAAATGTTTTAATAGAACTTAAAAAGAACTCGTTTTTATACAGCTTAAGAAATAAAAAATATGTTCCTTGAGTTTTTGGGTTATGAATATTTATTGTAGGTATTATTGTTAAAAATTATTTTCTTTTAAATATTATTTCTGTTTTTGTATAAAAATAATACGTAATAAATAAACAAACAGGACAGAAATACATTTCTATGTTAAAAGTTTATTAATAGTATATAATATATCAAGGGATAAAATGAAAATTTTATCACGATGTTTATACGCTATTTTTCGCACTGTTTAATTTATTTTCCAAGGTTTTTTCCCATTTTTTTTGGGTGTTTTTGGTATTGTGGTTTTTTTTAGTATCTTTTTATTCCGAATTTTACATTTTATCAAAAGACAAAAAATGCCCAAATACAGTTCGAGTTTTTGTAAGGTTCGGCTTAATTATTTATATTTTTATAGTACATTTCATATAAATATCTTAATATTATTGTTCGAAAGCATAAACTTCGAAAATCATTTTCTTTAAACCAAAAATTGTTCTAAAACATATTCTTCGAACAAAAGATTGTTCGAAAACGTTTTCTTCAAACAGAAATTTTTCGAAATCATTTTCTTCGAACAGAAATGTGTTCGAAAACATTTTCTTTGAACGGAAATTTGTTCGAAAATATTTTTTTTAAATTAAAATTTGTTCAAAAACGTTTTTTCGAAAACAAATTTTTCGAAAAAAAAATTTGACCTGGCTTGCCAAACTTAACACAACTCATATAGTTCGACTAATGGGGTTTTTTTCTAACAATTTTTGGAAATAAAAACTTCCCTGACTTCTTTCCCGGGATCCTAGAGGGTGTGAAACCAAACCGAACCAACCGAGACCTATTGTCGAAAAATGATTTCCCTAAATTAGCTTTCCGGTCCTCATTTTGGAAGGTTGAAATCGGTGTTACTCTAACCTTTCTTAATTGAGCATATCAGGAGGTATCTGGACCGGTTCGGATACGTTTGCGATCAATTGACAAAGTTTAGGAAAATACCGATTTCGACCTTCCAAAAGGAGGAAAGTAGACAAATTTTCAGAATGTTTACGATCCCGGGAAAGAAGTCAGGGTTTTTTTGAAAAAATATGTTAAAAAGACCTTGCCGTAGTCAAACTATATGAATTGTGTTAGGTTTGGAAATCCAGGTCTAGAGCGTTTTTTATCGAAAAACTTGCTTTCGAAGAAAATGATTTCTATTCGAAGAAAATGTTTTTGAACAACTATTACTTACGAACAAATTTCCGTTCAAAGAAATGGTGTTCGAATAAATTTCCGTTTAAAAAAAATGTTTTCAAACAAAGTTCTGCGACCCGTCGTGTTGCTACCTTGAGTTTTTATTGGATGTTGATTTTTTAAAAACTTTTCTATGAGTGTGTGTGTGTGTACCTGTGTGTCTCTTAATTCTACTTTGTTTTGCAATCATTACAGTGTAGCTACTTTCGATCTTTGTTTGAACCTTTTGTTTTTCAATCTTTTGTATTTTCGACCTTTTGTACTTTCGAACTTTTGTATTTTCGACTTTTTGTATTTTCGACCTTTTCTTCGCCGCCCGCTTTTTTTTGAACAATAATAAAAATAATAGTAGGTATATTATAAACCTGGAGCGTGCAGTGTTTACTTTTAATACCACGGCGGGAATTTTCATGCTCGACCGGAAGAAGGGCTATAATTTGCTAAGTGACTAAAAGGGACTTTAATGCCAAGGTTTATTTTTATATACTAAAAATAATAATAATCATAAACTAAATAAATAGGTATTAAACCACTTACCGTACTGTAGTTTTAGCATGTCAAGTATATAAAAAAACAGTGGGCAGTGATAGTTGTCATGGCATTACATTAAACAAAAGTCAGTCAGATGCTAACAAACAAAGGTCACTCATCGTCAAGCAAGGTAAAGCTTGCTTGACGATGAGTGACCTTATAACAAACAATGTGGAAAAATATTATTTATTTCATAACAAACTAATTAAGTTTACTCGAGAAAAAGTTCGAATTACATTTCTCGAAGATGGAAAATAAAGCATATTCTTACTTTGAGATGGGCATGGAAATGATGCAATAAACAGAATTTCGAAAATTTCACAGTTTCCTGGTTTACAGCCTGGAGAAGTCTAGAAAGTTAAATGCTTCGTTTATATGGAAGCAATATTCTATGCCTAAGGACACAATAACGATCAAAACGAACCAAGCCATCGGCAAAGTAAAGTAAGCTTACGGCAAGCTGGAACAAAATAATCGGTATCGTGTATATATTCCTTTTTGTTTTTTGTATTATGATAAAATAAAATAATCCAAAAACCTATATTTTGCCTTTATGGTTTTAAAGAAATTACTTTCAATCACTGGAGACAAGAAATACTACCTTAGCCCATGAAAAAAGGGATTAAACGTACACCTTTATTCCGTAGAGAGCATAAAACATTTATTAAATAATACAAAACCCAACATAATAGTTTTCTATATTTTAGAATATATATAAAACATGCAAACTATATTTTTGGTTTCCTTCGCTGTGTGGACTGCTGGACACAGGGTCCTAATAAATTTGAAATCATAAAAAACTTAGTTTTTTTAGGTTTGTTTATTTGGACAGTAAAATTTATATACCGGATGTGACGGACAGTTCTTTACGTAACATTTGTAAACCATTTAATTTTTTTAAACATAAAAAAAGCTATGCTCCTGACAGTGTCAGATTTGAGTTTTTCGTAAATGAGGTTATGTTTGGTGTCGCTACCCCTGGGAGAGCGGCTAGTTCACAACTTGCATTCCGTTTGCTATTGGTCGAAATAGTCAGCTGACTTTTTAATGTTGAACGTTGCCGTTTAAGATTATTATTATATTATATTAAGAGATGGTGCCACCAGTCAAGCATTTAACAAACTTTATGTTTACAGCTTTCGGCGTAAAATACGAATATATACTAGTTGTAAGTGACTAAAAAGAGTAGTGGTTTGTGCAGTACATACCTATTGAATTTAACTAAATCTATGCATATGCCGATGAGTTTTTTTTTATTGTTTTTTAAAAACATATTATTTTTTTTTTTAATTAGCTTCCTTATCCTGTTTTCCTGTCGAAATCGGTGTTAACCTAACCCTGATAAATTATTCGACAACGTATCCTAACCTGTCCAGATACGCCCCGGTCAGGATACGTTTCCCATCAATTGACCACGGTTAGGTTTTGTTTCAGTTTGGTTTAACACCGATTTTAACCTCCCAAAACGAGGACAGGAGAGTTTTAATTTTAAAAATCCCGCCTGACTATGTCAACCAATAGCAAATGGAATGCAAGTTGTGAACTATCCGCTCGTTGGAAGATGCCAGGCTTTCAGGATGCAGTGACCCTAAGAATAGTCGCCACAGTCTCCATCTGACGAAAATAAGTCGAAGGCGGAATTTTTCAGGGGTGCCACGACCACGTGGTCACTTTGTGCAAGGAAAACTTAAGTTTGCGACACGCTCCCTAGAGGGAGCCACACATATAGGCAGGGAACTGCGTACAGCCGACCTGAAAATAGGTTCATAATATGAATAAAATGAACGGGACCCAAGAAACAAACCTTTAAAACATAAATTTCAAACTTTCTATAAATTCGTATAATTAAAAATAATGTTTGTATAATTATGTAAAATTTCTTGTGTGCCTAATATTATAGATTTGTTAAAAAATTCTAATTTTCTACTTAGCAATAAAAAGTTGAAAATAGCCCTAAAAAACTACTATTTACGGATTAGATCAAATTTTGGTCCAGGAGGTGAGTTACAGGGTGATATAGAAAATAGTAGTAAATCTTAATTAAAATCACATTTTTAAAAAACAACTCTGTCAGGATTTTTAGTTAGCAAATAAGAGTAAGAAATACATTAAAATATGTATCATGAACTTATTGTATTATTTTTAGATCCAGGACGTGAGAGACCTACAGGGTGATATCGAAATTAGAAGCGTAATTTTCTAAAAAACAAATTTTTAAAAACAATGTTGTCAAGAGCTTTCGTTAGCAAAAAATTATTTGAAACACGTTACACAATCATACCATTATCAGATTTTATCACCTTCAGGTCCAGGAATTGAGCTACATGGTGATATAGAAATTATTAGTGTGTGTAAATTTTCTAAAAATCACATTTTTAAAAAGCAAGGTTGTCCGAAGCTTTTGTTAGCAAAGTATAGTTAGGAATACGTTAAACAATCATACCATTAACTGACTGTATCACCGTTAGGTCCAGGAAATGAGGTACAGGGTGATATCGAAATTAGTAATAAAATTTCGTAAAAATCACGTTTTTAAAAATCAACGTTGTCAGGAGCGTTTGTTAGCAAAAAATAGTTAGGAACACGTTAAGCAATCATACCACTTACTAAATTTCATTTACTTCCAGTAGGTAAGCTGCAGGGTGATATCTAAATAGCAGTAAAGATTTTGAAAAATCACGTTTTTAAAAAACAAGGGAGGTGAGCTACAGGGTGAAATGAATAAATAAATCCAAAAATATTCACATATATTTACGTGAAAAACTTTTACTATTTATTTGACAAATTTACAAGTTAATATGATAAAATTTTGACATTAAAACATATTAGTTAATATAACCAAATCAACCTAAGCCCCTAACTAACCTTGGTCAAAATAAAAGTTTACAAATACACATAAGAAATCCAAAAATCCCTACATTTATTTACGTAACAACATCTTGGTTCCTTGTTCTTTTACAAATTCACAAGTTAGTTTGAAAAAATCATGGCTTTATAATACATATCAAGTATAACCAAACCGAACCAAACCCATATAAATAAGGTTGGTCAATATAAAAATGTACAATAATTATTTACAGAAAAACCTGCCTGCCTTCGTTGTTAATTCACAAATTTATAGTAAATCAAAATTTTTTTACAAATATTTTACATTTGTTTGATTTGTTAATTAACAAATTTACAAGATATTTTAGAATCTTGGCCCTAAAATATATATTTAATGTAACAAAACGAAAGCCTTCACTAGGCTTGCCTAATGTAAACATTTACAAACATACACGATAAATATAAAAATCTGCACATTTATTTACAGGAAAAAACTCTCTTCGTTGTTATTTCACAAATTTGCATGTTTTTTAGGCAACAATTTAACACCCAAGTTATCTATTTAACATAACCAAACCGAGCCAAATCAAATCCTTATAATTATTAAGCTTGCTCAATATAAAAATGTACAAATACACATAATAAATATTACATTTATTTACATTGACAAACAACAACCTGCACACAAATATTTTTGTCCCGTATGTCGTTCTTAGTTTTATTTAATTACTTGTATATAGACTTCTTCCAAAGTGAAGCGACTCAATATTTTGCATTTCTTTCAAAAAATCTGTTAATACCTGTACCGCTACATAGTTATTTGGTTGTCTGATAAAGGGATATATTTCTTTACTTCTTTAGCTATTTTTACTGAAAACTCCAAATCAACAAAAGCAGTAGTTTCATCCCACTTAAGGTCTTTTATCTTTAAATTTTAAATATCTTTTACATAAATATTTTTTTGTATCGCTTAGGCTTTTAATTGTTTGTACAATAGTTATTTACCTAACAAGTGCGGAAAGAGGTACTTTTCCGCACGCGACGGCAGTTGCACAATCGACGCGGAGCGGAGTTCGGGCAAGCCGTCAAGGATGGAAAAGATAGTTTCCGCAAGAATTAGGTACAATGTTTTTCCTACGAGTGTTTTTGTCCATCTTCTTTATCAAAAAACATGTTTTAATTCGCAAAGATTTTATAATAATGCTAGAAAATGATACGTAAGATAGAATAGTTACATAAATCATTTAATGAGTCCTAAATATCTTCATTTTTAACAAAACAAAAATCGTGCGGAAAAGAAATTTTTCAGCACTAGTGCGGAAAAGTTACTTTTCCGTACGTTTTTTAACTTTTATTTTTACTTGATTTTTTTATGCACGGAAAAATATTAAAACAGGATTTTTTTATTATGATATATTAAAAAGAAACTTTATGTAAAGAACATTTAAATAACAATAATGAAAAAGTTAACGATGGTAGATATTGAAATTGAAAGTGCACTTTCTGTTTGTTGCATGCTTCAATATACATCAGATGCCGCAACATCTTGAATAACGTCGTTTCTTATTGGAATTTGATTGGTTGGTGTTTGGCCCACTACAGAAATGCCTTGATCAGTTTGCTGCTTAGAATTACTACTGTAGTGAATGGAGAAAGGTATATTGGTCTGTACAGGCTGTAACACATTACATGATTCTTCATTCGGTGCTTCTGGTAGCATCGGTACAGCAGCACTTCTTGAAAATGAAACTTGTGTGTAGGAGAACGGGTTTTCATTTGAAAACGATTGTGGACGGGAAGGTTCTTGCAATTTGGACGTGCGAAAAAAATCGTGAGGAAAGTAAAAATGATGCGAAAAAGTAAAATTGTGCGGAAAAGTAATTAACGTAATATTCTTTTAATAGATCGCTCAAGAAACCCTAACTTATATGTTCTTGGTTTGTAAACAGTAAGGTGAGGCCAAAAGTTATTTTTAAAAATATGATTTATAAAAGAATTTACTACTAGTATCTTACCTACTGGACCTAAATGTAACGCAGTTAGTGAATGGTGTGGTTTGTTTACATATTCCTAACTATTTTTTGCTCACCAAGACTCCTGATAAAGTTGATTTTTAAAATTGTGATTTTTACAAAAGTGTTTTACTAATTTTGATATCACCCTGTACCTTACTCCAAGGACCTAAAGGTAATACAGTCAGTTAATGTTATGATTTTTTAACGTGTTCCTAAGCATTTTTTGATAATGAAAGCTCTTGACAACATTGTTTTCTAAAAATGTGATTTTTAGAAAAATACACTAGTAATTTCGATATCACCCAGTAGCTCACTTGCTGGCTCTAAAGGTAATACAATAAGTTAGTGATATGATTTTTTAAGGTATTTCTAACTCTTGTTTGCTAAGTAAAACCCCTGACAAAGTTGTTTTTAACAATGTAAATTGTACAACTATTTTTGATATCACCCTGTAACTCACCCCCTGAACCTAAATTTGAAATAATCCGTTAATACATAGTTTAACTTTTTGGGCTATTTTCAACTTTTTATTGTTAAGTAGAGAACTAGAATTTCTAAACAAATCTATAATAGATTTTAAGGTCACCCTGTAGCAGACCTGAACCTAACCTTTATAACCTGGGTTTGGCAGACTTTTTTTCTATCTCTTCTCATACCTGATCATAAGAAATATTAGACAAACATTATTTTTAATTATATGATAATAATAACAAGTTTGATATTTATATATTCAAAGGTTATTTTTTGGGCCACGGGTTGCAATAAATCCGAAAATTATTTTTTTTCATAAATTTATCAACTTATCGTTTTCTTTCCTAAAATTCATTTGATTTCGTTAAAATTAAATTACGTGGATTTTGTGGTCGGCTGTACTTTGCATGTCATGTTCGTGTTATTTGAATCCAACTTTAACGAAATAAGAAAAACGTCTCATGGTTTTGTTATTGTTTTTTTTCCGGAAAAATACAATTTTTTAAGAACCTGTGCATCATCAACAATCCCGGAAAAATATTGAACTATCAGCAATCGAGTTTAAAGGTAGGTTTTAGATTATATTTTTCCTCATTTTTCGGTTTTTGCCGCTGTACAAAAAACTGAAATTTACGATGTTGCCATGATTTAGGGCTTAAATTTGAGGCGTCAAATTTTTTCAGATTGTTTCAAATTATTTCAAATTTTAAAGAATTGCCCCCATTATTCCAATAATAATAGGATTAATTTCATGTTAAAGAAGAGACAAAAATCTATAAAATGACATATGTCATTTTTAAGTTATGACAAAATTTTAGTTTCTAGGTTTATTTTTTTATCAAATACCGCGAAAAATATTTGTAAAACGTCAACGAAATAGAATCTTATACACAAATTGGTTGAAATTAAAACTTTTTTTGATGCATTGAATCTGTAGCATGAGAGGAGCCGGAGCTACAATTCGTTTCATTATAAAATAAATTATCTTGGACCGATAGTTTTTGATATTTATCCCAAAATATTTAAAAAGCTCAATAAATTTCATGTATTTTTATTTAAAAAATTACGATATCTTCAAAACCATACGTCAGATTTTGACGGAAGTTACACCATTCGCTTACTCGAACCTTTTTACATAGTAGTCAGTCAACAGTTTTATCATTTTTATAGAGCGCGCTTAACAAAGTAACCAAAATTAAAAATTGTCGGTGCATAGATAAGAAATTCGCAAATGCCACATTTAACTATAGTATAGTATACTTTCATTTTAAAGAGCAGAATAAAATTTGCAAAATAGCAGATGTCATTTTTAAGTCAGTGTCTATTTAATTCTTCCTAGGTTAATTCTTTGGATTATATATTAGGCAGATTGTTTGGCAAAAACTAATATTAGTATTTTACACGCCAAATTCAAAGGATAAAAGTGACATTAATATTTTTTGTTTTTAGCATGAGGGGAGCGAGAGCTACATACTTTAGCGGTAAAAAGGCACTTTAATTAAATTACATTATTATTAAAGTCCAGTGATAATAACATCAGTTGTAAGGGGTTGGCAAAGGCAAATAATGAGTAGTTATTAAATGAATTACACTTAGTTGACTAATTAACATTTTATTTTTGAATCAGTGTCCAATTCCAAGGCTAAATATTTAAAAAAAAACAAACATTTTTCGTGGCTAAACTTATATAAAAAGGTTTTGTTTCTCTTGTATTATTCCATGAGCATAGTTTCTTTTGTATTCGGTAGATGTCGCCACTTGTGCTTAAAGCATACCGTATTGCAGGCATTATTTTTCATTTCTCTTATCAATATCGTAAGATGAAATTTATATACCGTCTCTCCAACTTTACAAAGGTGTTACATTGACCATGCACGGTTCTGAAAGGTTCCTTAAGCACGAAACAGTTAACTGTCAACACTTAATGGGTGGCCATTAGATCTTGAACCCCCGTGGGTGTACAGCATTCGAGCTGCCCACGGAAAAACACAAGAGGAACAAAACCTTTCTACACCCGATTATCCACGAAAAAATTTTGTTTTCTTTATTCACGGGTACCAAACTTTACGTTTTAAATATATTTCGCAAAACATTTAAAAATACTCTGCCAATATATGGGCCCCTAAGCTCACACTAGGTACTATAGTTATAGTGTACTTGTGAGCTAATATAACTAAAAACTGAAATATATTTTATTCAACTCCAGACTAAATTACCTTTTGTTTGATACCACACAAGCCATGATTTGAAATAAACTCAAATTTTTGAAATCTACCCCCACCCTTAAAAAAAACAAAAACTAAAATGTATTTTGTTAAACTCCGGACTCAATTACCTTGCGTTTGATATCACACGCCATATTTTCACTTAAACTCTAATTTTTGAAATTTACCCCCACCCTTTTATTTGGTTTGTGTTCGGTGGATTTTGTTCATTTTTAAATGGGACCATCTCGACCCAAGGGCCAGCCTAGGTACCAAATTTCATTAAAATCAGCCAAGCGGTTTTTGAGTTATGCGCGTTGGTCGTTACAGACAGACATACAGACATACAGACATACAGACATACAGACATACAGACATACAGACATACAGACATACAGACATACAGACATACAGACATACAGACATACAGACATACAGACATACAGACATACAGACATACAGACATACAGACATACAGACATACAGACATACAGACATACAGACAGACAGACAGACAGACAGACAGACATATAGACAGACAGACAGACAGACAGACAGACGGCGCAACAAAAAAGTGTCAAAATCATCTGAAACGCAAAGATATATAAAAATTTTTGAAATCGGAGCAACTTTTTTTTTTCTAAAAAATTAGGATCACCATAGCTCACACTACTATAGTATAGTATATGTGTGAGCTAAAAAAATAAAAAACTAAAATGTATTTTGTTAAACTCCAGACTCAATTACCTTTCGTTTGATATCACACAAGCCATATTTTCACTTAAACTCTAATTTTTAAAATATACCCCCACCCTTTTTTTTAAATAAATTAAAATGTATTTTGTTTAACTGCAGACTTAATTACCTTTCGTTTGATATCACACACGCCATATTTTCACATAAACTCTAATTTTTGAAATCTACCCCCACTCTTTTATTTGGTTTGTGTTCGGTGGATTTTGTTCATTTTTAAATGGGACCATCTCGACCCAAGACCCAGCCTAGGTACCAAATTTCATTAAAATCGGCCAAGCAGTTTTTGAGTTATGCGCGTTGGTCGTTACAGACAGACATACAGACAGACAGACAGACAGACAGACAGACAGACAGACGGCGCAACAAAAAAGTTTCAAAATCATCTGAAACGCAAAGATATATAAAAATTTTTGAAATCGGAGCAACTTTTTTTTTCTCGAAAAAATTAGGATCACTACTATAGTATAGTATATGTGTGAGCTAAAACTTTTCGAAACTAGTAAAAACCTTTAATTTTAAAATGTATATTGGAGAACTTGGCTATACTTTTATCTCAATTATTATATAGATTTCTCTTAGTTTCTGTCAGTCTGTCAAATCACAGCTCTCTAGCGTTTCTGGAAGTTGGTAATGTTACTTTTACATAACTTTACATGTATAGGGAAGGGGAGTAAATTATAATTTCGGGTTTTTTATTTTTTCCTATAGTTTTGTCATAGTTCCTATCAGTCTGCAAGGCATCTTTTTAGACTATATTGTGTATCCATTTGGATACGCAGTCCTTCAGATTGGATACCCAGTAACAGGAAATGGATACCTACTTTTGGGCCTTGGCCTTTTATAAAATATAATTAAAATATGATACCTAAAATGGTGTAATTTAAATGATGAACCAATCTTTAAGAGATGGTGCGGAAGGTCCAAAGCAGACAAAGAGTTCAAATAACTTTTTGCCAAGTTATAGCATTTTTTAAGTTTGGAAAGTAGGGAAAAACGATAAATTTTAAAATATCAAATTGAACAACGATGCTTTTTTCCAAGAAAATATAGATAGGTTAAGGATGGCCAAATAATCTTTGGAATACGTATAAATTTCTCAATTCTTTTAATAATTAATATTTTTTTGAGCTATTAAATTTACACAAAAGAAATTGAAATAGATTTTTGTACATGTCGAAAGGACCCTTAAAACAAATATAAAATAATAATATTAGCACTATATTTTAACGATTTTTGGTAATAATTTTAAGTCTATCTATCTATCTATCTATTTTGCTTTCTTCGATCCATCTTTGGACATAGGCCTCCCCCAATATCTTCCACTCTTCTCTGTCTGTCGCCCTGTTCATCCATCTAGTCCCTGCATGTCTCTTCAAATCGTCCGCCCATCTCATTTGAGGTCTTCCCTACTTCTTTTATTTTGCCAAGGTCTCCAGTCTACAATGCATTTGTTCCATCGATTGTCTTTCAGTTTGATATTATGACCAGCAAATTTCCATTTTAATTTTGCTACCTCTCCTCTGACATCCCTTACTTTTGTTTTATTTATTATCCATTCATTCCTTTTTCTATCTGTTAGCTTTACATGTAACATTTGTCTTTCCATGGATCTTTGGGCTTTTGTTACTTTATCCATGTTTGATTTTGTAAGCGTCCAGGTCTGGGATCCAGATGTGAGCACAGGAAGAATACATTGGTTATACACTTTCGTTTTAAGGTACTGAGGATATTTTTTATTTTTTATTATGTAGCTTAATTTACCGAATGCTGCCCAGGCCAATCTTACTCGTCTCTTGATTTCAGCTGTTTGGTTTTCTTTTTTTAGTTTAATAATTTGTCTCAGATATATATTCATCTACTTGTTCTATTTTTCTTGGTTTATTCTGGTGATATCTTCATCTGTGTTTGTTATGATTTTAGTTTTGGTGTTGTTCATACTCAAGCCTATATTTTCAGCTGCTGTATCCAGTTCTCCCAGCAATTTTATAAGTTCCTCTTTCTTATCTGTTATTAAGGCAATATCGTCAGCATATCTTAGGTGGTTCAAGTATTGTCCGCTTACTTTGATGCCTATTTCTTCCCAGTCTAAGTTTTTTAAAACATCTTCTAGGGCCTGGTTAAATAGTTTAGGGGATATTGTGTCATCCTGTCTGACACCTTTTCTTATGAGGATTGGCTTGGTCCTTTCGTGGATTTTGATTGATGTTGTTGCTTCGCTATATATATTGGCTATTAAATCTGTGTATCTGTGATCTATTGGGCTATTAATTAAAGATGCTTTTACTGCCCAGTGCTCAATACTATCAAAAGCTTTTTCAAAGTCTATAAACGCATTATAGAGTAAAATGTTGTATTCGTTGGCTCGCTCTATTAGAATTTTCGTGGTTAGCAGGTGGTCAACTGTATTGAAACCCTTTCTGAAGCCTGCTTGTTCTTTTGATTGATATCCGTCAATTTTTGTTGTTAGTCTATCTTTTAATATTTTCGTGAAAAGCTTATAAATTACATTGGGGAGTGTTATAGGTCGATAGTTTTTTAGGTCTGCCCTATCGCCTTTCTTGTGTAGAATAATGGTTACTGATTCTTTCCAGTTGTTTGGGATTATTTTTTCTTTTAGAATTTTATTGAGGAGAATATGGAGGTTATTAACTACAGTTTTACCACCGTACTTTAGCATTTCTGCCGTTACTCCGTCTTTTCCAGGTGATTTGTTATTTTTCATTTTCTTTAATGCTCTCTTTATTTCCGTTTTGCTTATTTCGGATTGTAATTCTGAGTTTATGTTCTTTATTTTTGTTTGGAGTTTCTTTATGGTTTCTCGCGATGGTTCCCTTTTTGTTTGGTATAATTTTGTATAGAATAGCTGTGTGATATTTATAATATAGACATGGGCGCACCCAGCTAGCTTAATATTCGACATCATGAGGCTTCGGGCCCCCCCCCCAAGACATATTCCTGGGTGCGTCACTGATATAGATAATATATAGAGTGTTAGCTCCCGCTAAATTTCGCGGTTGTTTATATATATTTTTAAAAACACACAACTGTATGAAGGACAAAGCGCATTCCGCGTATTTGGACATGCGCACCAACAACCAGTGAGATCCTTGTCAATCGCCCAGAGAAAAAGGCGTGTTAATTTCGTTCTCCAACTATATCAAATTTCTACACCTGAAAGTGCTCGAATTTTGTGTACTGAAGCATAGAACTAGAAACTTCAGCCCTTCAGCTACGTGGTTTTTGATTGATGTTGTTGCTTCGCTATATATATTGGCTATTAAATCTGTGTATCTGTGATCTATTGGGCTATTAATTAAAGATGCTTTTACTGCCCAGTGCTCAATACTATCAAAAGCTTTTTCAAAGTCTATAAACGCATTATAGAGTAAAATGTTGTATTCGTTGGCTCGCTCTATTAGAATTTTCGTGGTTAGCAGGTGGTCAACTGTATTGAAACCCTTTCTGAAGCCTGCTTGTTCTTTTGATTGATATCCGTCAATTTTTGTTGTTAGTCTATCTTTTAATATTTTCGTGAAAAGCTTATAAATTACATTGGGGAGTGTTATAGGTCGATAGTTTTTTAGGTCTGCCCTATCGCCTTTCTTGTGTAGAATAATGGTTACTGATTCTTTCCAGTTGTTTGGGATTATTTTTTCTTTTAGAATTTTATTGAGGAGAATATGGAGGTTATTAACTACAGTTTTACCACCGTACTTTAGCATTTCTGCCGTTACTCCGTCTTTTCCAGGTGATTTGTTATTTTTCATTTTCTTTAATGCTCTCTTTATTTCCGTTTTGCTTATTTCGGATTGTAATTCTGAGTTTATGTTCTTTATTTTTGTTTGGAGTTTCTTTATGGTTTCTCGCGATGGTTCCCTTTTTGTTTGGTATAATTTTGTATAGAATAGCTGTGTGATATTTATAATATAGACATGGGCGCACCCAGCTAGCTTAATATTCGACATCATGAGGCTTCGGGCCCCCCCCCAAGACATATTCCTGGGTGCGTCACTGATATAGATAATATATAGAGTGTTAGCTCCCGCTAAATTTCGCGGTTGTTTATATATATTTTTAAAAACACACAACTGTATGAAGGACAAAGCGCATTCCGCGTATTTGGACATGCGCACCAACAACCAGTGAGATCCTTGTCAATCGCCCAGAGAAAAAGGCGTGTTAATTTCGTTCTCCAACTATATCAAATTTCTACACCTGAAAGTGCTCGAATTTTGTGTACTGAAGCATAGAACTAGAAACTTCAGCCCTTCAGCTACGTGGTGACATCATTAGATCCATTCGGGGGCCCCTTGGAACGAGGAGAATTTGGCTGCAAAGGAGGTGAGTGCACTTATCTGATTACCGTTGTGTGGTTCCAACAATTTTACCTATGGACGTCTGATTATTTCGTAATTTCATATCAATACATTTATGTTTGCTCGCGATATCATTAATTAAAATATTTACAGTCCACTGCATTTAGCGTTTTCTATCCGCGGGCTAACATAAAGTGTTCCTTCGACCGAATTATTTTAAATAATAAATCCATACGACGGTATTAATAATTATTTGCAGCCAAATAAGGCGACCTTGAATCGCAGCGTATTTGCAACCAGAGAAAGTCGTCTGCACCGACGACTGCACGTGTCTTTCGCATGCTCAGTGCATGATTCAGTAAACAAAGCGAAGGGATCAAAACAAAACAAAACAAACAAAACAAAAGTTCAGTGGTGTACCATATCATTTCGATATTTAAAACAATTTTCATCAATTGCGATAAATTAGTGCATATTTTCGACAATTCGTCATTTTTCTATTTCAGAAGCATTAATTTAGCGTTAATTGTATATTTACCGACAATTTCGTCATTTCAAAGGTAAAATCATGTCCGTCAAAAAAGCCGTACAAAAACGCAAGGGTTTTTTATCTGCGATCACCGAGTGTTATGTGTTGTCGCAGACTGCGGAAAAAGATGAAAGAGCGAGAAACGAGTTTCAAGTGAGGTATGCGGATTTGGATGAAACCTTCGATAAATGCATGCTGGCGCATAATGACGTCATTATGTTGCTAGACGACTCGGACGATGAGGAATTTAAAACGCAGGATGCGATCCTTTCAGAAGCTCGTAAATATTTTTATGCGTGTAAGGGGGTTTACTCTAAAATATTTCCGGTTGAGGCCCCATCCTTTTCGGGATCATATGTTCGACAAAACGAAACTCCAAAACTCAAAGAGTTAGGTATTCCCATATTTCGAGGTGATAAAAAATTATGGCCAAGCTTTTTCGATCTTTTTAATAACATTATAGATCAAAATCAAAGTCTAAGTAACGTTCGAAAACTTCAATATTTATTTTCATATCTCGAGGATGAGCCTTTAAAATTGATATCAGGGATTAGCTTATCTGATCAAAATTATAAAATTGCTTATGACAAATTAGTCAATAGATATCAAAACAAGCGAGACCTCGCAAATGATGCTTTAAGCTCAATTATGAACTCCACCTTAAAAAACGAGTCAGCTAAAGAATTACGTAATTTAATTGACACCTTTTCTGAATCCCTAGAAATTTTAAAATCACTTAGCTTTGACGTTGACAGTTGGGACTTTATTATTTTTTTCATTTTATTAGAAAAATTGGATATTCCAACGCGTTCAAATTTCGAAATGAGTCACGCCAATACTAACACCGAAATTCCCACTTTTCAGTCACTTTTTCAATTTCTAGAAAAAAGATGTAAAGTTTTGGAATCACTTCCTCAATCAACAGCACCCAAAAAGGTGCCTATATATCAAAAATCAAATTTTATGCAAAATCAGTCTGGGCAAAAGCCTACCTATCAAAATTCAAATTCTATGCGAAATCAGTTTGGGCAAAAGCCTACCTATAAATCATCCAATTCGCCTTTTATAGGACTGGCTGGCACCTCAACTAATTCAAGTACGGGAATAAAATGTTTCCGGTGTAATCAAGGTCACGTGCTTTCGAAATGTCAAACATTTCTTGATCTCTCACCTATCGATCGCCTATCTTTCGTCAAACAGAAAAAATTATGTCTAGCGTGTTTTCATCCTTTGCATGATGTAGATACGTGCAAATCAAAATATTCATGCAGGACTTGCAATAGTAAAAGGCACCACACTTTAACTCATATCTTAGAAACTAATCAAGAGTCTGGAAGCCAAGATACTAGTCCTGTCAGTCACACACCACCTGTCAATAATCTTCATGTGTCATTAAATGCCTCAGGACCTTCAGGTAGCGCCACGAGTTTGAGGGAATGATTTCTTGGCCATAATAGATGTTATGGACGGTTGCGGAAATTTTCAACCTGTAAGGGCACTGCTTGATTCTGGATCACAGACAGGATTCATCAGTGAAAAGTGTATTCAGCGTCTTAATCTTCCTAGGCGAAGTTACACCACTGAAATATTCGGATTAAATCAGATGTCTTCTTTTACTTCCAAAGGGCTCGTTCAATGTCACATTAAGCCACAAGGACAAGTCACTCCTTTACTTAATTTCGAAGCAATTGTTGTTCCACAACTATGTTCCAATATGCCTACATTCTCTTTGAACGATAATCAGTGGAAACACTTGCAAAACCTTAAACTTGCCGACCCATCTTATTTCAAATCTAGACCTGTGGACCTGGTTATTGGTTGCGAGCTATTCGCACAGATATTCAAGGAGGGCAGGGTTCTTGGACAGGTAGGGCAGCCTTCAGCCCTTGAAACTATTTTTGGCTGGGTCGTCATGGGAAAGGTTGACGAAGTAGGTAGTCTTACGGAACGAACCAGTTGTTTTTTAACGAGTCATTCACCTCCTTTAGAGGTCATTCTCCCTAGGTTTTGGGAAATCGAACATTTGCCTAAAAAACAAATCTTATCAAAGGAAGAAAAACAGGCAGAATCAATTTTTACTGCTAGTGTAGTACGGCAACCGAGCGGTAGATTCATGGTAGATCTTCCGTTTAAAGATAAAATAAACCCTGACCTAGGAAATACTTATCCGCAAGCTTATCGTAGATTTTTACTTCTAGAAAATAGATTAATCAAAAATCCTGATCTGTACACTGCCTATTCAAGTTTCATGCAAGACTATATCGATTCTAATCATATGAGTTTAGTTTTATCTAGTCAACCAAAGGTCGACGTATCGTGTTTTTTAGCACACCATTGCGTATTAAAGCCGGAAAGCTTGAGTACAAAATTAAGGGTAGTCTGGGATTGTTCAGCAGTCACCCCAAAAAATATTAGTCTCAATGACACATTGTTATCTGGACCGAAACTTCAAAAAGATATTGCTTCTTTACTCCTTACGTTTCGTCTTAATCCTATTGCCTACATTGCTGACATCAAACAGATGTTCCGTCAAGTCCTTATCAATCCTTATCACCGTTCTTATCAAAGGATATTGTGGAGGTTTTCTCCACAGGACCCACTTTCAGTGTGGGAACTTTCTACTGTCACTTTTGGCATGACATGCTCACCACCGGGAGGATTTGAACTTAAAAAATGGGCAAGCAATTGTCCTGAGTTATTGGCAACATTGCCAAAGTCCGATCGTCAAATGCCTCTCTCTTTCGACAAGGAGGAACCCCACTTTATCAAAGTTTTAGGACTTCAATGGCATCCAAAAAACGAAATTTTTTCTTATCAATGCCGAATGAAGGACAAACCCCCAACCAAACGTTCTATTTTATCTATCATAGGGACAATCTTCGATCCCTTAGGTTTTCTTTGTCCCTTGTTGCTACAAGCAAAATTTATTTTGCAACAGTTGTGGATATCGAAAATAGGCTGGGACGAAGAACCAGATTCTTCTATCATCGACTCTTGGAACAAACTTCGTTCTGAATTCCCGCTTCTTTCCAATTTTCAATTACCCCGACAAATCAAACTGTCAAAAACCAATACCTGTCAAATCATCGGCTTCTGTGACGCTTCAATTCGAGGCTACGCAGGCGTCGTATATTTTCGTGTAGAAGAGGAAAACAATATATCTGTTTCTCTCATATCTGCAAAATCTAGGGTCGCGCCTATAAAGTCACAAACTTTGGCTAGGCTAGAACTCCTAGGCGCATTTCTTTTAAGCGAATTAATTGACTTCGTTTTATCTAGCTATGAAGGAAAAATAACTTTTACAAATATCGTTACTTTCTGCGATTCGCAAGTCGTATTGCACTGGCTTTCATCCCCTCCTAATCGCTGGCAAACCTTTGTTGGAAATCGAGTCAGTAGAATCCAAGAAATCATTCCCTCAAACTCGTGGCGCTACATTCCTTCTGCTTTGAATGCAGCCGATATTGCGTCACGAGGGGCCACCCCTTCACAGCTCATGTCACATGACATGTGGTGGAACGCACCGTCGTTTTTGTGGTCTCCCGAAAACGAATGGCCCGATTTTCATAAACCAAAAATGCCGATTGATTTCGGAGATATTAATCTGGAGGAAAAGCCAAAAGTCTGTTGCAATGCGATAATTGATGTCAACTTCTTAGATCAGCTTCTTATCAAATACTCCTCTATATCAAAAATTCAACGTATCATTTGTTATGTCCTTCGAATAGTTAACTTTTTTCAAAACCATTCCTATCAAAAACCCACTAAGCCGCCGGACCAAAAAGTTATTTTTGAGAATATTGTTTTTCCTACCACCGGTGAGATGCAAAGTGCGTTACACCTTCTTATCAAACGCGTGCAAGGTTCTTGTTTTTCTGAGCTTTTTTCCGCGTTATCTAAGGATAAACCAATACCGAAACCTTTGCGAAAACTTTCACCTTTTCTTGATGAGAATAATATCATTAGAGTCGGTGGCAGATTACAAAAATCTGACCTTTTGTCTTATTCTGCAAAACACCCCGTCTTACTTTCGAGTGACCATCGTCTAACTACTCTTCTTATCGAGTCCGCTCATCGACAATATCTTCTTCCTGGGTTTAAAACATTACATAATCTGCTTTTACAGCAATTTTGGATATTATCTGCCAGACGGGCAATTCAAAGAACCATATCCAAGTGCTTGCAATGTTTTAGAATCAACCCTAAACCCTATAGACCGCCCATAATGAGTTCACTTCCCGCTCATCGAATCAATCAACTAAAACCTTTTTCGAGTGTAGCTATCGACTTTTGTGGACCTTTCTTTGTGATTCCTCATCGTTACCGTGGTTGTAAAGCTTTCAAATCGTATGTCTGTGTGTTTGTCTGTACGGCCACACATTGCGTGCATTTGGAATTAACCATGGAACTGTCCACCGAAGGGTTCGTAGGTGCATTCCATCGATTCATTTCCAGACGCGGAAGCGTGACGCAATGCTGGTCAGATCAAGGCAGTAATTTTATAGGGTTTCGTAACCAATTACTGGATTACGCAAGAAGTGCTGCCACCAGACTTTCTATTCGTTGGCATCTGGGACCTCCTCTCAGTCCACATTTCAATGGCCTGGCAGAAGCTGGCGTCAAAAGTTTTAAAACTCACTAGTAGTGTAGTAGTGGAGGTTCTATATATATTGGTAACATGCCATCCAGTTCTGTCTGTCTGTATGTCTGTCTGTCTGTTGCTGAAGAAGTGAACTTGGTATGACCTTGGGACTAAAAGAAGTGTGTAAGAAGTTGTGAGCAATGACGTAACAACCAGAGGCTGTTGAAAGGCTCTATTGGTCAATGAGTTAGGTGCCAATGCGCGAGTAGGTAAAACGGGGTGTTTTTTTAGTTTGAGCTTCACTGGGTTAGCCTGGTCTAGGTAAGTCTTAATGTGAAAAAGGCCTTGGTTGTTGGTTAAAAAATAAAATGTCATATGTCAATCTGTCATGTGTCAATCTGTCATGTATCAATCAGTCAATTGCAATAATAAGCTGGCATTTGGAAATTTTTAATGGCTTCGTTTACAAAATGGGTGTCCTAAGTTTACGGTCGATATCAGTTAATATTTGTAAGAGAGAGAGAGAGTAAGAGAGAGAGAGTAAGAGAGAGAGAGTAAGAGAGAGAGAGTAAGAGAGAGAGAAAGAGAGAGAGAGAGAGAAAGAGAAAAAGTGTGTGCAAGGGTCTTACTAACTGTTAAAGCTCTGGCTGAACGAATGAACGAAGTGTTGGTTAAAAAGATATAAGGCGAAAGTTGTTTGTGGTGTAAACAGGTGACCAATGCAAGATATAATAGTGATGTGTGTGTACTGTGTCACCTATTCTGCTACGTAACCCGTGGCTGTAGTTCAAGTTGGGGACCTATATGAAATGTATACCTATTGTGTTACCTAACAAGGTGTAAAATTGACAGAATAGTCAAAAAAAGACTGCACTAGCTTATCCTGATATGTTTTAATACAAAAAAGTTGATTAATCCCTGTTTGTTAAAAATAAAATCATTTTTAAAAATATTTCTTTAAATTTTTCCATATGCATTTTCCTATATGTATCCCTTTGCACTGTTTATGTAGTTAAATGATAACCTTATGACCCCTCACATGTTTTTGTTTTATCTACTTAGCAAGGAGGAAAAGTAATATGATGCAATACGTAATGCAGTTGGTTATTTATATGGTGTGCAATTGTCGTAATATTTGAAAAAAATTGCAATTTTTAATTTTTTATTTTATAAAAATGGTCGTAATGATCGTCAAGAAAATTGCAAAAACGTATTGAATGTTAATATTTCAGAACCACTAAAACCGCATCAAAATAATTATTGATTTTAGGATCTATTGGAAAAAACCCACAAGCAAAGGCTAAAAGCCTCCCTCAAAAAGTGCCAAACGGCATATTAAAATAAATTAATAATAAGGGCATATAATGAAAGATCGCTATCAGCTGGGGGTAGCAAAGCTACTTTTTACGCTATGTGCGCATGTTTTGCATTGATAGTTTCCAAGAAAGACGCATTTCGGTGTACTGCGCAAATCTCATTTGGTCCTTAATAGTTTTTCACTAATTTCTCAGCACCTAATGAACCGATTCGAGAAATTCTTTTTGTATTAGATTGATATGTTTAACTTGTATTAAATTTAAAGAAGCAATAGATCACCCAAAAGGGCCTTAATAGTTTTTGACTACTTTCTCAGCACCTAATAAACCGATTCAAGAAATTCTTTTTGTATTGCATTGGTGTGGCTTAACTTGTACTAATTCTTAAGGAGATCTAGATCAATGAAAAGGGTCTTTATATTTTCCACTAATTTCTCAACATCTATTGAACCGATTCGAGAAATTCTTTTTTTATATTGGATTGATATGTCTAACTTGTATGCATTTTTAGAAAGACAAAGGTCGATCAAAATGGTTTTGTATGCTTTGCAGGACAGATTTCAAAAATTGTTCTTTTATTAGATTCACAAAAATAAATGAGAAAATAGGAATGTAGTTTAGCAGGCAATCTAATTTCTCAACATCTATTGAACCGATTCGAGAAATTCTTTGTTTATATTTGATTGATATGTCTAACTTGTATGTATTTTTAGAAAGACAAAGGTCGATCAAAATGTTTTTGTTTTGTTTTGCAGGACAGATTTCAAAAATTGTTCTTTTATTAGATTCACAAAAATAAATGAGAAAATAGGAATGTAGTTTAGCAGGCAATCAAAAGGATATTAATAAATAAACACACACACACTAACCTACTATAAGTATTATAATGCATTACGTTTTTCATATACAATTGTAGAAATTTAATAAACAAGCAGTTGTTAAGATAAAAGTAGGAATCCTCTAACCTTAGTATTAAAGGTTAGTTATGAAACAAAAAATTGATCTTGTTTAATTTTATTCTTACCCATTTAAACTTTTGTGACTTTGCACAATAGGAATCAAACAGATTATTGTTTTTTTTTTACAATATTTATAAAAATGGTAACAGAACTAGCTACTTAAATAACTTAAAATGTAGACCCAATAAGCATTTAAAAATAGTCTATTTTGTTAACAGTAAATTTTAAATAGTTCACACAAAATTAAGATTTACAATAATTATTAACATTTTCTGATTTGTTTGTTTTAACCTTACCCAGCACTCTCTAAGATCACATCTGAGTCCGAAGATGTCCGAAAGCTAGCGAAGACTTACAAATAACGAATAGAGTAGGTACAACAACTAAGACGTGTGCTGTATAAATTATCGCAATGGACTGAATAAACATCGTAGATTTTTGGTCTAACAAAATGTATAGACAAAAGTAATTTAGGTTTTTTGATAGCTATTGAGTAAGTACATTAATATCTATACATATGTGAAATATGTTTGTGGTGTTTTATGCTAGATTAAATGTCATATAAACGGCAGGAAACTAACTTTACAGGTCTCCTCAGGGTAGTGTCAAAAGGGCCTTATTACCTAAAAATAGTCATTTTTAACGTAAATTATGGGTTGTCTGATAGAAATGAATATACTAGTCATTGAGTAGGTACATTAATATTTATATATATTTTATGCTAGATTAAATACCATATGAACGACAGGAAACTAACTTTACAGGTCGGTCTCCTCAGGTTAGTGTAAAAAGGGTCTGGTTAAATGGTTAGATTAACAAAATGTTGGTTAAAAAAGCATTAAGACTAATACTAGGCTAGTGTGGTCTGGTGTGACACACCTCTTTGTTAAACAAGTTTAGTAAATTTTTGGTATTTGGTAAGAAGAGTTATCTATATCTATTACAAATAGAATGATACAAACACGAAAAAGCCAATTTAATAATTTTTTTTCCTAATTTCTCAACATATATTGAACCGATTTAAGAAATTATTTTTGTATGTGATTGGTGCTGGATTCACATGGACTTTATTTTTTAGGAAGATAACTCTCGGTCACTAGGATCTTGTTAGGTTTTTGTTGATGTCACAACTTTAAATAGACCGATTTGAAAAATTATTTTTGTATTGAATTAGGGGATCCAAATTAAATTTATTTTTATCAAGGCAAAGCTCAACCAAAAATAAATGAGAAGAGAAAATTTTATTTTAATATGCAATCCAAAGGACATTATTATATAAACACACCCTAGGAAAAGTTGTTTACCTATAAGTTTAATTCTTGTTTGTTACCTATTTATTATTATGTTAGATTTGATTTTAAAAATTGAATTCGAACTAACACTTTAATTTAAAATAAAGCAAAGAAACTTTAATTTAAAATAAAGCAAAAAACTTTAATTTAAAATAAAGCAAAATCATTTTTGTCAATGAGATAATTTAACTAACTACCTATGTAACTGCTAAAGAAATTATTATTAACATTTTCTTCTTTGTTTAAACTTTAGACAAAATCCTTCAAGATTTAACATCCGAAGATGCCTGAATGTTAACGAAGATTTACGATTACCTTAGGAAATCTGGTTTAATGTTTGAAGTTAGGTGCAAAAACTCTGTCATGTGTCATATAAATTATCGGTTTGGTGTAACGTAATGGATAAACGAAGAAGGCTGAACTTCTAAAGATAGTAAGTGGTTGCCACAAATCTCTCATATAAGCTTTTCAGTACAGCATTAAACAGAATGGTAAAAAATTGATAAAATGTGCACGCGCTTGCAGATAGAACAACAATCTATGAAAAAAAATATGGATATGTTTCTGTTGATAGCGTTATATTTTTTAAAATCATTTGGCATATATATTAAAGCGAAAAACAGAATTAAAATATCATATACAAACAAGTGTTCCTTTATGGAACAATATTTGGCATTTGGTAACAAACCAGTGTTTCTTTATTAAACAACTGTTTTTGATTTATTTTTTCTTTATTAATACCATAGACTATAGTAGAAGACTAGCAAATAAATAAAGAACTTTAAAATTTATTTTAAAAAACGTACTTACTTAATAAAGAAGTTTAAAATCTTTGTTTGGCCCATCGATAACTCAATTTCCTTTCTCTTTAAGAATCACCAAAATTGTATTCTCCTTTAACCTTTATTTTTTCTTTTTAAAATCAATGCGAGGGAAAACTAAAACAGTGCTTCTTTAGAAACCCTTATAATGATCATAGAACACCAAATATTGCAAGCCTTTCTTAAACCAATTGTAGAGAAAGAGATAAAACTGTTACTATGATACCAAAATATAAAGGACTGAATCTTTAAGATTTGCCTATAAATTCTGAATGGTAAAATGCGACGTTGAAAAATTTTTTTTGGTAGTTTTAAGTTGTTTTGATGTTATTTTTAAAGTCAAAGAACATTAAAAATATATTAAAATGATGCGAGAGTCACTTATACAACAAAACTGAACAAAATTGTTCAGAAATTTCGTTTCTCAGGTAAATCTTTTGAAACTGCTTGACCTTCAAACACCTTTTAAATCAAAATCATAAGTACAAATAAGTCAAAGACATTTTGAGAATAATTAAGTGTAACTTTTTTAGCACATACCAATATAGTACATTTTTTAATCCTGTCATTCAAAAAATGTAAAAAATGTTTGGTGGTTTAATACTTCTAGGTCTAGGGGATATGATAGGGTCACTGCATCCTGAAAGCCTGGCGTCTCCATAAGAAGACACTACGTCTTTGTGATGCAGTGACCCTAGGATATGAAAATCATCAGAGCCTCATATTTTTAAACTTCGGCATCCGTATTTGAGAATATAACCTCAAAAATGTTATTATTGTTTATTTTTATTGTAAATATGTCTATTCAGACGCCGATACTGGTAAATCGATAGATGAACTCGATGTATAAAGAATAAATATACGTATGTCGTGTTTCATACAGCGTTGTTATACACTTTCTTAAAAATATTTCTCTTTTTCTAACTTATAGGCGCATGTTGGTGGTAAAAGCGAATTGTTTTCATGAATTAATTTTTATCGCTGTTCCGGGTCTTTTGGTCTGGTTGGTCTCTTAAAACGTTAATAATTAATACTATCTACCTACCTAACAAATAAATATTTAAAAAAAAATTAAATAAAATATAAGAAAAATGTATTTATTTATATTATGGGCGATACTTATTTTTCAAGTTATAACAGAGTTCACCTCGAATTTTGTTGCGCTTATAGCAGTTTAACACATAATCAAACTAACTAAAGTTTATAATTATATACTTTCTTCCGAAAAAAACTAAAATCTTAACCATATTGAATTGATAAGTGCGGTAAGTGAGTGGCAGAATAGATTTGTCCTGTAAATGTCACTTATGTCCCGCTACCTTCTTCTTTCACTTTCCAAAATATAGTACTAATTTTATTAACAGTTGTTTTTTAAATGATCTCACTTGATTTGACTGCAAATTTTTTCCATGACTTAAGCAGTTGCGGAAAAATATTTTACTTGTGTTTTTTTTCTTGTAGTTTTAAACTTTTTTGTATTTTTTAGTAATGGAAGCACAAACATAGAAACAAGTTTTGACGAGGGACACGAGTGACTCAGAACCTGGTTATAAAATGTATATTTTTTTAAATGCAAATAACTTGATGTTTTTAGTAAGGTTTAATAATTCCTATACTCCAAAAACATGTCTAAAATAATTATATCTTATGCTGTTTTATTTTATAAAAAAATTACATTGTTATTTAAAAAAATTATACTGAAGATAGAGACACCACAAACTATAACTGATTACATTTAGTCTGCCTCAGATTAATTTCTTTAGTGATTTTTGAACAAGATCATACATGAGTACTAATTATGGGGATATGATTTTAAACAAATGAGAATTGCTTCACAATAATATCGGGCACTTCCGAAGGCTACAATTTAGACAATGTGTTCAGCTATATACATAGATAGTTAAATAAGCAAATTCCTAAGCAAACCTGGAAACCATATTTAAATAGTAAAATTCTTCCCCCCAAATTTTCGGTATCCTCATGTTCTAAGACATTATTCTAAAGTTGTCAGACACCTTTATACAACATTATATAGTAACTACTGGCCGTAATTTAAACAAGTAGTATGTTCTCAAGACTAGGCACTAGTTTTCTTTTTAATAAAAA
Source organism: Aspidapion aeneum (assembly GCA_963576565.1). Taxonomy (NCBI): domain Eukaryota; kingdom Metazoa; phylum Arthropoda; class Insecta; order Coleoptera; family Brentidae; genus Aspidapion; species Aspidapion aeneum. The sequence goes on from OY755038.1 coordinate 147,781,035, forward strand.
TATGCTGCCTGCAAATTTATATTTTTATCATATGTAGGTTTTGTCTTGTTTTTAAATAAAGGCCAATTTTTTTTTAGTCTTACAAGCTTGCATTCTTTAACGCCCTCTAGAATCTCGATGGACACCGCTCAGCTCTAATATTTGTTTGTAGATCTGATGCTCTAGATGTGAAAACTTCTTTGCTTCTTTAAACAATATTAAGTTTTCAAGCCCGGAAGTGTTCTTGAAAATGTGATCATCTAAAGCAATATTCTCATAATCCATTGATATTTTCCTATTACCTTACATCCACTTATTGTTATAATATCGGGGACCAAAGACCTTACCATACACATCTTCCTTATTGGAATCATTATCGTCTTGAACAAAACTTAATACAGTTTGTTTTTGGGGTTCGAAGAATAGCTTTAAAAAGTTTTCTGTTTGCTCTGCCTTGTCTAATTCCACTCTTTCTAATACGGAGCACCTATCATTTACACCGTCCAACAATATATTGGTAAGTTAATTACGTTTAAACTACACCTGAGGATAGCTGAATTACGTCTGCAGTACATCTGAAGTACAGCTGAAGTACATCTGAAGTACAGCTGAAGTACATCTGAAGTACGTCAGAAGTACATCTGAAGTACAGTTGAAGTACATCTAAACTACAGCTGAATTATGTCTGAAGTACGTCTGGATTATATGTGTTAAGTTTTCAATTTTTTGCTTACAATATGTATAGAATTGCTGATCTCCCCACAAACCGTCTTCTTCTCCAAATGATGTTGGCATTTTCCAAACATTTAAATTGTTCTTATCATTTAATAAAGATATTAATATAGTTTATCTTTATTTAACCCACCTTTTGCCTTTTATATTGCTAATAAATAATCATTTGTATTATATTTTACAGATGGTACAAGGCCCTTGCAAACATAGTCAAGAACTGACTGTTATTTAAGTTTTATTAATCTATTTGTTTATTATTTTGCTTACAGTTTGATGAATATTTTCACGTACTTTAATTAAGTTATTTGGAGCCTTATCGAAGTAAACAGCTGTTGACTTGGTCTTCTCAAATTCATGGAACATTTCCAACATTTTAAAATGTTCCATTATTTTGCATACTAATTCACCTTTTCTATGAGTAACAGCAAAATTTTGCGGTAGATAATGTTGCGTTATCACAATAGTAGGATCGTATATTAAATTATTAAGCTCAAGCCAGAAATGCGGTTAAATTTTAATTCCATTTGAATATAACTTACTACTCACTTGTACCTTGGTTTTTATTCCATATTTCTCAGCTAATTCGTGGAAAACTAAACTTGCAGCTAAGCAAGCATACACCACAGTAATTTGCCCGAATAAATGCCTTTTCACTACCATATTTGATTATATTATTTAATCTGATGTACTCTCGCATAATATCAGACATAACTGGTCACATCAAGAGCTTGATGATAAATAGTTCTTATTTGTTTTAGTATTTGAAATTATCCAATCTTGTAAACAGTATGTTCTAATTAGTTTAATAATTTTTGAAGATGTCTTTCTCATTGACATATTGATAACTTTTAAGTTGGTAACACTGGTAACAGTGAAATTTGGTTGGTATCATTGACTGGTTGGTAATTTCTATTAAGTTGGTAGCCATGGGATATTGTTGGTCACAATGTCTGTTTGGTTTTGCATTTTGTTAATATATTTTGATTTTTATCATTTTATTCATTATGATTTAATTCATTGAAGAGAAAATATTTAGTGGTTTTTGAAAAAGACGCGAGGTAGAGTCAATAAGTAGGTAGGTAGATAGCTTATATTTTGCAAGCGTCGTGTTATTTTATTATTTATATCGCCTAATTTTAATTAAACTTTTAATAGTTACAGAAAATGTCTCTCTTTACTGATGTCGTGAGGCTAAAATTAGGCGATATAAATAATAAAATAACACGACGCTTGCAAAATATAAGCTATCTACCTACCTACTTATTGACTCTACCTCGCGTCTTTTTCAAAAACCACTAAATATTTTCTCTTCAATGAATTAAATAATAATGAATAAAATGATAAAAATCAAAATATATTAACAAAATGCAAAACCAAACAGACATTGTGACCAACAATATCCCATGGCTACCAACTTAATAGAAATTACCAACCAGTCAATGATACCAACCAAATTTCACTGTTACCAGTGTTACCAACTTAAAAGTTATTAATATGTCAATGAGAAAGACATCTTCAAAAATTATTAAACTAATTAGAACATACTGTTTACAAGATTGTATAATTTCAAATACTAAAACAAATAAGAACTATTTATCATCAAGCTCTTGATGTGACCAGTTATGTCTGATATTATGCGAGAGTACATCAGATTAAATAATATAATCAAATATGGTAGTGAAAAGGCATTTATTCGGGCAAATTACTGTGGTGTATGCTTGCTTAGCTGCAAGTTTAGTTTTCCACGAATTAGCTGAGAAATATGGAATAAAAACCAAGGTACAAGTGAGTAGTAAGTTATATTCAAATGGAATTAAAATTTAACCGCATTTCTGGCTTGAGCTTAATAATTTAATATACGATCCTACTATTGTGATAACGCAACATTATCTACCGCAAAATTTTGCTGTTACTCATAGAAAAGGTGAATTAGTATGCAAAATAATGGAACATTTTAAAATGTTGGAAATGTTCCATGAATTTGAGAAGACCAAGTCAACAGCTGTTTACTTCGATAAGGCTCCAAATAACTTAATTAAAGTACGTGAAAATATTCATCAAACTGTAAGCAAAATAATAAACAAATAGATTAATAAAACTTAAATAACAGTCAGTTCTTGACTATGTTTGCAAGGGCCTTGTACCATCTGTAAAATATAATACAAATGATTATTTATTAGCAATATAAAAGGCAAAAGGTGGGTTAAATAAAGATAAACTATATTAATATCTTTATTAAATGATAAGAACAATTTAAATGTTTGGAAAATGCCAACATCATTTGGAGAAGAAGACGGTTTGTGGGGAGATCAGCAATTCTATACATATTGTAAGCAAAAAATTGAAAACTTAACACATATAATCCAGACGTACTTCAGACATAATTCAGCTGTAGTTTAGATGTACTTCAACTGTACTTCAGATGTACTTCTGACGTACTTCAGATGTACTTCAGCTGTACTTCAGATGTACTTCAGCTGTACTTCAGATGTACTGCAGACGTAATTCAGCTATCCTCAGGTGTAGTTTAAACGTAATTAACTTACCAATATGTTGTTGGACGGTGTAAATGATAGGTGCTCCGTATTAGAAAGAGTGGAATTAGACAAGGCAGAGCAAACAGAAAACTTTTTAAAGCTATTCTTCGAACCCCAAAAACAAACTGTATTAAGTTTTGTTCAAGACGATAATGATTCCAATAAGGAAGATGTGTATGGTAAGGTCTTTGGTCCCCGATATTATAACAATAAGTGGATGTAAGGTAATAGGAAAATATCAATGGATTATGAGAATATTGCTTTAGATGATCACATTTTCAAGAACACTTCCGGGCTTGAAAACTTAATATTGTTTAAAGAAGCAAAGAAGTTTTCACATCTAGAGCATCAGATCTACAAACAAATATTAGAGCTGAGCGGTGTCCATCGAGATTCTAGAGGGCGTTAAAGAATGCAAGCTTGTAAGACTAAAAAAAAATTGGCCTTTATTTAAAAACAAGACAAAACCTACATATGATAAAAATATAAATTTGCAGGCAGCATATTTTTATTAAAAAGAAAACTAGTGCCTAGTCTTGAGAACATACTACTTGTTTAAATTACGGCCAGTAGTTACTATATAATGTTGTATAAAGGTGTCTGACAACTTTAGAATAATGTCTTAGAACATGAGGATACCGAAAATTTGGGGGGAAGAATTTTACTATTTAAATATGGTTTCCAGGTTTGCTTAGGAATTTGCTTATTTAACTATCTATGTATATAGCTGAACACATTGTCTAAATTGTAGCCTTCGGAAGTGCCCGATATTATTGTGAAGCAATTCTCATTTGTTTAAAATCATATCCCCATAATTAGTACTCATGTATGATCTTGTTCAAAAATCACTAAAGAAATTAATCTGAGGCAGACTAAATGTAATCAGTTATAGTTTGTGGTGTCTCTATCTTCAGTATAATTTTTTTAAATAACAATGTAATTTTTTTATAAAATAAAACAGCATAAGATATAATTATTTTAGACATGTTTTTGGAGTATAGGAATTATTAAACCTTACTAAAAACATCAAGTTATTTGCATTTAAAAAAATATACATTTTATAACCAGGTTCTGAGTCACTCGTGTCCCTCGTCAAAACTTGTTTCTATGTTTGTGCTTCCATTACTAAAAAATACAAAAAAGTTTAAAACTACAAGAAAAAAAACACAAGTAAAATATTTTTCCGCAACTGCTTAAGTCATGGAAAAAATTTGCAGTCAAATCAAGTGAGATCATTTAAAAAACAACTGTTAATAAAATTAGTACTATATTTTGGAAAGTGAAAGAAGAAGGTAGCGGGACATAAGTGACATTTACAGGACAAATCTATTCTGCCACTCACTTACCGCACTTATCAATTCAATATGGTTAAGATTTTAGTTTTTTTCGGAAGAAAGTATATAATTATAAACTTTAGTTAGTTTGATTATGTGTTAAACTGCTATAAGCGCAACAAAATTCGAGGTGAACTCTGTTATAACTTGAAAAATAAGTATCGCCCATAATATAAATAAATACATTTTTCTTATATTTTATTTAATTTTTTTTTAAATATTTATTTGTTAGGTAGGTAGATAGTATTAATTATTAACGTTTTAAGAGACCAACCAGACCAAAAGACCCGGAACAGCGATAAAAATTAATTCATGAAAACAATTCGCTTTTACCACCAACATGCGCCTATAAGTTAGAAAAAGAGAAATATTTTTAAGAAAGTGTATAACAACGCTGTATGAAACACGACATACGTATATTTATTCTTTATACATCGAGTTCATCTATCGATTTACCAGTATCGGCGTCTGAATAGACATATTTACAATAAAAATAAACAATAATAACATTTTTGAGGTTATATTCTCAAATACGGATGCCGAAGTTTAAAAATATGAGGCTCTGATGATTTTCATATCCTAGGGTCACTGCATCACAAAGACGTAGTGTCTTCTTATGGAGACGCCAGGCTTTCAGGATGCAGTGACCCTATCATATCCCCTAGACCTAGAAGTATTAAACCACCAAACATTTTTTACATTTTTTGAATGACAGGATTAAAAAATGTACTATATTGGTATGTGCTAAAAAAGTTACACTTAATTATTCTCAAAATGTCTTTGACTTATTTGTACTTATGATTTTGATTTAAAAGGTGTTTGAAGGTCAAGCAGTTTCAAAAGATTTACCTGAGAAACGAAATTTCTGAACAATTTTGTTCAGTTTTGTTGTATAAGTGACTCTCGCATCATTTTAATATATTTTTAATGTTCTTTGACTTTAAAAATAACATCAAAACAACTTAAAACTACCAAAAAAAATTTTTCAACGTCGCATTTTACCATTCAGAATTTATAGGCAAATCTTAAAGATTCAGTCCTTTATATTTTGGTATCATAGTAACAGTTTTATCTCTTTCTCTACAATTGGTTTAAGAAAGGCTTGCAATATTTGGTGTTCTATGATCATTATAAGGGTTTCTAAAGAAGCACTGTTTTAGTTTTCCCTCGCATTGATTTTAAAAAGAAAAAATAAAGGTTAAAGGAGAATACAATTTTGGTGATTCTTAAAGAGAAAGGAAATTGAGTTATCGATGGGCCAAACAAAGATTTTAAACTTCTTTATTAAGTAAGTACGTTTTTTAAAATAAATTTTAAAGTTCTTTATTTATTTGCTAGTCTTCTACTATAGTCTATGGTATTAATAAAGAAAAAATAAATCAAAAACAGTTGTTTAATAAAGAAACACTGGTTTGTTACCAAATGCCAAATATTGTTCCATAAAGGAACACTTGTTTGTATATGATATTTTAATTCTGTTTTTCGCTTTAATATATATGCCAAATGATTTTAAAAAATATAACGCTATCAACAGAAACATATCCATATTTTTTTTCATAGATTGTTGTTCTATCTGCAAGCGCGTGCACATTTTATCAATTTTTTACCATTCTGTTTAATGCTGTACTGAAAAGCTTATATGAGAGATTTGTGGCAACCACTTACTATCTTTAGAAGTTCAGCCTTCTTCGTTTATCCATTACGTTACACCAAACCGATAATTTATATGACACATGACAGAGTTTTTGCACCTAACTTCAAACATTAAACCAGATTTCCTAAGGTAATCGTAAATCTTCGTTAACATTCAGGCATCTTCGGATGTTAAATCTTGAAGGATTTTGTCTAAAGTTTAAACAAAGAAGAAAATGTTAATAATAATTTCTTTAGCAGTTACATAGGTAGTTAGTTAAATTATCTCATTGACAAAAATGATTTTGCTTTATTTTAAATTAAAGTTTTTTGCTTTATTTTAAATTAAAGTTTCTTTGCTTTATTTTAAATTAAAGTGTTAGTTCGAATTCAATTTTTAAAATCAAATCTAACATAATAATAAATAGGTAACAAACAAGAATTAAACTTATAGGTAAACAACTTTTCCTAGGGTGTGTTTATATAATAATGTCCTTTGGATTGCATATTAAAATAAAATTTTCTCTTCTCATTTATTTTTGGTTGAGCTTTGCCTTGATAAAAATAAATTTAATTTGGATCCCCTAATTCAATACAAAAATAATTTTTCAAATCGGTCTATTTAAAGTTGTGACATCAACAAAAACCTAACAAGATCCTAGTGACCGAGAGTTATCTTCCTAAAAAATAAAGTCCATGTGAATCCAGCACCAATCACATACAAAAATAATTTCTTAAATCGGTTCAATATATGTTGAGAAATTAGGAAAAAAAATTATTAAATTGGCTTTTTCGTGTTTGTATCATTCTATTTGTAATAGATATAGATAACTCTTCTTACCAAATACCAAAAATTTACTAAACTTGTTTAACAAAGAGGTGTGTCACACCAGACCACACTAGCCTAGTATTAGTCTTAATGCTTTTTTAACCAACATTTTGTTAATCTAACCATTTAACCAGACCCTTTTTACACTAACCTGAGGAGACCGACCTGTAAAGTTAGTTTCCTGTCGTTCATATGGTATTTAATCTAGCATAAAATATATATAAATATTAATGTACCTACTCAATGACTAGTATATTCATTTCTATCAGACAACCCATAATTTACGTTAAAAATGACTATTTTTAGGTAATAAGGCCCTTTTGACACTACCCTGAGGAGACCTGTAAAGTTAGTTTCCTGCCGTTTATATGACATTTAATCTAGCATAAAACACCACAAACATATTTCACATATGTATAGATATTAATGTACTTACTCAATAGCTATCAAAAAACCTAAATTACTTTTGTCTATACATTTTGTTAGACCAAAAATCTACGATGTTTATTCAGTCCATTGCGATAATTTATACAGCACACGTCTTAGTTGTTGTACCTACTCTATTCGTTATTTGTAAGTCTTCGCTAGCTTTCGGACATCTTCGGACTCAGATGTGATCTTAGAGAGTGCTGGGTAAGGTTAAAACAAACAAATCAGAAAATGTTAATAATTATTGTAAATCTTAATTTTGTGTGAACTATTTAAAATTTACTGTTAACAAAATAGACTATTTTTAAATGCTTATTGGGTCTACATTTTAAGTTATTTAAGTAGCTAGTTCTGTTACCATTTTTATAAATATTGTAAAAAAAAAACAATAATCTGTTTGATTCCTATTGTGCAAAGTCACAAAAGTTTAAATGGGTAAGAATAAAATTAAACAAGATCAATTTTTTGTTTCATAACTAACCTTTAATACTAAGGTTAGAGGATTCCTACTTTTATCTTAACAACTGCTTGTTTATTAAATTTCTACAATTGTATATGAAAAACGTAATGCATTATAATACTTATAGTAGGTTAGTGTTGTGGCCTTAAAAAATTAAAAAAAAATGTGGGCGCCAATTTGTGGCCTTTAAAAAAAAAGTTGTGTGACATTTGTGGCAGCTTAAAGACGTCGCCGCCATTTTGTGACACTGAAACCCACTGAATAATTAAACAAATATCTGGAAGCAGAACTGTATTTTCCAGCTAGGTAAAACATTGATATGCCCGGTAACTTTTATACAGTGGAGAAGGGGGGGGTTCAGAAATAAGAAAATTTTAAGTGCGCCACATTATTTAATATCAATGTTTTACAAAGAAGATCTTAAATAAAATACAGTCCAACCCAAACGTTGTAGCCAAACAATGAAATTCTATACTTCCGAGGCTTCCAGAGTATTTGTGTAATTAAGAATAAAAAAAAATAAACAGAATACAATTCTAAAAGATTGAATTAAGATGACAAAACTAGAAGCACTTTACAGGTAGATGGACTCCTTTAACAGATCATACTGTACCTACATCTGAGTCAGTAGCACAGGCCTCAATTATATAAATGATTGTTAAAAAAATATATATATACTTCCAAAATCATTCTGTCATAGGGGAGATCCAGACCAAATATCTGCTGTCATCATTCTACGCTGGGTAGAATGAGACAGACAGCAACCCAGTCAGAGATCCACCCCATGAGGCAAAAATGTGTAACGAAACCGCTAAAAAAAAAATATAATCTCATCTCTCTTTTGTCTCCGCAAAGTTGGTCACTGGGTTGTACAAATAACGCAAAGATTTAGTTCATCTTGTATATTTTAAGGGTAAAATCAGATAAAATTACCGGAAACATAAAAAAAAAATAAATGAAATGGATGAAAACAAGGGCCAAAATAGCAAGGCACTTTAAATTTGACAGTAAAATTATCTTAAATAAATGAAAGGAAGGAAAACAAGTCAATGTAGTAAATATGCCGCAAAACCAGGGTTATGACGTCATACCTTATCTTGCGTTTACAAGAAATGTTGAAACTATACTGTGAAAACTTATATATGAAATATATGAAAAGATCACGTCTAAATTATATTAAAAATTTATATATGAGTGAAAAAATTATAGTTAAGGCTTGCTCCTACCTTGGTCCTTGATTATTCTGTGTATGTTTTATTTTGTAAACCTGGAATTCTGTTGTCCTGTTGTCTCACCACTGCTTCCGGGTCTCCTGCTCTGCTCGCGCCTCCCCTCGTGCCCGCTTAGCACATGATGTTAGGCCAGCACTTTGGTCTTAAAAGGGTTGTGGGATTCTTGCCCGAGCGTAAAACCCTGTGGAAAATGAAATGTTTCAGTTTCCTGGAATTCGTCAATTTTGCACGAAGTTCCCCTACACAGTAACTTAAATCGAGAACCCCATGTCGACTCAATAAAATAAAGCAAATTTAAACAGATGAACTAAAATAACTCTAACGTACCTTTCCCAGGGTACAACTGGCTACACCTGGCTTCACACCAGCGTCCAGCCCCAAATGTCGGTGGAATGGACGGGCTGTAGACAAAGGAGAAAAACAATATATAGTTTTTATCCAACACGTGGTTAAATGAAAAATATAAAAAAACGCCAACAATTCCCCACGTCTTTTGTCAAAAAAAAATACATTTCACACGAAAAGTAATTACAATTTAGGAGGCAAATATTATCTTGAAGAGTACTCAAATAATAAAAAAAAATGAAAAAAAAATAAAATCGAACTTACCAATGCTCTTCCCCCGTACAAAATGGCGTGGGCCGACTTAAATTCCCCTCAAAAGGGTGCGAGTGTCACTCCAGATTACGCCTGGACACGACGGACTCACTCCTCACAGCCTCTGGGATATCTCCTACAGTTCGCTGCAGTGCCAAACCAAAAACAATGGCGATCCCAGAGCCTGTTGTCGACCCAACCAAATTTTTTAGCAAAGAGAGACCAGGCAGAACACAAAAAACGAAGTGGCCGGAAACCGTTTTGTAAATTTGGTGGGGAGTGGGGACAGTAAAACACAATACCAACCAACCAGAAAAACCCGCGATTTTCAAACTAACCAATGAGACACAGCAACAGCTCTATACAGGTATATAGGGGGCAGCACCGACCAAGGGGATAGGAAGTACGTAAAACAAACCTTGAGGTGTTGTCGGATCTATTTCCACGGTTGAAATTTTTATAACAAGGACGTCGAGACACCCTCCATACATTTAACCGAACATTTGCCTACCGGACCCCCACCAACATATCAAGTAGAAGAAGAATAACCCGACGGACTAGAAGAAGCTCAGCATTGAAACCATCAACTGTAAAATCAATTACTGGAGATCAGGGCATGCAGCAAACCCAGGAATATTCGAACACTCAACCAATTCCCACATGAGCAAAGCTATACTAAGTGTAGAATTTAGTTGTATTTTAGCTACAGTTTCAGTCACAAGTTTCCTTTGCTCTTTATATATGTTTTCTCTAAGATTCATATGGTTTGACGCCATTCTTGTAAAACATTTCTACTGTAATAAAGTTGTTTCTGAACCTGAACCCAAAAATACACACTGAACTACTGCTAAGAAGCTCGGCACAAGAGTGTTCAGATGCTAACTCACACGACTTCGTTTATTCTTCCAGTCTTGGTTTTTATCCCTCGTTTATCTCCCATTTACAAAAGTGCATAACTCGTATTTATTTTATCCTTTCCCTATCAAATTAATAAAGATATCAAAGTGGCGGAGCCTCGGTTGTTCCTGGTCGACCCAAATATGTTTTTGCACTATCAAAACTAGTTAATCCGTGAAGGATATGAGGTTCGGATTGTCCCAATATCCTCGAAATAAACGTAAGGGAATGAAATGTTCATCTAAATGTTTCCTTCCTGTTACTGAAACCATTTGTGATGCGGCAACGCCGCCATTCCCCAGCATAACAGCTGTTTAACTTTATGAACGTCAAGTGAATCACAAAATTCCACAGATAAAAACAAAACAATCAAAATTTTTATGTGATTTTTCCCGAAGCCTGTGATCTTAAATTCCAATTACGATGTCCAGATAATGCGGTGTGCGTAGTGTCCACAGTAATTCGATGGAATGCCTCCTTTTAAGGTAACTTCCTAGACCCTATATAACCTCCAAAACCTAGCTCTATAAAATACCCTTACTTGTGTACAGAAAGACGAATCAAAGAGCCTTGATTATTTACCTAAATAAACAAATATGTAACGTTGTCTTAAACGTAAAAATGACACGTTACATAATCCCCCCCCAACTTCAAGACGATTAACCTAAAAGGTTAATCGGAGAGGTCCGCTGCCGACTTAAGGTCTTTGGCATGCCAACTCCCTGGCAGTACTTTACCCGATGGTTCCTGAAGCTCAAATATCCATGGAGAAATTTTATTCCTAATCACATAAGGACCAACGAGTTTCGGTGCTAACTTCTTCGAGAAAAACTTCGCAGCATCTGACAAAACATAATTTTTCTTCCAAACACGCTGACCCACAGCAAAGTTGGGTACCCTTGTACGCAAATTATACTGAACTACGTTTTTCTCTCCAGCCACCTCTAACCTTCTCTTAACATCAGCATAGAGCTTCCGGAAACCTTCGTTCTTACTTTCAGCTGCAGTTTGTACACCATTCTCTTCAGATAACAAAACTGGGTTGGAGTAATCTTTTCCTGACAAACACATATTCCTACCAAAATTAACAAAGAAAGGAGACATCCTGGTTGTCTCATGGGTTGCAGTACGAATCGCGCAGGCAAGTTTATGTATTTGTTCGTCCCACTTCCTGTGGTTGTCTTTCACATAACAACATAACATGGTTTTTAACGTGCGATTCGTCCTTTCTGTTGGATTTGCTCTGGGGTGATAATACGGATTATACTGAATTTTAACCTGATAACTCTCAGCAAAACGCTTAAACTCATTACTTTTGTACTGAGGGCCATTATCACAAAGTATCAAACGGGGCACTCCGAAGACCATAAATAGTTGCTCCTCAAGATGCTTAACAACAGCTTGAGTAGGGGCTGCTCGCATTGGAAAAACTAAGGAAAACTTACTCAAATAGTCTGTAACGACGAGAATCCAGCAATTACCCTTTGTCGAACGAGGTAAAGGTCCACATAAATCAGTCGAAATAACCTCCCAAGGACGAGTTGGTTTTGGGTGAGATATCATCTGATCAGATACACCTTGTGTATCACCTTTATGAGCTGCACAGACAAAGCATTTCTTTACAAAAGTTGCCACGTCCTGGCGCATTTTCGGCCAGTAATATTTTTCTGCCAGTCTGTGGAAGGTTTTATACACACCCATATGTCCGGCGGTAGGAGGATCGTGAGCTTCTCCAATAATTCTACGCCTATGATCTTTGGGTACTACCTCTTTCCAATATTCGTTAGATGGTGAAAGTTGAGGGTATTCTTGTTTGACATATTTATACAACTTATTATCAGTGTATCTCCAATTCATAAATTTTAATGGTGATTCTACGACCCTCTTTACCATCTTTTGGTACCATCGATCTTTAATTGCTGTTGAAACATCTCTGGGCTGCGAAATTGTATCAATCATAGGTACTGCACGAGACAACATGTCCGGGACAACTAAATCTTTCCCTTTCCGATGGATTACTTCAAAATCATATTGCTGCAGTTTTACAGACCAACGAGCAAGTCTTCCACTGGGCTCTTTTAAGCTATGAAGCCATTTTAAGCTAAAATGATCTGTTATGACCTTAAATGAGATCCCCTCAATATAAGGCCGGAGCTTCTCTATCGCCCAAACCAATGCCAAACATTCTCGCTCGGTGGTCGTGTAAACACGTTCTTGCTTAGTCAAAGATCGACTCAAATAGCATATGACTTTGTCTCCTTCAGGATAAGGCTGCGTTAAACATGCTCCTATTCCATATCCTGATGCGTCTGTTTGAATGACAAATTCTTTGGTATAATCTGGACATGTAAGAATCGGTGCAGTCACTAAAAGTTCCTTAATCTTAATAAATGCTTTTTCGCAGTCTGGAGTCCAATCGAACTTTTGATTTTTCTTAGTTAGAGCTGTAATCGGAGCTATTATCGCTGAAAAATTCTCTATGAAACGTCTATACCAGGATATTGTACCTACAACTCTACGAACTTCCCTGACAGTTCTTGGCCTCTGGAGCTCTAACATGGCTCTAATTTTATTAGGGTCAACTCGGATGCCTCGACGGTCCACTACGAAACCTAAATAAGTCATTTCTGGCCTACACAGTTGGCATTTCTCCCAACTTACCGTTATCTTTGCATTCTGCAATCTTCGTAGGACTTCCTCAAGAATTCTAAGATGTTCAGAAAAGCTCTGTGTGACAATTACGAGGTCATCGAGATATACGTACACGTAGGGGTCTAAATCGTTTCCTATGATGCTATCTATGAGTCTCTGCCAAGTTGCAGGTGCATTATGAAGACCAAATGGTAACCGCTTAAATTGGAAGAGACCTCGTCGACAGATGAATGCTGTTAGTGGCTTCGATGATTCTTCCATTGGTACTTGCCAATAAGCACTCTTAATATCTAAAGTTGACAAGTATTTAGCATCTTTCAACTTGTCAAGAGTCTCGGATACGAGTGGTAAAGGATAACTATCACGCGCCGTCACTGAGTTCAATTTGCGGTAGTCTACACAGAAACGATATTTCTTTGTGTTTTTCTTTTGTACCATTACCACTGGTGAAGCCCATGAACTACTACTACGTTCTATCACATCCATTTTCAGCATTTCGTCGATTTCGTCATCAATAAGTTTTTGAATGACCGGTGAGACCTTATATGAACGTTGTCTTATCGGTGCTGCATTTGTTGTAATCTTATGTTCTACTCTGTCTGTACATCCCAGTGAGTCACCCATCATATTCTTATATTTAACGACCAATTCCTCTAGTCGTTCTGATTCATAAGGTGTTAGAGTTGTTTGTTGGTCTGATGTTTCTAAAGAACAAATCACATCTTTATTATCGGCAAAATGCCACTCATTAGTACTTAAGTTCGGTACTATACCCATCGAAATCCAAAAATCTAATCCTAAAATCAAAGTGTGCGGCAACTCAGGAACGACGACGACCTCTATTAACCTAAATTTGTCCTGAACTCGCATAGGAAGCTGCACTGTTCCAATACTACTCGTGCTTTGACCATTTGCCACAATACAACTCGTCTTCTTCGTCGTATCAAGTGAAAAACCAAACCTCTCGATGATTGACCAACCATGATTCCCTAAAAAGGTACGTGAAGCCCCGGAATCCAACAAACCTAATAACTTATTTCCGAGCACATCCACTTCTAAATAAGGCCTCTCATCTTTGCGAGCATGACTTATCACATAATCTAAAACGTACGTTAGCCTATCGGTCGATGCTTGTTCAGGCTGACTCGAAGGTCGACCACCTACGAGCGCCTGGGTCCGTTTCCCTGACGATTACAATTTCGACATTCTCTTACTGTTACCCCTGCTTGTCCACACGAATAGCACTGTTTGCCTCTAGGTAATGCGCACCCGATCGCCATGTGCCCTGTTTGGTTGCATCTATAACATACCACGTCCCTATTCGCCCTACCAGGTCTAACACCTTGTGGTGGTTGTTCATCTCTGTCATTTACACTAGACTGACCACTAGCTGGTTGCTGTCTATCTCTATCAGCCCTAACAGCAAAATTGCTTGCTGGCTGCTGCCTATTTCTGTCGAATCTATTAGCAAGATGATTTAAATTCTGTTGGTTCGATGTCCCAGCACCTGATATTTGAATTGCATCAACCCCTGTTGAAAAATCGTCACTGTCGCTCTCTACGTCAACGTAGGCCAAGTCAGGTTCAATAGATTGGTTTTTCCTAGGAGTAAAATTTTCCTCCTCTAAACCATATCTCTGGTCTATTCTACGACACAGATCCTTTAAATGTGATAGGCTATTGACCTCAGTAGCAATTAACCCATTTTTATAGATGTCCGCGATATTTCTGAAGACGATAGCTAATTTCGCCTCTTCGGAAACAGGACAGCCAAGTCTTTGGAAATATGTGTTCATGACAGCAATATAGGTCCCTATAGACTCTCCAGGGCCTTGTTTACGTTTTTGAATCTCCTTCAATAGCTTCTCGCCATATGAAGAAGGAAGATATTCTGCCATGAACCTCTGTTCCAGCTGTTCCCATGTATGGACTTCTCTACGTACATCTTTGTAAAAAGTATAAGCTGACTTTTCAAAAAGATCAATGCCCGAATTCAGTAAAACCTTTTTGCTGACTCCTCTAGCCTGGCTCAACTCGTCCACTCTCTCAAAAAATGCGGTGACGGAGATTGTACCCCTCTCGCCTGTAAACTTTAAGTTCCACTTATGCGGAGGTACAGGTGCAACGTGATATGAGGTACCAGGATCACTTGACATTGGTACTGGCGACGAACATGAAAATGGTCGTGACTGAGCAATTGGTGCTATGCTACTTTGGAGGGCAGCTAAACTCAAAGGAACGGTAGACGGTTGTTGATACTGAAAAGCTGTTGTACCGTAATTCTCAATCGGCATAGGGAGTGGTGCTTGTACTGATGTTTGAGTTGGGTTCGTTAGCACTTGCATTTGCACTGGAGCAATGACCGACGGTTGGTTCGTAGGCTGTTGAGCTGTTCTTTGTGTGCTCGAGTGCTGTGGTTGCGGGAAATGAGACTGGTTTGGTGTGTTGCCAGCATTTGTTGAGTGGTCTGAGCCTCGACTCGTTGAATGGGTTTCAGATGCTTCATCATCATCTGAGTTCACGCCAACTCTTAATAAATCTGTTGCTTGGCTCTGCAACCTCCCAATCAAACTTAAGGTTTCCGCAACCAGTATGCCTTTTGTTTGACTTTCTTCAAAGTTTGACGGATTCATGTTATTTATCCTGGCTAACACGTGTTCCAACCTCACAGCGATTTTTCTAAACTCTCCCCCTTTACTCGTACCAGAGAACTTCTCTACCAGCGGTACCAGACTATCAAGCTTCTTCATGCAACTAAAAGCATCTTGGCCAAATTTAAAAGGATACGGAGGGTATCTCATACTTGTATCAGTCTTTTCTCTTTGCTTAATCAGCATAAGCTGTTGTTTCATTTCTTCCACCGATCCAATGGCTATGCCTCTCCATGTTAACTCATAGATTAATTCGTCCTTGACTAAGTACCTTATGTCAGACAACCGACTCACAGAAACAGCCATAGTGCCTTTTATATTCAAACTTTAAACTTTAATTAAAACTGTTAATTATACCTCCCAATTATAAAAACTAAACCACGCAATAACAAACACAAAGTTCACTTTAAATTCACCAGTGAAAATCACTATAAATTTTCTCACAAATGTAGAAAATATAAAACTTAAATACGGGCAGACGCGAACAAAACCGAAAAACACCGGAGCAGTAAGAAAATAAAATTTATTTGCATTTAAAAATGTAATCATAATTTATGTTAAGTATTTGTACAACCAACTATGACGTCCAACCCTGCAGAGAGAAATAACCACTTAAATCCTAAATTAGAATTAACAAGTAGCCATAAAAAAAGTTTTAAAAAAAAATAAAAGAGAGACAAGAGTTTTGGCAGTGTTTAGGTCTTATGTTTCACTCCTGCGTGAGTAAAACCAAAAAAAAAAAAAATAATTGCGCTTATCCTAGCTGAACTGGATTAAAATTAAAGTTAAGTGATGTTTGTTTACCTCAGCAACCGAGTAGGTAAATTTATCCCTAAATGGAACGTACAACAGACTACCTATAACAAAAATCCCAAAGCTGTTGTACACAGTTAACGCTAGGGTATACTCCTGCTATTGCAGAACGGCTCCACTAATAAACTCCTCAAAAAAAACCCAAATCGCCGTATACAATGATTTTTTCTAAAAAGAATAAATCAAAACCCACTTTAACCTGCTTACCTACTCTGAGTTTACACGAAACATGCATTGCTTAAGGTCACATCATCCCTTAATATATAAGTGAACGCAATAAACGTCGGCACAGATGTTCATGTTATAGAAATCGTAAAATATGCTCAATTAAAAAAAAATCCGCTCGCTGAAATTGCGTCGAATTAGACTAGTAAGGATGTTGTGTGTAATAAAAATTTAAAGAAAATTTAAAAAAAAATTACCGATGGTAATAAAAAATTTACACAAATAACGTCTTGGTAGGACTGCAACTCTCTAATAATCGTTAAAATGAAATTCCCAATACTTTAACTAAATTGATGCAAACCATGGTCAAGAAGACCCTAGGATCGTACCGAAAGGTGTCCAAAAAAAAATTAAAAAAAATTTTTTGGTGTCGACCACAGTAGTCCAATAGTCAAAAAAAATTAATTAGTGACTCACTAAAATTTTCAAAAATTACTCCACTCTGATAGGTGGTTTGGAGTAGGGAGAAGAAAAAAAAATTTTAAACGAATGATGATAGGTTGTTAAAACGCGAGAGTTCGAAATGAAATTATATTTTAATCCCGAAAAAAAAAATATTTAAATAAACTGGTAGAACCATTGTAGGGACAAAGTACTACTATGCACCAAAAAAAATTTTTGCCACAAGAAAATCAAGTTTCCCTTAAAAAAAATATTAAAAAAAATATTAAAAAAAATATTTTCAAAAAAAAATTAAAAATGTTTAAGTGGGGTTGCAGCTCCTATTAGTGAACCTTAAAAAAAAATTTAATAAAATCAACACCAGAAAAATCTTATTCGAGTTGTCATGCAACAGTTTTTGTTCTTTTCCTTTAAAAAAACAGTTGTCAATTCCCTTTCCTCTCCCAAAACTGTGTGAATGTGAAAAGTGAATGAGCTAGAAAAATTAATTTACTATAAAAAAAAAATGTTGAAAATTAAATTTACTTAAGAATCATAAGGTATAAAAATCGTGATTGAAAAAAAAACCAATCAGTTTAGGAAAAGTTTTAAAAAAATGTTTATGTTACAAAAACAAACGATGTTAGTATATTTGTTTAAAATTATTACTAAAGGAAACAACCAACGTGAGTACTCATTTACTGTACCCCTATATTAATGTGAACCTAAGTTTTAAACTTTGCACTCAACCCCGTAAAGAATTATCCCGTGTGCCCTTTCAAAAAACAAATATGGAAACAATCTCAAGGATCACCTATAAGAACGTTGTAAAACTAAATCTGCCTACTCAAGTGTCTTTACACACAACATCTACTCAAAAAAAAATTTACTGCTTAATGCATTCTCAGATCCCTATCTCTGGTGTTCACGAGATATAAAATTAAGTTGGGCCCTTTCCACAACTATCAGTCAAAGCAAAACTACCAAATGTCCAAGGGCTAATGAGACCCTATCACCAACAAATGATATTCTGAAATGAAACAGTTGGGAATAATCCTGCGTAAAAACCAGAGAACAAAATCAAGAACCAAAAACTATTACATTAATTTTAAAAGAGCATAATAAAACTCCCGGCCCCAATTAAACTTTTGTTATCTCAACAAAACTCGGCCTAAAACCAAAAACTTTTTATTAGACATTTCCCCTATTCCCTAAGTATAATGTCAATAAAACCCAAAAACTTGTGATTTCCATTCCAATCCTATCTGCACCCTATATATTTTTCAAACGGTCAAACACCCACAGGCGAAACAATATCTTATTTCAAAGAAAGGGTGAAGATATTTTGAAGCACCCTGTGAAAATAGGACACTATTATGGAAAATTGTTCAGATCAGTGTTCTTACTACTTTTTAACCTAAATATATCTAGTTCCCTCATGTGCATGTTACTATTTTAATTCCTATCATAACTAAACAGATCACAAAAATTGTCTTTCTCCGCGAATCTGCAAGATCCTGGAAGATGTGAGATTCAGCCTGTAGGCCAAATTTGGATGTATTTTAATTTAGCGAAAACCGAAGTTGCGAATCCTAAAAAGATTAGCAGGAAGTCCTCGTTCCTCGATTTCTACACTCCGAACCAAACATTTCTTCCATTTCCACCCAGCTCGCGGGAGGAAAAAAAAACCTAATTATCGCAATACAAAAAGGTACTACCATCATATTATGCATAACAAAAAAAATACATGCCCTCTTCATTGTTTAGTGGCATCAAAGAAAACCTATTGTTTTCAAATTTATTCTTAGGTTGAAATCATTTTTAGAAATCAATGATCTTAAATTTATTGTTCAAACCTGAACACTTTCCCATTTATTCCACAAAATTTTGCTTCATTATTTGAGGTCACCAGTATGAAATTATTTTAAAATTAAGAAAAATGAAATAAAAAAAATTATTTCCCAATTGTCCACAACTTCCAAGTTTTCATCCCTAAATACCTAGGTACTTTTTCAGTCTAACACCATCCATCGTTATCCAACACAACGCTTTAATTTCAGAAGCAACAAAACGAAGATTAAGTGAAAACTAAGCAAGTATGTTGGAAGTTGCTTTACAATGGGCGCAGATGTAAGCCCCTTTAAGTACACGCCACTGTCCTGAACTGCAAACTAACAAAAAACTGAGACTAGCATATCTGCCGTCAACAACATTTGGCATGAAATTTAAATAATTTCATATCATACCAGTCCCCTCCAAAAACAAAACGTTTTTTTTTACTATAAGACCCAAACACTTAACCAATAAATCTTGTTATTTAAAATTATGATTCGGAAGTAAAAAGATTTATTTATTCCTGCCTGATCAACTAAGACAAAAAAAGTTCACCTTCTGTAACTCAAGAAGTTCCCGTTTGGTCCCCTAAAAAAATATAACCTGTCTGGTCACCCTTTAAAACTACGACCCCTATACAAACCGTTTTGACCAAAACAAGAATTCGAGAAGTTATGCTTACAGAAAAAAAAATAATCTTTTTAAGAAAGATTAAATTATTTAAAAAAAATAAAATTTTGAAATATTTTTACCAATTACCACCGACTAGCATTTATATTTAGTTGAAAGTCTCTCTTAAATTCACTGACCTCAAAATGACATTACTTAAAAAAAAAAATTACTGAACTCTACAAATGAACTAAAAAAAAATCAAAACTTATATCTATATCTGTCTCAGCTAAACATTTCTTTTGTGGTATTATATCTAGTTGGGCTTCAAATTCATTTTCTCTGTATTCAATCTGGAGCAGGCGAAACTTCTCAAGGCTCAAACATAAATGTTTGCTCTCCAATGGCATGACCAAGCTATGACCTGAACGCAGAAAAAATACAGAAAAAAAATAAATGTGTACCAGAAAACTTTAATTGATAGAAATACCCGTAGGTCATTTTTTTAAAAAATGCACTCCAAAGCCCAACGCTGTATTTTCTACCAAAAAAAAATTGACCAGTCACAAAAACACAACTAGACAACTAAACTGGCAACCAAAGACCTAAAAAAAACTGCTCCAAAAAAAAAATACCTCAAAAAAAAAATGTTAACTGGACCTCTGGCGTTGATCTTCAGCCAATATGTCGCTCTAGGGTTTTAGCCTTGTGTTTCCTAACCTCCCGAGCCGACACTAGTAGTGTACCCTCCTCTGACCCGATGTAACTGAGTGACGTAAGATCTTAATTGTCATCCAACAGTTACCACCAAAAAAAACAAGAAAAGAAAATGACAGCAAAATAAACTCATTTTCCTTTTCTTTCATTACTAATTAATACTTTCAACTAAACAAAGCTACCAGCTGTTAAGCTATTTTTACTTTAAAACAACTCAGCCAAGAAAAATTTGTGTGAAACCCTGTAAAAATATTCCAAATACCAAGTGGTGATATCCCACAAAAATTAAAATCACCAAAAAAAAACTTGTTGACCTAAATAAATCGACTGCACTAAAAAATAATCGGTGAAACAATTTCTATCTTATCACAAGCAGGAAATAATAACATATAAATAAATGAACCTGCAAAAAAAAATTGTTAGAAAAAACACACTACCTATGTCATATATTTAAAACATAAAAAGACCATGTCTGGAAATCCATCCACCTATAAATTAAATAAAATTGAAGTAAATTTACATTGTTGTATTTATTTTTCTTTAAAAAAAATTAAAACATGTTTTTCCTACAAAAAACTTTAAAGAATTAAGAACATGAATTGGACTCCGTTCAATAAAAACTCCTATGTTTTTTCTTCCACTTATTCTTCCTTAATAAATAAAAATGAATCTTTTATTTTCCAAGAAAAAACTTGTGAAGATAAGCTAATAAAAAACTAAGAGGATTACTAAAACAACAAACCGAGTTCCAAATCAACCAATATTACCAAAAAAAATATTTAAAAAGTGTTATTTCCAAAAACCAATGATCTTGTTTTTTATGAAAAAAAAAAAATGATTGAGTGTCAAAACCACCCACAGCCACTGAAAGCTTTTAACCTGGCTTTGGCTGTAACACAGAAAAAACAAAAAAAAATTCAAAAAACTTTTTTTCCTTTTCCCAAATTTAAAAAATAAAATAAAAAAAATTACATCAGATGTTAATAAAAAACTAGCCAAAAACCACGTAGGGCGCCAATTTGTGGCCTTAAAAAATTAAAAAAAAATGTGGGCGCCAATTTGTGGCCTTTAAAAAAAAAGTTGTGTGACATTTGTGGCAGCTTAAAGACGTCGCCGCCATTTTGTGACACTGAAACCCACTGAATAATTAAACAAATATCTGGAAGCAGAACTGTATTTTCCAGCTAGGTAAAACATTGATATGCCCGGTAACTTTTATACAGTGGAGAAGGGGGGGGTTCAGAAATAAGAAAATTTTAAGTGCGCCACATTATTTAATATCAATGTTTTACAAAGAAGATCTTAAATAAAATACAGTCCAACCCAAACGTTGTAGCCAAACAATGAAATTCTATACTTCCGAGGCTTCCAGAGTATTTGTGTAATTAAGAATAAAAAAAAATAAACAGAATACAATTCTAAAAGATTGAATTAAGATGACAAAACTAGAAGCACTTTACAGGTAGATGGACTCCTTTAACAGATCATACTGTACCTACATCTGAGTCAGTAGCACAGGCCTCAATTATATAAATGATTGTTAAAAAAATATATATATACTTCCAAAATCATTCTGTCATAGGGGAGATCCAGACCAAATATCTGCTGTCATCATTCTACGCTGGGTAGAATGAGACAGACAGCAACCCAGTCAGAGATCCACCCCATGAGGCAAAAATGTGTAACGAAACCGCTAAAAAAAAAATATAATCTCATCTCTCTTTTGTCTCCGCAAAGTTGGTCACTGGGTTGTACAAATAACGCAAAGATTTAGTTCATCTTGTATATTTTAAGGGTAAAATCAGATAAAATTACCGGAAACATAAAAAAAAAATAAATGAAATGGATGAAAACAAGGGCCAAAATAGCAAGGCACTTTAAATTTGACAGTAAAATTATCTTAAATAAATGAAAGGAAGGAAAACAAGTCAATGTAGTAAATATGCCGCAAAACCAGGGTTATGACGTCATACCTTATCTTGCGTTTACAAGAAATGTTGAAACTATACTGTGAAAACTTATATATGAAATATATGAAAAGATCACGTCTAAATTATATTAAAAATTTATATATGAGTGAAAAAATTATAGTTAAGGCTTGCTCCTACCTTGGTCCTTGATTATTCTGTGTATGT
This sequence comes from Aspidapion aeneum, assembly GCA_963576565.1. NCBI lineage: Eukaryota > Metazoa > Arthropoda > Insecta > Coleoptera > Brentidae > Aspidapion > Aspidapion aeneum. The sequence goes on from OY755038.1 coordinate 147,803,709, forward strand.
TTTATTTTGTAAACCTGGAATTCTGTTGTCCTGTTGTCTCACCACTGCTTCCGGGTCTCCTGCTCTGCTCGCGCCTCCCCTCGTGCCCGCTTAGCACATGATGTTAGGCCAGCACTTTGGTCTTAAAAGGGTTGTGGGATTCTTGCCCGAGCGTAAAACCCTGTGGAAAATGAAATGTTTCAGTTTCCTGGAATTCGTCAATTTTGCACGAAGTTCCCCTACACAGTAACTTAAATCGAGAACCCCATGTCGACTCAATAAAATAAAGCAAATTTAAACAGATGAACTAAAATAACTCTAACGTACCTTTCCCAGGGTACAACTGGCTACACCTGGCTTCACACCAGCGTCCAGCCCCAAATGTCGGTGGAATGGACGGGCTGTAGACAAAGGAGAAAAACAATATATAGTTTTTATCCAACACGTGGTTAAATGAAAAATATAAAAAAACGCCAACAATTCCCCACGTCTTTTGTCAAAAAAAAATACATTTCACACGAAAAGTAATTACAATTTAGGAGGCAAATATTATCTTGAAGAGTACTCAAATAATAAAAAAAAATGAAAAAAAAATAAAATCGAACTTACCAATGCTCTTCCCCCGTACAAAATGGCGTGGGCCGACTTAAATTCCCCTCAAAAGGGTGCGAGTGTCACTCCAGATTACGCCTGGACACGACGGACTCACTCCTCACAGCCTCTGGGATATCTCCTACAGTTCGCTGCAGTGCCAAACCAAAAACAATGGCGATCCCAGAGCCTGTTGTCGACCCAACCAAATTTTTTAGCAAAGAGAGACCAGGCAGAACACAAAAAACGAAGTGGCCGGAAACCGTTTTGTAAATTTGGTGGGGAGTGGGGACAGTAAAACACAATACCAACCAACCAGAAAAACCCGCGATTTTCAAACTAACCAATGAGACACAGCAACAGCTCTATACAGGTATATAGGGGGCAGCACCGACCAAGGGGATAGGAAGTACGTAAAACAAACCTTGAGGTGTTGTCGGATCTATTTCCACGGTTGAAATTTTTATAACAAGGACGTCGAGACACCCTCCATACATTTAACCGAACATTTGCCTACCGGACCCCCACCAACATATCAAGTAGAAGAAGAATAACCCGACGGACTAGAAGAAGCTCAGCATTGAAACCATCAACTGTAAAATCAATTACTGGAGATCAGGGCATGCAGCAAACCCAGGAATATTCGAACACTCAACCAATTCCCACATGAGCAAAGCTATACTAAGTGTAGAATTTAGTTGTATTTTAGCTACAGTTTCAGTCACAAGTTTCCTTTGCTCTTTATATATGTTTTCTCTAAGATTCATATGGTTTGACGCCATTCTTGTAAAACATTTCTACTGTAATAAAGTTGTTTCTGAACCTGAACCCAAAAATACACACTGAACTACTGCTAAGAAGCTCGGCACAAGAGTGTTCAGATGCTAACTCACACGACTTCGTTTATTCTTCCAGTCTTGGTTTTTATCCCTCGTTTATCTCCCATTTACAAAAGTGCATAACTCGTATTTATTTTATCCTTTCCCTATCAAATTAATAAAGATATCAAAGTGGCGGAGCCTCGGTTGTTCCTGGTCGACCCAAATATGTTTTTGCACTATCAAAACTAGTTAATCCGTGAAGGATATGAGGTTCGGATTGTCCCAATATCCTCGAAATAAACGTAAGGGAATGAAATGTTCATCTAAATGTTTCCTTCCTGTTACTGAAACCATTTGTGATGCGGCAACGCCGCCATTCCCCAGCATAACAGCTGTTTAACTTTATGAACGTCAAGTGAATCACAAAATTCCACAGATAAAAACAAAACAATCAAAATTTTTATGTGATTTTTCCCGAAGCCTGTGATCTTAAATTCCAATTACGATGTCCAGATAATGCGGTGTGCGTAGTGTCCACAGTAATTCGATGGAATGCCTCCTTTTAAGGTAACTTCCTAGACCCTATATAACCTCCAAAACCTAGCTCTATAAAATACCCTTACTTGTGTACAGAAAGACGAATCAAAGAGCCTTGATTATTTACCTAAATAAACAAATATGTAACGTTGTCTTAAACGTAAAAATGACACGTTACAGTGTGTGTGTGTTTATTTATTAATATCCTTTTGATTGCCTGCTAAACTACATTCCTATTTTCTCATTTATTTTTGTGAATCTAATAAAAGAACAATTTTTGAAATCTGTCCTGCAAAACAAAACAAAAACATTTTGATCGACCTTTGTCTTTCTAAAAATACATACAAGTTAGACATATCAATCAAATATAAACAAAGAATTTCTCGAATCGGTTCAATAGATGTTGAGAAATTAGATTGCCTGCTAAACTACATTCCTATTTTCTCATTTATTTTTGTGAATCTAATAAAAGAACAATTTTTGAAATCTGTCCTGCAAAGCATACAAAACCATTTTGATCGACCTTTGTCTTTCTAAAAATGCATACAAGTTAGACATATCAATCCAATATAAAAAAAGAATTTCTCGAATCGGTTCAATAGATGTTGAGAAATTAGTGGAAAATATAAAGACCCTTTTCATTGATCTAGATCTCCTTAAGAATTAGTACAAGTTAAGCCACACCAATGCAATACAAAAAGAATTTCTTGAATCGGTTTATTAGGTGCTGAGAAAGTAGTCAAAAACTATTAAGGCCCTTTTGGGTGATCTATTGCTTCTTTAAATTTAATACAAGTTAAACATATCAATCTAATACAAAAAGAATTTCTCGAATCGGTTCATTAGGTGCTGAGAAATTAGTGAAAAACTATTAAGGACCAAATGAGATTTGCGCAGTACACCGAAATGCGTCTTTCTTGGAAACTATCAATGCAAAACATGCGCACATAGCGTAAAAAGTAGCTTTGCTACCCCCAGCTGATAGCGATCTTTCATTATATGCCCTTATTATTAATTTATTTTAATATGCCGTTTGGCACTTTTTGAGGGAGGCTTTTAGCCTTTGCTTGTGGATTTTTTCCAATAGATCCTAAAATCAATAATTATTTTGATGCGGTTTTAGTGGTTCTGAAATATTAACATTCAATACGTTTTTGCAATTTTCTTGACGATCATTACGACCATTTTTATAAAATAAAAAATTAAAAATTGCAATTTTTTTCAAATATTACGACAATTGCACACCATATAAATAACCAACTGCATTACGTATTGCATCATATTACTTTTCCTCCTTGCTAAGTAGATAAAACAAAAACATGTGAGGGGTCATAAGGTTATCATTTAACTACATAAACAGTGCAAAGGGATACATATAGGAAAATGCATATGGAAAAATTTAAAGAAATATTTTTAAAAATGATTTTATTTTTAACAAACAGGGATTAATCAACTTTTTTGTATTAAAACATATCAGGATAAGCTAGTGCAGTCTTTTTTTGACTATTCTGTCAATTTTACACCTTGTTAGGTAACACAATAGGTATACATTTCATATAGGTCCCCAACTTGAACTACAGCCACGGGTTACGTAGCAGAATAGGTGACACAGTACACACACATCACTATTATATCTTGCATTGGTCACCTGTTTACACCACAAACAACTTTCGCCTTATATCTTTTTAACCCACACTTCGTTCATTCGTTCAGCCAGAGCTTTAACAGTTAGTAAGACCCTTGCACACACTTTTTCTCTTTCTCTCTCTCTCTCTTTCTCTCTCTCTTACTCTCTCTCTCTTACTCTCTCTCTCTCTTACAAATATTAACTGATATCGACCGTAAACTTAGGACACCCATTTTGTAAACGAAGCCATTAAAAATTTCCAAATGCCAGCTTATTATTGCAATTGACTGATTGATACATGACAGATTGACACATGACAGATTGACATATGACATTTTATTTTTTAACCAACAACCAAGGCCTTTTTCACATCAAGACTTACCTAGACCAGGCTAACCCAGTGAAGCTCAAACTAAAAAAACACCCCGTTTTACCTACTCGCGCATTGGCACCTAACTCATTGACCAATAGAGCCTTTCAACAGCCTCTGGTTGTTACGTCATTGCTCACAACTTCTTACACACTTCTTTTAGTCCCAAGGTCATACCAAGTTCACTTCTTCAGCAACAGACAGACAGACATACAGACAGACAGAACTGGATGGCATGTTACCAATATATATAGAACCTCCACTACTACACTACTCTCACTTTGTACGAGTCGTCGGCGACCAGAAGTTGTCTATCATGGAGATGTCCACCCTTACCTGTCGCATAGAAGCCGTACTGAATAGTCGCCCTTTATCTCCTGCCTCTTCAGACCCACACGATCTTCAACCTCTTACCCCTGGGCATTTTTTGACACTTGAACCCCTTAATTCAGAAATTCCGGAGTCAGATTTGTCCGAGGTTCCCCTAAATCGGCTCTCGAGATGGCAACTAATCCAAAAACTACATAATGATTTTTGGAAACGGTATTCTATAGAGTATTTGCATACGCTACAACAGCGACACAAGTGGACTGATTTGTCCCCAAATATCAAATTAAATGATTTGGTTATCATAACAAGTGATCACATTCAATCGCCTTTGAAATGGCCGGTCGGTCGGGTCATCGAACTGCATCCCGGCGGGGACGGTCAGGTGCGTGTTGCGACGGTAAAAACGGTTACCGGTGTTTATAAGCGGCCAGTTGTAAAACTGTGCCTCTTGCCAAATTAAAAGTAATTTTAATTTTTTACCTTTTACCGGGTATTACAATAGGTTTTTTATTTTTAATTTTTTTTGAATTTTTTGTTTGTTTGTTTTGCCTTTTTTCGGGATTTCGTTATATCTAAATAAACTTACGATACTTATCTGTTTTCATTCATTTATATTTATCGGTCGATTCTTTTTCTTATATCTATATCTGTCCGGTTGAGATTCTAAATTTGTGTGTTTTGGAGGGCAGTTATGTTAGCTCCCGCTAAATTTCGCGGTTGTTTATATATATTTTTAAAAACACACAACTGTATGAAGGACAAAGCGCATTCCGCGTATTTGGACATGCGCACCAACAACCAGTGAGATCCTTGTCAATCGCCCAGAGAAAAAGGCGTGTTAATTTCGTTCTCCAACTATATCAAATTTCTACACCTGAAAGTGCTCGAATTTTGTGTACTGAAGCATAGAACTAGAAACTTCAGCCCTTCAGCTACGTGGTGACATCATTAGATCCATTCGGGGGCCCCTTGGAACGAGGAGAATTTGGCTGCAAAGGAGGTGAGTGCACTTATCTGATTACCGTTGTGTGGTTCCAACGATTTTACCTATGGACGTCTGATTATTTCGTAATTTCATATCAATACATTTATGTTTGCTCGCGATATCATTAATTAAAATATTTACAGTCCACTGCATTTAGCGTTTTCTATCCGCGGGCTAACATAGAGTCGGTCTTAGACATTTCATATTCCTCTTATTTTCTATAACTCTTTCAACTTTTATTTCTTGGCTCTTTCTTTTATTTTCTTTTATCATTTTTCTTATAGTTTTATTTATTTCTGTGTATTCTATCGATATTCTTCTGATATAAAATTTTCTCTCTTTTCACCCTTTTGTGCCACATCTTTTCCGACTTGGGTCATAGTTCTTATCAGCGTATCATTTATTTCATCTATATTTTCGTTTTCGCATCTTAAGTTTTGGGTTAGCTGTTCATTTATGGCTTTATTTTCTGTAAGTTTACTCATGTCAAGTTGTTTATTTTTATTGTTAATTTTCCTTTCTGACCATCCTGTGATCACTGCCTGTTGTAAAGCTATTTAGGACTGTTACATCTCTAACAATGCTTTTTCAGTAGTCAGGCTGAGCCATGTCCACTTTCGTTGCGGTTTCTTCCTATAGAACTAATTAATTGCATACATGTGTCTTTCCTCTAGATAGTTCATTAAGGTTGTGCCCCTGTCATTCCTTTCGCCATATCCAAAATCCCCTATTTTGGATATTAATTTTGAGTATTTCTATTTATTTTCAAATAATTTTACCATTTAATTTTTACCCTTATTGTCATGCATAATTTCAGAAAATGTCGATTTTCTGTTATGATTTTTAACAAAAAATAAAATAATAGCTGTTAAGGTTGGCACCCTTTATCTAAAAAACAAAGAAGTATAATGCAAAATATAATAAGAAAAAGTCCTTCTTTTGATCTTTTCTACCACCTATTAAAGTTTGCTATTATTACATCCTGATATTATGTTAAATGTTTGTATGTTATGGTAAGAATTTTAAGATATTTGAAAGTATCAATTTGGTCTGAAAAAAAAACCATTTATAAAAGTGAGCGCTTTTCAAATATACCTGGTGGGCAAAAAAAACCCGACAAAATGTTTTTCGTTATAACTTTCCAACTATAACACCAATTTTACCAAACAAAGAGTACTTGGCAGGGATTGATTGATCGAACATTATGTCGGAAATGTTGGATATTTTTCTGTTTGTAAGAAAACTCTATCTTTGTTAAGCACAACGAGATAGGAATCGTTAAAAACGATTTCGGTCCCTAAAAATGGATTTTTGCTTCAACTATATTGTTTTACAGGTTGTAACGATAGTCTTCTAAATCCTGTCTGTATTAATTTCCTTATAAATAAATTTTTGTCGAACCGATTTTAATAAAATATAAAGTGGAACAGATTGATTGCTTTTAAAAGATCACTATTAAAATTTGCCGTCATTGTAAAATCCAAAATGGCGGTCATAAAAACTTTAATTTTTAAAAAGGCTATATTTTTTGAAAATTTTTTGATTTTTTTCGGAAAAGCTTTACAGATTATGCGATTGCCTTGCCATTTCTATGTGCATTCATTTCCACATAAATTAATTATTACTAAACTGACAATAATATAAGAAGCATCATGGTGAAATTCTCCGCCAACTCTAAATATTGACCCTCCATAAAGGATAGTTGTTTCTTATGTTACGATAAATTTTTCGACCCTTTTTTGTATTTATTTATTAGATCTACCACTCACAACGAGGTACTAATCATAAAAAAATAAATCCTCGCAACATACAAAGAAGTGATCCTTTCAAGAAGGACAAATTTGACTTTTTTTCCAACATCTTGGATTTAAAATTGTCGAAAAATTTCAATAGTTTTGTTCAAATAGTTCAATACTTCTTTTTTTATTATTGAAATCGGTTCAGTGAATTTATAAGTAAATTATTGCAGACAGAAGTTAAAGCAACAGTTGGAATAACAATTATTAGCTCACACATATACTATACTATAGTAGTGTGAGCTATGGTGATCCTAATTTTTTCGAGAAAAAAAAAGTTGCTCCGATTTCAAAAATTTTTATATATCTTTGCGTTTCAGATGATTTTGAAACTTTTTTGTTGCGCCGTCTGTCTGTCTGTCTGTCGGTCTGTCTGTATGTCAGTCTGTCTGTCTGTCTGTCTGTATGTCTGTAACGACCAACGCGCATAACTCAAAAACCGCTTGGCCGATTTTAATGAAATTTGGTACCTAGGCTGGGTCTTGGGTCGAGATGGTCCCACTTAAAAATGAACAAAATCCACCGAACAGAAACCAAATAAAAGGGTGGGGGTAGATTTCAAAAATTAGAGTTTATGTGAAAATATGGCGTGTGTGATATCAAACGAAAGGTAATTGAGTCTGCAGTTAAACAAAATATATTTTAACTTATTTAAAAATAAAGGGTGGGGGTATATTTTAAAAATTAGAGTTTAAGTGAAAATATGGCGTGTGTGATATCAAACGAAAGGTAATTGAGTCCGGAGTTTAATAAAATACATTTTAGTTTTTTGTTTTTTTAAGGGTGGGGGTAGATTTCAAAAATTTGAGTTTAAGTCAAAACATGGCTTGTGTGGTATCAAACAAAAGGTAATTTAGTCTGGAGTTAAATAAAATATATTTCAGTTTTTAGTTATATTAGCTCACACGTACACTATAACTATAGTACCTAGTGTGAACTTAGGGGCCCATATATTGGCAGAGTATTATTTAAAGAACCACTAAACGGATTTTATAGATTTTATAGAATAAAATATTAATGAATTTATGAGGAAATGATACTTGATCAAGTATCACGAAAAATATGTAATTTTTTGAGACCGTGAGTCTGTCGCATGAGCAAAGCGAGAGTTACACATTTTAGAGATGAAAAATTCCCTTTTTAATAACTGTGTATGAGTTCGATATTAACTTAAATTAATACTGGTAAATTAAATTTGCAAAGTGAATTATTGACAAAAGTAACTTTGTGAAGTAAATTTTATTAACACAAATTTATGAACCAATAATAATTCTCCAAATCCTTGGTTTGAAACTTGTAGACAATGATTTTGTTTCCAATCCCCCAAATGTTATTGTACGATATCAATAGAAATACTGTTAAACATATTTTTATAAATAATTAAACACAAAATCTCGCCGCAGCGAAAATCAATGTTGCAACAGTTTTAAAAGTGTTGGATCTAAAAAATTTGCGAAGCAAATGTGTTAATGAACTAATTTGCGAAGCAAATTTTTCTCAACACAAATTTGCAAAGCAAATTTGTTAATAAACTAATTTGCAAAGCAAATTTTTCTCAACACAAATTTGCGAAGCAATTTTGTGATACGGATGTTTTCGCGTAGCGAAAATCATCCGTATGTTTATTGATTTTCGCTTGCTATTGATTTTCGCTTGTGGCGAAAATCAATTACTTGAGCCGCCTCGGCCGTAACATTATTATTTTTTTTTTTTTTTATTATTATTCCGTCCCTAGCACCCCTAGTGTATCGCGCTCGAATTTTGACGCTTACTCGGGAACGCTTCGACGTAGAAGGATGAAATTTGGCGCACTGATTAAGAACTTACGGGAGACCAAAAATGTCAATTTTGGGTCAAATCGGAAAATTTCAAGTAGGGGAAATAGGGGAAAAACCGTCAAAAAGTGACTTTTTTTAATGTACCTCCGTTGGCACACCATAAGTGTCGAGGGGATTATTCTAGAAACTTGAGATTTTGCACAAGTGTACTCTGATGTGTGGTCAGGAAGCCTATTGTTTTTCAGCCAGATCGGAAAAAGTCAAGTGCCCCATTTTGGGGCTCTTCTGAATCCCTGCAGTAACGCATTTTCACTGTACAATAAAATTGGTCAGAATTTCACTGTTTATTTGCCGTTTTTTAAAATATATCTGGTCATTACTCCAAAACTGTTCAATGGATTTTAACCAAATTTTAAACATTTGCGGACCTAAGGGAGTGTTCGGTAACCGTAGAGTTGGTTTTTAAAATTAGTTTTTGGTTTTTGAGTTTTGAGGATTTTTCAAAAACTATGCAAGGTTTTTGCAGTCAAAAATACTGAATCGAGAAATTTTTTTGCCCTTACACTTTTTGACAGTTCTCGAACTGCTATCTTTTTAAGAAAATACCAAAATATTTTTTAAAAAAAGTTCGACTTTTCTAAGTTGTACCGTTTTTGTGTTTGAAAAATAAATACCAAAAAACACGTAAAAATCACAACGGAAATAACACGCATTAACACGCATTTTTACAAAAATCGCGATATCTTTAAAACAGTAGGTCCGAATTGGACAAAAATTTCACTGCTCACTTCGCCGAACCTTTCTACATAAAACTTTATTTATAGTTTTAACCTTAATGTAGAGGGCGCTGGTGTAGGGCACTTAACATTTATCAAAACGGTCCAAAATTAATAAAAATCTTATAAAATTAAAGGAATTTGCAAATATTTTTTGAAATATAATTCCAATAATAATAGGATTAATTTCATGTTAAAGAAGAGACAGAAATCTATAAAATGACATATGTCATTTTTAAGTTATGACAAAATTTTAGTTTCTAGGTTTATTTTTTGTTCAAATACCGCGAAAAATATTTGTAAAACGTTAACGAAATAGAATCTTATACACAAATTGGTTGAAATTAAAACTTTTTTTGATGCATTGAGTCTGTAGCATGAGAGGAGCCGGAGCTACAATTCGTTTCCTTATAAAATAAATTATCTTGGACCGATAGTTTTTGATATTTATCCCAAAATATTTAAAAAGCTCAATAAATTTCATGTATTTTTATATAAAAAATTACGATATCTTCAAAACCATACGTCAGATTTTGACGGAAGTTACACCATTCGCTTACTCGAACCTTTTTACATAGTAATCAGTCAACAGTTTTATCATTTTTATAGAGCGCGCTTAACAAAGTAACCAAAATTAAAAATTGTCGGTTCATAGATAAGAAATTCGCAAATGCCACATTTAACTATAGTATAGTATACTTTCATTTTAAAGAGCAGAATAAAATTTGCAAAATAGCAGATGTCATTTTTAAGTCACTGTCTATTTTTAAGTTCCTAGGTTAATTCTTTGGATTATATATTAGGCAGAATGTTTGGCAAAAACTAATATTAGTATTTTACACACCAAATTCAAAGGATAAAAGTGACATTAATATTTTTTTAAAGCAATAAGTTTTTAGCATGAGGGGAGCGAGAGCTACATACTTTAGCGATAAAAAGGCACTTTAATTAAATTACATTATTATTAAAGTCCAGTGATAATAACATCAGTTGTAAGGGGTTGGCAAAGGCAAATAATGAGTAGTTATTAAATGAATTACACTTAGTTGACTAATTAACATTTTATTTTTGAATCAGTGTCCAATTCCAAGGCTAAATATTAAAAAAAAAAATTCGTGGCTAAACGTATATAAAAAGGTTTTTTTTCTCTTGTATTATTCCATGAGCATAGTTTCTTTTGTATTCGGTAGATGTCGCCACTTGTGCTTAAAGCATACCGTATTGCAGGCATTATTTTTCATTTCTCTTATCAATATCGTAAGATGAAATTTATATACCGTCTCTCCAACTTTACAAAGGTGTTACATTGACCATGCACGGTTCTGAAGGGTTCCTTAAGCACGAAACAGTTAACTGTCAACACTTAATGGGTGGCCATTAGATCTTGAACCCCCGTGGGTGTACAGCATTCGAGCTGCCCACGGAAAAACACAAGGGGAACAAAACCTTTCTACACCCGATTATCCACGAAAAAATTTTGTTTTCTTTATTCACGGGTACCAAACTTTACGTTTTAAATATATTTCGCAAAACATTTAAAAATACTCTGCCAATATATGGGCCCCTAAGCTCACACTAGGTACTGTAGTTATAGTGTACTTGTGAGCTAATATAACTAAAAACTGAAATATATTTTATTCAACTCCAGACTAAATTACCTTTTGTTTGATACCACACAAGCCATGATTTGAATTAAACTCAAATTTTTGAAATCTACCCCCACCCTTAAAAAAACAAAAACTAAAATGTATTTTGTTAAACTCCGGACTCAATTACCTTGCGTTTGATATCACACACGCCATATTTTCACTTAAACTCTAATTTTTTGAAATCTACCCCCACCCTTTTATTTGGTTTGTGTTCGGTGGATTTTGTTCATTTTTAAATGGGACCATCTCGACCCAAGAGCCAGCCCAGGTACCAAATTTCATTAAAATCAGCCAAGCGGTTTTTGAGTTATGCGCGTTGGTCGTTACAGACAGACAGACATACAGACAGACAGACAGACAGACAGACAGACAGACAGACAGACAGACAGACAGACAGACAGACAGACAGACAGACAGACAGACAGACAGACAGACATACAGACAGACAGACAGACAGACAGACAGACAGACAGACGGCGCAACAAAAAAGTTTCAAAATCATCTGAAACGCAAAGATATATAAAAATTTTTGAAATCGGAGCAACTTTTTTTTTCTCGAAAAAATTAGGATCACTACTATAGTATAGTATATGTGTGAGCTAAAACTTTTCGAAACTAGTAAAAACCTTTAATTTTAAAATGTATATTGGAGAACTTGGCTATACTTTTATCTCAATTATTATATAGATTTCTCTTAGTTTCTGTCAGTCTGTCAAATCACAGCTCTCTAGCGTTTCTGGAAGTTGGTAATGTTACTTTTACATAACTTTACATGTATAGGGAAGGGGAGTAAATTATAATTTCGGGTTTTTTATTTTTTCCTATAGTTTTGTCATAGTTCCTATCAGTCTGCAAGGCATCTTTTTAGACTATATTGTGTATCCATTTGGATACGCAGTCCTTCAGATTGGATACCCAGTAACAGGAAATGGATACCTACTTTTGGGCCTTGGCCTTTTATAAAATATAATTAAAATATGATACCTAAAATACAGGGTGTAATTTAAATGATGAACCAATCTTTAAGAGATGGTGCGGAAGGTCCAAAGCAGACAAAGAGTTCAAATAACTTTTTGCCAAGTTATAGCATTTTTTAAGTTTGGAAAGTAGGGAAAAACGATAAATTTTAAAATATCAAATTGAACAACGTTGCTTTTTTCCAAGAAAATATAGATAGGTTAAGGATATAGTGTGGCCAAATAATCTTTGGAATACGTATAAATTTCTCAATTCTTTTAATAATTAATATTTTTTTGAGCTATTAAATTTACACAAAAGAAATTGAAATAGATTTTTGTACATGTCGAAAGGACCCTTAAAACAAATATAAAATAATAATATTAGCACTATATTTTAACGATTTTTGGTAATAATTTTAAGGCTGTCTATCTATCTATCTATTTTGCTTTCTTCGATTCATCTTTGGACATAGGCCTCCCCCAATATCTTCCACTCTTCTCTGTCTGTCGCCCTGTTCATCCGTCTAGTCCCTGCATGTCTCTTCAAATCGTCCGCCCATCTCATTTGGGGTCTTCCCTACTTCTTTTATTTTGCCAAGGTCTCCAGTCTACAATGCATTTGTTCCATCGATTGTCTTTCACTTTGATATTATGACCAGCAAATTTCCATTTTAATTTTGCTACCTCTCCTCTGACATCCCTTACTTTTGTTTTATTTCTTATCCATTCATTCCTTTTTCTATCTGTTAGCTTTACATGTAACATTTGTCTTTCCATGGATCTTTGGGCTTTTGTTACCTTATCCATGTTTGATTTTGTAAGCGTCCAGGTCTGGGATCCAGATGTGAGCACAGGAAGAATACATTGGTTATACACTTTCGTTTTAAGGTACTGAGGATATTTTTTATTTTTTATTATGTAGCTTAATTTACCGAATGCTGCCCAGGCCAATCTTACTCGTCTCTTGATTTCAGCTGTTTGGTTTTCTTTTTTTAGTTTAATAATTTGTCTCAGATATATATTCATCTACTTGTTCTATTTTTTCTTGGTTTATTCTGGTGATATCTTCATCTGTGTTTGTTATGATTTTAGTTTTGGTGTTGTTCATACCCAAGCCTATATTTTTAGCTGCTGTATCCAGTTCTCCCAGCATTTTTATAAGTTCCTCTTTCTTATCTGTTATTAAGGCAATATCGTCAGCATATCTTAGGTGGTTCAAGTATTGTCCGCTTACTTTGATGCCTATTTCTTCCCAGTCTAAGTTTTTAAAAACATCTTCTAGGGCCTGGTTAAATAGTTTAGGGGATATTGTGCCATCCTGTCTGACACCTTTTCTTATGAGGATTGGCTTGGTCCTTTCGTGGATTTTGATTGATGTTGTTGCTTCGCTATATATATTGGCTATTAAATCTGTGTATCTGTGATCTATTCGGCTATTAATTAAAGATGCTTTTACTGCCCAGTGCTCAATACTATCAAAAGCTTTTTCAAAGTCTATAAACGCATTATAGAGTAAAATGTTGTATTCGTTGGCTCGCTCTATTAGAATTTTCGTGGTTAGCAGGTGGTCAACTGTATTGAAACCCTTTCTGAAGCCTGCTTGTTCTTTTGATTGATATCCGTCAATTTTTGTTGTTAGTCTATCTTTTAATATTTTCGTGAAAAGCTTATAAATTACATTGGGGAGTGTTATAGGTCGATAGTTTTTTAGGTCTGCCCTATAGCCTTTCTTGTGTAGAATAATGGTTACTGATTCTTTCCAGTTGTTTGGGATTATTTTTTCTTTTAGAATTTTATTGAGGATAATATGGCGGTTATTAACTACAGTTTTACCACCGTACTTTAGCATTTCTGCCGTTACTCCGTCTTTTCCAGGTGATTTGTTATTTTTCATTTTCTTTAATGCTCTCTTTATTTCCGTTTTGCTTATTTCGGGTTGTAATTCTGAGTTTATGTTCTTTATTTTTATTTGGAGTTTCTTTATGGTTTCTCGCGATGGTTCCCTTTTTGTTTGGTATAATTTTGTATAGAATAGCTGTGTGATATTTATAATATAGACATGGGCGCACCCAGCTAGCTTAATATTCGACATCATGAGGCTTCGGCCCCCCCCCCCCCAAGAGGCCTCGGCCCCCCCAAGACATATTCCTGGGTGCGTCACTGATATAGATAATATATAGAGTCGGTCTTAGACATTTCATATTCCTGTTATTTTCTATAACTCTTTCAACTTTTATTTCTTGGCTCTTTCTTTTATTTTCTTTTATCATTTTTCTTATAGTTTTATTTATTTCTGTGTATTCTATCGATATTCTCTTTCCTCCTTTCTCTAGGTTCCGCCTTTTTTCGATGAGTTTCTTTATCTCTTCTGATATAAAATTTTCTCTCTTTTCACCCTTTTGTGCCACATCTTTTCCGACTTGGGTCATAGTTCTTATCAGCGTATCATTTATTTCATCTATATTTTCGTTTTCGCATCTTAAGTTTTGGGTTAGCTGTTCATTTATGGCTTTATTTTCTGTAAGTTTACTCATGTCAAGTTGTTTATTTTTATTGTTAATTTTCCTTTCTGACCATCCTGTGATCACTGCCTGTTGTAAAGCTATTTAGGACTGTTACATCTCTAACAATGCTTTTTCAGTAGTCAGGCTGAGCCATGTCCACTTTCGTTGCGGTTTCTTCCTATAGAACTAATTAATTGCATACATGTGTCTTTCCTCTAGATGGTTCATTAAGGTTGTGCCCCTGTCATTCCTTTCGCCATATCCAAAATCCCCTATTTTGGATATTAATTTTGAGTATTTCTATTTATTTTCAAATAATTTTACCATTTAATTTTTACCCTTATTGTCATGCATAATTTCAGAAAATGTCGATTTTCTGTTATGATTTTTAACAAAAAATAAAATAATAGCTGTTAAGGTTGGCACTTTTTATCTAAAAAACAAAGAAGTATAATGCAAAATTTAATAAGAAAAAGTCCTTCTTTTGATCTTTTCTACCACCTATTAAAGTTTGCTATTATTACATCCTGATATTATGTTAAATGTTTGTTATGGTAAGAATTTTAAGATATTTGAAAGTATCAATTTGGTCTGAAAAAAAAACCATTTATAAAAGTGAGCGCTTTTCAAATATACCTGGTGGGCAAAAAAACCCGACAAAATGTTTTTCGTTATAACTCTCCAACTATAACACCAATTTTACCAAAGCAAAGAGTACTTGGCAGGGATTGATTGATCGAACATTATGTCGGAAATGTTGAATATTTTTTTGTTTGTAAGAAAACTCTATCTTTGTTAAGCACAACGAGATAGGAATCGTTAAAAACGATTTCGGTCCCTAAAAATGGATTTTTGCTTCAACTATATTGTTTTACAGGTTGTAACGATAGTCTTCTAAATCCTGTCTGTATTAATTTCCTTATAAATAAATTTTTGCCGAACCGATTTTAATAAAATATAAAGTGGAACAGATTGATTGCTTTTAAAAGATCACTATTAAAATTTGCCGTCATTGTAAAATCCAAAATGGCGGTCATAAAAACTTTAATTTTTAAAAAGGCTATATTTTTTGAAAATTTTTTGATTTTTTTCGGAAAAGTTTTACAGATTATGCGATTGCCTTGCCATTTCTATGTGCATTCATTTCCACATAAATTCATTATTACTAAACTGACAATAATATAAGAAGCATCATGGTGAAATTCTCCGCCAACTCTAAATATTGACCCTCCATAAAGGATAGTTGTTTCTTATGTTACGATAAATTTTTCGACCCTTTTTTGAATTTATTTATTAGATCTACCACTCACAACGAGGTACTAATCATAAAAAAATAAATCCTCGCAACATACAAAGAAGTGATTCTTTCAAGAAGGACAAATTTGACTTTTTTCCAACATCTTGGATTTAAAATTGTCGAAAAATTTCAATAGTTTTGTTCAAAGAGCAATACTTCTTTTTTTATTATTGAAATCGGTTCAGTGAATTTATAAGTAAATTATTGCAGACAGAAGTTAAAGCAACAGTTGGAATAACAATTATTAGCTCACACATATACTATACTATAGTAGTGTGAGCTATGGTGATCCTAATTTTTTCGAGAAAAAAAAAGTTGCTCCGATTTCAAAAATTTTTATATATCTTTGCGTTTCAGATGATTTTGAAACTTTTTTGTTGCGCCATCTGTCTGTCTGTCTGTATGTCTGTCTGTCTGTCTGTCTGTATGTCTGTAACGACCAACGCGCATAACTCAAAAACCGCTTGGCCGATTTTAATGAAATTTGGTACCTAGGCTGGGTCTTGGGTCGAGATGGTCCCATTTAAAAATGAACAAAATCCACCGAACAGAAACCAAATAAAAGGGTGGGGGTAGATTTCAAAAATTAGAGTTTATGTGAAAATATGGCGTGTGTGATATGAAACGAAAGGTAATTGAGTCTGCAGTTAAACAAAATACATTTTAACTTATTTAAAAAAAAAAGGGTGGGGGCATATTTTAAAAATTAGAGTTTAAGTGAAAATATGGCGTGTGTGATATCAAACGAAAGGTAATTGAGTCCGGAGTTTAATAAAATACATTTTAGTTTTTTGTTTTTTTAAGGGTGTGGGTATATTTCAAAAATTTGAGTTTAAGTCAAAACATGGCTTGTGTGGTATCAAACAAAAGGTAACTTAGTCTGGAGTTAAATAAAATATATTTCAGTTTTTAGTTATATTAGCTCACATGTACACTATAACTATAGTACCTAGTGTGAGCTTAGGGGCCCATATATTAGCAGAGTATTATTTAAAGAACCACTAAACGGATTTTATAGATTTTATAGTATAAAATATTAATGAATTTATGAGGAAATGATACTTGATCAAGTATCACGGAAAATATGTAATTTTTTGAGACCGTGAGTCTGTCGCATGAGCAAAGCGAGAGTTACACATTTTAGAGATGAAAAATTCCCTTTTTAATAACTGTGTATGAGTTCGATATTAACTTAAATTAATACTGGTAAATTAAATTTGCAAAGCGAATTATTGACAAAAGTAACTTTGTGAAGTAAATTTTATTAACACAAATTTATGAACCAATAATAATTCTCCAAATTCTTGGTTTGAAACTTGTAGACAATGATTTTGTTTCCAATCCCCCAAATGTTATTGTACGATATCAATAGAAATACTGTTAAACATATTTTTATAAATAATTAAACACAAAATCTCGCCGCAGCGAAAATCAATTCTGCAACAGTTTTAAAAGTGTTGGATCTAAAAAATTTGCGAAGCAAATGTGTTAATGAACTAATTTGCGAAGCAAATTTTTCTCAACACAAATTTGCAAAGCAAATTTGTTAATAAACTAATTTGCAAAGCAAATTTTTCTCAACACAAATTTGCGAAGCAAATTTGTTAATGAACTAATTTGCGCAGCAAATTTTTTTCAACACAAATTTGCGAAGCAAATTTGTGATACGGATGTTTTCGCGTAGCGAAAATCATCCGTATGTTTATTGATTTTCGCTTGTGGCGAAAATCAATTACTTGAGCCGCCTCGGCCGTAACATTATTTTTATTTTTATTATTTTTTTTTTTATTATTATTATTCCGTCCCTAGCACCCCTAGTGTATCGCGCTCGAATTTTGACGCTTACTCGGGAACGCTTCGACGTAGAAGGATGAAATTTGGCGCACTGATTAAGAACTTACGGGAGACCAAAAATGTCAATTTTGGGTCAAATCGGAAAATTTCAAGTAGGAGAAATAGGGGAAAAACCGTCAAAAAGTGACTTTTTTTGATGTACCTCCGTTGGCACACCATAAGTGTCGAGGGGATTATTCTAGAAACTTGAGATTTTGCACAAGTGTACTCTGATGTGTGGTCAGGAAGCCTATTGTTTTTCAGCCAGATCGGAAAAAGTCAAGTGCCCCATTTTGGGGCTCTTCTGAATCCCTGCAGTAACGCATTTTCACTGTACAATAAAATTGGTCAGAATTTCACTGTTTATTTGCCGTTTTTTAAAATATATCTGGTCATTACTCCAAAACTGTTCAATGGATTTTAATCAAATTTTAAAAATTTGCGGACCTAAGGGAGTGTTCGGTAACCGTATAGTTGGTTTTTAAAATTAGTTTTTGGTTTTTGAGTTTTGAGGATTTTTCAAAAACTATGCAAGGTTTTTGCAGTCAAAAATACTGAATCGAGAAATTTTTTTGCCCTTACACTTTTTGACAGTTCTCGAACTGCTATCTTTTTAAGAAAATACCAAAATATTTTTTTAAAAAAGTTCGACTTTTCTAAGTTGTACCGTTTTTGAGTTTGAAAAATAAATACCAAAAAACACGTAAAAATCACAACGGAAATAACACGCATTAACACGCATTTTTACAAAAATCGCGATATCTTTAAAACAGTAGGTCCGAATTGGACAAAAATTACACTACTCACTTCGCCGAACCTTTCTACATAAAACTTTATTTATAGTTTTAACCTTAATGTAGAGGGCGCTGGTGTAGGGCACTTAACATTTATCAAAACGGTCCAAAATTAATAAAAATCTTATAAAATTAAAGGAATTTGCAAATATTTTTTGAAATATAATTCCAATAATAATAGGATTAATTTCATGTTAAAGAAGAGACAAAAATCTATAAAATGACATACGTCATTTTTAAGTTATGACAAAATTTTAGTTTCTAGGTTTATTTTTTGATCAAATACCGCGAAAAATATTTGTAAAACGTCAACGAAATAGAATCTTATACACAAATTGGTTGAAATTAAAACTTTTTTTGATGCATTGAGTCTGTAGCATGAGAGGAGCCGGAGCTACAATTCGTTTCATTATAAAATAAATTATCTTGGACCGATAGTTTTTGATATTTATCCCAAAATATTTAAAAAGCTCAATAAATTTCATGTATTTTTATATAAAAAATTACGATATCTTCAAAACCATACGTCAGATTTTGACGGAAGTTACACCATTCGCTTACTCGAACCTTTTTACATAGTAATCAGTCAACAGTTTTATCATTTTTATAGAGCGCGCTTAACAAAGTAACCAAAATTAAAAATTGTCGGTTCATAGATAATAAATTCGCAAATGCCACATTTAACTATAGTATAGTATTTTTATTAAATTAAAATGTATTTTGTTTAACTCCCGACTCAATTACCTTTCGTTTGATATCACACACGCCATATTTCCCCATAAACTCTAATTTTTGAAATCTACCCCCACCCTTTTATTTTGTTTGTGTTCGGTGGATTTTGTTAATTTTTAAATGGGACCATCTCGGCCCAAAACCCAGCCTAGGTACCAAATTTCATTAAAATCGGCCAAGCGGTTTTTGAGTTATGCGCGTTGGTCGTTACAGACATACAGACAGACAGACAGACAGACAGACAGACAGACAGACAGACAGACAGACATACAGACAGACAGACGGCGCAACAAAAAAGTTTCAAAATCATCTGAAACGCAAAGATATATAAAAATTTTTGAAATCGGAGCAACTTTTTTTTTTTCGAAAAAATTAGGATCACCATAGCTCACACTACTATAGTATAGTATATGTGTGAGCTAAAAAAATAAAAAACTAAAATGTATTTTGTTAAACTCCAGACTCAATTACCTTTCGTTTGATATCACACAAGCCATATTTTCACTTAAACTCTAATTTTTAAAATATACCCCCACCCTTTTTTTTTAAATAAATTAAAATGTATTTTGTTTAACTGCAGACTTAATTACCTTTCGTTTGATATCACACACGCCATATTTTCACATAAACTCTAATTTTTGAAATCTACACCCACTCTTTTATTTGGTTTGTGTTCGGTGGATTTTGTTCATTTTTAAATGGGACCATCTCGACCCAAGACCCAGCCTAGGTACAAAATTTCATTAAAATCGGCCAAGCAGTTTTTGAGTTATGCGCGTTGGTCGTTACAGACAGACATACAGACAGACAGACAGACAGACAGACAGACAGACAGACAGACAGACAGACAGACAGACAGACAGACAGACAGACAGACAGACAGACAGACAGACAGACAGACAGACAGACAGACAGACAGACAGACAGACAGACAGACAGACAGACAGACAGACAGACAGACAGACAGACAGACAGACAGACAGACAGACAGACAGACAGACAGACAGACAGACAGACAGACAGACAGACAGACAGACAGACAGACAGACAGACAGACAGACAGACAGACAGACAGACAGACAGACAGACAGACAGACAGACAGACAGACAGACAGACAGACAGACAGACAGACAGACAGACAGACAGACAGACAGACAGACAGACAGACAGACAGACAGACAGACAGACAGACAGACATACAGACAGACAGACAGACAGACAGACAGACAGACAGACAGACAGACGGCGCAACAAAAAAGTTTCAAAATCATCTGAAACGCAAAGATATATAAAAATTTTTGAAATCGGAGCAACTTTTTTTTTCTCGAAAAAATTAAGATCACCATAGCTCACACTACTATAGTATAGTATATGTGTGAGCTAAAACTTTTCGAAACTAGTAAAAACCTTTAATTTTAAAATGTATATTGGAGAACTTGGCTATACTTTTATCTCAATTATTATATAGATTTCTCTTAGTTTCTGTCAGTCTGTCAAATCACAGCTCTCTAGCGTTTCTGGAAGTTGGTAATGTTACTTTTACATAACTTTACATGTATAGGGAAGGGGAGTAAATTATAATTTCGGGTTTTTTATTTTTTCCTATAGTTTTGTCATAGTTCCTATCAGTCTGCAAGGCATCTTTTTAGACTATATTGTGTATCCATTTGGATACGCAGTCCTTCAGATTGGATACCCAGTAACAGGAAATGGATACCTACTTTTGGGCCTTGGCCTTTTATAAAATATAATTAAAATATGATACCTAAAATACAGGGTGTAATTTAAATGATGAACCAATCTTTAAGAGATGGTGCGGAAGGTCCAAAGCAGACAAAGAGTTCAAATAACTTTTTGCCAAGTTATAGCATTTTTAAGTTTGGAAAGTAGGGAAAAATGATAAATTTTAAAATATCAAATTGAACAACGTTGCTTTTTTCCAAGAAAATATAGATAGGTTAAGGATACAGTGTGGCCAAATAATCTTTGGAATACGTATAAATTTCTCAATTCTTTTAATAATTAATATTTTTTTGAGCTATTAAATTTACACAAAAGAAATTGAAATAGATTTTTGTACATGTCGAAAGGACCCTTAAAACAAATATAAAATAATAATATTAGCACTATATTTTAACGATTTTTGGTAATAATTTTAAGTCTATCTATCTATCTATCTATTTTGCTTTCTTCGATCCATCTTTGGACATAGGCCTCCCCCAATATCTTCCACTCTTCTCTGTCTGTCGCCCTGTTCATCCATCTAGTCCCTGCATGTCTCTTCAAATCGTCCGCCCATCTCATTTGGAGTCTTCCCTACTTCTTTTATTTTGCCAAGGTCTCCAGTCTACAATGCATTTGTTCCATCCATTGTCTTTCAGTTTGATATTATGACCAGCAAATTTCCATTTTAATTTTGCTACCTCTCCTCTGACATCCCTTACTTTTGTTTTATTTCTTATCCATTCATTCCTTTTTCTATCTGTTAGCTTTACATGTAACATTTGTCTTTCCATGGATCTTTGGGCTTTTGTTACCTTATCCATGTTTGATTTTGTAAGCGTCCAGGTCTGGGATCCAGATGTGAGCACAGGAAGAATACATTGGTTATACACTTTCGTGTTAAGGTACTGAAGATATTTTTTATTTTTTATTATGTAGCTTAATTTACCGAATGCTGCCCAGGCCAATCTTACTCGTCTCTTGATTTCAGCTGTTTGGTTTTCTTTTTTTAGTTTAATAATTTGTCTCAGATATACATTCATCTACTTGTTCTATTTTTTCTTGGTTTATTCTGGTGATATCTTCATCTGTGTTTGTTATGATTTTAGTTTTGGTGTTGTTCATACTCAAGCCTATATTTTTAGCTGCTGTATCCAGTTCTCCCAGCATTTTTATAAGTTCCTCTTTCTTATCTGTTATTAAGGCAATATCGTCAGCATATCTTAGGTGGTTCAAGTATTGTCCGCTTACTTTGATGCCTATTTCTTCCCAGTCTAAGTTTTTAAAAACATCTTCTAGGGCCTGGTTAAATAGTTTAGGGGATATTGTGTCATCCTGTCTGACACCTTTTCTTATGAGGATTAGCTTGGTTCTTTCGTGGATTTTGATTGATGTTGTTGCTTCGCTATATATATTGGCTATTAAATCTGTGTATCTGTGATCTATTCGGCTATTAATTAAAGATGCTTTTACTGCCCAGTGCTCAATACTATCAAAAGCTTTTTCAAAGTCTATAAACGCATTATAGAGTAAAATGTTGTATTCGTTGGCTCGCTCTATTAGAATTTTCGTGGTTAGCAGGTGGTCAACTGTATTGAAACCCTTTCTGAAGCCTGCTTGTTCTTTTGATTGATATCCGTCAATTTTTGTTGTTAGTCTATCTTTTAATATTTTCGTGAAAAGCTTATAAATTACATTGGGGAGTGTTATAGGTCGATAGTTTTTTAGGTCTGCCCTATCGCCTTTCTTGTGTAGAATAATGGTTACTGATTCTTTCCAGTTGTTTGGGATTATTTTTTCTTTTAGAATTTTATTGAGGAGAATATGGAGGTTATTAACTACAGTTTTACCACCGTACTTTAGCATTTCTGCCATTACTCCGTCTTTTCCAGGTGATTTGTTATTTTTCATTTTCTTTAATGCTCTCTTTATTTCCGTTTTGCTTATTTCGGGTTGTAATTCTGAGTTTATGTTCTTTATTTTTGTTTGTAGTTTCTTTATGGTTTCTTGTGATGGTTCCCTTTTTGTTTGGTATAATTTTGTATAGAATAGCTGTGTGATATTTATAATATAGACATGGGCGCACCCAGCTAGCTTAATATTCGACATCATAAAGCTTCGCCCCCCCCCCAAGAGGCCTCGCCCCCCCCCCCCAAGACATATTCCTGGGTGCGTCACTGATATAGATAATATATAGAGTCGGTCTTAGACATTTCATATTCCTGTTATTTTCTATAACTCTTTCAACTTTTATTTCTTGGCTCTTTCTTTTATTTTCTTTTATCATTTTTCTTATAGTTTTATTTATTGCTGTGTATTCTATCGATATTCTCTTTCCTCCTTTCTCTAGGTTCCGCCTTTTTTCGATGAGTTTCTTTATCTCTTCTGATATAAAATTTTCTCTCTTTTCACCCTTTTGTGCCACATCTTTTCCGACTTGGGTCATAGTTCTTATCAGCGTATCATTTATTTCATCTATATTTTCGTTTTCGCATCTTAAGTTTTGGGTTAGCTGTTCATTTATGGCTTTATTTTCTGTAAGTTTACTCATGTCAAGTTGTTTATTTTTATTGTTAATTTTCCTTTCTGACCATCCTGTGATCACTGCCTGTTGTAAAGCTATTTAGGACTGTTACATCTCTAACAATGCATTTTCAGTAGTCAGGCTGAGCCATGTCCACTTTCGTTGCGGTTTCTTCCTATAGAACTAATTAATTGCATACATGTGTCTTTCCTCTAGATAGTTCATTAAGGTTGTGCCCCTGTGATTCCTTTCGCCATATCCAAAATCCCCTATTTTGGATATTAATTTTGAGTATTTCTATTTATTTTCAAATAATTTTACCATTTAATTTTTACCCTTATTGTCATGCATAATTTCAGAAAATGTCGATTTTCTGTTATGATTTTTAACAAAAAAAAAATAATAGCTGTTAAGGTTGGCACCCTTTATCTAAAAAACAAAGAAGTATAATGCAAAATATAATAAGAAAAAGTGCTTCTTTTGATCTTTTCTACCACCTATTAAAGTTTGCTATTATTACATCCTGATATTATGTTAAATGTTTGTATGTTATGGTAAGAATTTTAAGATATTTGAAAGTATCAATTTGGTCTGAAAAAAAAACCATTTATAAAAGTGAGCGCTTTTCAAATATACCTGGTGGGCAAAAAAACCCGACAAAATGTTTTTCGTTATAACTCTCCAACTATAACACCAATTTTACCAAAGCAAAGAGTACTTGGCAGGGATTGATTGATCGAACATTATGTCGGAAATGTTGGATATTTTTTTGTTTGTAAGAAAACTCTATCTTTGTTAAGCACAACGAGATAGGAATCGTTAAAAACGATTTCGGTCCCTAAAAATGGATTTTTGCTTCAACTATATTGTTTTACAGGTTGTAACGATAGTCTTCTAAATCCTGTCTGTATTAATTTCCTTATAAATAAATTTTTGCCGAACCGATTTTAATAAAATATAAAGTGGAACAGATTGATTGCTTTTAAAAGATCACTATTAAAATTTGCCGTAATTGTAAAATCCAAAATGGCGGTCATAAAAACTTTAATTTTTAAAAAGGCTATATTTTTTGAAAATTTTTTGATTTTTTTCGGAAAAGTTTTACAGATTATGCGATTGCCTTGCCATTTCTATGTGCATTCATTTCCACATAAATTCATTATTACTAAACTGACAATAATATAAGAAGCATCATGGTGAAATTCTCCGCCAACTCTAAATATTGACCCTCCATAAAGGATAGTTGTTTCTTATGTTACGATAAATTTTTCGACCCTTTTTTGAATTTATTTATTAGATCTACCACTCACAACGAGGTACTAATCATAAAAAAATAAATCCTCGCAACATACAAAGAAGTGATCCTTTCAAGAAGGACAAATTTGACTTTTTTTCCAACATCTTGGATTTAAAATTGTCGAAAAATTTCAATAGTTTTGTTCAAAGAGCAATACTTCTTTTTTTATTATTGAAATCGGTTCAGTGAATTTATAAGTAAATTATTGCAGACAGAAGTTAAAGCAACAGTTGGAATAACAATTATTAGCTCACATATACTATAGTAGTGTGAGCTATGGTGATCCTAATTTTTTCGAGAAAAAAAAAGTTGCTCCGATTTCAAAAATTTTTATATATCTTTGCGTTTCAGATGATTTTGAAACTTTTTTGTTGCGCCGTCTGTCTGTCTGTCTGTCGGTCTGTCTGTATGTCTGTCTGTCTGTCTGTCTGTCTGTATGTCTGTAACGACCAACGCGCATAACTCAAAAACCGCTTGGCCGATTTTAATGAAATTTGGTACCTAGGCTGGGTCTTGGGTCGAGATGGTCCCATTTAAAAATGAACAAAATCCACCGAACAGAAACCAAATAAAAGGGTGGGGGTAGATTTCAAAAATTAGAGTTTATGTGAAAATATGGCGTGTGTGATATCAAACGAAAGGTAATTGAGTCTGCAGTTAAACAAAATACATTTTAACTTATTTAAAAAAAAAGGGTGGGGGTATATTTTAAAAATTAGAGTTTAAGTGAAAATATGGCGTGTGTGATATCAAACGAAAGGTAATTGAGTCCGGAGTTTCATAAAATACATTTTAGTTTTTTGTTTTTTTTAAGGGTGGGGGTAGATTTCAAAAATTTGAGTTTAAGTCAAAACATGGCTTGTGTGGTATCAAACAAAAGGTAATTTAGTCTGGAGTTAAATAAAATATATTTCAGTTGTTAGTTATATTAGCTCACACGTACACTATAACTATAGTACCTAGTGTGAGCTTAGGGGCCCATATATTGGCAGAGTATTATTTAAAGAACCACTAAACGGATTTTATAGATTTTATAGAATAAAATATTAATGAATTTATGAGGAAATGATACTTGATCAAGTATCACGGAAAATATGTAATTTTTTGAGACCGTGAGTCTGTCGCATGAGCAAAGCGAGAGTTACACATTTTAGAGATGAAAAATTCCCTTTTTAATAACTGTGTATGAGTTCGATATTAACTTAAATTAATACTGGTAAATTAAATTTGCAAAGCGAATTATTGACAAAAGTAACTTTGTGAAGTAAATTTTATTAACACAAATTTATGAACCAATAATAATTCTCCAAATTCTTGGTTTGAAACTTGTAGACAATGATTTTGTTTCCAATCCCGCAAATGTTATTGTACGATATCAATAGAAATACTGTTAAACATATTTTTATAAATAATTAAACACAAAATCTCGCCGCAGCGAAAATCAATGCTGCAACAGTTTTAAAAGTGTTGGATCTAAAAAATTTGCGAAGCAAATGTGTTAATGAACTAATTTGCGAAGCAAATTTTTCTCAACACAAATTTGCAAAGCAAATTTGTTAATAAACTAATTTGCAAAGCAAATTTTTCTCAACACAAATTTGCGAAGCAAATTTGTTAATAAACTAATTTGCGAAGCAAATTTTTTTCAACACAAATTTGCGAAGCAAATTTGTGATACGGATGTTTTCGCGTAGCGAAAATCATCCGTATGTTTATTGATTTTCGCTTGTGGCGAAAATCAATTACTTGAGCCGCCTCGGCCGTAACATTATTTTTATTATTTTTTTTTTATTATTATTCCGTCCCTAGCACCCCTAGTGTATCGCGCTCGAATTTTGACGCTTACTCGGGAACGCTTCGACGTAGAAGGATGAAATTTGGCGCACTGATTAAGAACTTACGGGAGACCAAAAATGTCAATTTTGGGTCAAATCGGAAAATTTCAAGTAGGGGAAATAGGGGAAAAACCGTCAAAAAGTGACTTTTTTTGATGTACCTCCGTTGGCACACCATAAGTGTCGAGGGGATTATTCTAGAAACTTGAGATTTTGCGCAAGTGTACTCTTATGTGTGGTCAGGAAGCCTATTGTTTTTCAGCCAGATCGGAAAAAGTCAAGTGCCCCATTTTGGGGCTCTTCTGAATCCCTGCAGTGACGCATTTTCACTGTACAATAAAATTGGTCAGAATTTCACTGTTTATTTGCCGTTTTTTAAAATATATCTGGTCATTACTCCAAAACTGTTTAATGGATTTTAACTAAATTTTAAACATTTGCGGACCTAAGGGAGTGTTCGGTAACCGTATAGTTGGTTTTTAAAATTAGTTTTTGGTTTTTGAGTTTTGAGGATTTTTCAAAAACTATGCAAGGTTTTTGCAGTCAAAAATACTGAATCGAGAAATTTTTTTGCCCTTACACTTTTTGACAGTTCTCGAACTGCTATCTTTTTAAAAAAATACCAAAATATTTTTTAAAAAAAGTTTGACTTTTCTAAGTTGTACCGTTTTTGAGTTTGAAAAATAAATACTAAAAAACACGCAAAAATCACAACGGGAAATAACACGCATTAACACGCATTTTTACAAAAATCGCGATATCTTTAAAACAGTAGGTCCGAATTGGACAAAAATTTCACTACTCACTTTGCCGAACCTTTCTACATAAAACTTTATTTATAGTTTTAACCTTAATGTAGAGGGCGCTGGTGTAGGGCACTTAACATTTATCAAAACGGTCCAAAATTAATAAAAATCTTATAAAATTAAAGGAATTTGCAAATATTTTTTGAAATATAATTCCAATAATAATAGGATTAATTTCATGTTAAAGAAGAGACAAAAATCTATAAAATGACATATGTCATTTTTAAGTTATGACAAAATTTTAGTTTCTAGGTTTATTTTTTGTTCAAATACCGCGAAAAATATTTGTAAAACGTCAACGAAATAGAATCTTATACACAAATTGGTTGAAATTAAAACTTTTTTTGATGCATTGAGTCTGTAGCATGAGAGGAGCCGGAACTACAATTCGTTTCATTATAAAATAAATTATCTTGGACCGATAGTTTTTGATATTTATCCCAAAATATTTAAAAAGCTCAATAAATTTCATGTATTTTTATTTAAAAAATTACGATATCTTCAAAACCATACGTCAGATTTTGACGGAAGTTACACCATTCGCTTACTCGAACCTTTTTACATAGCAATCAGTCAACAGTTTTATCATTTTTATAGAGCGCGCTTAACAAAGTAACCAAAATTACAAATTGTCGGTTCATAGATAAGAAATTCGCAAATGCCACATTTAACTATAGTATAGTATACTTTCATTTTAAAGAGCAGAATAAAATTTGCAAAATAGCAGATGTCATTTTAAGTCAGTGTCTATTTAATTCTTCCTAGGTTAATTCTTTGGATTATATATTAGGCAGATTGTTTGGCAAAAACTAATATTAGTATTTTACAAGCCAAATTCAAAGGATAAAAGTGCCATTAATATTTTTTTAAAGCAATAAGTTTTTAGCATGAGGGGAGCGAGAGCTACATACTTTAGCGATAAAAAGGCACTTTAATTAAATTACATTATTATTAAAGTCCAGTGATAATAACATCAGTTGTAAGGGGTTGGCAAAGGCAAATAATGAGTAGTTATTAAATGAATTACACTTAGTTGACTAATTAACATTTTATTTTTGAATCAGTGTCCAATTCCAAGGCTAAATATTTAAAAAAAAAATTTCGTGGCTAAACGTATATAAAAAGGTTTTGTTTCTCTTGTATTATTCCATGAGCATAGTTTCTTTTGTATTCGGTAGATGTCGCCACTTGTGCTTAAAGCATACCGTATTGCAGGCATTATTTTTCATTCCTCTTATCAATATCGTAAGATGAAATTTATATACCGTCTCTCCAACTTTACAAAGGTGTTACATTGACCATGCACGGTTCTGTAGGGTTCCTTAAGCACGAAACAGTTAACTGTCAACACTTAATGGGTGGCCATTAGATCTTGAACCTCCGTGGGTGTACAGCATTCGAGCTGCCCACGGAAAAACACAAGAGGAACAAAACCTTTCTACACCCGATTATCCACGAAAAAATTTTGTTTTCTTTATTCACGGGTACCAAACTTTACGTTTTCAATATATTTCGCAAAACATTTAAAAAAACTTTTCGAAACTAGTAAAAACGTTTAATTTTAAAATGTATATTGGAGAACTTGGGTATAATTTTATCTCAATTATTATGTAGATTTCTCTTAGTTTCTGTCAGTCTGTCAAATCACAGCTCTCTAGCGTTTCTGGAAATTGGTAATGTTACTTTTACATAACTTTACAAGTATAGGGAAGGGGAGTAAATTATAATTTCGGGTTTTTTATTTTTTCCTATAGTTTTGTCATAGTTCCTATCAGTCTGCAAGGCATCTTTTTAGACTATATTGTGTATCCATTTGGATACGCAGTCCTTCAGATTGGATACCCAGTAAACAGGAAATGGATACCTACTTTTGGGCCTTGGCCTTTTATAAAATATAATTAAAATATGATACCTAAAATACAGGGTGTAATTTAAATGATGATCCAATCTTTAAGAGATGGCGCGGAAGGTCCAAACCAGACAAAAAGTTCAAATAACTTTTTGCCAAGTTATAGTATTTTTTAAGTTTGGAAAGTAGGGAAAAACGATGAATTTTAAAATATCAAATTGAACAATGTTGCTTTTTTCCAAGGAAATATAGATAGGTTAAGGATACAGTGTGTATTCGAATTAGTTGTCGCAAAGTGTCCATTTTATACTATAGTGTAGAATACGGTTGTTGCTATACCTTGGGTTAAAGTAACGATTATTTTGTGAACAGAAAAAGAACCTTTGGATCTCTTAGTTGATTTCAAGTTAAATCATTAACGTTAAAACAACGACCAACTAAGGCCCATAAAATGATTGATCATATTGGTGCATAATGGAGTCGCAACAACGTTGAGGCATGAGTCGTCCGTGTAACCATAGTTAGTTGCCTGACGAATTTAAATACGTCGGCAAAACGTTAAATTGCTGCTTGGGATTAAATTTACACAAAAGAAATTGAAATAGATTTGTGTACATGTCTAAAGGTCCTTAAAACAAATATAAAATAATAATATTAGCACTATATTTTAACGATTTTTTAAAATTTGTTGAAGAAAAGAACAGATTTTTGTATGTCGATTTTCTGTTATGATTTTTAAGAAAGTTATAACAAAAAATATAATAATAGCTGTAAAGTGTGGCACCCTTTATCTAAAAAACAAAGAAGTTTGATGAAAAATATAAAAAGAAAAAATCCTTCTTTTGATCCTTTCTACCACGAATTATTACACCCTTATATTATGGCAAAAAAACCAAACAAATATACAATATAGATATTTATTGTGTCAAAAAATAATAATTATATAAAGTAAGTAACTTTATGTTAAATGTTTGTATGTTATGGTAAGAATTTTAAGATATTTGAAAGTATCAAATTGGTCTGAAAAAAAACAATTTATAAAAGTGAGCGCTTTTCAAATATACCTGGTGGGCAACAAAACCCGACAAAATCTTTTTCGTTATAACTTTCCAAGTATATCACCAATTTTATTAAAGCAAAGAGTAGTTGGCAGTGATTGATTGATCGGATATTTGTTTAAAAGTATATTTTGTTCACCATCTTGACTCTTGAAAGAGGCTTGTTTATTCTTATGTTGGAAATGTGTGGAAATTTTGGATTTTTTTTTTTGTAGAAAACCTCTCTATATCTTTATTTATCTTTATCTGAAGAATACGGTAAATTTGTATTTTTAATATTTTGTTTTGTCGATTTTTTTTTCGACCTTTTGTACTTTCGACCTTTTATGGCTTCGGCGGCGGGCCTGATAATAAAAAGTCCTTTTAAACAGTGTGTCACAAAATGTGACCCATACTAAAAAATAACCAAAAACATCTGTGTCAAAGTTACTACTGTTACTTCCTGCACAAAAATATTGCTTAGGGGGGGCCATGGCCCCTATGCCCCCTCCCCTTATAACCACCGGTGTTTTTTTGCTTTAAAGAACTTATTTAGATAAATCAAAATATCTAATCTAATCAAAAAACAGTTTATTTTAATTTGGAAACATTTTATTTTAGTAGGTATAAATTACGAACCTTTTTGAAGTATTTATCATAACATTAACCTCACTTTTTAATATATCATTTAAAAAGAAATTGTCTTATCCTCAATAAAGAATAAAGGCACATTTTTTTCTGAAAATCTTAGAAAAGATATTTAAATATGCAAGAGAAACTGATTATTTTAGTTATTTTTGAAAATAAGTTTATATTAGTATGTCCCTGAAGCCTTAAATATGTTAACAACCCGACATTAGTTTTTAAAAGAAAATGTTATGTTGTAGAATAAAGTATACTACATATTTTTTCCTAAAAAGTGTAGTTTTTGAGAAAATTTTGAAAAACCTATAATAAACATGTTTTTTTCTAAATAATCCCAGTTTACGTACGTCAATGAAGAGCTACTTGCTTTTCCTAACCTTATTGACCAATACATTGTTGGAAAGGGAATTTTATTCTCCACAAAAAACTGTTCTTTGCAATTTTTGATAAAAAGGTTAGTTTTCGAGAAAATTGCATAAAACTGAAAAAAAAACAGGTTTTAGGGGGTTTGGGGGGGATTTTCTCCGTCCCTGTCGATTTTTCGAGTTGGTAACCGAGATATTTGGATTCAGCAGCGTCAAATTAGGGGGAATTGGTCTGTTGCCAAAAAGTAATATGATTTGCTTCTAGACCGAAAACGGAAAGCCTTTCAAAATAATATGCTCTGAATATATGTGAGCAGTACTCCATAGTTGGTCGAATCTGGGCTTTGTAGAATGTCAGCAATTGGCTTGCTGTATACAGATCAACGATCCTAAACACACAGGATTGCTTATTTCCATTTAACTCTATGTTAGCGTCGTTCAAGCGAGACAAAGACTGCCTGCTTACGTCACCAGCGGACCAGTTCCTTTGTTTGTATTGAGAGTTCGTGTGATTTTAAGGTGTTTTTGACGTTTTTACCTTCGTTTTTCAGCCGATATTTGACCTATTTAAAACTTTACTACGGAGTGAGCTACGAATCTCAAACTTTGCACAGTCGTAGATCTCCTTGGAGTTAACGATCCCTCCAAGTTTTATGGAATTCCAAAAAGTACTAAAGAAGTAACGAAACTTCAAAAAACGTCGAAATTGTCACTCGCTCACTCATTCATGTATAGATCATCAAAATTCTACTGTACTTCCAGACATGCTACAAAGCTGAAATTTGACAGACTGATAGATATTATGACCAAACCCCTGAAAAAAAAAACCCAAAATTCTAATTTACTCCCTTTCCCTATACATGTAAAGTTATGTAAAAGTAACATTGCCCACTTCCAGAAATGGCAGACTAATAGGAACTATGTTAAAACTATAGAAAAAAATTAAAAACCCCAAAATTATAATTTGCTCTCCTCCCCTATAAATGTAAAGTAATGTAAATGTAATATTGCCCACTTCCGGACACGCTAGAGAGCTGATCTTTGGAAGGAAAACTATAGAAAAAAATTAAAACACCCCAAAATTCTAATTTACTTCCCTCCCCTATAAATGTAAAGTTGTGTAAAAGTAACGTTGTTCATTTCCAGAAACGCTCGGGAGCTGAAATTTGGAAGGCTGATAGGAACTATGATAAAATTATAAAACCAAATTAAAAAACCCCAAAGTTTAATTAACTTCCCTCCCTTATAAATGTAAAGTTATGTAAATTAGCATTGTCCACTTCCAAAAACGCTAGAGAGCTGAGGTTTGGAAGACTGAGAGGAACTATGATAAAACTATAGGAAAAAATTTAAAAACACTAAGATTTTAATTTACTTTCCGTCCATTAACGTATTAATCGGTACGTTAATGTTTCCGTCCCTATAAATGTAAAATTATGTAAAATTACTATTGCCTACTTCCAGGAACACTAGAGAGCTGAGCTTTAGAAGGCTGATAAGAACTATGATAAAACCATAAAATAAAAAAAACTCAACATTTTTAATAAGGCATTGCAAAAGTTTTAAACAATATCCCGCATATTTTACTACTTTAAAATTTAAATATATCGAAATCCTTTAAAAAAGGAGTGAAATCATAACAAAAACAT
Organism: Aspidapion aeneum; assembly: GCA_963576565.1. Taxonomy (NCBI): domain Eukaryota; kingdom Metazoa; phylum Arthropoda; class Insecta; order Coleoptera; family Brentidae; genus Aspidapion; species Aspidapion aeneum. The sequence goes on from OY755038.1 coordinate 147,836,797, forward strand.
TTCATGTAAAAAGAAGAAGTACGCGAAAGTGGTATTCTGTAAAAAGAATTAAGATAAAAGTAAAGCCAAGTTCTACAATACAAATTTCAAAATGAATGGTTCTTACTAGTGTGGAAATGTTTTTCTAAACTTGGCTATTACGGCTGCAAATGACTCTTAGGAAACTGAACGTAAAGAAGTTTGGCTGGAATAGCAAAGTTTAAAAAAACATTTTCAAACTAGTAAGAACCATTCATTTTGAAATTTGTATTGTAGAACTTGGCTTAATTTTTATCTCAATTCTTTTTACGGAATACCACTTTCGCGTACTTGGCTTTTTTTTTTACATGAAATGTTTTTGTTATGATAAATCTTTAGAAATGTGAATTAAGTCAATTGATATAAAGAAAGCACATTAATGGAATAAAAGCTTTGTGCTCCCTCTTTCAGTGTAGAAATATAAATATATATACTTTTATATTATTATATTTATATAAACTTTAATTCTTTTTGGATTTTTGGAAACTCCTTGCTCATTAAATTAATCACATTGAAGAAAATTGGTAATTATGCCGCAAATGTACTTCTTTTATTAAACTGATAATTGGAAAGTTTATTTTGTAGACAGTTTATCCAGTTTAGTTTCAGTTTTTTCCTAAGTTTTTTGAGTCTCTTTATAGAAGTTTTCAGAAACATGTTACAAGAGAAAGAGTGAAAACGAGCGCTGGGTGGGATAAAAACAACTTATAACATAAACAATGTAAATCATTTGAAAAAAAACTTATGAAAATCTATTGATTTAAAGCATAAGACGTTGAAAAATACATCTTATTTGGCTGTTTTTCCAAAAACTAACTGGTTTTTGACATAATAATATAATAAATATTGCAATACAAAATCTGTAATATCAAATAAATAACTTTTTGTTACTACATAATATAAGTGCATTTTATTATATCCGCAAAAAAAACAATACATTATACCTCTAATGATTTAAATTGATTAAACTTTTAGAGAAAATCCTACTTCTATTCTAAAACTTTCAACTATTTAAAAAAGAAACTCCAACATATCGTCTGGTAGGAAAATTCAGCTCTCAGAACAAACTCTTGATTTATCAAATCATTTGTTTTGAATGAATGAAATTATTAATTATATTTACTAACACGAAACTAAAAAATTTGTTTGCTAATAAGCAAGAAAAAAGCGAGAAAAACTCACGACTGCAATGTGTATTAAATGAAGCGCGCTGAGAAGAGGTCCACTAGTGACGTAAGCAAGGCGCCGCCTACCGCTGAAAGATTCGAACTAATAAATAGGCAATTCTGTGTGTTTATAATTGTTGTATACAGATGTCTTGTACGAAATAGCACCCCAAGCTTTTGGGACGCCCTTTTAGCTATATCTGTCACGTGACTGTGCCAAGACATGTTGGTCTCTGCAGTGACTCCTAAGATGTTCAACTGGTTCTGCAATGTGACAGCACTTCCAGATAGCATATTTGGCTCATCGGTGCTGACCTTTTTTGAAAATAGGGTTGCTTGGGTTTTCTGCGCTTTGAACTATACAAGGTTTTTGTTGCCTCAGTCCCACGTACGGAGAAACATGTGGGTGGTATGAATGAGGAAATTACATTGCTATAATCTGCAAAGCATTAAAGTGAATTTACTGTTTTATCTATGAGGTCATTTATGTAAATCAGAAAAAGTGTTGGCGAAAGTATTGCCTCAGAAGTGTGGCTCTTCTGTGGTATTGCTCCCTGTGGTATACCCGCATTTATTTGATAAGAGTTGCAGTTCTGGCCATCCAGTGCAATATAAATGGATCTGTCCTTAAGGTAACTTCAAACCAAGTGCAAAGTTTTGGCGACAATCCCATTGTTTTGAGCTTGTTGAGCAAATTTTCAGACTTTATCGAATACTTTAGATATATCTAAGGCAATTGTTCTTGTTTCACTCCGCAACTCAATCGCTTTTTGCCAGAAGTAAGTGTAGTCTCAATGTTTGAAAAATATTACTACTCTCAAAGAATATATACATAAATATGGTTATAAGGCCTGTCTCACAATCCCTAATAGTAAGCTGTTTAATATACTGTATAACCTGTAATTTTTTTGTCTGCTGTGAAAATATTTCTAAAATGTCGATATCTACATTTATATATAAGCACATAAATATTTACTTTTTAAATTAAAAAAATATGTTGTATATGCTACTTTTTTCAACTACTATATTTGCGGGCTAGATTTTTATGGGGGGAGGAGTGCTGGCAAACTCTGAAGGGAGGGGCGGCGTATTTTTGAAAATAGAATAAAATAAAAATTATTATATAATAAATTGATAAAAAAATTTTTTAAGTCACAAGCTTTTATAAAATGCACTAAAAATTAAAAAATAATTTTCTAACATTCTATTATCATAATAATAAAAGCGATGGCCCACTGATGGAAAGTTTGACGATGTTAGCACGATAAGATATCCGTATCAAATAAATATCACTATTTGCAAGAATCAATCTAGCAGAAAAATGCAGAGGTACCAAACCCACCCAAGATACCCCAGAATTTCTCTGACATAGGTATAGCAATGGTATAACATTGCGGCATATCAAACATATCTTTGATGACCTGCTAGATCACAAATTTAGATTAGCTTATGCTTTGATTTCCGGCCATCGCTTTTATTATTATGATAATATTAGAATGTTAGAAAATTATTTTTTAATTTTTAGTGCATTTTATAAAAGCTTGTGTCTTAAAAATTTTTTTACCAATTTATTTTCTACTTTTTAGTCTCAGCTATGTACTCTATTAAATGAAAATATTTGTTCAATAACAGAACAGAAGAGTTTATTCTAGATTATAATGAAATCGCTGATCGTGAGTTGTTTGGAAACTCATTTTTCTATTGGGGAAAGGAGAGGGTGGGGGTAGAAGTAGAAATATATTTCTTGTTTGAGTTGTATTGTCATCGGATTTTTATGCATATACCAAATTTTATAAAAGTCATTTGAAGTGAAGTGTGTCAAAAATCATAGCGAAAATCATCCGTATGTTTATTGATTTTCGCTTGTGGCGAAAATCAATTACTTGAGCCGCCTCGGCCGTAACATTATTTTTATTATTTTTTTTATTATTATTCCGTCCCTAGCACCCCTAGTGTATCGCGCTCGAATTTTGACGCTTACTCGGGAACGCTTCGACGTAGAAGGATGAAATTTGGCGCACTGATTAAGAACTTACGGGAGACCAAAAATGTCAATTTTGGGTCAAATCGGAAAATTTCAAGTAGGGGAAATAGGGGAAAAACCGTCAAAAAGTGACTTTTTTTGATGTACCTCCGTTGGCACACCATAAGTGTCGAGGGGATTATTCTAGAAACTTGAGATTTTGCACAAGTGTACTCTTATGTGTGGTCAGGCAGCCTATTGTTATTCAGCCAGATCGGAGAAAGTCAAGTGCCCCATTTTGGGGCTCTTCTGAATCCCTGCAGTGACGCATTTTCACTGTACAATAAAATTGGTCAGAATTTCACTGTTTATTTGCCGTTTTTTAAAATATATCTGGTCATTACTCCAAAACTGTTTAATGGATTTTAACCAAATTTAAAACATTTGCGGACCTAAGGGAGTGTTCGGTAACCGTATAGTTGGTTTTTAAAATTAGTTTTTGGTTTTTGAGTTTTGAGGATTTTTCAAAAACTATGCAAGATTTTTGCAGTCAAAAATACTGAATCGAGAAATTTTTTTGCCCTTACACTTTTTGACAGTTCTCGAACTGCTATCTTTTTAAGAAAATACCAAAATATTTTTTAAAAAAAGTTCGACTTTTCTAAGTTGTACCGTTTTTGAGTTTGAAAAATAAATACTAAAAAACACGCAAAAATCACAACGGGAAATAACACGCATTAACACGCATTTTTACAAAAATCGCGATATCTTTAAAACAGTAGGTCCGAATTGGACAAAAATTTCACTACTCACTTCGCCGAACCTTTCTACATAAAACTTTATTTATAGTTTTAACCTTAATGTAGAGGGCGCTGGTGTAGGGCACTTAACATTTATCAAAACGGTCCAAAATTAATAAAAATCTTATAAAATTAAAGGAATTTGCAAATATTTTTTGAAATATAATTCCAATAATAATAATATAATTCCAATAATAATAATAGGATTAATTTCATGTTAAAGAAGAGACAAAAATCTATAAAATGACATATGTCATTTTTAAGTTATGACAAAATTTTAGTTTCTAGGTTTATTTTTTGTTCAAATACCGCGAAAAATATTTGTAAAACGTTAACGAAATAGAATCTTATACACAAATTGGTTGAAATTAAAACTTTTTTTGATGCATTGAGTCTGTAGCATGAGAGGAGCCGGAGCTACAATTCGTTTCCTTATAAAATAAATTATCTTGGACCGATAGTTTTTGATATTTATCCCAAAATATTTAAAAAGCTCAATAAATTTCATGTATTTTTATATAAAAAATTACGATATCTTCAAAACCATACGTCAGATTTTGACGGAAGTTACACCATTCGCTTACTCGAACCTTTTTACATAGTAATCAGTCAACAGTTTTATCATTTTTATAGAGCGCGCTTAACAAAGTAACCAAAATTAAAAATTGTCGGTTCATAGATAAGAAATTCGCAAATGCCACATTTAACTATAGTATAGTATACTTTCATTTTAAAGAGCAGAATAAAATTTGCAAAATAGCAGATGTCATTTTTAAGTCACTGTCTATTTTTAAGTTCCTAGGTTAATTCTTTGGATTATATATTAGGCAGAATGTTTGGCAAAAACTAATATTAGTATTTTACACACCAAATTCAAAGGATAAAAGTGACATTAATATTTTTTTTAAGCAATAAGTTTTTAGCATGAGGGGAGCGACAGCTACATACTTTAGTGATAAAAAGGCACTTTAATTAAATTACATTATTATTAAAGTCCAGTGATAATAACATCAGTTGTAAGGGGTTGGCAAAGGCAAATAATGAGTAGTTATTAAATGAATTACACTTAGTTGACTAATTAACATTTTATTTTTAAATCAGTGTCCAATTCCAAGGCTAAATATTTTAAAAAAAAATTCGTGGCTAAACGTATATAAAAAGGTTTTGTTTCTCTTGTATTATTCCATGAGCATAGTTTCTTTTGTATTCGGTAGATGTCGCCACTTGTGCTTAAAGCATACCGTATTGCAGGCATTATTTTTCATTTCTCTTATCAATATCGTAAGATGACATTTATATACCGTCTCTCCAACTTTACAAAGGTGTTACATTGACCATGCACGGTTCTGAAGGGTTCCTTAAGCACGAAACAGTTAACTGTCAACACTTAATGGGTGGCCATTAGATCTTGAACCCCCGTGGGTGTACAGCATTCGAGCTGCCCACGGAAAAACACAAGAGGAACAAAATCTTTCTACACCCGATTATCCACGAAAAAATTTTGTTTTCTTTATTCACGGGTACCAAACTTTACGTTTTAAATATATTTCGCAAAACATTTAAAAAAACTTTTCGAAACTAGTAAAAACCTTTAATTTTAAAATGTATATTGGAGAACTTGGCTATACTTTTATCTCAATTATTATATAGATTTCTCTTAGTTTCTGTCAGTCTGTCAAATCACAGCTCTCTAGCGTTTCTGGAAGTTGGTAATGTTACTTTTACATAACTTTACATGTATAGGGAAGGGGAGTAAATTATAATTTCGGGTTTTTTATTTTTTCCTATAGTTTTGTCATAGTTCCTATCAGTCTGCAAGGCATCTTTTTAGACTGTATTGTGTATCCATTTGGATACGCAGTCCTTCAGATTGGATACCCAGTAAACAGGAAATGGATACCTACTTTTGAGCCTTGGCCTTTTATAAAATATAATTAAAATATGATACCTAAAATACAGGATGTAATTTAAATGATGAACCAATCTTTAAGAGATGGTGCGGAAGGTCCAAAGCAGACAAAAAGTTCAAATAACTTTTTGCCAAGTTATAGCATTTTTTAAGTTTGGAAAGTAGGGAAAAACGATGAATTTTAAAATATCAAATTGAACAACGTTGCTTTTTTCCAAGAAAATATAGATAGGTTAAGGATACAGTGTGGCCAAATAATCTTTGGAATACGTATAAATTTCTCAATTCTTTTAAGAATTAATATTTTTATGAGCTATTAAATTTACACAAAAGAAATTGAAATAGATTTTTGTACATGTCTAAAGGACCCTTAAAACAAATATAAAATAATAATATTAGCACTATATTTTAACGATTTTTGGTAATAATTTTAAGTCTATATCTATCTATTTAGTTTTCTTCGATCCATCTTTGGACATAGGCCTCCCCCAATATCTTCCACTCTTCTCTGTCTGTCGCCCTGTTCATCCATCTAGTCCCTGCATGTCTCTTCAAATTGTCCGCTATCTCATTTGGGGTCTTCCCCTACTTCTTTTATTTTGCCAAGGTCTCCAGTCTACAATGCATTTGTTCCATCGATTGTCTTTCAGTTTGATATTTTGACCAGCAAATTTCCATTTTAATTTTGCTACATCTCCTCTGACATCCCTTACTTTTGTTTTATTTCTTATCCATTCATTCCTTTTTCTATCTGTTAGCTTTACATGTAACATTTGTCTTTCCATGGATCTTTGGGCTTTTGTTACCTTATCCATGTTTGATTTTGTAAGCGTCCAGGTCTGCGATCCATATGTGAGCACAGGAAGAATACATTGGTTATACACTTTCGTTTTGAGGTACTGAGGATATTTTTTATTTTTTTTTATGTAGCTTAATTTACCGAATGCTGCCCAGGCCAATCTTACTCGTCTCTTGATTTCAGCTGTTTGGTTTTCTTTGTTTATTTTAATATTTGTCTCAGATATATATTCATCTACTTGTTCTATTTTTTCTTGGTTTATTCTGGTGATATCTTCATCCGTGTTTGTTATGATTTTAGTTTTAGTGTAGTTCATACTCAAGCCTATAATTTTAGCTGCTGTATCCAGTTCTCCCAGCATTTTTATAAGTTCCTCTTTCTTATCTGTTATTAAGGCAATATCGTCAGCATATCTTAGGTGGTTCAAATATTGTCCGCTTACTTTGATGCCTATTTCTTCCCAGTCTAAGTTTTTAAAAACATCTTCTGGGGCCTGGTTAAATAGTTTAGGGGATATTGTGTCATCCTGTCTGACACCTTTTTTATGCGGATTGGCTTGGTCCCTTCGTGGATTTTGATTGATGTTGTTTCTTCGCTATATAAATTAATTTACCGAATGCTGCCCAGGCCAATCTTACTCGTCTCTTGATTTCAGCTGTTTGGTTTTCTTTGTTTAGTTTAATAATTTGTCTCAGATATATATTCATCTACTTGTTCTATTTTTTCTTGGTTTATTCTGGTGATATCTTCATCTGTGTTTGTTATGATTTTAGTTTTAGTGTAGTTCATACTCAAGTCTAGATTTTTAGCTGCTGTATCCAGTTCTCCCAGCATTTTTATAAGTTCCTCTTTCTTATCTGTTATTAAGGCAATATCGTCAGCATATCTTAGGTGGTTCAAGTATTGTCCGCTTACTTTGATGCCTATTTCTTCCCAGTCTAAGTTTTTAAAAACATCTTCTGGGGCCTGGTTAAATAGTTTAGGGGATATTGTGTCATCCTGTCTGACACCTTTTTTTATGCGGATTGGCTTGGTCCCTTCGTGGATTTTGATTGATGTTGTTTCTTCGCTATATAAATTGGCTATTAAATCTGTGTATCTGCGATCTATTCGGCTACTAATTAAAGATGCTTTTACTGCCCAGTGCTCAATACTATCAAAAGCTTTTTCAAAGTCTATAAACGCAATATAGAGTGGAATGTTGTATTCGTTGGCTCGCTCTATTAGAATTTTCGTGGTTAGCAGGTGGTCAACTGTATTGAAACCCTTTCTGAAGCCTGCTTGTTCTTTTGATTGATATCCGTCAATTTTTGTTGTTATTCTATCTTTTAATATTTTCGTGAAAAGCTTACAAATTACATTGGGGAGTATTATAGGTCGATAGTTTTTTAGGTCTGCCCTATCGCCTTTCTTGTGTAGAATAATGGTTACTGATTCTTTCCAGTTGTTTGGGATTATTTTTTCTTTTGGAATTTTATTGAGGAGAATATGTAGGGTATTAACTACAGTTTTACCACCGTACTTTAGCATTTCTGCCGTTACTCCGTCTGTCCTCCTGTCTTTATTTCCGTTTTGCTTATTTCGGGTTGTAATTCTGAGTTTATGTTCTTTATTTTTGTTTGGAGTTTCTTTTCTCGCGATGGTTCCCTTTTTGTTTGGTATAATTTTGTATAGAATAGCTGTGTGATATTTATAATATAGACATGGGCGCACCCAGCTAGCTTAATATTCGACATCATGAGGCTTCGGGCCCCCCCCCCAAGATGCCTCGGCACCCCCTCCAAGACATATTCCTGGGTGCGCCACTGATATAGATAATATATAGAGTCGGTCTTAGACATTTCATATTCCTGTTATTTTCTATAACTCTTTCAACTTTTATTTCTTGGCTCTTTCTTTTATTTTATTTTATCATTTTTCTTATAGTTTTATTTATTTCTGTGTATTCTATCGATGTTCTCTTTCCTTCTTTCTCCAGGTTCCGCCTTTTTTCGATGAGTTTCTTTATCTCTTCTTATATAAAATTTTCTCTCTTTTCACCCTTTTGTGCTACATCTTTTCCGACTTGGGTCATAGTTCTTATCAGCGTATCATTTATTTCATCTATATTTTCGTTTTCGCATCTTAAGTTTTGGGTTAGCTGTTCATTTAGCATTTCTTTGTATATGGCTTTATTTTCTGTAAGTTTACTCATGTCAAGTTGTTTATTTTTATTGTTAATTTTCCTTTCTGACCATCCTGTGATCACTGCCTGTTGTAAAGCTATTTAGGACTGTTACATCTCTAACAATGCTTTTTCAGTAGTCAGGCTGAGCCATGTCCACTTTCGTTGCGGTTTCTTCCTATAGAACTAATTAATTGCATACATGTGTCTTTCCTCTAGATAGTTCATTAAGGTTGTGCCCCTGTCATTCCTTTCGCCATATCCAAAATCCCCTATTTTGGATATTAATTTCTATTTATTTTCAAATAATTTTACCATTTAATTATTACCCTTATTGTCATGCATAATTTCAGAAAATGTCGATTTTCTGTTATGATTTTTAAGGAAGTTATAACAAAAAATAAAATAATAGCTGTTAAGTTTGTCACCCTTTATCTAAAAAACAAAGAAGTATAATGCAAAATATAATAAGAAAAAGTCCTTCTTTTGATCTTTTCTACTACATTAAAGTTTGCTATTATTACATCCTGATATTATGTTAAATGTTTGTATGTTATGGTAAGAATTTTAAGATATTTGAAAGTATCAATTTGGTCTGAAAAAAAAACCATTTATAAAAGTGGGCAAAAAAACCCGACAAAATGTTTTTCGTTATAACTCTCCAACTATAACACCAATTTTACCAAAGCAAAGAGTAGTTGGCAGAGATTGATTGATCGAACATTATGTCGGAAATGTTGGATATTTTTTTGTTTGTAAGAAAACTCTATCTTTGTTAAGCACAACGAGATAGGAATCGTTAAAACGATTTCGGTCCCTAAAAATTGATTTTGGCTTCAACTATATTGTTTTACAGGTTGTAACGATTGCCGAACCGATTTTAATAAAATATAAAGTGGAACAGAATGATTGCTTTTAAAAGATCACTATTAAAATTTGCCGTCATTGTAAAATCCAAAATGGCGGTCATAAAAACTTTAATTTTTAAAAAGGCTGTTTATTCTTATATGTTTTGAAAATTTTTTGATTTTTTTCGGAAAAGTTTTACAGATTATGCGATTGCCTTGCCATTTCTATGTGCATTCATTTCCTCATAAATTCATTATTACTAAACTGACAATAAAATAAAAAGCATCATGGTGAAATTCTCCGCCAACTCTAAATATTGACCATCCATAAAGGATAGTTGTTTCTTAGGTTACGATAAATTTTTCGACCCGACACAACGAGGTACTAATCATAAAAAAATAAATCCTCGCAACATACAAAGAAGTGATCCTTTCAAGAAGGACAAATTTGACTTTTTTTCCAACATCTTGGATTTAAAATTGTCGAAAAATTTCTATAGTTTTGTTCAAAGAGCAATACTTCTTTTGAATTTATAAGTAAATTATTGCAGACAGAAGTTAAAGCAACAGTTGGAATAACAATTATTATTTAAAGAACCACTAAACGGATTTTTATAGATTTTATAGAATAAAATATTAATGAATTTATGAGGAAATGATACTTGATCAAGTATCAAGGAAAATATGTAATTTTTTGAGACCGTGAGTCTGTCGCATGAGCAAAGCGAGAGTTACACATTTTAGGGATGAAAAATTCCCTTTTTATGTATGAGTTCGATATTAACTTAAATTAATACTGGTAAATTAAATTTGCAAAGCGGATTATTGACAAAAGTAACATTGTGAAGTAAATTTTATTAACACAAATTTATGAACCAATAATAATTCTCCAAATTCTTGGTTTGAAACTTGTAGACAATGATTTTGTTTCCAATCCCCCAAATGTTATTGTACGATATCAATAGAAATACTGTTAAACATATTTTTATAAATAATTAAACACAAAATCTCGCCGCAGCGAAAATCAATGCTGCAACAGTTTTAAAAGTGTTGGATGTAAAAAATTTGCGAAGCAAATGTGTTAATGAACTAATTTGCGAAGCAAATTTTTCTCAACGTTAATAAACTAATTTGCAAAGCAAATTTTTCTCAACACAAATTTGCGAAACAAATTTGTTAATAAACTAATTTGCGAAGCAAATTTTTTTCAACACAAATTTGCGAAGCAAATTTGTGATACGGATGTTTTCGCGTAGCGAAAATCATCCGTATGTTTATTACTTGAGCCGCCTCGGCCGTAACATTATTTTTATTTATTTATTTTTTTTATTCCGTCCCTAGCACCCCTAGTGTATCGCGCTCGAATTTTGACGCTTACTCGGGAACGCTTCGACGTAGAAGGATGAAATTTGGTGCACTGATTAAGAGCTTACGGGAGACCAAATAAATGTCAATTTTGGGTCGAATCGGAAAATTTCAAGTAGGGGAATAGGGGAAAAACCGTCAAAAATTGACTTTTTTTGATGTACCTCTATTGGCACACCATAAGTGTCCAGGGGATTATTCTAGAAACTTGAGATTTTGCACAAGTATACCCTTATGTGTGGTCAGGAAGCCTATTGTTTTTCAGCCAGATCGGAAAAAGCCAAGTGGCCCATTTTCGGGCTCTTCTGAATCCCTGCAGTGACGCATTTTAATTATACAATAAAATTGGTCAGAATTTCACTGTTTATTTGCCGTTTTTTAAAATATATCTGGTCATTAATCCAAAACTGTTTAACCCATTTTAACCAAATTTTAAACATTTGCGGACCTAAGACTGTGTTCGGTAACCGTATTGTTGGTTTTTAAAATTAGTTTTTGGTTTTTGAGTTTTGAGGATTTTTCAAAAACTATGCAAGGTTTTTGCAGTCAAAAATACTGAATCGAGAAATTTTTTTGCGCTTACACTTTTTGACAGTTCTCGAACTGCTATCTTTTTAAGAAAATACCAAAATATATTTTTTTAAAGTTCGACATTTCTAAGTTATACCGTTTTTGAGTTTCAAAAATAAATATTAAAATACACGCAAAAATCTCAACGGAAATAACACGCATTTTTACAAAAATCCCGATATCTTTAAAACAGTGGGTCAGAATTGAAAAGAATTAGACTACTCACTTCGCCAAACCTTTCTACATAAAACTTTATTTATAGTTTTAACCTTAATGTAGAGGGGCTGGTGTAGGGCACTTAATATTTATCAAAACTGTCCAAAATTAATAAAAATCTTATAAAATTAAAGGAATTTGCAAATATTTTTTGAAATATAATTGCTATAATAATAGGATTAATTTCATGTTAAAGAGCAGGGAAAAGTCTATAAAATGACATATATCATTTTTGAGTTATGGCAAATTTTATGTCCGTAGGTTTATTTTTAAATTATATACCGCGAGAAATATTGGTAAAGAAATACAATATTATAGACAAATTGGTTAAAATTGAAACTCTTTTTGATGCACTGTTTTTGTAGCATGAAAGGAGCGGGAGCTACAATTTGTTACATTATAAAAAATTATCTGGGACCTATGGTTTTTGAAATTTAACGCAAAATCTTTAAAAAGCTCCATAAATTTCAAGTATTGATATTTAAAAAAATGACAATATCTTCAAAACCATGCGTCAGATTTTGACGTAAGTTATACCATTCGCTTAGTCAGACCTTTTACATAATAATCAGTCAACAATTTTTTCATTTTCATAGAGCGCGCTTAACAAAGTAACCAGAAATAAAAATTATCTTGTAGATATTAAGAAATTCGCAAATGCCACATTAAACTATAGTATAGTAATACTTTCATTTTAATTTGCAAAATACCAGATGTCATTTTTAAGACAGTGTCTAATTTTAAGTTCCTAGGGTAATTCTTTGGACTATATACAAGGCCAACACAAAAATAGAGGCCACGACCCTGAAAAAATCAGCTGTTCTCCCGGGGCTGAATTTTACATTGGGTCTTATGGGAGGTCAGACGTTTTTTTATGATATTTTTAAAATGGCACTACAGATTTCCACGAAATTTCAGTGAAATATTCTCAGACACCGTCCCGATATTCCACCAAAGTTTTGTAAGGAATCAACATGATTAAAAGGTTAAAATCTTCAAAATTTAGCATTCTTTATTTTAAATTCAAATTACCCGCCATGAACCACATGCCAACTGATATATTTGACATGTATTTGACTTTGTCATCTGTGATTGTCACATTCGCTTCTGCTTTAAACTTAATTTTTGTGTAAGCTAATGAAGCGGCTCTGAAAAATTAAGGATTACTATAGATTTTAAAAAAATTGATCTAAAAGAATATAGTAAAAACAATCTCAAAACCGGATTTATTTAAAAATAAATCAAATATTCATGAACCGTCATTCCAACCTCAATATTTTAATGACAATCAGCTGTGTCGTAACGTGACCATCAAAAAAAAATCAGCCCCGGATGTGACGTCAACAAAGTGGAGGATCGTGGCCCATCCGTTTTGATAGCCCTGCTATATATTACGCAAAATGTTTGGCAAAAACTAATATTAGGTAGTATTTTACATGACAAATGCAACGGATAAAAGTGACCTTAATATTTTTTAAAGCAATAAGTTTTTAGCTTGACCGGAGTGAGAGCTACATATTTTAGCAATAGAAAGGCACTTTTATTACATTATCTTAAAATTAAATTAAATTATTCGATAAATTATTATTAAAGTACAGTGATAATAACAGTTAGCAGTTGTGGGGGGCTGACAAATAATAAGTTATTAAATAAATTAAACTTAGTTTTGACTAATTTATAACGTACTTTAATTTAATATAAGGTAAAAATTTGTTAAATGGTACATGGTTTATTTTTAAATCAGTGTCCAATTTCAAGTTTCTAGGGTAATTTTTGGATAACTATATTTAAAAAGAAACAAAAATTTTTCGTGGTTAAAGCATGTACAAAAAGGTTTTGTTTCTCTTGTATTTTTTCGTGGGCAAAGTTTCTTTTGTATTTGGTAGATGTCGCTACATGTGTTTAAAGAATAAGGTATCGCATGCATTATTAATCATTTCTCTTACCAATATCGTAAGATGAGATTTATATCTGTCTCTCTAGCAAAAGAGTTAATAGGTGTCCATTAGGTCTTGGACCCCGTGAGTGTACAGTTTTCGAGCTGCCCACGGAAAAAATACAAGAGAAACAAAACCTTTTTATACCTGCTTATCCACGAATATCCTAAACTGTAACGTTTTAAATATATTTCGCAAAACAATAATAATGGGATATTACCTTCAAATGCAGTGGATAAAATTGAATTTGATTTTTTCTTAAAGAAATAGGTTTTTAGCATGAGCGAGGCCCAAAGGAATGTTAGGTATAGTTTTTGCAAAGTCAGTTGAACAAAGGTTAAAGCCGACCATCGGCATATCCTTTAAAGAAATTGACATGGGCGGCGGTAGATATACTCATGAAAATTATTTCATTTAATTATGACGTAAACTAAAGAAATAAAAATAGATAATAAAACTTTCTATTCCTACACCTACAGAAACGACACTGATTTATTTTCTAACTCTGCATACAGCCGACTAAAGAGGTCCCGAAACAAAAACCTGAAAGCAACTAAAAGCGGATCTCAAAAAAATCTGCCAATCAGGTGTCTTTTATCCACCTGTGCTGGGTCGGTCAGAAAACACAAACTTTGTGCTCGGACCGCAAAGAGTCGCGCCTTTTCTCTGTCGATAGGGTTGAAATTATACCAGGAAGTTTTTATATGAATTTGCATAACTTTTGAAGGGCAGATTGAAGCAAAATTTCATGAAATCGTTAGAGCAAAAACTATAACGCTCCAATTGAATTTTTTAAATTATGAGTTTTGACGATTTTTCAAAAACTATGTAGATTTTTGCAGCCACAATACTAAATCGAAATTTTTGCCCTTTCACTTTCTTGCAGTTCCTAAGCCGCTATCTTTTTAAGAAAAGACCCCTGTTTAACGATGTATTGGTGGATGAGATTAGGAAAAGCAAGTAGCTCTTCAGTGGCGTCCGTAAATTGAGATTATTTCGAAAAAACATGTTTATTTTAGGTTTTATAAAATTTACTAAAAAATTACACTTTTTTTATTGTAGAATATATAATTTCCTTATAAAAGCTTTAATATAATGTGGGGTTTATTTCACAGGTAAGCCTACAGGGGCGTACTTATAAATATAAATTTTCAACAATAACCAAAGTAATCAATTTTTACAAATTGTGGAAGGCTTTTGCGGCCATATTTGTCGGCTTCTCGAAGACTGTCTTCGAGAAGCCGACAAACAGTCAACATCTCCTGAAGATGCCATCCACTCGAGATGGCGAAACGTCGAGAACGAATTTCCAACGACGACGGCCGAACAGCCCGAAAGCACACCCACCAATCAATTTTTATTACATATTTTGTCTAATTTAAAAAAAAACTACTTTTTACCTTATTATATCCTACAGCCCTTTTAGTAGAGTAAATTTGTAGGGTATTTTAATAAAAAGCTGCAAAAAGGGTATATTTTTTTATATTTAGCATGGTAGTAGGTAACATCAAAAGCTAAATTTTCAATCAAGAAATCCAAGATGGCGGCTGCCAAAGTTAAGAAAAAAAAATGAATTCCCTGTTTTAAGACAAATTAAATTAATTTTGATAAACTTACTTTAAGTCACTTTAAAACAAAATGGCGGCAATATTTAAAAAAAATCGTTTTCCTTCGATATTTTCTTTATTTTTTTGCGCGATATTTATTTTTAATACCTCATATTAAAGGCACTGACCAGCTCTTTAAACCTAGTGAAAAAAGTTATTAGTTTCTCAGCCGACATAAAGATGGCGTTTAATATGTCAAAAATAAAAGAGACCTTTATAACCTGTAGACCAAATTAAATGAAAAAAAAATTTTTTTTGGATTTTATCAATAGTAAGCCAAGTTTTGTAAAAATTAAAAAAAAAATACAATTTGACATTAAACATTTTAAGATGGCGGCCGAAGTTCAGATAAAAAAGTTATTTTTTTGTTCTTGTTTGACAGAACTAGTATTGCCGTGTAATATATCGATTTAGACTAAATAGGGGTCGCCGATTTTAAATATTTCATCGTAAATGACACATGGCTATTATTAATCAAGATGGCGGCATTCAAAATATAAAAACAACATTATCTTCTTGGTTTGGTAATTTTTTTTACCAAGATATGTAGTTTTATATTACTCTTAATTAGTTTTAAGTCATAATGTACAAAAATAATATAATTTATTTATTTTTTATAGATGGCGGTCGAAAAAGTAAAAAAAAACATTTTTGTTTATTTTTTCGAAATTTAACAAAACACAGATATTTCAAAAATGTCAAAAAAGTTGACATATGTCACGTACCGGGTGATTTGATTGAATGCATGAATGAATGAATGAATGAATCTCCGTTAATATTAATCTAAGTAACGTTTAAATAAGCAAAGTTAAATATTTTTTTCTAAATCATCAGAATCTGTCAAAAATGATGATGTCATACACTTGTCAAACTTTTGACATATGGTTTATTTTTTTTAGTAAAACACCCTGTATATAATTTTTTTAATTGATAAGACTCGTTTTTCTGATTTCAAAAATATATAATATGTGGACATTTAGACCAGCCGTTATTGAAATATTTGCATTTTAATAACCTAAATAAACAATAAGGATGTTGCCATTTTGTTAATGAATATAATTTTAAAAATGCAAATATTTCAACAACGGCTGGACTAAATGTCAACATATTATATATTTTTGAAATCAGAAAAAGGAGCTCTATCAACTAAAAACATTATGTACAGGGTGTTTTATTTAAAAAATAAACCATATCTCGACAGTTTGACAAGTGTTTGACATATGTCATTTTCGACATCAGATTCTGGTGATTTAGAAAAAATTATTTAACTTTCCTAATTTAAACGTTACTGCTAGATCAATATTAACGGAGATAGCTATTAAGTAAAATATGTCAATTTATTCAAATCACCCGGCACGTGACATATATCAACTTTTTTGACATATTTAAAACATCTGTGTTTTGTTTAACGAGATGTCTTGGTTTTCTTAGTTTTTTTTGTTAAATTTCGAAAAAATAAACAGTTAAATGTTTTTTTTTTACTTTATCGGCCGCCATCTTTAAAAAATAAATAAATTCTATTTTTTTTGTACATTACAATTTAAAACTAATTAATATTAATATAAAACTACATATCTTGGTAAAAAGATTTACTAAACCAAAAAGATACTGCTGTATTTATATTTTGACCGCCGCCATCTTGGATAATAATAGACATATGTCATTTATTATGAAATATATACAATCATTGACCCCTATTTAGTATAAATCAATATATTACACGGCAATACTAGTTGTGTCAAACAAGAACAAAAAAATTACTTTTTTATCTAAACTTCGGTCGCCATCTTAAAATGGTAAATGTCAAATTGTAACTTTTTATAAATTTTTACAAAATCTCGCTTACTACTGATAAAATAAAAAAAAATTTGTCAAAATTTTATTTGGTCTAGTGGTTGTAAAGGTCTTTTTTATTTTTGACAAATTAGGCGCCATCTTTGTGTGGACTGGGAAACTTATCATTTCATTTAAGCAGGTTTAAAGAACTGGTCAGTAGCTTTAATATGAGGTATTAAAAGTAAATATCGCACAAAAAATAAAGAAAATATCGAAGAAAAACGATTTTTTTAAAATATAGCCGCCATTTTGTTTTGCAGTGACAGGTCTAAATTTTTTTTACATTTTTAAAATGAGGATATCCCACTTAAAGTAAATTTATCAAAATTAATTTAATTTCTCTTAAAACAAGGAAATCATTTTTTTCTTAACTTTGGCATGCAGCTTGGATTCTGAGGCGGGAAATCGAGGATCCTCGAATGAAAATTTAGCTTTTGGTGTTAGGTACTACTATGCCAAATATAAAAAAGATACCCTTTTTGCAGCTTTATTTTACAAATTTACTCTACTATTTGTTTTCAAGAAAATTCTATAAAAAAATTTTTTTTGTCATTTTTGACAGTGACCCAAATATACGGACATCAAAATCCTTTACGTTTTAAATATATTTCGCAATATATTTCGCAAAATATTTAAGAAAACTTTTCCAAACTAGTAAAAACTTTTCATTTTAAAATGTATATTGGAGAACTTATTAAATTATTTTTCCATGGGCATAGTGTATTTCTTACCAATATCGTAAGATGAGATTTATATACCGTCTCTCTAACTTTACAAAAGTGTTACATTGACCATGCAGTATTCTGAAGAGTCCTTTAAGCACGAAACAGTTAACTGTCAACACTTAATAGGTGGCCATTAGATCTTGGACCCCCGTGGGTGTCCAGCTTTCGAGCTGCCCATGGAAAACCACAAGAGGAACAAAACCTTTCTACACCCAATTATCCACGAAGATTTTTTGTTTTTTTTATTCACGGGTACCAAACTTTACGTTTTAAATGTATTTCGCAAAACATTTAAGAAAACTTTTCCAAACTAGTAAAAACCTTTAATTTTAAAATGTATATTGGAGAACTTGGCTATACTTTTATCTCAATTATTATATATATTTCTCTTAGCTTCTGTCAGTTTGTCAAATCTCAGCTCTCTAGCGTTTCTGGAAGTTGGTAATGTTACTTTTACATAACTTTACGTGTATACGGAAGGGGAGTAAATTATAATTTCGGGTTTTTTGTTTTTTCCTATAGTTTTGTCATAGTTCCTATCAGTCTGCAAGGTATCTGTTTAGACTATATTGTGTATCCATTTGGATACGCAGGCCTTCAGATTGGATACCCAGTAAACAGGAAATGGAAGGTCCAAAGCAGACAAAAAGTTCAAATAACTTTTGCCAAGTTATAGCATTTTTTAAGTTGGGAAGGTAGGGAAAAACGATGAATTTTTAAAATATTAAATTGAACAACGTTGCTTTTTTCCAAGAAAATATAGATAGGTTAAGGATACAGTGTGGCCAAATTATCTTTGGAATAGGTAGAAATTTCTCAATTCTTTTAAGAATTAATATTTTTATGAGCTATTAAATTTACACAAAAGAAATTGAAATAGATTTTTGTACATGTCTAAAGGCCCCTATATTTTAACGATTTTTGGTAATATTATTGTCTATTTATTTTCAAATAATTTTACCATTTAATTATTACCCTTATTGTCATGGATAATTTCAGAAATTGTCGATTTTCCGTAATGATTTTTAAGGAAGTTATAACAAAAAAAATAATAGCTGTTAAGTTTGGCACCCTTTATCTAACAAATAAAGAAGTATGATGCAAAATATAATAAGAAAAAATCCTTCTTTTGATCTTTTCTACAACCTACTAAAGTGCTATAATTACACCCTGATATTATGTTAAATATTTGTATGTTATGGTAAGAATTTTAAGATATTTGAAAGTATCATTTTGGTCTGAAAAAAAACAATTTATAAAAGTGAGCGCTTTTCAAATATACCTGGTGGGCAAAAAAACCCGACAAATGTTTTTCGTTATAACTTTCCAACTATAACACCAATTTTACCAAAGCAAAGTGTAGTTGGCAGGGATTGATTGATCGGACATTTGTGTAAAAGTATATTTTTGTCCACCATCCTGACCCTTGAAATAGACAATAGACAATAGACAATAGACAACTTTATTAATCTTTTCAGCTACAGTAATGTAGATAAGATACGTCAAATACAAAAAATATAACATTAAGTGTAAATAATAATAGTGTAAATATTTAAAAAAATAAAAACGAAAACACATTTACAAGATTTGTATATATATGTATATAAATATTGAGAACAAAAATTTACCTTCTGCCCAACATGTAGTTTTCAAATTCAATTAAACTATAAAAAGTTTCTTTTAATAAAAGATTTTTGATTTCTTTTTTGAATCTTGGCAGCGACGTAGTTTGTTTGATTTTGTTTGGCAACAAGTTAAAGAATTTGCATCCAAGATAATGAGTACTTTTTTTTATATACTCATGGTTGTGTTTATGGATGCTGAAGTGGTTACGACTTCTAGTTGGATAGTTGTGATAAGAACTATTTAATGTAAAAATATTTTGGTGTTGAAAAATGAAAATGAGTAGTTTATATATGTAAATACTTGTTATTGTCATAATTTTATTATACTTAAATGCAGAGCGACAAGTACCGTTGTAAGGTATATTGAAAATTAATCTTATAAGTCTCTTTTGACCTACCAATACTCTTTCCACATCCTGAGCACTACCCCATACTGCCACACCATAGGCTAGAGCCGAGTATGCATTAGCATAATACACAGTAATGAGATTTTTTATACTGAGAGAGTTTTTAAATGACTTGATCATGAAGTAGCATGTATTAAGTTTTGAGCATACACTACTTATGTGTAAACTCCACTCGAAATGAGTATCGACAATGGTTCCCAAAAATTTTGAGCTATCGCTAACTGGCAAAGGGATGTCATTAAAGATTATATTGAGGTCGGTAGGTTTACGGGACTTTGTTTTAAATTCCATAAAGACAGTTTTAGAGACATTTATAATCAGATTGTTTTGCTTGCACCAGTTCGAAAATTCATTTAGGGTTAAGTTGATTTTTTCATGAAGAAAATTTGTGTCTTTTGCGGATACAACGATGGACGTATCATCGGCGAACATAAACACAAGTCCCCACGTGATATATTCGGGAAGATCGTTAATAAACAGCAAAAATATTAAAGGTGCAAGCACACTGCCTTGGGGCGTGCCTATGTTTGAAAATGAACCGAACCGAACCGAACCGAACCGACTTTTGTAAAGAATTTTAAGTTGTGAATTACCAGTGCGTTTTTGTAGCCAGTGTAGATTTTTTAGTTCCTCCATTTCCTTTAGCAGATTGTTGGAAAGTATATTTTTTTTTATTTTGAGAGGGCTTTTTGTTATTTAAGTTTTTAACTGGGCAACTTACTTGAAAACTCCAGATAACGCTTTCGAAGAAATGCTCAAAATTTTTGTTTATGTCGGTATTTGTAAATTCAATAGTTTGTTGATCAAACCAGAAATAAAAATGATTTATATTGCTACTATTAACAACCCTAATTTGTCTCATGCTCCCTTCAAGGGACGAGTCGACTATGGAGGATATATTGTTTTTAGAGTTATGCTGAACAATTTGACAAAAATGGTCGGAAAAACCTGCGTCAAAGTTTTTATAACTAAAAGACTCAGGGTGTGATGTAATGACATAGTCAATGCCAGAGGTACTGGTAGTATTATTCTTGTTGGTAAAAATTCTTGTCGCATCATGCACCAAAGAGGTTAATGCCAACGACTCTAAAATGTCGCTTAATATTTTAAAATATTTTTTGTCTTTACTGCCGGGCAGGCGGTCTATATTTAAGTCAGCACCATTGGCGTAGCTAGCCTTGCTTTTCAGGGGGGGCCGTGGCCCCGGTCTATCTTGAACAAAAAGCAAATATAGGTTTTAAAGAGTCGTGCAAAGTGTGCAATGAATAAAAAAAAATACGCGCATTAAATGTTCTAATATTTTAATATAACAAATTTAATAATACATTTACCAACTTATTTATATGTATACACAGGAAGTATGTGATTCAGCAATTCTACAAAGAAAGTTTTCTACGTCGCTGACTGAAAGCGTCTACCACACTGTCTAAGTCGACCTCAACATATTTTTCTATGAATAACAATGACAAACCTGAGTGTCTCTCTTGAGTCATAGTTGTTCTAAGCCAATTAAAAACTCTCCTCATGGCAGAGAAAGACCTCTCGCAAGTTGCACTTGAAATTGGAAGGATACTCGCAACTTTAAAAAGTTGGTAGAGGTTTGGATAGGTGTTTTCTGCTATATGTTGTTTGATAGAATCATGACCAACAGTTTGATTTAACCGAAAAATACAATTCTTTAAAACGGTAATTTCTGCTCTTAGAGTAGAAGTATTAATATTAAAAATTTCCCGGTATTGCTTGACGAATTTATTCCATTTAACGACGTGGGAAAACTTAATATGAAAATGGTTATGAAATTGTCACCAAAATCGGAAAATTTTCATAAGACACTAAACGCTAACCTCAAAAAAACTAAAAAGATAATTATATTTATTTTAGAAAAACAGTTTAAAAAGGTCTTTTATAACCTTACGACATCTACAACCCGATTTCGGAAACAGAGGGGCAAAGGTAGCTGTCTTTATTAAATGCGAAATTTAACTTACACTTCTATAATATTAATGTCGCCAATATGTATGAAATATTCAATATATGTTTAAATTTAAAAAATATTTTCGGGAAATTGCATAAGTGCAGAAAAGTTACCGATAATTTAAAGACAAAAAGCCTAATTCCGCAACACAAGGGCTTTTTCCTGAAATGTAAACATTATCTGAATGATTTTAAATTTTAATGCACCTATTTTATTTGAATATTTCCCGAATAATAATAGAAAAGTATGTATTTTCAGCGTCATGTTCTTTTACTAGTAGTCGGTAGGGGAGGCCTAAAATATCTTAGGGGGGCCTGAGGGACTTCAGGGGGGGCCAGGCCCCCCCTGGCCCCCCCCTAGCTACGCCAGTGGTCAGCACACACTAAAATATTGGAAAATTCATTAAGAATATTATTCAAGAGGTCCGAGAAAATGTTTCATATTCAGTAGATGTTCCAGGTCTGTATACTAAAAGTATGCAATAGTTTTCAAATTTAATTGCAGAGCATTCAATAAGTGTTTCCACAGAGTAGTCACAATTTTTTTTTTAAAACTGAGCACTTATTAACAACTTCTTTTTTCGCGAAGATAACCGTACCTCCGTGTTGATTTTGGGTCCTGCTAGAGTCACAGATTTTTTCGTAACCACTGGGTGTAAAAAAGTTCAAAGTATCGCTGGTCAACCAGTGCTCAGAGAGGCACAGAAAAGTTGGATTATACTGTTCATTATTGAGTTCAAGTAAATTTAATTTGTTGGATAAACCTTGTACATTGTGATGAAGAGCAGACCAAGATAAATTATTAAACGTTACTATATTTCTATTTACGCTAGGCCCTCTAGCATTGTCATTTGTGTTAGCCGTGGATATAAAAAAGGAGTCTGCTGGCTATTGGATTCATTTATTATGTTACTTGTTGATTTGGTTGCTCGGTTACTTATTCTGGCTGGGTTATCACAGGTTGGAATTGGCTGAGCGGTTTTAGTGTGCTGAGATAGGCTGTTTGTGGATTTGTTTACTACTTCACAGCTAATTTTGGATTGTACACTATCAAAGAATTTGATTATGTGATTAGCGATAGCTTTGCATATATACCATTTTCCGATTTTAGTTATGGTTCTACAGTCTTTGTAGTAGTTAGTCCGCCGTACTATACTATTTATGTCCATTGCATATTTGTTATCCACTTTTTGAATGTGAATGCTTTGGAATAGTTTAATATTGCGGTTGTAGATGTCGTCATTCAGTTTGGTATTGTCATATCTATGAGGCTCAGTTAATATTAGTGGATTAGTGTGTGTGCACTTAAGAATAAAATTACTGATAAGACCATTACCAGTGTTATTGGGCCACAAGATAACAACGTCCTTCCTAGTAAACGTTAGTGAGCCTTGGATTGCTGTCGTTATTAGTTCCGCATCTTGGGCATTTGGTTTTATTATTGCCAAGACTTGTCGCATATCTTTAAACTGCCTATTCAAAAATTCTCCAATATGTTTCCCTCTATTTCCACACACTACTAGAATCCTACTCTTGTCTACGGCAGATTTAAAGTTATCTCTGTTGGTATTTGTTGATGTGGCTGAATTGTTTTGGTGGTGTTTTTTTGTTTTCTTGCCAAAGTTTTTATATTTATTTGTAGGCGACTTAGTCATATTATTCTCAGGCTGAGTTCCTATATTAAAATATTTTTCGCTTTCTTCTGCTTGACTTTCTTGGCTTTTCATTAATTTGTTATCCGTTTGTGTTTCCTGATCCAACCAAATATTGAACTGTTTTTATTGTGAACTGACTTATGATTTTTTCTTGTCTTTCTATAATATTGTTCTTATGTTTTATGTCAGTGTCCAATTTTTCAATAGCTTTAGTCAATCCTTGGTTACGCAGGAATAGCTCTTCAAGCTTTTTTTTCTTTTTCCGATAGCTTGTTGCGTAGGTCACTTATCAAATATTCTGTTGTCTGCATTTTGTCTTCTTCTGTGCTGTTGTCCTTCGCAGTAATTGTGGTGTAGCTAATGTTAGGTGATTTATTAATGTTGGGGCTTGGGTTAGGGCTTTCGGTAAATCTGTCAACCAGATTTTTAAGTGCTTTGGATGCTATCATCTTCCGAGTTTGCACGCCAGTCGACCGTCCTGAATTTTTGCTGTTAACTCCCTGTTGATTTCTTGGTGACATAGATGTGATGCTGGAGGTTAGTATGGCAGTATTTGGGGGCTTTGGGTTGTGTAAATTCAACTTTTGTGTCACTTTCGGTGATCGATGTTTTGTTGTTTTACTGTTACTCATTTCGAAAATTTTGTCATTTGACCAAAATGACTCTTATCCTAGGCAAAAGATTTATTATTTTGAAAATTTATGGTTTTATTTTCTAACAAAAAATGTCGTATCGTGTGTGGTCTGCTATATATATGGTACTATAGTCATCTGTGGTGCTCGTTGTTTTGAATAAAATACTGTGATAAAAACTGGTATGGTACCCGAAATAAATAAGAGATAAAGATTGTTCCGGCATCCAATTACTGCATTTCTTATAAAAAGTAGCCTATTATGTTAAATAGTTACTTGCAAAACTACTTCTGTAGGTACATACGGTTTTAAGTGTCCTCCCTGCCAAAACTTTTTAAATTATTGTTAACTTTTCACACAAGTATTTTAACTTTATTACGGAGCTCTTTTGTTTACGTGTTAACTCGAACTGAAAGAGGCTTGTTTATTCTTAAGTTGGAAATGTGTGGAAATTTTGGATATTTTTTTTGTTTGTAGAAAAGCTCTATCTTTGTTAAGCACAACGAGATCTGAATCGTTAAAAACGATTTCAGTCCCTAAAAATTGATTTGTTTTTCAACTATATTGTTTTACAGGTTGTAACGATTGTCTTCTAAATCCTCATAAATAAATTTTTGCCGAACCGATTTTAATAAAATATAAAGTGGAACAGATTGATTGCTTTTAAAAGATCACTATTAAAATTTGCCGTCATTGTAAAATCCAAAATGACGGACATAAAAACTTTACTTTTTAAAAAGGCTATTTATTCTTATATTTTTTTGAAAAATTTTAGATTTTTTTTTTCGGAAAAGTTTTACAGATTAGGCGATTGCCTTGCCATTTCTATGTGCATTCATTTCCTCATAAATTCATTATTACTAAACCGACAATACAATAAAAGGAAACCCGGTCCTGCCCTCATCACAGAATATGTGCTGAAAGACAGGTCCATTTTAAAGGCTTTTTTCAGTTAGAAAAAGTGTTAGACAATTTCGAGAAAGTGTTTTGGTGAAAGTCGTTACCTTGGATTATATAAAAACGCAGTGAGTACCCGAAAAGTAATTTAGAAAGCAGCAAAGAAAACAGATTTCGCAAATACAACAACAAGTTGCGAGCGCACACCTACCTGGCCTTGCTAGACAGGTCGGCGACTCTGCTGTATTCGCTCACGAGTACTGAGTTTTAAGACAGGGCCGCACTGAAACAATTTTTAATGAAGCGTCGCCGTATAAACAGATAATAAAATGACTACCCAAACCGAACAAGTTTATGAGTACATGAACTTAAACCAATCCTCCACTGACTCTATCACCAATGCCACAACCTTGACCAACGGAAAATCCTACTCATCAGCAGCCTCTCAACAAATATTTCCGACAAAAGAACAAGCGATTTTTCTCCCAGCTTTAAACAATGTTGCACTTCAAGAGTACATTTTTGCTATCGGAATAAAGTTGGCCCTAAAAATATTATTTTTTCATCACGGATTTCAAACAACCGGATTTGCATTTACCTATCCAACAAAGAAATTGTAGAAACATTTATGAAACAATACAATTCGATTAAAATTAACGAAGAAACCATCCAAGCACGTCGCCTAATCACCCCAGCACAAAGATTAGTAATGTCAAATGTTTGCCCAACTATCCCCCACCAACTTCTAGAGCAACAGCTTATTTCGTTGGGCCTAAAACTTGTATCTCCAATTACTTTCTTGAAAGTGGGTGTTACCAAGCCGGAATACAACCACATCCTTAGTTTTCGTCGCCAAGTTTTTATATCGCCATCGGAAGAAATCACTTTACCAAGCTCTATCCTTGTTGAACATGAGAACCAATCGTACCGAGTTTTCTTTTCCCAGGATGGAATGTCTTGTCTTAAATGCAAACTTCAAGGTCATTTAGCCTCCCAATGTCCTAGTGGTACTAAAGAATCAGATAACACCTCACAAAATCAACAAGAAACTCCCGAGCAAAATAGAAATCAAGATACGCCACATCTATCCTTAAACGGACCTGAAAACCAACAAGTCCATAAAAGAAACTTTGAGGAAATAGTTTCTCCTCCCATTGACAATGCTACACAGGAAAACCAAGAATTTTTAAAGCCTTTATCTCAATCTAAAAAACCTCGAAAATCGAATGAAACTTTAAGTTTGGAAGCAGCTGAAAACATTTTTTCACCAGCGAAAGATTTTATCCAAAATCACAATCCTCCTTTTCATCTAAGCTACGATCAACTTAAAGATCTATTTATTAATATCCATGGCTCACCAGAACCCATCCCAATTGCACTGGAATACACTAAAGATTTATTAGGTTTAAATTTGATGCTAAAAGATGTTTATCAACATGTTTCAGCAAGAAGTACCAAAACAAAAATCACCAAATTAAGGAAATAAATTGGAGTCCATTTCGACCTAGTAGATGACGTTGCAAGCGACACATCACAAGACTCCAAAGCAGATTAATAAATATTCATAAAGTAAAAAAAAATAACCACTCAATTCTGCAGTGGAATTTAAACGGATATCTTCTTCATCTCGAAATGCTTCAAGTGTTAATCCATGAACTAAAGCCATCCATAATCTGCCTACAGGAAACCCACTTTGGACCCAACAAGGAATACTGCCCAAAACAATACAAAGGTTTTTTCTTGAGTCAACAAAACCAAGAGAGAGCTAGTGGAGGCGTAGCTATTTTAGTTCACAGATCATTAAAACCTTATGAAAACATTTTAACTACCAATTTTGAATCATTACCAGTATCAGTGGAACTAAATAGAAAAATTACAATTTGCAATACTTACATCCCACCAGATAAAGATTTCTCTAATCAAGAATTAAAAAATCTTTTCTCTCAAATTAGTTGTCCTCGAATTTTCACCGGCGACTTTAATAGTCACAACATAATGTGGGGCTACGAAACCACCAAACCTCGTGGTAAAATATTCCTAGAATGCTTGGAAAGTTCAAATTTAATTTTATTAAACGATGGTTTCGCTACTCGATTTGACGCACGCTCTGGAAAATTTTCAGCTATTGATC
Organism: Aspidapion aeneum; assembly: GCA_963576565.1. Lineage (NCBI taxonomy): Eukaryota > Metazoa > Arthropoda > Insecta > Coleoptera > Brentidae > Aspidapion > Aspidapion aeneum. Next base: position 147,864,041 of record OY755038.1, read on the forward strand.
TTTCATTAAGCGATCCATCCACAGTCACCTCTTTAAAATGGGAAGTAATTCCATCACTTTACCAAAGCGATCACTTCCCCATTCTAATTACCAATATGGAGGAATCATATCATACATGTAACTCAAATAAATGGAACTTCAAAAATGCGAACTGGAATTTATACCAAGATCTGATAGAAAAGAGATTAACGCCAACTTGTTTAGATGAAAATATTGATATATCACTTGAAGTAATTAACAACATAATTAAAGATTGCGCTGAAATATCGATCGGAAAAAAGAAATACCCGAAAAATCAAAAGCATGTTTCTTGGTGGAATGAAAACTGTGCAAAGGCAATACAAGAGAGCAAAAACGCATTTAATAGATATAAACGGCATACCTCTCAAGAAAACCTGATCTTTTTTAAAAAGCTTAGGGCCAAAGCACGGTATAAACTTTACAACATCGCTAAACTCAAATACACCTAGCGAAGAAGTTTGGAACAAAGTAAGACGAATTGAAGGCAAAACCAGTCACTCCTTGATCCAAAAACTGTCATACAATGGTGAAACATTTACAGAAAATAAAGCTATTTCAAACATCCTGGCCAAAAACTACTATTTAAGATCATCTAACGACAACATGGATCCGCATTTTTTAAACTTTATTCTGAGAACTGAAGACGAACTATTAGTATTTACCAATGAAAATAACTTTCTTAGCAGCAGAATTACTAAAATGGAGCTAACTGAATGTTCAACCAGCCTAAAAAATGCCGCACCAGGTCCAGACGACATTCCTGTCTTGCTAATCGTAAATCTACCATATAGTGCCAAAGATTTACTCTTAGAATTCTTCAACAAAATTTGGGTGCAACGTAAATTTCCAGAACTTTGGTCCAAAGCAATAATAATTCCGATTTTAAAAGAGGGCAAATCAGAGGTTAACCCAGAATCATACAGACTAATCTCGCTTACGTGTGTTATGTGCAAACTGTTAGAAAAGATCGTTAACAAAAGGCTATGCTGGTTTCTGGAAAAGGAGAACTTGTTAATACCCGAACAAAGTGGTTTTCGCCAAAATAGATCCGCACAAGACAGTATAGTTGAACTGGAATCTGAAATTCATGACTCATTTGCTAATAACCAAAACTGCGTCCCAGTGATTTTTTGATATTAAAAAGGCGTATGATACAGCTTCGCGATACAAAATCTTAACACATATCAGAGATTGGAATATTAGAGGAAACATGGCTTACTTTATTCAAAACTTCTTACAGATCCGAAAATTCCAAGTACGCGTAAATAATGAACTGTCGAATGAGTTTTTACAGGAAAATGGAACACCACAAGGCTCTGTCTTGAGTGTAACGCTCTTTTTAGCTGCAATTAATGACATTATTAAAGAAATAAAAGCTCCAGTAAAAGCTCGACTGTTCTGTGACGATTTAGTTTTAAGAATTAAAGGAAAATCGATCGAATCCTTAGAGACGATGCTTCAAGCACAAATTAGAAAAATAGAAGAGTGGTCCTATAGTTCGGGTTTTACATTTTCCGCAGAGAAAACCAAAATCATGGTTTTCTCAAGAAAACGCATGGGTCTCAGAAACCCAAACATCCAACTCTATGGAGTAGATCTCGAATGTGTGGAGACTATAAGATTTCTTGGTATGATCTTAGACCGTAAACTTAACTGGAGTCCTCATATTAAAACTGTGGTTAAAAAATGCCAGAAAAACATCAACCTACTTAAAGTTTTATCAAACAGGTCCTGGGGTGCAGATGCAAGCACTCTTATGACTATCTACAGAGCACTCATAAGATCAAGGCTGGACTACGGTTGCATAGCTTACAGTTCAGCATCGAAGTCAACATTACTTCCCTTAGATGTTATCCACAATTCTTGTCTAAGAATAATCTTAGGCGCGTACCGTACAAGTCCTATAGAAAGCCTTCTCAGTGAGGCGGGTGAACCCCTACTAGATTTTCGAAGAATGTACCTCTGTTTATCATACGCTACGGGCGTAATTCAGAACTACTCAAATCCAGCCAGATAGAACATAATTTATCATCAATTCCAAAATATCTATCAACTAAAACCAAACTGCACACCATTATTTTTTGAAAGAATTCGACGATATCAATTACAAATCGGAGAAATATTTCCACAATTTCTTGAACAACAAAATCATAGCCCGCCATGGCTTATAAATACACCAGAAACTGTAACATCCTTAAAACAATTTAACAAATCTTGTACAAACCATCTTCTATTGCAAAAAGAATTTCGGAATACTTTGCAAAGCATGCAAGACTATATAAAAATTTACACTGATGCATCAAAAACTCAGGAAGGCGTAGGAGCCGCCTTCGTTGTTGAAAATCAGGATAACTATCATTTTAAATTAAGAAAATTTACCAGTGTATACAGCGCAGAACTTTATGCTATATATGAAGCTTTGATCTATGTAGACAACAAAAAACAGAAGTACAGTGTAATAGTAACGGATTCCCTAAGTGCACTTCAATCAATTACCTCCGTTTACTCAAAGCACCCAATAGTTCAACTTCTTAAAGAACAGTTTTTTAAAATCCAAAATTCCTCGTTGACTGTGGTTCTCATGTGGGTTCCTTCCCACGTAAATATTAAGGGAAATGAGATGGCGGACTTACAAGCTAAAAACGCGATAAGTGACACAAACTCTAAAGTTCTAAATCAACTGTAGGTAGTAATTTTAAAACGTGGCTAAAATCGAAAATTCAATCAATGTGGCAAGAAAAGTGGGATAATTCTACATCCAAATTACGCGAAATAAAAAATCCGTAAACAAGTCGACATCTTTACCAAAATCTCGCCGTGTTCAAATAATAACAACTAGGTTAAGAATAGGTCACATTAAATTAACTCACGAACATATTTTTTAAAAAACCAATGCACCTATATGCGCCCAGTGCCGTGAAATAATCACAGTGAGACACATATTAATTGACTGCCCAAACTACAACAACCAGAGACACAAACACAAATTGAAAAACAATTTAATGGAACTACTAAACAATAGTGAACAAACCACCGATCATCTTCTCAACTTTTTAAAAGACTGTAATTTGGTACATTGTATTTAACTATTGTAAACTTCTTTGAGTGCGCTAATGACCTTAGTGGTCGATGCGCCTTACAATAAAAGAAAAAAATAAAAAATAAAAAGCATCATGGCGAAATTCTCCGCCAACTCTAAATATAATATGGCTTACTAAATCGAATTTGACCCTCCATAAAGAATAGTTGTGTCTTATGTTACGAGAAATTTTTCGACCCTTTTTTGAATATATTTATAAGATCCACACTCACAACGAGGTACTAATCATAAAAAAATAAATCCTCGCAACATACAAAGAAGTGATCCTTCCAAGAAGGACAAACTTGACTTTTTTCCAACATCTTGGATTTAAAAATGTAGGAAAATTTCAATAGTTTTGTTCAAAGAGCAATATTTCTTTTTTTTATTATTGAAATCGGTTCAGTGAATTTATAAGGAAATTATTGCAGACAGAAGTTAAAGCAACAGTTGGAATAACAATTATTATTTAGAGAACCACTAAACGGATTTTATAGATTTAATAGAATAAAAGATTAATGAATTTATGAATACTTGATCAAGTATCAAGAAAAATATGTAATTTTTTGAGACCGTGAGTCTGTCGCTTGAGCAAAGCAAGAGTTACACATTTAAGGGATGAAAAATGCACTTTTTAATAACTGTGTATGAGTTCGATATTAACTTAAATTAATACTGGTAAATTAAATTTGCAAAGCAACTTATTGACAAAAGTAACTTTGCGAAGCAAATTTTATTAACACAAGTATAAATTTGTATAGAAGTTAATAAGAACCAATAATAATTTTCCAAATTCTTGGTTTGAAACTTGTAGACAATGATTTTGTTTCCAATCCCCCAAATGTTATTGTACGATATCAATGGAAACACTGTTAAACATAATTTTTATATATAATTAAACACAAAATCTCGCCGCAGGCGAGAGGCTTAGCGAAAATCAATGCTGCAACAGTTTTAAAAGTGTTGGATGTAAAAAATTTGCGAAGCAAATTTGTTAAAAAACTAATTTGCGAAGCAAATTTGTTAAAAAACTAATTTGCGAAGCAAATTTGTTAAAAAACTAATTTGCGAAGCAAATTTGTTAAAAAACTAATTTGCGAAGCAAATTATTCTCAACACAAATTTGCGAAGCAAATTTGTTGCAATTTTGTTTATAAACTAATTTGCGAAGCAAATTTTCCTCAACACAAATTTGTTTGCGAAGCAAATTTGTTAATAAACTAGCGAAGCAAATTTTTTCAACACAAATTTGCGAAGCGTAGCGAAAATCATCCATATGTTTATTGATTTCGCTTGTGGCGAAAATCAATTACTTGAGCCGCCTCGGCCGTAACATTATTTTTATTTTTATTTATTTTTTTTTATTCCGTCCCTAGCACCCCTAGTGTATCGCGCTCGAATTTTGACGCTTACTCGGGAAAGCTTCGACGTAGAAGGATGAAATTTGGCGCACTGATTAAGAACTTGCGGGAGACCAAAAATGTCAATTTTGGGTCAAATCGGAAAATTTCAAGTAGGGGAAATAGGGGAAAAACCGTCAAAAAGTGACTTTTTTGATGTACCTCCGTTGGCACACCATAAGTGTCCAGGGGATTATTCTAGAAACCTTAGATTTTGCACAAGTATACTCTTATGTATGGTCAGGAAGCCTATTGTTTTTCAGCCAGATCAAAAAAAGTCAAGTGCCCCATTTTGGGGCTCTTCTGAATCCCTGCAGTGACGCATTTTCACTGTATAATAAGATTTTGTTTCCAATCTCCCAAATGTTATTGTACGATATCAATAGTAATACTGATATACATATTTTAATAAATAATTAAACACAAAATCTCGCCGCAGGCGAGAGGCTTAGCGAAAATCAATGCTGCAACAGGTTTAAAAGTGTTGGATGAAAAAAATTTGCGAAGCAAATTTGTTAATAAACTAATAGGCGAAGCAAATTTTTCTCAAAACAAATTTGCTAATGTTTTTTTAGCTCACACTACTACTATACTATAGTAGTGTGAGCTATGGTGATCCTACTTTTTTCGAGAAAAAAAATGTTGCTCCAATTTTAAAATTTTTTATATATCTTTGTGTTTCAGATGATTTTGAAACTTTTTTGTTGCACCGTCTGTCTGTCTGTATGTCTGTCTGTAACGACCAACGCGCATAGTAGTAGTAGTAGTGGGGGGTTGACCCGCAGGTCTGACAAGTAGGCCAGAGTAGGCCCTTTTTGCCATGCCCCAATTCTGTCCCTTAACCCACTCTCTGCACTTCCCTTTGATGGTCGGGTAACTCATTGGGCCTTCCTGTTCTCTTTACAAAGTCCAGTAAGTCTGCCCATTTGAGCATGTGCAGTTCTTCCTCGCTCAGAGTTGACGCTTCGAGTGCCTGTTGTCTCATCCTTGCGTAGGCCTCGCATTCTGCCACGAGGTGTCTTGATGTCTCTTCTTCCTGTCCACAGGCTGGGCAGGTAGGGTCATTCTCGACTCCTATACATGTCATGTGCTTCCTCAACCGGTTATGTCCGGTTAGAGTACCTATAAGCAGTCCGAGGTCTTTCGTGTCCGTCCCAACATCCATCTAATTCTGGTCGCTTTTGGACGGTCTACGAATTCTCTGGTCTGTCTGCAACCCGTTCCTGTTTCCCAGGAGTTTAATAGCGCGTCCTGGGCCCATTTGTTGAGTCCGCTTTGCACTTGTCTTTTTGTCACGCCCAAAAGTGGCTACGGTCCTACATAGGCGGTTCCTGCCCCGAGTCGTGCGAGTTCGTCCGCCTTCTCGTTGCCTAGTACCCCCGTATGTCCCGGAACCCAAACCAGCGTCACCCGTTTGCCATCGCTTAGGGTCTCCAGCGCCTCTGCGCATTCTTCCACCAAGCCATCAGCAATCTTGGGTGCGTTTAGCGCCTTCAGGGTGCACAGACGGCTCACACATCTGATTTTTGGCCAAAAAGGGCTTAAGGTGAAATGCCCAAAAAGGCAGCAAGCTTAGTGTCAGTCTAAAGTAAAGAGTCTAGTAGGCCTGAAAACACATGAAACAAAACTAATAATACTCTTTGACAGGCGTCAGAGATGATTTATTTTAAATATTGTTTTCCTGGTGCTTGAAACGTAAAATATTGTCAATATTTTAATCCGTATTGGCAATTTTTTTTCCTTGTTTTGTTTTATATTTAAGCGAATTTAAAATGGATTTGAGAGAGGAAGGTAAGTAGATTAGAGAGTAAAACTTTATGTCGGCTATAAACTGCCACACAGAGATAAATTTTATTTAAAACTACACACATCCAGGATTACTACAGTAAAAAAAAATTCTGCGTCCATATGCGCCTCTTCGATATTTTGACATTATTATAGTCTTTAACATAACAGTGCTAACAGTTGATCAAATAATCATACTCTACAGTATTTTATCGCACTAAATCTGAATCTGATGTCGAAATTGCGTTAGCACATCAAACTTTTTTTCTAACCTCAAAAAACTGGTAAAATTTTAGAAAATTTACAAAAATACCCAACGAAAAAATGTTTTTATGTTCATTTACAACTGTGTTATCTGCATCTATGTAAAAATGCTGAATACAAATTTAATACCCCAATTGCAATTGCACAGGTTTTATCTTCTTTTTTTCTCTCCCTCTTTTTCCAAAAAACTATCCACAGATCATGATTTATAAAAATGAACCGATTGTAACCAAATTTGGTACAGAGGGGCTTTTAAGGTCGCTGAATACGAATGTTTAGTCAGATTTTCAAAATTCAATATGGCGGCTCCAATAAGGGTACAGACTTTCAAAACTTGGCAAATGCAATATGACATTCAATGTTTTTGAAAATCCTATCCAACTTTTTTCTTCATTCATATTAGATATTTTCCAAAATCATCTACCCACCTTTTTTTTGGTCGGCGTCTTTCTGTACATACATAAGACTTAATGAAACAATCATTTTAATATTTTTTTTAGTTTTTAAAATAGCAACGTACGCCTATGATTAGTAATTCGAAAATTCTATATTTTTGGACAAATCAAGTAATTTATTGTCTATATGTAAGTCTATTGTCAAATAGTTTTTAGGTCATTATATTATGAAAACTATAATATCCCATCATCTTCATATTCTCGTGAATAAAATACTAAAAGAAAAAATAATTCCAAACAACTGGAAATAATCCATAACCATTATTCTACACAAGAAAGGCGATGGAGCAGACTTAAAAAACTATCGCCCTATAACACTCCTCAATGTAATTTATAAGCTTTTCACGAAAATATTAACAGGTAGACTAACAACAAAATTTGACGGATATCAATCACAGCAACAAGCAGGCTTTTCAGCCTTAATAACAGACAAGAAAGAAGAACTGATAAAAATGCTGGAAGAATCATAACAAACACAGATGAAAATATTATGATCAGAATAAACAAAAAGAAAATAAAACAAGTAGAGGAATATAAATACCTGGGACAAATTATTAAAGTAAAAAAAAACACCAAACAGCTGAAATCAAATTAAAAAATAAAAAATATTATTTGTACCTCAAAACGAGTATGTGTAGTAGTGTATAACCAATGTATGAAAGGGTTTTTCAGACACTCAATGTTTCTGTATTTGCAGGATGGTTTTTTCGTATTTTTCGCGAAAATTTGTCAATTTTCAGGTTTTGTTTCTTTATTCAGCAGAAACAAAAACTCAAATTTCTTCTTGAATGGTTGAAAAATCAAGTACTCGAGTAAGTACTACTTTAATGTTAAAAGAATTTTCTCTTACAATGTGTTTCTATTTTTTTTTTATACGTTTGAAAAAAATTAGCCTTGATGATGAAGTAATTTAAAAAAACTTCGAAACGCGTCGGTAGACTTATATCAAAAATAAAAAGAAGCTAGAACTCAATTTAGTTTTTTCTTTAAAACTTATTCAATTAAAATGAACCTTCTGGAGTTTTCAAATAATGTATATTATGTACTTACCCATGGATCCCAGACCTGGACACTTATTACAAAATCAAACATGGATAAGGTAACAAAAGCCTAAAGATCAATGGAAAGACAAATTTTATATGTAAAGCTAACATATAGAAAAAGGAATGAATGGATAAGAAATCAAAATTTACCGGTCATAATATCAGACAGAAAGACGATCGACGTAACAAATGTATTGTAAACTGGAGACCTTAGGAGGATAAAACAAGTAGGGGAAGACCCTAAATGAGATGCGGGGACGATTTGAAGAAACACGCGGGAACTAGATGAATGAACACGGCGACAGACAGAGAAGAGTGAAAAATATTGAGGGAGGCCTACGTCCAAAGATGGATTGAGGAAGGCTAAATAGATAGATAGAATAGATAATATTTTCTTTAAGTTTAAAACAAGCAACGTACGCCTATGACCAGTAAATTGATTTTTTTTTTGGCAAATTGAGTGAACAAGTTTATTATCAAGTCATTTTTAACCGGTTTTTATAAAAACCGGAAGTAAAATTATGCCTAAATTAGTTTTGGCCAAAAATTGGTTTCGGGAGCCCTCTGTGGGGTGGCTTGACTGTCAGAGCATATATATATAAGCTCCTCTTCGCTGTTCCGAACCTCTTCTAGGGTTGCCGCCATTATTATGGCGTAGACTTCTGCTTGAAAAACAGTAGCCTGCTCACCGAGCGAGTAGCTCTTCTGAACTTCTAGTTTTTCCACGTATACTCCTGCTCCTGTGGTTTGCCTCTCTGATAGTTTGGATCCATCAGTGTAGCAAACAAAAGCGCTCTCCTCAAACATCATTTCGTCTCTCTGCCACGCTTCCCTGTCTGGGATGTGGATTTTGTACCTCTTCTCGAGCCTCCAAGGTGCGTGTGCTCTGCTGACCGTCATTGACGTGAGGGGGATTTCTCTAATTGTCAGCTCTTCTTGATGACCAGCTGTTTCCCCTCTTCCTCTCCACTGACCCGTGTCCCTTAGACGTAGGTAGGTCCCCATCGCCTTCCTCTTGATCCAAGTTGGTAGCGATGTTAGTCCCAGAATTGTCTGTAGGGCCAGGATCGGGGTAGTTCTCATAGCTCCGGTTATCCCTCTACACATCAGCCCCTGTAGGCTTCTGAGTTTTAGGGATGTGGTCATTTTCTCCACTGCCGGCCACCAGACTATGGATCCGTATTGGATCCTCGGTCTCAGTATTGCCGTGTACATCCAGTGGAGGGTCCTGGGGGATAGTCCCCAGGTCCTGCCGACTACCCGTCGTAGCTGCCACATTGTTGCCTGGACCTTTACGCGCATAACTCAAAAACCGCATGCCCGATATTAATTAAATTTGGCACCTAGGCTGGGTCTCGGGTCGGAATGGTCCCATTTAAAAATGAACGAGATTCATCGATCACAAGCCAAATAAAAGGGTGGGGGTAGATTTCAAAAATTAGAGTTTATGTGAAAATATAGCGTGTGTGATATCAAACGAAAGGTAATTGAGCCTGGAGTTAAACAAAATAAATATGAGTAAAAAAAAAGGGTGGGGGTAGATTTCAAAAAATAGAGTTTAAGTGAAAATATGCCGTGTGTAATATCAAACGAAAGGTAATTGAGACTGGAGTTAAACAAAATAAATTTTAATTAAAAAAAAGGGTGGGGGTAGATTTCAAAAATTAGAGTTTAAGTTAAAACATGGCTTGTGTGGTATCAAACGAAAGGTAATTGAGCATGGAGTTAAATAAAATATATTTCAGATTTTAGTTATATTAGCTCCCACGAACACTATAACTATAGTACCTAGTGTGAGCTTATGTACCCATATATTGGCAGAGTATTTTTTAATGTTTTCGGCACGCTTGAAGAAAAAATTATGTTTAACTCCTGCAGAACGTTTCTTTTCCGCACTTGCTAGCCGAACTTCTCTACGCGTCGGTCGACAAATTAAAATCTCGTTCGGCAAAGTGACAGTTTCCTGGAATTGCCCATTTCGAGAAAAACCTCGGACTCGTCGAATTTGTATTCAAGGGGCACACTCTTTAAGCATCTTGACGTTTCTGAAGCAGGGCCAAAATAACCCCTTAAATTAAATAAGAAATGTGGGTCGAGTGGTACCATTTTCTGAATGAGTTTTAAATATTTTTATAGCCCTATTCAAATTTCAAAAATCTATCGATTAACTTTTGCGATATTTGAATTTTAATTTCCCATGAAACGAATTTTTTAAACAATTTACAACAAACCCCGAGACCCGTCGGTTAGTAGTGCATTTTTATAATTCATTTATGTTTTCAAGATACCTCCCCCTCGAGGGGCAAAACTAACCCTTAAAATTTGAATATGGAAAGTGGGTGAAATGATACCTCTGTTTAAAAGTCTTCGAATTGCCTTTACAGACAACAGTGTTAAAATTTTAAAAATCTATCGATTAGTTTTTGAGATATTTGAGTTTTAAGTTCCCATGGAACCAACTTTAAACCATTTTTTTAATTATTCCAACATTTTAAAAGAAACTAGTGCATTTGCACATTGGATTTATCTTTTCTAGATACAACCCCTTTGAAGGGTCAAAGTACCAACTAGGAAACATGAGTGCATCATACAAATGCACTACTAACAAAAATAAAATCGACGGGTTTTGGGGGATTCCTTTAAATTGTTGGAATAATTCTTAAAGACGGTTTAAAGTTGGTCCCATGGAAAATTAAAAAATCTCAAAAACTAATTTGATTTTTGAAATTTTAACAATGCTGTAAATGCATTAGAAACTCCTTCAGAAAATGGTGTTACTCTTTTCCTATTTAAATTCAAGGGTTTATTTTCACCCTGCTTAGGAGGCGCATCCTTCAGAAACGCCAAGATGCTTAAAGAGTGGCCCTCTTGAATACAAAATCGACGTGTCCGAGGTTTTTCCCGAAATCGCACTCTAAATACCGAAAAAGGGCTCTGTTTTAAGGTTCGTGAAACACCCTGTATAGATACACACAGTGCAATTATTGCTGTGATTTTGCTAACTGTGCCATTATCGGGGGTCATTGCACAAATGCAAATAATTGCTAGAGTTTGTTTTCGTAAAATGTGAAAACAAACGATTGCATGTATAAGGGAAATATTCGTATAAGTGTAATTTTTCGAAAAGATCGCTCTTTATGTGAGACTTTTAACACATGAAGGAAATATTCTGGCAGACATATTTTCCACCACTTATAAATTGATAAATTTTTTTTTATCACAAGCTTTTATAAAATGCACTAAAAATTAAAAAATAATTTTCTAACATTCTAATATTATCATATTAATAAAAGCGATGGCCGACTGATGGAAATTTTGACGATGTTAGCACGATAAGATATCCGTATCAATTAAATATCACTATTTACAAGAATCAATCTAGCAGAAAAATGCAGAGGTACCAAACCCACCCAACCCGACCCAAGATACCCCAGCATTTTTCTGACATAGGTAGCGCAATAGCAAAACATTGCGGTAGATCAAACATATCTTTGATGACCTGCTATGTTAATATTCTTTAAGTGTTTAGATCACTAATTTGTAGAATTAGAGAATAGGGGTCGAATTCCTCCTTTCCTGAAAGCACTCTTTAAAGGTTTGCCACACTGGTTTATATAGTGTTACCAACTGTAAGTTTATGGCGGTAACAAGATATAGGTTATGAAAAAAATGAGAAAAAAAAACTGTTGTGAAAATAACAATACATTTTGCCTTGCAAATAAGTGTTTTACTTCTAAAACATAGATTTACCACTGTAGTCAAGTCAAGAGGTTATGGGCCCAGCAGTCTAAGGTAGAATTAGAAGTAGAGAAATAAACATGGCGGGAATGCAAGGAAGTGTTTTGGGAACAGTGAAACCCTTTGATGGCGTCGGTTTTAGCAACTGGGAATTTAGAATGAAGTTGTTGCTAGAGAAAGAAGGCGTACTAGAGATGCTGACTGAGTTACCGCCAAATTCAAGTGCTACTGCTGAAGAAAAAGAAAAATTCAAGAAAGCAGATGTGAAAGCAAGAAATTTGATAGTATGGTGCCTCTCAGATAGTGTCCTAGAGATGATAAAGGGAAGAAGTGCAGCCAAAGAAATTATGGATGTGATAAAGGGAACATACCAGAAACAAGGTATAGCAAACAAAGTTATGCTTCAGAAAAAGTTAAGAAACATGAAGTACAATGAGAAGAGCTCACTAAATGAATTTATAGTAGAGTTTGAGAAGACTATATCAGAGCTGAGAAACTGTGCTGGTACAATAGATACAAGTGAGGTAATAACACAACTTTTATCTTCAGTTCAGCTTTTGTGGGTCAAAAGAAATATGGGAATAGAGAAAATGTGAAAAAAGTTGAGAAAACTGAAGAAAAAAGGTCACATGATAACAAATTGCCCATTATGGAAGACTAATGGAAAAGAAAGCTAATGTTGCTGAAAATGAGGAAGAAGTAGCATTTTTAGCAGAGAATATAGAGCAAAAAGTAGCTTTACAAGCTATGACAGATGAGTTATGGTTTGTTATTGATAGTGGGGCAACTAACCACTTGGTCAACACAATTGTTGGAAAGAATCTTTTAAATGTAAAGAAAGTAGAACATAGAATAGGCATAGCAAAAGTTGGAGAAGCGGTAATAGCAAGTAGACAAGGAGATTTAAAACTAGAAACTAAAGAAGGAAGAAAAATTCTACTAGAGAATGTTCTTGAATGTGAAAACCTATCTCACAATCTAATATCAGTAAAGAAAATGGAAGAAAAAGGTTTTTTGATATCCTTTTCTAATGGAAAAGTTACCATACAAAAGAAAAATGACATAGTAGCAATCGGAGAGCTAAATAAGAATTTATACAAGATAAAGCTAAAAGTAAGAACAGAACAAAGAAAAGCAAATCTGACAGAAGTAGATAAGAACTTAATGCACCGAAGAATGGGTCATACGTCAACATTTCCATGTGAAGGAGTATGTGAAGTATGTCTAAAAGGAAAACAGGCTAGATTTCCACATAAATCAATAGAAGAAGATAGAAAAGCAAAATATTTGTGGGAAGTAGTCTCGTCTGATGTATGTGGTCTAATAAATCCTAGCAGTTATGATGAAAAGAGATATTTTGTAACATTTATGGACCACTTTTCCCATTTTACAGTGTGCTATTTCATGGAGAACAAGAATGAGGTTTATGAGCATTTTAAAACCTACCTAGCCATGATAGAGAATAAGTTTAACAAGAGAATGGAAAGACTCAGACTGGATAATGGAGGAGAGTATATTTCAAAAGAATTCAAAGACCTATGTAGAGAAAAAGGTATAGAAATAGAATATACTGTGCCAAGAACCCCACAACCTAACCAAATGGCAGAAAGATACAACAGAACAGTCATGGAAAAGTCCAGATGTCTAATATTTGATTCAACATTGACAAAAGAATTTTGGAAAGAAGCTGTAAGTACCAGTGTGTATCTCATAAACAGAACAAAGACAACAACCATAAAAGATGGAAGAACACCTGCAGAAATATGGTACAATGCCAAACCAAATCTAGAAAATCAGAGTATTTGGAAGCAAGGCATATGTACATGTACCAAAAGAAGAAAGAGTTGGAAAGTTAGATAGTAGATCAAAAACAATGTACATGGTAGGCTACACAAGTAATGGATATAGACTATGGAATCCAGACAAAGAAAAGATAGTAGTAGCGAGAAATGTAGTATTTGATGAGAAGCTACCAGTAACAGAACTCATAAGAATAAATATTAATACAGATTATAATGATCAGAAACAAGAAGAAAAAACAAACAAAGATGAGGAACTAGCAGACAATGAAAGTAGTAATGAGAATGAAGAACAAGAGAAAGTTGAAGAAAACAAACAAAGACCAAATCGAAGAAGACAACGACCAGTGAGATTACAAGATTATGATGTAGAATTAATGGCTGCACTCTCAGCTGGAGATATGACAGAGATACCAGAGACCTATAAAATAGCAATTGAAAAAGGCTGGGAGAAGGCAATAAACGAAGAACTTGAAGCTATAGAAGAAAGCGAAACATGGAAACTTGTGCCAAGACCAACTGATAAAGAAATCATAGACTCAAAATGGGTGTATAGTATGAAAGAAAGAAATGGAGAGAAAATAAAGAAAGCTAGACTCGTAGCAAGAGGGTTTAAGAAGACAGACTTAGACGAAGAAGTGTACTCACCAGTAGCTCGTATGATGTCTATACGTATACTACTAGCTATCAGTATCAAGATGGAAATGGAAATACACCAGATGGATGTGAAATGTGCGTTTCTAAATGGGGAACTCAAAGAACCAGTATACATGGATCCACCAGATGGACTGTATGGTTTGAGGCAAAGTCCAAAGTGTTGGTATGACAAGCTAAACGAACACCTAGTGAGTATTGGATTTACTCGTTCTTTGTCTGACCCATGTTTGTATTTTGATAGTGAAAGTACCTTTTTATTAATTCATGTAGATGACCTAATTTTGATGTCAGTTTCCGAACAAAAATTAATTCAAATAAAAGAAAAGCTTTTGGAAACATTTCAAATGAGAGACTTAACGAGTAAAGAAAAATTAAAATTTTTGGGTTTGAATATTCTTAAAACAGAAAAAGGTATTTTTATTCATCAGAAAGAGTTGATTGAAAAAATTTTGAATACATTTGGTATGTCAAATTCCAAACCTAGTAGCATTCCTATGCAACCTAATTCATTTTTGAATATTTCAGATAGTATTGATGAGAAATACCCTTACAAGCAATTAATAGGGCATCTTATGTATTTAATGCTAGGAAGTAGAGCTGATTTAAGTTTTTGTGTGACATATTACAGTCAATTTCAAAAATGTTTTCAAAAAGTTCATTGGGAAAATTTTAAAAATGTGCTTAAATACTTAAATGCCACTAAAGATTTTGGTTTGATGTTTTACAAATCTGACCAGGAATGGAATTTGAACAATCCAGATATTTTATCAGCATATGTTGATTCAGACTATGGTAGTGATCCAATAGATCGAAAAAGTATTAGTGGATATGTACTTAAACTTTTTGATAATATTATTTGTTGGAAAACAAAGAACCAAGTTACACTATCCCTATCTAGTTCTGAATCAGAATATGTCGCGTTAACTGCATGCGTTACTGAATGCAACTTTGTTGCTCAGCTTTTAAGTGAGATTTTGAATATTAAAGTTTTTCCAGTTCAAATTTTTGAAAACAATCAGAGTTGTATTAAAATGGCAAGTACGTTGGAGACAAAGCGTACTAAACATATATATATTGAACACCATTTTATAAAAGATTGTGTGAGTCAAAATTTAATAAATCTAAATTATGTACCTTCAGCTGAACAAATTGCAGATATACTGACAAAACCGTTAAATAAAGTTAAATTTAATTGTTTTCGTGAGAAGCTTAATGTTATTACACTAAACATTTAGTAGAAAAACCTTGTTTTAAACTTAGATATAAGAATTTCGTAAAAAGTTAAATTTTTAAGTGGTTTTTCTATAATATGTTTATTTTGGAATTTCTTAAGTTTTAGATAGTAATTGAGATATCTTAAGGTAAAATAAACTTTTCTAAGGTTTTTTGTTAAAAATGTTTTGTTAAAGATTTTTGATTCAGGAAATGTAGAATTGAGTGGGAGTGTAGAATTAGAGAATAGGGGTCCAATTCCTCCTTTCCTGAAAGCACTCTTTAAAGGTTTGCCACACTGGTTTATGTAGTGTTACCAACTGTAAGTTTATGGCGGTAACAAGATATAGGTTATGAAAAAAATTAGAAAAAAAAACTGTTGTGAAAATAACAACACTTTTTCCTTGCAAATAAGTGTTTTTACTTCTAAAACATAGATTTACCACTGTAGTCAAGTCAAGATAGATTAACTTATGCTTTGATTTGCGGCCATCGCTTTTATTATTATGATAATATTAGAATGTTAGAAAATTATTTTTTAATTTTTAGTGCATTTTATAAAAGCTTGTGACTTAAAATGTTTTTTTTTATCAATTTATTTTCTACTTTTTAGTCTCAGCTATCTATTCTATTAAATGAAAATATTTGTTCAATAACAGAACAGAAAAGTTTATTCTAGATTATAATGAAATCGCTGATCGTAAGTTGTTTGGAAACTCATTTTTCCATTGGGGGAAGGAGAGGGTGATGGTAGAGGTAGAAATATATTTTTTGTTTGGGCTCTATTGCCATCGGACCTTTATGCATATACCAAATTTTATAAAAGTCATTTAAAGTAAAGTGGGTCAAAAACGCATTTTTTATGGAAGAGGGTGGGGGGTAGGGGTGAGACATTTTTTCATTATTGTTGTATTGTCATCGGACCACTATATGTATACCAAATTTCATCCAAATCGGATAATGGGAAGGGTGTCAAAAACGCATTTTCAATGAAAGGGGGTGGGGGTAGGGGGGGAGGATATTTTTTTTAAATGTTGTATTGTCATCGGACCACTATGTGAATACCAAATTTCATCCAAATCGGATAATGGGAAGTGTGTCAAAAATTCATTTTTCTATGAAAGGGGGTGGGGGTAGGGGTGAGAGGATATTTTTTTCCTAATACTGTATTGTCATCAAACCACTATGTGTATACCAAATTTTATCCAAATCGGATAACGGGAAGTGTGTCAAAAACACATTTTTCTTTAGAAGGGGTGGGGGTAGGGGTGGGAGGATATTTTTTTCTTAATATTGTATTGTCATGGGACCACTATGTGTGTACCAAATTTTATCCAAA
This sequence comes from Aspidapion aeneum, assembly GCA_963576565.1. Taxonomy (NCBI): domain Eukaryota; kingdom Metazoa; phylum Arthropoda; class Insecta; order Coleoptera; family Brentidae; genus Aspidapion; species Aspidapion aeneum. Next base: position 147,880,833 of record OY755038.1, read on the forward strand.
TAGGATAATGGGAAGTGTGTCAAAAACGCTTCACAAGATTTGATAGATAGTTAGATAGTTAGATAGTTAGATAGTTAGATAGTTAGATAGTTAGATAGTTAGATAGTTAGATAGTTAGATAGTTAGATAGTTAGATAGTTAGATAGTTAGATAGTTAGATAGTTAGATAGTTAGATAGTTAGATAGTTAGATAGTTAGATAGTTAGATAGTTAGATAGTTAGATAGTTAGATAGTTAGATAGTTAGATAGTTAGTTAGATAGTTAGATAGTTAGATAGTTAGATAGTTAGATAGTTAGATAGTTAGATAGTTAGATAGTTAGATAGTTAGATAGTTAGATAGTTAGATAGTTAGATAGTTAGATAGTTAGATAGTTAGATAGTTAGATAGTTAGATAGTTAGATAGTTAGATAGTTAGATAGTTAGATAGTTAGATAGTTAGATAGTTAGATAGTTAGATAGTTAGATAGTTAGATAGTTAGATAGTTAGATAGTTAGATAGTTAGATAGTTAGATAGTTAGATAGTTAGATAGTTAGATAGTTAGATAGTTAGATAGTTAGATAGTTAGATAGTTAGATAGTTAGATAGTTAGATAGTTAGATAGTTAGATAGTTAGATAGTTAGATAGTTAGATAGTTAGATAGTTAGATAGTTAGATAGTTAGATAGTTAGATAGTTAGATAGTTAGATAGTTAGATAGTTAGATAGTTAGATAGTTAGATAGTTAGATAGTTAGATAGTTAGATAGTTAGATAGTTAGATAGTTAGATAGTTAGATAGTTAGATAGTTAGATAGTTAGATAGTTAGATAGTTAGATAGTTAGATAGTTAGATAGTTAGATAGTTAGATAGTTAGATAGTTAGATAGTTAGATAGTTAGATAGTTAGATAGTTAGATAGTTAGATAGTTAGATAGTTAGATAGTTAGATAGTTAGATAGTTAGATAGTTAGATAGTTAGATAGTTAGATAGTTAGATAGTTAGATAGTTAGATAGTTAGATAGTTAGATAGTTCGATAGTTAGATAGTTAGATAGTTAGATAGTTAGATAGTTAGATAGTTAGATAGTTAGATAGTTAGATAGTTAGATAGTTAGACAGAACATCTGAAGCAAAATAAAAGCTTGTAAAAATGGGCCAGATTGCTTTTCTTCTAATATTCATGGGTTTTTCATCTTAGTGTAAAAGATTTAGAACAAAGAAAATAATTCGACACATGTCGCCCCCTTAGTGCAACAACTAGATAACTCGAAATTAATGTATTTTGAGTTATCCAGTTAAAGCTGACCTATTTTTCATTCTCTTTCTCTCTTCTTTTTAACGTAACATCTAGATATCTTGTACAACTTGTTTAAAGAGTGACAAGAAATAGATCGATAAAATGCACATTTTATAAAAAACATCTTGGGATTTTCTCAAAACTATCAATTTCAAGTTGTCTACTTGTTACTCACCTACTTTTGTACCCACCGGAAACTGACAAACGAGAACTAAAGCGGGCTAATCACGTACTATTTTCCAGGGACAATTTAGCGTCCTTGTATGTACTGTTTGGCAGTGGTAATCTGATGGGGAAGAGAGACAAAAAATAGAGCTGGAAAATGCAAAAATATTATACGGGGACACCTTGTATGTTGACTAATTTTACATATCTTTTATATAGGGAAAATTTTTACTTTAAAGTATTTAGTCGTGTGCACCCGGTAAGTGAAGCCAAGACGGCATTTTTATTGCATTTTGTATTGTTTGGGATCACGTACGTATTGAATTTTAATGAGCCTCGCTTAAAAACTACCATTCAGAGGCGTAGATGTAAGTAACAGCATTAAATTAAAATACATTGGGGGTCTTAGACGGCATTCTATAATCACTTGCTACGAAATGATTGTTCACATCACAATTTTAAATTTAATTTTTAGAAGCTACGAAAGCCGAATTTCCTTTACTGAGTGTTGGGTTCACGAAAACCTCAACCGACTCTTGCTGCTCTGCATTTCCAAAGTATAAGAAATGTATACGCTATTAAAGTTACTTACCTTATCTTTGGAGATATTTGAAAATAATATATTTTTTAAGAAAACCTATTTTTTAATGTTAGAAAAACATGTCTTTTTCACTGTTAAGAAAACAGTATTATTTGAACGTTCGAAATTTTTTTTTTAAAACATTCCGTTTTTGATCTTGGAAAAATATTTTATTATCAATGTTATTAGAAAAACAAGATTATTTTTGTAACGTCAGAGAACGGGTTATTAATCTTGTTTTTCACTATGAATATAACGTTTAAACTAACATCCAACTTAACGTTATGTTTTTCAATTAAACATTATTTTGACGTTATAAAAATTTACATAAAGTTTCTATAACTATTATAATTTATCATAGCTATAAAATAAATAGTTCTTTCGAATATCAAGGCCCGAAAAGATAAAAACCTAGTTGTGGACAAGAGCCAATGGAGCCCACCATTATCTACAACAAAAGACTTACAAAGACACTGTCAAGTAGAGAGGCCCGTAGTTTGTATATAATAATTACATAAGACGGAGACACTCGCATGGTCCAAACTAGGGTTGCCAACCGTCCTCCAGCCAGGAGGACAGTCCTCCTTTGAGGCAAAATGTCCTCCGTCCTCCACAGACCCTGTGGAGGACGCCATTTGTCCTCCTTTATCAAAATTATGTGCTTAAATCAAAAATAACGTGATAAAAAGACATGAGAAATGACCCGAACTCATAGTTGTTCCCCATTTTTTTTCTCTGTCATCCATATAAAATAACACATTTAAGAAATAAATATACCAAGCCTGAGGAACGTCTGTAAAAACAGCCCTAAGCAACGGCGGCATCATTCGTAAGTTTTCGTCACGTCTCCCGCGGCAAAGCAAAGGTCAGTCAAGTCACAAAAGAGCTACACAGAAGCGACAAAGCGCCCTGCTTCCAAAATCGAGTGGTGCGGATGGACAACATATCACACTGAAAAAAAGTGCGTGCGAGGTGTTAAGTACACTAAAAAAACAGCGTAAATGTGCTTATGTGGGAAAAAGTGTTTTACATTCTTATTTAAATGATGAACATGGGCAAATAAATAGATGTACTAATGTAAACTTTTGCACGCATATATAAAGAAAATAATGTTCTTTTAAGTTGCAAAATTCCCGTATGTAGGCAGCAAAATGTTTTTATTGAATTTGACAGATTAAATCAAAGAGAATATTATTAAATGCAACAATAAAATTTTTCGGAGAGGACGGGGCTGTACTTAAGCATTTTTATTGGGACAAAATTGTTTCAAAAACGCTCCATTTTGAAAAGTGCACCATGACCATCATATATTCATTTTATTAAAAGTCCGCCACGTCCACGAGTTGTTCTAGTCGTTAACGTCTGTTAAACGCATATTTTGGCAGTTTTAAGCTTGTGAGTTTTTGTAACCTTTGTGCTTTATTAGAGTGATAAGGAAAGGATATCATTGTGCTTTTCGTGAGTGTCAATCCAAATATCTATTAATATAAAAATTTCGATTTAGATTCTGACTTTCTAGGAATCGCTCTTGCTTGGCTTAAACTAACATGTTAAGAAAATGAGCCAAATCAATTAATATACAGGGTGGTTTAGTAGGTTGATTTGATAAAAAGTGTTAAGAGTAAAGTAGTAGGAGATATCAGAAAAGCTTATTAAGAAAAGTTGTTTATAATTAAAAGTTACGACATATTCTTATTTTTCACACTTTTGCATCTAAACTACTCTTCTTAATAACATTTTCCGATATCTTTTAAAACAAGGGTATTTTACTCTTAACACTTTTTATCAAATCAGCCTACTAAACCACTCTGTAGATTAATTAATTTGATCCATTTTTTTAACATCTTAGTTTCAGACCAAGCAGGCGCAATTTCCAGAAAATCAGAATCTAAATCGAACAATTTTTGTCATTTATACCTTAGATCATCAAATTAGCATACTAAACCACCCTGTATAATAATTGATTTGGCTCATTTTTTAACTTCTTAGTTTGAGACCAAGCAGGCACAATTCCCAGAAAATGAGAATCTGGATCAAAATTTTTTGGTCATTTATACCTTACCCGACCTCAATCTGTGGACATTAATTTTTATATTAATAGATATTATATTAGTTTAAAAAGATGTACATTTATATATAATAGGTATGTATTATTTTAAAAAATGCATTTATTGTATTTATATATGCGTGTACATAAGAATTTGGGGACGCCCTGTACATATTTTAATATTAATAACTGAAATAAATTAGTCGTGACAAATAATAACTTTATAATGCATTTTTTTTTAATCAACATAATTTTATAAGAGTGATTGTGTATATTAGGACTTTTTGGACACCCTGTATGTAATTATTTAAGTATCAAATATAATAAAGCGTACAAACTGCTAGTATGACGTAATTATTATAGCTTTTTAACTTTTTACGTTTTTTAAACCAAATTTAATTTGTTTTTATGTATCAAAAATTTTAAAATCCTCTGTATATATTCTTAGATTAATCCTATAATAAAGCATACATATGATATAACTAGTCGTTTTTTTCAAATTAAATAATTTACGACTTTCTTGTCTTACGAGGTAAATATTATTTTTTTTCCGTGTAAAGTTTCGTGCTTCTTCTCTCAGTGTAAAATGTTGGGTTAGTGTCAAGTGACGTCACGAATTCGATACCCATAAGAGCAATGCTTTACCTGTCATGTTGTCGCTTCTGGTGTAACTCTTCTGAGGTCAAGTGTTCTGTGGTCAGTCCGGCACAAAAAGGGCATAGACGATCGCGCATAGAAGATCCCAGAAGTTGTACCCTATGTTTGCCTCCAAGTTTTGGTTTGTTTTACTATTTTTTCTCTTTACTCTTGGGGTATAGTAGTCTGTAGTAAGGTAAGTAAACAGTCACTTAAGGCCGCTTGACATGGTGCATGACAATAAAATTTGCAGACAAATGTATGAAATTTTGCCCAGGTGCATGCACAGTACAAATCCAGCTGATTGTTGCAGGCAATCCATTTTTATCGGTCCGGTGCCATTTTTTTGCATGCAAATTGTACTTGCATGCAAACTGGGGAATTTTTACCTAGATTCTGGGAAATCCATGCACATTGTCAAACGAAAAGAAGATTTTTTGCAGGCAACAATTTGACCGAAATTTTTTGCTTGCAAATATTTGCAGCGCGTATGCACCATGTCAAGCGGCCTTTAAGGCTCGGCCCACCAAACTGTCTTGCCCATATAAATAAATTCATTTTTAAAACTTGTTTTTTAAATAACTATTAATTTTGATTGGGCTGTTTCAACAGCAAAATATTTTTATTTTAATTTTTACTTTAAAATGAGTCTCAGTGGCGGCTCGTGGTCATTTGCAAAGGTGAAGCAAAACAATGACATAAAGGTACTCGCCGCAGGCAAAAAAAATTAGGCATCATGATCAAAAACATTAATTTTGAGCCTTAAAAAGTAGTTATTTTACCCATTATTGTAAAAAATAATATGATATTTAAGCTCCTGATTAATTTTTATCTGTATAAACCAAGCACACAATACGTTTCTGTTTTGAAACTACAGAATAAACCATTTGTATCTCCTTTTTTAAGTTTCACCTCCCAAGAAAATTTGTTTGGTGTTTGTGTTGATGTTTCGTATATATGTACCTGTTATTTAATAAATGTGTTTTGAAAAAGATGTTTTTTTAATTTAAAAAATACATACCAATATATATACGTACCTACCTAGTATTTTTATATTATGTTTATAAGTATAGAGCTTTATTTTAAGGAACGTACACTAGAATTTTTTTTTTAATTGTGAGATCATATAAAAATATCCTCCATTGGCTCCAGTGGGAGTTGGCAACCCTAGTCCAAACCCATAGATTTTCAGACCCACCTGAAAGTAATAACCCGCCAGTGGTGCCTTGCGGTCTGCGAGACCGATGCAAAGAAAAAGCTCGTTCAAAAAGCCAACCCAGAGCCAAGCGACCTCGCGCCCAATTATATTTGTTAAATTTAGCCACAACAAAACTATTTTTTAAATATCTTCAAAACTAAGTCAAATTTTGACTTGCGGATTTCAGTAATATCTTAAATGAATATCGCTTGACAACTTCAAGTAAAAATATTAGTAGGTTTGTATCTGATTTTTTAAAGAAATTTAAGTTTTTTGGTTTGGTACTTTTAAAAAATTTCCTCTTTCGATAAAATTTTCATTTAAATAAAAAACCAAGATATTTGCATTTTTTAGGGTTTTCTTAATAAGTCAAATAAATAATAAGAGTCGGTTTGGTTACCACGTAGAAGAAATTATTTTTTAAATAAAAGTTTTCATTCCATCCAGGTAGGGAAGTGAGAAAAAGGTACAAGTGAGAGGTCCGAATTATACAGAATTTTTCAAGGAATACGAATATGATAAAATGTGTGTATGTTTATCATAGAGTTTTGTCATAAAATACAATTTTTATAGTTGGGAGGTGTTATTACTGCCCCCTAGCGGGGAGCTACAGAAACAAAAACATTTTAGGTGAATTTACAAGGCCCGATTTTGTTATAAAAATTTTTTCCCGAAGTCGTAGCTGTACTAGTATCTGAACATATATTAAAATCTCCGCCATTGAAAAAAGAGAGGAAACGTGTTTTCCAGCTGTCTCTCTTCCCCATGAGATTATTCCTGCCATACTTTATATCGGCGAATCCTCTATCACATGCAGGGACGCCAAATTGCCGCTGTAAATTGCAGTGTCCTCCCAAAACTAGACAACAAACAATATTTTTAATAGATTTATTTAAAAAAACCTAAAGCTTCCCTTACGACATGACTGTCTAGTTCTTTTTATTATCTGTGGTTAACAACAAGCGATTAATTGGGTGAACTTTTTTAGCGTAAATAATAACAAGCCGGCAGCGCCGCGTGGGGCAAGGTTTCAATTTCACCCATTTTTCAGCGAGGTATGGGTGGATGTTCTCGTGCGAAAACGTCCGTAGCCCTTCCTAACGTTGACGGTTCTATCCTTAGTGAAGACGTATGAGTTTATTTTGATTTGGGGTATGTCAGTAGTAAATAGCCTTGCCGGTCGCGTGTCATTGTTTGTTTTAGTTATCGTTTGTTTATAAAATGGAAATAAATACCGTCGATTACATAATTAACTGTGCAAATTTAAATACGTTGACATATGAACTTCGATTACAAATAAAATCTTTAGGGCCACACAGACCGGACCTAAAAATTAACCACAATTTTAGTACAAGCAATACCGAGGGGTGTTCCAAAAAAACATAATAGAAAATTTAATAAAAAATTATACGATGCTGAGAACTGGGTGTGCGATTGTGAAAAAATAAATGGTTTTTTTGCTTTATTTGTCTTGTTATGAACAATCCAGGAAGTGATCCTGCCTGGGTGGCAAAGGGAATGTGTGATATCAAGCACTTTAGTGAAAAGTTAAAAAGACACAAAATAAGTGGTATTCATTTAAATAACTACATAGAATTTTCTATGCTAGGCAAGACTCATATTAGTTGCCAATTGAATAGTGCCTATTGGGAAAAAAACACATAGTGAAAATGTAACAAAAAATGGAAAGTTGTCCAAAGAGGTACAATCTGTTCAAGTTTTTCAAATATCATCTTTAAAAAAGGAAATTTTTTTAAACATAAATCAGTTTTATAAACTTTAAACATTTATTTATTAGCGCACTGTTGCCAATTTTCAGATGACAGCACGTGACAATTTTGACCAATAAAAAAGCAAAAAACTTTGACAGACAATTAACCAAATACAGAGGCTTTTTCTCGCGTCCAACTGTTTTAAAAAGTTTTAAAACAGTGACGTACCGTTTGACGTCATTGTTTTGATAAGTTTGCTTCGCTCACCCCGTCAGGGGTCCGATTCCCAACCATACAAAATGTTAGTGTTCTATTATGGAGCGGGAACTCTTGTCGGGTGTCCATTAAGCGTATTATCTGAGCGGATTTTTTTTTTCTTAGGCTCCGATTGGTTGATTAAAAAATTTGAACCAATCAAAGCGTGTGAAAAAAAAATCCGCGCGAATAACACGCTCAATGGACGCCGGCTTTATCCTTTACCTCGTTATTAGGGACTTTTGCAATAAAGCCAGGCAGTAATTGTGCCGGGCACTATTCTGACTGTTTCGCATTATAAGAACAGCTGTCTTCTTTTAAAATTAGGCCTTTGTGTATTATAAGAGCCGGAATTAATAGTGCCGCCATTATTAATGGATTTATAAATTCGACTTTGGTATGTCAATTTTGAAAGAAGTTTTGAATGGAAAACTATTAGAATAGTGCCCGGCACTATAACTGCCTGGCCTTATTGCAATAAGTCCCTATTAACACGGGTCACCTAATAAATTTGTGGTTGCGTCGTACTGAATTTTGGAAAAAATATTTTTTTTTACGTTGCCAGATTTATAAAGGGTATGACTGGATGACCATGGAGCGTTTTATCCGCTCGGATTTATCTTTTACTGGGCTCTGATTGATTGATTTAAAAATTTTAGCCAATTAAAGCCTGAGATAATACGCTCCTTGGACAGCTGGCTTATTTGGAGTATTTTCATGACTATTTCCTATTCTGTGAGCTAAAGAAAGAAGCTGGTTGACTGAAATTTGTGATTTTTTTTTCTTGTGATTTAAGGCAGTCCATAAATTACATAGCGGGTATAGGGGTGGAGTTTTACAAAGTTTGATAAGGTGTTAAACTTTGTTACGTAACATTTGTTAGCCTACATAAAAATAATGTAATCTCAGCTCCAATGTGTACTATTAGCTGGATGAAGGTAATGTTCTAGTAATACATTTGGCTCACACTACTACTATACTATAGTAGTGTGAGCTATGGTGATCCTAATTTTTTCGAGAAAAAAAAAGTTGCTCCGATTTCAAAATTTTTTATATATCTTTGCGTTTCAGATGATTTTGAAACTTTTTTATTGCGCCGTCTGTCTGTCTGTCTGTCTGTCTGTCTGTCTGTCTGTCTGTATGTCTGTCTGTCTGTCTGTCTGTCTGTATGTCTGTCTGTAACGACCAACGCGCATAACTCAAAAACGGCTTGCCCGATTTTAATGAAAATTGGTCCCCAGGCTAGGTTTGGGGTCGAGATGGTCCCATTTCAAAATGAACAAAATCCACTGAACACAAGCCAAATAAAAGGGTGGGGGTAGATTTCAAAAATTATAGTTTATGTAAAAATATAGCGTGTGTGATATCAAACGAAAGGTAATTGAGTCTGGAGTTAAACAAAATACATTTTAGTTTATTTAAAAAAAAGGGTGGGGGTAAATTTCAAAAATTAGTTTTTAAGTGGAAATATGGCGTGTGTGATATTAAACGAAAGGTAATTGAGTCTGGAGTTAAACAAAATACATTTTAGTTTTTAAAAAAAGGGTGGGGGTAGATTTGAAAAATTAGAGTTTAAGTCAAAACATGGCTTGTGTGGTATCAAACGAAAGGTAATTGAGTCTGGAGTTTAATAAAATAAACTTCAGTTTTTAGTTATATTAGCTTTCACGTAGATACACTATAACTATAGTATCCAGTGTGAGCTTAGGTGCCCATAGATTGGCAGAGTTTTTTTTACTGTGCAGTTCTTTTAGGGGTCAGGACAAGTCGCCGATTCACTTTTACTTCTTTTCAATTTTATTTGTTTGGCGTCCTAACCTAAATTATGTCCAGATACCACTATCTTCCTCAAAAAATAAGAAAAATCGTTAAAAAAAATTAAGAACTTAAAAAACTGCTTTGTGAAAAAAGAAAGAAAATGTTTTTAACAATTATTTAAAAAATTGTTTTACCGATAAATATTTTCTATTCAGAATAAAATTTTAAACTAAAACCATGGCGGCGGCTAGTTTTCCCGGTGGGGAAATGGGTCAGCGCCAAGTTGGTTCGGCGGCGATATGGGATCGCCGAAATTTTCTTATTTCCATTTATTTCTACCGTGCACAGGCAAAAAAGATAGTTGCAAAAATTAAGTTTTGACATATAATCTTTTAGGACGACATTTTTTTTCTTCTAGATTATAAAAATAAGAAGGGTGTAAACGGTATGATAAAGTATGCCAAAATAAGAAAATACCTCATATAACATGGAGGTGCTGTTTTTAAAATGTAGGATTATTAATGTTTGAGAAGAAAGGCAAAAAATTTAAAAAAAAAATACAATACGGCAATGCTAAATGATTATCTCATTATGATTAGAAAATGTGATTTTTTTTTAAATAAAATGCATGTTAAGGAGATAGTCAAAGTTATCTCCTAAAGTGATTATTGTTATTTTAAAAAATTTTAATATTTTGTTTGTGCTAATATAAACTTAAAAATATTAATGATATGATGTGCCTAGATACCTGTTTCTAATAACATAAAACAGCAAAAGTTTATAGCCTAAAAAAATTGTGTGTGCTTAAGACCACACGGCAGAAGTGTAAACTTCAACAAGGCGAAATTAATAATACTGGCCTTCATCTGCATCATCATATCGCTCGCTGAATGTTCCTTTCACAGTTAGTCGACTCGAGCCGACTTCACCCGAATGAGCGTTACATAGCCAAGCCTGACGGCTCAGATCAATCCAGCACCCAGGCCTAAAGAAGTTTACACATCAAAAAGTTTATGACTCATACCATTTAGACCCTGTAAATTAATGCAAACAAAAAACGAGCATTTAAAAACTTTAAAAACTAGGTAACATTGGTATTTTTTGGAAGTATATTGCAGAGTAGATTTATATTCTTACGAAGGAGAAAAAAGTTGTTTTTACGTAACTAAACGAAAGGACAAATTAGCAGACATAGGTGAAGTTGGGAAAATTTACACAATTTTTAGCTCCTAGTTCGTGACCACCTCGAAGAACACGTTTACGATAAAGGTTTGATGTTTTCTCGGTGTTAATGCGAATGCTTTTAACACAAAATGCTTTTGTTCTACGGGGTCGACCCAATAGAACAGAGTTCTTTTAAAATTTAGTAGAAGTCATCTCTCTTATAGGAGCTCAAGAATACGGATTGTTTGATTTCAGTAGAACGTTCCTATGGGAAAGATTTCAAGAATAGACGTGTAGAACGCAAGATTTGTCGAAAACATTATAACAGTCTTGGACGAGAAGTTAGCTGCCATGGTTAGTCCACAACGAACGTCTGCTATTTCTGTCGTTGTCGAAAAGAGTGAGAAGCATTATAAAAGATATAAAAAACGTAGCATGTGGACTTTAAGGCAAAAAACGCATGCGCTGGTTTAAAACTAAGGAAAGGCTAGTTTCAAAACCATTGAAATTGGTTCAAACGTGACGTCATTGCGAACGAGCGGGAAATATCATTATTTAAACTGAAACAATAAATAATTAAAAAAACAAAACCTTTTTAACTTTTTTTGGAAGTTACCGAATTGTTAGGAGGAAATACAGATGGTTTTGGGTTTCCAATTGTTTTTGAGCATTAATAACACGACATTTTAGAGTTGTGACGTCACCAATCAATGACGTATTTTATTGAAACAGTGTTTTAAAACCGTTGCAACGCGAGAAAATGATTCAGTTATGTGGTTGAAGGGATGTAACCCCAAAAAATGAGTTATATAAAATTTGCCCCAAGATTTTTTATTGAGTTTTTATTTAAATATGTCTTATTTTTTCTTAAATAATAGCTCTGTCCTTATGTTATGAGATCAAAATTTGTGTTGAATCTAACCGCGTTCAATTGAGCAAACATATCGCACCCCCGCTAAAAAATAGTCACAACTCAAAAAACATTGTTTTGAGAAAATCGCTGTTAAAGAATTTAGTTCATTAGAGAGATTCATTTTTCACTTACATAACAAATTACGAGTTAACATGTTATTTTATATCAACAGGAACCTATTAACTCAATGTAATTGGTGCAGTACGTTTCTCAGAAAAAATGATTTTTGTCGTTTTTAGTTAAAAAAAAGACAAAAACCCGATATTGTGACACTTTTTTAGAACAAGGCATCATGACGTTGTAAATCAGGATGTCACGCAGGATGGTAAATAATATAAAAAAAGAAAACAAATAAAGAAGAAACTTTGTATTTATTTTTACAATGAGTTATAAAATGCTGAATAACCACTGGGAATGTGATTATTCTCTAATAAATTCAAAAGATTTTTTTCTTATTCTCTTTAATTTTAAGTACACTGAACAATTCGAAAAAACAGTCAGAACACAAAAAAGAACAGTATTTTACTTGTTATATGGGTCAGATTTAACCAATAGTTCACACGAAAACCTTCACAACTCGAAATAAAGTCAAAAGTGACACTGTAAAAAAACGCATCCTGAGCTAAACTGGACAAAATAAAAGAGTCACATCGCCATTTCGCAGTGAATTGTCGAAACATAAATGTGACGCTTTTATGGAAGAAAGTATAACTTGTATTTCGATGATGGCAGCAGGTTTATCTCAATAAGGGCGATTTTTGAGTTGTGACTCTTTTTCAGCGGGTGTGCGATATCCTAGCCGGTGTGTCGACCACCAGCATTTTGCAAAAAAAATGTCCCCACAAAAAAAGTTGTTCTTTGAAAAAAAATGCTTTTTCAAAAAACTAATTTACAAAAAAAAACTAAAAATATTTTTTTACAAAAATTATTTTTGAAAATAATACTTTCTTAAAAAGTAGTTTATTTAAAAACTAATTTATAAAAAAAAACTAAAAAATTTGTTTTAATAATAATTTTTCAAAAAGCAGTTTTCAAAAAATATATTTAGATCAAAAAAAGATTTAATGGTGGAGTTTATCAAGGAAAAGCCTGTAATGGAGGCAAAAAAATATACTTCAACATTTACAAAACAAACAGGGAAAAAACTTTAAAAACACAAAACCCACACATAACCAAAACAACATTTTCTAGGTTATCTCAGAGTTTTTGACAAAAGTCACTACGTCAGCACCTATCGAGATCTCCCCGGTGAGAAGTCGCCAAAATGTCACACGTCTTTCGGGTGAGAATTTCAAGAATACGATTGGGGGAGAAACGCCCACTTTCGCTCGAATTTCGAGGATTACTCGCTCGGGGAGATTTCAAGAATAACGACACAGGTAAACATAACGCGTACATAAATAATTCGGCACCATCAACGCCCATTTGTTGCAAATTTGGTTAAATAAGTCGGCAACAGGGAAAAGAAAAAATTAAACACTGGCTACTAGTAAATTGGCTAGTGAGTGGACCGGACCGCTTATGAAAATAAGTGCCAAAAATATTCATTGTCTCCCCTACTATAAATTATTACCAAACAAAAAAATACAAAGTTGGAAAATTGAGTGCATTGAGAGGAAATGTTGTTGCTAGCTGCTTAAATAACATTATTTTGACTTTCATTTTATTGAAGAATTGCAAATAGGCTAAAAAATTATTGATATTAAAATTATCTTTGTATAATAAGTGATAAGATTTTTTAGTAAGAAGGTTAGTATAAAATATCGTTCAGTTATGTAAACACATTACAGTTGTAAAACTTTCTGTGAGCATCCAAGATGAAGTTTGTTATTGCTTTTACTTTGTGCCTTTTCGCCATTACTTTGGTAAGTGATTTTTTGTTTATAATATAGGGTAGTGTACAACCAGAAATAAGCAAGATTGAGAAACTCCTGATTTTACAAAAATATCATAAGATAGAAAGAATATGTGCATTGACAAGTTGTATTTTATGTCAAGGCCAACAAAAAAATACAGGCCTCGAACCTAAAAAAATCAGCTGTTGTTGGTGGGCTGAATTTTACATTGGGTCTTATGGGCGGATAGAGGTTTATTTGTAATAGTTTCAAAATGGCAGTCCAGATTTTAGCGAAATCTCAGTGAAATATTCCACCAAACTTAAAATCTTCACGATTTAGCATTCCTTATTTTGAATTCAAATTACCCGCCATGCACCGCACGCCAACTCTTATATTGGACATGGATATGACTTTGTCATTGTTTGTCATGGCATTTATTTATTTGCTTGTTATGTAAAACTTGCTCGATTTTTTATTGATTTTTTACAATAAAGTTCATTTAAAATCCAAAAATACCAGTCTTAATCTTTTTAAAACAAAAAAACACTACAAAAAAATAATTTTTTGATGTAATTTTTGAAAACACATCTAAATAAGTTTTAAAAGTTGCCGAATATATAGGTGTAGATGAGCCGATTACTTTCCATGCAGAAATGAACACATTCGCTTCTGCTTTAAATTTAATTTTTGTGTGAGCTAATGAAACGGCTCTGAAAAATTAAGGATTACTAAACATTAAAAAAATATGTTTTACAAGAGCATAAAAAAACAATCTCAAAACCGGCATTATTTAAAAAGAAATCAAAAATTCATCAACCGTCATTCAAACTTTAATATTTTAAAGACAGCTGTGGCGTGACGTGACCATTAAAAAGAAATTCAGCCTCCACTGTGACGTCAACAAAGTTGTTGGTCGTGGCCCGTCCGTTTTGATAGCCCTGTATAGTTTATATTCTGTTAAATATGGCGGTTTAAATATGACCGATCAACGATTTTGCACCAATGTCTTCCTGACTATTTCATATACCTTAGGGCATCCTCTAGGAACCTAACAGGCACATATTAATACCTAGTCGCTTGGTGACCTCCGTTATTTTTGCCTATAAATTCAGATTTCACGTCGAAGGCTGAGAGCCCTTACTTTTGGGAACACAAGAATTCGACTTATTGGATATGTCAAACTCATGCCAAATACAATATACTCCTATAGAGCATCTGTAGCATTTTAACCAAAATTGTATTTCTTACAAAGTTTTCGAAATCGAACTTTATCTGGGATACCCTGTATATTATCTCAGTGTTAAAAATTCATGGATAACGAAGTTAGAAATAGTGCCAATTGAAATGGAGATGAAAAGTGACAATCAGGGATAAAAAGTGGCAGATCGGGCCTAAAAAGAAATACGAGAAGTAGCGTATAAAGCATATTTTTTTCTTGGCGAATTGTAGAGGGTGACACCAGTTTTAAATAAAAGTTTCACTTCAGAAATACTATCGCAAGAACAAAGGGAACTATACCAATATCAACATTTTTGTCAGAAAATTTCAAAAAATTAATTTGGAAAAGTATAAAATTTTAATTATTCAACAGTTAAAATATCGAAATGCGGATTCGACTAGTTTTAAAATTTTGGGCGCCAGGCAACACCGTATTCAAAATTTTTTTAAAAAAATTTTGTCTTCAAAATTGGATAATTTTGTCTACAAATCAAAAAAAGAACCAAGTCTCTTGCTCAAACCATTAAGAAGTAGTCAAAATCACGTGAACCGAACCGAACCGAACCGAACCTGTCAATTTAACAGAAAAGTATCAAATATGTTTTTTGTAAGATTTTTGACGCTAAGTTTAAATATGTAACTGCGGGTTCGCTTATCTGTGCATAAATTATTTTTTCCCTTAATGGACCCATGCCATTGTCGTACTTCTCTGGAACGAAAACATCGAATTATGTATGCCGCATATTTTTTGTTTTTTTCAGGAAAACTATTAACTTTACGACAAAAAGTGTACCATTCTTTTTTAAAGATAATTAAATTGTCTTTTAGCTGAGGTACATTTTAACCCCGTGGGGGTTCGTTTTACATAAAAAAATTACCCTCAAAAATAAAATTGTAAATTACGCTTCGGCCATGTTTAAGCCGCCATATCTACCTCAGTATCAGTTTCTGTTTGAAACTAATAGCCGTTTCTTATTTAGCTTGACATCCTTTTTCGTTCTGTATAATTTTTTAGTAACTTTCATGACTGGTGAAAATATGAAAATTTTGTACCTGGGGGTAGGTATAGACCAATTTAGTGGTTTTTTGAGTGTAACTCGAGAACCGCTTAATCTACAGCAAATATTAGACCCACCATGAATACATCTTAACAATCTGCATATTTTTTATATTTTATGTTTTTTTTGTAAAACCAGTAGTTTTCTCGAAAAAAATAAAAAACCTAAAAAATAATAGTGTATTTGAGGAACTTACAGAATTTATAGTATAGAGACAAATGAAAAACAAAGTATTGATAGTGATTTTGAGAGGCCATTATAGTAGAAGCTAATCACAATTTATTTGGGTAAAATCGATCTCATAATAAAAAAGTTACATACATTTGATTCAAACTCCTTTTCGCCATCTTTAAACAAAGATGGCGGGTTGTTTATGCAGGATTTTCGCAGGTATCTCCATTTTTTTTGGGACATGGTCTTATGACGAATCGATTAAAATATATGAGTATCGGTTTGCAATTCAAGCCCAAAATCCTACTGGGCTCTTAGACTATTAGTGAACCGATTTTTTAGATTTTCGACGAAAGCTGTAATATTAAGAGAAAAATGGTTTGGTCGTTTTTTGTAGAGCTTTAAATTACCTTTCCACCGATGTGCCCTTTAGGTTCCTAAAGGATGTCCTAAGGTTTAAAAAATAGTCGGGAAAACATTTTGCAAAATTGTAAGTCGCCCATATTTCAACCGTCATATTTGACAGAATATAAACTACAAAAACTAAAAAAAAAGCTTTTGTTGTTTACAATCTGCAGTTTAGAATAGTAGAGCCAGTGGCGTATATAGAAAAAAGTTTCGGGGGGGCCCGAGACAGTTTAGAGAATTTCGGGGGGGGCCAAGACCTCATGAGGCCGTATTTTATGTTATTTTATGTTTGTATTCATGAAATATGTGGAAAATATCTAAAAAACCCTCAGCTTCGGGGGCCACTGAGTAGAGCCTTTTAATTTTTGAAGCATTTTTTCCACTTTTAAAACTTTCATGAAAAAGTTAAATTTTGGTGTCTAGGAATACCCCAAATACGTTGGAGCATAAATATGGGGCATACCCATGCATTCTAACACGCGATGCTTGAAGGGTGGACCCCCATTTAATTCTTAATGTTCCTTTTTCGGGTAGACAGAATTTCGGTTAGTTTTTGTGGTTTTCGAACATACTCATTCGTCACTACATTATTTAACAATTATTTTTTTTTTCTAAAAACTCGTTGATTGGGTGAAAATTTATTAAATTGTGGATGAAAATTGTAGGTTTTCTAAAATTACATGTGCAGATTTAATGTGGACACCATGAAAAGTGTTTAATGGCATCTATAAAACTCTTAACTTTATTAACAAAATATAAAGAAAAATACAAGTAGTTACCATGGAATGGCACTCCCTTACTTATATACATTTTTCCACAAACCGCATATGTTTAACGTGGGTTATTTCCCATTTTTCACAGAAAAAGACATAATTTTACACGACAAACACCGCAAAGTGTAAATAAATAACAAATATGGCGTCTAGCAGCTGAATCGTCGGGATTCTTTATCATGAAAAAATAGTTAGTAAGTAGTAATTATTATTGTTGCTGGTTTTTTGGTTATCAGAAAATTTATGGGTACCTCTAGGGCCAAGGTGTAAGCCTGTCCAAAAATAAAGGAATGGCGAGAAAAAAGATCATAAAGTGGCGAATGGCACTAACCTCTTTTGTGATTCCTGTCGTTTCTGGGGCGCCCACTTGCAAGTTCTCTCCAATTTGTATCCAACATCGTCGGGACACTCTAGACCGTTTTTTGAGGATTTTTAAACACAAACAGTCAATGGGACTGCCAAAGAAATATCAAAATCGCAGTAAGTTTCTAAAATGACTTGTGACAGGATGGCTGCCGTTTTAACAATTTTTTCTTCATAATTAGTTTCTGATTCTCACACGTGGCAATGAGGGAGCCACCTTATGGATCAAAAATATTATTATTCACGAAATATTTGAAATTGCAAGGGCCTACAAGTTTTGAAGGCGCTCACTTGCAAATTCGCGTCTGCCAATTTAAATTTGCTATGGTTTGAGTGCTTCAATTTTCGATTTTTTGAACATGTTCTAACGTATTTGGGTTACCCTTCAGCCAATTTCGTAGTTTTTTGAGCATAACTAAAAAACTTTTTTACTTATGGTAACCATGAATACAACAACACCCACTGTGAATACAACTTGTCAATCCACATCTTTTTTGTATCTTATGATTTTTTTGTAAAATCAGCAGTTTCTCTAAAAACGCAAAAAACAGGAAAAAAAACGTAATGGTAAGAAAATATTTTTTTCAGATATAGGAATATTAAACATGTAAGCAGTGGCGTAGCGTGGGGGAAGGGGCGGGGGGTTTGTCGTCCCCCCCCCACCCCGAGGGTACTGGCACCCTATGGGTGCTCGAAGCGCCCTAAGCTGTATTAAGTAACAGGGCCAGCAACGGCAAATTGAGAGGGCGGCAAAGAAAACTAAAGACATGATGACCTTTTTTTTTGGTCGCAAGATTTTTGATGGGCCCCTTTTTTAGCTGTCGCCCTCCCCTCCGCCCCTTCAGGCACGCTACGCCGCTGCATGCAAGTGATCAATAGTTTTTATAAAAGTACGCTTAATATCAAATTAGTTTGAAAAAAATCGGTTAAAAAATAAAAAAGTTGTAATTTTTCCAAATTTTTTCTATCGAATTAAACTAAGGGTCCTTTTTCTCTGAACTCAAATTTCATAATTTCGAAACAAAATCGCAATAACCTAAAGAATAAAAAAAATGTTTTTACTAGTTTTTACCCTTACCGTTCCCAAATTTTTAAATTTTAACTATCAAAATGTTTATACAGTACGCAACGTTTCAAAATTTAATTGTAATGGGTTTTAAAGATATAGAGAAATAAAGGATCTGATACCTTCCTAGCCCATGAGCACACCCCACCCTATAATAACACAAATAATTGAGAAAAATGCGTTTTGCTATACCAAAAACCGCATATTGATGCGATGCTCCGTGAAAAAGTTAGCAACCAATGAGCTCGTGACAGTATCAAACACCATTTTCTATAAAAAATCTCATAAAAATCTGTTTAGCCGTTTAGAAGCTATCGTGTTACGGACAAACATACACACACACACACACGCGCGCGCAATATAGGTCAAAATACACCAAAATAACACATTATCGGCGTTATCTAAAAAAAAATCGTGCAAAATAATACGTGTACTTAACTTCAATACGTCCTATTCAAAGGGGCGTAGGTACCTGAGCATTAAGCATTTTCGGACCCATATTAATGGGAATTTTTGTCTTACTTTCATTAAGGATTACGCCCGAGAAGAACCTGGGGTCGGTCTCATATTACGCCCCCGAAATCACCCTCTACTATACAGGGTCTCCCGAAATTGGGGTAAAATATTTTTGCGAAAGATAGTACTCTTCAAATTAACAAAAAAAGTTCCTATAAACATAGGTCGAAAAATGCATTTTAAGGGTTTAAAGGTTAAAAATAAAAACTTTTTTTAATTATGGGCTTACAAGTCAAGAGCGAGTTTTGACAAAAAACCTAATAGCCATTGATTTTGATACTTTTGGTTTTGCAAGGGTAGAGGGATGTTTTCTAAATATTTCTTTAGGGTGGATTTTTTACAGCAAAAAGTTCCTATTATTCACTCACGTCAACAAATAGTTTTCGAAGAAATTAAAACTAGACCTTCTTATTCTTAGTACCAAATTTGGTTTTTTTGACTACAATAGATTAGAAGCCTTGTAAGTTATTTTAGAGCGAGTTTAAGTATCAAGTCTATAGACTTACTACCGACAGGTTTAAGGGTATTTCTTTAATACTTACAGGACAAATTACTGAAAAGATTTGGTTTACGCTAACGTGGAATAGCACAATAAGCATTTCTTAGTGAGTTTTAACTGACAAAAACTCAAATTAAATTAACTTTAGAAATAAATAAAAACCACATAAAAAATTTGTAACGAAATGTCATTTTTTGGAAATTTAGTCCGTGCAGTCGTAGGATTCCCGTTAAAAATAGTCTCCAATTGTAGTACCACCCCTGTGGGGTGGTCTAAAGTTCGAAAAACAATAGAAATAATCCATGATCGATAAAAAAACTTATATACACAAATTTTCAAAGCTTAATAATACAAAAATAACTTAAAACTTAATCTATACGTATCAATAATTAAATATTGCAAAAGGCACAAGATATATTAGAATCCGTTTTCAGTTACACATCCACCAAAAAAACTGAACATCGGTTTAATTATCGCTAACTGCCTAAATAATTAACATGTAAAATATAACGGATAGCTGACACTGACTTGAAACTGACTTACACTGTTTCTATTGGACATTTGATAGTGACCTTTGGACCATTTTTAAACCAAAATATTACACTTTTTTTAGTTATTTCCAACTTTTGTGTGGAAATTATGTCTTTGTTACAATGAAAAAAGATGACCCATATCGCCAGGTATTTATGAAAAATTTATATAAATACTAAAAATTATTGCATTCACGGGAAATATAAGTTAAACCTTCAATCAAAATCTAGACTTCTAGATCTAGAAAAGGGTATTTGACAAATTTTAGAAAAGAGTTTAGAATGATACATAGATTCCTAATTTGCTATGCAAAATTGTTAAAATAGTATATTTTATCATGGAACACATTTAAAATCAAGTTTTCTAA
Source organism: Aspidapion aeneum (assembly GCA_963576565.1). Taxonomy (NCBI): domain Eukaryota; kingdom Metazoa; phylum Arthropoda; class Insecta; order Coleoptera; family Brentidae; genus Aspidapion; species Aspidapion aeneum. The sequence goes on from OY755038.1 coordinate 147,901,349, forward strand.
TTTCCGATTTGAATTTGCCGCCAAAACGCTCATTTCTAGCATGGCAATGACGTCACAGCGCAGTAAACTCGAGGACAGATACACGGCACTCAATGTTTATTTGTTTTTGGTCTGTTTTTACTGTTTTTTTATGTAAAAAAATGTCCTATAAGTGGTGTGCAGTGCCTGAGTGTTCGAATACTATCCTAAAAACACCTAAAAAACTATTTATTTATGTGCCTACAGCAGTAAAATAACGGAAAAAGTGGCTAGAACTTATTCGAAGAGAGCCGAGGGCCTTATCTAATACATCTTCACTTTACATTTGTGAAGATCACGTTGATGTGAGTATAACTAAATTGTTTCTATTAATTTTTCTCACGTTGTCTATAATATATATAACTATTTCGTAAATGACGATGAAATTTTTGTAGTTATGTTTATTACAAGGGGTGAACAACTATAACAGGCAGAAAGGTGTACAAATTTTTAGGCGGTGCTAGGCAGTTATTAGGCAGGACTAGGGAGTACCTCTAAATGCAGGATTAGGCAGTGCACATGCAGGCTAAATGTAGGACTGAGCAGTGCATATACAAGACTAGGCAGTGCATAGGCAGGACTAGGCAGTACCTACGCAGGACTATGCAGTGTAACCTATGCAGTATATCAAGTATTGCTGGTCGTTGTATACTTTTTGCCTACCTGTCCCTCCGTCGGTTTATTATATGATTTTTATTTTTTGTTTTTTTCAGATAATGAATTTATTGTAAGTGGCATATTAAACAAAAAAGCAAAACATATAACTTAACCTCAAAATCTAAATGAGTAAAAGTAGGCGAAGAGTATCGTAAAAAACGTTCAGTTATATACAAAACAACTCATCGAATACTTACAACATTTTAACGTTTCTAAATTCCGCAGAACAAAACTCACTGTTGTTGGCAAAGAAGCCTGCCACCATAGAGGAGTTCAGCATTGGCAAGTTGGAGCTATCGGCTTTGAAGAATCCGTTTTCCATTGAAAATGTTTTTTATAAGCAAAACACAAAATAAAATCTAATTTAGGACGATAATTCGCACTTTAAACCAAAGCAAACATTACCTTCCATAAGAAAATAACACAGAAAATAGGTTCGTTCGAGGCGTTTACTGTTTTGTGACGTTACTCGCAGCTGATTGGTAGACCGCCTGTTTTGAATCACGTGGCTAATTGTTTTAATTCAATGAATTTATTTAATTAAAAGAACTATGAATTTGAGAAAAAATTAAACAAAATAGTTTGTTTTTAGCATTCCCAAGACCTAAAGAGATATCTAAAAATAAATATATATGTATTTATTTTTTACTACTGTCAAACACCCTATTGTAGCACTTAGCACTGTGGACCCTTTAGTAAATACTGGTGTTAAAGTTTATTTTCATGTTTCTATATTTGTCTATTTTAGGCTGATTGGGAAGATATCAAAACACGAATTCGCACCGCTCGAGACAAATGCAACACCGACGAGACTACGAAAATTTCCGATGTAACGTGGGAAAAAATCAAAAATGGTGAAAGTCCTGAAAAAGGTGAAAATGCCGGTGCCTTTACTTTATGCGTGGCAAAGAATATGGGTTGGTTAGACGATGCCGGAAAAGTCAGGAAAGAATTTTTGACTGAAAAAATAACCGAATCTGTAACTGATCCCGATGCTCTTAAAACCGTTTTGGAAAAATGCACTGTTGACAAAGATACGCCAATGGAAACTGCCGTTAATATTATGCGTTGTTTAATGAAAACGAGAGGAAAAGAGAAAGAGAATAGGGTTGCCAGATTGGGATGAGTAAATTCCGGAGGAATAGCAAGCAAAAATTTCCACCAAAGCCTACGGAGGTAATAATTGTATACCGTAATTTCTCACAATATGGTTCTGGGATACAATTATGGTCCACGCGTAATACAAAAATATTTTATTCAAATATACACTACGCGCCAACTTTATTATATTACTCTATGATACGGCACTTTATTGCTAAGGGACTTAATACTTTTTTAAAAGGGTTTGGTCTAGTTTGGCCTGGTGGGTCTACCGCAAGTATCGCCTAGGTTATAAATAAAAATAATACCTTCTCTAGCCATTGCTGCGCGGGCTAGGAAGGTAAAAAAGTCAAATTTGTCATTTTCAAAACACTTGCTTGTTTGCTGCTTAACGTTAAAATAAATTAGGTCACCGAACTGTTGGGTCCCTAAAATGGTTTTTGTTTCATATATTTGTTTACATATCTTAATTAAGAGGTTTCGTTTTTCTTGTTTAAAAGATTATACAAAAACTTGCAACTCGGAATGCAGCAATAGGCCACTTAAGTATTAGGTAGTTATATAGAGTTTAGTGGTTTTTGGTGTTCTGTGGTGGTTTGGCATATTTTCTAATTAAAAAAGAATTCTGATGTTCTTCAGTCGATTTTCTTTCGCTGTTTTTTTAGTAAAACGCCACAATCTTGAATATTATTTTTTTCTACCGTTTATAGGTAAAATTTTAGTTAGCAATCAACAACAATGCTGCCTACCTTAGCAAAATTAACTATTTTGTTTTTGAATCATTTTTGTGCTTTAAAATGCTATAGTGGCCAATATGTACATTGACCATTGTTGGGCAACTCGATGCCCAAGAATGTACCACCATAAAAGATCGACTTTATTTAAAACATATATAATGTTATTTAGCTCTTAGGAATATTAATTATTATCTGAGTTTTATCGCATCAATTAGAAATATTTCTGACTAAAAGTAGGCCTAAAGTATGAAATTTTTCAAAAGAATGTAAAACAGTGAATCATTGTTATGGGAAATTACGGTATAAAGTACCTACTTTGCGGCAACCAAAACAAGATAAAAAAATATTAAAACAGAGATAATTAATTCCATATTTTGTAACAAATATAAAAAATTAGCCCCCCTCCGAAATCCCCGCTCGGGTGTGGTCGAGTATGGTGAGCAAACACACATCATAGTCAAATTTTAGGACATAATAAATTGAAAAGATAAACGAAGGTTTAAATAATTCACAAATCAAAAATATCTACCACTTATATATCGTTAGACTTGTCAAGTTTGAATATTTTTTTGCCTTCGGGGTAATTTAAAAAATACAAAAATTCTGAACAGGACTCCTTGAAATTCCAGGACTTTCCCGGAAATCCTGGACGTCTGGCAACCCTTGTAAGAACGATATTTAATTAGAAACATGTTACCTACTACAATATTATGGTTTAAAGTTTGCAATTATTGAATGTCTTAATTTGTTTGTTTTTATTGTTTAATCACAATAAAATGGTTTAAAAAAAAATAGATGTTTTACAGTTTTAAGTTTTTGTTGGAAATTGGGTAAAAAGTTCTTGTTTCTCTGGTATTTCTCCGTGGGTAGCTCCGAAAGCTTACCACATAGGGAGATTTAAAATCCAACGGACACCTATAAGTCAATCGGTCATGTCAGGTAGTTTTACCTGGAAAAGTCGGGAAGTTTTGAAATTATGCAGGTTTGTAGGTCTTGGTGTCTAGAACTTAAATATCTCAAAAAATATTCGTTTTTAGAAAAAATATGAAGAAAAAAAAGCTTTACGTTTTACAGTTTTTGAGATATGAGGTCAAACATTTCGCCGTGATTTTGGATTTCGCCCAATTTTTTTTTTGTGGCCTTAAACTTAAAACCTATTTATTTTTGAACAAAATATTTAAAGTAATAAAATAAAGACAGATGCATGAACTATAAAACAAGACAGGAAACTGCCTGGGTAGCATCTTTGCTGAGAAACCCTTAAAATGTTAGTGATACGTCCAGGTACGAACACGAACATAAAACAAATAAATTGGTAAAAAAAAAATTTTAAGTCACAAGCTTTTATAAAATGCACTAAAAATTAAAAAAGAATTTTCTATTCTAATATTATCATAATAATAAAAGCGATGGCCGACTGATGGAAATTTTGACGATGTTAGCACGATAAGATATCCGTATCAATTAAATATCACTATTTGCAAGAATCAATCTAGCAGAAAAATGCAGAGGTACCAAACCCACCCAACCCGACCCAAGATACCCCAGCAGTTCTTTGACATAGGTATGGCAATATCATAGCATTGCGGCACATCAAACATATCTTTGATGACCTGCTATGTTGAATATTCTTTAAGTGTTTAGATCACAAATTTAGATTAACTATGCTTTGATTTGCGGCCATCGCTTTTATTATTATGATAATATTAGAAAATTATTTTTTAATTTTTAGTGCATTTTATAAAAGCTTGTGACTTAAAAAAAAATTTTACCAATTTATTTTCTACTTTTTAGTCTCAGCTATCTACTCTATTAAATGAAAATATTTGTTCAACAACAGAACAGAAGAGTTTATTCTAGATTATAATGAAATCGCTGATCGTGAGTTGTTTGGAAACTCATTTTTCTATTGGGGCAAAGAGAGGGTGGGGGTAGAGGTAGAAATATATTTTTTGTTTGGGCTGTATTGCCATCGGACCTTTATGCATATATCAAATTTTATAAAAGTCATTTGAAGTGAAGTATGTCAAAAACGCATTTTTTATGGAAGGGGTTGGGGGGTAGGGTGGGAGGACAATTTTTCATTATTGTTGTATTGTCATCGGACCACTATATGTATACCAAATTTCATCCAAATCGGATAATGGGAAAAGTGTCAAAAACGCATTTTTCTATAGATGGGGGTGGGGGTAGGGGTGGGAGGATATTTTTTTCTTAATGTTGTATTGTCATGGGACCACTATGTGTGTACCAAATTTCATCCAAATCGGATACAGGGAAGTGTGTCAAAAACGCTTCACAAGATTTGATAGATAGTTAGTTAGATAGTTAGTTAGATAGTTAGATAGTTAGTTAGATAGTTAGTTAGATAGTTAGTTAGATAGTTAGTTAGATAGTTAGTTAGATAGTTAGTTAGATAGTTAGTTAGATAGTTAGTTAGATAGTTAGTTAGATAGTTAGTTAGATAGTTAGTTAGATAGTTAGTTAGATAGTTAGTTAGATAGTTAGTTAGATAGTTAGTTAGATAGTTAGTTAGATAGTTAGTTAGATAGTTTGACAGAACATCTGAAGCTAAATAAAAGCTTGTAAAAAGGTAGGAAAGATCAATAAATTTATATAGTTTTGACACACAGAATACACCTTCTGGTCAGGCTCTAGGACCATTCGCCGCCGGCCCGATTCGCCGCCGGGCTAACTCGCAGCCGACCCGATTAGCCGATAGGTTAATTGGCCACCAAACATCTCGTCGCCGCGCGCTATCCTAGTTTTTGTTTGCAATTTTTGTTTATTAAACGGTTTATTTTTGGCTTTTGTTTAAAATTTTGCGACAGAGCTTTTTTAACTACTTTCCGATGAGTTACAGATTTTATATTTGACAGGTGTAGAATGCAATTTAATATAACACAAAAACAATACGGTATTAAGGCTACGTAATACAATTTCTGACTTAAACCCACGGAACTTAAACCTAAAAAAAATCAAAATGGCGCGAGGATTTTCTTAGTTAAAGCTGCAGTATATTACAGTTTTTAAATTATTTTTAGATTGTTATACTAATACTTACCTGAACTCATTTGGGGAACGCATTCATAACTCGATAAGGAAGTTCAAATGGGCACAAAATATATTAAAACCAATTAAATTTAACAATCTATATTTTAAACCCAATTAGAATCAGTAAGGTTTATGAATTCTCACATGGTTCAAAATAAATTTTAAGTAAACGTTAATTTTACTTATTAATAAAGTTAATCCGACCAGACACTCTTCATTTGGGGAAGAAATACAAAAAATATTAAATAGTTTTTTATTGAAACTGTCAGATGGTGCAGTAGCTGGGCCTTTCTATCGCAACTTCGAACAGGTTGTCACCGCTGAGTTGATTGTTGGTTTTTTTGAGCAATTCTTTCAACTAAAAAAATCTGGAAAAATTCGACAAAATCTGGCGCTAAGATTTCTCGTTTAAAAAGCAATTTTTAAACTTAAAAACTTACCTAAAAGACATTTTGCCACTTTTTGTTAGATGTAGCTTTACGATATAATTTTTTTTTAACAAAAACGCCTAATTCGTTGAAAATTAATTTAATGTTTAATTTAAAAAGTGCAAATAAATTTACACCGTCACTAGAAATTGACATGTCAAATATCGCTAAGTTCATTTCAGATTTGTTATTTCTATTCGTTTTCTTTATTAGGTCAGCTAAGTTTACTTTCTTTCTTTGTTTTTCACGGCAAAATTAACAAAGAGGCACTAAGTTCATGTCATGGAAGGTGCGTGAAAGGCTCGCTACATAATTTGCTCCGCGCTGTTGCCACCGTTATATTTAAACGGATCTTTATGGAAAAGTCAAGGAAAAGTCAAATGTTTTCCCTGAAATTAGCCAGATATTCTGACTGAAGAGGGACTTTGTAAAATTTAAAAGTGGTGATTATTTTTGTACTTTTGTTATCAAAACGACCAATTTTCGTCTCAAAGACGTTATTGCTGGGTTTATACATATAAAAATAAAAATAAATATTAAAATAAAAATAACAGTTATTTAATTTTTATCTGGAAATGGATGTGCGCATGTGCGACATCGCGTTAGGTGACCTTTGTTGTTGTTTTAATAGAGTATTTTAAGTTTTTCTTTTCAGTTTTTTTTTGTTTTTTCGTACCATTTTAAGCAATCCAACGTTTAAAAGCGAATCCCTATCCATCGTCATAAATAAATCATCCAAGATCATTAAATAAAAATGGTATAACACTCCAATGAAAAAAACGGAATTATTAATACCGGACATTATCAAAAACGTCATTCATCAAAACAAAACAAGGGCAAAATCGAAGTTTAGTATAACCTCTTTTTTTAAAACCGGACAAAATCAAAAAGGACAAAATCATAAAAAGGGGTCGGGCCTGGCATGAGCAACTATCTCCTTTCTTTTCATGTATACTGGTTCCGTCTCTCTTCTTCTCATACAAATTGGTCTCATGAAAGTTTGGCGGCAAATTTATATCGGGAATAAATAATATTGTTGTTTTTGAACCCAAAAATCAATTTAAAAAAAAATATCTGCTTTTTCCTTTAATAACTCCCCTGTTCTTTTCTGAGTGTCGAAATCGATGTTAACCGAACCGAACCGACCCTCTTGGTCAACTAATTGCAAATGAATCCTAACCTAGGGTCCAACACCTGACCTTTTTGAAGCCCTTGCTTAATGAAAACGCCTTATGTGTTATAGCAATCACTATGTAGATACGGTGTTTTTATTAGGCATGGTAGGAAAAAAATGCAATGAAGGACGCTTTATTTGCATAGTTATATCAGAACCGCTCTTCTTTAGGAGAACGTCACAAGCTACGCCCGATCCCTTTTTATATTTTTGTCTTTTTTGATTTGGTGCGATTTTGATAATTTCAAAGACTATACAGAACTTCAATTTTGCTCTTGTCTTGTTTTGAAGAATGACGTTTTTGATAATATCCGGTTATTAATAATTCCGTTTTTAACATAGGACTGTTATACCTTTTTTATTTATGATCTTTGAACGATTTTTTATTTGTCTTTTATGATAAACTGTGGGGGCCATAAAAAGCCAGTGGTTTAATCCAAGAATACTTTCACACTGTTTTTTGCAGAAAAAGTATAATTTTTTTTTGCCTGAATAAACAGCAACCTATTTTTATTTTAATTTTAATTTTTGTCTCTATAAACCCAGCATAAAATCATTAAAAATTAAGAAAATTTGGTATTATTTCATGATACAAAAAATGAATTTTAAATATCTTATTAGGTTCTACTATCCGGTCTGGAAATGTCTGGAGAATCCCCTGGACATGCTTAAAGAACATTTAAGGAACATTCTTGGAATGCCTTAGGGGACATGCCAGAACGTTCATATGGTATTCTAATGGGTCGCTGTAACTTGTTTGAAAATCGAAAACAACATGTTCCAAAGTATTTTGTTTAAAAGTATAGTTTTCGAATGACATTTTGTTTAAACATCATCTTTTTCGAAAACATTTTTTTTGAAGAAATCTTTCTCGAATGGCACTTTTTTCGAAAACATCTTTTTCGAATCACATTTTGTTTGAAAGCATGGTGTTTAAATGGCATTTTGTTCAAAAAACATTTGTTCGAAAACATTTTCCTTGACCGAAAGACTTAAAAAAAGTTACCCTAACATTTGTCAATTGATTGCAAACCTACTCTAACCTGTCTGTAAACCTAACCCTTGTCAATTGGGACGACGGACGAAACATCAAAACACTAAATATAATTTCTACATTTTAAGCTTTCAACATTTTGGAATTCGACATTTTATAATTTCGAAATTTCGTACTTTTGACATTTGATGTGTCTTCTGTCGCATCCTACCTTTACGTTGTCCAGACACACCTTTTCCACCAAAAAAAATGTCCTCAATGGATCGGTTATGGGATGTTTACGATCAAATTAATGACCAGGGTTGAGTTAACAGGTTCGGATAAGTTTACGATCAATTGACAAAGGTTAGGTTAACACCGATTTCGATCTGCCAGAAAGAGGACAGAAGAGCTAACCCTCAGATGCACCGTAACAACGCTTACCTAATCCATTCTCCTTCTTTGTTGTTTTGTATGTGAGCAATAAGGACGATTAAACCCTTAAGCGCGCTTAAGTGCTCACGGTGCATATGAAAGTATCATATTTTAAAAAGATAATTAAAAATTAAAAAACAAACTTGTAGAGGATCCCTTTGCTAGTTTCTCTTGGGAACAATCAATTGGCAGCAGCGGCAGCATTTAGCGTTCGAATCTGTAACTGACAGTTGACAAATAGACCGGTCCCAGATGCTTTAAAACCGTGGCTAAACGATGCCCTACACGACTTAGAGAAATGAAATGAAAGAAATTGTTCATTGCTTAGAATTAGAATTACCTATATCTGGTGAAAAGTTAGAGGAACTCATATCTGCCACTAAAAATGATTTTCTTTGTGCAACTGTAAAAAATTTTTATCTTACAGAATGGCCTCAGAACACTAAATATAATTTTTAAGATTTTTCAAAATTAAAGATGATTTTTTTGTCAATAAAGGTTTGATTTTTCATAAGTACAAATTAGTTGTTCCTAAGTCAATGAGACACATAATGTTACATAAGTTATATGTTGGACATTTTGGCATTAAAAAATCAAAGGTTAGAGCTCGTCAAATTTTGTATTGGCCTAGAATGACTCTATACAAAATTCTGCTACTAAATGTAAAACTTGCTTGAAGTTTAGTCGTAATATACCGAAAGAGCCATTACTTCAACATGACAGATCGGATATTGCTTTTGAAAAAATAGCGGCAGATATTTTAACCTATGGTGAAAAAGATTATTTAACTTCATTTGATTACTTTAGTAACTGGATTGAGTTGATTCCTTTAGAGTCTAAGACTGCTAGGGAGATTATTGCAAAACTTAAAGGAATTTTTTCCACTCATGGCATACCTAGGAAATGTATATCTGACAATCAACCTTTTAATAGTCAAGAGTTCAAAGATTTTGCTAAAAATTGGGACTTTGAACTAAGTACATCAAGTCCTAGATATCCAAAATCAAATGGCATGAGTGAGAAAGCTGTTGGTATTTGCAAGAATATCCTTTAAAAATGCAATTAGGCGCTGACTCGTGACGTAGGTTGACATTAGCACCCCATTGGCACCCCGACATAAATTGTAATTTTGGAACATATTCATTTGCATCTCTTTTTAATGCACAGTATATTCATTTTATTGCTGTCTAACTCATAGCGCTGCTGGAAGACGGATTGTCAAAAATTTGGCAAAATGGATGCCATTAGATTATTTTTGTTTAATACAGAATGTTTTTAAAAGTTTATTTCGACTGTGTTAATTGTGAAAACGATCTTTTAGTATCTTGATGCAAAGCGGATTTCCCGCTATCTACAAAGGTAAGCTTTATTTAGTTTATAGTATTAAAAAAGGGTGAAATTGACAAAAAAAACTTTGCTATAAATTTTATAGCCATAACGTAAGCAAATAAAAACTTTAATTTTTTGCCTAAAATCATACTAAAGGAAGCGAAAACATAAGAAAATGCTAAAAATATATAAAAGGAGGAATTTTAATTAATAGTTTGTGTCATCTAGTTATAAGTAAGGGCTGATTTATTTAGAAATGCAATGGACATAATTTAAGCTTGTTGGCTCGTTTCGTAGGTATCTATCTTTTTTCCACCTATGTAGTAATGGTGCTTAAGATATATGAATTTCAAGGCTCTCAACACCTTCATACTTTGTGAAAAACCTTCATATTTTTCATATTTTCCCCAATGAAGAAACTTCAGTCATAGAATAAGTGTGGAAATTTTCAATATTTTGCCCAGTCTTGAATTTTGAGTTCCTTTTAGTTTATTATTAGTTTGTTGCCTTTGAGAAAGTCTGAATAAAGTAGTGCTTTTTTGCCTTTTGTTTTATTATTCTTATGTTTGTTGCATTTTTTATATTAATTAGTTGTTTTGAACATCCATGGTTAGTTCTAAAAAAGTCTAATTGTAATATTAAGTTTTTTTAAATGTTTGAGCTCGGAATAGGTGTTTAAAGTTATACCAAGTATTCATCGAGTAAACTTAAGTGTTCTGTGTGAGTGTGAGAAAACTTTCGGACATATCAAGATCTTTACTCTGAAGAACTACAAATAATTACCAGAAATAGGCAAGAACTTGTTCTACAAGTACATAGATCATTGTTTTTTGAAAAATCACCTCACTATAGTGCAATAAAAGCTTTTGAAATACTTCCAAATGCAATCAAGCAAATTGAAAATTTAGAAAAGTTTAAAACAGCAGTTACAGCTTTTCTTCTAAAAAAGTGCTACTATAGTTTTAATTTTCAAGAGAATTAATCCAAAGAAACTTATAAAATCTTAAAAGTGTATTTATGTATGTGTGCCTGTATGTTTGCTATTTATTAATATGTTAACTATATTTATTAATGCAAACAAGGCTTTTTGTACTTTGTGCAAAATTTATTCAAAAATTCTTGGCAAAGCGCTTTCGGTCTATACGACCATCATCAGTGCCTTTAAAAATCTTGAAAAATTATTGTCTAACACCAAGGATAAAAAAGAAAAACTGAAGAAAAGTGAAATCTACCGACTAGAATGTGGCACATGCAAAGCTGCATACATTGGCCGGACCAGCAGGAACTTAGAAATTCGCATTAAAGAGCACATAAAAACTCCAGACAAATCAGCCTTTGGCAATCACATTCACACTACCAAACACTCTTTCAGCCCAAAAACCAACTCAAAAATCCTTCACCACATCACAAGTAAAAACTTCACAAGATTAGATTTCACCGAAGATGTCGAAATAAGCAGTGAACTAAATAAAACCCCAAATAATTGTCTAAACAAGCAGGCAACCCTCAGAAGAAGCTTCATCCCTCTCCACAGAAGACTGATAGACCCAGAACCCCACCTTACAGGAACACTCTAGAGTCAAATAACAGCCAGGTGAGACTGAGACTAACATCCATATAAAAAATCACTCTCTCACTAATACTCATTCACACAGACACACAAAATTCCATATCACACCATTCGAGTTTTACACACACCCAACACAAAACATGCTTAAGTAATCCTTCACCAGAATTTAAAAAACCCCTTCAATGAAAGCCTTTTTTAAAATATCTTCATCGAAAGCTACGTCATGATAAACAATACTATAACCTCGAAAAGGATTACCACGCAATAAACAAAAAGTCATTATTTTACTAGTCAATTTTAAATAAAGAATAATAGTACTATAACTGTAAAATGTACCTGAAATTTTTTTAAATATTTTAAGTAGTTTTTAAGTTTTTTAAAATTGTGCTGTCCTGTGATGTCCAACCATAGACTGAAGAACCAGATTTTAAGATTTTAACTAGCTGTAAGTAATACCATAATATTCCATTTTGACTTAATTTAGTAAAATGTTTTGTTCTCTTACAGTTAAGGCACTGATGATGGTCGTATAGATCAAAAGCGCTTTGCCAAGAATTTTTTAATAAAGTTTGCACAAAGTACAAAAAGCCTTGTTTGCATTCAAAGTCATGTGCACGCAACCACCCCCTCACTTTTATATTTATTAAGTTTTTTTACTTAAATACCTATATTAAGTTTGATGTTGCTGCTTGTATTTTTACATGATTTATGGCAATAAAGTTGAGTTGAGTTTAGTTGAGATGTACAGGGTGTTTCGATAAATTTCCAAAAAGGTCTACTGCACTTATTTCAAGAGATAGAAAATAGGGTACCTATTTTCAAGAAATGTAGAGTACATTCCAAACTGCTAGAAATTGTAGATGCTAATATTTTAACAGTGGCTTGACCAAATGGCAGTTTATCATATATTTTTGAGTTTAGAAAGAAAATATCTATTTTTTTTAAAGTTAAATCATTCATTTGCAGGATGATCCGTAAGAGATTTACAATGTTTGTGGTTTTTTCTAACTTTTTTGATGGTATAGGATAAAGCGAGGGTTGAACAGCTAACCCAAAATGTGTACACCGATTGTGAAAATCCACAATCTTTTGGTAAGATTGTGGAAAGATTGTGAGGGATTGTGGCAAGATTGTGAAAGATTGTGAGGGATTGTGGAGGACTGTGCAGCGGCGTACCTGAAGGAGGGGGGGCCATCCCATCAAAAATTCTGGCGACGAAAAAAAAAAGGTCATCATGCCTATAGTTTCCTTGGCCGCCCTCTTAATTTACCGTTACCGGCCCTGCTACTTAATAACCGAGGGGTGACCAGCTAACCCCAAAATGTGTGCGCCGATTGTGAAAATCCACAATCTTTTGCTAAGATTGTGAGGGATTGTGTAAAGATTGTGAGGGATTGTGGTGGATTGTGAAGGATTGTGGTAAGATTGTGAAGGATTGTGAGAGATTGTGACAGATTGTGGGTGATTGGGAGGGATTGTGTAAAGATTGTAAAGGATTGTGAACAGATTGTGAGAAATGTGTACACCGATTGTGAGCGCTGTTGACCCCTCGGGATAACGCCTAAACTTCTGCATTTATAATTCTTTTCTATTTCTTTGAATAATTCCAGTAAACCTTGGTCTAAAAATACGAAAACACCTTATACTTACCTTGTTGTAAAATATGCTTTAAAAAATGTGCCTTGTTTGGCCATACCCCATCCAGGCCTAATTCAACTTGAAAATGTTTCTTAATACTTTTCTTAATAAATAAAATTAAGAAATATATATTTTTGCTTAATAAATGAGTTTTCCTAAAAAAAAGTTGGGTTTGACCTAACAAGCCATTTGGTAGAGGACCCAAAAAAAACTTTATTTTTTATTCATATTTCCTTCATATTTTGTTTTCTTAATTTCATATTTTTCATAATTTTATTTAAAAAAGTTTATATTTTTCATATTATTTTGCTGTTTATCTGTTGAGAGCCCTGGAAGTTCACTGGTAAAACATGAAAGCACTTAAATTAGGGCACATTCTTAAATTATTTAACTCAAAAATGCAATACTTTCGACCTCCTTCCCCTGATAATGAATAAGGCATCTTTGTATAAAATACATTAAAAAAACATTTAGTGTAACACAAGGTTAAACCTACCTCCCTTTGGCATTACATAATTTAAGAATGGTCCCTTACATTGTTGAGTAAATCAGGTATAAGGCGTAAATACTTACATACTGGGGCTATCAATATAATCTAGAAAATAATAAAAAAGACATAATCATTAATCATACTACAGAGACAATACATATTATATGCTCAAATTTTGGTTTAGTGAAAAGCTTAGACTAAATTACTATTTTGATGGCTTCAGTGAAAAGGTTCTTATTAATTGTTTGGATGTATTCCAGAGAACAAAGCTTTTCTTCAATCGCTGTGGTAGTTTATGTGTTCCCATATTATGTTTCACAAAGACTAATTATTATTTTGATGGCCTCAATGTAAAGGTTCTTACTTGGAATATTTTCATCCCTTTTATTATATATACACATTCAAAAGTAGGAAACAAAATTTGTTTTTAGGTTTTTGCCTAATGATGTATTAACTTACATAATATGACTAATTTTATTCTTACTTATTTTAAATTATACTTACCGCAATGTTATAAGAACTATGTTCATTTTTCTCTTTTTGTTATGTACAAAAGTACTAATCAAAATAGTTATATAAAAATCTACTATTTTATGCTCTTAGGGTTTCCGGCACAGTTTCCTGATATATGAGATATAAATAATAAAAAGTAATCTACTGAATTCAGGGAAGACAAAAACATGTATTGACAAAACTTTGATGAGCACTTGGACAAAACAGGCTGGAAAACCACCAAACTCATACATACTTTAGCAACTGGAACATTTACGTGATACTATAGATTAAGTGGAATGGTTTAAGCAGGAAAAAGGTAGATTTTATCAATAAGTAATGAATATTAATAGTTAAGGTATTTTGGTTTAAAGTTTTTTAAAACTTTATGAAGTTTAGTTCTTATATACAATATTTTATATTATAATTGGTAAATCTCACTAGAACTGCAAAAACTATTTCCAATCACTTAGTATAATAAGTCCCCTGGAAGGTTGAGGGGTTGAAATTAAAATTCGCACCTATAGATAATTAACCCTAGTAACTTCTATATACAAATTTTAATATTAGCTTCATGCCATTTCACCCAGGGGGAAAGGGTGGTGCTAGGTGATCTTAGAGAGGTAATTGAGTAAACGAACACACCTTTATTGTACCCACCCCTTTTTAGTGATTGGATTTAGCAAATATTGAACAATAAACTTTGAAATGAAGTTTTAACCTGTTTTAACACCAACATAAAGGGGGTTTAAAGGACGGTTAGGGCATGACTGAACTTTCATCCCCCATTTTAGGGATGTTTAACTTACTTTTGATCCTCAGAATGGAAAGTAATGGATCCCTTTTCATTACGATGGAACAAACCAACATAAAGGAGGTTTAAAGGAGGGTTAGGGAGTGACTGAATGGGGTCATTTCATATGAAATCAACCACCGGTTTGGCAGACACCCTCTCCGATTTTGATAATTTTTGATACACTTATTTTATTCATAGAGCAGATGAAAAAACTACATTTTTAAAATTTTTGGTTCAGTAGTTTGTTATTAATTTTTTTAAATTATAAAATTACCAAATTTTGCTCTTACATAAGTATAGAAAAATTAGGACCTCTCTATATGAGTGATACCTTGTTTAAAAGGTCTTTCAAAGATCTTTTAAATAATGTCTAGCATGACACATTTTAAAAATAAATATATTTTTTTAAAAATTTTAAAAAGTTTAAAAAAAATTTGATTTTTTTGAAAAAATACTATTTTTAAATTTTTTCAAAAAAATATATAATTTTTTTTTAATGTTTTACTAAGACACTCACCAAATTTCACGATGGAGAAATGATGGGTTCCATATGAAAAAATAAAACAATATTCAAACATGTAAAAAATGGTAGCTTTTTCAAGCAAAACATATAAGAGTCCAAGATAAATGCTATAATATAGGAAAAAATAATATTTTATAAGTAATAAGCACGCCTCTCAAAATTTCAAGTAAATTAAATATTTTTTAAATTATTTTTATTTCCAAAATTTGTAGGTCTAACCTGTAGCGGTAATGGGTTAAACCTTTCTTAAAATAATTTTATTTAATAATTAAAATATCTGATTTAGGTTTAGGGTAATAAAAAGAGGGGGCTGACCCGTTTGGGTGCAAAAAACTCACATTTACTTCATTTGTCTAAAATAATTTGAATATTGAATAAAAAAGGATTTTTGGATTCAATGAGTATATGACCCATATAGAGTGGCAACTGGCAAGCTTCACAACAGTGAGGAGTAGATGGCGCTGAAATAAATTCATCTAGTACGGTATAAAAAGCATTTTTTTAAGTCTTCATATACTTTAGCCTACACCCAGTGACGCACCCACGAATATGTCTTGGGGGCCCCGAGGCCTCGTAGGGGGGGAGGCGAAGCCTTATGATGTCGAATTTTAAGCTATTTTTTGTGTTTTTTCATGAAATATGTGGAAAAAACCCCCGGGTGCGCCCATGCTACACCCATCACAAATCTTCATTCCTTTTTTTATGTGGTCCCGACTGCACATGGCTTCAGTAACATTTCTTAGTTTTCCTGAATGTTTTCCAGTTTTTAATGGATCACATAGTTGAAAACTTGTACCATTCTTTTGTCTGGTTTTCAGACATTGTTTTGCGGTACCGCCTAAATCACTATTTTCCAAAACAACACTTTTTCAAAAATTTAAATTTTATAAAGTTTTAAACACGTATTCACACCAAAATACACCAACATCTAATTCTTGAGCTCAAATAAATTGTTTCTTTTTATACAGGATATGTCCTGCATAAACCTGCATATTTCTAAGACTGGACCAATCGGAGAAAATGAGGTGTGACCTAGCTAAAACATGAACATGTAGATTTATGTATCTATTTCAAAAAGTAATACATAGGAACGAAATAAGTTTTTCAAAAACCAAGAGAAACCAAATAGCTCTAATAAAAAGTAAAGTTTTGAAGGCAAAATCAGTGTCATAAAATCTTTATTTATTTTTTTTACCTAAACCCATAATTTCTCCATCTTGAAATTTGTTCAGTATCTCACTAAATAATTGACAAAAAAATTATTTTTTTATTGAAAAAAAAAAATAAAAGAGGTGTTTTTGAAAAAAATTAAACCCATTATTTAAAAGGTCTTTCAAAGACCTTTTTGACAAGGTATCACTCTTATGCCGTATTCCATTGGGGAAATGAGTGCAGCACTAGTGCACAACTGGCTCGGTGTTTGTATTCCATTGACATACACTTTTTCAGTTTTCGTATTCCATTGAGGAACTTATGAATTCAGTTTTGCACTGAGTGCGGCTTTTTTGACACCGGCTCTGAGGGCTCGTGCCGCACCGAAAAGTTTTTCCCGCCATTAATTTTAAACGCTTATTATTGTCGTGGGACGTAAAAATGAGTGCAGATAAAGTAGTGAGCGGTTTTTTATTATTTTCCTCGCTGCTAGGTAGTAGCAGCGATGAAGATGAAGAGGAACAGTTTTGTGCAATGCAAACATTAAAAGCGGAAACCCCAAAAATCATAAACTTTATTGAAAATGTGGTTTAAAGTTTCAACAACAAATCTACATGGATTTGATTGACTGCGGCCCTGGGTCTAATTTTCCGACAGTTGGGGTTTTCTGGCAGCTATGATTATAAGTAAAAATAAATATATTTTTTAGTTCAAGAAACACTTTCGGCTTGAGTTGATGATACACAAGTTCAAAGGGTCTCAATTCTGTCCAAAAATAGAACACAGGCGAAACCCCATTAGTGCTGAGGCACATGTGTTATCATTTTTATGGTATGTTAAAACACCCTTACCTAGCTGTAAGGTTAAAAATATTTTCTTCAAAAACTTTTTTGATCAATTTTTCGTTATGAAAAAAAATGACTTTCAAAGAAAATGCTTTTTAACAAAAAATTTAAAAAAAATGTTTTCAAACTATTTTTTTTTTGAAGAAAATGTTTTTGAATAATTGTCCTTTTCAACAACAAAATTTTAAGAAAATGTTTTCAAATAATTTTTTGTTTAAAGAAAATGTTTTTGTATAATTTTCTTTTTCAAGAAAATGTAAATGAAGTATTAATACTGCACTCGATCAAATGGTTATTAAACAACATATTTTCAACCAAATTCCGCAAGGCAGGAAAGTTAGGATTAGTTGAAAGAAACTTGTGAAAAATTATATATGTATACGAGGTGTTTTGAATCCTTATGTTCAAATTTTGGGAGTATAAAGAACATTTCTGTTTAGGTTTTTTTGAAAAACATACAGATAACTACTCTATCTGTTGGTATACGAGTACAAGCCTGTATTCAACAAGGAGATGGGCATTTTTAAAATATACTTATTGACTTTTTTAAAAATAAAATCATTATTTATTTACATTACGAATTTTTATTATTATCTTAAGTTTAGAACAAATAAAAATAAATATCGTGGTTGGTCTGATATGAGATTTTTGCATAATCAATTTGCCCTATTCATAATTGATATCCTATAAAAAACTATTTGCAAAAAAATGTTATCTTAACGTTGCTTAAAGCAAGAATAAAAAAGGATTTGTACAGCTCATAATAGTCATAGGAAGTTTTTTGTGTCTCCTGTAAAATTTCATTTTGAACGCAAAGCACCTTTTATCGAACCAACCACGATATATAACAAAACAAAAAATGTGAGGTTATTGCACAGATTAGGTTAAATGAGTGCGATTTTTCATTTTCCGCGTGTTCCATTGAAACTGCACTCGGTGCAAATTTTTGACAGCACCGTTTCAGTGTCAGTGCACCACCAGTACTGCACTCATTTCCCCAATGGAATACAGCAATAGATTGCTCCAAAGTAGTTTTACAGATATTCCTATTTTTCTTTACCTATGTAGAAGCAAAACTTGGTAATCTTTTAATTTTTAAAAATAATTTTAAAAATAAACTACTGGGCCAAAAATTTTCAAGATTTAATTTGAAATGACCCAATGGGTAACATCATTTTTAGTTAATACATTTTTTGCAACTTTAGAATAAAAGTCCTCATGTTTAGGAATGTAAAACTTTTCCACTTGAAATCCTCAGAATGAAAAATGATGGCTAGACATGGCTACGGTCGTGGTACAAAATTGTCGTCTCGGGATAAGAAGTGTCACCTTTATTTAAAGTTTTTATTCCTTGTAGGATTAAAAGTACAAAAATTTAAGGCATTTCCCATGTCAAAAGGTACAAGGTATTTATTTTTTGCCAAAACTCTTGGCAATAATACCAGTAGCCATGTCATAATAAAAAAATAATTTGCACTAATAGGCCAGTCATTAGAGCAACCGAACCGAACCGAACGCCTTATAAAAAAATTAAGTTTTTCACCTTGGCGTAGGGGGGCGGCTCCCCCCTTCATCTCGGATTTAGTGTGAACAAAAATGATTGTTCAAAAATTACCTTTTTCCAGTAAATTCTAAAAAAAAATTAGTTTTAAACAAAAGTCGAAGACAAAAAAATTTAAGCGCTTATATACACTTTTTCGACAGACAAATGGTTTTCGAGTTATGAGGCTAAACATTTCGCCGCAATTTTGTATGTTAGCCAATTTTTGTATAAAATAAAGATTAATTAATGGCATATAAAAGGAGACATTACTGAATGGCCTGGGTAGTACCCTTGCCGAGATACGAACCTTGATGTGGTAGCAGTACACTCATTTTCTATGTATTTCCATAGTGTATGCAAAATAAACCCCTAAATCATTAATATTTGTCATTTTCTCAAAAGGTAAGCATTTTACAGAAAATATGTAATAAAGTTTATTGTAGGAAACTAAATTATCTTTTAAACAATGTATCACTTAGATGGGCCAATTCCACGATTAGCACTTAACTGACATCTAAAAACATTTTAGGAAAAAATCACCCTTTTCAGAAAAAATAAATTGTACTTTTAAACAGCGTACCACAAAGTGGTGTGAAAGCTATTACTCACCCTATTATACCTGAGGGGCGTCCGCATATTAAGGTTATTTTTTTTTATAATTTTTTTTGTTTTAATTAATTTTCTTAAAAACTAAGCTTTTCAAAAATTCCCGTTTTACTCTATGTTGTTAAAAATAAAATTATCTTTAAAGTGATATATAGTAGTAGTAGTTTCTGTTAACGGAGGACACTTAAGAAACATACGCATATTTGGTTTTTTTTAATTAAAAAAAAATTATCATGTGTTTTATCAATTTTTTTTTTAAGGCAAGCTCTATCGGCAAAAAGTTTTACTTTGTACTATAGACAATTAAATTTTATTTCTAACAGTGTGTATATTTATAACATTAGGGCAACCGTTAATACCCCAGGGGCGTATAAAAACTGAATTGAAAAAAAAAATCACCAAACATGCGTATATTCCTTGAGTGTTCCCCGATTACAAAAACCCACTAAATTCATATTGTTTTAAAAATAATTTTATTTTTAATAATACAGAGTAAAACTAAACTTTTCGATAAACTTAGTTTTTAATAAAATTTTTCCAAAAATGCTTGGTTTTCTTGAATTAAACCTAAAAAAAACATTTTTTTTCATGACTTAAAAAATAACCCCATTTTTGGGATGGCATATTAAGTGGTAACCGTGAAATTGAACCATTCAAATGATACACCGTTTAAAAGATAATTTAATTTTCTACAAAAAAGTTGCTTACATATTTTCAGTTAAATGCTTACCTTTTATGAAAATGAGATAAAACTTAATAAGTTCGGTTTATTTTGCATATACTTAGGAAACGGGTGTACCGCTAACACTTCAAAGTTCATATCTCAGCAAGGGTAATAACCAGATTTAGTTAGTCTTTATTTCATGTTTTTCTCAAAATTAAGCAGTTCTTAAGATAAAGGCCACTAAAAAAGAAAATTGGTCAATATCCATATTGGCGGCGAAATGTTTAGCCTCATAACTCGAAAACCATTCGTCTGACGAAAATACGTATACAAACTCTTTTATAGGAACTTTTGTTATCATCTATTTTGTCATCAACTATTATTTTTCTAAAATGCACAGTAACTAAATAATTAATAATAATAAATACCTCAATTTTTTTAGGACTCCAATGTGAACAACATATGTCAAAATCGCGACTACACCACGTTTTGCAAGCTTAAATTCTATAATGACTGGACTATAAGTCTTAGCAAAAATAATATTTGAATATCTCAACATTATATTATTATTTTTAGCAACTTTGTGGCCGTTTGGATAGAGTACAAGAAAACTTGATGCAGCAAATAAATTATCCATGTTAGTAGTATATTAGTTAGTAGGATATTACATTTATTATTTGTATGGTGAAAGTTATAAACAGTTTTAAAAAAATAATAAAATAATATAATTTCTAAATTTGTTATTAATTAAAAAATTTGATGATGATATATTGCAGACTTTTTTTTATATATTTCTATCTAAGATATCAAACAACCAAAACCAGATCAGATTTCATAAAATACAGATTCAACTTTATTCATTTAGGTAGGGAAATGGGCTGGCTTACGAAATCTTGTAAAACGCTATAAGTAGGATCACTATCGTTTATTTAGTCAAAAACAACTAATACAATACAATATTTATCTAAATTAAGTAAGAAGTTGTAAATATAAGAATAATAACATTATTAAATAATAAAGATAACACAACAGCTGCAAAATAAAAAGATACCATTTACCAAAAGCATAATAAAATAATAATACTAAAAATAAAATAATCTGTGACAAAACATATAAAAAGTCACATACCTACATATGTTTTTTTACTTTTAAGTTTAAAATAGAGAATAATTAAAAAGTTAATACTTAAAAAAGAAAATAAAATAAAATATCTATTAACACAATACAGCATTTAAAAAAAGTTAAGTATTTTTTACTATAGGAACTCGCCAACTTAATAGTTTGGACTCTATTCGCTTAGAGGCCTACATGCACTTTTGATGAGTGGTTGAAAGCCCTTACATTTGGGAATACAATTACACTTATTGAACTTCTGTCGAACTTATGCCAAAATACAATATGGCAGCTCAAAAGTGAAAAATAGGAGAATTTTGGTAAATTTACAATTTTTTTTATTTCTTAACCTATTTTTTTTTTAAATTATTTTATTTTATTTGGATTATATTGCATTTTTATAAAAACTATTAATCACTTGCATTTTTAATGTTTTTGTGTCTCAAAAAAAATATATTCCGCAACATCATGTTTTTTTGTGTTTTTTGCGTTTTATAGAAAAACTGCTGATTTTACATAAAAAAATCACAAGATACAAAAAAATTGTTTCCTGACAAGTTGTATCCACAGTTAGAAAATTTTCGAGGTATGCTCAAAAAACTACGAAGTTGGCCTGAGGGTACCCCTAGACACCAAAACTTTACTTTTTCATAAAACTTTCAAGAGGGAAAAAATGCTTTAAGAATTAAAAAATAACGTAAGCTAATTTATAATTTTTTTAGTCTATATTCTGTCAAATATGATATGTCGTCCTACCTACGATTTTGAAACAATGTTTTCCCGACTAATTTTTACCTCTATAAACCTAAAAGGAACATCGGTGGAAAGGTAATTTAAAGCTCTACAAAAAACTACTAAACCATTTTTCTCTTAAAATTACAAATTTGGTCAAAAATCTAAAAAACTTCATATCATCATATCACTATCTAGTCGGTTCGTGACATCTGTTATTTTAACGTGTAAATGCAAATTTGATGACAGACGCCAAAAGCCTTTGCTTTTTGGAACGCCGTTCGACTTATTCGACATATGTCAAACTCATGCCAAATACAAGAAACATCTCAAAAATGAAAAAAACAACAATTTTGGAAAATTCATAACTTTGTTATTTGTGAACAGATTTTTTAGATTTTTGACGAAAGCTGTCATTTTAAAAGCAAAATGGTTTGGTAGCTTTTTGTAAAGCTTTAAATTACCTTTCCACCAATGTGTCCTTTGGGTTCCTAGTAGGGTATAAAAAATAGTCGGGAAGACATTGGTGCAAAATCGTGGGTCGGTCATTATGTAAGCCGTCATATTTGACAGAATATAGACTACAAAAAATAAAAACTTAGCTAACGTTATTTAAATTGGTAGAGCCTTTTGATTTTTGAAGCATTTTTTCCACTTTTGAAACTCCAATTTCGTAGTATTTTGAGCATACCTCGAAAAGTTTAACTCATGGTGAAAATGTGAAAACAACTTTTTAATACATATCTTTTTTGTATCTTGTGATTTTTTTGTAAAATCAGCAGTTTCTCTATAAAACGCAAACAACACGAAAAAAAGACATGATGTTGAGGAATTAATTTTTTTTT
Organism: Aspidapion aeneum; assembly: GCA_963576565.1. Lineage (NCBI taxonomy): Eukaryota > Metazoa > Arthropoda > Insecta > Coleoptera > Brentidae > Aspidapion > Aspidapion aeneum. The sequence continues at coordinate 147,924,264 of OY755038.1, forward strand.
TTAAACAGAAACATTAAAAATGCATGTGATTAATAGTTTTTATAAAAGTGCACTATAATCCAAATAAAACAAAATTTAATTTAATAAAAAAGTTGTGAATTTTCCACAATTATCCTGTTCTTCATATTGCTAAGCGAATAGAGTATTAGATAATATGTACTATAGTTAATGAGAGTAGCAACCCTCTTAGTGTTATGTAACCCTGACGGGGGTGACCCCCCTTAAATGTGCCTCTTGACAGTTTTTTGTTAATAACTGGAAAACTCAAATTTTAAAAAAATATATCTTTGAAATCATTTTTTGACAAAACATCCTTTCCAATGATGTACATGGCCATCCCTGGAAGCAGTGGGGCACGTTTTTGGGAAAAACAATGTGTGAAGGATAAAAAAATACCACAAGAAAAACTAACACTTGAACGACAGTTTTCGACTTATTAGCAAAAAACTGTTAAGAGGGAACAATCAACCTTGCCAGAGTGGGGGTGGTTTACCCTCTGGAAATGTTCGGGAGAGTATGTTGCTTCTCTAATTAAATGCAGTTTTTAGCTCAAATCTCATATCCTTGAACGAAAGTAGTAGGGACTTATTGCAATAAAGCCGGGCACAAATTGTGCCGGGCACTATTCTGACAGTTTCCCATTGAAAACTGACAGTTGATCTTTCAAAATTGACATACCAATGTCGAATTTATAAATCTAGTCATTTATTTTCCATTAATAGTGGCGTCACTATTAATTCCGGCTCTTATAATATACAAAGTCCTAATTTTGAAAGAAGATAGCTGTTGTTATAATGGGAAACTGTCAGAATAGTGCCCCGCACAATTTGTACTTGGCTTTATTGTAATAAGTCCCTATTATGTACATAAAATAAGTAAGAACATAAATAGGGTTACTGGTAATGAGTTTGCTTAGTAGCAAAAAACTGTACATTTATATACATAAATATATTATTCCCCTCCGAAAAATGTTTGGGGTAGGCTCATGTTTATCCATCCCAAGTGTGTTGCTTCTCTAATTCAACGCAGTTTTTAGCTTAACTCTCATATATAAGGAACTAAAATATTATGTACACAAAACAATTAAGAGCATAAATATGGTTACTGGTAATGAGTCTGCTTTTTATGGGGTTCGAATCAGTAATGTCACTTTCGTTAATCTTAACAATAAAAACTAAAAAACTCTCACCAGCCTTTGAAAAAGAGTCACTGTTTTTTTGAAAACTCATTACTAAAGGACAGTGTCAGACTGGGACCCTGATGGAGTAGAGTACAAGGGGACCATTTCAGTTTTAAGAGGGGTGTACCAAGATTTACAAGGGTTTGTCCGACAATTCCAAAAAATAAAGTATTATAAGGCTTTATTCTTTGCTCATTAATAAATAGAAAACTAATTATATTATTATAGTCAAAATAGGCATCTTTTTACAATAACACACATTTAATTCGTAAAAATTGTTTACTTATTTCCAAATAGAGTGTGATATATAATGCCCGAAGTTTTTTACTGCCACCACTTTGAAAAAATATCGCCTTAACCAGTTTTTTTAAAAACTCTTATCTTACACCATATTAAAAACTCTTTGGTGATAAAGAACTTGTATGTACTCTAAGTCTTATGACTGTTATGTTATTATCACATTCTATCGATTTTTGAAATATTTTTAACTATTTTACAATATTTGCTGTAGATAGAGCTTATAAACTATATTACAAAAGAGTCCCTTCAGCACGCGATTGGTTGATTAAGACCTTGGTTTTTCACGATTGGTTCTGTTCAAATTGTAAAGGCAAATCAATCGCGGCCAACCAAATTATTGATTAACCAATCGCATGCTGGGGGGCGGTCTCCAGATACAAAGTCGCACTTAACTTCGCTGTGGTTAGTATTTAAATTCTATACATAACTATTCTGGTAATGAATTTTTAATTTAATTTTCCTTAAAACTAAAACCTATGCCGGCAAGCATAGTCCTTTACACACTTTAGGGGTCTGTAAACTGGTACTATTTTTAAGATTACAAAGGACCCCAATTTAAGGATGACAATGGAGTGTCCACCATGAATTTGAGTCAAGGTTACGTAATAATTTCAGTTTATAATAATAAATAACTTCATTGGCAATATTATTATTTAATACCACTTTGTGATACATTTTTTACAACAAAATTATATTTTTTACAAAAGTGTTTCAGAAAATTTAATAAAACCTATACATTTTTTTCTTGTTCTTTGAAATATTACCAATTTAGAGACGCCAATTAAAATAGTGACAGGTAATCAGAAACTTGGCCTTATTTAAATTAATTGTTTAAAAGATAATTGTGGTTTTTGCAATAAATAAATAAAAATTCGCATTTGCTCTAAAATGCTTAGTTTCTGAGAAATTTAGGTAAAATCTAATATTGTCTGTTTATTTGGAATATAATGTGATAGTACATAAAGGAAATGCGCATATTGCTAACAATTTAGGGTTTGCATCTTTGCTAGGGCACTAGCCAGTCAACTTCTAATAATAAGTATTTTATAGGTAATTCATTCAGTTTTATTTTATGCTTTTAAATATTTTTGCAAAACTATAAAAAACTTAAAACTTTTTCCTATAAATCCTACCGCAACCATTTAAGGCGTCATATTTTTAAGATGGCAGCCGCTCAAGGTCACAAACTTACAGGAGTAGTAAGATTACCAACCTTCTAATCGTGTTTCCAAACTTTCGTATTTTTTGCACTAACACAGCTTTTATATATATCTCTAATAATTGGACTACAAGCCCACTGGTGGTGACATATGTGCAGTGTACTTTTGATCCTCTTATTTTAAAGAATGTTCTCTTTGGGTCTTAAAGTTGATTTTCTAAAAAGAAAAACACATAAACTGAACAGTGTTATATACTTGTTTATACACATACACACATTTTCATAACACTCAAAGGGGGTTTGTTTTTTCTTAAAATGTCTTATAAAGGGGGTGGTCAAAAATCCTAAATTTTTGTGTTACATAATTTCCTAACATTATTTATATTAATATTTTAACAGTCCAAGTCACTTTTTCTCATGTACAAAATCAAATAAATATTGTTCTCAATTATGTTAATGAAAAAGTTTAATACACCAACCTTATAGCCTTTTTATGTCTTAAAGGATTGGAATGCAAGTTAGGAACATGCTTATAGCCCTTTGGTGTTGTTGATTCATAAATTGTGTACTTCTGGTCCTCTGATTTCAAAGAATGTAGTCTTTGGGTCTTAAAGTTGCTTCTCTAAAAAAAGATCACAAACTGAGAGAGTTATACACTTGTTTATACACAAAATATTGACACCATTTCTTCATTTTCAACATAATAATTATTTTTTACAAATTAAATTATATTTATTTCTCTTTTTTGATTTTAGAAAAGCACCTTAACAAAGGTGATCTGTGATAAAAGTTTTTGGTGCAACAAAATTGTCTTCAATTATTTGTGATTTTTTTGTATACAGGGTACTTAGGGGCTATAGGCCAACAGGTGATAGAGGAGGTCATGTCTGATAAAAAAGTTCCTATGGCTTAAAATTCTTTCTTTGTCGAGATACAGAGTTCAAAGTTGGCGATTTTTTTAACTTTTTTGATAAGGTTTTAAAAAAACGCAGTAAAAATATGAAATTGGGCAGAGTATTGTAATAGAACAAGAGTAATAAATTGAAATAAAAATTATTTTGAAAAAAATTAGTCGTTCAATTTTTTTGGTATAAACTTTTATAAATGCCATATTAAACGCAATGTTTTTTATATTTTTTGTTAATAAAAACATGTCTCTAGCAAGATATAATAATAAAATTTTATTGATATTTTTTAAAAGAAATAGTAAGCAAAAAATTTTTTACAAAATATTATTTTTTCTATGTTTTTGGAGGTTATTTTGACAGCCCTGTATCTCCTTAACTTGTAATTTTATCAAAAAAAGGAAGACCACATTTTTGAATAACAATTAGCCGGGTATTCAGCTGGCTATGACAGATTTTCTTTTTTTTGTAAAACACTTTTCCCCCCACTCCTCTAACTTTAAACATCCTATATCTTAACACCCATGTTATATAACCTTTTTTCTCGTAAATAACCTCCTCTATCACCTGCTGCACTATGGCCCTTAAGTTATGGGACACCCTGTAAAATTTAAATCGCGTGTTTTAGCTTATTCTGGGGGGGGGCTTATCAAATTAGTACTAAATTATAGGTTAGAGACTCCTTTTGTAATTTTATAAAAATTTTGGTGAAACAAAATTATCTTCAATATTTTGTGATTTTTTTTGCCGTAAATACTGTAAATCATGTGTTTTGGTTTATTCTGCTAGACTATCAGGGGGGTTTGGGGTAAGGACACTCATTGGCAGCACAGTTTTATTTTAAAGATGTTGTTTTACACAGTACAAAGGTGTCTAAACTATACAGGGTGTTTTAAAATTCAATAAAATAATTTTAATCTTAATTTCCTTGAGTGATTTCAAGACAAAAAGTTTGTATAAACATAGGTCCACAAACGCTTAGTTTTCCAGATACAGAGTGTTCAAATTTTGTTTTTTTATAGCTCTTACAGTTTTTAAGATATTTAGCTCAAATTTGGCACGTATATTTACTTATAGGTACTACAATATTAGGCATGCCAAATAAGTTTTAATTAATTTTATTTTGATATACTTGTGATGCCATACTGGCACATTTTTATTTTATAATAGCTGCCTTTGGTAAAACAGCAACTTTCTCTAAAACAGTTAAAGATGCAAAAAAATTGCAGTAAACAAAAAAGTTTGCAAATAAAACAAGGATTTTATTTCTTATCTTAACTACCTAGTTCTGCCTACCAGTGGCTTACAAGGAAAAAAAATCTGCGGAAAAGGCGACATGAGCCCTGAAAAGTATCACTCTGTAGATTTTTACTATGTTTTGGCATGTCTGATAGTGTAGTGTCTATAGCTTAATACACATGCCAAATTTGAAATATCTCAAAAACTGCAAGAAACTATAAACAAGAAAATATATAAAAAACTAAACACCCTGTATCTCAAAAATAAGGTGTTTGAGGACCTATGTTTATATGTGTTTGCACAATATGAAAATTTTGTCTTGAAATCACTTAAGGAATTGAACATTAAAATTATCATACCGAATTTTGAAACACCCTATATATATTTATGTTTTTAAAAATAAAAAATTATGCTTCAAACTATCTTGAAACTCTGTTATTATTAAATAGATCTTTAGACTGTGATTTAACCACATTTTTAAAATAAGAACGAGCCAGCAACCAACCAACCAATTTGAACAGAGGAAAACATTTTAAAAATAATAACCAAATAATATAAATTCATTGTCAGGCTTCGCTACCTATAAAGCTTGCTTTACGATGAGTGACCTTTGGGGACCAGATTATTTTTAAATTATATCTTTGACACTTTTATAGTAATTTTTAGCCCGAGGCCTCTGGGGGGGGCCTGAAGCCCCATGATGTCATATTTTAAGCAATTTTTTGTGTTTAGGCTAGCCCCCTACTGGGTGCGCCCATGTAAACATCATGAAATACCTAACACTGTTTGTCTGACTGTAAAATTCTTGTTGCTGGCCAGCAAGCTAGCTTCCCGGGGGCAGAAAAAGTTATATTTTATTTGCACAACACAAAATAAAAAGTGCCACTCTGTTACACAAAATGATACATACCTGTCTTTTTTCATCACATTTTGCAATGAGTGGTCCTCATTTAAAATCACTGCAAAAACTGAATCACTGTCAAGGTTAACTCTGTTTGATGATCTGCATAAGGAACTTCTACATTACTTTTACAGCCTTTAATGAGATAATTAGCCAAACACAACGTATTTCTTATAAAAATTTAAGAAAAAACAGTTACATCAAAATAAATAAATATAACCCCATAAATTTGACTTCTCGGATAAGTTTCTTACTAAAATAATCCCATGGCTGTTTTAGACTCATGTGCGCCCGCCCCACTACATTGAATTAAAAAGAGAGAGTAAATAGCTGGATGATAATATGTGAGTTTCGTAAATAAAACGAATCAACCACTGTTCAGTCACTGATGTCATGGTTGTTTTAGATTATTATGCGCCCTTACTAGTACATTACTTTAAAAAAAGACAGTAAATAATCGGATGATAATGTGTGACTTCAGTCAATGAAAGTATTAGTACGTTCGAGAATCATATTTTGTGTCGATTTTATATCGGGGTGCTCGTTACGTCATCGGGGTGCTGGCCTACGTCACAGTCAGCGCCTTATTACTCTAATACTGACATTTATAAAGCATTATTAGAGTATAGAATATCGCCACTAACTGGTTTAAATCTCTCTCCATCAGAACTGCTAAATAAGAGACTTTTAAGAACAACTTTGCCGATCACTAAAAATCTATTAAGTCAAACTCCTGATATATATTTTAACAAAATTAAAGAAAAAAGAGCTAAAGCAAAAGAATTTTATGATCGAGCGGCTCAAAAAAAATCTGCTCTTTCAGAGGTGCAAAATATAATGAACTATTGGGTACCGGCAAAAATCGAAAAATCGTCGTACTCTTGAGGCGAAACTGTTCATTTTTAAGACCTAACCCTAATAATGTAGAACTTAGTAGAAATTAGCGATATTTCACGAACCGATATTTTTTCACTGATATTTAAAAATCACATATAACGATCGTTCCTTCTTTTTTTTACAACGCGTGATTTGATATCTATTTTTTTTAAATCACAATTAAACATTTTCAAAGATGGCGACTTGGCATTCGTTATCACGCCGAAAGCCGGGTAAAATCAACAACATATCGTCACTGCCGCACTTAACATATAACAAAGCAAGCAGTATCAGTAACGCCTCAAACTCAAACGCGACTTACGTTACGCTACTTTATCACTGTGTGATCACGTTTAAAAATCGCTGATATTAAAAAATCACAGTAACAAATATTAGCGTGATTGAAAAATCACGATATCGCTCATCTCTAGAACTTAGACATAAGTTGCCACCAGTGCAAAATAAGCACGAAAATCAAAAGTTAAGTTGCTTAAAGTGCACAAAAATTGACTTAAATCGTAGATCCGTAAATAATCGCGAAAGTTAAAATATTGTGCGAGATAACAACTTACCGAATAATGACCCTTATACAACACGATTCGGACGCATTGTTACCAAACTTTTAAGATTTCAGGACTAATTAGTTCAATTTAATTTTAAGTTCGTTTTTATATATATTATTAACTATCAAACTAATTAGTTTGATTTAATTTTAAGTTTGTTTTTATATATATTATTAACATGGGAGGAGGAATGACCAAGGAGCTGCATCGTGACAACCAGGAACCTCAACGTGATACCGTTACCACAACTAGGTTCCAGGGATGTCACAGCGGTGCGGATTGAGTACCAGGTGAGTGGTAGAAAAAGACACATTATTTTATGTAGTGCGTACCTCCCATATTATAGCGCACAACCACCTTTATTATTATTTATATTTATTAGAGTTAATTGATATTATTAGGTATGCTAAAGGTAATGATCTGAAACTCGTAATAGGATGTGATGCAAATGCACATCACACAGTGTGGGGTAGCTCCAATATAAACGGGAGGGGGGCAGCTCTACTTGAATTCTTTAGCGGTACAGATTTAGAAATACTAAATCAGGGGTGCGAGCCAACATTTGTGACAAGAACCCGCACTGAGGTTCTAGACATAACATTGGCAACGCGAGGCATAGAAAAGGAAATTATAAACTGGCGTGTCTCGCCAGAGATATCGAACTCGGATCACAGGATGCTTGAGTTCGAGATCACAGGTGAGACACAACCACCAGAACTAAGAAGAAACCCAAGACTTACAAACTGGGCCACCTATCTGGAAGGCCTAGAAAACAGTCTTAGCGGGACATTTAGGAATGTATCTTCAAAAGAAGAATTAGAGGAAGCTCTAACGCGGGTGCAGCGCAGCATAGTCTGCAACTATGAAAAGACGTGCCCTCTTAAAAAAGCTCCCCAGAAAAAGTTACCATGGTGGAACAATGAGCTAGAGCAGCTTTAAAAGAACACCAGGAACACCTTCAGGAGAGCAATGAGAGAGGACACAGACGAAGCCTGGGCCGCACAAGGCCGCCAAGAACAACTTTAAAAACGAGGTGAGGCGAAGCAAACGCAAGTCGTGGAGGCAAGTCTGCGAAGACTTGGAAAGCCTTCCAGACGCCGCCAGACTGATGAAACTGCTAAGTCAAGAAAAGGAGGAAGCTGTAGGCGTATTTAAGACACAGGAAGGAACATGGAGGAAATCTGCAGAGGAGTCTCTCGAACATCTCCTGGCGACACATTTCCCAGGCGAGAGGGACCCCACAGAGGCTGCCCAGGACGAAAACCACTCAATAACCGCTCCAGATTGGAGCCTAGCGGCCGAAATCGTAACCGACGAAGCGGTATCCTGGGCAGTCCAAAGCTTCCTTCCGTTTAAGGCAGCGGGGCCGGACGAAATCTTCCCAGCTCTACTGCAAAAGGGCCTTGAGTTGCTGTTACCCCACCTGAAAGGGATATTCCAGGCAAGCATAGCTTTAGCCTATGTCCCACAAATGTGGAGGAAAGCCAGGGTAGTATTCATACCCAAAGCAGGGAAGAAAGATTACACCACCGCAAAATCATTCCGGCCCATAAGTTTGACATCATTTTTGATGAAGGCATTGGCGAAAATGGTTGACAGGTACCTCATAGAGGTACCACTCAAAGCATCCCCTCTCCATAAAGAACAGCATGCATACTGGAAGGGTAGATCTACGGATACAGCCCTCCATACAACCGTGCAAAGGATGGAAAAAGCTCTCGAAAACAAGGAATATGCACTGTCAGTTTTCTTTGACGTCGAAGGAGCCTTTGATAAGGCAAGAACAAGCTCAATAAGTCGAGCAATGCAGAAAAAGGGCATCAACCCGGTCCTCATATCATGGACCGAGATGGCCTTGCAGGAGAGAGAAGTGGAGGCAAGTATGAAGGACGTTCAGGTCAAGAGGAGGGTAAAAGGAGGCTGCCCCAGGGCAGCTGCCTATCTCCACACCTCTGGTGCCTTATAATGGACAGTCTACTTCACAAACTGGAAGAACAAGGATTTGACGGCAAAGCGTACGCCGATGACGGACTGGTTAAAGTACCAGGGAAGTTCCTAGGCGTAATTTGCGAAAGGATGCAAAGGGCGTGCAAACTAATAGAGAACTGGTGCCAAGAGAACGGCCTCTCCGTCAACCCCAGCAAGACGGAAATGGTTCTTGTTACAAAGAAGAGGAAGATAGTAGGTTCAAAGGACCACAAATGTACGGAAGACCACTTGCACTATCGCAAGAGGTTAAGTACCTGGGGATGGTGCTAGGCAGTAAACTAAGCTGGAAACAACATATAGACCGACTCACAACAAAGACGATAAAAACATTCTAGCAAGTAAGAAGGGTGGTAGGAAGAAAGTGGGGTCTAAGCCTAAGGATCATGCACTGGATCTACACGGCCATCATAAGACCGAGGATCCAATACGGATCCGTGGTTTGGTGGCCGGGGGCAATGAAAACCACTAACGCCAAAAAACTCGAAAGCATGCAGAATGGCGACCTTGAGCATCACCGGAGCTCTAAGGTCTACTCCTAACATAGCCCTGACTACGATCCTGGGTCTCCCATCGCTGTCCACCTGGATAAAGAAGGAAGCGATGGCAGCATACCTTAGGATAAGGGACGCGGGCGTGTGGAGAAGGAGCGGTGGACAAAAAGGATATTCGGAGATCGCGACTGTGATGGAAAAGGAGATTCCTTTATCGACGTACTGGCTAACGATGCCAGAAAAGCGGTTAAGGGAGAAAAGGAGATACCGTGTAACCATACCACCAAGGGATGCATGGAAGGAGGACGGATCTGAACTCCTTAACAACGATACGGTCTGCTATACCGACGAATCAAGGCTGACAGACCGGAATTCGACCGGTGCAGGAGTGTACGTGGAAAGCAAGAGCATTGGAAAAAGCTACCCGCTGGGATCCAATGCGACAGTCTTCCAGGCAGAGGTTTACGCTATATTGGCGTTAACATGGGAGGAAGAAATTAGGAACGAAACAGGAAAACGCCTCTGCATCTGTTCAGACAGTCAAGCTGCGCTGAAAGCACTGTGTAAACCAACCATGTCCGCAGGTTTGGTGCAGGAGTGTGCGGATGCACTTCAGGAATTGACCAGCGTAAGAGAGGTAGAGCTCGTATGGGTCCCAGGCCACATGGGAGTGTCCGGAAACGAGAAAGCGGACAGACTCGCCAGGGGAGGATCCCAGCAGAAATGCGTCGGGCCAAAACCGTTCCTGGGGCTCACAAGAGGAAAGAAATTTTAAATTTAACAAAGTTTTTAAAATATTAATGAAGTTAAAAAATTCAATATTAAACATTAAAATTATTACAGGAATTAATCTAATTTCAAAAAATAAGTAAAAAATAAATAAATTTATAGAAAGAATTCGGCCCCAACAGAGTAGATCCAGAAAGAGATACAAAGGAAGTGGACCAACACAGGAAACGCCAGACAGGAGAAGGAGTATGTGACAGGCTACAGCAAATCCCGTAGGGACTGGCTGCTCCGTAGAACACGAAGAGAGGTGGGAGCCATAGTGGGAGTCCTGACCGGACACTGCGTCCTACAAGGACACCTGGCAAAGATGAGAGTGAAGGAGGACGCGACGTGCGAGCGATGTTGGGCCGAGGATGAGACCTCGGCGCATTTTCTCTCATCATGTGAAGCATTCAAGGAGGCAAGAAGAGAGGTATTCGAAGAGGAAGCCTTTGAGACGGAGGACCTTCTGAATCTGAGGTGGCCCGATATTCTGGCCTTTGTACAGAAGACGGGCAGATTCCTTAGCGAAAGAAGGACGCAGTAGGGGGGATGCCCGGGGGTTGGCGAAAAGGGCGCTTCATGTGCCTAGTCGCCAGGCCTAGAGCCTACCCCACACTACTACTACTGCTACTACTAACATGGGAGGTGTACATAAAGTATGTAGTGTATGCATTCTTTTAAATACGAGCAAAGCTCATTCAAAGCTCATTCAAAGATCTATATATATATATATATATATATATATATATATATCTATATATATATACGTAGCCACCTCAAAACAAAGTATATAAACTATGGTGTCACCTCATATATCACGTTGTTAACTCACTTTTTTGAGGTGGCAACGTTTTTCAATAAAAATTTTAGGGATGCTTCCTGACACACTCAGCAAGCTGTGTGCAAAATTTTGTTCTGAGGTCACAAAATGGTATATATAGCTACTTATTGGCCGTTTAGTTCACGTATCTATCGGTGGCGCTAGCGTCGCTTTTACTAAAACGAAACGGTCCACTAAGTCACCTCGGTGGTATAAAACGTATTTTGCGTGTTAAAACCGCGTCGCCGCGACCTCAGAAATTTGGCAACATTACAGTTTAAATTTTAGACGATTTAGATTTAGATAGAATATTACCTGTTTCTTTGACCCTTGGAATGTTTAATAAAATTCTCAGAAACGAGTGTCTGGGTCTGATATTTTAAAAGGGGCTTTGTAGAGGATTATTTTTGTATTTTTTATCTTATTGAAACAATTTAACTAATTTTGTTAATCTTTTTACATTTTTTAAATTATTCTGGTAGTTTTTAACGGTTTTATTTAACTTGACTTGTTCAACGGTTTTAATTAATTTGACTTGATTGATTTTCTAATACATCAAGTCTTTGCGACAGCTATTCATACAGTTTTCTATGGGCTTTAGACTTGAAATTAGTTAAGTAGTTCAATCATTAGAGATATAAAATGCCGTTTTGGTGTAAAAAGTCCGAAACTTGGCACAATTATAGGGTTCACGGTCTATAATACTAATAATTTTAAAAATCTATAACTTAAACGACTAGAATTGACAGTTACCACTCCACTGGCTCCCTACATTGGGAATATTTGTAATCCTAAAAAATCGTCACCTTTTTCAGACGCCTAGTATTATAGAATCGTAGCGTTCCTCTATGTAACAGATATTGGCAAAAGCTGATATCTACCATATGCAGATACGATAAATTACCCATGCAAATTGGCTCGTGAGCAGGCCGCTTTAGGCGACTTCTTATAGTATTTATTTATTTTTTTAATTATGTGGTTAGCCCGATATTTATTAACTAAAAGTCCATAAATTTTTTCTCCTTAAAACCGTGCGACTAGTTATTAGATTAAGTTGGGCCCATAAAAAATTTTTGATATCGAAAGTTTATTCTACAACATATGTACATACATGTTGTACAACATTCTATAAGTTTTGAGGGTAGACAAAAATCTTATAAGAGGTATATTACTTTTACTCCTCACAAAGAGACCCAATTCTTAGAATGGTATAATACAATTTATGCCCATCGCCCATCTTTGTGATCTGGTAGCGTCAGCAAGCGACAGAAATTTAAATAGATGGATCCATGACGGATCTGATACCAACGTAGCCCATTAGCACACTCCAAGTGTACTCCACGCTATATGAGCTCTGAAAAGTTTTTTCTAAATATCTTAGAAACTAAAACATCTACGAAGTTTTTGATTTAAATACTTAAATGCGAAAAAGACGTTTTACTATATTCCCAAAATTGCATATTGATGAAATGCTTCTATAAAAAGTTAGCATATTTTAATTCAGTCATTAGGAATAATAGATTATGACCAACATCTAATCAGCTTGCGACAGTACTGAATAATATTTTACCTAAAAATTTCATGAAAATCGGTTTAGCGGTTTGGGAGCTATGGTCTTACAGACAGACATACAGCAGTAGCGTTTTGTAGTAATGAATTTATAAGGAAATAAATGCAGACATATGCAAAACAATGGTTGAACAAAAATATTTTTTTATAGAACCTCTGAACCAATTTTGCTGAATCGTACCTTGTCGTGCCTGGCAAGAACGCAGCTTTCTTACTAATTTAAAAAAATAATTAGAATATATTCGCAACACAAGAATAAACGAGCATCTTTGAAAGGTACATTTTGATTTCGTCCGCCATCTTGAATTTTGAGATGGCAGACAAAAACTGATAAATTAGTCAAAACTCTGATTAATTCTTTGGCAAGTGCAGCTTGTCCCATTAATATCGATTGTATAGTTCAAAAGTTATAATAAAAAAAATGTCCAGGGTTTTTCGGGCCACCCTGTAAAGAAAACAAGTTCAGAAACTGCTTAACCGATTTTATAGAACCCCCCCCCCCCTAATTGCGCCTCTAATATATTTATTTATTTATTTCCAAGGAGTAGCACATATAAGAAAAATTCAGAAGAATAATTTAGGTACCTAAAAAAAAGTAACATATGGGTTAGCCGATTTGGAAAAAAAATATAGATATAAAAGAAAAGAAAATGGGAATAAATTGCTAGACTGAATAATGAAAATCTTATATTAGCTCACACACATACTATACTATAGTAGTGTGAGCTATAGTGATCCTAATTTTTTCGAGAAAAAAAAAGCTCCGATTTCAAAAATTTTTATATATCTTTGCGTTTCAGATGATTTTGAAACTTTTGTGTTGTGTTGTCTGTCTGTCTGTCTGTCTGTAAAGACCAACGCGCATAACTCAAAAACCGCTTGGCCGATTTCAATGAAATTTGGTACCTAAGCTGGGTTTTGGCTCGAGATGGTCCCATTTAAAAATGAACAAAATCCACCAAACACAAGCCAAATAAAAGAGTGGGGGTAGATTTCAAAAATTAAGTTTATGTAAAAATATGGCATGTGTGACATCAAACGAAAGGTAATTGAGTCTGGAGTTAAACAAAATACATTTTAGTTTTTTTTTTGAAGTGGGGGTAGATTTCACAAATTTGAGTTTAAGTAATAACGTGGCTTGTGTAGTATCAAACGACAGGTAATTGAGTCTAGAGTTGAATAAAATATATTTCAGTTTTTAGTTATACCTATTAGCTCACACGTACACTATAAATATGGTATCTAGTGTGAGCTTAAGTGCCCATAAATTGGCAGAGTATTTTTATTTTATATTATTTGCATAATAATTAAGGGCCTTAATTCTACCAAAGTGGCGCCAGCGTCAGTAAATAAAACATATCCAGCTAGGTAAAGAGCTACATAATTTATCAAAAATTCGCTGAACATAGGTAAGTACCTTGTCCAGATTATCTAGATTTTTTTTTAAATCTAGGTACTGTAGATTTTACTGGAATATCGGCCATATTTTGTGTACCGAGCAAAGCCGATTAGTAATCAGTTTCTATGTGACTATGCTTGGGGGTGCTTCGCACCTCCCTGTTTACGTCTTGGAAGTGTCCTAGCTAAGGACACTCATCGTAAAAGCAAGCTTTATAGAAAGCGAAGCTAACGTCAAGCTTCCTATTTTTTGGTTATTATTTTTGACATTTTTTCCTCGGTTTCGCATTGGCGGTTCTGTTTTATTTTGAAGATGTTGTTTTACACAGTATGAAGGTACCTAAACTATATATATTTATGTAATTAAAAAGTTATGCTGCAAACTATCTTGAAACTGTATCATTATTAAATAGATCTGTAGACTGTGTTAAAACCACATTTTTAAAATAACAACGAGCCGCCAATGCGAAACCGAGGAAAACATGTCAAAAATTATAACCAAAAAATATAAAATCAGAGTTAGGCTTCGCTACCTGTAAAGCTTGCTTGACGATGAGTGACCTTAGCCCTAGGCACTTACTACCCCCGTAGTGGGCGCCCCTGTAGGTATTCTATTTTTGCAAACGGCCGGTCCGCAATCGGCCAGCCCTGGGCTGAGTTGAGTATGTATACTTCGATTTAAATTCGTCTCTCTGTGACATCCACACTTACATAATTATATTTTCGTTTTATTTGTGACCTCGCGTAGAAATCGAGCAAAAGCTGTTCCGGCAAAGTATTTTTTTGTTTTTAGTCAAAGTTTATTGAATTTAAAGGTAAGCAGATCTGAGGACACGGCAGTGCCTCGCCAAGTTCGCGCGCCATAACCATCTTTTCTTAAAACATTTCAGCCGATATTTGACCTACCTAAAACTCTACTTCGGAATGAGCTACGAATCTCAAACTTTGCACAGTCGTAGATCTCCATGGAGTTAACAACCCCTCTAAGTTTCATGAAATTCCATAAAGTAGTAAAATAGTTACGAAATTTCAAAAAACGTCGGAATTGCCACTCACTGACTCACTCACTCATGTATAGATCATCAATATTCTACTGTACTTCCAGACATGCTACAAAGCTGAAATTTGGCAGACTGATAGAAATTATGACCAAACCCCTGGAAAAAATCATAAAACCCCAAAATTTTAATTTACTCCCATCCCCTATACATTTAAAGTTATGAAAAAGTAGCATCGCCCACTTCCAGAAATGCTAGAGAGTTGAGCTTTGGCAGACTGATAAGACCTATGATAAAACTATAGGAGAAAATCAAAAAACTCCAAAATTTTAATTTACTCCCCTCCCCTATACATTTAAAGTTATGTAAAAGTAGCATTGCCTACTTCCAGAAATGCTAGAGAGTTGAGCTTTGGCAGACTCATAGGAACTATGATAAAACTATAGAAAAAAAACACCCCAAAATTCTAATTTACTTCCTTCCCCTATAAATGTAAAGTTTAGTAAAAGTAACATTGCCTACTTCCAGACATGCTAGAGAGCTGAGCTTTGGAAGACTGATAGTAACTATGACAAAGTTATAGAAAAAAATTAAAACACCCCAAAATTCTAATTTACTTCCTTCCCCTATAAATGTAAAATTATGTAAAACACTGCCCACTTCCAGAAACGCTAGAGAGCTGAACTTTTTAAGACTGAAAGACAATATGATAAAACTATATGAAAAAATTTAAAAACTCCAACATTTTAATTTACTTTCCTCTCCTATAAATGTCAATTTATATTAAACTAACATTGCCCACTTTCAGAAACGCTAGAGAGCTGAGCATTGGAATGCTGATAGAAATTATGATAGAACCATGGGAAAAAATTTAAAAAGTCCAATATTTTCATTTACTCTCCTCCCCTATAAATGTAAAGTTATGTAAAAGTAAGATTACCCACTTCCAGAAACGCTAGAGAGCTGAGCATTGGAAAACTGATAGGAACTATGATAAGACTATAGGACAAAATTTAAAAACACGACAATTTTAATTTATTTCCCTCCCCTATACATGTAAAAGTAACATTGTGCACTTTCAGAAACGCTAGAGAGCTGAGCTTTGGAAGGCTGATGGGAACTACGATAAAACCATGGAAAAAAATTTAAAAACCTCAAAAATTTAAGTAAGGCATTGCAAAAATTTTGAATAATATTCCGCATATTTTACTACTTTAAAAATTAAGTATTATTCCTTTAAAAAAGAAGTGAAATCATAACAAAAACATTTCATGTAAAAAAAGCCAAGTACGCGAAAATGGCATTCCGTGAAAAGAATTGAGATAAAAGTAAAGCCAAGTTCTTCAATACAAATTTCAAAATGAAAGGTTCAGACAGACAGACAGACAGACGGCGCAACAAAAAAGTTTCAAAATCATCTGGAACGCAAAGATATATAAGCTCACACTACTATAGTATAGTAGTCGTGTGAGCTAAAATCGTGGGGCGCTTTGTGCCATATTTTCTTTGTATATCGAGAGCCCGACGTTTTTTTCACAATAATACTAGTATTTTTCGTTCATTATTGTTTTCAACTAATATTAAGAATTATTTTTAACTGTTTAGTTTGAAACGTGTGTTTTAGTTTTTTAACTATATTTATTTTTTACTTTTTAGTTTAATGTGCTGTGAAATCGTGTACCCCCGAAGTACCCCCAAAGGTGCGCCTGGAAAATTATTGTATTGTCACCGGTTCTTGATAAGTGTACAAAGTTTAAATTAAATCTGTTCGTTTAAAGTAGGTCAAAATCTAGTCCAAAAGAGTCAGTTACAAACATACATACCTACCTACAAACATACAGGTGAAGCTAATAAAAGCGTGTCAAAAATAAGAAATTACAAAATACGAAAACTTTTATTTAAAACTTGTTATTTTCCCACAATTTTTATTCTCGTAACGGAGTTTTCAGAAATTAATAAAATCTGATTTGAAAAAAAATAAAGCGACCTAAACACCCAGAACGACTGTGTTTTTCAGATGGCTTTACGTAAGTTAAAAAATTTCAAGGTAAAAGGCAGAAAAGCCATTTCGATATAGTAAGCCGATTTTAATGTGCAGCTACAGTTTTTTCAAAACTCCGAAGAACCGAACCGAACCGGATAAACATACATACAAACAAACAAATGTCACAAAATATTTCTAAGTTATCTTAAAAAAAAATCCGTCGAACATAATACCTTTCCTAGCTTTTGCTGCACGAACTAGGAAAGTAAAAATTGGGACTGATAAAAACTGAAGTCTGAGTCCAAAAAGATAATGGGAGTTACATACAAAAACGGACAACTTTTATCTAATTTGACCTACAAACTGTGAATAGAGGGTACAATAATTAATAATAGGCTTATTATTTTTCAACTAAACACACCCAGTACACCACTGAAACACGTGGTCCCTACGAACCCAGTACACCACTGAAATAATGTGGTCCCTACTTAACATACCTAAGTAAAACCTCACTATGGTGGTTACGCTTTATGGCCCATAAGGCCAACTCTCTACGGCCTATAAGGTCTATTTCTTATGGCCCCTAGGTCAACTCTATCCAGCCAGCATCCCTCTTTTTACATTATTTAATTATTTATAGCAATAACCTCTATTCCTGTTAATCTGTTTTCTTATATAAAATACATGTATAAATGTGGATTCTTTATACTTAATTTTCATATTCCCCTAAATCCCGCGGTCACAAGGGCACTAAATAACAAACCTTGTGACATATATGGTAGAAATACCACTTGTTACAAATATAGTCGTGACAATATTAGCTTACACGTACACTATAATTAAAGTACCTAGTGTGAGCGTAGGTGCCCATATATTAGCAGAGTATTTTTTTTAGTCCTTGCCGTATATTCATCTTCTAAGCCTATTATGACATCAATAACGTGCTTTTATATTTTATTTGTTATTTTCTTCCCCGTGACATCCAGTGTATATTTTTCTTATTTGCATACATATACCTGTAACATATTTGCACACATTTGTGACATCCCTAACGTCTTTGTATATTTTATTTGTTATTTGTTTCCTCGTGACTTCCAGTGTATATTTCTTATTTTTATAGAGGTACTTGTTACATCCGTTCTCTTTATGGAACATTGGCAACATTGCTGGATGTCAACAAATATTTAGGGATGTTACAACGTCAAAATTTTTGGTATATACAATGGACGCGAAAAATGTTATTTCTAAATTTGTGAGTTTATACAAATATTTTTATGGAAGTAAAAATAAAATATTTTTTATTACATTTCATATTTTTTATTTTTGGATAACACCAGGTTTTAAAGTGGATGTCACAAAAACCGACTTTTTGCTGGATGTCACAAGATACAACGGTCGAGTATATATATATATATATATATATATATATATATATTGATACACTCACCGTTGTCACCTCGTTAAGGATATGACGACCTGACCTCACCTATTTCTGGTGGTGTTACTTAATATATATATATATATATATATATATATATATATATATATATATATATATATATATATATATATATATATATATACTATAACCTTTATAATTGCTATTTATATGTTTATTGATTAATATTAGGGTGGTCTATTTGCGGCATCCAAGATATTTTAAAGCAAACTTTGCCTCGGGTACCTTATATGGGTCATTCTAAAAATTTGGGACAATATGAGGGGTAAAAGTGTAATCGACCTAAGTTATGAATATTAACACTCTTTTTAATTTACTTGCATGGGATATCGCTTTTTGATAATGTTTAGGTGTGTGGCCAAAAATCTATGTCAAAATTTGAAATATTATTGATAAAAAATAAAAATTCGTGTCCACGGAGTGGAATGGTTTCTCCACGGAGTTGAAATTTCATGTAGTTTAGAATTAATTTAATATTAAAAAAATTCTAAAACTAAAATTTTCGCATGGTATATGTTACTAAAAATGCTTTATTAAGGAGAGAGAAAATAACACATGGGTGGTAAGCTTACTTTTTTAAAGAAAAGAAAGGTTTTCTGTTTTAGTATATAAACAAAGAAACAATAAACTCGTATTTTAAAAATAAACAGGTTTTAAATAACTTAGTTTAAAAATGTATGAAATACATAAAAAACGCTAAACAGAGGATAATTTATTTTAATAATTTTGCATGCATAACCGTCGTCGCTGTCGTCGCATACAGAACAAGTAAAAAAAGCGTTCTGGCTCCCATTATTGCACTTGCTACAGATCCATTTAAGACAATTTAGGCATTGAATCCATTCAAGATTAGTATTATGTTTAGATTTGCTGTTGGGGGCTAATTACTATATCATATTTTGAGTTATCTTTTTTACGTTGTTGCTTATCAGTTTTTCGAGATTTAGTCTATGTCTGTTAAGTATCACTTTTGTTTCTTAATTTTTTTGGAGGTAATTACATCGTTTTTACCTGGATGTGCATTTTATAAACTGTCTTTTAGCCTTGTAGCTTTTGTTCACAGATATAAAATTGGTGAATAGTTGTTTTCTTAAAACTTCTGACTTCCGAATACACGGTTTGATCTTTTAACAAATTTTTGGTGTTTGTTAATGGGGAATTTTTCTATTATAATTATTATTATTCTATGTAGTCTTGTTTTGTACCGCTGGGTTAATTTTTTGTCCTTCTCGACTTTTTTCTATAATGCTTTCAATTTTCTTACAGTGTCTGAGCGCTTCCTTAAAATCCTTTTCTTCTAGACCTGAGACATTTACTAAGTTCTGATTATTTTCAATTTCCTTTAACTCTCTGGCACTAGTTTTTTGTTTGCACTATGATTTCGTTAGTATTCTTTCCACTTTCTCTAAATCTTTTTTTTCTCTTCTCGATACTTCTCCAATAAGCCTAATTTTGCCTTGTTTTTGCCGCTTGTAATATCTTTGTCTTTTCTCCTGGTTTGCCATTTCATATTACTGACAATCTTTTTTTTGCTGTCTTCGCTTTTCTAAGTCCACCTTTGGTTTCGCCATATTTTTGCTAAAACAAAAATCTATGTAAAAATAATTAATTTTTATGACCGGTTTACTATTATAGTCTAAAATCAGAATGCAGCACGAGTAAATTATTTGTTGATTTTCTCACAAGCACGAAAACAAGAACGGAAATCCTGTATTTAATGCAAAAATTTATACGTTTTTAAAGTTTATTTTTGCTGTTCTTTTAAATAAATACAAAGTCATATAGCTAAATATTAACCCACCCTAGGAGATGACTCTTCAACCCCAGTACAAGTAATTAACAAATACTAGCAATTAATTTAAATTAAAGCGTCTTCTAAGGTTAAAAAACACTTATTATTTCTACTCCATAGACACCAATCTAGTCCATGGACTTATAAATGTCCATGGAGCAGAAGTCCATGGAGTAGAATTTTTTTGGAAAAAAATAGTTATTTATTCGCGAAACAAAAAAAGCTGTACTAAATGTCGCATAAGATTAAAATGCCAACAAATGGTCAACTAAACGCATATTTTTTAAAAAAATTAACTTTGCTAAAAAATTTTAAACGCGTCCATGGAGTAGAAATCAATAAAAATACGTACCTGCCAACGAGCACTACGACAATCATAACGACCAATCCGCACAAAATTGAGTAATGCTATCATATCGAACGGCAAAACCAAACTAAAACGCAAGTGTCAAATAGTCCAGGCGCGCTTAATAATCTAGTACCAACCCTGGGCGGCAAAATTCTCCCAGGTCCACGTAGTAGAATTCAAATGTAGGTACACACTTCTCTTAATAATTTTTAATAACTATTTTTAGTAAATATTTGTTTTTGGCTATAGTATAATAATTATTGACATTTAATCTTTTGATGTAAATGGCTGTTATGACCCGAAAAAAAATAGTTTTTTTTAAATAAAGCAATATTTTAGGCAAAACGTGATGGTTACAGTCCATGGAGCGGAATTTTGATGCCTTTGGGCTGTTTTTAAAAATATTTTTAAACTGAAAACAAATAATTTAATAAAAGATCCTAACAAAAGGCATTTCATATTATTACCTAAAAATTATAGATTAATAAAGAGTATTCTTGTTTTAATAATATTGGATGGTTACATCAAATTGTCCCAAATTTTGAGAATCATCCATATGCCACTGCATGTACAGTAGTATCATAGGATACGCTGGTCTACGGGGGCTTCGGGTATTACCGAGAATGACACCCATAGCTGGTGCTTAACAAAAAGGTAAGTACTTTTGACATTTTCTAGTTAAGTAAAAAAAAATACGAACTGCATTAGTACTAATAAAACTCATGCATTAAATAAACCTATTTCTTGAAACGCCCTGTATATATTTTATTTTTCTACTGTTTTGGCTCTTATTTGTTTAGAGTTTCGGTACGTACAGCAAAAATTGGACGTTAGATACCTTTTTTTTGTCGCCGTCCTGTAAATATAAGAATAGTTAGAGCTACAAAAATTAATATCTTTAAAACTAGACATAGAAACAAAACATTTTTTTCCTAGTGGGACGCTAAGTTACAAAAATAAGCAGGTAAAGTTTAATTAAAATTCACCTAGCCGTTTTCCAAAAATAACTTCAAAACTACAAATTGTGAAAGACTTTCGCGGCCATCGTCCAATGGTGGGTGTGCTTTCGGGCTGTTCGGCCGTCGTTGACCCTTTGACTCAACCAAAAGCTATAGTAATTTTTTTTTAATAAAAATATTCTTTGAGCTATATTTTATTACCAAATATTTAACAAATTAATTTTTGTCATACGGAAAATAGCTTAACACAGCAAAGTCAATTTTGTTTAGTAAGAGAAAATACCTGCAATAAAAAAAATTATATCTATAAAAGAGGGGGCAATCAAAAAACAAAAATATTTTTTTCTTTAAATATTATATAAAACTATTAATCTATGCCAAAATAAAATGTACTAGTTATAAAATTCGGTAATAGTGCTTTTCTTCTGTTTTCTTCAAATATTGTCAAAAACTAAGTAATATGTAATAACCTTTATTGTAGACAATAAAATTTCCGTTTTAACGACATACAAGTCAGAAGGGTACGACCAATGACACACTCTCCAGTGGCGTCCTTTTATTGTGGTAATGTAAAAAAAAATTGAAAATAAATTGTTTATTACAGGTTTCATCCCATTTTCTTGAAAACTAAGCTCTTTATCAAAAATTGTGTCCTACAGTCGATTATAGATAATCAAATTTCCTTTTAAACGATGTATAACAGGGCAAGATTATGTTATTATGTCATTATAACTAATGACATTTCATTTCTGCGGTTCTCAAACAAAAACCACCATCAAAAGTTCATAAACTACCAAAATACAAACTACAAATCGTGATTATCTTAATTACATGACAGATTAGTTCTATTTATAATAATTTAGGGTCGCCCATAAATTACATAAATTTTGAAAAAACTAAACTTACCAAGTTTCCTCCATATTTTTCAAAAAACTAAGCTTTTTGGAAAAAAATATATTTAACATTTTATTATAGAAAATTAAATCTCTTTTAACCAGTATATAAGTCAGTGTAATCAGACTAATACGAAACTCTTCAGCAGCGTCTGTTTTTTGAGAAAATGTAAAAAAAAATAAAAAACGATATTTTGTTTGTCACAAGTTTTACCCCATTATCTTAAAAACCAAAATTGTGTTCTATAGTCGATGGTAGACAATGAAATTTGCGTTTAAACGCTGTACCACAAATAATAAATTATCTTCAAATTAAAACTTCACATGCGTCCGTGAATAAAATCAATTTTTACAAATCACCAAACAAATTCAGTTTGTTACAGATTTTATCCAATTTTCTCAGAAACTAAGCTCATCTAAAAAAAAGTGTTCCAAACTTTGTTGTAGAAAATAAAATTTTATTTTTAACGATGTATAAGTCACTAGAGTTTGATTGATGACAAACTCTCCAGCGACGTCCTTAAATGGGGGTCATTTAAAAAAGAAATAAATAAAAACATTTTTGTCACAAGTTTTACCCGATTTTTTAAAAAACCAAGCTCTTCATCAAAAAATGTTCCTTATACTTGATTGTAGAAAATAAAAGGTCCATTTAAATAATGTATAACAAGGTAAGAAAAATTTAATCTTTAAAACTTTGATGACGTCCGTAAATTAAATGTTTAAAAACCACTAAACAAATTAATTTTGGTTCGTTTTTTTTTAATCTCCTTAAAATTTGAATCAGTGGCAGTAGTAGGCAATCCCCCATCTAACCGTACCTACAAAACTATGGCGCAGGATGTGGAGAAAAGGTGAGTAAGAGGGATCACCTTTGCTACTAGAGTCGTACCTAGAATCCTCAACATTTCATCTTTTTTTTTTGCGAAGGAGGATGGGACGATCAATGCAGATGGCGGCTATAGTGTGGTGCTTCATTCGGTAATTTTTAAAAAATTATTTTATTTACGGAGGCCTCTGAAGTTTTCCAAATGAAATTATTCTTACCGTGTTATACATCATTTAAGAGAAAATTTTATTTTCTACAATCAGCTATGGAACAAATTTCTTATTAAAAGCTTGTTTTTTTTTTGGAAAATCGGATGAAAGATGTGACAAAAATGTTTTTATTTTTTTTTTGTTTTATATGATCTT
The DNA here is from genome assembly GCA_963576565.1 of Aspidapion aeneum. Lineage (NCBI taxonomy): Eukaryota > Metazoa > Arthropoda > Insecta > Coleoptera > Brentidae > Aspidapion > Aspidapion aeneum. Next base: position 147,948,053 of record OY755038.1, read on the forward strand.
TATCGACGAACGTCGCTTGAGAGTTTGTCCGTAATCAAACCTCACTGACTTATATATTAACAAAAAGGAAATTTTATTTTCTACAATAAAGTTTTTTCAATTAAGCTTAGTTTCTGAGCAAATTGGATAAAACTAGTAACAAAATTAATTTGTTTGGTGATTTGTAAAAATTGATATTATTTACGGACGCCTATGAAGTTTTAATTTAAAGCTAAATTTTACTTTGTGACACAGCAGTCAAAATAAAATTTCATTTTCTACAATCGACTATGGAATATAATTTTTGAAAGAGGGCTTGGTTTTTAAGATAATGGGGTAAAACTTGTGATTTTTAAATTTTTTTACATTTTCTTAATAAACGAACGCCCCTGGAAAGTTTCGTATTAGTCTGACCGCACTAACTTATACATTGTTAAAAAGGGAATTTCATTTTCTACAATAAAGTGTAAATAATTTTTTCCCTGAAAGCTTAGTTTTTGAGAAAATTAGACAAACTTGTAAAAAAATTGGTAAATTTAGTGACTTTTACGGACGACCCTAAATTATTATAAATAAAAATAATCTGACCTACGTCTACTATGGAGCACAATTTTTGATAAATAGCTTAGTTTCCAAGAAAATCGGGTAAATCATGTAATAAACATGTTTCTTTTTTTAATTTTTTATCAGCTCAATAAACGTACCCCACTGACTAATACATCGTTAAAAAGCAAATTTTATTGTCTAGAACAAAGGCAATAACATATTGCTTGAAGCTTAGTTTTTGAGAAAATTTAAAGAAAACCTCAAAATCTCAGGTTTTGGGGGGTCTAGGGGGTTTTTGCAGCTAAAATTTAACAACATAATAAAATTGTATTTTTAGATTGGATTTTACAAATTTTTGATTAATTTCTCTGTCATTGTTGCTTTAAGGCGTCAACTTATTTACATTTTCCGAAATTCGAACATGACTATAAGAGAAGGCGGGATAAAAAAAACTCGACCTAAACCTGGCTTGGCAACATCCAGATCGTTAATCTGTGACCTTTTGTCAACTACAATCCATTGTCAAACTGCGGTCCTCATATTTTGCATCCTCAACTACCTAAGAAGGAATGTAGCTTATGACCTTTCTGACCAGAATCATTTGAAAGCCTGATAAAAGTTAATACAGCTTTTGGATTTTAAGCTTGTTGCAAGAAGGAAAAAAATTATCGTTTCTACCTAAATTACGCTGTACCTATAATAAATAAAAAATATATTAAATTTTTTAGGTCAGTGAACTAAGTACACTTTATGTAGAAGTGTGACGTGATGTTGGTTTGTACTACGAACCGTGAAGAGATGTGCAGCCTTGAGCTGGTAATTGTTCTGTTCAAAAATGTGAGAAGGGCAAGGGCCGTCCGATAAAAATACGGTACGGTTTACTCTAGTGCGCCAGCTAGAATAAGAGAAATGGTATAATGTGCAGGAGCGGATCTAGGAATTTCATTTGGTGGGGGGAAATTTTTCGCGTTTTGCATAGTAACCAGGAAGAATGGGACAATTCGCCGCCGCCTACTCACTGTGGCTAATTTGCCCCCGGGCCAACTTGTGCTGGCGCCGGCCCAAGTCGTGCTGGCGCCGGCCCAACTCGCCGCGCCGCCGTAGTTTGCAATTTTGACAAGAATGTAGAGTTCCGGTAACAATGCAATTTTATATTTTTTATCGCAAAAACATTTAAAATGGCGGATCCAAATTGGTGGACTTTCTTATGTATTGTATTAAATTTGAATGTTTGAGGGGGCTTAATTTTTTAATATATACTTGAAAATAATTAAAATGGAAGTTCAAAATAGCATATTTTTACATTTATGCACCGATATGTAGTAAATTTGGCAAATTGGGCTGATAATTAAATTAAATTTGAAAAAATAAAAATGGCGGAAATTTTCATTTATGAGCCGACATGTATTAATTTTAAAATTTTGGGGTGACTACTATTATTTTTATGCAGATCGGTTTATAAATGGGAAAATCGACCATTATGGATACGCCAATTTGATTTTCCTAAGGTTTAATTTAAAAATAATAATTAGCAACTGTAGCACTCCGATGGCTCAGATTGGGTTTTGGTAGATACAGTGGACTATAATAAACAATGGCGCAAAAAATTCATTTAACTAGAGAAAGTAAATAATTTTAAAATAGCAGGGTAAATTTGAAAGAGAAAGAAAATGGTGATATAGCCTCATGGACAGGGACTTACCGCTGTTTTGGAGTTTCAAAGTGCAAGGTGTACACCTTTCCATAAGAGCTATGTGGCTTGAAGTTCCAACAGGATGATGGCACGATATTTTAATTATTTGCGGAATTTTTAAGTAAATTTTCACTATTTTTTAAATTTAAATTTTTTGGTTGTCGTTTTCTAGACATAGCGACGCGCAGCACACTTTGTCTGTCACTCAATCCTGCGCTTGCAGTTTTTTAGCACATGCGCACAGCACTTCACCCTCTATATGAAAACCATATCACTATATTTTAAATTTTATGAACATGTGAAAAACACGATAGAGGACGCTTGTAGTACCAAAGTATATAAAAATAAAGAAATAAGAAATAAAATGATAATCCTTAAATTTAGAATAGAAATTACATTTTTTGCGTTTAATTCTCGCATTTCAATGCAATTTTGCTTTAGGTAAACTTTATAATAACTAATAGTTGACCCATTTACTTTATATATTAATTTAAGACTAATAATTTTATGTTTAAGACAAAATTTTAGTTCATGAAAAATAGGAAAAAATAAAAGTAAAATTCAAAAATAAAAGAAAAATAAAAAGGTTTTTTATGGAAATCGAACGCAACCTTTACCACTTTAAAACTCCAAATTTAATACATATCCGTTAATAAAAGGAAAAGTCCAAAATATGGGATCGCAATTTTTACTTTTTGCAAATTTAATTCGAAACTGATAATCAGTAACCTTAGACATCCCAAAGTTCCCAATTTAATACATATCGGTTCATAAAGGAATAAATCCGCCATTTTAGGTTAGCCATTTAGATTTTTTAAAAGTTTAATTTAAAAATCATAACTAGCAACCTTATACACCAAACTACTCGGAAAACGCTTCTTTCGCAACACCGATTTGTCCTGTTTTCGTGTTTTTAAGTTGCGCGCGTGCCGCTTGCAAGCCGTTTGTCGAAAACGAGTGTGTTCGCAGATTTTTTGGGACGGCATCGGCAGCTTGTTGTCGACATTTCCTTTCAATGCGTGCTTGCTGTTTTTCCGTGGATCGTAGAAAGTTCGTTAAAACGAATTCGGCAAGCGCCGCTCATAAGGCGCAGATACGGAGCGCGAGAGGAGCGTGGGAGAACCATTCGCGGAGTAGTTTGGTGTATACGGACTTTTAAACACAGCTAATAGATAGTTTAAGTTGTGCTACGTATTTTTACGTAAGCATGAGATTTGACAGATACGCAAGCGCATTTCGTCACACCGTCGTCAAGGTCACGTTAGGAGCTTACGTTTTTACATTAGCTTACGGCAGTCTGCGGGCACCTTAACGTTACCAAAGAATAGAATTGGTTGATTGACCGATCGAAAAATGAGGCCTAGACGATAATTTCCGCTTTCAGTACAAACGATTCTTTGCAAATATATTCCTACTGTAGTTAAAAAGACAAAAAACAAAATTTAACATCAGAAAAACCCAGTGCCGCATTCCATATTCTCTGCTATTAGACTTGTTATGGTAAAGTAAAAACATTCAACTTAAACTCAAATATGGAACAAACGTAGAGCGCTTAACGTGCAGTTTTACGTAAAAATACGTAGCACAACTTAAACTATCTAATTTCAAAAATAATAATACATATCGGTTCATAAATGGAAAAGTGCGCCATTTTGGATCCGCTATTTTATTTTTTTCTTGAGGTTTAATTTATATATCACAGTCAAAAACCATTAAAACCTAAAATTTATTAAATATCGGTTTTTAAATAAAAAAAGTCCGTCATTTTGAATTCGCCATTGTAGATCCGCTATTTTGACTTTTATTTTAAGTTTAATTTAAAATTATAATTATTAGGGATCTTAAACTGCAATTCCATTGTATTTTTAAATGTCATTTTATAAATAAATAAATACCCTAACTTCTAAATCTAAGCATATATGGTTGTATAAATGGAAAATTTCGACATTTTGGAAGCACCATTTTGATTTCTCTTAGGTTTAAGTCAAAAATTTGTTTTTGTTTCGTTTTTAGTTAAAATATGGCCTTATGCTTAGTTTATATTGTGCCACAAAGAAACCTGTGCGGACCTTTCAAACTAAAATACATGCAACAATTTGACGTTTTTTTAAACGATGCTATAAAAACGAATTGTCATCATTGTAGCATTTTTTTTTAGTTTTTTAATTTTTGGCCTGGTGTATAAATGAAGACTAGCATTTTTTTTATTTTACTAACAAGTACATCTCAATATGAAAAACAGAGTATCAGCAGAATTCAATACGAGTATTTTTTGAAGGACAAAATTTATTTTTAAAAAAATTGTTTTTGAGTGAAAAAAGGTATAGAGTAATATTGCTAATTTTTAGCATTTAAGGAGCTATTAGATTTTGTCAAAATAACATTATGATTGCGAAAATAAAAACTAAAAATTAAAATAATTAGGATTTAAAAAATTTTTCTCCTTCATTTTGAAGTTATGTGAGAAAATAACATATCGTCGGTGACCTGGCAATACCTCCTATCTACCTTTTTTGCAAAAATAAGATAATGGTAGTTTTTAATGCGTCATTTGATTCTGCGTCGTCATGTAAACTCTCCTTAATTTAAAAAATGTTCAAAATGCTTACTGCAAAATTATCCCACCTGCATGACCGCGAAAAAATAGATGCAGGTTATTATATTCATTCGGTTTTTTACGCCTTCTGTAAAATTTGAGTAAATGACATAGGACCTATTGCCAGGTTAACGACGATATACGAAAGTTTGAGATATTTTTATGATCTATGACTTTTTTGTCTGTCACTTTTCTCTCCGACGTCAACCTTCGCAGGAAATCGCATTAATACCATCAAACCTTCAACACTCCTAATCATGCATTTATATTTTTTTATATTTGTTTTAAGTCCCTTTACAATGTCCAGTAGTAAAAATCCGGATAATGATTTTTTTTTTTTACAGTCGAACCTCTTTAACTCGAACCCCTCTATAACTCGAACCTTTTAAGCGATCTCTGCACTTTTTACATGTATTTTAACCTATCTAACTCGAGTTTCTATAACTCGAACTCTCCATGACTCGAACTGCTTTGGTTGTCCGTTCAGGTTCGAGTTATAGAGGTTCGACTGTATTTCTAATGTATTTCCTTGTAAAATGTCGAACTGAACACTCTTTTAGGGATTTAAATCATCTTTTAAACGATGTTACACTTAATTGGGCCGTCTTTATATTGGGGTTCATTTTACCGGTCACCAAAGAAAATATTTTTATACTGCGTGACCAGCTTTCTATCTAGGGGTAGGATTTTTCAATGGGCCATAAGGATTGCATGGGAGAAGAAAAAAGCGTAAAACGAACGTTGCCAGATTAACAAAAATATCCATGGCGTCTCTATAATTGGGGTTCATTTTACCGGTCACCAAAAAATATTTTTATTTAGCGTGGCCAGCCTTCTATCAAGGGGTAGGATTTTTCTATGGCCATAAGAATTGCATGGGAGAAGAGAAAAGCGTAAAACGAACGTTGCCAGATTAACAAAAATATCAATATAAGTAGCTACCCGGTTCACGAAAGGTCAACTTAGTCAGTTTTATTTAAATGCATTAATTAAACGGGGTGAGCCACTTTCGGTTTTCCAAAAACACGGTTATCGAAAACACTTTTTTCGAATAGACATTTTAATTGAAAACCTAAATTTCAAATGACATAAAATTTTACTTAAGAAATCCTGTCTTACTGTTGAGAGTTCGAAATCGGTGTTATCCTAACCTTTGTCAGTTGATAGCAAACGTACCTCAACCTGTCCAGACCCACCGGACCTTTTCCCTCCACAAAAAATGTCCCCAATGGACAGGCAGAGGCGCACCCAGGAATATGTCTTGGGGGGAGCCCGAGGCCCTTAAGGGGGTTCCAAGGCCTCATGATGACGTGTTCTATGCTATTTTATGTGAAAAAAATCTAAGGCTTGAGGGGGGCCCGGGCACCGCCCCCCCTGGATGCGCCAGGTTAGAATATGTTTGCCATCAATTTAAGAGGGTTAGGATATTACCCATTTCGATCTCCCAAAAGGAGGACAGGAAAACAAGAAATAATTTTTCGAAAAAATTTCATGCGAAAAAAATTTAATTCGAAAAAAATGTTTACGAAAAAAGTGTTACTCGAAATTTAGGTTTTTGATCAAACTGATGTCTTCGAAAATAGCTTGTTTTTGAAAAACGAACAGTAACCCAAACGGGATGATAGACAACTAGAATAATGTCTTAAAATTCGACGTTTCTAAAACTAAATAATTAAATGAATTATTTGAATTAAAAAGTAAATAATTACAATAATGATTTTCAATTTTAAAGTGTTATTCTGGTTATTCATTTTCGTCAAGTAATAATTGTCGGCCCCAACAATTGTTTCAGGTTGTTACCTTTGGCAACGGTGGAACGCTTTCTACGGGAATCGTGCGTATCGCGGTCTCTTATTAATTAATGCTAAACTTTATCTGCTTTGTGTCCTCTTATAGAAATTCAGCCCCCTAGATGTGGACTTGTTCACGTGGTATATTAGGCTTTTTTAAAAACTAAGCACGTTATTAAAAAACTGTCAAGACTTCGCCTTAATGCAGAACTATTGTAAGTCACAAAATTAAGTTTTTACAGGAGAACATTTTTTTAGATTGACTTAGCACGAGTCGAGGTATCACCGCTTAAATTGGTCAGGCGGATTGTGGGAACGTTTCATCACTAAAAAAAACGAAAAATGGGAAAACTGAGCATAGAATAGTTCTGCATTAAGGCCACGAAGAGCACAATTTTGTAGAAAATCTGAATGCATGGCAGTGCTCCGCCAAGTTCGCGCAACTGCTGTACCATATTTTCTTGAAACATTTCAGCCCATATTTGACCTATCTAAAAACTACTACTTCGGAATGAGCTACGAAACTCAAGCTTGGCACAGTTGTAGACCTTCATAGGGTTCACAACCCCTCCAAGTTTCATGGACTTCCATAAGGTAGTAAAGTAGTTACGAAATTTCAAAAAAAACCTAGAAATCGCCACTCAATCACTCACTTACTCACGTAAAGATCATCAAAAATCTATTGTATTTCCAGACATGCTACAAAGCTGAAATTATGACCAAACCGTTGGAGAAAATCAAAAAACCCAAAAATTCTAATTTACTTCCCTCCTCTGTGCATTTAAAGTTATGTAAAAGTAACATCCCCCTTCCAGAAACGCTAGAGAGCTGAGCTTTGGAAGGCCGATAGGAACTATAATAAAACTATAGAAAAAAATTTAAAAACCCCAAAATTTCAATTTATTTTCCTCCCCTATAAATGTAAAGTAATGTAAAAGAAACATTGCCCACTTCCAAAAACGTTAAAAAACAGCTTGGCAAAATAGAATCTATTTTTCTTGCTTTTCAGTTTGTAAAATCATTCATTTCGTTATCGTTTTCCTACGCATTTTAACACTAGCCTTTTCAAAGCAAGCTATTTTATAAATCTTATGATTATAAAATATACATTTACAGTGGCGGATCCAGGATGTCCGGAAAGGAGGGACCAAGAAGGCAGTAGAAACAAAAAATATGTTTTTATGTTCTTTTTAATAAGTCTGACCCGAGGTCTGACCCCTGAACTTAAGAACCACATGAAAATATAATGCACCGCAGGCGCAGGCGAAAATTTTAATAAAAGTTTTACTAGGGCCGCTCAGGCCCCTTTTACGCCGGGGTCCCGGGCACTGCCCCGATTTGCCCAACAATAGCTGGGAAGGGGACAATTCGCCGCGGTCGATTCGCCACGGCCGATTCGTCGCGAAGACAATTCGCCGCGAGATTTTTTTTTAATGATATTACCATTGGCAATTGTTTAAACATTTTTATTTTGCTTGACTTCATATAATATATTTGTTTATTTGTTTGGTTATAACATTTTTCAAACTTTTCCGACTACGTAGTTGGTGGTTAGTATACAATTGAATATTTTTTTATTAAAAAAATTAATAAAATTATGATTTCAAACTTAAACTTTTAAAAAATCAAAATGGCGGTTCCAAAATGGCGGATTTTCCCATTTATGAACCGATTTGCATTAAACTTAGAACTTTGAGATATTTCAGGTCGCTCATTACTATTTTTAACCTAAATTTATAAAAATCAAAGTGGCGGATCCAAAATGGCGGACTTTCCCATTTATGAACCAACATGTATCAAATTCGGAACTTTTAGATCTTTTAGGACGCTGATTATGATTTCTAAACTAAACTTTAAAAAAATCAAAATGGAGGTTTCAATATGGTGCACTTTCTTATTTATAAATCGATTTGCCTCAAACTTGAAACATCGCGGCGCTTAAAGTAACTCAATACAATTTTTGACTTAAATTTAATAACATGAAAATAGCTTTTGCGTTTACTGTTTGCCAGCAGTTGAAGTACAAAATTAGTACAGTTCCGTCAAGTTAATGTTTGTTGGGTAGCTACTAATTTAATTAAAAGATACTCCAATTTTATTTTAAATCATAAGATGTACTAAAATCTTTAAAATAATAAAGAATTAAACCAAATTTTGAATAATTGTGTCATTATTTAAATTTTTTAATGTCAAAATATCTATTAGTTGTCCTTAAGCACCGCATATATAGTTTTAAGTTTGTCGGTTCAAAAATTAGAAAATCCGCCATTTTGGATCCGTCATTTGGTTTTTTTAAAATTTAATTTAGAAATCAGATTCAGCGACCTTAAACACCCACAGTTCTGAGTTTTATGCATATTGGTTCATAAATGGGGAAATCCGCCATTTTGTATCCGCCATTTTCAGGTTTTTAAATTTGAGTCAAAAATTGTATGGAGCGCCGCGATGTTTCAAGTTTGAGGGAAATCGGTTTATAATTAAGAAAGTGCGCCATTTTGGAACCGCCATTTTGATTTTTTTAAAGTTTAAGTTAGAAATAATAAGCGACCTGAAAGTTTCGAGTTTAATGCAAATGGGTTCATAAATGGGAAAACCCGCCACTTTTGATCTACCATTTTATTTATTTTTTTATTAAAAAACATGTTGGATGGTATACCAACCACCAAATACCTAGTTGGAAAAGTTTGAAAAAAGTTATAACCAAAAAAAATAAACAAATATATTATGAAGTGAAGCTAAATAAAAATATTTAAACACTTGCCAATGGTAATATCATAAAACAAAAAATCTCCGCCGCGAATCGGCCACGTCGAATTGCCCTATTCCCACGATAGCTACGCCACTGATGAAATAAAATGACAGCAAACATAACCTTACCAAAATAACCTAACCAAACCTAAAGTAGTTAATTTTGGATAATGTATGCTAATTAGCGCCACTGATTTGCGATCGCCATTGGGGTTTACAACCGCGCTCGATTTGTGATCACGTATCAAATGTGGTCCAATTGATCGCCATGAACCTGCACGATAGACTATCTTCAGAGAACACCATGGCGCTTAACGTATTAATTTTTTTCTGCTGAGGAGTCGCAATATGATAATGTTATTACAAACGGTTATTGGTTATCAAAAGGACGGATCACCAATCTGCATCGAGAAAAAGGAAACAATGTTTTATACGTACCTACTGATCTTCCTAACTTAGAAATAAAGATCCTAGTAGACATAATCGCCTAATAGTTTCCAGACTGACCCTTTGCCGTGTAATCTTGCAACCTTTAGAATAGCCACTGCCTGCAATAAAAAAAAATTATTAATATTTAACTAATATAGGAGTTAAACCGCGAGTGGTGACGTATGGTATATGAGACCGATGACAAATAAAAACCTACTTTAAAAGGCGAACACAGGGCAAGAGACCTGCACCACCAAGTACCCCGACAGCACAAGTACGTACTATGTATCAAATACCAAATTGCAAATAATGCAAGGACGTAAAACTATAAACAACAAAGTACTACCCAACAAACATTTATAGTAGCGGCCACATGTTCTAAAGGCTTTGCTACTTTCTTATAGTAGAAATGTGGTGATCCCAACCAAAATTTTTACTTTTTATTTCTGACTACTATTTAGTATCAGGAAATAGTAGATGTTTCGTAAAAACGACCCTCTAAACTACTTCTTAGGATTGTTTCTTGATAGTCGATTCTGATAGTCTTCTCTACCACAATAGGAGGTTACTAAAGTTTTACTTTCTTTTTAGTCGTTATTTCGTAGTCGCCCTGACTTTTATATCCTACTTAATTACCACTAGAAAGTTAAGCTTCATTGGAGTCCCAAACAAGTGTATCCGACTACTACATTATAACTTTAATTTTTACCACGAAAGTTTGTGTCATCACAGTAACATCTGATGTAACAATGTAGACAAAATAACTTTTTGGATCAACTTTAAAGCCGCAAGTACTTTGACTTTTTTTATGTCGATCTTTTAAAGTAAACTCCACTTCCTGTTTCTACTTTGAAAACGTAGATTTTTTGAAGTCACATCCTGGTCGCGTCGATTCTTAACCCTACTTTTTGTGGCTCCTTCTATAATATGGGAATATTAGGAATAAATTTGCAAATATTTTTTTAACTAACTTGAGCAGTCCATGTTTTCGACCTCATTGTTGGTCTGCTTGACCATTTTGCAAAACAATCAAAATGCAAAATATTGATCCAAAGTATATCGAGTACGCACACGGATTTTAAGAAATCCCTGGTCTATGCTTAATCTCCATCCTTAATCTTTTACGCTACTTGTTGTTGGTATTCTATTCTTGTACTGTCTTTACGGTCGTTCGTGGCTTGTGCTGTGGCCCACCCTCTTATGCTGACGTGTCGTGTTTCACTGTGATTCATTTTATGTGTTGAGCTGGACTTTAACTTTATGTATCCCTCTTCCAAAACAAAATATTTTATTTTTAGTTTATTGCTATAATGATAATGATTAAAAATTAAAAAGAAACCTTAAGGTGCCCGTCTCATCCCTATTTCTGAGATAAATTACACAATTGCAGTATTGGAAATTATCCATATGATGCTTTTTCAACCAGGTCATCCAGGGAGAAACTGGTAGCATTAGAGGAATTTTTGTTTTTTTAGTAAATTCTTCATCGAATTTGGGGGTGCTGACTTTTTTCTTTTTTTGAAATTTGCCTTATTTTGGGTTTTATCAAACATTTTAGAAATTAATTTTTTTGAAATTTGTGTTTGTACTCCCCTATTTTCTCCTCCACAGCTTTATTCTAAAATATGCACATTTTTCTATGGGTTTTTCGCATTTTGCCATCGTTTTAGACCATATTTTCAAAATCGGAAAAAAGTGAGCACCCCGAAATTCTTTTGTTTATCTAACACAACAAAAAAATAAGTTATAATTGGTTTCTATCATATGGCTTGATCGCCCAAATTTTGAAATTGCATGGGTTTTTTGTAAATTTATTTTGATCACGTGATCGTCGATTCACGGACTGCGAAAGAGGAAGATGAAAGAGAGAGACGTGGTCTGTCGTGCAAAGCAGAAACCTAGTGAGTCAAAAACTAGTGTTTTGGGAAATAAAGTTTGAAGTTTATTTAACTACATACTAACCATAGTTTATTTAACTACATAGTAACTACATTCAACTTCCTTGTTTTTTAAGATAGCCACATTTTAGAAAAACTCTCTGGTGCCGTTTTTACGGTTATTTCAATGATATAAAAATCTCATTTTCGAGTAAGTCGAGTTACTAGGTTTTTGCTTTGCACGCCAGCGGTACTTTCTGATAGAAATCTGTAACTTTTTCTTAATTCTTAATTTAGTCTTGACATCAATTACACAGCGGCGCTGTTACACAGGACAGCTGTTTTTGACTTTTCCAGTAAAAACAAATATTTCTAACCCAAGAAAAATAAAACACTAAATAAAAATTGATTTAAACATTTAAACGAAAAGTACAGGCTGCTTTCTTTTTTACAAACGCAAATACTGGTACCTGTGAATAAAAAATTCTACGAACCACAGTATAGCTGGCAAAACGCGGTTTTCAAATTTAGATTGAGAAAGTACATTCCCGAAGTAGTATCAAAGTTTGTCACAATTTTTGAGAAAATAACATAGTACATATACCTCAAAAGCGACAGCAGCTAGTTGTTTTCACAAATAAATTGAAAATTTCATTTTCAACAAAAATAAATTTACCTCAACACCCAGAATGACTAGGTCTTTTCCTATGGATAGCTGTACATGCCTCCTGGCGAAAATTTGTTTTTTAAATAAGATAATTTGTAGTATTACCAGAGACAATATAAGAAAGAAAATAAAAAATTGTTAGAAGTCAGGGTGCAAGCATAATAGAGATGTGGAGACATGCATTTTTGTAAACGATAAGGTAAAGTTTTGACCAATTGTATGTTTACTGCCTTCAATAAGAATCTTCTTTTTTATGCTATTATTGGAGACAACATATAAGAAACAAAATAAAAAAAACTATAACTTAAAACATGTATAAAAATACTCTGCCAATATATGGGCCCCTAAGCTCACACTAGGTACTGTAGTTATAGTGTACGTGTGAACTAATATAACTAAAAACTAAAATATATTTTATTCAACTCCAGACTAAATTACCTTTTGTTTGATACCACACAAGCCATGTTTTGACGTAAACTCAAATTTTTGAAATCTACCCCCACCCTTAAAAAAAACAAAAACTAAAATGTATTTTGTTAAACTCCGGACTCAATTACCTTTCGTTTGATATCACACACGCCATATTTTCACTTAAACTCTAATTTTTGAAATATACCCCCACCCTTTTTTTTAAATAAATTAAAATGTATTTTGTTTAACTCCAGACTCAATTACCTTTCGTTTGATATCACACACGCCATATTTTCACCTAAACTCTAATTTTTGAAATCTACCCCTACCCTTTTATTTGGTTTGTGTTCGGTGGATTTTGTTCATTTTTAAATGGGACCATCTCGGCCCAAAACCCAGCCTAGGTACCAAATTTCATTAAAATCGGCCAAGCGGTTTTTGAGTTATGCGCGTTGGTCGTTACAGACATACAGACAGACATACAGACAGACAGACGGCGCAACAAAAAAGTTTCAAAATCATCTGAAACGCAAAAATATATAAAAAATTTTGAAATCGGAGCAACTTTTTTTTTCTCGAAAAAATTTGGATCACCATAGCTCACACTACTATAGTATAGTATATGTGTGAGCTAAAAATCTACTTTACCCAGTGACTCCTATCCCTCGATAGCCAGCTCTTAGATCAATAAACAATGCCCCCATATAATAAACAAAGATACCAGGAAATGATGTAACTCTATATTCATAAAAATTCTACTATACCTATTAGGGACATTTTGAAACACTTTGACAATTGTTATCGTTATAGTTGTTGTCTAGGTATCACAACTTAGGTTGAATTACTTTATTTGCCTGACTATTTTTGCACTTACCTTTAGTAGAATCTTCTTTAATTAAAGAATAATACTTTTAAACTAATTTTTCTTTAAAAAAATACCAAAATGCACAAACTTGACTGTGGTTAATAAGCACTTCATTATAATTATTGGGATTTTATTGTTACTTAGTAGTTATTTACTTTTTTATCACATTTATGTCTAACAACTGACCTCAAAGTGTGTAAAGTTTGGTAGTTTTTTTAATAAAAATAAGCTTAAAAGTATTATTTCTTAATTGAGGAGGATTCTACCAATAGTAAGTGTAAAAATGGCCAGGAAAACAAAGCCAAATTAGTCAGGTTGTGAAACCTTAAAAATAACTATAACAATAACAGATGTCAACATCCTTAAAAATAACTATAACAATAACAGATGTCAACATTTTTAGAGTTTTAAAATGTCCTTATTATCTCTGTCTTTCCAACTAAAAATATAATGGGTAGATGTAAACTCCAGTTCAAAAAAATTGAGACAAAATTTACTGACAGTTTGATGAGTCCGACATTTAAATGTTAATTGTAATGTTACATTTATCAATAAAAAGTGTCTCAATTATTTTGCATTGGAGTTTTATGTACCTATGAGAACTTTCTTGGTGTGTTCATTGAACATTTTTTAAAACAACCTGTTCTACATTTATAGGTCATTTTTGACAAAGCATGTTAAAAGTTATCAGGTAGGATATTTCAGTTCAAACCACATTTTAGGTTAATTTAGATCAAGTTTGGATCAGGGTGTTTATTCTTGATTGTCTGTACCGTGAGGTGAGCGCTCACCTTGTGGATTCATTTCCCCGTGTAATAAGGTGGTGAAATCATTTCAAGTTCACCCGTGAAAGTGAACTTTTCACTCACCTCACCTCATAGAAAGTAGAGAATAACCATCCCGATCTGATAAAACTCACCCTTCAATTTGTTTTTTTTTTAAACAAGGCAAAAACAGATTTTATTGTTTGCAGAGGAGTTTTGTGTTTCTCTCAGAATGTAAGTATCAACAACCAATAAAAACATTTTTATTAAAAAAAGAAAACCCGAGAGAAAACCATATTCTTACCTACTGCATATTTATGTTTTCTTGGAACATAGATTTGTTCAAAAATATTATCTTTTAACAAAAACACTTTCTAAAAGAAAAACAGGAAGCTAATATTTTTTTTAAGAAAATGTCAAATTTTTTTTTAATTAAAAAAAGTTTTTAAACAATTTCTAATTGAAGAAAATATTTTGGGACAATTTCCTTCCCCTCCTTCAAACAAATTTTAGAAACTTTATAGTAGTACATAATGTGACATAGGTGCAGTGGTGCACTATAAATGAAGCTCAGAAAAATTACTTTTACATTTATTTATTGTTTAAAAATATTTATTATTCTATTGCTACAAATAACAAATATATTGCTGCCGATTTATTGTTTTTTTTTTTTTTAATAAATTACAGCATATTAATAAAAATAGAAAACTTCTTAACAGGAGCTTGAAAAAAAATTATTAGAAAATATCTGAAAATACACTCTACTACAGTTTTAAAAAACAACCAATTATTTTTTATTTAGCAAAACTATTTTCTAACATTTAAATTTACAGCCTACTCAGTTATTATTATTATAAATTTACATTCTATATTCTTATAAATAAACTCTAAAATAGTTCTATAATCAAACTCAAAATAATTGAGACACTTTTTATTGACTGTTTGACAGATGTGGCATTATTAATAATCTTTAAATGTCAGACTCGTCAAACTGTTAGTAAATGTTGCCTCAATTTTTTTGAATTGGAGTATATAGAGCATACACACACAAACAGTTAGGTTAGGTTAAATTTTTTATATTATAAAAAACAAATGTTTTCTGAAAAAAAAACCTATTCTTTATAGAAAACTAATTTTCAATAACATAAGTAACATTCAAAACAAATTTTCTTACAAAAGGTTCAAACATAATAATATAATATATGGTCGTTGGTTTACTGAAAACTGATTTGTGTTCAAAATAAAATTTTACAGAAAAGACAAAAAAGGTCTATGATGCCATTTATAAGCTGTCTGGATCCTTTTTTTATCCTTGCTTCAATTAACGTTATTATTACATTTTTTTGCAAATAATTTTATATAGGACATCCATTATGACTAGGGCTAATTGATTATGCAAAAAACTTAATTTTGAAACAAATGTCACATATCAGGTTTCATCGAACCAACGACGATGTACTAGTAGCTCCTGTAATTTGTTGTGGAAATTTTAAACTGTTGATTTTGAGTACCTGATTTCTTATGGAGTGTGAACTTGTATTGCACTTAGTAAATCCTAATAGTCAACCACCATCATTATTTCTGAAAAAAGAAATTTATCATGAACATAAAAAGCACATTATACACGAAATTATAAAACTGGCACTTTTTGCAAAGCAATTCATCAAATTGTAGAGAAAAAAATCCCCAAGATAATAATAATAATACAGATGTATTTCACTGCAATACAGATGAATTTCGCTACACAAAAATATTTTCACGTAGATTAGGGGTTTTTTATTTATAATCTATATTTCGATATATGTTTAGCAATTTCGGTTAGTACAGTAATTTGCTTAAAGCAGTAAAAAAAAATAATATTAAATGTATCTTTTAATATACAGGCCGTTTCAACAAAAACTTAACAGAGGCCTTTTGGAGCACTTCAAAAATCCACGAACATGTGGATTTTGTTTGCAAGGGGACCCGTTTTGGCTATCATGCATTCCCTCCGAGGGGTATGCTTTACTAATATATTTTGGATATGAAAAGTGGGTCTAATGATACCTTGTTTTGGTTTGAATATCTCTACAACCATGTAAAAATTTTGAAAAGATTTTAATTTTATATTTTTTGGATTTAAAATGAATAAATATGAAAATTTGAAGGCAAATATGTCAAAAACTAATCAATAGATTTTAAAATTTTTACATTGTTGTAAAGATATTTAAGAAACCTTCAAAATAAGGTATCACTAGGAGCAAAGCATACCCCGTAAAGGACATGCATGCTACAAAAATTTCAAGATAGCTAAAAAGTGTCCCCTTTGGAAACAATATCGACAGTTTCAAGGGTTTTTTCAAATTCTATCAAGAAATATCTGAAAAGGTCTTTTTGTTGAAACACCCTGTATATGGTTACATGGAAGGTTAACTAAAAGCAGATATTCCTTTCTAATGGGGAGGATTTTGACTTTGCAGAGCTAGGTGTAATAGTATGTCAACTCGATTTTTTGCAAGAAGAACTAAGTTTGTTAGGGTCTAATAATGTCAAAAATATAATTTAGATAAAATTTATAAATGTTCTAAAAACTCACACAAGTATAGATGACAAAGCAAAATTATCATTCCAGCTTCCCTTATTTTTGTCTACTCTCTTTGTTCCTTCAGTATAAAGATGAAAATCCAATGTAACATAGCAATGTTCATCCCCAACTGGATTTTTCATAAAATAAGAAAACTAATAATAATAATAATTTTACTACATTTTTATGCAACTTACGATGGTTTCTAGTTTTTAGTTTGATAGCTATTGTTTTAATTTAAAGGTTTTTTATTCTTAATAGCTTTAAATATATTTTTGTTTCTAAAACTTATTAAAAGGTCACATCAAAAGATATGTATGCTTTGGATTTATAAATAATAGGTCATTTCATACCAAATTAACCAGCCTCCAGTATTCATCAACTCCGATTTTAATGATTTTTGGTACAGTTATACTAACCATTAATAAACTGAAAAATCAAAAATTTCAGATTTTTTTGAGAAATAGTTCTTTTAAATATTTGTTTAAATTGCAAGTTTGACCTGACAAAAAAAAATATCTCAAATAAAAAATAGAAGTCAGGGTGCAAGCATACCAGAGATGTGGGGGACATGCATTTTTAAAAAATAAAATATTTTGGAATTTTGATTCCACCCATATGGAGAATATGTGTACCAAATTTTATCAAAATCACATATCTCAAAAAATACCCCAAAAAAAGAAACAACATTTACACAAAAACAAAATTTTCATAAATAAAAAAGTTATAGACCCCCTCCCAAAATGCAGACTTATGGCTTACTATATTAAAATATGGTTTTCACCTTTCAGCTTCGCTTGAAATTTGAGCATGGTAAAGGTGGGACAGTTTTTTTCTATCCCCCCTAGAAATACCCTAAACCCCCCAAAAACATCGAATTTGGGACACCCTGTACAGGGTGTTTCATTATATTTCTACCGTCCAATTTTTCCAGAATTTTTGTCCTAAAGGAAAAAATTTAAAAGAGATCTGCAAATGTTTTCCTTTTTGTTTACGGTATGATATTTATTTTGGCAGTTTCCATATACAAGTGGCAGGTAAAAGTTACTTTTTTTTAAAGGAAACACCCTATATATTTTTACATTCATATTATGAATAGGGCTTAAAATTTTCTTTCTAAAATAATAACATACTTTATAGCTGTCAACAATAGTTTATGAGATATAAGCACTTCTTTTTTAATAATAAAAAAAGTACCACTCGGCACCCCTGGTATATACCACTTTTTTAAGTTATATGTGACAGGTTGTGAGAAAATCAAACCAATTTTGACGGTCAAATGTCATTTTTAGATGTTATAGACATCATATATGCCCATTGAAATCAGTAAAAGGTGAAATTATACTAGGAGTGCTACCAAATTTTTTTAATAATTGTAAAAATTTTAAATGGTTATGTCTTGTATAAAGTATGTTATAGTTTTATAAAGAAGATTTTAGGCCTTATTCATACCTGTAAAAATATATATGGTGTTTCCTTTAAAAACATCACTTTTATCTCCCCCCCCCCGCATTAAATTAAAAATAAATGTCATACTGTAACCAAAAAGGAAAACATTTTCTAAACACTTTTTAATTTGACTAGTAGATTTAGCACTTACTCGTTTTGTAACTTCCGACTTCTTCTGTTATAACGTTCCAAACTCCTAAACTTCTTTGTACCCCAATTTTGTGGACGCCCAGGGGTCATTTTGCTCCCAGGTTCAAGTTCACGGCGCACAAATCAAAACGGTGACTTATAAAGTTCACCAAAAACACTATTTCTCACAAATATTTATCGAAATTTTCAAAAATGTTCTATCTATCTATCTATTGTTGTGTTTTTGGCTTTACCCTGTCTTTGGGTAATTAGCCAGCTCTTGGTGGTTAAGATTGGGGTAGTCTGGCTCTCTAGGCCACCCAAACTCATTTTCTTTTTTTTTGCTCTTTGACTCTTCTAATCAGCTTCAAATCCTCTCTTTTAGTTTTGTAGATGTTTCTCTTCCCATTTGATAACTTTGTAGTTATGTTGTGTTTCTTCTTAATGCTTTTCAGTGTTTCTTGCTTGTTTTGTATATGTGTATATCTATTTCACTGCAAATTTTTAAACTGGGATTGGTAGTAGGTTTCAAAAATGTTAAAAAACAATCAAAACTGTTTAAAAAGATCAAAATTTTTTAAAAAATTGACATAACCTGTCTAATCAAACAAGGCCAACAAAAAAATAATCACAGGCTAAAAAGTAACGGCGCCCGTATTATTTTTTTTCGTTGGCCACAGTATAAGTCGAAATTTTAGAGACCAAATTTCGATGGCGCCCATCGAACAAAAACGGACAAAATTGATAGGGGAATATTTAAGAGAGACAAATATTAAAGTCGGTAAAGGACAAAAACTATTATAGGCAACCAAGCCAGGGGAATCTCTTTATCCCTCCGTTAATTTTTTGGCTGTTCCAAAATTTCCGTAGATTATGACGCTGGCCTTAAAACTAATGCAACATCACCTTCCTCACTATATGTAACGCTTCGGCTATCATCTATCCCCTTATGAAGGGTATCTAATTTATGCACGGCCCCTAAAATAAACCTCTTTGGGCTTCATCTAGGAACTTTTGCAATGCGGTAACCTTGCGGCTAATAAAAAAACAAGTTACATGCGGATTTCTAAGCGATCTAACAAATATCAAAGATTGTTTTTTTACTTATGGGGCTTATAGTAATAAAAATTACTGAATATTAAGAATGCGAAAATATTTAAAAACAATAAAAAATACTACATAAGAATTGTGAAAGCAATGCGTAAATAAAAAAAGTAACTTTTAGTTCCTCGATCATCGCTTCCTAGAAATTCTAGAATAGGGATCATGCTCTCGACTGCAACATACATTTTTGAAAAACACTTTTTATTGGCACTTCATTTATTGTTATAATAGAATTTAATTTATCTTGTTTTTGTTTTAAAACCTACCACAAATTCACGTTCGTACATAACCTATAAGCAGTGGTGCTGTTGTTGGCAGAAACGGCAAATGACAAGTGGCGACACCCCAATAACTTGAGGGTAGTAGTTTTACTTATCGCGTGGTTCCTATCACTCTGTAGACGTTTTCTAGTGGCGAAAGCTAGTTAATAATACGTTCCCGCAACGAAGGAGTAGAAATTCGAGTGTGTTATCTAGAACTAAATGGGAATGCCGACATAAAAGTCGTACATGACTCGTTGCCGTAACTTAGGCTCACTTTCAAGTAACCCTTTCGACTATCAGGGAATATAGTTTGGGACGCCATGTTTTTTTGTAAGAAAGAAAATTTAATATTTTTGTTGTCGTTTTATGAGCTCATATTAAAGAGCTATACTATTTTATAAACAAATTAGTCAAAGTCAAGTCAAACAAAAATTCCATCAGCTACCAGATAACGGCTCAATTTTACGGGCGCACCGGTCTTTTGCAATATATATAATGCGTGTTATACAAAAAACTTTACGTCGCACTCAAATTTTGATCCTTTGCTCGTAAATTCTCATACTTTTGGATAACATAGTACATATTATAGCCATAACCAAACAAAAAAAACTTAGCGAGTCTGTTTAGTGTTGTGTCCACCATATTGTGTAACAATTCGATTATATTATTTGCAACTACATCGCTACTTTTATGCCATTACGGTAAAAAAACAGCCTCTACGACGTAGTAGATACCTGGCTACGACATAGTAGTGTAGTTGTTACTACAGTAACTTTAAACACTTGGTCAAGTAGTTATAACCAGAAATTGGTTCCCCACTTAGGGAATTAACACGTCGCTGTATGGTATACTGAGACGTAGCGTGAGTACGTTGCGGTTACTTTTAAGAAATGTTTTCTAGTTGGGGTTTCGTCGTTACAACTTTAAATGTTTGTTGGGTATGTACTTACGTAGTAGTTAACTTTGCGACGTAGTGTACGTACATAGTACATACATTTTTGGACTTACTTCCACATATGTAGGTACGTCGAATAGGGACGTAGCTTTAGCCATTATTTTTCTTCTGTTTGCACGTACTTAGACAGACAGACAGACAGACAGACAGACAGACAGACAGACAGACAGACAGACAGACAGACAGACAGACAGACAGACAGACAGACAGACAGACAGACAGACAGACAGACAGACAGACAGACAGACAGACAGACAGACAGACAGACAGACAGACAGACAGACAGACAGACAGACAGACAGACAGACAGACAGACAGACAGACAGACAGACAGACAGACAGACAGACAGACAGACAGACAGACAGACAGACAGACAGACAGACAGACAGACAGACAGACAGACAGACAGACAGACAGACAGACAGACAGACAGACAGACAGACAGACAGACAGACAGACAGACAGACAGACAGACAGACAGACAGACAGACAGACAGACAGACAGACAGACAGACAGACAGACAGACAGACAGACAGACAGACAGACAGACAGACAGACAGACAGACAGACAGACAGACAGACAGACAGACAGACAGACAGACAGACAGACAGACAGACAGACAGACAGACAGACAGACAGACAGACAGACAGACAGACAGACAGACAGACAGACAGACAGACAGACAGACAGACAGACAGACAGACAGACAGACAGACAGACAGACAGACAGACAGACAGACAGACAGACAGACAGACAGACAGACAGACAGACAGACAGACAGACAGACAGACAGACAGACAGACAGACAGACAGACAGACAGACAGACAGACAGACAGACAGACAGACAGACAGACAGACAGACAGACAGACAGACAGACAGACAGACAGACAGACAGACAGACAGACAGACAGACAGACAGACAGACAGACAGACAGACAGACAGACAGACAGACAGACAGACAGACAGACAGACAGACAGACAGACAGACAGACAGACAGACAGACAGACAGACAGACAGACAGACAGACAGACAGACAGACAGACAGACAGACAGACAGACAGACAGACAGACAGACAGACAGACAGACAGACAGACAGACAGACAGACAGACAGACAGACAGACAGACAGACAGACAGACAGACAGACAGACAGACAGACAGACAGACAGACAGACAGACAGACAGACAGACAGACAGACAGACAGACAGACAGACAGACAGACAGACAGACAGACAGACAGACAGACAGACAGACAGACAGACAGACAGACAGACAGACAGACAGACAGACAGACAGACAGACAGACAGACAGACAGACAGACAGACAGACAGACAGACAGACAGACAGACAGACAGACAGACAGACAGACAGACAGACAGACAGACAGACAGACAGACAGACAGACAGACAGACAGACAGACAGACAGACAGACAGACAGACAGACAGACAGACAGACAGACAGACAGACAGACAGACAGACAGACAGACAGACAGACAGACAGACAGACAGACAGACAGACAGACAGACAGACAGACAGACAGACAGACAGACAGACAGACAGACAGACAGACAGACAGACAGACAGACAGACAGACAGACAGACAGACAGACAGACAGACAGACAGACAGACAGACAGACAGACAGACAGACAGACAGACAGACAGACAGACAGACAGACAGACAGACAGACAGACAGACAGACAGACAGACAGACAGACAGACAGACAGACAGACAGACAGACAGACAGACAGACAGACAGACAGACAGACAGACAGACAGACAGACAGACAGACAGACAGACAGACAGACAGACAGACAGACAGACAGACAGACAGACAGACAGACAGACAGACAGACAGACAGACAGACAGACAGACAGACAGACAGACAGACAGACAGACAGACAGACAGACAGACAGACAGACAGACAGACAGACAGACAGACAGACAGACAGACAGACAGACAGACAGACAGACAGACAGACAGACAGACAGACAGACAGACAGACAGACAGACAGACAGACAGACAGACAGACAGACAGACAGACAGACAGACAGACAGACAGACAGACAGACAGACAGACAGACAGACAGACAGACAGACAGACAGACAGACAGACAGACAGACAGACAGACAGACAGACAGACAGACAGACAGACAGACAGACAGACAGACAGACAGACAGACAGACAGACAGACAGACAGACAGACAGACAGACAGACAGACAGACAGACAGACAGACAGACAGACAGACAGACAGACAGACAGACAGACAGACAGACAGACAGACAGACAGACAGACAGACAGACAGACAGACAGACAGACAGACAGACAGACAGACAGACAGACAGACAGACAGACAGACAGACAGACAGACAGACAGACAGACAGACAGACAGACAGACAGACAGACAGACAGACAGACAGACAGACAGACAGACAGACAGACAGACAGACAGACAGACAGACAGACAGACAGACAGACAGACAGACAGACAGACAGACAGACAGACAGACAGACAGACAGACAGACAGACAGACAGACAGACAGACAGACAGACAGACAGACAGACAGACAGACAGACAGACAGACAGACAGACAGACAGACAGACAGACAGACAGACAGACAGACAGACAGACAGACAGACAGACAGACAGACAGACAGACAGACAGACAGACAGACAGACAGACAGACAGACAGACAGACAGACAGACAGACAGACAGACAGACAGACAGACAGACAGACAGACAGACAGACAGACAGACAGACAGACAGACAGACAGACAGACAGACAGACAGACAGACAGACAGACAGACAGACAGACAGACAGACAGACAGACAGACAGACAGACAGACAGACAGACAGACAGACAGACAGACAGACAGACAGACAGACAGACAGACAGACAGACAGACAGACAGACAGACAGACAGACAGACAGACAGACAGACAGACAGACAGACAGACAGACAGACAGACAGACAGACAGACAGACAGACAGACAGACAGACAGACAGACAGACAGACAGACAGACAGACAGACAGACAGACAGACAGACAGACAGACAGACAGACAGACAGACAGACAGACAGACAGACAGACAGACAGACAGACAGACAGACAGACAGACAGACAGACAGACAGACAGACAGACAGACAGACAGACAGACAGACAGACAGACAGACAGACAGACAGACAGACAGACAGACAGACAGACAGACAGACAGACAGACAGACAGACAGACAGACAGACAGACAGACAGACAGACAGACAGACAGACAGACAGACAGACAGACAGACAGACAGACAGACAGACAGACAGACAGACAGACAGACAGACAGACAGACAGACAGACAGACAGACAGACAGACAGACAGACAGACAGACAGACAGACAGACAGACAGACAGACAGACAGACAGACAGACAGACAGACAGACAGACAGACAGACAGACAGACAGACAGACAGACAGACAGACAGACAGACAGACAGACAGACAGACAGACAGACAGACAGACAGACAGACAGACAGACAGACAGACAGACAGACAGACAGACAGACAGACAGACAGACAGACAGACAGACAGACAGACAGACAGACAGACAGACAGACAGACAGACAGACAGACAGACAGACAGACAGACAGACAGACAGACAGACAGACAGACAGACAGACAGACAGACAGACAGACAGACAGACAGACAGACAGACAGACAGACAGACAGACAGACAGACAGACAGACAGACAGACAGACAGACAGACAGACAGACAGACAGACAGACAGACAGACAGACAGACAGACAGACAGACAGACAGACAGACAGACAGACAGACAGACAGACAGACAGACAGACAGACAGACAGACAGACAGACAGACAGACAGACAGACAGACAGACAGACAGACAGACAGACAGACAGACAGACAGACAGACAGACAGACAGACAGACAGACAGACAGACAGACAGACAGACAGACAGACAGACAGACAGACAGACAGACAGACAGACAGACAGACAGACAGACAGACAGACAGACAGACAGACAGACAGACAGACAGACAGACAGACAGACAGACAGACAGACAGACAGACAGACAGACAGACAGACAGACAGACAGACAGACAGACAGACAGACAGACAGACAGACAGACAGACAGACAGACAGACAGACAGACAGACAGACAGACAGACAGACAGACAGACAGACAGACAGACAGACAGACAGACAGACAGACAGACAGACAGACAGACAGACAGACAGACAGACAGACAGACAGACAGACAGACAGACAGACAGACAGACAGACAGACAGACAGACAGACAGACAGACAGACAGACAGACAGACAGACAGACAGACAGACAGACAGACAGACAGACAGACAGACAGACAGACAGACAGACAGACAGACAGACAGACAGACAGACAGACAGACAGACAGACAGACAGACAGACAGACAGACAGACAGACAGACAGACAGACAGACAGACAGACAGACAGACAGACAGACAGACAGACAGACAGACAGACAGACAGACAGACAGACAGACAGACAGACAGACAGACAGACAGACAGACAGACAGACAGACAGACAGACAGACAGACAGACAGACAGACAGACAGACAGACAGACAGACAGACAGACAGACAGACAGACAGACAGACAGACAGACAGACAGACAGACAGACAGACAGACAGACAGACAGACAGACAGACAGACAGACAGACAGACAGACAGACAGACAGACAGACAGACAGACAGACAGACAGACAGACAGACAGACAGACAGACAGACAGACAGACAGACAGACAGACAGACAGACAGACAGACAGACAGACAGACAGACAGACAGACAGACAGACAGACAGACAGACAGACAGACAGACAGACAGACAGACAGACAGACAGACAGACAGACAGACAGACAGACAGACAGACAGACAGACAGACAGACAGACAGACAGACAGACAGACAGACAGACAGACAGACAGACAGACAGACAGACAGACAGACAGACAGACAGACAGACAGACAGACAGACAGACAGACAGACAGACAGACAGACAGACAGACAGACAGACAGACAGACAGACAGACAGACAGACAGACAGACAGACAGACAGACAGACAGACAGACAGACAGACAGACAGACAGACAGACAGACAGACAGACAGACAGACAGACAGACAGACAGACAGACAGACAGACAGACAGACAGACAGACAGACAGACAGACAGACAGACAGACAGACAGACAGACAGACAGACAGACAGACAGACAGACAGACAGACAGACAGACAGACAGACAGACAGACAGACAGACAGACAGACAGACAGACAGACAGACAGACAGACAGACAGACAGACAGACAGACAGACAGACAGACAGACAGACAGACAGACAGACAGACAGACAGACAGACAGACAGACAGACAGACAGACAGACAGACAGACAGACAGACAGACAGACAGACAGACAGACAGACAGACAGACAGACAGACAGACAGACAGACAGACAGACAGACAGACAGACAGACAGACAGACAGACAGACAGACAGACAGACAGACAGACAGACAGACAGACAGACAGACAGACAGACAGACAGACAGACAGACAGACAGACAGACAGACAGACAGACAGACAGACAGACAGACAGACAGACAGACAGACAGACAGACAGACAGACAGACAGACAGACAGACAGACAGACAGACAGACAGACAGACAGACAGACAGACAGACAGACAGACAGACAGACAGACAGACAGACAGACAGACAGACAGACAGACAGACAGACAGACAGACAGACAGACAGACAGACAGACAGACAGACAGACAGACAGACAGACAGACAGACAGACAGACAGACAGACAGACAGACAGACAGACAGACAGACAGACAGACAGACAGACAGACAGACAGACAGACAGACAGACAGACAGACAGACAGACAGACAGACAGACAGACAGACAGACAGACAGACAGACAGACAGACAGACAGACAGACAGACAGACAGACAGACAGACAGACAGACAGACAGACAGACAGACAGACAGACAGACAGACAGACAGACAGACAGACAGACAGACAGACAGACAGACAGACAGACAGACAGACAGACAGACAGACAGACAGACAGACAGACAGACAGACAGACAGACAGACAGACAGACAGACAGACAGACAGACAGACAGACAGACAGACAGACAGACAGACAGACAGACAGACAGACAGACAGACAGACAGACAGACAGACAGACAGACAGACAGACAGACAGACAGACAGACAGACAGACAGACAGACAGACAGACAGACAGACAGACAGACAGACAGACAGACAGACAGACAGACAGACAGACAGACAGACAGACAGACAGACAGACAGACAGACAGACAGACAGACAGACAGACAGACAGACAGACAGACAGACAGACAGACAGACAGACAGACAGACAGACAGACAGACAGACAGACAGACAGACAGACAGACAGACAGACAGACAGACAGACAGACAGACAGACAGACAGACAGACAGACAGACAGACAGACAGACAGACAGACAGACAGACAGACAGACAGACAGACAGACAGACAGACAGACAGACAGACAGACAGACAGACAGACAGACAGACAGACAGACAGACAGACAGACAGACAGACAGACAGACAGACAGACAGACAGACAGACAGACAGACAGACAGACAGACAGACAGACAGACAGACAGACAGACAGACAGACAGACAGACAGACAGACAGACAGACAGACAGACAGACAGACAGACAGACAGACAGACAGACAGACAGACAGACAGACAGACAGACAGACAGACAGACAGACAGACAGACAGACAGACAGACAGACAGACAGACAGACAGACAGACAGACAGACAGACAGACAGACAGACAGACAGACAGACAGACAGACAGACAGACAGACAGACAGACAGACAGACAGACAGACAGACAGACAGACAGACAGACAGACAGACAGACAGACAGACAGACAGACAGACAGACAGACAGACAGACAGACAGACAGACAGACAGACAGACAGACAGACAGACAGACAGACAGACAGACAGACAGACAGACAGACAGACAGACAGACAGACAGACAGACAGACAGACAGACAGACAGACAGACAGACAGACAGACAGACAGACAGACAGACAGACAGACAGACAGACAGACAGACAGACAGACAGACAGACAGACAGACAGACAGACAGACAGACAGACAGACAGACAGACAGACAGACAGACAGACAGACAGACAGACAGACAGACAGACAGACAGACAGACAGACAGACAGACAGACAGACAGACAGACAGACAGACAGACAGACAGACAGACAGACAGACAGACAGACAGACAGACAGACAGACAGACAGACAGACAGACAGACAGACAGACAGACAGACAGACAGACAGACAGACAGACAGACAGACAGACAGACAGACAGACAGACAGACAGACAGACAGACAGACAGACAGACAGACAGACAGACAGACAGACAGACAGACAGACAGACAGACAGACAGACAGACAGACAGACAGACAGACAGACAGACAGACAGACAGACAGACAGACAGACAGACAGACAGACAGACAGACAGACAGACAGACAGACAGACAGACAGACAGACAGACAGACAGACAGACAGACAGACAGACAGACAGACAGACAGACAGACAGACAGACAGACAGACAGACAGACAGACAGACAGACAGACAGACAGACAGACAGACAGACAGACAGACAGACAGACAGACAGACAGACAGACAGACAGACAGACAGACAGACAGACAGACAGACAGACAGACAGACAGACAGACAGACAGACAGACAGACAGACAGACAGACAGACAGACAGACAGACAGACAGACAGACAGACAGACAGACAGACAGACAGACAGACAGACAGACAGACAGACAGACAGACAGACAGACAGACAGACAGACAGACAGACAGACAGACAGACAGACAGACAGACAGACAGACAGACAGACAGACAGACAGACAGACAGACAGACAGACAGACAGACAGACAGACAGACAGACAGACAGACAGACAGACAGACAGACAGACAGACAGACAGACAGACAGACAGACAGACAGACAGACAGACAGACAGACAGACAGACAGACAGACAGACAGACAGACAGACAGACAGACAGACAGACAGACAGACAGACAGACAGACAGACAGACAGACAGACAGACAGACAGACAGACAGACAGACAGACAGACAGACAGACAGACAGACAGACAGACAGACAGACAGACAGACAGACAGACAGACAGACAGACAGACAGACAGACAGACAGACAGACAGACAGACAGACAGACAGACAGACAGACAGACAGACAGACAGACAGACAGACAGACAGACAGACAGACAGACAGACAGACAGACAGACAGACAGACAGACAGACAGACAGACAGACAGACAGACAGACAGACAGACAGACAGACAGACAGACAGACAGACAGACAGACAGACAGACAGACAGACAGACAGACAGACAGACAGACAGACAGACAGACAGACAGACAGACAGACAGACAGACAGACAGACAGACAGACAGACAGACAGACAGACAGACAGACAGACAGACAGACAGACAGACAGACAGACAGACAGACAGACAGACAGACAGACAGACAGACAGACAGACAGACAGACAGACAGACAGACAGACAGACAGACAGACAGACAGACAGACAGACAGACAGACAGACAGACAGACAGACAGACAGACAGACAGACAGACAGACAGACAGACAGACAGACAGACAGACAGACAGACAGACAGACAGACAGACAGACAGACAGACAGACAGACAGACAGACAGACAGACAGACAGACAGACAGACAGACAGACAGACAGACAGACAGACAGACAGACAGACAGACAGACAGACAGACAGACAGACAGACAGACAGACAGACAGACAGACAGACAGACAGACAGACAGACAGACAGACAGACAGACAGACAGACAGACAGACAGACAGACAGACAGACAGACAGACAGACAGACAGACAGACAGACAGACAGACAGACAGACAGACAGACAGACAGACAGACAGACAGACAGACAGACAGACAGACAGACAGACAGACAGACAGACAGACAGACAGACAGACAGACAGACAGACAGACAGACAGACAGACAGACAGACAGACAGACAGACAGACAGACAGACAGACAGACAGACAGACAGACAGACAGACAGACAGACAGACAGACAGACAGACAGACAGACAGACAGACAGACAGACAGACAGACAGACAGACAGACAGACAGACAGACAGACAGACAGACAGACAGACAGACAGACAGACAGACAGACAGACAGACAGACAGACAGACAGACAGACAGACAGACAGACAGACAGACAGACAGACAGACAGACAGACAGACAGACAGACAGACAGACAGACAGACAGACAGACAGACAGACAGACAGACAGACAGACAGACAGACAGACAGACAGACAGACAGACAGACAGACAGACAGACAGACAGACAGACAGACAGACAGACAGACAGACAGACAGACAGACAGACAGACAGACAGACAGACAGACAGACAGACAGACAGACAGACAGACAGACAGACAGACAGACAGACAGACAGACAGACAGACAGACAGACAGACAGACAGACAGACAGACAGACAGACAGACAGACAGACAGACAGACAGACAGACAGACAGACAGACAGACAGACAGACAGACAGACAGACAGACAGACAGACAGACAGACAGACAGACAGACAGACAGACAGACAGACAGACAGACAGACAGACAGACAGACAGACAGACAGACAGACAGACAGACAGACAGACAGACAGACAGACAGACAGACAGACAGACAGACAGACAGACAGACAGACAGACAGACAGACAGACAGACAGACAGACAGACAGACAGACAGACAGACAGACAGACAGACAGACAGACAGACAGACAGACAGACAGACAGACAGACAGACAGACAGACAGACAGACAGACAGACAGACAGACAGACAGACAGACAGACAGACAGACAGACAGACAGACAGACAGACAGACAGACAGACAGACAGACAGACAGACAGACAGACAGACAGACAGACAGACAGACAGACAGACAGACAGACAGACAGACAGACAGACAGACAGACAGACAGACAGACAGACAGACAGACAGACAGACAGACAGACAGACAGACAGACAGACAGACAGACAGACAGACAGACAGACAGACAGACAGACAGACAGACAGACAGACAGACAGACAGACAGACAGACAGACAGACAGACAGACAGACAGACAGACAGACAGACAGACAGACAGACAGACAGACAGACAGACAGACAGACAGACAGACAGACAGACAGACAGACAGACAGACAGACAGACAGACAGACAGACAGACAGACAGACAGACAGACAGACAGACAGACAGACAGACAGACAGACAGACAGACAGACAGACAGACAGACAGACAGACAGACAGACAGACAGACAGACAGACAGACAGACAGACAGACAGACAGACAGACAGACAGACAGACAGACAGACAGACAGACAGACAGACAGACAGACAGACAGACAGACAGACAGACAGACAGACAGACAGACAGACAGACAGACAGACAGACAGACAGACAGACAGACAGACAGACAGACAGACAGACAGACAGACAGACAGACAGACAGACAGACAGACAGACAGACAGACAGACAGACAGACAGACAGACAGACAGACAGACAGACAGACAGACAGACAGACAGACAGACAGACAGACAGACAGACAGACAGACAGACAGACAGACAGACAGACAGACAGACAGACAGACAGACAGACAGACAGACAGACAGACAGACAGACAGACAGACAGACAGACAGACAGACAGACAGACAGACAGACAGACAGACAGACAGACAGACAGACAGACAGACAGACAGACAGACAGACAGACAGACAGACAGACAGACAGACAGACAGACAGACAGACAGACAGACAGACAGACAGACAGACAGACAGACAGACAGACAGACAGACAGACAGACAGACAGACAGACAGACAGACAGACAGACAGACAGACAGACAGACAGACAGACAGACAGACAGACAGACAGACAGACAGACAGACAGACAGACAGACAGACAGACAGACAGACAGACAGACAGACAGACAGACAGACAGACAGACAGACAGACAGACAGACAGACAGACAGACAGACAGACAGACAGACAGACAGACAGACAGACAGACAGACAGACAGACAGACAGACAGACAGACAGACAGACAGACAGACAGACAGACAGACAGACAGACAGACAGACAGACAGACAGACAGACAGACAGACAGACAGACAGACAGACAGACAGACAGACAGACAGACAGACAGACAGACAGACAGACAGACAGACAGACAGACAGACAGACAGACAGACAGACAGACAGACAGACAGACAGACAGACAGACAGACAGACAGACAGACAGACAGACAGACAGACAGACAGACAGACAGACAGACAGACAGACAGACAGACAGACAGACAGACAGACAGACAGACAGACAGACAGACAGACAGACAGACAGACAGACAGACAGACAGACAGACAGACAGACAGACAGACAGACAGACAGACAGACAGACAGACAGACAGACAGACAGACAGACAGACAGACAGACAGACAGACAGACAGACAGACAGACAGACAGACAGACAGACAGACAGACAGACAGACAGACAGACAGACAGACAGACAGACAGACAGACAGACAGACAGACAGACAGACAGACAGACAGACAGACAGACAGACAGACAGACAGACAGACAGACAGACAGACAGACAGACAGACAGACAGACAGACAGACAGACAGACAGACAGACAGACAGACAGACAGACAGACAGACAGACAGACAGACAGACAGACAGACAGACAGACAGACAGACAGACAGACAGACAGACAGACAGACAGACAGACAGACAGACAGACAGACAGACAGACAGACAGACAGACAGACAGACAGACAGACAGACAGACAGACAGACAGACAGACAGACAGACAGACAGACAGACAGACAGACAGACAGACAGACAGACAGACAGACAGACAGACAGACAGACAGACAGACAGACAGACAGACAGACAGACAGACAGACAGACAGACAGACAGACAGACAGACAGACAGACAGACAGACAGACAGACAGACAGACAGACAGACAGACAGACAGACAGACAGACAGACAGACAGTGAAGAGGAGGCCTCAAATATCTTAGGGGGGCCTGAGGGACTTCAGGGGGGGGGGCCAGGTCCCTGGCCCCCCCTAGCTACGCCAATGCTCTTATGCGTAGCCAATAGAATAACTGCTTCGTATCACGTGGTCACATGTCATGTGGAAAACAACTAAAAAAATAATAACCTCAATTTTTTTTTTCTTTTTGTTTAGAAATAATCTCAGAAATTCCTTTTCCCTTGGTGTTCTGTGCTTAGAAAAAATGGAAGATCATAATAATATGTCGTAGTTTTACTTCTTGCCGCTCACTTCTATTTCCCTCTTTTTCTAATAGAAGGAGATAAAGATACAATTTATATTTCTGTCTTTTTTTATTACAGAAAGTGGGAAATATAAGTGAGCGCCAAGAAGTGACACTGTGGATCAGGCGTAAAAGTTTTTATTTCCCTCTTTATTGATAGAGAAGGAGAGAAATAGTCCTGTGCGCCATACGGAAGCCCTTTTGTGTGTGAGGGGATTTCCGTAAGACGCGCCCTGCTTATGCTTATGCACCATGCTACGGATTAAATGTGTGTGTGAGGGCCTTAACCTGTTATACCATTTTCCGTTAAGGGTCCATTTTCTAACCTAGCACTTAAGTACTAAGTTCCACTTAGTTTGAATCAAGGACTTGCAGGTGCTGTCAAAATTCTACTTAAGTTTTCATTTCTTCGACTTAGTGTAAGTGCTAGAATTTCTACCACTTAAGTGTAAGTTTTGATAATTTTTCTAATTTCGGAAGCATTTTTAGCGAAAAAAGTTAAACATTACACACAACCATTTTTGGTGATTTACATGTGCTGTACTATACAACAAAGGGATAGAAATGACCCCAGATGAAATAAAAAATCTTGTTTTATATTTCTTCAAAATATCATTTACTTTAACAAAACTTCAAACAGAAAAATGCTAAAGCTGAATTCAAAGTTCCGTGAACGGTCAAG
Source organism: Aspidapion aeneum (assembly GCA_963576565.1). Classification (NCBI taxonomy): domain Eukaryota; kingdom Metazoa; phylum Arthropoda; class Insecta; order Coleoptera; family Brentidae; genus Aspidapion; species Aspidapion aeneum. Next base: position 147,982,225 of record OY755038.1, read on the forward strand.
TTTGGTAAACGGAACACTATTTGATTTTTGTGGTCGAGTTGGTACTAAGACAACTGACTGGTCATGTACTAACTAAACATATCTGGATGGCCAAGAAATTTTGTGAATAGCCAAACAGTGTTACTAATCGACTTGCTATTAAAGTATTCAACTAAACCATTGGCCTTGTGGAGGCCTTTGATTTAACATGAGTTGATTTAGCAAACTCTACTAATTAAGTGAACTGTGTGAACACTATAAGAAATATATTCAAAAATCTTTAACAGAACATTGTTGCATCAATCGTTTTAGTTAAAGATATATACCTACAGGTGTATCCATTATAAATGTAACTATAGATTTAAAATATGGGGTAAAACAAAGTTCCATTAAGACTCAATTTATTCTTTTGCTATCAGTGGTCATTATAATATGTTCAGAACTAACAATTTTTACCTTCCTAGCCTGCATAGCGATGGCTAGAGAAGGTATTGTTTTTGACGAAATTTTTTTTTTTTTGAGATAACGCTGAAACTGTGTTATTTGGGTGTATTTTGACCTACCCTAGCAGTATAGTCGTGATGTCTGTCTGTGTGTGGGTGTAACTCTGTATGTAACATGATAACTCCTAAACCGCCGAACCGATTTTCATGAAATTTTTAGGTAAAATAGTATTCGATACCGTAACGAGCTGATTAGATTTTGGTCGAAATTCATTAATGCTAATGACAGTTTTTTGACAGTTAAAAAGTTTAAAAAATGCTAACTTTTTAACAGAGCGTCGCATTAATATGCGGTCTTCGGAAAATAGTAGCGCATGTTTTTTTTTATTTTAAAATTTGTGTTATAGCCTATTATTATAAGCTTTCGTTTCGGAGATATTTACAAAAAACTGTTTTAAGATTGATATAGCATGGAGTTCACTTGAAGTGTGCTAATGGGTTAGGAAAGTATCAGATCCGTCATGGATCCATTTATTTAATAAACGAGATAGTAAGGGGTTTCATTTATAAAGGATACTCCTGTACGTCAACCATCTAAAACTTTGAAAAACATATAGACGGCTGTGCCCGAAAAAATGTAAACAGTTGGTAACACTGATAGGTTAGTCATAGTGTGTTCTAAAAAAATATGGTTCAGTGTGTCAAGTAATAAAAAAATGAAAGTTGTTGTTTTTGTATCCTTAAAATGAAGTTTTTGTGAAATAAAGTATTTCTAAAATATTTTCTGCGTTGATTATTTGAGCTTCCACAAAAGTCAAGAGGTTATGTGGTCCCAGTAAAAGAAGAACGCATAAAACACTGGAATTTGGTGTTAAAAAGAAAAGCAAAAACAAAGTAAGGTTAGTGACACATTTTTAGAAAATTTCAAGAGAAGAAAATAGGAAGCTACAAAGATGGCGGAAATATATGGAGTAAAGCCGTTTAATGGAAATAACTTTTCAACCTGGAAGTTTAGAATTGACCTGATTTTGGAAGAGCAAAGTGTATCAGACGTTTTGAATGATCCACTGCCTGCAGTGACTGATGCTAAATATTCAGAATGGAAAAAGTCAGACATTAAATCCAGAAAAATTATTATCCAGTGTTTATGAGATAATATTGTGGAATCTGCTAAGGATAAGAAAACAGCGAAGGAAAGCATAGATACTCTAAAAACAACATGGGAAAAGACTGACCTTTCGACACAGGTAATGCTTTAAGGAAAACTAAGAGGCTTGAAATATAAAGAAGGCACTTTAATAGACATAATTTTGCAAGAATTTGATAGCTTAGTATCACAGCTAAGAACAGCTGTACAGAGAACAAAGACAGAATAAATCAAAGGATGAAACTAGTTGCCCAAATGTAGCTTTTGGAGCTAAATATAGAGGAAACTACAAGAGAGGAAGTTTTAGAGGGAGATCAGGATCTAATGATCAAGGTCAATTTAGGTCAAATAAAGAAACCGAAGCTCAAAAAGAGCCTTTTCCCTATAGATGTCATTTGTGTAATCAAATTGGTCACAAACGTATGATTGTCCTCAAAATAGAGGAGGTTTTAGAGGAGGCTATCGAGTTTTTAGAGGTGGTCATATCAGATGTTTTGAATGATCCACTGCCTGCAGTGACTGATGCTAAATATCCAGAATGGAAAAAGTCAGACATTAAATCCAGAAAAATTATTATCCAGTGTTTATGAGATAATATTGTGGAATCTGCTAAGGATAAGAAAACAGCGAAGGAAAGCATAGATACTCTAAAAACAACATGGGAAAAGACTGACCTTTCGACACAGGTAATGCTTTAAAGAAAACTAAGAGGCTTGAAATATAAAGAAGGCACTTTAATAGACATAATTTTGCAAGAATTTAATAGCTTAGTATCACAGCTAAGAACAGCTGTACAGAGAACAAAGACAGAATAAATCAAAGGATGAAACTAGTTGCCCAAATGTAGCTTTTGGAGCTAAATATAGAGGAAACTACAAGAGAGGAAGTTTTAGAGGGAGATCAGGATCTAATGATCAAGGTCAAAGTAGGTCAAATAAAGAAACCGAAGCTCAAAAAGAGCCTTTTCCCTATAGATGTCATTTGTGTAATCAAATTGGTCACAAACGTATGATTGTCCTCAAAATAGAGGAGGTTTTAGAGGAGGCTATCGAGTTTTTAGAGGTGGTCATAGAGGTGGTTTTCAAACTGGTTATCGAGATAGTTATGCACTGAATACACAAGAAAAATCAGAAGAGGAATCAATTTCATTTTTAACATCAGAAACAGATGCTTGTTTGACTAGCAAAGATGAAGTTAGCTTTGTTATTGACAGTGGGGCAACCAATCATTTAGTAGGAAGTCACTTAGCTGAATTTTTATTAGATAAGATTTTATTAGAGAAGATATAAATAGAAAAATAAATATTGTAAAACAAGGAGAGAATATTAATGCACAAAGAGAAGGAAATCTTGCTTTAGAAGCAGAAAATGGCAGAAAAGTTGAAAAATGTTTGGGTTTGTGAAGGATTGATGTACAACTTGTTATCTGTCAGAAAACTAGAAGAAAATGGTTTTGAGGTTATTCTCGAAGACGGCCAAGTAGAGATAAAGAAAAACAGTGAAACTGTACTTCAAGGAAAATTAAAAGGTAATTTATACCTTCTAAACCTGAAATTAACATCGAATGTTAACTCAGCTGTGTGTGATGAACAGAAAAAATGGCTAGAGCATAGAAGGATGGGTCACTTATCTAAATACCCTGTACCAAGTTTATGTGAAGTTTGTGTTATGTGAAAGCAAACAAAATTTCCCTTTGAGGATTTACCCCCAGAGAGAAAAGCCAAATAAATTTTGGAAACAGTCTCAACTGATCTTTGTGGTCTCATAAAACCTGTCACACATGATGGAAAGTCATATTTTATGACATTTATAGATCACTACAGTCATTTTTGTGTAACTTACCTACTAAGTAATAAAAGCGAGGCCATAGAAAAATTACAAAGTTATGTAGCCATGGTTGAGGCAAAATTTAACATGCATAATGAAAAATTGAGATGTGACAACGGAGGCGAACATGTTTCCAATGATTACAAGAAGTTTTGTGAGAAAAAGGGAATAAGAATCGAGCACACAGTAAAATATACCCCAGAGCAAACCGGAGTGGCCGAGAGGTATAATCGTACAGTGATGGAAAAGGCAAGATGCCTAATTTTTGACTCCGGTTTAGACAAAGGGGGTAAAGCTGTAAGAGCAAGCACATATTTTATTAAACAGACTAGAGACACGAACTTTGGAAAATCATGAGACACCGGCTGAAAAATGGTATAGTGAAAAACCCAATTTTGACAAGATTAAAGTATTTGGATGTACTGGGTACAGTTTAGTACAAAAGAACTAAGAAAATCAAAACTTGACTCAAGATCAGAGAGACTTATTATGGTTGGTTATACCGACAATAGGTATAGGTTGTGGAATGAAAATGAAAGGAAAGTTGTACATGCTAGGAATGTGATTTTTGAGGAAGCGAAGAGGGAAAGCAACCAAAATCTACCCATTTATACCAGTGAGAATGACAGTAGTAAAAACATACCCAAAGACAAAAAATTAACAGAAAAGGAACAAGAACAACAAACTGAGACAGAAGAACTGAAAAATGAAACAAATGATATTTTGACAGAAAGAACTAGAAGAAGATCAATGAAACCCAGATATTTACAAGACTATGTTCTCGATGAAGACTTAAATTTGGTAGCAGCATTAAATGCAGGAAATTTATTTGCTGAAGTTCTAAAAACATATCAGGAAGCAGTTAAAGAAGACTGTGGATGGAAAAATGCAATAAAAGATGGAAAAATGCAATAAAAGAAGAGTTAAGTGCGTTGGAAAATAGTGAAACTTGGAAGGTAGTAGTGCAACCAGAAAATGTAGAAGTGATTGACTCAAGGTGGGTGTTCAATGAAAAAGTTATTGATGGAAAAGTAAAAAAGAAAGCGCGTTTAGTAGCTAGAGGTTTTAAACAAAGTGTAATCACAGATGATGTTTATGCACCAGTGGCGAAAATGGCAAGTATAAGATTGCTTTCATCACTGTATATAGAGTGTGATTTATATGTATGTCAACTTGTTGTCAAATCAGCCTTTTTAAATGGAAAGTTGAAAGACCCAGTATATATGTATCCACTAGATGGTTTCGTATTCAAAAATAAAAATTTAATTTGTAAACTGGAGAAAGCCTTGTATGGTTTTCGTCAATCTCCAAAATGCTGGAACTCTTGTTTTAATGATGCTTTAATTGAAATGGGATTTCAACAATCTAAAAAGGAACCTTGTTTATACTTTACAGATTTGACATACTTGCTTATTCATGTCGATGACCCAATTATTTTCTAAGTCTCAGGAAACCTTAACTTTTGTCAAAAATAGTTTGATGTCGAAATTTAAAATGAAATATTAATTTTCTCGGTTTGGAAATTTCTAGATGAAGTCATTTTATATATAAAACAAACTGACTTGATCAATAAAATTTTAAAAAGGTTTGACATGACAGATTGCAAACCGCATGATCTGCCAATGCAAGCTAAACTGCAACTTGATATTAATAAAAATTGTCAGTTTTCTGAAAATTTCCCATATAAAGAACTGATAGGCTCGTTAATGTACCTCATGCTTGGTAGAAGACCAGACTAAAGTTATTTTATTAGTTATTTTAGTCAATTTCAGAATTGCTTCACATTTGAACATCTTCAATACTTAAAACAAACCTTGAAAACACAAAACTATGGTTTAATGTTTACTAAAAGTAACAATGGAATTATTTCTCTATGGTCATATGTAGATTCGGACTTTGCAAATGACCAAGTTGAAAGAAAAAGTATCACAGGGTTTTTAATTAAACTTAATGACAACATAATAGAATGGAAAACAACAAAACAAAATGTAGTTACATTGTCAAGTGCAGAATCCGAATACTTAGCCTTATCATCTTGCATTAGTGAGTGTCTATTTTTAGGTCAATTATGTTCTGAAATTTTAAAAGTAAATCTTTTTCCAATTAACATTTTTGAAGACAACCAGTCTTGCATAAAAATGGCGTCAACTATGGAAACAAAACGAACAAAGCACATAGATGTGAGACACCATTTTGTGCGAGAATGTGTTGACCAAGAAAAAGTGATCCTAAATTATATTCCTACTGAAATGCAACAGGCAGATATTTTAACGAAACAATTAGGAAAGCAAAAATTTTATTACTTTCGTAATTGTTTGCGAACTGTTGAAATTTAAAATATTAAAAAATGTATGAATATTTTTATTTGCAATAGGTTTGTTTACATTCTAAAATTAGGGGGAATATTGTTTCTATAGCTTTTTGAATTCAATGCTTTCACTTTAAAGTAATTTTAAATGTAAACAGTTGGTAACACTGATAGGTTAGTAACAGTGCGTTCTAGAAAAATATGGGTCAGTGTGTCAAGTAATAAAAAATAAAAGCTGTTTTTGTATTCTTAAAATTAAGTTTTTGTGAAGTAAAAGTATTTCTAAAATATTTTCTGCATTGATTATTTGAGCTTCCACAAAAGTCAAGAAAAACTAGAGATGTCCCAAAAAAATTACCCCAAAGTTAAATTCACCCCGCGTGGGAAAACAGACGTTTATTTAACTAAAAGAAAGGAAAAAATCGGCAACACGCTAGAAGCTTACTTTCTTTCATTTAGCAGCAGTTCCACATTTCATTCGCGGCGCCGCGGATTTTCTTGTGGATGGAATTTTGGTCCTAATCTTCAAACACGTGTGACTTCTTTCAGTGTCTTGTCGGAAGTGATTTCTTCATTCCCGGTTTTTACTTGCACGACACGGGGGATTTTATCTGGACTCGAGTAAATTTTTTCAATTCTACCGAGCGACCACTTAAGTGGGGGTAGGTTTTCGTCTTTCAACGCTACCCAAGTTCCAACTTTTGGAGGGTTATCGGGGGTATTCCATCTTTCGCGTTGTTGCAACGACTGATAAAATGAACCCATAAAATCTACACTCACATGGGAAAAGGGCTTCACCTGGGACACCCTAAATTTAGGAAGGTCACCCATGAATGGGTGCAATGGTTTGGGATTTACCCTGGCACAACAAAAACACTTGGAAATAACACTGTGAATGGCACTTTTCACAGACAAAATCCAAAACTGTTGATTTAGTAGGTACTCTAATAAACGAGGACCTGGATGTCCATGCTCATTATGGAATTCCTCAATAATCAAAGTGGTAAGCCTGTGACTACGAGGCAACAACATACCCATATGCCAAATCAGTGTGACGTAATCTACCGCCCACTCTGAGGACACCATGGGAATGATAAAAAGGAGCTAACTTTCGTAGAGGCTTAGCACAACTCTCACCTTTACGTATCCTTTTCAAATCTTCCAGAAAAACTTCTTTTTGTACAACTCGCACAACAACTAAGGTAGCATAATAACGATCTGCCTCATTGAGGGCTTTAGTAGGAAAAGATAAAGAAGGATCTTTTTTCACTCGAAGAGGTCTCAAACAAAAGGCAATAATGCCCAATATTTTATGCAAAGAGGAATACTTAGTGAGTAAAAGCTGTACTTCATCAAGGGGTGTGTCTGTCACAAAAACAAAACGATTTTCCTCAGGAGGTAGATCAGCATCAAACTAATCAATATCATCAATATTATGGTTGATAGGCCATGTTTTACTAGACTGGGCGAACCAGGATGGTCCAGTAAACCAAAGAGGATGGTCTATCACTTGACTAGAAAGCAAGCTCCGGGATAAGAAATCAGCTGGGTTCTCCTTACCATTTACATGGTACCAACAGCTGGGGGAAACCTTCTCCTGAATGGTCGTTACACGCTTGGCTACAAAAACGTTTCATTTCGATGAACACGATTTTATCCAAGCAAGAGTAACGCTGGAGTCAGACCAAGCAAAAATCCTATCAATCTGGATGCAATCGTGGTGATTGGCAACAAACTCCAATAGTTCTGCTAACAATACAGCAGCACACAATTCTAGGCGGGGAATAGAAATACTTTTCAAAGGGCACACCCTACTTTTCTCACACAAAAGGGAAATAGAAATATTTCCATTGGACTCAATTTGTCGAACATATATTGTACCACCATATGCACACATTGAGGCATCACAAAAGCCATGCAGTTCAGTGGTTACAACATTTTGCTTCACAACATAACGAGGTATTGATATCGAAGATAATAATGGTAGTTGCGACACATAAAGTTGCTACTGTGCAACAATATCACTGGAGGGGGCATCATCCCATGAAAGACCCTGGACCCACAAACGTTGCATTAAACATTTAGCAACCAAAACAACTGGGGCTAGGAACCCGAGTGGATCATATATCCTTGCTATCTCAGAGAGAATGTTTCTCTTGGTACAAGGTCTTTCCATGGGCATCACATCATACCAAAATGAATCAGATTTTGGAAACCATTTTACCACCTTCACAACTGGGTGGTGTGAAATAAAATATAAATGAAGTCAGTGCTAGAATTGTCCAATTTCATATGCCCCTGGTCTAGGTAATCCTGAAAAAAGTCTTTGTACGCACTATACAAAGCAGGATTTTTCAATAATCGGTTTTCCATCATATTGAATCTACGCGCAATGCTTGACCTTTAGAGTCACCAAGTTCTTGTCGAGGCTCTCTGAAAGGTAAACAACATATCTGCCATACTCAGTTCTAGAATGAGTGGTAGCAAATATTTTTTCACACAAGTCCTCATCAGAGGGAAGAAGGATTTTTTGAGGGTTCGATTCCAGTTCCCAAAAATTTTGTAAGGTACTATCCAATTGAGATTCTATAGGAGAAGACACTGAGGTCAACAAACTAATGGGTTTTTGAGTTTTACGAGGACCATCAATACCACCAAGGAGTATCCAACCAAATGTTGAATTAATGGCACAAGGTCCTCCATTTTCTCCTTTTTTAAAGCCAGGCACAAGCATCTGACCAAACAAATCTACACCAATTATGAGGTCTACACTACTAGGTTGTCCAAAATTATCATATCAGCAAAATCTAAATCTTTTAAGTATGTCCACTGAATAGAATCATATTCTACAACACTCACAGGTATGGTTCCACAAATTTTAGGAATAAGAATGGTATCACAGGAAAATAAACTATCAGGAAATTTGGAGCAGACAATTTGCAATGTAACATTGCCATATGACGTACTAGAAATCATGCCATTTATTCCTTTAATTGGAGTTCTATTCAGAGCCACTTTAAGTCCTAACCTCTCAGCCAAGGAGATGGTTACAAAGGACGCTTCACTAGCGGAATCTAAAATTGCCCGACAAGACACAAACTTCTTGTTGGCATCTATAATCAAAACTTCGGCAGTTGCAAAAAGCACAGGTCTCCTCTTACGAGGTTCAAAATGGTTGCTACTGGGTGTAGCAGTACACAATGCCTGTTTGCACCTTCACTATTAGGTATACGGGGGGTCTCCTCTGGACAATCAATTTGGGGGCTCGGAGAGCTTTTCACAAAGTGCAACAGGGAGTGGTGAAGACCCTGTCACTGACGACACGTGGCATTTGTAGGGCATTGAGATACACGATATTTGCCAAAGCAGTTAAAACACAGTCGTTCATGCTTAACAAATAGATGGCGTTGACCTATTTCTAATTCGAGAAATCTTTTCGAAAGCACAACCTTTATTACCAGACTGGCCTGTTCCAGTCACTAAAGCAGGATAGGGTGGTTTGCCACCCTTCCTAGGGGGTAGAGAAGGTGAGACCTCCTTCGGCTTATTCAAAAGAGAACTATTTTCCAAAGCCCGACAATTTTTCTCTAAGAATTTAAACAAATCTTTATAGGACGGGATTTCCTTATCACTATACTCAATCTCAAACTGAGTTTTCAATGGGGTATCAACTTTTTGCAAAAGAAGGATCATTTTAGCAAAATCTAAAAGGTCTACATCATCATAGTTTGACAATGCTTTCAAATTTTCCCGAAAAGTGGACAACAATAATCTCACATCATGTGGGTTGCTCGATTTTGCAGAAGGGGCTTGACAAATAGACGTCCAATAATTTGTTACCAAAAGTCTTTTATTATTAAAGCCTAATCATTGCATCAAAAGCTACTCGATAATTATCCGAGGTTAGCGCTATGTTCCTAATCACAGATGCTGCTTCTCCCACCAGAGCGGTATTTAAGGCTTGAAATTCAGCTATTTCACTCATGTCAGCTTTATCATGAACAAGTGACTTAAACATATCAAAAAAAGTGGGCCATCTTTTAAGATTACCGTCAAAATGGGGTACCTCTATTCTTTTAATTTCAAGACCCTTGTCCACATTTACCAGGGAATCGTTTAAAATTGCCTGTGAGGCATCTTGTTAATCCTCAGGATAGAGCTCACGACAAATCGATCTAATTGTGTATTTCATTTCATCAAATTCCTACACTAAGGTTTCCTGACTTTCCTGTATCTGATCACTACTATCTAAGCTTATAATTTCAAAATGTAAAGCATCAAATTGACTTACCACATCTTCCCATCTGGTTTTTAACTTTTTTGCCTTATCTGCATTGCCCTGGGACTCCACGGCTTTATTGTAAGTCGTTTTTAATTTATTAAAAACGCTTTTTTGTTGTTGTTTTAAAGATTTTGTTTCAGACATTAAAAAGCGATTTATATCAGATACAAAAAAGTAGGTTTTTTCGCGACAAATTCGCTATCAACACACGGGTAAGGTTGGGTAGTAACGCGGCAATAATCTCGCGCTTAACAAAAGCAAAAAGTAGGTTTTTTCGCGACAAATTCGCTATTAACACACGGGTGAGTTTCGGTAATAACGCGGCAAATATCTCGCGCTTTTCGAAAGCAAAAAGTAGGTTTTTTCGCGATAAATTCGCTATCAACACACGGTAAGGTTCGTTAATAAAGCGGCAATCATTTCGCGCTTAACAAAAGCAAAAAGTAGGTTTTTCGCGACAAATTCGCTATCAACACACGGGTAAGGTTCGGTAATAACGCGGCAATAATCTCGCGCTTAACGAAGGCAAATAACGAAGGTAAATTTCGACGGATTTCACACAAAAAAATTCGAAACCGACGAAAATTTTTACAATTAATTTCTAACCTCGAAGGTAAACAAAACAACACGTGAAATTCTGAGGTTAGAACACACAAACGTCAATGAAACGTCAGTCAAACAACGGCCAACAAGAAAAAAGAACGCGACGCTTCCAAATGTTGAACGGGGGTTTTTTTTCACCGCACGAAGTCATATACCAAACTCAGGGCAACCAACCTTCAAAACCATGCGGAAGCTAAAAAAAACCGGAACAAAAAACAACAATGTTCGAATCTGGCAAAAAAACGATAAAGTGTGGCTGCTGCACAAAAACTATAAAATTACCAATTTTTTAACAAAAAAACTGTAAAATCCAAAGGGCTTTTTCATACATAAGGGTCTGAAGGACCAAATAGACGGCTGTGCCCGAAAGGGAAAAAACTAGAGATGTCCCAAAAAATTTACCCCAAAGCTAAATTCACCCTGTCTGGAAAAACAGACGTTTATTGAACTAAACCAAAGGACAAAAATCGGCAACACGCTAGAAGCTTACCTTCTTTCATTTAGCAGCAGTTCCACATTTCACTCGCGGCACCGCGGATTTTCTTGTAGATGGAATTTTGGTCTTAATCTTAAAACACGTATGACTTCTTTCAGTGTCTTGTCGGAAGTGAGTTCTTCATTCCCCTGTCAAATACAGGGGGGCGCTTCAAACTCCCAGCGCGTGCAAAGCGCGCATGATTTTTGCCAAATTGATCAGGTGATCAAAAAGAAAATAACTTTCAATAAAGAGAGAAATTATCACCTGATCGGAATTTTTCCCAAGAAAGGAGTTTCTTTTTTAAAGGTTTCGCTAAAAAGCCCAAAAATATCAAAACAAAATTTAAGGTTAGGTTTTCCCAAAAATTCAAATTAAAACAAAAACAAAAAATAACTGGCAGCACTAAACAACATTTTAACATTTTATTTGGTAAAAAAGTGATATACGCAAAAGAAACCTAAAATATTCAATCATCAGTCGGTGAGATGGACCCTTAGGGCCCATCTCACCGACTATTTTTTCGTTACTTGTACAGAAAGAATTTTTGAAATCGCGCTATATTTGTGAAAGGTATAGCTACAACTATTACTAATAAGGAGGGAGGAGAGAAGAGAGGGAGGGGGAAACTAGTAAAATGATGTTGGAAAAAAGTTTTCAAGCGTGTGCAGAAAAAACTTTTGAAATCGCTTTATATTTATGAGCTATAAATATTACTAATAAGGAGAGGGAGAGGCGGGGGGGGGGGAGAGAAACTAGTAAAATGGTGTTGGAAAAAAATCTGAAAGCGTATGCAAAAAGAATTTTTGAAATCGCTCTATATTTGAATTTGCGAATATGGTTTTTGAATAGGGTGGCTGGAATGACAGAAGGGGAGATGGGTGGAAGCAGGGAGGACTACAAAGTAACTACAGCAAATTAGAGGAGATTTGCAATAGGTAATCAAAGGAATTTTAATAAAATCTTCTGAAATTTAGATAATTTGTATACCTTAAAGCCTACATCATGTGACAAAATGGCGTCTGAAGACCGCCATGTTGATTCCTGTTTAAAAAAATATAGCCTATAGCACTTTCGGGATCAGTAGCAATTCAACGACACTTTTTTTGACAAAATCGGTTTAGCCGTTTAGCCTCTAGCGTGCGTGACACAAACATACATATTATTATTTACTTATATACATACAACAATCGAAAAACATTACCCTTCCTTTCGCCGTGCTGCATTTGATTTCATAATATGTGAATGTGGAAGCTACTGAACTTCTGACAATACAATAAACACAGCAAAATTGTTACTGACACAGGTTAATAAACAGTGATTATGATTTACAGTTGAATTTAAACGGAGAGTAGCGAGTAAACCTAATGTTTTGTGAACTTTTCTAGTGAATGAAGTTAAAACAATTGTTCTAGCGTGATTTACAAATAAAAAATAACATTGCTTTATTTACGAAATTAAATATTTCTTAAGGGTTGGTTCGACATTCATCGAGCCAGGCTCGCCGATTCTTGTACTGTGGAATCGCTATGGATTACCAAAGATCCATAAGAACGATATACCACTGCGACCAATCAGCAGCTCCAGGGACTCACCGACCAGCACTTTGTCGAGGTTTTTGTTGGACATAATTCAACCACTACAGGGTAAGTCCGAATCTTTTGCCAAAAACTCGGAACATTTTGTCGAGGTTTTAAAAGGTATCGAATTAGATCCCGGCGATAGATTTGTAAGTTTTGATGTAGAAAGTCTCTACACCAACGTGCCAATAAATGAGCCGACAAAGGAAACGCGACGGTGATCATGGATGTCGAGACTTACGACAAAAAGATCCAAGAAGTTTTGGAGAAAGGAGACTACAAGCAACTACCCAAAGATCCAACCACCACCATAGAAGGGCGCATCTACAGGACTTTGAAGAAGTATGCTGAAAATATCCCGGACGCTGTTAGATCCCGCCTGACTCCACACCACAGTAAGGCACCACATTTTTATGGATTACCAAAGATCCATAAGAAGGATATACCACTGCGACCAATCACCAGCTCCAGGGACTCACCGACCAGCACTTTGTCGAGGTTTTTGTTGGACATAATTCAACCCCTACAGGGTAAGTCTGAATCTGTTGTCAAAAACTCGGAACATTTTGTCGAGGTTTTAAAAGGTATCGAATTAGATCCCGGCGATAGATTTGTAAGTTTTGATGTAGAAAGTCTCTACACCAATGTGCCAATAAATGAGTCACTCAGTATCATCAAAAACAAATTACAAACTGATGATACACACACAGAGAACAACGCTATCGGTGGAGGGGGTGATGGATCTTTTGGAGCTCTGTCTCCGCAACTCTTAATTTCAAGTGAAAGATAAGTTTTACGCTCAAAATGATGGACTTCCTATGGGTTCATCTCTTTCGCCAGTGGTAGCAAACACCTACATGGAGTGGTTCGAGGACCATGCGATCAACACAGCAAGAGTCAAATCAAAACTATGGCTACGATACATGGATGACACATTTATTATATGGCCGGAAAATGAAGACGAACTACAGAATTCTCTACACCATTTAAACGGTATTCGACCAACAATCAAGTGCACCATGGAAATTGAAAAAGATTCGGCCTTACCGTTTTTGGATGTTCTTGTCAAACGATTAGACAGAAACATTCAAATCACTGTATATAGGAAACCTACACACACGGGACAGTACCTAAATTTTAAGTCTAATCATTCTGTTGCAACAAAACAAGGAGTTATAAACAGTTTGTATTTAAGAGCCGTAAATATTTGGAGTAATAAGGAAGAATTAACCACAGAAATTAACAACATTAAAAAGGACTTACAACAGAATGGTTATTCCGAGAAATTAATAAACTCAACGATATTTAAAATTAAAAACAAACTAAATGTACCAAATTCTCAAAATAATAATCTGTTAGGTGTTATTAACATTCCATATGTTCAAGGGATTTCAGAAAACATAAGACGAATAGCTAAACACTATAATATAAAAACAGTATTTTCTTCGGGAAATATGATAAGAAGTTTTGTAACTAAAACAAAACCAGACAATCCCTCAAATAATAAGGAATGTATTTACCAAATCCCGTGTGAGTGTGGTAAATCATATGTAGGTGAAACGAAACGCCCTCTTCAGGTTAGAGTAAATGAACATCTAAAAAGTACCCAATTAGGGGATATTGAAAAATCCGGTTTAGCAGATCATGCATGGTCAAATGATCACAGGATTCAGTGGTTAGAAGCTAAAGTTTTACATAAGGAGTCGCATTGGCGAAAACGAAAGTTTATTGAAGCTGCGTTTATAATGCAGAATAAAGAAGTTTTCAGTCAACCAAGCACGGACATACCAAACATATGGAAACCACTCCTTAAGGAAAACAGGCGTCTTAGGATTAAAAAGGGGGCGGGTCGTCACAACTGACTGCACACCAAGTAGTATAAGTAGTAGCCTAAAGACTAGATTGTTTAGTTTACACTTGATAACGGTTAGAGATACTTACTAACCGAAACGTCGTGTTTTAAAATAAATAAAGATAATGGAAGTCCGAAATTTTATTTCTACCAAAAAATTTGTTATAAAAATTAAAAATCCTTTTATATTTACTCATACTTTGTACATACCCAACTAATAATTATAGTAGCGGCTACATGCTCCAAAGGCTTTCCTACTTTTTTATGGTAGAAATGTGGTGATCTCAACCAGAATTCGTTACTACTTTTTAGTTCTGACTACTGTTTAGTATCACGAAAAAGTAGAAGTTTCGTAAAAACGACCCTTTAAACTACCTGATAGGATTGTTTCTTGATAGTCTAATCTGATAGTCTGCTTTACCACAATAGCACGTTGCCAAAGTTTTACTTTCTTTTTAGTCGTTAATTCGTAGTCACCCCGACATTTATATGTTACTTAATTACCACTACAAAGTTGGGCTTAATTGAAGTCGCAAACGGGAGTATCCGACAACTAACTTATAACTTTATATTTTACTACATAGGTTTGGGTCATCATAGTAATATCTGATGTAATAATGTAGAGAAAATTACTTTAAGGACAACCTAAAAGTCACAAAAACTTTGATTTTGTTTTTATGTCAATCCTTCAAAGTAGAGACTACTTCCTATTTCTACTTTAAAAACGTAAACATCTTAAAGTCGCCTGTTGGTCGCGACTAATGTTAACCTTACTTTTTGTGGCTCCTTAAATTATTGCGAATTTGTTATAATTTATAATCAATTAAAGCAAGTATCGTTTATAATAAATTCTTAGCAAAGTACGACTTGTAAGCAGAATTTTAAGTTGTGACTTAAGTGCAACTAATACAAGTGGTATAAATAGATCGAAAATGCTCCCTGGTTGTCATTGCTACGTTTTCATGCGAATTGAGTTCGGTTTAATCTTATTGCAATAAAGCCATAATAACACTATTATTGCAGTGTTTTGACAGATTTACATTGCAGGCTAATAGTTGATCTTTTAAAATTGACATACCAAAGTCAAATACCGAACCGAACCAATACGTGTACTAGAGACCCAGAGAGAGAGATGTCCCAAAAATTTGGTTCTATTGTCGCGAAAAACAAATATCTAAATTTGGCAACCCTAGTTAAGTTAGATGCTAGGTCAATTTTTAGTTTTTATTGGTAGGCTTTAATGTAGGGTTGCCAGATCTGTTTTAGGTCAAAACGGGACTAAATTTAAAATAGAAGCAAAAATATGGGACAAAGCAGAAAAAAAAAACATAAAAATACATATTGAAAGTTTAAGAACGTTTGTGAGTCACTCATTAGCTTGTCTAACGAACTGTCACGATCAGCTGTTTTTCGATGCAAGATGGTTGCCATAGAACAAACAAAGCGTTTTCCTATAAGCCGCAATGTTAACAAAAACTTAATTTTAAAAAAACGTGAAACGATTTATTTAACAACAAAGATGCTGTTTTAAGTATTGACCCTTTGTACACATGGGAAAAATGCATTTTTCTTAAAAAAATCAATTAAAGCCAGTAAATCTCAAATAAAAGGGACCATGTTTTGTTCAAAAAGTCAGGTTATGTTTTTATTTACTTTTGTTTTTTTTTACTTTTTTTCCTGTTTTTTACTCAGTTTGAATCATTATTATTAGTTTCTGTGCTGTTATGGATTGTGGCAGCTGTGGAGATGATAATGTTAGTTTTGATGAAATGCCAAGTATTTTGACCTTAAAAAATCATCTTGATTTAAATGAACTATTATATCAGCTCAAAGAAGGGAAAAGAAAGTGGATAAGTGCTCTATTACCTGACTTAACAGATGATAAATTGAAATATTCGAAAGTTTTTTGTCAGGTTTGTTTTGGATAAATGTGTAACTGTCATTTTGGCAACATTTTCTATTGGGATCTATTTTTGTGCTTGAGTGGACCTTTTACAGAAGTGTAACATAGAATTGTGTTAAACTGTAAGAATTATTTCACTATGATTTTTTTACTATTCTAGGCAAGCAACTTTCAAAACTAGAATACAGCAATGATCCTGACTGGGTCTCTCCTGACTGGATCATTGTTTCAAAACGGTTGAAAAATTTTAAAAATGATGGTTGAAAAAAGGGTCCAGAGAAGAAAGAAAAGGAAAACAATATGAGGTTAAGGTGTGAATTATGAGCTGAACCAAATTTGTACACCATCCTACAGAACTCTTAAATAAACTCTTGGTAGTGTAGCGTCCTGTATAGTGTCCAGTGGAGTCCTGTATCATCAAAGTTTCTTTTTCTTTAATAAATTTTACAGACCTCAAAACAGTTTAGAATAAACTGGTGAACTTGAAAATCTCCCTAACTCAAACCTCTTTTTATCTTAAACCATTTTGGTGCAAATTTTCCTTTATTTCCATGCTTTTTGACACCTAAAACTTGTACACCGTAAAATTTGTATAGCATCTGACTGGACCTACTACAAGTCCTGTTGTGAAATTTCTACGGCACTGTTCTGAGCTTATCACCAAAAAAAATTTTTTATGGCATCATTAATAATAGATGGAAAAAAAGTCCTCTTTGTTGACTTTGATGACCACAAGAAAAACAAATAAGTTCTCTCAGATATTTTTTTCAATTTCTCTCAATAAAACTTGGGTTCTAATACTCCTAATGGGTCATATGCTGTTACGCCCATCCGTAGAGTAGAGTATATATTTATTTGCATAAACTTTTAGATACATAATTGAGCAAATATTGTTACAAAAAAACAAAAAAAAAGTAATAGTAACAGTAGTAATACAACAGCGAATATTGTACTGTTGTAACATTTGAACAGTACTGTTGTGAGCTAATGAACCTTAGGTTTGACCGTACTTAAGCCCTATGTATTATAGTTCATGGAAAATCATATGGTGATGTACGGTGTGTGAGGCTAATGACAAGGAAAAACTGTATTTTAATTTTGCAAGCTTTTTTTTATCTAATGTTTGCTTACATTTTTTTAAATAAACATATTTTGTAAAGTACTTATTAGATGTGAATATTGATCTGTTGGACTGACCTACCTATAAGTTGTGCCTCTTTTTCATGTCACCACTGGATGGTTAACACAATTAAACTTTGTCTAGACCTAAAAATCATACTGAAATATTTTTCATAGTTTAACGCTATAGAAGGCCTATTACTTAGCAAAAGGTTTAGTCAAATATAACAAAAGATCCTAATAGAAAACCTGAATCTGATGAGAAATGTTTAAAGAAAAGTTTAGTCTATTTCAATTTCGTCTCTGTTAAGTGAGCCTTGAAGCGAGCTCTTTGAGTAGAACTACTTATCCACTTTCCCCTACCTTGGGCTGATAGTTTATTGATTCATTGGTCAAAAAACTTCAAATTCAATGAAAACTAACATAATAATCAGTGGTGCACCCAGAAATATATCTTGGGGGGACCCGAAACCCTTGGGGATCCGATACCTTTGGGGGGCCCCCAGAGGTCTCATGATGTCGTACTTTATGCTATTTTTTCTGTTTATTCATGAAATATATGGAAAATATCTAAAAAAATATGTGGTTTGGGGGGTCCGGGCCCCGCGCCTCCCGCGCCCTTGGTGCGCCCATGTAATAATTCAAAATAAGTAAACAAAACTAGAAAAAAGTTTAAATAAACAAAAATAAGCAAAAACATAACCTACTTTTTTGAAGAAAACATGGTCCCTTTTATTTCAGATTTACTCGCTTTAGTTTAATATTCTTAAGAAAAACGCATTTTTCCCATATGCACAAAGGATCCGTTCTTAAAACTACATCATTTTTAAGACTAAAGCTCTTGTCGTTTTTGTAAAATTTACGTTTTTGTTAACATTACGGCTTATGGGAAATCGGTTTGTTTGTCCTAAGGAATACATCTTGGTTTGGATCGTATGTTTTGTTAGACAGCCCTATTAATAATGATGTCCGTAATATGCACACACGCAAGCATATGTTAAAAAATAGTTTTATCAAATCAAATCAAATCAAATCAAATCAAATCTTTATTTTTCCTCAAAATGATTGTAAAATACAATATGGAAATCGTCACTAATAGCTAATTATTTAATAAAAAAAAAGAAAGTTCCTTGCGGTTATGTCAATACTTAATTCTAATAACATATTTATCAATGTAAACAACAACAAAAAATATGCATAGATATAAAACCTATACATACATATACACACACACACGCACAAACAATATTATAAAATAAACGATTCTTCACATCAGGCCACAAAAAAGTAAATAAATAAATACGACCACAAATACTAGAATAAAAACAAACGTTATATATGGATAAAATGTTACAATGCATAGTTTAGAAAACATTTTATATCATAGGGGCATATATCTAGCAGAATTTTTTTAACTGCATCTTTGAATTGTGTTACATTATTAATAACCTTGATATTATTTGGTAATTTATTGTAACACTTGATCGCCATATAACTCGGTTACTTCTCATAGAGAGTACTAACATGCTGGTCTACCCTAATCATATTCCCATTTCGGGTGTTAAAACGATTACTATTAACTCTGGAAATATTTTCAAAGTGTTGTTTATTATTTCTAAGAAATAATATAGATCTATAAATGAAAATAGCTGGCAGTATTCTATTTTTAACGAAAACAGGCCTACACGAGTCTCTCGGTCTTATGTTAAAAATTAATCTAATTAGCCTTTTTTGTAGAATTAGTACCCGCTCAATATAATTTGCATTGCCCCAAAAGACAACATTATAAGATAGGACAGAATAGGCAAGCGCATAGTAGACATTCATAAGCCCACTGTTATCAAGGGTATCTTTAAGTTGTAAGATAGCATAATAGGCTGAGTTCAGTCTCTTACATACATGATCAATATGACTGCCAATTTAGGCCACTATCGATTTTGATACCAAGAATTTTCGTTTCCTTAACAACATCCAACTTGCTTCCACCGATTTGTACATCTCCAATCTCGTATGCAATTCTGTTATTATTGGATGAAAATGTCATCACAACAGTTTTTCTTACATTAACAATAAGCTTGTTTTTAGTGCACCATGAACTAAATCTAGAACATACTTGATTCAGTTGAAGCGTTAGTTCTTCAGATGAATCAGCAGCCACACCCACACTAACATCGTCTGCGAAATTTGGACAGCACTCTACCTTCAATGTTTCTTTTAGATCGTTAATAAAAATGAGAAAGATTAAAGGCCCAAGAACTGATCCTTGAGGAACTCCTTGATTAACCTCAACAAAGTTAGACCTAGCCTCTTCATACTTAACACACATCTTCCGGTATCTAAGATAAGATTCTATCAAATCCAGAAATCCACCTCTAAAACCCAGAGCACTTAGTTTTTTTTAAATAAAATCAATGTTTATCACATCAAACGCTTTAGACATATCAAAAAATACCGCTGCCTTTTATTTCTTTTTATCCAAGTTATGATAGAGAAACTGAAGAAAATCAAAACATGCAGTTTCCGTGCTTTTATTTTTTAAAAAACCATGTTGCGTTTTACTTAATAACTTAAATTTGACCAGCTATTCATACATTTGTTCATGAATTGCTTTTTCAAATATTTTTGTAATTACATTAATTAGAGATATTGGCCTATAATTATTTATCTCTTGAGAACTGCCGCTTTTAAAGATTGGTATAACACATGCATTTTTTAAATGAGTGGGAAACTTTCCCTGATTAAAAGCTTGGTTTATTAGAAAGCTTAATGGTTCAGCGATAACATTGGCAATAGCTTTAAGTATTTTACTTGAAATACAATCAAGTCCAACTGAATTAGTATTTTTTAGTTCCTTTATTAAGCGTAAAACTATCTGTTCGGTGACGGGAAGGAATACGAAAGAGCTACATACATTTCGAGAGACTGTACAATCATTAGAGCCTGATGCCGTTAAGGGATAATTCTTTTCAATTAATTCTCTGGGGATGTTTTTATAATATCCTAAGAATGTATCGCATATCTCTTTTGGATCCGTTATTGTGCTAGTGTCATTCTTAAGTGAGATGATGCTCTTGTTATTGGGCTTTTTCCTGTTCACTACGCGCCATACCTCTTTGCTTTCATTATTTGAGTTTCTAATTTTATTACTATAATATTCTTTTTTTGTTCTATTTACTAATTTCCTATGTTCATTCTTGACCTGTCTGTAGTCACCGACTAGAACAGTATTAACTTTTGTTCGCTGAAACATAGCTTTTAAATGCTGACTAGATAAAATTATATTCTGGTTGACCCATTCAGGCTTTTTAGTTTTAGAGTATTTGTGTTTGCGCTCAGGACAATAAAAATCAACAGCATTTGTTACTGTATACAAAAATCTATTCAACAAAATATTAATGTCTACACTTTCATCCACAATATCATCGAATTTGCCGTACAGAAACTGATTAAGTTGTTCAATGTTGTGACTTGATAGCATTCTTCGTTTGTATTCTTGTTTTTTGTTTATATTTTGTTTATTATGTTCATTTTTATTGCTAACAAAAACACAGGACTCCAAACCATAGTGATCTCCAAGTGAGAAATCTTTTACTGTTGTCTGACAGGAACTGGTAGAAATGTTGGTCAGAAAATAATCCAACTTTGATTTGGATGTTACATCATGACAGTTTGTGAACACTCTAGTATAGTCATAATTAGTCATGTTTAAATTAAAAGCCTGAATTATATCAATAATAAACCTTCTCTCTTGGGGCTTATAGTAATCGAAATTCAGGTCTCCACAGACTACAATCTTTTCCTGCAATTTCAAGCACTCACTTATTACTATAAATAAATTATTAAGAAAATTTTCTGCAGACACAACATTTCATCTATATATACATAATATACATGTTTTTACTTTATCAATTTCAATCTCAATACCACAACATTCAAACACTAGTTCTACACATAGTTTTTCAATAAAATGTAATACTTTAAAATGACAATTTTTATAAACATAAATTGCTGTGCCCCCATGTATATGGTTTTTTCGTGAAAAGTGACAAGCTAAATTATAATTTTTCTCAATTTGTATACTACAAATGTCGTCATTCATACACCAGTGTTCCGCAATACAAAAGACTTTCGGTTGACGTTCAGTGAGTATCATTTCCAAGATATTTAATTTATTTATCAGTGACTGAATATTAACAAACAGAGTATTAAACGTTTTCATTTTTCTATTTACGTTAGAGTCGTATTTAACATTTGATCTATTAATAAAAAAGTATTGTCAAATGGTTTACTATTGCTATTTATAGTTTGGATATGAAAGTCGCTCAGCCTTACAGAGTTATCAAGATCTATAATTGTTGTGTCCAAATTAATTTGATCATTTGAAACTGTCGCAGTTACTTGTGTTTGTGTTGCGGCAACTTCTGGGTTACAACAAGAACCCATCTGGCTATTAACTTCATTATTTTCATTTGGCTGAGTTAATGTTTCAGTAACTGAGTCTATGCTCGAGTTCAAAATTCTAAATTCTATACTGCTGTTGGTTAAAGAAATTTGTAAGTCAGTTGTTTTGATAAAATTTAAGTTTTTATGTTGTTTTTGGCCAGATATCTCATTTACAATTTTTTTCGCTAACAAAAAGTCTCCATATTTACATCCATTAGGCTTGTTAACATCAATAAAAGAAAGGTTTGTTTCAGTAAAGTTATTAATTCTACTTATAAATTTGTCAAACTTTGCATTGAACATTCTTACTTTTTCTATATTTTTTTGTTTTTTATTATGAATTGGTATAGATAAGAATATTAAATTAACATTTAGACATTGTTTTATTTTTTCCTTAATAAATTTAACAGATGGATACCTTTTATTATCAATATCATTAGATCCTGCCATAACAATAATGTAGTCCTTAGAGCTTAAGTCCTTACAAACCGTTTCCATGTTATCCATAACATTCAAATATCCTGCACCTGGTTTCATAATTGTAACCAATGAGTGTGTTTCCATTAGTTTACCACTGTGCAGTTTATTATTGACATTTCGCCCATTTTCATCACAAAGCATTATAAACTTGTGCTTTGCTGAGTCTATACTATTTTCAGTCTCATGTCCAATATGTTTTTCTATTTGTTCTTTCGTTTGCTGTACGAAAGAGACACCAGGTTGCAGATCGCCTTGTACATTAATAGAGGCGGTTTGTATCTGCGTTTTCTCTGGCTCAGAAGAGACGTCTTTACATGTATTTTCTGTCTCAGTAGAGACGTCTTTAGATGTGTTGGTTTGAGTTTGTGTTGCCTGCATTCGAATTTTTAATAAATCTTTCGTGCTAGTACCTATTTCTCGTGTAAACTTCGTATCGTTTTTTAACTTACATTTGAATTCCTCGATTTGTTTTTTTAGCTGCTTAATAATATCATCCTGTTTAACTAACAAATTATTTAATTCATTTTCCCTTTTAATAGCTTCCTCCATGGTGCTTTTTTGGTCTTTAATTAGTTGATCAATGACATATCACCAAGCGTCTCCTCCAAAATGATTTTTTGTTCTTTGATGTTATCTAATTCGTTGTACATTTCATTCTCACAACAAATCAATACAGAATTTGAAATAAGTCTATAGTTACTTTTATTTTTTATAATACATCTTTTATGATAAATATTTAGGCAATACTTGCACACATAGCAGGAAAATGCACTTGGAGTCCCACAACACTCAAAACGACTTGCCATATTTTGCAAGTGTATTTACTTATGTGTCAGTTACTTATGACACTACTACTTATTAAATTTATTCCACTGTGTCTTAATAATTTATTGTATTATTTAGTCCTTTTTTTTTGTTGGCTTTTAATCTACTTCAAACTCTTATCACTATTTGTTGTTTATTGGTTTATATTTATAAAGAATAATATAAAGAATAATATAGGGATTTATAATCAAATTTCTTTGTAATTAGGAAATCCACCAAGACGATTTAATCACCATTTTTTAAAGAATTTTTTTCACTATTTAACAGTACTAAATTTTATTATTTATTTAGAGTTTTTCAATAGTTTCAAGTAGTTTGTCACTGCACTGAGATACGCGACCACTCGCAAAAATTACAAAATTCAGTTTTCATCATTTTTGTGTTGCAGTTGACTTCTTAAAATAAAACAATTCATGTGGGATAAATTGGTAAAAGTTTAAAATTTTGTGCCAAGTTCGAAAAATGGGACAAAGGACGGCCCGTTAATACCTTGTCTGCCTTGATTTTTTATTCTAACAATGACAAAAATATAACGCTTTAACCTAAGCACATTGTACAACAGCATTCCCCAAATTATGCTGAATTGATGTACGGTACTTATATATTCAATTAAAATTTGTTTACTGCTTTAATGTAATATTTAATACCAACAATCAATTCAGCGTTGACAAACTGTTCGAAGTTGCGATGCGATAGAAAGACCTAGTACGACACCTTTTGACACTTTCAATAAAAAACATTTTAATATTGTATGTATCTGTTCCCCAAATGATGACTTTCCAGTCGGACAACTCTCTTAATAAGTAAAATTAACGTTAATTAAAATTTATTGTAAACCATGTAGGAACTCATAAACCTTACTGATTCTAATAAGAGTTTGAAATAAAGATTGGAAAATTTAATTGATTTTAATATGTTTTGTGCCCATTTGAACTATCCTTACTGAGTTATGGACGCGTTCCCCAAGTAATTTTTAGAGTATAAAGAGAACAAAATTAAATTAGGGACGTTTTTATTAAAAATGTTTCTGAAATGTGGAGATGAGTTTGAAGTATAACAATCTGACAATAATTTAAAAACTGTAATTTACTACAGCTTTAACTAAGAAAATCCTCTCCAATTGAAATTCTCCACCTCCATGAATTTTACCCATATGTTTTGGTATATTATAAAACTTTTTAAAATTTACTTTTATTTATTTATTTATTGGATACTTTATCAACATCACTAATTATGGTAATAACATATAGAGAAAAATTTAATGAAAAAAAGTAAATATTTATAATTTAACCTACTGCCTACCTACAAAAGAAAAAAAGATGAAATATTACATAAAGCGTAATGAATCGTTATTGCCAAATTAATTAAATCATAAATAATAAAACAAACTGAGTTGAAGCCTAGTTGAAAGGCCATGGAAACGCAGCAACCGACGGCAAGACGACAGTACGTTGACGAATTTTCTTGCTGTATGTTTTGAAACAGTCTGGTTTAATAAATACGTCATTAATAGACACTTATTGGAATAAAACCTGACCTTATTTAAACATCGACCCTATGGTGACAGATTTGCATATAAAAAGCAGCTGCTCTGCTTCAAAATTCGGCCTTTGTGCATTTAAAAACCGGATTTATTAGTGTCGGTATTTATCAAATGAAAGTTAGCGTCTTTATTATTAAATTTGGCTTTGGAATGTCAATTTTGAGAGGTCAGCTGATAGTTTTCTGTGTAAATGTGTCAAAATAAAGTCGATTCTAAAATAAAGTCAGGTTTTATTCCAATAAGTCCCTATTATTTGGTGACGTCATTACTTTGTTCGTGGCTATCTTCGCTTACGTCTTCTACGACTGCGGGGGCCAATTCTTCAGTGGGAACGTGTAGTTTTTCATGCGAACGTTCACCGGTCGTGCGGGAATGCTCCCTATATTTTATTTGTGTGATCATGGGAGACCGGGAACGATCACATCTCTCGAGAGAACGTTCATTCCTATACTCTTACAAAAGAAATTAAATTTAGAAAAAGTTATAATATATTTTTGCAGAGCCTAAAATTACACTTTCTCTACGAGCGTGCGGAAAGTGTCACTTTTCCGCACGAATTTTAGTTTCGAAAGTGCCACTTTTCCGCACTGAGTGCAGAAGCAGTCTACCAAGCAAGCCTAAAATAGAGTTTCTTTTTTCTATGAGCAAGATAATGTTTAATAGTAAAGCACCCCATAATAACCCAATAAATATCCCACCCGCCAACAGAGCTATACCTTCTATTTGTACCGAGCAACAATATAGATGTGGTCGCAGTGAGAGGGCTGCAAGGCCCATTCAACTGACTGAACCGCAGCAAAAATCCTTTATCTATGCCCATTCACATATGAATCATCATCAATATGTGTACCAATTTTATTATAATATTAATTTATGTATATAGTTTCAAAACTTTTTATATTTATTTAAAAATGCAAAATAAAAAGTGAATGTATTTCAAACACTGAGTTTTTAAAAATTTTATTTGGCAGCCACAAATGACTAAGTTGTTTTGTTATACAACAGTATTGTAAGAATCAGAAATAATTAACAATTAACTTATAAAGTAACATCAAAATAAAATACTGAAATCATTCAAACATGCTAGAGCACTTTTATAATAATAAAAAATATATGCTACAGAATAAATAATATATAAGATGAAGTTTTTAAAACAACTTCTGGTCAGCCAGGAAACCTCTTGCTCTGCACAGGGTATTTGTAAATCAGTCATTCTGGGATAACAGTTTGCTGTGCCAGAAACTAGTACCATTATTTCTTGTTGATGTACCTTGTTAATATTTCTTCATTATAATGCCCAAATTTAGAGAAGTTTGTTTGTTTCCTTGCAAAGACATGATCTGTAACAAAAATAAAATAGGTGTAGTAGTTTAAAAATAAACTTAAAAAATGCAGTTTTATGATCCAATATGAATATTAATCCATTTGCTTTTAACTCATTTTATCTCTTAAATTATGTAATGTATAAATCTAGCTTTAATAGGTAGATAGGTACCTATAGATGCATCTTTATTTTGTACTACCTATAAGTAGTACAAGTACAACAGAAATAATTTACAAATTTACATGGAGCTACATGCTAATTTTTATGTAGCTAAACTATAATAACCGTACGTTGTAAATACTTACTGGCTAGAGTACAATAACTGAAGAAGTTGAATAAGGTTTTTCCAAATCATTTTTTTTTTAACAAAACACCAAAAACCAAAAATAGAAAAACATATGATTATAACCACAAAATGTCAAAAATACAATAGACTATAAAATAAGAAGGGAAAACTTAGAAGGTCGATTGTTCTCAGCATTGCCAACCTGCGAGTTTCGGAGCTCTGGGGTAAAATGGTGGGATAAACACTTTTTTCTTTAACTCGAGGGTTACCGTTAGAGTTAGCCCTGAGCTAGCTAACATGACGAGATACCCCTCCATTGATAAACAGTGGCTACTTGTACCTGTTTTATATATCATAAGAAAAATTAAGTAGTTTAGTTTTAAATTTTGAGTAAAATTAAGATTCTTTTTGTACATGTTACTATAGTTCTACTTTACATTAAGCTTGTTTTATAAAGATATGTAACATTTGTAAAAATTTTCGAGGCCAGAGCTTCAAGCACTGATTGGGGAATATGTGTTTGTATTTTTCTATATTAAATATAAAAACTTTAAAAAAACAATTTAAGAATTGACTTCCAGGTGCTTATCAGCATTGCAATTTAAAGAATATTCAATGCCTCCTAAAAATTTTAGGAGGCATTGCACAGGCGTTTGTGGACGCCTTGAAGTTAGCCAAATGACGTAAGCAACTGCGCGTGCGTCGGCTATGTCATGTTTATAAACGAGGTAAAAGCTCGTTTTGAAACTATTGCTAAAATGACACATTTTATGTCACATTTTGACGTTTAGCTGAAAAATCAATATTAAAAAATCAATGTTAAAATGTTGTTTTTTTAATTGAGACATTGTTTCCTAATTTTATTTAGTTTTTACTAAAATATTGACAATATATTCACAATTTACACCTCTGTGAACGGTATTTCATCGTAACACGCCCATAAATTCGAAAATATAGATATGAAACGTCATCAAATTGATGACGTATTTTTTGAACCACTGTTTCAAAACATAAAGCAAGAAAATTCGCCTCAGATTTATGTGTGTGTGTAAGAAAGAGCGCGAGACACAGAGTAAATTTACTGAGAAGAAAAGAGACAGTGCCATAGCAAAAGGGAATTTCTATTTCACTGACCATCATTTTAACGACCAACGTATTTTCGATAAAAAACCGCCTAGTTTGTGGTAAAAATAAATATTAACATTTAGGTTAACAGGTGTTAGTGAAGTACCACTTCTAAACTGCTCTACTGACCTATCACTTAACTACAACTCAGTTTTATCCCAAAAACCACCTTCACTTAGCTTCTACCACCCTCGCTTAGGCTTAGCTTCTACCATCAAAAAATCAACTACTACCACCTACCGTAGTAGAACCTAAGGGAAGGTGGAAGTACTTGATTTTTTTGTGGTGGAAGCTAGGAGAAGTTGGTGTTAGAAGCTAAGCAAAGGTGCTAGTAGTTGGTTTTTTAGAGGTAGAATCTAAGCGAAGGTGGTAGTAGTTGGTTTTTAGCTCACACTACTACTATCCTATAGTAGTGTGAGCTATGGTGATCCTAATTTTTTCGAGAATCTTTGCATTTCAGTTGATTTTGAAACTTTTTTGTTGCGCCGTCTGTCTGTCTGTCTGTCTGTATGTCTGTCTGTCTGTAACGACCAACGCGCATAACTCAAAAACCGCTTGTCCAATTTGAATGAAATTTGGTACCTAGGCTGGGTCCTGAGCCATAATGGTTCCATTTAAAAATGAACAAAATCCACTGAACGCAAGCCAAATAAAAGGGTGGGGGTAGATTAAAAAAATTTGAGTTTATGTGAAAATGTGGCGTGTGTGATATCAAACGAAAGGTAATTAAGTCTGGAGGTAAACAAAATTAATTTTAATTTATTTTAAAAAAAGGGTGGGGATAGATTTTAAAAATTAGAGTTTAAGTCAAAACATGGCTTGTGTGGTATCAAACGAAAGATAATAGAGTCTGGAGTTGAATAAAATATATTTCAGTTTTTAGTTGTATTAGCTCACACGTACACTATAACTAAAGAAACTAGTGTGAGCTTAGGTGCCCATAGATTGGCAGAGTATTTTGTAATAGAAGCTAAGCGAAGGTGGTAGTAGTTGGTGTAGAATCTAATAATTAAAGGTATTTTTGCTATAAACCTGAGCTGTAACTAAATAATAGATAAATAGGTAACTGTATGGCAGTGGCAGAAGCATAGACGAATGACAGGGTAGAAGCTTTTATTTATTAGTTATGATTTGTTTCGACCCTATACAATTTAGTCTGACGTGAAATAGTATAAAAAATCGTTGGTCAGTAATATCCAAGTCAGTAAAATTTGGGTCAATATAATAGGCAGACCTCAAAAAGTGGTTTGATTTATAAACAAATAAAAAATGACTTTGGTCTTTTGTTTTTTACTAATCTTATCCAACCTAATCTGTGCTTCTGTTAAAATGGCTTTTTGATGAATGATGCCACAAAACATCGAAGCCTTCAAGTTTATTACAGTGCAAATAATCTGCAATCAAGTACAAATACAATCTACATAGAGAAATGATGAAGGCACGTAAACCAAAGGAATAAATAGATATAGGTAAGGGAGAGAGCTATGGACCATGGGGAATACGCCCTTTTTATTGGCTTTCATTATTCAGAATAATGATATCTGTAGGCAAATATTTTACAACTATATCTTCAAACACATCGCAGGCGCCCCATGTTTAAAAAATTTCCTTTCTTTGATACAGGATCCACATTTTCAAAGACGAGGAAACCTCTACAAATGTGAATACAGCAGATTTTGGGAAGATAGTTATACAGTAGGGATAATCTGAGAACTTTTACAGAAACCTCTGGCCTAGTTTGAACTAAAGAACAAAAAAGTGTTGGAATTTAATTTGACAAAATGTTATTAATAGTACTACCTACCTACTCTGAAATTAAAATAAAGAACATACGTTTTTTCCTTACACATTGAGCTGTGTCAGGCATCCATTATAAATGTAACCCCCCACTATCCCCATGAGATCCACTATCCCACAAGATCCACTATCCTCACAAGATAGTGGGAAGGGGGGGGGGGGGGTAACATTCATAATAAATACCCCTGTACATGTGGCAATGCGTTAATCCTAAATCATTTTTTGTTGTAGTCAGTAGAGACCCACATGTGGTCGTGGTGCATGGAGGTCCACTAGGGCCTGCCACCGCTTTAGAATACAATACCCCTGTACATCCAAAAAATTGATGTCTTTTGTTTTATTTAATGGTCATGTCATTGGAGGTCCCAGAGGGGGGGTGGCCCTTTTTCCCGAGAATTACATAAAAAATACAAGACACCTGTGGTATTACACACCTGAGCAAAAAAATAGGGGTTTTTAACTAGATAGATAGGTTCAAAAACAACCCCCCCCCACGTTTATAACTCAGTTTCCACCTATGTGTGCCCACATTGCTTAAAAAATCTCATCAGGTGACCTTGCATTTAAACAAGTCAATCTATGTCCCGTTGTGTGATACATTTTTTGAATCAGGGTGGGCACACATAGGTGGAAACCGGGTCTCACTGCCCTCTAGATAATGTTTTAAATAAAAAACTACATAAACAACTTTTATTTATTTCATTTATAATAACTTATTACAATAATTGATTAAAACATTAAAAGCCATACTAAATATATTGAGAATGACAAAGGCTGACCTGAAATCAACCAGGGAAGAAGTCAACTTAAAATTTGTCTGGATCATCTCAGCAAATCCTTGGTTAAGTAGGTTCAGTAGGGCAATGAATGATTGTTTTCATTGTTGATATCGTAAAGGCATTGCATAATACACATGTTGTCGGGTGATCTATTTATAGGAATACATCGTGGTTGGGCATTTCTTGCAGTCCCTATCATCTACCCCAATGGTGATAAGGATCCCTCATTGGCCTTTAGCAGCTAGTCATAACTCATAGAGTTAGTTTAATTGCAATACTTCTTTAGCATTTCTGGTTACTACAAGCAGTGATTTAAAATTTAAAAAAAAAACAATGTGATAAATAACTCAGATTTTATAGTTAAAATTATTTTTTTGATTCCAATTAATAACTTTTCAACTAGGTTATACGAGGTCATAAGTCCATGAATACATTCTTGATGAGGCCATAAACTAAGCCTTATTGTAAAAGCGTAAAAATTAGCTATGTGTTTTCTTATATTTTTGTTAATAAATATTAATCTATCACTATCATTTTTAAAGTTTTTTTTACCTGAGTTTGTTGATAATATTGTAAAACAAAATAATTTGTTTGAAACTTTTTTGTTGTTGATCCTCCTTAAATGTCAATGACAAGTGACGGTCCGATAGGCCATATAACTTGAACGTCGTGGTTTGCTTACCCGCGCGGTTGCTGACACTCTCTAGTAATTTTTTAGTTGCGGAGAAAAGTCGGTAACACGTTCCCGTAACGGATGAGGTAGAAATTTCAATGTGCTATCTAGACCTATAAGGGAATGGAGACACAAAAGTAGTACGTGATACGTAGCCGTAACTTAGGCTCACTTTCATGTAGCTCTCCCCTCTATGAAGGAATAATTTTTGTACGCCATGTTTTTTTTATTATTCGTTCGATCGCAGTTCGGTACGGTTGTATTGAATCGTACCTGCATGATAGTACTAACGAGGTCAAAGTCGAAGTTTCTTTTGTTTATAATAAACCTCGCGCGCGAAAAATCTGTGTTAAAAATCTATAAACAATGTTTATTATAAATAATATATCATATTTAAAAGCAAAAAAAGTGTACCATCACCTGTGAAACTTGTTTTAAAAATTAGCGAAAAGCCCAAACAAAATCAAGAAAAAATGGATAATGCCGAATTATTTCAGGATAGACATGCTAGAACACAAAATGAAGAAGTTTTATATAGCGAATGGAAAAAATCCCAAAACGAAAAAAATTCACTTAGTGTACAAGTGGATTATCTCCGAAGTTAACTGGAAAGTATGCAAAGAAAATTTGCAGATCTAGAGACGAAAGTCACTAAAAAAGAAGAGTCTGACATGGACTACATTACTGATGACTGACGATCTGGCAAGAGAAACTGAGTGGATCAGACAAAAAGAAAAAGGTTGGAAAATACGTCGAATGGATACTTCACTCTCACCACCACAACAAAGCTCGGACACTGGAGAGCCCTCCAATAAAACACAAAATGAAGAACCCCCTACTAAGGTTAAAAAAGCACCATTACCTCCACCGATTATGGTAAATGGCGTAAATAATTTTAATGATATTTATGAAAAGTTAAATATCATACAAGGAGTTAAAATAAAAGTTTTAAATAACGAAAATAAATGTACAAGACGCAGACAGCTATCGGCTGGTTACAAAAATGCTTAATGAAATAAAGCATTAATGGCACTCATACAAAACAGACAAATAAGGCCAATTAGAGGAATAGCGAATAGGCTACACTTCTCATGTGACCCACAAAAAATTGTAGCTGATCTACAAAAAAAAGGTTTTAAGGCACTGGAGGCCAGCAACAAACTTAAATGGAGAACAAGACAACCTCTTAACATGTTTATGCTCACATTTAGCCACGATGAAGATATCAACAAAATTTTTGAAATTTACAGTATCCTTGGGATTGAAGGGGAAATAAAAGCACTAAAAACCTCAAAGTTAGTCCCTCAATGCAAAAGATGTCAATCTTATGGACACGCGCAAAAATATTGCGCTAAAGAACCACGTTGCGTAAAATGCACGGGGAAACATCTTACTGTAGAATGCCCCAAACCAAAAGAATCTGAGCCAAAATGCATCCACTGTGGAGGCAAGCATCCTGCTAACTACAGAGGATGCCTTGTTGCTAAGGAAATACAAAAATTGAAAAATAAACCTAAGAAACCGAATCTCATACCAAACGTGAGTACAAATAGACAAAACCAACAGACAAGAAACACAGTCACACAAAACTCTGTGACAAGGACATACAGCCAAGTAGCAGCAACAGCTACTATACCTGATATTAATATCAGTAGTCAAAATACTATGGAACAAACACTACAATTAATTTTGGAGAAATTGAACAAACTTGATGAGCGATTAACTAACTAACAATATGCTTCAAAATGATCAGTAATCTTAGAATTCTAGCCTGGAATGCCAATGGTCTCTTGCAACATCAGCAAGACTTGCAAGTTATTCTAGACATAGAAAAAATTGACGTCTGCCTTGTGTCAGAAACGCATTTCACTAACCAGTCTCACATTAAATTTAAAGGTTATAAAGTGTATCATACAACTCACCCTAGCAATACTGCACATGGGGGAAGTGCTGTAATAATTAAAGAAAATATATCACACTATGAGGAGATGGGATATAAAACCATCGAGATTCAAGCTACATTAGTAAGTGTAAAAACCAAAACATATACATTACTCATAAGTGCTGTCTATATACCACCAAGGCACTTACTTAAGAAAAATCAACAAACAAATTAGGAAACCGTTTTATAATTGGAGGTGACTTTAATGCAAAAAATACCTACTGGGGATCTAGACTGACGAATTCTAAAGGAAAAGAACTTTTACAAGCTATTAGTGAATATCAATGTGAGCCGATATCAACTGGTAAGCCCACACATCCAACAGATCCAGGAAAAAATTCCAGATCTAATTGATTTTTTTATAATAAAAAATATATCTTTAAGTTTTGTAGATATAGAAGAAAGTTTTGATTTACACTCAGATCATTCACCTATTATTCTAACTCTTAGTAAAAACATAATAAAGAAAGAAGCAAATATCTCACTAGTTAATAAACTGACTGACGGATTAGTTTTAAACAAAGTCTGTCAGAAAAAATAAACCTATCAGTACCATTGCAAACGCCAGGTACAATCGATAAAGAAGTTGAATATTTTGTTACAAATATTCAACAAGCAGCTTGGGAAAACAGTCCAAAACTAAAGAGAATTTTTAAGGGAAAAAACTATCCAAAGGAAATTAGAGACCTTATATTGGAAAAAATGAAACTAAGAAGAAAGTGGCAGCAAAGCCGTGATCCTCGGGACAAAACAAATCTCAACAACATGACGCAGTGCATTAGGCGAGAAATTCTAGTAATAAAAAATTAATCTATTAACCATTTTCTTAATGAACTTACAGATGATAAAAATACCGACAGTAGTTAATATATATAGGTTTTGGATCACGTTTTCCATGTAAATCCCCATAAGACGAAAAGGTGGTCATTTTTTGAATATGTCACAGAATATTCAGCTAGAGACAGTAATTTTTATATGAGTTATCTTTTACTGTCCAGTCTAACACTTTAAAGGTTTTTAAATTCTCAAGGAGCCCGTGAATTTTCACAATCTGTACAATAATTATTACGCTGCTCTGACATCTTATGCTTGTTACAGAAATGTATTTAACTGAAACAGTGAACTAGTTAAATCTGATCATAATACTTTGATGACTATGGTTTAGTCATGCAATTTTAACACCCAATAAATAGTTTTGTTTTTCAGAAAATATTTTATTACTCTTTATGCGTTTTATATTATTTCTGTTTTTCAATTTTAGGCACTACTAAATCAAGGTAAATAATAATAGCACAAGATTACTTATCATTTATTTATTGTAAAAAGTATGCAATATCACTACAGTAAATCATTATTACTAATTTTAGTTGCTATAGCTATACCTACACGCATGATCGAATAATTATATTTTAGCAGTTATATTATAATAATTATAATACCATTATGGATAATATGACTATTACTATGGAAGTGTATATATTAATGTTTACATTAAAATACTAGGTGTTACCCTACGCATATGATATCACTACATATTTTATATAATAATATATAAATATCATTTTTATTCTTAGACAAAACAAAGATTACATTCAGGTTTAGAACTAAGATAAGATACATAAACAAACACTATGTAAGCAAACAACACATTACTAAGCTTAAATTAAAACTATATTTTCATTTAATACTATAGTGCCTCCACGGCAACGTTTCATAAGACTCTTTTGAAATAGACCGTTTGTTATCCAGGGGACTCAGTCCGATTTTCTTCTGTTTTACAGAGTATAGGCGGTGCTTTTCGGATCTTATAAGATTTTGCGTAACTATTTTTTCTTGAAATGTATTTAGGCAGTCAACATAGTCCTCAAATGATAATTTTGTTTTCACAACATTTTGCTTTACACCCTTGGCTTTCTTAGTCACTCTTGCAGCTTTACTTTTAGTATCCGCTACTTTTGTAGCGTACATTTTAGCTCTAAGGTCAATAAAATGCGTCATTATTTCCCCATTGTTTTCATCTTTCATCATTCCTAGAACCTTTTTATTTACCCTCGGAATGTTATGTATGTTGTCTTCAGCATAATCCGAGGTGTCAAAATACTTGTGGCAGTCCCGCCGTATTGAAGCATAAAGGTCATGATTTTGGATGTTATAAACTAAACTGTCAGTATCTGTATATGCAACAGTACAATCCTTACCAAAAGCGGGTACCATGTAGTTATAGTGAAAATCATATATAGTTGTTTTGGCAATGTCCAAAATACACATTCCCACATATATTGGTTTATTGAAATATATTTCTGTTTTTTCAAGTTCAACAGCCACCAAATTTTCATTAAATATGGTTATACTTTTAAACTCTGGTCGAGAAATCAGAGCTTCAGCTCCAAATCGTCCGTCCCATTTCTTGATTAATTTGACAACACTGTGATTTCTAATATTTTCCATGGTTTTTCCAAACACGGCGTTGTTCATTAATTTGAAAAGGTTTTTTTCAAATTCATTTTTAGCATTCTGTCTTAATCGAGTATTTAAGTCAATATATGGTTTCAGCAATGCAGATTGCTCAAAACATAAAATTCTATGAATTGTTTTAAGTTTTATACCAAGTCTCAAAGCTTGTTTTAAATTTGTATAGTGAATTACATAATCCTTTTTATTATGCAGTGTAGCCATAAGTTTTTTATTTTTTGGGTTCTTGTCTCCACCAGGCGGACACTGATGTTCAGGGCATAAAGGTAAGTCTGAGAAATAGTCGTGTAATTCAACCGGAATGAACAAGTCGACTTCTAGAATGTATCCCTCACTTGAGTCATCCTCAATTTTGGAAACATCAAAATAAGTAATTTTGTCACTTTCTAACCAACTAAATTTACCATAAGGCAATAACTGACTCATACTAAATCCATACTGATTATTAATGTCAAAATACATCAAAAAAGATGTTTCTTTGTATGAGTCATAGTTAGCCATGTATTTGTTGTTGGCCTCGACGTATCTTTTTGAACATTGGCTCAACCCTCCTCTAATACCGCGCTCTATAAAAGTGACCATATTATAGTCCGTCAAAAGCTCTAATTTTTGTTGCGTATGGTATAGCATACAATCCCATGTGTAACCAGGAAGGGTAAAATAGTTCGCAGGGTCCAAACCATACGTTTTATGACAACTTTCCCTAAATTGCTGAAATACCTGCATTAAGAGGACTATGTCAATTTGCATATAAAATTCCATATAATCTTGTAGGGTTTCACAACCAAAACTTTCCCATACATCCAGTGCATGCTCATAATCAATTGATGAAATTTCTTTATTTTCCAGGATGTTAAAGAAATGACGTTTTTCAGGCAAAGACGTCTCTTCTAATTTTTTCCAACTATCCATGTAGTCATAACAAAAAATTCCCTTTTTGAAAATAAGTTTATATTGTTCGTCAGACAAGTGAGGAAATTCATTTTTGATCAGCGGATACTCCTCAAGATATGAAGCAAGCTTATCCAAGCTGCTGGCCATAAAGCGAAAAGAATCGATAAATCTAAATTCAATTAAATTTCCGTTAATTTTTTTGGTAAATGCTATATATTTTTCTTTGTTAACTGGCAGCAAATTTATTGAGCCATCCAAATTGGCGATGTTTTCAATTATCAAATGTCCATCATAAGAGCTAAGGTTGTGAAATACTACAGGGACAGTATGACTATCCTGAAAATTTAGATTACAACTTTCATGCGCAGGGCCACGGTACTCTGAAGTAAGGTGACAGTGGTCGTGTATTTTCTTGTCACCAACTGAAAAATTCTGTTCACAAATATGACATTTTTTAGCTTTATTAAAGTTAAGTTTTTGTTTCTTACTTAATAGTTCCATGGGCAAGTCACAGAGAAATACAGTTTCTAAGTTTTCAGCGAACTCCAGTAATTGTTTACTAAACCATTCCATACAGTCAGGCCCCGTGTACGACCGATAAAATGAAAGGGAATCATCATAAGCACATTTTACGTAGTACCCCACTGAACAAGGCACATGCTGCTGATATTTTTGAGTTCTTTTACTACTATTTTTTACCATAGGCATCAGTAAGCATTCGATGTCGCAATAAATAATGAAGGATGCAAATTGTTTATTTTTAAAGTTTTTAAATTCTACAATGTTGTTCTCTTTATTTGGTAATTTCGGAACAACGATACTGCCAATAATTTGGCAGTCTTTTATATGTTGGTCGAGTCCATCCTTCGAATAAAAATAATGCAGGCATCTGTCGCAAATGTATTTAACTTTTGAGAATTTGCTAAGTTGTCTACTCACGAGCCTTGAAAGATTTTTTATCCATACAAAGTGGTAAGTTGGTGCAGAAAGATCTTTTATCTCTTCATTCTCTAAATAATAGTTATTTTGTACTAATAACAAATTAACATGTTTTTCGTACTTTTCCCCGGTGATATAAGCAGGCAGTACTTTAAAACTGTTTTCATTATGTTTTTGCAGGCGATATATATTAATAGATATATTATTTTGCTTTTCAAAGCGAGCAACTTGGTTTAAAGTCATTGGAAACTTTATTCCTTTTAAATTTAAAACTTCTTGAGGATGCGGATAGGATGAGACTCTATTTGAGTTGTTTTCAACAGGAAACATTGCTGACATAATCGCCCAGCCAAAGCACAAATCATCAGTATTTTGTACAGTAACACATGCTTTTTTATTTAAAATAAATTTAGGCATTTTTAAATGATAACCTGCGCGAAGCGGATAATATCTGTTCATAGCGATAATAAGATTGTTTATTTTTATAAGAGACCATCCAGATTGATTCTTCCAAATTTGTTAAAAGCAGATCCTTAACATTCTTATCAAACCATTTTTTCAAATTGGTATTATTGTCAATTACAGCATTGGCAGTACTAAAATGCTTAGTTTCCGTAAGTAATTCCTTTTGCGTTGTAATTTGAAAATCTCCACTTAAGACAGTGTTTACCTTAATCATGTTCTCTTTCTTTAAAAAATTTTTAAATTGCTGCGCATCTGTGTGTTTTAAATTTGTAATTACACCACTTCTTACCCTACTGTTAAAGGCTGACCTTACATCTTCCCATTGTACACGGTGTTTCGCAGTTTTCTTGGTGATGACATTACCACCTCCTTGCTTTATGTTTGACTTCAAGCGATGCTTAAAGCCTTTCACTTCTCCAAGACAGGCAGTTAGATGGGCTTTTTCATAAACCGTCCGGGACTTCTTTAGGGCAATGCTTATTCTTCGACTAGCGTTAGCACGGTCCTTCAAGATTTTTGATATTTTTGTAGCTTGATTAACACTTTCTAATTGGCATTTTATTTCATGGACTAATTTACTTGCAAAACTCATCTTCAGATCGATTTGATGTAATAACACTACAGAGACTTCGGATTTTTCCAACTAGCAATTTAGTTAACAAATGCAAGTTTTTAAATGCTTATGGTAATTAACGATTAACAGATTTTTTAATAAACACTACACTTTGTTTAAAATTCACTAAACGCAAACTAGCAGAGGAAGAATCGTTCTTTAACTCCCACGTTTAGCTATAGACTGACAGAAAAACGACTTGCAGGAGCTATTGTAAATGGGATGCCCCTTTTCTAGGCACAGTGTTGCCAATGTTTTTACATGGTTTATAAAAGCTATTTTGTTAGAACCCGGTCAAAGTATTTACAGGACATTTTAATGAATAATTAAATAATTTCCCGCTTTCAGTATTTTCAATACGGATTATTAGAACCAGAAATTGAAACTCTTCAGTCACCTTTTTTAATATAATATAAATGTTGAGCAGCTATTTATTACAACCTTAAATTTAATTACATTAATTTTATTAAAATTAAATTAAATATTTTTACAAATTAGTTTTTTTTGTTTTGTAATGTTCTATTAATGCCAGCTGAAGAATTATTTTATAACTAGCTCTGTGGTGAAAAGAATCCTAAATGAGGAAGCATCGGGTAGCCAAAGAGGAAAGAAAGGGAAAGAAAGACGGAAAAGGCAGAAATAAGCTTGATTTAATAAATTAACCAAATAGCTAACAGACAGAGAACTAGAAGTTAAACGAATTAAAAACTGAAATCAAAATGAGATAAGCATACTATAAAAAGAAATGCTTTAAAGCGCTTTAGTTATAGATGTTTATTATCGTAAAACTAAGTATTCAAAATAAAATCAGACCTTATGCCTAGTTTGCCAACCATGTTTTTCCTTAACCCGAATGGCGAACAGACACGTGAAGACCAGCAATTTTACCCTTTTTTTTTCAGGTTTTAACAAGTTAAGAAAAGCAGATGTTTTCCTTGGCTTTACCTACTTTATGTAATATTTAACATAAAGTTTTTAGAGTTTTGATCACAAGTGATTATAAAAAGAATTACTAAGATTAAATATTAAATATCTACATATTACATTTTTATAGATTGCATGTACTTATATTTTTTATTTGTTGAGTTTTTGTACATAGGTATAACAGAAAACTATCACAAAGCCTATTTATTTAAATTATCTCATGTTATAACCCTTGCGGGTGTTTACAGCGACCTGTAGGACTGTACATATTTTTCTTCGAATCGCAGACTTCTAACTACTTATATTCTATATTTTCTGGTTCTAATTACACAGAAAAATTGTATCCGTATGTGCTTGTGAGCTTAAAGAAATCAAGTTATGCCTACATTTTCTACTAGTATTTATCCCAAGTAGGCATCAGGTAAGTGCGCGACTAACGTAATGGGTCATTTTTATACCTAGGTTAACCCAATTCTTACAGGACAGACAGCATGTGCCGCCATTTCACCTTTGTGTACACACAAGTTCCCACTTTTCATTAAAATAACTACATTTAATTCACATTTTTATTTTTCTTCAATATTACATATTATGTACTCGTTTTAGTCAAAGTCAATATTTAATTTTAATAATGTTTTACCATTGCTTCTTCTTATGTTTCTTTTTTAGCGATTACAAATAGTACTAATTGTTCATAGTATTGTAAGTTTTATATTAATCCATCCACACGTGCCCATGTCAAATTCAGATAAGACGAATCTTGGGGAATCACCAGAAGCTAATATTAATATTAAGTATTAAGATTTCAAAAACCAAATAAAAATTTGTATTTTGTTTTAGAGATTTAGTAATAAAAGCAAGTATTTCATAAATTAAATAGACTCAGAACCGGTCTCTATTTTTCTCTCTGTTCATAATTTTTGCATGTAGTATCATTTTTCGAATATGCTCCGCAACACTCCTTATACACACACTCTATTAAGTTGATTATTTAAATACCACCTGGGCGCGAATAGGCACAAAAATACATATACCTGACACATTTTTATTTCATCAGCTTAGTTCATGACCAGTTTAAAACTTATGTACTAAAAATGCTATTTATCATTTACTACTTGCCTTAGAAGCCGTAGGTGTTTCCCTTGAAACTAACCTGACCTTACAGGTCGTTTCGATCCAATTTTTTAACAATACATATTTATATGTAGGTGTTTAAGTTTTTTCTTAAACTAGGCGTCAGAATGCGTACGCACTTGGGCACTGCGTGAATAATGATCCACATTTGGATCCAAGACAATTTTTTACCTTGACGCAAAGCCTCCCCTAATTAAAAATAAGTTAATGGGGTTGTACTCTATAAGCAATAACATTGATCATTTTTTATCAATATTTCAAGTTTTTAGCCTAGAACACATATTTTTAAGCACTTAACGGAGTTTAAACCATAAACTAGTTTTGCTATTTAGTACACTTATAGAAGTTACGGTTTAAATATGTATTTTTTAAAAGACATTTTTCACAGAATAGATTAGCTGGGAGACGTTTAGAGCTAATCAATCGTTGTCAAGCCCTTTAGACAGGGTAATAAGCACACTCACCAAAGATATAGGTCATAGGTCGAAGGATATAGGACATTAAACAAATGCCAGTGGACATAAGCCAAATGCCAGTGGACATATGCCGAATGTCATAGGGCATAGTTCGAGTGTCATAGGCCATTTAAAACGCGTGCAATTCTCTGCACGGGGGGAGCCTTAGCTAGCCCAAATAATAGCTAATTGGTAACACGACATTGCTGATTTGACGCATATATTCGCTGATCGAAGGGGAGCTTTAGATAGCTAGCGAGAGAGGTATACGGAAGTAAAGGTATTTAAATCCAGAATTA
The DNA here is from genome assembly GCA_963576565.1 of Aspidapion aeneum. Lineage (NCBI taxonomy): Eukaryota > Metazoa > Arthropoda > Insecta > Coleoptera > Brentidae > Aspidapion > Aspidapion aeneum. The sequence goes on from OY755038.1 coordinate 148,023,154, forward strand.
TTCGTTTTTTTATTTAAAGAGAAACAATTAAAAAATTTGTACATATCAAGTTTTTAACATTTAGAATATACGAGTAAATCATTTTTAATTTTCGACCATTTTAACTCGATCTTTTAGTTTTTAGTAAACATCTATATATTTTCTTCTTTTCCTTGCGTGCGTTAATAGGACGTATATTAACGAATAAATTTAGCTTTTCAAGGGGATTACGTGTTACAGGTCAAAATTTCAGGTAACACACATTTTTATTTCACTTTATCTAAAAGTTTCTTAACATTTAGAATATACGTGTAAACCCTGTATAATTGTTCTAGGTATTTTATTTTTTTCTTGCATTAATAGGATACCTATTAATGAATAAATTTAGATTTTCAAGGGGAAAAACACACACTATTATTTTAATTCACTTAATCTAAAAGGCTTTATAAAGAAAATAATTTCAGAATGCTATAACAGTAAATTCAAATTTTTATTAACTCCTTATTAAATTTTAGAGAAACCAGTTCTAGAGTAGTTGATCCTTACTATGTTAAGCTGTGTATTAAATGCAATTTGTAGGTCTATATGATACTTTAAAATCGTAATTCCGGATAGTTTATGTCCATACCTAACTATATTTAATTTTCCACGGACAAATATGCATTGTGAACGTCTGTATGTACGTAATATTTTCTAGATAACAACACAAAGTATCAAACTTTGTGATTGCACCTTAAAAGTTATCGGACTTCTAACGGTTTATAATTTCTTCCAACCGTTCATCCTTTTGTGTGAATGACAAACGCTGCAGTATGCTTGGGATCTGCCGGGGGCTGCTGTTTAGAACCGCTTAACAACTATACAAATGTTTAATTATTTAAAAAATTTAATCTATTTTAAGGGATAACAAAGGAGATTAGTAGGGATAATTTACAGATTTGCTTAGATTCTAAACACTTTTGGACCAAAGTTTTCGCTTCATTCCGAGTCGATTTTGCAAAAACAATCTTTTAAGAAGCTTTTGATGAACTTTACAAAATTGCCTGTTTTAAAGCCAAACAAAAAAAAATTGCAAAGGAAATTACTTTTACAGGAGAGTACAAATGCATTGCCAGAGCAAGACAAAAATCACCTAGACTGCGGGAGAGAAGAAGACAAAAACGCCAAAACTGTATGTATTTCTTTATTAAGAAGATAGGAAAGGCCACAGTATTAGCATAACAGAAATGGTCACAGAATGGCCAGACAGAAAGGGTTTACGAATGCCAGGCATTAATATAAAACACTGTTTTACCAATATAAGCTTTTTTTGAATGTTTAAGGTTGAAAGTATTAAATTTTTAAAAATTGCAAAGGAAATTACTTTTACAGGAGAGTACAAATGCATTGCCAGAGCAAGACAAAAATCACCTAGACTGCGGGAGAGAAGAAGACAAGAACGCCAAAATCGTGTGTCTTACTTTATTAAGAAGATAGAAAAGACCACAGTATTGGCATAACAGAAATGGTCACTGTATTGACCAGACAGAAAGGGTTCACGAATGCCAGGCATTAATATAAAACACTGTTTTCTCATTATAAGCGTTTTCGATTATTTAAGGATGAAATTATTAAATAATTAAAAATTGCAAAGTGAATACGCAGTACTTTTCCAGGAGAGTACCAACGCATTGCCAGAGCAATGCAATAAATGCTAAAATCATCTAAACTGCGGGAGAGAAGAGACAACAACACTAAAATTGTATGATTTAGTTCGTTAAGAAGATAGGAAATGCCACAGAATTGACATAATAAAAATGGCCACAGTATTGGCCAGACAGGAAGGGCTTACGAATGCCCGGTATTAATTAAAAAAAGCCCGTTTTACCACTACCACTAAACAATGTTGGTACCTAATATTTTACTATTACATGTTCAAAGTTCTTTTACCTCACTTTATCATCAAAAAAGTTTTAAACACAATATGAAGAATTTCCTAAATATTTAACTAATAAATTGAATTTAAATAACAAATTTTATTGGGATTATCTAATAAACTTTCCAGTGACAGCTATTTTGAAATAAATTAACCTTAAAATTGGACTATCAATAAAAAAAATTATTCATGTAGACACAAATATATAGGTTTAGGTGCTAAATGGAATCAGCACGTTACATTAAAATATTTTATATACTTTAATGCTACAAATATTAGGTGTACATTAATTTGGTAAAATTTAAAATCTAATATTTTATGTCATTCCATCTTAAAGAAGCAGGACCTAAATATTTTTAACACTACGAATTGTTTTGTTTCAAATATTATTGTCAACACATAGAGAAACGGAATAGGAAAATTAGAGATTAAGCGGTAAGCCGGAGGCCTGACACAAAGGCCTATGAGGCGGCCTACTTGTTTAATCTTAAGGCAATCCTTCAGTATAAAATGCATACATAATTGAAGTCAGCACACCATAAATGCTGTGAATATACTAAAAACCAAGCAGCTAACAGCTATTTTAATACATGTTTAACGTATTTATTTCCTAATAGTTCAAAAAACCAACTAATTAAAAAAGTTTCTAAAAAAAACCAGTGCCTGGTTAAAACCATGTGTATATTAAAGTGCTTGTAACTTTTTACTTAATTACATACTGCAGACACATGAGGTCATTTATATTTAATATTGAGCTTAAGTTGAGATTAGCACGATTATTTTTACGTGTATTACTGAAAAATACGCTACATTTCAAAGATTAACAAACTTTTTAAAAGAACAACAACTTTAGCTCAATTTTTACTTATAATAAACAATCCAAAAAGAGTCATCAATTAAAAATTATGATTTAGGGATAGAGTTAATTATGGATTTAATATATTTCATGCTAATTATTTAAACAGTTGCTTATTTTTTAGTAACATACACATTTATTTATACTTCTAAAACGTAACCATATTTTCTATAAATTTACTTTAAGTCACATTATTTTTAAATCAAGTGCTTTTCTGTGTCTGTCTTCGCATCTGTATGCACCGAGTCGAGTTATGCCCGAGAAGAGTCATCAATTAAAAATTATGATTTAGGGATAGAGTTAATTATGGATTTAATATATTTCATGCTAATTATTTAAACAGTTGCTTATTTTTTAGTAACATACACATTTATTTATACTTCTAAAACGTAACCATATTTTCTATAAATTTACTTTAAGTCACATTATTTTTAAATCAAGTGCTTTTCTGTGTCTGTCGTCGCATCTGTATGCACCGAGTCGAGTTATGCCCGAGTTATACCGTTAGCAAGCAGCTCTGTTGAGTTCGCCAGCCTACCGCAACTAAGACGGTGCTAACTAAAGGGATAAGAAAGAAAGAGATAAAAGCAAAGTGAGTTCACCCCAGTCTGTAGAGTGAGTGCATTCGGGATGGTACCGGTCCAACGCGACGCTTTGAATCAAATGCACAGTTTATTTTAAAACGCGCAACTGACAAGGATTAACGAAAAATGACAAATTATGTAGTTAGTCCACTTCGGCTAGCGGAAATTTGGAACAGCAGTTTGGTTAGTGCACTTTTTTCTAGCGAAAATTTTAGACCGCATCGCGGTTCGGCCTATTTTTTGGCCATATATTTTGAACTGCAGCGCGGTTCGGCCTATTTTTTTGGCCGGAAATTTTGAAGTGCAGCGCGGTTCGCCCTATTTTTTTGGCAGGTTATTTTGAACTGCGGCGCGGTTCGGTATATTCTTTTGGCCGGAAATTTTGAACGGCCGCACGGTTCGGTCATTTTTAGGAACCGAAAATTTTGGAACGCGGTTCGGTTCGGTCAGTTTTTGATTGAAATAACGGCACGGTTCGCTCTGTTTTTCAAAAACGCGATGGGGTGGGGGCTCCCAGAAATGCCTTTACTCTACAGACTGGGGTGAACTCGCTTTGCTTTTATCTCTTTCTTTCTTATCCCTTTAGTTAGCACCGTCTTAGTTGCGGTAGGCTGGCGAACTCAACAGAGCTGCTTGCTAACGGTATAACTCGGGCATAACTCGACTCGGTGCATACAGATGCGAAGACATACACAGAAAAGCACTTGATTTAAAAATAATGTGACTTAAAGTAAATTTATAGAAAATATGGTTACGTTTTAGAAGTATAAATAAATGTGTATGTTACTAAAAAATAAGCAACTGTTTAAATAATTAGCATGAAATATATTAAATCCATAATCAACTCTATCCCTAAATCATAATTTTTAATTGATGACTCTTTTTGGATTGTTTATTATAAGTAAAAATTGAGCTAAAGTTGTTGTTCTTTTTAAAAGTTTGTTAATCTTTGAAATGTAGCGTATTTTTCAGTAATACACGTAAAAATAATCGTGCTAATCTCAACTTAAGCTCAATATTAAATATAAATGACCTCATGTGTCTGCAGTATGTAATTAAGTAAAAAGTTACAAGCACTTTAATATACACATGGTTTTAACCAGGCACTGGTTTTTTTTTAGAAACTTTTTTAATTAGTTGGTTTTTTGAACTATTAGGAAATAAATACGTTAAACATGTATTAAAATAGCTGTTAGCTGCTTGGTTTTTAGTATATTTACAGCATTTATGGTGTGCTGACTTCAATTATGTATGCATTTTATACTGAAGGATTGCCTTAAGATTAAACAAGTAGGCCGCCTCATAGGCCTTTGTGTCAGGCCTCCGGCTTACCGCTTAATCTCTAATTTTCCTATTCCGTTTCTCTATGTGTTGACAATAATATTTGAAACAAAACAATTCGTAGTGTTAAAAATAATTTAGGTCCTGCTTCTTTAAGATGGAATGACATAAAATATTAGATTTTAAATTTTACCAAATTAATGTACACCTAATATTTGTAGCATTAAAGTATATAAAATATTTTAATGTAACGTGCTGATTCCATTTAGCACCTAAACCTATATATTTGTGTCTACATGAATAATTTTTTTTATTGATAGTCCAATTTTAAGGTTAATTTATTTCAAAATAGCTGTCACTGGAAAGTTTATTAGATAATCCCAATAAAATTTGTTATTTAAATTCAATTTATTAGTTAAATATTTAGGAAATTCTTCATATTGTGTTTAAAACTTTTTTGATGATAAAGTGAGGTAAAAGAACTTTGAACATGTAATAGTAAAATATTAGGTACCAACATTGTTTAGTGGTAGTGGTAAAACGGGCTTTTTTAAATTAATACCGGGCATTCGTAAGCCCTTCCTGTCTGGCCAATACTGTGGCCATTTTTATTATGTCAATTCTGTGGCATTTCCTATCTTCTTAACGAACTAAATCATACAATTTTAGTGTTGTTGTCTCTTCTCTCCCGCAGTTTAGATGATTTTAGCATTTATTGCATTGCTCTGGCAATGCGTTGGTACTCTTCTGGAAAAGTACTGCGTATTCACTTTGCAATTTTTAATTATTTAATAATTTCATCCTTAAATAATCGAAAACGCTTATAATGAGAAAACAGTGTTTTATATTAATGCCTGGCATTCGTGAACCCTTTCTGTCTGGTCAATACAGTGACCATTTCTGTTATGCCAATACTGTGGTCTTTTCTATCTTCTTAATAAAGTAAGACACACGATTTTGGCGTTCTTGTCTTCTTCTCTCCCGCAGTCTAGGTGATTTTTGTCTTGCTCTGGCAATGCATTTGTACTCTCCTGTAAAAGTAATTTCCTTTGCAATTTTAAAAAATTTAATACTTTCAACCTTAAACATTCAAAAAAAGCTTATATTGGTAAAACAGTGTTTTATATTAATGCCTGGCATTCGTAAACCCTTTCTGTCTGGCCATTCTGTGACCATTTCTGTTATGCTAATACTGTGGCCTTTCCTATCTTCTTAATAAAGAAATACATACAGTTTTGGCGTTTTTGTCTTCTTCTCTCCCGCAGTCTAGGTGATTTTTGTCTTGCTCTGGCAATGCATTTGTACTCTCCTGTAAAAGTAATTTCCTTTGCAATTTTTTTTTGTTTAGAGACCGTCTTGTTTGGCTTTAAAACAGGCAATTTTGTAAAGTTCATCAAAAGCTTCTTAAAAGATTGTTTTTGCAAAATCGACTCGGAATGAAGCGAAAACTTTGGTCCAAAAGTGTTTAGAATCTAAGCAAATCTGTAAATTATCCCTACTAATCTCCTTTGTTATCCCTTAAAATAGATTAAATTTTTAAAATAATTAAACATTTGTATAGTTGTTAAGCGGTTCTAAACAGCAGCCCCCGGCAGATCCCAAGCATACTGCAGCGTTTGTCATTTACACAAAAGGATGAACGGTTGGAAGAAATTATAAACCGTTAGAAGTCCGATAACTTTTAAGGTGCAATCACAAAGTTTGATACTTTGTGTTATTATCTAGAAAATATTACGTACATACAGACGTTCACAATGCATATTTGTCCGTGGAAAATTAAATATAGTTAGGTATGGACATAAACTATCCGGAATTACGATTTTAAAGTATCATATAGACCTACAAATTGCATTTAATACACAGCTTAACATAGTAAGGATCAACTACTCTAGAACTGGTTTCTCTAAAATTTAATAAGGAGTTAATAAAAATTTGAATTTACTGTTATAGCATTCTGAAATTATTTTCTTTATAAAGCCTTTTAGATTAAGTGAATTAAAATAATAGTGTGTGTTTTTCCCCTTGAAAATCTAAATTTATTCATTAATAGGTATCCTATTAATGCAAGAAAAAAATAAAATACCTAGAACAATTATACAGGGTTTACACGTATATTCTAAATGTTAAGAAACTTTTAGATAAAGTGAAATAAAAATGTGTGTTACCTGAAATTTTGACCTGTAACACGTAATCCCCTTGAAAAGCTAAATTTATTCGTTAATACACGTCCTATTAACGCACGCAAGGAGAAGAAGAAAATATATAGATGTTTACTAAAAACTAAAAGATCGAGTTAAAATGGTCGAAAATTAAAAATGATTTACTCGTATATTCTAAATGTTAAAAACTTGATATGTACAAATTTTTTAATTGTTTCTCTTTAAATAAAAAAACGAATAATTCTGGATTTAAATACCTTTACTTCCGTATACCTCTCTCGCTAGCTATCTAAAGCTCCCCTTCGATCAGCGAATATATGCGTCAAATCAGCAATGTCGTGTTACCAATTAGCTATTATTTGGGCTAGCTAAGGCTCCCCCCGTGCAGAGAATTGCACGCGTTTTAAATGGCCTATGACACTCGAACTATGCCCTATGACATTCGGCGTATGTCCACTGGCATTTGGCTTATGTCCACTGGCATTTGTTTAATGTCCTATATCCTTCGACCTATGACCTATATCTTTGGTGAGTGTGCTTATTACCCTGTCTAAAGGGCTTGACAACGTTTGATTAGCTCTAAACGTCTCCCAGCTAATCTATTCTGTGAAAAATGTCTTTTAAAAAATACATATTTAAACCGTAACTTCTATAAGTGTACTAAATAGCAAAACTAGTTTATGGTTTAAACTCCGTTAAGTGCTTAAAAATATGTGTTCTAGGCTAAAAACTTGAAATATTGATAAAAAATGATCAATGTTATTGCTTATAGAGTACAACCCCATTAACTTATTTTTAATTAGGGGAGGCTTTGCGTCAAGGTAAAAAATTGTCTTGGATCCAAATGTGGATCATTATTCACGCAGTGCCCAAGTGCGTACGCATTCTGACGCCTAGTTTAAGAAAAAACTTAAACACCTACATATAAATATGTATTGTTAAAAAATTGGATCGTAACGACCTGTAAGGTCAGGTTAGTTTCAAGGGAAACACCTACGGCTTCTAAGGCAAGTAGTAAATGATAAATAGCATTTTTAGTACATAAGTTTTAAACTGGTCATGAACTAAGCTGATGAAATAAAAATATGTCAGGTATATGACTTTTTGTGCCTATTCGCGCCCAGGTGGTATTTAAATAATCAACTTAATAGAGTGTGTGTATAAGGAGTGTTGCGGAGCATATTCGAAAAATGATACTACATGCAAAAATTATGAACAGAGAGAAGAATAGAGAGCGGTTCTGAGTCTATTTAATTTATGAAATACTTGCTTTTATTACTAAATCTCTAAAACAAAATACAAATTTCTATTTGGTTTTTGAAATCTTAATACTTAATATTAATATTAGCTTCTGGTGATTCCCCAAGATTCGTCTTATCTGAATTTGACATGGGCACGTGTGGATGGATTAATATAAAACTTACAATACTCTGAACAATTAGTACTATTTGTAATCGCTAAAAAAGAAACATAAGAAGAAGCAATGGTAAAACATTATTAAAATTAAATATTGACTTTGACTAAAACGAGTATAGAATATGTAATATTGAAGAAAAATAAAATGTGAATTAAATGTAGTTATTTTAATGAAAAGTGGGAACTTGTGTGTACACAAAGGTGAAATGGCGGCACATGCTGTCTGTCCTGTAAGAATTGGGTTAACCTAGGTATAAAAATGACCCATTACGTTAGTCGCGCACTTACCTGATGCCTACTTGGGATAAATACTAGTAGAAAATGTAGGCATAACTTGATTTCTTTAAGCTCACAAGCACATACGGATACAATTTTTCTGTGTGATTAGAACCAGAAAATATAGAATATAAGTAGTTAGAAGTCTGCGATTCGAAGAAAAATATGTACAGTCCTACAGGTCGCTGTAAACACCCGCAAGGGTAATAACATGAGATAATTTAAATAAATAGGCTTTGTGATAGTTTTCTGTTATACCTATGTACAAAAACTCAACAAATAAAAAATATAAGTACATGCAATCTATAAAAATGTAATACGTAGATATTTAATATTTAATCTTAGTAATTCTTTTTATAATCACTTGTGATCAAAACTCTAAAAACTTTATGTTAAATATTACATAAAGTAGGTAAAGCCAAGGAAAACATCTGCTTTTCTTAACTTGTTAAAACCTGAAAAAAAAAGGGTAAAATTGCTGGTCTTCACGTGTCTGTTCGCCATTCGGGTTAAGGAAAAACATGGTTGGCAAACTAGGCATAAGGTCTGATTTTATTTTGAATACTTAGTTTTACGATAATAAACATCTATAACTAAAGCGCTTTAAAGCATTTCTTTTTATAGTATGCTTATCTTATTTTGATTTCAGTTTTTAATTCGTTTAACTTCTAGTTCTCTGTCTGTTAGCTATTTGGTTAATTTATTAAATCAAGCTTATTTCTGCCTTTTCCGTCTTTCTTTCCCTTTCTTTCCTCTTTGGCTACCCGATGCTTCCTTATTTAGGATTCTTTTCACCACAGAGCTAGTTATAAAATAATTCTTCAGCTGGCATTAATAGAACATTACAAAACAAAAAAACTAATTTGTAAAAATATTTAATTTAATTTTAATAAAATTAATGTAATTAAATTTAAGGTTGTAATAAATAGCTGCTCAACATTTATATTATATTAAAAAAGGTGACTGAAGAGTTTCAATTTCTGGTTCTAATAATCCGTATTGAAAATACTGAAAGCGGGAAATTATTTAATTATTCATTAAAATGTCCTGTAAATACTTTGACCGGGTTCTAACAAAATAGCTTTTATAAACCATGTAAAAACATTGGCAACACTGTGCCTAAAAGAGGGGCATCCCATTTACAATAGCTCCTGCAAGTCGTTTTTCTGTCAGTCTATAGCTAAACGTGCGAGTTAAAGAACGATTCTTCCTCTGCTAGTTTGCGTTTAGTGAATTTTAAACAAAGTGTAGTGTTTATTAAAAAATCTGTTAATCGTTAATTACCATAAGCATTTAAAAACTTGCATTTGTTAACTAAATTGCTAGTTGGAAAAATCCGAAGTCTCTGTAGTGTTATTACATCAAATCGATCTGAAGATGAGTTTTGCAAGTAAATTAGTCCATGAAATAAAATGCCAATTAGAAAGTGTTAATCAAGCTACAAAAATATCAAAAATCTTGAAGGACTGTGCTAACGCTAGTCGAAGAATAAGCATTGCCCTAAAGAAGTCCCGGACGGTTTATGAAAAAGCCCATCTAACTGCCTGTCTTGGAGAAGTGAAAGGCTTTAAGCATCGCTTGAAGTCAAACATAAAGCAAGGAGGTGGTAATGTCATCACCAAGAAAACTGCGAAACACCGTGTACAATGGGAAGATGTAAGTTCAGCCTTTAACAGTAGGGTAAGAAGTGGTGTAATTACAAATTTAAAACACACTGATGCGCAGCAATTTCTGACGGATAGCTTCAGTTTATTTAAACGTAGAATTAAAAATGTTTTAAAGAAAGAGAACATGATTAAGGTAAACACTGTCTTAAGTGGAGATTTTCAAATTACAACAACAATCTACTTACGGAAACTAAGCATTTTAGTACTGCCAATGCTGTAATTGACACTAATACCAATTTGAAAAACTGGTTTGATAAGAATGTTAAGGATCTGCTTTTAACAAATTTGGAAGAATTTCAGCAAAATCAATCTGGATGGTCTCTTATAAAAATAAACAATCTTATTATCGCTATGAACAGATATTACCCGCTTCGCGCAGGTTATCATTTAAAAATGCCTAAATTTATTTTAAATAAAAAAGCATGTGTTACTGTACAAAATACTGATGATTTGTGCTTTGGCTGGGCGATTATGTCAGCAATGTTTCCTGTTGAAAACAACTCAAATAGAGTCTCATCCTATCCGCATCCTCAAGAAGTTTTAAATTTAAAAGGAATAAAGTTTCCAATGACTTTAAACCAAGTTGCTCGCTTTGAAAAGCAAAATAATATATCTATTAATATATATCGCCTGCAAAAACATAATGAAAACAGTTTTAAAGTACTGCCTGCTTATATTACCGGGGAAAAGTACGAAAAACATGTTAATTTGTTATTAGTACAAAATAACTATTATTTAGAGAATGAAGAGATAAAAGATCTTTCTGCACCAACTTACCACTTTGTATGGATAAAAAATCTTTCAAGGCTCGTGAGTAGACAACTTAGCAAATTCTCAAAAGTTAAATACATTTGCGACAGATGCCTGCATTATTTTTATTCGAAGGATGGACTCGACCAACATTTAAAAGACTGCCAAATTATTGGCAGTATCGTTGTTCCGAAATTACCAAATAAAGAGAACAACATTGTAGAATTTAAAAACTTTAAAAATAAACAATTTGCATCCTTCATTATTTATTGCGACATCGAATGCTTACTGATGCCTATGGTAAAAAATAGTAGTAAAAGAACTCAAAAATATCAGCAGCATGTGCCTTGTTCAGTGGGGTACTACGTAAAATGTGCTTATGATGATTCCCTTTCATTTTATCGGTCGTACACGGGGCCTGACTGTATAGAATGGTTTAGTAAACAATTACTGGAGTTCGCTGAAAACTTAGAAACTGTATTTCTCTGTGACTTGCCCATGGAACTATTAAGTAAGAAACAAAAACTTAACTTTAATAAAGCTAAAAAATGTCATATTTGTGAACAGAATTTTTCAGTTGGTGACAAGAAAATACACGACCACTGTCACCTTACTTCAGAGTACCGTGGCCCTGCGCATGAAAGTTGTAATCTAAATTTTCAGGATAGTCATACTGTCCCTGTAGTATTTCACAACCTTAGCTCTTATGATGGACATTTGATAATTGAAAACATCGCCAATTTGGATGGCTCAATAAATTTGCTGCCAGTTAACAAAGAAAAATATATAGCATTTACCAAAAAAATTAACGGAAATTTAATTGAATTTAGATTTATCGATTCTTTTCGCTTTATGGCCAGCAGCTTGGATAAGCTTGCTTCATATCTTGAGGAGTATCCGCTGATCAAAAATGAATTTCCTCACTTGTCTGACGAACAATATAAACTTATTTTCAAAAAGGGAATTTTTTGTTATGACTACATGGATAGTTGGAAAAAATTAGAAGAGACGTCTTTGCCTGAAAAACGTCATTTCTTTAACATCCTGGAAAATAAAGAAATTTCATCAATTGATTATGAGCATGCACTGGATGTATGGGAAAGTTTTGGTTGTGAAACCCTACAAGATTATATGGAATTTTATATGCAAATTGACATAGTCCTCTTAATGCAGGTATTTCAGCAATTTAGGGAAAGTTGTCATAAAACGTATGGTTTGGACCCTGCGAACTATTTTACCCTTCCTGGTTACACATGGGATTGTATGCTATACCATACGCAACAAAAATTAGAGCTTTTGACGGACTATAATATGGTCACTTTTATAGAGCGCGGTATTAGAGGAGGGTTGAGCCAATGTTCAAAAAGATACGTCGAGGCCAACAACAAATACATGGCTAACTATGACTCATACAAAGAAACATCTTTTTTTATGTATTTTGACATTAATAATCAGTATGGATTTAGTATGAGTCAGTTATTGCCTTATGATAAATTTAGTTGGTTAGAAAGTGACAAAATTACTTATTTTGATGTTTCCAAAATTGAGGATGACTCAAGTGAGGGATACATTCTAGAAGTCGACTTGTTCATTCCGGTTGAATTACACGACTATTTCTCAGACTTACCTTTATGCCCTGAACATCAGTGTCCGCCTGGTGGAGACAAGAACCCAAAAAATAAAAAACTTATGGCTACACTGCATAATAAAAAGGATTATGTAATTCACTATACAAATTTAAAACAAGCTTTGAGACTTGGTATAAAACTTAAAACAATTCATAGAATTTTATGTTTTGAGCAAATTGCATTGCTGAAACCATATATTGACTTAAATACTCGATTAAGACAGAATGCTAAAAATGAATTTGAAAAAAACCTTTTCAAATTAATGAACAACGCCGTGTTTGGAAAAACCATGGAAAATATTAGAAATCACAGTGTTGTCAAATTAATCAAGAAATGGGACGGACGATTTGGAGCTGAAGCTCTGATTTCTCGACCAGAGTTTAAAAGTATAACCATATTTAATGAAAATTTGGTTGCTGTTGAACTTGAAAAAACAGAAATATATTTCAATAAACCAATATATGTGGGAATGTGTATTTTGGACATTGCCAAAACAACTATATATGATTTTCACTATAACTACATGGTACCCGCTTTTGGTAAGGACTGTACTGTTGCATATACAGATACTGACAGTTTAGTTTATCACATCCAAAATCATGACCTTTATGCTTCAATACGGCGGGACTGCCACAAGTATTTTGACACCTCGGATTATGCTGAAGACAACATACATAACATTCCGAGGGTAAATAAAAAGGTTCTAGCAATGATGAAAGATGAAAACAATGGGGAAATAATGACGCATTTTATTGGCCTTAGAGCTAAAATGTACGCTACAAAAGTAGCGGATACTAAAAGTTAAGCTGCAAGAGTGACTAAGAAAGCCAAGGGTGTAAAGCAAAATGTTGTGAAAACAAAATTATCATTTGAGGACTATGTTGACTGCCTAAATACATTTCAAGAAAAAATAGTTACGCAAAATCTTATAAGATCCGAAAAGCACCACCTATACTCTGTAAAACAGACGAAAATCGGACTGAGTCCCCTGGATAACAAACGGTCTATTTCAAAAGAGTCTTATGAAACGTTGCCGTGGGGGCACTATAGTATTAAGTGAAAATATAGTTTTAATTTAAGCTTAGTAATGTGTTGTTTGCTTACATAGTGTTTGTTTATGTATCTTATCTTAGTTCTAAACCTGAATGTAATCTTTGTTTGGTCTAAGAATAAAAATGATATTTATATATTATTATATAAAATATGTAGTGATATCATATGCGTAGGGTAACACATATACACTTCCATAGTAATAGTCATATTATCCATAATGGTATTATAATTATTATAATATAACTGCTAAAATATAATTATTCGATCATGCGTGTAGGTATAGCTATAGCAACTAAAATTAGTAATAATGATTTACTGTAGTGATATTGCATACTTTTTACAATAAATAAATGATAAGTAATCTTGTGCTATTATTATTTACCTTGATTTAGTAGTGCCTAAAATTGAAAAACAGAAATAATATAAAACGCATAAAGAGTAATAAAATATTTTCTGAAAAACAAAACTATTTATTGGGTGTTAAAATTGCATGACTAAACCATAGTCATCAAAGTATTATGATCAGATTTAACTAGTCCACTGTTTCAGTTAAATACATTTCTGTAACAAGCATAAGATGTCAGAGCAGCGTAATAATTATTGTACAGATTGTGAAAATTCACGGGCTCCTTGAGAATTTAAAAACCTTTAAAGTGTTAGACTGGACAGTAAAAGATAACTCATATAAAAATTACTGTCTCTAGCTGAATATTCTGTGACATATTCAAAAAATGACCACCTTTTCGTCTTATGGGGATTTACATGGAAAACGTGATCCAAAACCTATATATATATTAACTACTACCGACCATTCCCTTTGGAAAGCAACCAAAGATTTTAAAAGACCAATTATCCAAATTTCACCCATACGAAAATCTATTAACCAGTGGGCAAGGAGTAACGAAGAAAAAGCAGATATTTTTGCAAGTCATTTAGAAAAAACATTTCAGCCCCACGAAACACCAGATGAACACTTTCATTTAAATGAACCCCATCAAATTGCGGACCATATTAAGCTTACATCACCAAAAGAAATATTAACAGAAATCAAAAATATTAATTTGAAAAAAGCCCCAGGGTATGATCTTATTAACGGGGTAGTCATAAAACAACTCCCCAGAAAAGCTATCGTAAAACTATGCAACCTAATTAATGCGTCTTTTAGGCTTAGGTATGTACCTAAACTCCACTCCAAAGTTGCAGAAGTTATCATGATTCCAAAACCGGGAAAACCACTCCATGACGTGTCATCTTACAGGCCAATATCTTTGCTGCCAATTATATCCAAGCTCTATGAAAAATTATTGCTAAAAAGAATAAAACCCATCATAGAAAGACAAGAAATTATTCCATCTCATCAATTTGGTTTTCGAGACAAGCATTCCACGATAGATCAAGTACACATAATTACTAATATAATAGAAAAAGCACTAGAAGAGGGAAAAGTTTGTTCTGCAGTTTTTCTACATGTAGCACAAGCATTTGACAAAGTGTGGCATGAAGGCCTTAATTTTAAACTAAAACGGTTTCTGCCAAAACAATATTCGGATATTTAAAACAGGAAGACTCATACTCAAATTTAAGAGAAATTCAAGGAGGCGTGCCCCAGGGTAGCGTACTAGGCCCATATCTATACTTATTATTCACTTGTGATATCCCAAAGCCAGAAAATTGCCACTTAGCAACATTTGCCGATGATACTGGTTTATTGACGGTAGAAAAATCTATTGAAAAATGCATAGAAAAACTTCAGGATGCAGTCACCCAAGTTCACAGTTGGACCACAAAGTGGCGAATAAAATTAAATGAAACCAAATCAATTCATGTTGATTTTTCAAACAAAAATATAAATCACATACAAATTACAATTAACAACATTCCCGTACCATATTCAAATCAGGAAAAACATCTAGGTATGACACTTGATGCCAAATTGCGCTGGAAAGCACATGTTAAAAAAAAAAGAAGAACTTGAGATAAGGTATAGAAAAATGAACTGGCTAATTGGAAGGAAGTCCAATTTAACAATTCATAATAAGTTACTGCTTTATAGACAAATACTGAAACCAGTATGGACATATGGTATTCAACTATGGGGTTGTGCTAAAGAGAGTAACATTCTAGTTGTACAGAGATTTCAAAATAAGTATTAAGAAACATTGTGAATGAACCTTGGTACGTTCGAATTAGTGACCTTCATCGAGATCTAAAAATCGAAACTGTAGCAGAGACTATAAAAAAGTACACAAAAAGCCATGAAGATAGACTCCATTGGCATGTGAATGTGGAAGCAATTCAGCTTCTAGACAATACTATGCTAGTTCGAAGACTAAAAAGAGTGAAGCCGTTTGAGCTAGTAAACTAAGTGAATTACACATAAAACAAAATAATGCTATAAACACAACACAATTGTGAGTTACAGACTAAACAAAGCGGGGAGAATTGTTGAGTGAAGTTTAAATCTGACTTTTCTAGTAAATTAAGTTAAAACAAAATTGCTAATTAGTCTTACTGACTAGATTGTAATACAATAAATACAGTGTGTTTAACAAATAACAAAAAAAAATGTTTTTTTTTTGATGTACAGAAAAATTGTTTTTCTTATTTTAGTTTTGGAGCCCATTTTACAGAGATATAGTTTTTCGTACACAAATTAATAAAAGCTTTACCAAATATCCATATTAAAAACCATTTGGTCGGATTATCTGCCAATTATAAAAACATCACCTCAAAAACCACAACGAAAATATTCCATCAGCTACCAGAAAACGGCTAAATTTTGCAGGCGCGCCTATTTTTGCAATAAACATAATGCATGTGGCACATAAAAATTTGCATCGCATTTGAATTTTGACCTCTGCTCGTTAAATCTCGTAATTTTAGTTAACATAGTACATATTACAGACATAATCAAACTAAAAAACTTAGCGTGTTTGTTTACTGTTGTGTTCCATATTGTATTATAATAATTCTACCAAAAAGAAGCGATTATATTATTTGCAACTACGATGTAGTAGATACCTGGCTGCGACGTAGTAGTGTAGTTGTTACTATAGTGACTTTAAACACTTGGCCTAGTAGTCATAACCAGAAACTGGTTCCCCACTTAGGGAATTAACACGTCGCGCTATGGTATACTGAGACGTAGCGGGAATACGTTGCGGTTACCTTTATAAATTCTTTCTAGTTGGGGTTTCGTCGTGACAACTTTAAATGTTTGTTGGGTAGGTTTGAATAGCATTGTTTATTTTATTATTCTGTATGAATAAATATTATAAATAAAATTTTTTAAAAAAATTAAAAAAAAATTGCCGTTGGCCAAAGCATGTGATGGGAAGTATCACATCGTTCAAGACCCAGAATAGCTACACAGAAGGGCATTGTCATTATAGCTTCATTCCATCATCCCACATAGCACAAGCACGTGTTTAACACGTAAAGAAGGCGTGAGAAAAAAAAAGGGAATTTTTTGTTATGACTACATGGATAGTTGGAAAAAATTAGAATTTAAGCTTAGTAATGTGTTGTTTGCTTACATAGTGTTTGTTTATGTATCTTATCTTAGTTCTAAACCTGAATGTAATCTTTGTTTGGTCTAAGAATAAAAATGATATTTATATATTATTATATAAAATATGTAGTGATATCATATGCGTAGGGTAACACATATACACTTCCATAGTAATAGTCATATTATCCATAATGGTATTATAATTATTATAATATAACTGCTAAAATATAATTATTCGATCATGCGTGTAGGTATAGCTATAGCAACTAAAATTAGTAATAATGATTTACTGTAGTGATATTGCATACTTTTTACAATAAATAAATGATAAGTAATCTTGTGCTATTATTATTTACCTTGATTTAGTAGTGCCTAAAATTGAAAAACAGAAATAATATAAAACGCATAAAGAGTAATAAAATATTTTCTGAAAAACAAAACTATTTATTGGGTGTTAAAATTGCATGACTAAACCATAGTCATCAAAGTATTATGATCAGATTTAACTAGTCCACTGTTTCAGTTAAATACATTTCTGTAACAAGCATAAGATGTCAGAGCAGCGTAATAATTATTGTACAGATTGTGAAAATTCACGGGCTCCTTGAGAATTTAAAAACCTTTAAAGTGTTAGACTGGACAGTAAAAGATAACTCATATAAAAATTACTGTCTCTAGCTGAATATTCTGTGACATATTCAAAAAATGACCACCTTTTCGTCTTATGGGGATTTACATGGAAAACGTGATCCAAAACCTATATATATTAACTACTACCGACCATTCCCTTTGGAAAGCAACCAAAGATTTTAAAAGACCAATTATCCAAATTTCACCCATACGAAAATCTATTAACCAGTGGGCAAGGAGTAACGAAGAAGAAGCAGATATTTTTGCAAGTCATTTAGAAAAAAACATTTCAGCCCCACGAAACACCAGATGAACACTTTCATTTAAATGAACCCCATCAAATTGCGGACCATATTAAGCTTACATCACCAAAAGAAATATTAACAGAAATCAAAAATATTAATTTGAAAAAAGCCCCAGGGTATGATCTTATTAACGGGGTAGTCATAAAACAACTCCCCAGAAAAGCTATCGTAAAACTATGCAACCTAATTAATGCGTCTTTTAGGCTTAGGTATGTACCTAAACTCCACTCCAAAGTTGCAGAAGTTATCATGATTCCAAAACCGGGAAAACCACTCCATGACGTGTCATCTTACAGGCCAATATCTTTGCTGCCAATTATATCCAAGCTCTATGAAAAATTATTGCTAAAAAGAATAAAACCCATCATAGAAAGACAAGAAATTATTCCATCTCATCAATTTGGTTTTCGAGACAAGCATTCCACGATAGATCAAGTACACATAATTACTAATATAATAGAAAAAGCACTAGAAGAGGGAAAAGTTTGTTCTGCAGTTTTTCTACATGTAGCACAAGCATTTGACAAAGTGTGGCATGAAGGCCTTAATTTTAAACTAAAACGGTTTCTGCCAAAACAATATTCGGATATTTAAAACAGGAAGACTCATACTCAAATTTAAGAGAAATTCAAGGAGGCGTGCCCCAGGGTAGCGTACTAGGCCCATATCTATACTTATTATTCACTTGTGATATCCCAAAGCCAGAAAATTGCCACTTAGCAACATTTGCCGATAATACTGGTTTATTGACGGTAGAAAAATCTATTGAAAAATGCATAGAAAAACTTCAGGATGCAGTCACCCAAGTTCACAGTTGGACTACAAAGTGGCGAATAAAATTAAATGAAACCAAATCAATTCATGTTGATTTTTCAAACAAAAATATAAATCACATACAAATTACAATTAACAACATTCCCGTACCATATTCAAATCAGGAAAACATCTAGGTATGACACTTGATGCCAAATTGCGCTGGAAAGCACATGTTAAAAAAAAAGAAGAACTTGAGATAAGGTATAGAAAAATGAACTGGCTAATTGGAAGGAAGTCCAATTTAACAATTCATAATAAGTTACTGCTTTATAGACAAATACTGAAACCAGTATGGACATATGGTATTCAACTATGGGGTTGTGCTAAAGAGAGTAACATTCTAGTTGTACAGAGATTTCAAAATAAGTATTAAGAAACATTGTGAATGAACCTTGGTACGTTCGAATTAGTGACCTTCATCGAGATCTAAAAATCGAAACTGTAGCAGAGACTATAAAAAAGTACACAAAAAGCCATGAAGATAGACTCCATCGGCATGTGAATGTGGAAGCAATTCAGCTTCTAGACAATACTATGCTAGTTCGAAGACTAAAAAGAGTGAAGCCGTTTGAGCTAGTAAACTAAGTGAATTACACATAAAACAAAATAATGCTATAAACACAACACAATTGTGAGTTACAGACTAAACAAAGCGGGGAGAATTGTTGAGTGAAGTTTAAATCTGACTTTTCTAGTAAATTAAGTTAAAACAAAATTGCTAATTAGTCTTACTGACTAGATTGTAATACAATAAATACAGTGTGTTTAACAAATAACAAAAAAAAATGTTTTTTTTTTGATGTACAGAAAAATTGTTTTTCTTATTTTAGTTTTGGAGCCCATTTTACAGAGATATAGTTTTTCGTACACAAATTAATAAAAGCTTTACCAAATATCCATATTAAAAACCATTTGGTCGGATTATCTGCCAATTATAAAAACATAACCTCAAAAACCACAACGAAAATATTCCATCAGCTACCAGAAAACGGCTAAATTTTGCAGGCGCGCCTATTTTTGCAATAAACATAATGCATGTGGCACATAAAAATTTGCATCGCATTTGAATTTTGACCTCTGCTCGTTAAATCTCGTAATTTTAGTTAACATAGTACATATTACAGACATAATCAAACTAAAAAACTTAGCGTGTTTGTTTACTGTTGTGTTCCATATTGTATTATAATAATTCTACCAAAAAGAAGCGATTATATTATTTGCAACTACGATGTAGTAGATACCTGGCTGCGACGTAGTAGTGTAGTTGTTACTACAGTGACTTTAAACACTTGGCCTAGTAGTCATAACCAGAAACTGGTTCCCCACTTAGGGAATTAACACGTCGCGCTATGGTATACTGAGACGTAGCGGGAATACGTTGCGGTTACCTTTATAAATTCTTTCTAGTTGGGGTTTCGTCGTGACAACATTAAATGTTTGTTGGGTAGGTTTGAATAGCATTGTTTATTGTATTATTCTGTATGAATAAATATTATAAATAAAAATTTTTAAAAAAATTTAAAAAAAATTGCCATTGGCCAAAGCATGTGATGGGAAGTATCACATCGTTCAAGACCCAGAATAGCTACACAGAAGGGCATT
The DNA here is from genome assembly GCA_963576565.1 of Aspidapion aeneum. Classification (NCBI taxonomy): domain Eukaryota; kingdom Metazoa; phylum Arthropoda; class Insecta; order Coleoptera; family Brentidae; genus Aspidapion; species Aspidapion aeneum. The sequence goes on from OY755038.1 coordinate 148,043,582, forward strand.
GTCATTATAGCTTCATTCCATCATCCCACATAGCACAAGCACGTGTTTAACACGTAAAGAAGGCGTGAGAAAAAAAAAGTTGATTTGAAAAGCTGCTAGAAGAAAACGTTTATTTCATATATGAAAACAAGCTTAATAGGTCATTCATTAACGTTATAAAAAAACACGTTGCTAAAAACTGCGTTTTAATAACGCCATTATCAAATTAAAACAGCAATATTTTTACGTTAATTTCTACACGAATTTTAAAACGCGACGCATGGCTTTTCTACCGAAAATTTTTGAGATTTTACTAGCAGCATATTGTCGGGATTTTCCACTGACGAAATCTATCAGGCAGTGCTTTGGCCTCTAAACTCCAAAAGCCTGTTAAGGAACTGATCCCTGATCCACGATCACGACGCATCTGTTATTAACCTAATAAAGACACCTTAAAATTGTGTGAAAGTGTTTACTGTTAAAAAATCTTGTTTAGCTTTTAAAAAAAAACATAATGTATATAGATAGATATATAGATATTTGTGTTGCCTAGAGCGCCATCTTTAAAATTGTCTTGAAGTGTTGAAGTCTTAAACTAGTGAACTTTTATAACTTCCTTTCGCGTCTCTTTTAAGTTAAAAAAATGTTTTAAAAAAACGCGACCAAAAAAGACGCAGAAAGTTAGTAGGTTTGAGAAGTCTTAATCTAGTGGCGTTTTAGAACATGCTGTGGAGGACTTTTCAAGTGTGAAATTGGTACATGAAAATAACGAGGGTAAAAAACACGTTATATACACAGCACCAGAAACTTCAGCAAAAAGTACATTTTTATAGCTTGATTTCTCCTTGTTTTTAAGTTATCTTTAAGCATGTAGATTTAACAAAATAAATATTACATGGTATGAGGTTGTTTTCAAGTAAAAAAAAACTTTGTTATTTTTGTTCACGTTATTTTAACGTTGATGTGATTTTTGTGCTATGTGGGATACCGTTCGACAGTCATAAAACCATACGAAAAATTCAATTTGCGTTCCAGGTCGACGTTTTACTGTTATTGGACAGTCAGTTTTCCGCTCCAACAGTAACCGAACCGAATCGGTTTCTGACTCCTCCGAAATGCTGGGCTCGAGGACCGGCGCATTAGAAATGTTTGCATTTTTGACTGTCTTTATCATACGAGGGTGGATCAAATATAAACAAGCCTTTGTTTAAAAACTAGTTATTTAGAAACATGACACAAAACAAAAATTCTTTCTACTTTTCTACACATCCCCCTTCTCTGTTAATATACTTTTCCCAACGGTTTCAATGTTTGTTAGTCCCGTTTTTATAAAAGGAAGCTGGGCGGGTATCTAACCAGTTGCGCACGAATGCCTCCACCTCTCTTTGGTCTGAAATTGCTCGCCTCCCATTGAATTTTTGAGTGGGCGAAACATATGAAAATCGTAAGGTGACAAATCTGGACCTTACGGAGGGTATTCCAGCACAGTCCAGTGCATTTCATTGATTTTGGCCTGTGTTAAAGCTGCCGTATCAGGTCTAGCGTTGTCATGCAGGAGCAACACGTCTTGGATGGGGTGTGCTCTCCTCTTTTGGCGATAATCAAGCTTTACCTGGTCGAGTAAGTTGCAGGAGTAAGCCGCGTTTATTGTTATTCGCTCGTGCAAAAATCGATCAACAAAACTCCTCTCCAGTCCCAGAAAACGGTCGCTAAAACTTTGCCTGCAGAAATGTTGGTACGCGGACGACGTGGGTGACTCACGTTGTCGACACGCTTACGGCCGTCGTTAATTTCTTTGCACCACGTTTTTCCAGGTACCTACGAAAACATCTTATTTCCGAACTCTCCTCGCAATCTGCATCGAATTTCAGCAGGTTTCACGTTTTCGCGTGTAAGAAATTTAATGATTATTCTTTGCGCAACACTGCTGTGTACCTTCTTCTCGCTCATTGCGATTGCTCCTGGCCAAATGAGCATCGCGGCACTACCAGCCGCCTACATGCTCCTGAATATCCCTACTCCAAAATTATAACGGCCACATTCATCTTGAATTACTTTTCTGTTAGTAAGTTTAAAAGGCTTTTTTATATTTGATCCACCCTCTATGTTGCACTGGAACAACAACAACAATATACCATAAAATTGTTGATTTTTTCGCAAGAGCCTCTTAAATAATATGAATGGACTGAGCTGCATGCTCGAAAATTGATGCTAGCGTGAGATGGAGCTAGTGAGGGCAAAACACGGACGAAAAAGCATTATATTGTTTGGGAAAGACCTCTTTTTTAAATTAATTCAATGCCTTGAGTAAGAAAAACGACTTTATTGAAAGTAAAGAAGTTTTTGCAATTGCTCTAAAATCTAGAAAGGTAAAGTTTAATACGAATTTTCATTTAAAAACATACTTAAACTTAATTTAAACTAGTCTTTCTTTTTAAGTATACAGGTCTAAAATGCCTGCCTACCTTGCGACCTTTATTTAGGTCACCACCTAAACACCAAAGGGTACTATAAATATTGTACAGGGTGACCCAGAAAAATCAAATTACCCAATTTTAAACCGAAAAAGAGTGTTGTGTATAAAATCTATATAAAACTAGGCAGTGGCGAATCCAAAAACCTTTGCAGCAGGGGGCGGGGGGGGGGGGGCGAGATCCTATGATCCTATAATCCATGCCAATCCATCACTTGTTCCTAATTGTCAGGACGTGTTCCAGACGGGGATCATTCGTATCCTTGTGATCGACGTTGGAGAGAGTGAAAACCAAACAGATTTTAACAAGTTCCCAACGAAAGCACCAAACCATCAGTATAATTCAATGCCGGTAGGGATATTTTCCCTCGGACTAGTTGTTTCTGTTGGTTTGACACAACTTATGCTCTACACGGAGCTATCGCCTACATTCACCTGATGATGGCCCAAAAAGGCCGAAACCGGTCGTGCATTGGAATGGATCACTTGTTCCTAATTGTCAGGACGTGTTCCAGACGGGGATCATTCGTATCCTTGTGATCGACGTTGGAGAGAGTGAAAACCAAACAGTTGTGGGCAATATTCTGTTCTTTATTTCTTATTAGATCTTTTAAGTGCTTATAACAAAATGGAAATATTTGCTGGCCAAAACTTCTGAAACATGGACGCTCATAAAATCTTTTTAATACATATAGAAAAAAAAATTGCTAATCAAATTTTTTCAACACTGCTTAAAACTGGTCACTATTCAACTGGTTAAAACTCATAAAATCTCGTCATATATCGGCAAGACTTATGCTTTTTTTTTGGTAAAATCTGATAGAATCTTTTAAAGTAAAATCCCTGTTCAATTCATATACAGTCTCGTATAATCTTATAGAAATCCTGCCGATTAAACCTACCGAAATCCGCTTAAAATTTCTGTCTCATGTAAACTAATAAAATCTTGTACCATCTCCTTGCGCTAAAAATTTTCTCCTCTTTAGATCTCTTAAATTCTTTTAAGTTTTCCACAGCCCGAATTAAGATTTGCAAAGCCTAATCAGATCTTATCAATTTTCATATAACATAAATTGTAGTCTGGTTAATAGTCGTCAAGTCAATTAAATCCAGTAAAATCTGGTCAAGATTTTATGAGTTTTTAACAGTTTTCAAGCGGTTTTTTTTGGCAGGGTGTCACCAGATTCTTTTAATTCTGTAAATTATAATCACATCAAGAGGAAAAAGAAATGATGACATTCAAAGTAATACTGCCAGCATTGTTGAAGAATGCATAATAACTGAAAATGGTCTATTACAAAAAATAAATCAAAATTATGATACACCGGCAAATTCTATGCCAGGTATTAATTTTATTAAGGATTCTAATAGTGGTAAAAGAAAATCTTAATATACACTTATTAGCTAGTAGAACAAGCTAATTATTGTTTTTCTTGCGTAAACTACCTACTCCTTTTCTACAGTGAATGAAATAAATTTAATTAGCTTTATTTACCTCAGTTATATACAGATGGAAGAAAAATTACAAAAGAAAAGTTTAATCATCTGCAACAGTTAAAAATAGGCCTAGACGAAGACTATCATTATTTTTATGACAATATGAATAAAAAGCTTAAGTTACCTTTTTTTAGCCTATAAGTATTTTGGGGTTAATAAGTGTTTGCTTTTTTAAAAGTGATTTTATGGACTATACTATTTTTACTTATATCCTTTTTTTAATATTTGAGGAAGCCACTCCCCGGTATTAAATTATCGCAACTTGTGTAGCTCCAAATAAAATTTTCATAAAATTTTAGAAATTTGTCCATTAGGAAAATTAAAATACCGGAAAAAGACAAAATAAGTTGTAAAAAAATGACCATTGTAGTTTTTTTGTAATAACTTATCGCCAAATAAAGATAAAAAACTGATATAAGCCTTATTTTATTGATAAAATAGTCCTTGTAGGAGTTTTATCAATTTCTGACATATGGTTTCCGTCACATACCTACAGAGTGGCTCAAAATAATAAAAAAAAGGAAACTAAAAATGCATTGTCAAAATTAACTTCACTTGCTTTCATGGGAGTCGCTTTAACTATTCTAGAGTGATATTTGCATAATAGGTTATGTGATAAGCTTACAGAGTATTTTTTTAAAAAATAATTTAATGCATGATATATTGAATGACATAAGTATGTAATTTCACTTTTAACATTTTTTTACACAATCCTCCGATGTAACAAAAAATATGTTTTGTACACCGTATGAAAGGACTTTTTATTCCGTTTTAGGTAGTGTAACAAGAATTTAAGAATAGAGTATTTGACAAATTTTAGAAAAGTGTTTAGAATGATACATAGGTCTCTAATTTGCTACGCAAAATTATTAAAATAGTATATTTTATCATGACTACATTTAAAATCAAGTTTTCTAATTTCCGATTTAAATTTGCCGCTAAAACGCTCATTTGTAGCATGGCGTTGCAATGACGTCACAGCGCAGTAAACTCGCGGACGGATACACGGCATTCAAGTGTTTATTTGTTTTTGGTCTGTGCTTTTACTGTTTTTTATATAAAAAAATGTACTATAAGTGGTGTGTAGTGCCTCAGTGTTCAAATACTAGCATAACAACACCTGAAAAACTATTTATTCATGTGCCTACAGCAGTAAAAGAACGGAAAATGTGGCTAGAACTTGCTCGAAGAGACGCAATTGCCTTATCTAATACATCTTCACTTTACATTTGTGAAGATCACTGATGTGAGTATAACTAAATTGTTTCTATTAATTTTTCTCACGTTGTCTATAATATATATAACTATTTCGTAAATGACGATGAAATTTTTCAGGTTATGTTTATTACAAGGGGTGAACAACTATAATAGGCGGAAAGGTGTACAAATTTTTAGGCGGTGCTAGGCAGTTATTAGGCAGGACTAGGGAGTACGGTGAAACCTCTCCTTGCGGACACCTCTATTAAGCGGACACTCCCTTTAGGCGGACAAATTTTTTGGAACCAAGCTTTTCCCTATTTCATGACATGTTAAATTCACTCCTATAACCGGACACTCTAATTACCGGACGCGGACAATTTTTTTTTTGGTTAAAAAATTCTGAATCCTCCCTTAACCGGACGCGAACCTCTGACAACGGGACGGAGCGCTGCACGACATGAGCATAAATATTATGTAGTATGTTGGCAATAACGCACTCTGCAGCCGGAGAATTACTTCTTTCCGTTTTAATGCAAAGACTAAATACTTCTGTCGTATTTACAATATATTTTATTAGACGGGCGCGGGACTGCTGTGTTTTATTTTTATTGTTCAATTAGGTAGTCATAGATCTCTTTGAAAAGTTGCCTAGTAAAAAAGTTTACGTGAAAAAATAGAAGTTGTTAACGTTTCGGAGAAGGAACATCTATCAGCACGAAAGATCGCTGAAAAATTTAATATCGGAAAAACTCAAGCAGCGGAAATTGCTAATACATATGTATTAAAATTTCGCAGTTCCCTCTCATTTTTATTTATTTTATTTTTATTTTATTTTACACCATTCAACAGATTACATCCAATTACAGAATGGGGGTACAGATATTGAAATATATATATATATATATATATATATATATATATATATATATATATATATATATATATATATATCTGTACCCCCATTCTGTAATTGGATGTAATCTGTTATAAATATATATATATATATATATATATAGGTATAAGGCAAATTTTTCAACAAAATTAATTTTAAAAAAAGAGAATACTTAAACTAAAAAAAAAACTAAAAAATAACAAGACAATACTTTAGCTTAAAGTTAGATTACGCATTTTTTTAATCGAAGCTACACTGCTGTTTTATAGATCAAACCGATTTTGATTTCTGTTGTAGGATTCACAAATTCGGTATAATGGCGAGTGTTTTAAGATGTTTGTTCTACCTTGGGGTAGTGCAAACGTACGATTGCTCCTGCCGGCCAATCGAGGTACTTGCAGTGAGATGGATTCAACGAAAAATTTGCAGTCGATAAGGTTATTTAATGCCTTGTATAAGAATACTAACTGCGATTTCGTTCTTCTGAGTTGAATAGATTCGACATTAAAGCGATTTAGAAGATTTTCTAAAGGAAAACCCTGTGCGGGATAGACCTCGTCCTCTTTGAAACAGAGATATTTAAGCAGCTTTCTTTGTACTCGCTCAATTAAATCTATATTCACTAAATAAGAAGGCGACCAAATAATTGAGGCGAACTCAAGCTTTGATCGTAAACATGAATTGAAAAGTAATATGATAGTTTTTGATTGTGTAAAGTCTCTGCAATTTCTGAGGACGAAGCCAAGGCATTTATATGATTCAGAAACCATATTCGATATGTGGGAATTGAAGGAGAGATTTTCTTGGAAAGTTACACCCAAGTCCTGGAACTCAGTGGACCTTTTGATTAGCTGGCCGTCTAATTGATAGTCAAATAGTATTTTGTTAATTTTTCTTGTGTATGATACAACATTGCATTTACTGATATTTAGAGGCAGGCTGTTGCGTTTGCACCAGTCTGATAAAATTTGTAATTTATTTTGAAACATGATACAATCCAGAAGTGAGTTTATTTCGTATTCAAGTTTGAGGTCATCAGCATATGATGCAAATTCAACGTCAAGAGTCAGAGGAAGGTCATACAAATAGGTGTTAAAGATCAATGGGCCTAAAATCGATCCCTGGGCTACACCAGAAGTCGGGACGATTATAGCCGACCTATGACCAAGGCACTCAACATATTGTTTTCTATCTAGATAAGAGACAAGTGATTTGACTAGAGAAATATCAAAACCAAGCTTCTGCAATTTTGTTACTAGAATACCGTGATCCAACCTGTCAAATGCCTTGGCCATATCCGTATACATCACGTCCACCTGGCCGCCATAGTCAACGGACTCAGCTAGTCTGAGAGGTGCATAGCAAGTTTGTAACTGTAGATCGCTTTTTCATAAAGACATGTTGACGGATTCCGATGGAGTTTTGAGTAAAATTATAGATATGTTTGTGTAGGATCATCTCGAACACTTTGGAAAATCCGTTTAGAATGCTGATTGGTCTATAGTTTGAAATTTTATTGCGATCATCTTTTTTGTGTACGGGTGTTATGCGAGAGATCTTCTAACATGTGGGGAAAAAGCATTTCGAAAGAGATAAGTTTATTAATATTGACAGTGGATAAGCAAAAATACAAGCACAATCTTTGACAAAAAATGCGGGTATTAAATCAGGTCCGTTAGTCAGTTTAGGTTTAATTTTTTTAAGTGATTCATAAGTCTCGTTAACGGTAACACTCCCGATATTCAGGAATTCCATGCATGTGTTTGAAACCTCCGATTCAATTATTACGGGAGAAGATGTAAAGTAAACAGACTGAAAATAACGTGAAAAAGCGTTGCAGATATGTTGAGGGTCCCTATACTCAATGTCCTCGTCACTAGACACGACACTGGGTAGTAGAGGTCTGTTTTGTTTGTCATTTATGTAGCGCCAGAATAAGGCTGGATTATTTTTGATATTGTTTTCAGTATTTTCACAGTATAATTTTTAAGCGGCCTTAATGTCGATTTTTATTGTTGCTTTAAGAGATTTGAAGTGGTCTAAATCGCTAGGGTTTCTGTGCTTTTTGTATTTATTCCAGTATTTTGATTTACGTTTAATGTTTTTTATTATGTTAGAATTGTAATATAAAGGATAGTTTTTATTTCTTTTTCGAGTTTTTGCGACAAATACATCTAAGTGCTCATAGATTTTGTTATAAAAGCTGTCACAGGCTGAATCTACATCAGATTGTAATTTAAGAAAGCTCCAGTCGGTTTTTGTTAGCTCTAGATAAAGATCAACGAAGTTTGCTTTTTTGAAGTTGTAGTATATGCAATTAGTTTTGGATTTATTGGCCTTTTGTTGTTGTATTGGTTTAAATAACACCGCTAACGCTGGATGGTGTGGCATGTCTTCCCGACTCAATAACTCTATAGCCCTTTCAACAATGCAGGATGGTATATTTCATATGACTGTCTAGTAATCTGTTGTTGTCGTTCCAGATGCGGTTTGATTCAGATGCATTAAGAAAGCTCAGTGTGTTTTGAAAGTAAGAGACTGTGGCTGTCATGTTTCCATGTCGAAGGTAAGCAGCGTAATCCGGTATATTAAAGTCCCCAATGATTAAAAAGTGCCCATGTCCTAAGTGAAGATTGCAAATAAGTTCGAAAAGAGATTGGTATATGGAAATGTTAACATCAGGAGGGATATACACGACAGTTATGCATAATGATATCTTATTTATGCTTATCCTCACAGCCAAAACATCCACACTCACCAGATCACCCACCAATAGCGTGTCGAGGTTCAGCTGAGTCGATTGAAATGAAATGTCAACCGCCAGTAATACGCCACCTCCTTTTTTTTATTCGTCAGTTCAAGATTGCGATCTTTTCTGAAGACAGAATATTTTTGAGGAAAAAGTTCAGAGTTAAATAATCCGGATGAAAGATTTGTTTCCGTGATCGCGATAATGTCATAGTTGGAGGCGCAGACCGCATTGAAAAACTCAGTTGTTTTGGATTTAAGGCCTTTAGCGTTTTGATAATAAAGTACATAGTTGGTGCTACTTGGACCACTTGTATTACGGCGGTCGATTGATTTTCGGTTTACTGAGGGGGTAACAGGTAGGGAGTTCAATACTGAACTGCAAGAAGGTGCCACAGGCGTATTGTTGTTGAATAGAGGTTTTGATTGCTATGTTTGTAGGCCAAGGTCCCGTTTTAGATTTACCACGCACTGTTTATAATATGCACATTTTCTGTATTCCCAGACAGCATGGTTAATGTTTAAGTTAGGTGATTTTTGTTTTACGAATATGCAGTTAGAGCATTTAAAGTTCTTGCTTTCGGAAGCGGTGCAATCCTTAAGTTCATGAGGTAGCGAGCATAGAGGACAAGTTACGTCTTTTTGGCAGCGTCTAGAATCGTGATTGAAGCCATTGCACCGAAAGCACCTCTGGACGGTCAGAGCATTAAAGATCGCGCAAGAGTCAAACCCTACAAGCAAGTCTCCTTTTTTGAGCAGTTTTTTGTACGGACACCTCGAATAAGCGGATAAAATTGACGGAACCGTGAGTGTCCGCTTATGGGAGGTTTCACTGTACCTCTAAATGCAGAATTAGGCAGTGCACATACAGGCTAAATGTAGGACTGAGCAGTGCCTATGCAAGACTAGGCAGTGCATAGGCAGGACTAGGCAGTGCATAGGCAAGACTAGGCAGTACCTACGCAGGACTATGCAGTGTAACCTATGCAGTACTTCAAGAATTGCTGGTCGTTGTATACTTTTTGCCTCCCTGTCCTGCAATTTTTGATTGTTTCTTAATGCTTAAAATAATAATGATTGGGTATTTAATTGAATCTATTGTAAGTGGCATATTAAACAAAAAAGCAAAACATATAACCTAACCTCAAAATCTAAATGAGTAAAAGTAGGCGATGAATATCATAAAAGAACTTTCAGATATATAGAAAACAACTCATCGAATACTTACATCAACATTTTAACGTTTCTAAATTCCGCAGAACAAAAATCACTGTTGTTGGCAAAGAAGCCTGCCACCATAAAGGAATGCAGCATTGGCAAGTTGGAGCTATCGGCTTTGGCCATTGAAAATATTTTTTATAAGCAAAACACAAAATAAAATCTAATTTAGGACGATAATTCGCACTTTAAACCAAAGCAAACATTACCATACATAAGAAAATAACACAGAAAATAGGTTCGTTCGAGGCGTTTACTGTTTTGTGACGTCACTCGCAGCTGATTGGTAGACCGCCTGTTTTGAATCACGTGGCTAATTATTTTAATTCAATGAATTTATTTAATTAACAGAACTATGAATTTGAGCAAAAATTAAACAGTTTTTTAGCATTACCAAGACCTACAGAGATATCTAAAAATAAATATATATTTATTTTTTACTACTGTCAAACACCCTATTCTAATGTTTAACAGAGATATACCTGTCACAGTGGACCTATATCAGAAAAATAGTTTAGGGCGTCGCGACCTAAGTGTGCACCTAGTTAAATCAAAATCCCCAAAAATCTTCCTTTGGTTTGAAAAAACTCCCGACTAAAAATTATGATGACGAAATAACGTAATCTTATGTTTTTTTACATAGAACATTCTAATTTTAAAAACTTCATTTTATTTTATGGCATGATTTTTTGTAACTTAAAATTCGTTATCGTGTAGTTTCTCTGAGCACTATTACCAGTACCCTCCAGATTTTTGATACGGAACCGCCAAAGACTCGCTCGCACCGTTTAAGTTTAAAATTTAACAAAAATATATGAAAATGTAATGTAAACGTAAAAGTCAATTACAACAGAAAAGTTAAGTTTTTGATAAAGATTTGGTCTTACGGGGCAAAATGGGAAAAAGCGGTTTTCAGATATTTAAGTCTTAGTCGATAGGTGGCACTACATATTAGAGTCCTAGGGACACCTACTCGGTTTCTAAATTGTGGGCCTTACTAAAATTTTAGGGATGACAAAAAAACAAGACATTTTGAGTTTGACACTGACGTTAATTTTTGCCTAAAAACACAAGTGGGCGGCTAGTTTTCCAATAGCAACAGAAAAAATAAAAGAATAGAGTAAATAACAAAGCCTATTTTTTGTCAAAAACCAGGAGATTTCATCTTATAAATAAAAATAGAAAAAAACGTGTTTATTTACTGTGATAGAAAATACCGATAATCCCGAAGAAGACTTAGCCACAATAGGATGGAACACATAATGTTACTATAAGCCTGCCTCCAAATACATCCAGAGCAAAATATATTTAAAGACCTTCCGATATCACTGATCCAGAATATGAAAACGAAAATCTCCTAATCCACAGATGCTGCACAGGATAAGAAGTAAAGTTTTCGGCAATCATTGTAAATTAAATATAATAAATGATTTGTTTTTATTGTAGTACTTTATTTTTGTTTCCACAACCTCGTAGAAAAAATATTGTACCTACATACTTAACGAATGAGTTTCTTCCGCACTGGTTAGGTAAATTACTATTTCCTGCGACCACATATGAAAATGTTGGATTTTACACGATTTGCGTCCTAAGAAAACATTAAATTTCATCCGTGTGCAGAAATTTTTTTCGGCAAATGTGGAAAGTGTTTAACTATCACAAAACTTTTTCGCACATGTGTTACAAACTACTTTCCCACACATGTATGGAAAAGCAGTTTCATTTGATTTACGCAAAATTAAACACCAATTTTTACAAAAATTAGTATAGTTCAACAGTGTTCGTAGGAAAAATAGCGTCCATAACTCGACAAAAAGTAACTTTCTCACGCTCGTGTGAAATTTGTTACTTTCTTCTCTTGCTATATAATAAATAAATAAATAAATGAAAAGGGCTTTATTTTCAACTCAGCGAAGTTAAGCACAAGCTTCTATTAACTGAGCAATATACTAATTATCAAAAACTATTTTATAAATTGGTTCGTAGTCCCGTGATTTTGTTTGTTACGCTATGGCCAGCCCTTAAAAAACGTTTTGTAAATAGAAAAAATTGTATGTCTTACGTCTACTTATAACCATTTAACTTATATTAAACGACATTTTGTTTATTCAAAATATCTGAAAATAATGTAAAAATCCGGGTCACGTGATCTTAGTTAAATTTTCTCAATCGAATTGACTTGCCTCCGGTATATGGGGATGGCGCTTCAGTCAGGAGCTTGATGGCTCTTGTCTGATTTGGTGTCCTGCAGCAAATATAAAATTGAGCACGCTTTTTTAAATCCTCATAGATCTCTTCTATAAAAAACTAGTTGAAACATTATTTCTGTTCATATGCAAGATTTTTTTTAAATCTTCAAACGTATCTTGTTAGATTTTTGATTTTCTTTTGTACATTTCCAAAAAATACAAAAATCGAAACAATTTCGCTACAGTTTTCTATAACACAACTAGGCTACTGAAATGCCAAACATTGTTTTGAAATATTTGTTGTGTTTTAGCCATAACTTTTTTTATATTTTTTGACTAAAATGATTTTGCGAAAAACTGCTAAGATAAGTTTGTTAAAAATGCTTTAAAAAACTACCCCTCAAAATTTCGAAGCGTTCCGCTTTCTCGTTTTCTATTTCTATTAGAACAAAGATTTGGCCAAAAAATGCGATATCAGTGTTGTCAAATGGTAAGTTTTCGGGCGAAGTTTGCCCCCTTAAAGAAATAATGGCGATTGGCCTGATTTATCATTGCATCACAAACTTCAAGTTGGTGTCAAAAATCTAATACAAAATATGGGGACACAAAGGGTACACAACTGATATTTACCCTTATGCCGACCATGCGCAACAGATGGACAATATTTTTTTAAACAAATGTCGGTATATGCTTTTTAACCATGCATTGTAAGTACCTATACGTTTAAGAGCTAATATGGAGGTCAACGTGCTTGAAGCAGTGTAGTACAAAATAGTGTGGTAGCATCGGGCCCAGTAATGTTTAACGTTTATGTCATCGACCTGGCTGGCCAGACCCGTCTTTCCGCAAAAGAAAAATGCTATCTGCAAATAAATACTTCGTTATGCTAATCGGAAAGCTAGTTGCTTAAAAGACACATCGGTCGTTGTAATATTATAGTTGGGAAGAAGATAAAAATTCCGCAAGACCTATAATTATTACACGGATAAATTGCTAAAAGATCCAGAATGATTCTAATTAGATTCTTGTTGGAAGGAGCTTTGGAATGTCCGTCCAAAGTTTACAATTTGACAATATTTTGATATTAACAATATTTTGACATTAACAACATTTTGATTAGGTAATAAAAAGCATATGAAACCGTTCCAGTAGAAAAATTATGGACAGTGTTAGAGCAAATTAATATCAATCATACATACATAAAAGCGATAAAAGAACTATACAAAGGGTCAAAAATCTAAAATTAAAATTGGAAATCGACTTTCAAGGGAATTCCTGGTAACGAAAGGCTGAAGACAGGGATGTTGTATCTCTCCAACTCTTTTTAAAATAAACATCGCAGCAGCTCTAAAAAACTGGAAACTTATAGTAGACGGCATGGGAATACAACTTAACGACCCATTTACCATATACACACTACAGTTTGCTGACGACCAAGTAATCTTAGCTAATGATAAAGAAGACATGGAGTATATGATGAGAAAGTTAACGGAAGAATACCAAAAGTAGATTCCAATTTGCTTTGGTGATTCTAGTTTGCAGATGTTTATTTATGTTAATTAATTGCATTTAAATTTTTGAAAAAGGAGGTGCTTTTGTGAGCAGATAGTTACCTTTTATATAATAGGCATAAGTAAGTCAGTCAAAATTTCCGAATCCGCTATTTTGAAACTTTTTATTTGATACCATATTTAGCCTGCGACGCATTTTTTTGTTAAAATTATTTTATTTTTCTAAAATTTTCGGTTGCCCTCATATTTTTCATTTTCCCCAAAAATTTCTACTGTGGCGCAAATTTTCTTTTATTTTCGCCTGCATCGCAGCGTCATTGTTTTCGTCATGTCCTTCTCGTTAAAAAATTTTTCCTCCACGCGGTTGCACGAGATGTTTGTTTTTCATTGACGAGCAGCAATTTTTGCCATTGCCTCAAATTAAGGCACGCTCCTGTTGTCAGGATCGAAGGTGGAGAATAGGAATCGGACAACGTAGAAAAACGTTCTGAACCGACATAGTAGTACCTAAAATGATTAACTGGCATACATTGCAATTCAGGGACAATATAATTTTGTGTCCTATTTTTAGCTTCTTTATAGCTATAGAAGCAAAATAAAGAAGGATACAAAAAGGAATTAGGCTATGCATATTGCTAGCTAGAGCAAAATAGAAACATGGAAAAATAATGGGTAAGAAAAAATATATAGGTACCCCTCGAAATATCACAGGGGCGGATCTAGGAACTTTGTTTGGGAGGGGCCCATCAAAATTATTATTTTCGAAAATTATTTAAAAAAAAAAATTACTTTTTTTTAATTAGTTTTTTGAAAAACTACTTTATAGACCAGTCAAATTACACCTTGAAAGAAACAAAATATTAACAGGACTTGGAGCATTGAAAATTGTAGACCGACAAAAAAAAAGTTAATAAAAATAAATCCGTGAGCAGGGGGTTAGGTTTGGGGGGTACAAAGGGGCAGGGAATCGTATTATTGCGATTTCCGGCGAAAGTTGACGTCGGAGAAAAAAGTGACATACCGAAATATCATAAGCCATAAAAATGTTTAAAACTTTTGTAAATTTAATGTCTTTATAAATTTTTTACATAACCTCATAATGTTCGAGAAAAATTAAAAAAACCTTCATTATTTTTATTTTATTTCTCCTTCAGAATTTCATATAAAAAAAGTGTTTTTAAGCGGAAAAAACAAATATCTTAGAAACATCTTAATTTTTTTGTTTTTAAAATATTGCAGACATTAAGCACCCAAAGAGCCCTACTTTTACCAAGTTTTGTTAAACTGGCATTAAATAAACAAAAACAATAAAAAATAAAAATAAAAATAATTACGGTTTTTTTAATTTTTCTCGAATATTTTCAGGTTATGTAAAAAATTTACAAAGACATTTACAAAAGTTTTAGACATTTTTATCTCCGACGTCAACTATCACCGGAAATCGCATCTAGTTCTGCTGGTACTCAGTTTTTAACACTGAGTTATAGTTAATACTTTTTGGCGAAATAAAAAAAAAATAATAGTCATCATTTAAAAACTTGTCCAAAAAACGAAAAAACTAAAACAAAATTTGTCACAATATTTTAATTATTAACAGGACTTGAAGCATTGGCATTTGATATTAAAGTGCCGCCTAAAGCGAAATATCCTGTCACCTCCCAGTTAAGCTACTGATATATGTACAGGGTTTTCCCGTATATTTTTACACCATATCTGAGATGTTTATTTGAATAGATATCAAAATATAATAAATGCAAAAGTTTCATAATTTTTTACGAAGTTTAAGAATCTTAGGTTCAGAATGTAATTCTTTTTTTTCTAAATATCAAAATTTGACAGGTTGATGGTTTTTTTTAATTTGAACACCCTATATAACATTTTAGGTTTTCATAGATCTGTTCTTCCTGATTTCAAAAATGTATGTATAAAAAGACATTCGTATAGACACAAAAAATGATACTGATGCTTTTGTAAGGTATATAATTAATTAATATTTATTATCCGTGGTAATTCTGTGCAGTAATATGTGGCGCCGCGAGCTAGTAAAAACAAAAATTAATACAATTTTGTTTGAAAAAAAATAAATACTTATATAATACTCCATTGGTAACATTCTACATAGCCTCCTTGATTTTTAATACAATTTTGAATAATTCTTACAAATTTTGTGTAAATGGATTAATAGATAGGGTGCGCAGAATTTTCGCTAGTAATACCACTAGAGGTTAAATTATTTCCGGAAATTTTTTTTTGAATATTTTCAGAAAATTATCCCTCGTCTTCGACTCGGGATAATTTTCAAAATATTTATTAGCTCGAAAAAATTTACGGATTTAATTTAACCTCGCGTAGTATTCGGTAAGAAAATTCCATACCAAATTAAATAAATTTAAAATTTATTTTTTGAATCACAACAATGCCAATTTTTTCTTCGACAAGGCACCAGCAAAACATAGACAGTTTTGATTGACTTAAATTTTTTGATACTATGGCAACTAATATTTTGTCATTTTACCTACCTACATTAAAAACTAAAAGCTGATTTATTATTTTTATGACTACAACAAGAATAGTTCGAAATTTTATTTATTTTATTTTCATATACTTATGTTCAGGAACAAATTTAGTTTCTTCGCAGTTTCAGCACCAATTAGATTAATGTTTACTTATTGTAGTTTCATAAAAATAGCAGTTCAGAATGTAAAATATTTTATTCTCTTATTTTATATCAATTTTGGGTTACTACAAGTGGTAGAAAATTATAATTTTATCAATTTTTACATAGGTACATAGATAAATATAGTTTGCATTACAGTTTGGGCAGCAATGGCTTCTCCATAGATCAGGTTTTGACTTGTTGTCATTCTGGTAAATGCGTTTTTTTAATGATATGGCCCCCGCCACTTTTTTTTGCACGATACTTTTTAAAACGATGTATCTTTCTTAAAAATAGTCGTAGAGGGTTGCAAAAAATGCAAACTTTCTATTATATTTTTCAAAATTTTGCTTCCTTTTTTAGAAAAAATAAAATAACCGAATTTTAACTTTTTTTTGTATAGCTAGTAAAGTTTAACCTACATTTTTATTAACACCAAAGCAAAATTTAAAAAAAAAAGTGTAAATAAAAGTTTTAGAATGAACATTTTTCTTTAATTTGGTGTATACAAGTCTTATATGAAACTATATTTTATATTTGTTTCAATAAAAAAACAGTTCGTTGTCACCAAAACGACTACCGAAGGTGTATTACCGTACGCGGACACCTATAAGGCGCCTTTACGCAGCTAGTAAAACAGGTGATTTCTATTATTATTGCTATCGTTGTTTGATGGACATTAATAGGTCACAGGCTAACGATTTGGATGTTGCCGGGCAAGTTTTTGGTCCAATTTGTATCTAAGTTGACGCCCCAAAGACACAATGACATAGAAATGGAACAAAAATGTGTAAAATATAATTTAAAAATAAAATTAAATTAGTTTTTTAAATTTTAGCTGCAAAATCCCCCAAGACCCTGAAATTTTTAGATTTTTTTTCAAATTTTCTTAAAAACTAGGCTTAGGGAAAAATATTAGTACTAATCTTTATTATAGACCATAAAATTTCCTTTTCAACAATGTGAACAATCAGTGATGTACGACTAATGACAAACTCTCCAGCGGCGTCCGTTTATTGAGGTAGTGTAAATAAATTTAAAAAAGAAATATGTTTATTACAGGTTTTACCCGATTTTCTTAAAAACTGAGCTCTATATCAAAAAATATAATACACACTTTGTTATAGACAATAAAATTGCCTTTTAAATGATGTATAATAAGGCAATGGTAGTTTTATCTATAACAATTTAGGGGCGTCCATAAATAAAATCAATTTTAAAAAATCACTAAATTTATCAATTTATCACTAAGTTTTATCCAATTTTCTCAAAAATTGAGCTTTTTTGGAAAAAAAATTATTTTGCCGTTTATTGCAGAAAATAAAATTTATTTTGGCTATTGACAAACTCTCCAGCGGCGTCTGTTTATTAAGAAAATATAAAAAAATTAAAGAAACCACATAGGTTTTACCCGATTATCTTAAAAACCAAGCTCTCTATCAAAAATTTTGGCCTATAGTCGATTGTAGACAATAAAATTTCCTTTTAAACGTGTACAATAAGTTAAAATTTATCTTCAGATTAAAACAAACAAATTAATTCTGTTACAAGTTTTTTCCAATTTTTTCAGAAACTAAGCTCAAGTGGCAAAAATGTGTTTTGTACTTTATTGTAGGAAATAAAATTTTCTTTTTAATAATGTGTAAGTCAGTGGGGTTTAATTATGACAAACCCTTCAGCGCCGTCCGTATATGGGGGTCAATTAAAAATAAAATAAGTAAAATCATTTTTGTCACTTGTTTCACCCAATTTTTTTTGCGAACATTAAAAAAAATATTTTTAATTTAAGCTTTTTTGTATTAAAATCGGATAAAAAATAAAAAAGATACAATTTGTTTTTAAATATGCTTTTCCGCCATATTTAAAAAAGCGCGATTATCACAATAACAATAAGTCAAAACCTGATCTGCTAGGTATGTTAAACAAATTCAGGTTACTTTCAAAAAGTTCTTATGGTTTTTATTAAAAGCATAATTTTTAAATATACCTCAAAGACCCCTATTTTTTTCCAGTTATTTGGAAATATCTTAAAAACTAATTAACGCATTGGAGCATTTGAACCAGATTTGAATAAAGAATCAAAATAGCTATCTTTTATATAAACTTTTTCTTTCTAGCTCCAATAGTTTTATAAATCAAATAAAAAAATAAAAATAAAATTACCTTTTTTTTTTAATTTTTTTTATTTTTTTAACAAATATAAAAAAATACATATTTTCTGACCAAGACATTTTTAAATACATTACAAAGCAAGTATTTTAAACTTTGTTCCATGAAAATCGGATAAGAAATAAAAAGTTACAATTTTTTTAAAGCCTTTCATTTTGAATCCGCCATATCTTTTAAAAAACGCATTTATTAGAATGACAACAAGTCAAAACCTGATATATGGAATGCCCTTAACAAAGTTAGCTTATCGGCAGAAAGTTGGCACGACTTGCACACGAAACTTGATTTGTCCATAGACTAGTATCATTTTACAAGAAAGAATATCATAATCTTTAATTTTTTAGTAATTTTGAGCTACTACAAGTGGTAGAAAATAAAAATGTATTAGTTTTTCATATAGGTACATTAACCATATACGTAATATTCCCGTATATGACATTAACACGTTCAGTTCGCTCGCAGTTTCGTCACCAATGGATTGTTCTCCTATATGTTGTTTATATTTATAAAGGTACGTGAACAGATTTAGTTTGTGTCACAGTTTCGCCAGAAATTTTAGCCATATAAATTGTTGATTTCTACTTGTTGTAGTTGCACGGAGATAACCTTTTAAGTTAAGTTTTACGTTACTACAAATGGTAGAAAATTGGTTTTTTGCGTTTTTATCAATTTTTTATAAGGGCTTTATTAGTATATCATTCATAACCATGCAGCGCAAAAATGGTGAATAAAATCGTGTCCAATACCGCAAAAGTATATTCCATTCAAAGTCTAGCTTTTTCGTCTTTAACAAGAAAGAAGGTAGAAAGGAGGTGTCCAAAGAATACAGGAAAAATTCTAAATATGTAATTGGAATATATAAAAATTGAATAAATAATAAAACCTACTGTCAAAACATTATCATTAGACGTCAAAAAATTCCCGATTTAATTCGCTGTTGGGTACCCACGAGGAAAAAATTTCCACTAAAATTCGTGCGTTGCTATGATGAGACGATAAAAACACATTTCGATTGGTTAAAAAATAGTGGTGTGGAATTTTCATTAAAATCGACGAATGTCTGTTCTATTTTCTCTTGTAGAATTTGTTAAAGACACAAAGTAAAGTGTGTTTCCAGCGTGTTCAAATTCTACAAGAAAAAATAGAACGGACATTCGTCGATCTCAATGGAAATTCTGCGCACTCTATCTAAAATTTAATACAATTATTGGGAATTGTATTAATAATCAAGGAGGCTATGCAGAAAATTATCAATAAACTATTAAATATTTATTATGCTTTTGCTGGCTTGCGGCACACATTACTGCGCAGAATCACCACAGATGGTGAATATTAGTAAATTATATACCCTACAAAAGCAACAGCATCACTTTTAGTGTCAATCCGATTGTCTTTTTCATGGCTGAAACTTAAAACTTTAAACGCATATATCTCCAAAACTATTAAACTAAATAATCCCAACATATATATTTTTGAAATTTGGAAGAAGAGTCAAGGTCTATTAAAATCTAAAATAACATATAGGGTGTTCAATTTGTTCAATAAAAAAAAACAATAACTTGTCAAACTTTGATATTTAGAAAAAAAGAATTACATTCTGACCCCAAGATTCTTAAACTTCATAAAAAATTATGAAACTTTCATCATCATCATATTTTGATATCTATTCAAATAAACATTTTAGATATGGTGTAAAAATATTCGGGAAAACCCTGTACATATATCAGTAGCTTAACTAGAGGGTGACAGGGTGTTTCGCTTTAGGCGGCAGAACAGAAATTAAAAATAACATACAGAGCAATAAAAAATTATGATTAAAAAAAATTAAATTTTTGTCATAATGTATATATTATGTACATTAATATTCCAAAAGCAAGGCAGGTAGCCTAATTTTTTTTAGCCGTAATAATAGCCATTTTTTTTTCGCAGAATTAAATAATATAGTCAGGTTTAAAAAATATTTTAAAATTTATAAAATAACTACAATAACTTAAAAAAATTTATGTATTTTATTATTTTATTATGTTTTTTTATTTCGCCAAGAAGTATATCTCAGTGCCAGAAACTGAGTACCAGCAGAACTAGATACAATGATTTTCTGAAAAAAAGTGTTTTGAGCGGAAAAAACAAATATCCTAGAAACTTCTTAATTTTTTTCTTTGTAAAATATTGTAGACATTTAGCACCCAAAGAGCTCTACTCTTACCAAGTTTTGTTAAACTGACATTATTTTGGCAAAAATAAAAAATAAAAAAAAATACGGTTTTTTTAATTTGTCTCGAACATTTTGAGGTCATATAAAAAATGATATTTACAAAAGTTTTAGACATTTTTATCGCCTATGACTTTTCTTTATGTCACTTTTTTTTCCGACGTCAACTTTCGCCGGAAATCGCAATAATACGATTCCCTGCCCTTTTTTAGCCCCCATAAGCTAATCCGCGACGCCGCAGCTCACGCATTTATTTTTTTTAACTTCGTTTTTCGCCGCTCTACAATTTCCAATACTCTAAGTCCTGTTAATATCTTTCTTTTTTATTTGCCTTAAAGTATGGTAATTCTACTGGCCTATTATTAAAAAAGCATTTTGTTTTCAAAATCCATTTTTTTTGTGGAGTTTTCTTTTGCCAATTGTTGGTGGTTTATACACCGGATAGGTTATGTTTGCGATCAATTGACCACTGTTAGGTTTAACACTGATTTTGTTCTCTCAACAAGAGGACAGGGGAGTTATGATTGAAGAAAAAATAAGTTGCGTTAGATTAAAATAAAAACTAAACAAAAATTATCGGGGCGAATTGTCCCCTACCCGTTTCGCATAGTGACCAGGATTCTGTGTGTAAAAACTTAATATATTATGAGATTTGGGGGGCGGAATTTACTTTTTTCCGTACCGTTGATCCGCGCCTGAATATCATAAATTGCAATTTTTTTAGCATTACTTCTTTCTGCATAAAAATTATACCATGTGTAAGTTTTTTATTTATCTACTAGACCAAACCTTAGCCAAGCCCAGTATTTCAAAATATTAGCATACTAAATAGTGCGTGTAAGATATCTGTTTAACATTTCCTTATTTCTTTAGGTCTTAGGTATATGATCGTTGATACAAGGTAAGAAATATTAAATGACTTTGTATTTCAATAGGGCACTTTGACACCAATGTCACATATTAATTATTAATAATATGATAATGGTAGAAAGCTTTGTAAAAAATTAAATTTTCGGCTTTTGGAATAAACAGTGTGTTCCCAATTAGGTGTTTAAGGTGCCAACGCGACGTCGGACTGACCCTACATTATATTTTACAAAACACACAAAAAAAATTTCAAAATTTTGGCGAAAAAAAGAGAGAGAGACCTTGGCCCATTTTTCCTCAAGCTTGACAAAATGTGCAACAAAGTAAAATTTCTTGTCCAAAACCCCTGTTTTTTCGGGAAAATTTTTAAAAAGTCAATAAAAAATTAATTTAAACTGTTTAGTTTGCGTTGAGATACTACTACTTTATAAAGAAATTTAATAAAAATATGTGCAGTTGACATTTGACCCCTTTTCTTAGCATTCGTAGTTACTGCGATAATGGGAAAGTAAATTCACACAAAAAAAACTTAAAAATGCAATATTGCAATATCTCAAAAACTTTTAACCACAACCTATTTGTAGAGCGGCGTAGGGCATTTCGACTGCACTTAAATGATGATGGTTGCTAACGTATATTTTTTGAAACTTGGGTGACTCCTCACTACGAAAATATATCTTGGCCTCCCCCCCTATCGGTCATACCCCCTCCACCCCCCTTTCAACCCCTGAACATTTATTCTTCAATATCTCAGTAACCAGCAGAGCTAGAACAAAAATTTTTTCACTGTTGTAATTCTAGTGATCTCTAGATTATATGATGTTTTAACACTTTATTGCATATCTCAAAAACTAAGCGAGGTATGAAAAAAATGTGTATTTCAAAAAAAATAATTTTTAATTTTTGTCCATATTTTCTTAACCAAACCGGATACGAAAAAAATGTCTTAATAAATATTTTTCGACCATTTTCGCTCTTTCGCCAAATTTGACATGAACTTTATATTAAATGGAACACGCTGCATTTTTCTTCCTTATTTTAAAAATATAACACATGCATATAGTAGAGCGGCGTAGGGTATAAAAAAGAGGTTCGCCTGCACCAAGGTAATGATGGTTGCCAAGGTATATTTTTTGAAACTTGGGTGACTCTTGACTACCAAAATATATCTTGGCCTCCCCTCCTATCGATCATACCCCCTCCACCGCCCTTTCAACCCCTGAAAATTAATTCTTTAATATCTCAGCAACCAGTAGAGCTAGAACAAAAATTTTTTGACTGTTGTTTATCTAGTGATCTCTAGATTATATGATTTCCCACCACTCTATTGCATATCTCTAAAACTAAACAAGTTATGAAAAAAAATGGGTATTTTCAAAAAAATTCATTTTTAATTTTTGTCCATATTTTCTAAACCAAACCGGATATAAAAAAAATGTCTTTACAAATATTTTTCCACCGTTTACGCTCTTTTCAAAAAGGTATCTATTTATGGGGTTTTGATAACCCCACTTGTAATAGCACTGTTTCATTTAGGCCATTAGGCCAAAACTGGGCATGTTTCTGCTGTGATAGTCATTAAGATATTTGGAAAAATCGGGCATAACCTGCATTTAGAGTATTTTTTCATAAATTATAATGCCTTCTCAAAATAAAAATCTATCTTGGCCGCCCACCCCTCTATTCATTCCCGGCTCACCCCCCTGAATATTTGAAATGAAATCTTTCATATCTCGGCAACGGAAGGTGATAGAACAAAAAAAATGCCACTGTTGTATGACTATTGACCAGTGGATTGTGCAATGTATTTACATTGTTTGCATATCTCAAAAACCAAACAAGATTAAAAAGAAATATATTTCCAACTTTTCAATTTTTTCAAAATTTTATTTCTCCAATATTTTGTAAACTTAGTAAGTATAAAAAAAACTTTACATAAATGTTTTCTGCCGTTTTCGCTATTTCCAAAAAGATATATAGGTATGGGGTTTTGCTATCGCAACTACCAACAACGCCGTTTGATTGGGGCCAATACGCAAAAGGATATACGTATATGAGCAGATAAGTAAAATCCATCTTCGACAGGGTGATTTCCGTGACCATAAAATATTTTTTTAAACAAATAGAGCAGCCTTAAAGTATTTAAACTATTACTCTCTCCCGTTCTCCCTCTCCTCTCCAGACCCACCCTACTATAATACATCTGATAAAAAAAATTAATAAGCCTAACAGGAATGGTTTGACTTAATATTTAATAGACAAATTTTATTTCTGGTGTTAATAGTCCAAGCCAGGGATCTACTTAAGGAATCCCATACAATATTAAGCACATATTAATTGAGTATAAGTTTTTCTTTATCGCAGATCAACTTGCGGGACTTATAAAGGACAGACTGATACAGTGTTCTCTGTATGTGTGTATATACCTATTTCATAATGTTTGCTATAAAATCTATTCATTGTCTAAAGGGGTAATCGGGAGTATTGGAATATTATGTATTATCGGTTATTGCCGCTCTGACGCCCTTAAGCATTTTGAGATATTCAAGATGGCGGGCGGTTAATTGAAAATTAAAAAATATATATTTTAAAAATAAAAATCAATCGCTGACATTGGTTGAATTTTCGACTATTTTGTCCTTCATAAGGGAAGGGGTTTTGACTATGCTTATTGGGACCCCAATAGCTATTGATTGCGCTCATTCTTGATTTTGATCCCTAATCGGTCGCCATCTTCAATATCTCAAAATGCTTAAGGGTCAGAGCGGCAACAACCGGATTCCTCAAGTTAAGCCCTTGCTTGTACTACTACGAGTAACACTAGCAATAAAATTAATTATTAAGTTAAATCATTCCTGTTAGGTAACTAGCTTATTATTTTTTATCATAGGTAATGGTGGAGTTGGTCTGGAGGGGAGGGGAATAACGTGAGAGGATAATAATTTAAATATGTTTAGGCTGCTGTATTTATGCAAAGAAGAAAGATGGGCAGTACGGCCTTTTAGTTGCTACGTGATTACGTGGGTTTAATACCATATTAATGGACGAAACTTGTCATAGAATGACGCTTCGGCGCTGTGCTTAAACTTTCGAGTGCTCGAGCCAGTCCGCTAGATGGCGCTACCCCTTGGAGTTTACTCGCAATGCACCGCCGCGTGTATTTCATATGTAGGAGTTGGTTTTGGTTAAAATTGGCTTACCTGGGTTTGCTGTTCTCTACTGATGACGTGAAACACACAGAAACGTACGTCTAGAGATGCAACCTTGTGTAAGTAGGAAAACAACCAAAATCAACTCTTCCCTCTCCTTCTGACACTCGCAAGTTAGGCACACATACCTTTGTGTGAAGTATAAAATTCGTTTTGATTGCAATATTTATGTTTAAAAGATATTTTATTGTCATGGAAATCTTCCTGTGAAAGTTGAATTTTACTTATCCGCTCATATACGTATATGCTTTTGCGTATTGGCATTAATTACACGGCTCTATTAGTAGTTGCGTTGGCAAACTTATACCTACCAATATATGATTTTGGGAAGAGCAAAAACGGCAGAAAAGCTTTTATTTAGCTTCAGATGTTCTGTCTAACTATATAACTATCTATCAAATCTTGTGAAGCGTTTTTGACAAACTTCCCATTCTCCGATTTGGATTAAATTTGGTACACACATAGTGGTCCCATGACAATACAACATTAAGGAAAAAATATCCTCCCACCCCTACCCCCACCCCTTCTATCGAAAAATGTGTTTTTGACAGACTTCCCGTTATCCGATTTGGATAAAATTTGGTATACACATAGTGGTCCGATGATAATATCACAATAAGAAAAAAATATCCTCCCACCCCTACCCCCACCCCCATCCATCAAAAAATTTGTTTTTGACACACATCCCGTTATCCGATTTGGATGAAATTTGGTATACATATATAGTGATCCGATGACAATACAATAATAAGAAAAAAATATCCTCCCACCCCTACCCCCACCCCTTTTCATAGAAAAATGAGTTTTTGACACACTTCCCATTATCCGATTTGGATGAAATTTGGTATTCACATAGTGGTCCGATGACAATACAACATTTAAAAAAAAAATCCTCCCATCCATACCCCCACCCCGTTCCATAGAAAATGCGTTTTTGACACCCTTCCCATTATCCGATTTGGATGAAATTTGGATTACATATAGTGCTCCGATGACTATACAACAATAATTAAAAAATGTCCTCCCACCACTACCCCCCACCCCCTTCCATAAAAAATGCGTTTTTGACACACTTCACTTCAAATTACTTTTATAAAATTTGGTATGCATAAAGGTCCGATGGCAATAAAGCCCAAACAAAAAATAAATTGGTAAAAAAATATTTTTAAGTCACAAGCTTTTATAAAATGCACTAAAAATTTAAAAATAATTTTCTAACATTCTAATATTATCATAATAATAAAAGCGATGGCCGACTAATGGAAATTTTGACGATGTTAGCACGATAAGATATCCGTATCAATTAAATATCACTATTTGCAAGAATCAATCTAGCAGAAAAATGCCGAGGCACCCAACCCACCCAACCCGACCCAGGATACCCCAGCATTTCTCTGAGATAGGTATGGCAATGGCATAACATTGCGGCACATCAAACATATCTTTGATGTCCTGCTATGTTGAATATTCTTTAAGTGTTTAGATCACAACTTTAGATTAACCTATGCTTTGATTTGCGGCCATCGCTTTTATTATTATGATAATATTAGAATGTTAGAAAATTATTTTTTTAATTTTTAGTGCATTATATAAAAGCTTGTGACTTAAAAAAATACTCTGCCAATATATGGGCCCCTAAGCTCACACTAGGTACTATAGTTATAGTGTACGTGTGAGCTAATATAACTAAAAACTGAAATATATTTTATTCAACTCCAGACTAAATTACCTTTTGTTTAATACCACACAAGCCAGGTTTTGACTTAATCTCAAATTTTTGAAATCTACCCCCACCCTTAAAAAACAAAAATTAAAATGTATTTTGTTTAACTCCAGACTCAATTACCTTTCGTTTGATATCACACAAGCCATATTTTCACATAAACTCTAATTTTTGAAATCTAACCCCACCCTTTTATTTGGTTTGTGTTCATTGGATTTCGTTCATTTTTAAATGGGACCATCTCAACCCAACACCCAGCCTAGGTACCAAATTTCATTAAAATCGGCCAAGCGGTTTTTGAGTTATGCGCGTACAGACATACAGACAGACAGACAGACAGACAGACAGACATACAGACAGACAGACAGACAGACGGCGCAACAAAAAAGTTTCAAAATCATCTGAAACGCAAAGATATATAAGAATTTTTGAAATCGGAGAAACTTTTTTTTTCTCGAAAAAATTAGGATCACCATAGCTCACACTACTATAGTATAGTATATGTGTGAGCTAATTTTTTTACCAATTTATTTTTTATATCTTATTTAGTTTTTTGAGATGTACAAATAATGTACATAATCTACTGTCAGTAGACATATAACAGTGAAAAAATGTTTGTTCTATCTCTTGCCGTTACTGTGATATGGCAGTTTTAAATTAAAATATTTAAGGGTGGTAAGGGGGGGAATGACTAGAGGGGTGGGTGGTCAAGTTAGATTTTTATTATTAGGAAGCACCTTAAATTGCGAAAAAATATCTCAAATGCAGGCAAGGCTCGATTTTGCCAATTATCCTAATGACTATCATATCAGAAACATGCCCAATTTTGGCGTAATGGCTTCAATCAAACAGTACTATTGCGAGTGAAGTTAACAAAATCCCATATATTTATACCTTTTTGTAAAGAGGGATAACGGCGAAAAAATATTTACACCAACATTTTTTTTGTATCTGGTCTTGTTTAGAAAATATGGTCGAAAATAAAAAAATTGGTTTTTTGAAAATACATATTTTTTTTTTAATATCTTGTTTAAATTTCGAGATATGCAGTAGAGTGTTAATACATCAAATAATCTAAAGATCACTACGCAAACAACAGTGAAAAAATTTTTGTTTTATCACAGCTGGTTGTTGAGATATTGAAGAATCAATTTTAAGGGGATGAAAGGTGGTGGACGGGGTATGACCGAGAGGGGGGAAGGCAAGATATATTTTGGTAGTCAGGAGTCACCCAAGTTTCAAAAACTATACCTTGGCAACCATAATCACCTTGGTGCAGGCGAACCCCTTTTTTATGCCATACGCCGCTCTACTATATGCATGTGTTTTATTTTTATAATAAGGAAGAAAAATGCAGTGTGTTCCATTTAATCTAAAGTTTATGTCAAATTTTCATATTTAAAATTACATTTGACAACATCTTTTGATAATCTATAGAACTTCTATATTTAAACTTTTTTCCAATCAATAATAAAGGTGCTAACCGGGAGTTCAACATAAAGTGAATCACCCTGTACATATGAAACTACCTTATTCATATGGTTATGGTATATTTAGTCAGATTTTTGATAGAGAAATTGTTGGCAAGTATGTAAAAACTTTATCTTATAAAAAAAATTGCGGTGTGCTGTTACACCCACTTTTATGGTAATCCAAAAGTAACTGTAATTTGGTGTCACTTAGTTTTTTATTTACACGGAACTGGGTAATGTTTGTTCTGGTATAAATACTAGAGGTATGATCTACAAATATAATATTATAAACATCCCGCCAATAACATTTTTGGCATTTTAAGCACAAAGCGATAATTGATCAAGGTATAATAAAAGTAAATCAGGTTAGCTTCATATACAGGATGATAATTTAAAAAATTTCCACACAAGATTTCTCGAGAACCGCTAAAAGTATTCAAAATGCTTGGGATAGGTTAATTTTGTTTGTGAGGGGGACTATGTTTGACTATCTCATAATTTTGGTAGAATGCATCCTGTACGAGGGGTAAACCGAGGGGTGGCTCGGTATTTCCTTTTGGTGTACAGACTGGCTAGGGGAGATACAGGAAATACGTGGAAGTACTTGGGAAATACTAAGAAATACCTTGGAAATTTGGGGAAATACTGGGAAATATACCGGGATTTATAGTAGGTATTTTCATTTCGTGTACAAAAATTGACGATCGAGCCACCCCTCGGGGTAAACTCCTAGAATTTGAATAGGAAAAATGATTCGAGTGATACAACATCACAGTTTAAAAAAAACCATTGACTTGTTTCTAAGATATTTACCTCCCCCCCCCCCATTTCGGTATATCTATTGAAATTCTGGGGATTACACTTACCCCTCGAAAAGGGTGAGTTCTACAAAAATTCCAAGATAGCCAAAAGGGGTCCCCACAAACTAAATCGACGAGTCCCGGGGATTTTCTAAATTTGTTACAGTTCTCGAGAAATCTTGGGTGAAGAGTTTTTAATTGTCACCCTGTATATTATTATATTATATGTATAGTTAAATACGGACGTCAGATTTCCAAAATTTAAATCAACTCAACAAATAAGTGTTAGATTGAAAATACACTTTTCTTATAAAACACGTCAGACACGTCCAAGAAAAATATATAAATTTTGATTTTCCATGTTTTAAGGTTTTAAGGACTAAAAAGAACCTCAAAGAAGGTGGTTCCTAAAAATGTTCAAAACATTTTTAAACAAAGTGAGTTTTTAGCGAAATGACGAATCTCAACAAAAAATATCAAAAACTCTTTGTTATAGTACCTTTCAGTGCGCTTCTTTTAATATATTATTCAGCATTGTAGCTATGGTAGGTAGCTGTACAAGCCAGCCAAAAGTTACAACTTTGCAAAAATTCGATATTTTGGTTATAAAAACTGATTTTTATTATAAATAAAACTTAAAATAAAATTCTGAGATAAATGTTGCTAAAATTAGCTACATAGCTGCAGTAATGTGACTCTTAGTAATGACTGAATGTTAAGCGATATTTTAAATTATGTTACAACAAAATGTTTAGGGGTGTATTCTGTCCAAAACCAAAACTTAAAAAAAAATGAATAGGTGCATTGCATAGCTCAAGTAATCTGCTTTCGAACTTCTAGCCATTTACTGTTATGGTAAGGGAGCTAGGGATCCTAATATAAATCTTGTCATCAATTTACTCATACAAATATTGCGCTATTCTGTGGTACGCTGGGTAAGAGCTTGTTATTAAAAGTTAAGGCTAAAACACAACAAATAATTCAAAACAATGTTTGGCATTTCAGTAGCCTAGTTGTGTTATAGAAAACTGTAGCGAAATTGTTTCGATTTTTGTATTATTTGGAAATGTACAAAAGAAAATCAAAAATCTAACAAGATACGTTTGAAGATTTTAAAAGAATCTTGCATATGAACAGAAATAATGTTTCAACTAGTTTTTTATAGAAGAGATCTATTAGGATTTACAAAAGCGTGCTCAATTTTATATTTGCTGCAGGACACCAAATCAGACAAAAGCCATCAACCTCCTGACTGGAGCGCCACCCCCATATACCGGGGGCAAGTCAATTCGATTGAGAAAATTTAACTAAGATCACGTGACCCGGATTTTCACATTATTTTCAGATATTTTGAAAAAATAAAATGTCGTTTAATATAAGTTAAATGATTATAAGTAGGTATTTAAAGACATACAATTTTTTCTATTTACAAAACGTTTTTTTAAGGGCTGGCCATTGCGTAACAAACAAAATCACAGGATTACGAATCAATTTATAAGATAATTTTTGATAATTAGTATATTGCTTAGTTAACAGAAGCTTGTGCTTAACTTCGCTGTGTTGAAAATAAAGCCCTTTTCATTTATTTATTTATTTAATACATAACAAGAGAAGAAAGTGACAAATTTCACACGAGCGTGAGAAAGTTACTTTCTGTCGAGTTATGGACGCTATTTTTCCTACGAACACTGTTGAACTATACTAATTTTTGTAAAAATTGGTGTTTAATTTTGAGCAAATCGAATGAAACTGCTTTTCCGCTGTGGCCTATTAAAATGCGTTGGGTGACATTTGTGGCAGCTTAAAGATGTTGCCGCCATTTTGTGACACTGAAACCCACTGAATAATTAAACAAATATCTGGAAGCAGAACCGTATTTTCCAGCTAGGTAAAACATTGATATGCCCGGTAACTTTTATACAGTGGAGAAGGGGGGGTTCAGAAATAAGAAAATTTTAAGTGCGCCACATTATTTAATACCAATGTTTTACAAAGAAGATCTTACATAAAATACAGTTCAACCCAAACGTTGTAGCCAAACAATGAAATTCCACTTACTTCCGAGGCTTCCAGAATATTTATGTAATTAAGAATAACCAAAAAAAAATAAACAGAATAAAATTCTAAAAGATTGAATTAAGATGACAAAACTAGAAGTACTTTACAAGTAGACGGACTCCTTTAACAGGTCATAATGTACCTACATCTGAGTCAGCAGTGTGAGACTCAGTTGTATAAATGATGGTTGAAAAAAAATATACTTCCAAAATTATTCCGTCATAGGGAAAATCTGGACCAAATATCCGCTGTCATCATTCTACGCTAGGTAGAATGAGACAGACAGCAACCCGGTCCGAGATCCACCCCATGAGGCAAAAGAGTGTAAAGAAACCGCAAAAAAATATAACCTCATCTCTCTTTTTGTCTCTGCATAGTTGGTTCACTGGATTGTACAAATAACACAGAAATTTAGTTCATCTTGTATATTTTGATTGTAAAACCTGAGAAAAATACCAAACAAGTCAGGGACAAAATAGCAAGGCACTTTAAATAGGGCCAAAATAGCAAGGCACTTTAAATTTGACAGTAAAATTATCTTAAATAAATGAAATGAAGGAAACAAGTCAATGTAGTAAATATGCCGCAAAACTAGGGTTATGACGTCATACCTTATCTTGCGTTTACAAGAGGTGTTAAATTATACTATAAAAATTAAATTGGAAAAGATTATGTCTAAATTATATTGTGAAAATTATATATGAAGAGTCCTCAAATAATAAAAAAATTTAAAAAATAAAATCGAACTTACCAATGCTCTTCCCCGTACAAATGGCGTAGGCCGACTTAAAATCTCCTCAAAAGGGTATGAGCGTCACTTTAGATTTCGCCTAAACACGACGAACTCACTTCTACAGTTTCTGGGATATCTCCTGCAATTCGCTGCAGTGCCAAAAACCAAAAACAAAGGCGATCCCAGAAACTGTTGTCGACCCAGCCAAAATTCGTTAGCAACCGACCAGGCAGAACACAAAAAATGAAGTGGCCGGAAACCGTTTTTCAAATGTGATGGGGAGTGGGGACAGTAACACGAGACTGGAAGAAAAGACCCGCGGTTTTCAAACTAACCAATGAGGAAATACAGCATTAATTCCATACCGGTATGTAGGGGCCAGCACCGACCAAGGGGACATTGAAAGTATGTAAAACGTGCATTGAGGTGTTGTCGGATCTATTTCCACGGTTGAAATTTTTATAACAAGGACGTCGAGACACCCTCCATACATAGTCCGAACATTTGCCTACCGGACTGTAAGAAGCTCAGCATTGAAACATCAACTGTAAAATCAATTACTGAAGACCAGGGCATGCATCAAACCCAGGACTATTCGAACACTCAACCAATTCCCATATGAGTAAAGTTATACTGAGCGCAGAATTTAGTTGCACTCCAGTTACAGTCTTAGTCAAAAGTTTCCTTCGCTCTTTATAAATGTTTTCTCTAATATTCATATGGTTTAACGCCATTTTTGTAAAACATTTCTACAGTAATAAAGTTGTTTCTGAACCTGAACCCAAAAATACACACTGAACTACTGCTAAGAAGCTCGGCACAAGAGTGTTCAGATGTTAACTCACACGATTTCGTTTATTCTTTTAGTCTTGGTTTTTATCCCTCGTTTATCTCCCATTTACAAAAGTGCACGACTCGTATTTATTCCATCCTCTCCCTATCAAATTAATAAAGATATCAAAGTGGCCGGAGCCTCGGTTGTTACTGGTCAAACCGTGGACCTAAATATGTTTTCGTGCTGTCACAACTAGCTATGAGGTTCGGATTGTCCCAATATCCTC
The DNA here is from genome assembly GCA_963576565.1 of Aspidapion aeneum. Lineage (NCBI taxonomy): Eukaryota > Metazoa > Arthropoda > Insecta > Coleoptera > Brentidae > Aspidapion > Aspidapion aeneum. The sequence goes on from OY755038.1 coordinate 148,076,249, forward strand.
GAAAATAAACGTAAGGGAATGAAATGTTCATCCAAATGTTTCCTTCCTGTTACTGAAACCATTTGTGATGCGGCAACGCCGCCATTCCCCAGCATAACAGCTGTTTAACTTTATGAACGTCAAGTAAACGACGAAACTACAGAAATAAACAAAACAAACAAAAGTTTTATGTGATTTTCCCGAAACCTGTGATCCTAAATTCCAATTGCGATGTCCAGATAATACGGTGTGCGTAGTGTCCACAGTAATTCGATGGAATGCCTCCTTTTAAGGTAACTTCCTAGACACTATATAACCTCCAAACCTAGCTCTATAAAATACCCTTGATTTGTGTACAGAAGACGAGTCAAAGAGCCTTGATTATTTACCTAAATAAACAAATATGTAACGTTGTCTTAAACGTAAAAATGACACGTTACATAACCCCCCCCCCAACTTCAAGACGATTAACCTAAAAAGGTTAATCGGAGAGGTCCGCTGCCGACTTAAGGTCTTTGGCATGCCAACTCCCTGGTAGTACTCTACCCGATGGTTCCTGAAGCTCAAATATCCAAGGAGAAATTTTATTCCTAATCACATAAGGACCAACAAATTTCGGTGCTAACTTCTTCGAGAAAAACTTCGCAGCATCTGACAACACATAATTCTTCTCCAAACACGCTGACCCACAACAAAGTTGGGTACCCTCGTACGCAAATTATACTGAACTACGTTTTTCTCTCCAGCCACCTCTAACCTTCTCTTAACATCAGCATAGAGCTTCCGGAAACCTTCGTTCTTACTTTCAGCTGCGGATTGTACACCATTCTCTTCAGATAACAAAACTGGGTTAGAGTAATCTTTTCCTGACAAACACATATTCCTACCAAAATTAACAAAGAAAGGAGACATCCTGGTTGTCTCATGGGTTGCAGTACGAATCGCGCAGGCAAGTTTATGTATTTGTTCGTCCCACTTCCTGTGGTTGTCTTTCACATAACAACATAACATGGTTTTTAACGTACGATTCGTCCTTTCTGTTGGATTTGCTCTGGGGTGATAATACGGATTATACTGAATTTTCATCTGATAACTCTCAGCAAAACGCTTAAACTCGTTACTTTTGTACTGAGGGCCATTATCACAAAGTATCAAACGGGGTACTCCGAAGACCATAAATACTTGCTCCTCAAGATGCTTGACAACTGCTTGAGTAGGGGCTGTTCGCATTGGAAAAACTAAGGAAAACTTACTTAAATAGTCCGTCACGACGAGAATCCAGCAATTACCCTTTGTCGAACGAGGTAGAGGTCCACATAAATCCGTCGAAATAACTTCCCAATGACGAGTTGGTTTTGGGTAAGATATCATCTGATCAGATACACCTTGTGTATCACCTTAATGAGCTGCACAGACAAAGCATTTCTTTACAAAAGTTGCCACGTCCTGGCGCATTTTCGGCCAATAATATTTTTCTGCCAGTCTCTGGAAGGTTTTATACACACCCATATGTCCTGGGGTAGGAGGATCGTGAGCTTCTCTTATAATTCTACGCCTATGATCTTTGGGGACTACCTCTTTCCAATATTCGTTAGATGGTGAAAGTTGAGGGTATTCTTGTTTGACATATTTATACAACTTATTATCAGTGTATCTCCAGTTCATAAATTTTAACGGTGATTCTACGACTCTCTTTACCATCTTTTGGTACCATCGATCTTTAATTGCTGTTGAAACGTCTCTGGGCTGCGAAATTGTATCAATCATGGGTACTGCGCGAGACAACATGTCCGGGACAACTAAATCTTTCCCTTTCCGATGGATTACTTCAAAATCATATTGCTGCAGTTTTACAGACCAACGAGCAAGTCTTCCACTGGGCTCTTTCAAGCTATGAAGCCATTTTAAGCTAAAATGATCTGTAATGACCTTAAATGAGATCCCCTCAATATAAGGCCGGAGCTTCTGTATCGCCCAAACCAATGCCAAACATTCTCGCTCGGTGGTCGTGTAAACACGTTCTTGCTTAGTCAAAGATCGACTCAAATAGCATATGACTTTGTCTCCTTCAGGATAAGGCTGCGTTAAACATGCTCCTATTCCATATCCTGATGCGTCTGTTTGAATGACAAATTCTTTGGTATAATCTGGACATGTAAGAATCGGTGCAGTCACTAAAAGTTCCTTAATCTTAATAAATGCTTTTTCGCAGTCTGGAGTCCAATCGAACTTTTGATTTTTCTTAGTTAGAGCTGTAATTGGAGCTATTATCGCTGAAAAATTCTCTATGAAACGTCTATACCAGGATATTGTACCTACAACTCCACGAACTTCTCTGACAGTTCTTAGCCCCTGGAGCTCTAACATGGCTCTAATTTTATTAGGGTCAACTCGGATGCCTCGACGGTCCACTACGAAACCTAAATAAGTCATTTCTGGCCTACACAGTTGGCATTTTTCCCAACTTACCGTTATCTTTGCATTCTGCAATCTTCGTAGGACTTCCTCAAGAATTCTAAGATGTTCAGAAAAGCTCTGTGTGACAATTACGAGGTCATCGAGATATACGTACACGTAGGGGTCTAAATCGTTTCCTATGATGCTATCTATGAGTCTCTGCCAAGTTGCAGGTGCATTATGAAGACCAAATGGTAAACGCTTAAATTGGAAGAGACCTCGTCGACAGATGAATGCTGTTAGTGGCTTCGATGATTCTTCCATTGGTACTTGCCAATAAGCGCTTTTGATATCTAAAGTTGACAAGTACTTAGCATCTTTCAACTTATCAAGAGTCTCGGATACGAGTGGTAAAGGATAACTATCACGCGCCGTCACTGAGTTCAATTTGCGGTAGTCTACACAGAAACGATATTTCTTTGTGTTTTTCTTTTGAACCATTACCACTGGTGAAGCCCATGAACTACTACTACGTTCTATCACATCCATTTTCAGCATTTCGTCGATTTCGTCATCAATAAGTTTCTGAATGACCGGTGAGACCTTATATGAACGTTGTCTTATCGGTGCTGCATCTGTTGTAATCTTATGCTCTACCCTGTCTGTACACACTAGTGAGTCACCCATAATAGTCTTATATTTAACGACCAATTCCTCTAGTCGTTCTGATTCATAAGGCGTAAGAGTAGTTTGTTGGTCTGATGTTTCTAAAGAACAAATCACATCTTTATTATCGGCAAAGTGCCACTCATTAGTACTTAAGTTCGGTACTATACCCATCGAAATCCAAAAATCTAATCCCAAAATCAAAGTGTGTGGCAACTCAGGAACGACGACGACCTCTATTAACCTAAATTTATCTTGAACTCGCATAGGCAGCTGCACTGTCCCAATACTACTCGTGCTTTGACCATTTGCCACAATACAACTCGTCTTCTTTGTCGTATCAAGTGAAAAACCAAACCTCTCGATGATTGACCAACCATGATTCCCTAAAAAGGTACGTGAAGCCCCGGAATCCAACAAACCTAATAACTTATTTCCGAGCACATCCACTTCTAAATAAGGCCTTTCATCTTTACGAGCATGACTTATCACATAATCTAAAACGTACGTTAGCCTATCGGTCGATGCTTGTTCAGGCTGACTCGAAGGTCGACCACCTACGAGCGCCTGGGTCCGTTTCCCTGACGATTACAATTACGACATTCTCTTACTGTAACCCCTGCCTGTCCACACGAATAACACTGCTTACCTCTAGATAATGCGCACCCGATTGCCATGTGCCCTGTTTGGTTGCATCTGTAACAAACAACGTCCCTGTTCGCCATACCAGACCTAGCACCTTGTGGTGGTTGTCTATCTCTGTCATTTACACTAGCCTGACCACTAGCTGGTTGTTGTCTCTCTCTATCAGCTCTAGCAGCGAAATTGCTTGCTGGCTGTCGCCTATTTCTATCAGCTCTAGCAGCGAAATTGCTTGCTGGCTGCTGCCTAACTCTGTTAAATCTATTATCAGGAATATTCAAATTCTGTTGATTTGATGTCCCGGCACCTGATATTTGAATTGCATCAACCCCTGTTGAAAAATCGTCAAAATCGCTCTCTACGTCAACGTAGGCCAAGTCAGGTTCGATTGATTGGTTTTTCCTAGGAGTAAAATTCTCCTCTTCTAACCCATATCTCTGGTCTATTCTACGACACAGATCCTTTAAATGTGATAGGCTATTGACCTCAGTAGCAATTAACCCATTTTTATAGATGTCCGCGATATTTCTGAAGACGATAGCTAATTTTGCTTCTTCGGAAACAGGACAGCCAAGTCTTTGGAAGTATGTGTTCATGACAGCAATGTAAGTCCCTATAGACTCTCCAGGGCCTTGTTTACGTTTTTGAATTTCCTTCAATAGCTTCTCGCCATATGAAGAAGGAAGATACTCTGCCATGAACCTCTGTTCCAGCTGTTCCCATGTATGGACTTCTCTTCGAACATCTTTATAAAAATATAGGCTGACTTTTCAAAAAGATCAATGCCTGAGTTCAGTAACACCTTTTTGCTAACTCCTCTAGCCTGACTCAACTCGTCCACTCTCTCAAAAAATGCGGTGACGGAGATTGTACCCCTCTCGCCTGTAAACTTTATGTTCCACTTATGCGGAGGTACAGGTGCAACATGATATGAAGTACCAGGATCACTTGACATTGGTACTGGCGACGAACATGAAAATGGTCGAGACTGAGCAATTGGTGCTATGCTACTTTGGAGGGCAGCTAGACTCAAAGGAACGGTAGACGGTTGTTGATAATGAAAAGCTGATGCACCGTCATTCTGGATCGGCATAGGGAGTGGTGCTTGTACTGATGTTTGAGTTGGGTTCGTAAGCACTTGCATTTGCAATGGAGCAATGACCGACGGTTGGTTCGTAGGCTGTTGAGCTGTTTGTGTGCTCGAGTGCTGTGGTTGCGGGAAATGAGACTGGTTGGGTGTGTTGCCAGCGTTTGTCGAGCGATCTGAGCTTCGACTCGTTGATTGGGTTTCAGATGCTTCATCATCATCTGAGGTCACGCCAACTCTTAATAAATCTGTTGCTTGGCTCTGCAACCTCCCAATCAAACTCAAGGTTTCCGCAACCAGTATGCCTTTTGTTTGACTTTCTTCAAAGTTTGACGGATTCATATTATTTATCCTGGCTAACACATGTTCCAACCTTACAGCGATTTCTCTAAACTCTCCCCCTTTGCTCGTACCAGAGAACTTCTCTACCAGCGGTACTAGACTATCTAGCTTCTTCATGCAGCTAAAAGCATCCTGGCCAAATTTAAAGGGATACGGAGGGTATCTCATACTTGTATCAGTCTTTTCTCTTTGCTTAATCAGCATAAGCTGTTGTTTCATTTCTTCCACCGATCCAATGGCTATGCCTCTCCATGTTAACTCATAGATTAATTCGTCCTTGACTAAGTACCTTATGTCAGACAACCGACTCACAGAAACAGCCATAGTGCCTTTTATATTCAAACTTTAAACTTTAATTAAAACTGTTAATTATACCTCCCAATTATAAAAACTAAACCACGCAATAACAAACACAAGGTTCACTTTAAATTCACCAGTGAAAATCACTATAAATTTATATATAAATCTTAAATACGGGCAGACGCGAACAAAACCGAAAAACACCGGAGCAGTAAGAAAATAAAATTTATTTGCATTTAAAAATGTAATCATAATTTATGTTAAGTATTTGTACAACCAACTATGACGTCCAACCTTGCAGAGAGAAATAACTACTTAAATCCTAAATTAGAATTAACAAGTAGTCATAAAAAAAAGTTAAAAAAATAAAAGAGAGACAAGAGTTTTGGAAGTGTTCAGGTCTTATGTTTCACTCCTGCGTGAGTAAAACCAAAAAAAAAATAATTGCGCTTATCCTAGCTGAACTGGATTAAAATTAAAGTTAAGTGATGTTTGTTTACCTCAGCAACCGAATAGGTAAATTAATCCCTAAATGGAACGTACAACAGACTACCTATAACGAAAATCCCAAAGCTGTTGTACACAGTTAACGCTAAGGTATACTCCTGCTATTGCAGAACGGCTCCACTAATAAACTCCTCAAAAAAAAACCCAAATCGCCGTATACAATGATTTTTCTAAAAAATAATAAATCAAAACCCACTTTAACCTGCTTACCTACTCTGAGTTTACACGAAACATGCATTGCTTAAGGTCACATCATCCCTTAATATATAAGTGAACGCAATAAACATCGGAACAGATGTTCATGTTATAGAAATCGTAAAATATGCTCAATTAAAAAAAAACCGCTCGCTGAAATTGCGTCGAATTAGACTAGTAAGGATGTTGTGTGTAATTAAAAAAAATTTTAAAAAAATTACCGATGTTATTAAAAAATTTACAGAAATAACGTCTTGGTAGGACTGCAACTCTCTAATCTTCATTAAAATGAAATTCCCAAAACTTAAACTAAATTGATGCAAACCATGGTCATGGTCAAAAAGACCCTAGGATCGTACCGAAAGGTGTCCAAAAAAAATTTTTTTGGTGTCGACCACAGTAGTCCAATAGTCAAAAAAAATTAATTAGTGACTCACTAAAATTTTCAAAAATTACTCCACTCTGATAGGTGGTTTGGAGTAGGGAGAAGAAAAAAAAAATTAAAACAAATGATGATAGGTTGTTAAAACGTGAGGGTTCGAAATAAAATTATATTTTAATTCAGCAAAAAAAATATTTAAATAAACTGGTCAAACCATTGTAGGGGCAAGGTACTCCTATGCACCAAGGAAAAAATGTCCAACAAGAAAATCAAGTTTCCCTTTTAAAAAAAAAATATTTAAAGAAAAATATTTAAAAAATATTTTCAAAAAAAATTAAAAATGTTTAAGTGGGGTTGCAGCTCCTATTAGTGAACCTTAAAAAAAATTTAATAAAACCAACACCAGAAAAATCTTATTCGAGTTGTCATGCAACAGTTTTTGTTCTTTTCCTTTAAAAAAACAGTTGTCAATTCCCTTTCCTCTCCCAAAACTGTGGCAATGTGAAAAGTAAATGAGCTAGAAAAATTAATTTACTATACAAAAAAAAATATATTGAAAATTAAATTTACTTAAGAATCATAAAGTACAAAAAAAATCGTAATTGCAAAAAAAAAACCAATCAGTTCAGGAAAAGTTTAAAAAAATATTCATGCTCCAAAAAAAACAACCGATGTTAGTGTATTTGTTTAAAATTATTACTTAAGGAAATAAGCAACGTTAGTACTTATTTACTGTACCACTATAATGTGAAGAACCTTTGCACTCAACTCCGTAAAGAATTATCCCGTGTGCCCTTTCAAAAAAACAAATATGGAAACAATTTCAAAGTTCACCTATAAGAACGTTGTAAAACTAAATCTGCCTACTCAAGTGTCTTTACACACAACATCTATTAAAAAAAATTTACTGCTTAATGCATTCTCAGATCCTTATTCCCGGTGTTTACGAGATATAAAATTAAGTTGGGCCCTTTCCACAACTATCAGTCAAAGCAAAACTACCAAATGTCCAAGGGCTAATGAGACCCCATCACTTACAAATGACATTTTGAAATGAAACAGTTGGAAATAATCCTGCGTAAAAACCAGAAAACAAAATCAAGAACCAAAAACTATTACATTAATTTTAAAAGAGCATAATAAAACTCCCGGCCCCAATTAAACTTTTGTTATCTCAACAAAACTCGGCCTAAACCCAAAAAAACTTTTTATTAGACATTTCCCCTATTTCCTAAGTATAATGTCAATAAACCCAAAAACTTGTGATTTCCATTCCAATCCCATCTGGACCCTATATATTTTTCAAACGGTCAAACACCCACAGGCGAAACAATATCTTATTTCAAAGAAAGGGTGAAGATATTTTGAAGCACCCTGTGAAAATAGGACACTATTATGGAAAATTGTTCAGATCAGTGTTCTTACTACTTTTTAACCTAAATATATCTAGTTCCCTCATGTGCATGTTCCTATTTTAATTCCTATCATAACTAAACAGATCACAAAAATTGTCTTTCTCCGCAAATCTGCAAGGTCCTGGAAGATGTGAGATTCAGCCTGTAGGCCAAATTTGGATGTATTTTAATTTAGCGAAAACCGAAGTTGCGAAATCCAAAAAAAAAAGATTAGCAGGAAGTCCTCGTTCCTCGATTTCTACACTCCGAAACAAACATTTCTTCCATTTCCACCCAGCTCGCGAAAGAAAAACCAATTATTGCAATAAAAAAGGTAGCCAGCTCCTTTACACCCTGTACAACTATCAGATTATGCATAACAAAAAAAATATATGCCCTCATCATTGTTTAGTCGCATCAAAGAAAACCTATTGTTTTTAAATTTATTTTTAGGTTGAAATCTTTTTTAAAAATCAATCATCTTAAATTTATTGTTTAACCTGAACACTTTCCCATTTATTCCACAAAAGTGTATTGTAATTTAAAAATTTGCTTCATTATTTGAGGTCACCAGTATGAAATTATTTTAAAATTAAAAAAAAATTAAATTTCCCAATTGTCCACAACTTCCAAGTTTTCATCCCTAAATACCTAGGTACTTTCTCAGTCTAACACCATCCATCGTTATCCAACATAACGCTTTAATTTCAGAAGCAACAAAACGAAGATTAAGTGAAAAAGCTAAGCAAGTAAGTTGGAAGTTGCTTTGCAATGGGCGCAGATGTAGGGCCCCTTTAAGTACACGCCACTGTCCTGAAATGCAAACTAACGAAAAAACTGAAGACTAGCATATCTGCCGTCAAACAACATTTGGCCTGAAATTAAAATAATTTCATATCATACCAGTATCCTCAAAAACAAAACGTTTTTCATTATATAAGACCCAAACACTTAACCAATAAATCTTGTTATTTAAAATTATGATTCGGAAGTAAAAAGATTTATTTATTCCTGCCTGATCAACTAAGACAAAAAAAATTCACCTTTTGTAACTCAAGAAACTCCTGTTTGGTCCCCCAAAAAAAAATACAACCTGTCTGGTCACCCTTTAAAACTACGACCCCTATACAAACCGTTTTGACCAAAACAAGAATTCGAGAAGTTATGCTTACAGAAAAAAAAATAATCTTTTTAAGAAAGATTAAATTATTTAAAAAAAAGTAAAGTTTTGAAATATTTTTACCAATTACCACCGACTAGCATTTATATTTAGTTGAAAGTCTCTCTTAAATTCACTGACTCAAAATGACATTACTTAAAAAAATTACTGAACTTTACAAATGAACTAAAAAAAATCAAAAATAACTTATATCTATATCTGTCTCAGCTAAACATTTCTTTTGTGGTATTATATCTAGTTGGGCTTCAAATTCATTTTCTCTGTATTCAATCCGGAGCAGGCAAAACCTCTCAATGCTCAAACATAAATGTTTGCTCTCCATTGGCCATGACCAAGCTATGACCTGAACACAGAAAAAAATACAGAAAAAAAAAATAATTGTGAACCAGAAAACTTTAATTGATAGAAATACCCGTAGGTCATTTTTTAAAAAAATGCACTCCAAAGCCCAACGCTGTATTTTCTACCAAAAAAAATTTGACCAGTCACAAAAACACAACTAGACAACTAAACTGGCAACCAAAGACCTAAAAAAAACTGTCTTTCAAAAAAATTACCCCAAAAAGAATGTTAACGGACTTTTGGCATTGATCTTCAGCCAAGGTGTTGCTCTAGGGGTTTTAGCCTTGTGTTTCCTAACCTCCCGAGCCGACACTAGTAGTAGTACCCTCCTCTGACCCGATGTAACTGAGTGACGTAAGGTCTTAATTGTCATCCAACAGTTACCACCAAAAAAAACAAGAAAAGAAAATGACAAAGCAAAATAAACTCATTTTCCTTTTCTTTCATTACTAATTAATACTTTCAACTAAACAAAGCTACCAGCTGTTAAGCTATATTTACTTTAAAACAACCCAGCCAAGAAAAATTTGTGTGAAACCCTGTAAAATTATTCCAAATACCAAGTGGTGATATCCCACAAAAAATTAAAATCACCAAAAAAAATAACTTGTTGACCTAAACAAATTGACTGCACTAAAAAATAATCGGTGAAACAATTTCTATCTTATCACAAGCAGGAAATAATAACATATAAATAAATGAACCTGCAAAAAAAAATTGTTAGAAAAAACACACTACCTATGTCATATATTTAAAACATAAAAGATCATGTCTGGAGGTCCATCCACCTATAAATCAACAAAAAAAAATTGAAGTAAATTTACATTGTTGTATTCATTTTTCTTTAAAAAAAATTAAAACATGTTTTTCCTACAAAAAACTTTAAAGAATTAAGACATGAGTTGGACTCCGTTCAATAAAAACTCCCATGTTTTTTATCCACTTATTCTTCCTTAATACATAAAAATGAATATTTTATTTTCCAAGAAAAACTTGTGAAGATAAGCTAACAAAAAACTATGAGAATCACTAAAACAACAAAACGAGTTCCAAATCAACCAATATTACCAAAAAATATTTAAAAAGTGTTATTTCCGAAAACCAATGATCTTGTTTTTCATTAAAAAAAACTGATTGGGTGTCAAAAACACCGACAGCCACTGAAAGCCTTTAACCTGGCTTTGGCTGTACCACAAAAAATTTTTTCCAAATTCAAAAAAACCAAAAAAAATTACATCAGATGGTAAAAAACTAGCCAAAACACACGTAGGTCGCCAATTTGTGGCCTATTAAAATGCGTTGGGTGACATTTGTGGCAACTTAAAGATGTTGCCGCCATTTTGTGACACTGAAACCCACTGAATAATTAAACAAATATCTAGAAGCAGAACCGTATTTTCCAGCTAGGTAAAACATTGATATGCCCGGTAACTTTTATACAGTGGAGAAGGGGGGGTTCAGAAATAAGAAAATTTTAAGTGCGCCACATTATTTAATACCAATGTTTTACAAAGAAGATCTTACATAAAATACAGTTCAACCCAAACGTTGCAGCCAAACAATGAAATTCCACTTACTTCCGAGGCTTCCAGAATATTTATGTAATTAAGAATAACCAAAAAAAAATAAACAGAATAAAATTCTAAAAGATTGAATTAAGATGACAAAACTAGAAGTACTTTACAGGTAGACGGACTCCTTTAACAGGTCATAATGTACCTACATCTGAGTCAGCAGTGTGAGACTCAGTTGTATAAATGATGGTTGAAAAAAAATATACTTCCAAAATTATTCCGTCATAGGGAAGATCTGGACCAAATATCCGCTGTCATCATTCTACGCTAGGTAGAATGAGACAGACAGCAACCCGGTCCGAGATCCACCCCATGAGGCAAAACAGTGTAAAGAAACCGCAAAAAAATATAACCTCATCTCTCTTTTTGTCTCTGCAAAGTTGGTTCACTGGATTGTACAAATAACACAGAAATTTAGTTCATCTTGTATATTTTGATTGTAAAACCTGAGAAAAATACCAAACAAGTCAGGGATAAAATAGCAAGGCACTTTAAATAGGGCCAAAATAGCAAGGCACTTTAAATTTGACAGTAAAATTATCTTAAATAAATGAAAAGAAGGAAACAAGTCAATGTAGTAAATATGCCGCAAAACTAGGGTTATGACGTCATACCTTATCTTGCGTTTACAAGAGGTGTTAAATTATACTATAAAAATTATATTGGAAAAGATTATGTCTAAATTATATTGTGAAAATTATATATGAAAAAAATTATAGTTAAGGCTTGCTCCTACCTTGGTCCTTGATTATTTTATGTATAAATGTGTGTTCCAGTTTGTAAACCTGGAGTTGTCCAGACACCTCCTCACTGCTACTGCTGCTCCTGTTTTGCCCGCGCCTCCCCTAAAGATCCCTTAGCACATGGTACTAGGGCAGCACATGGTTGTAGAAAGGTTGTGGGATTCTTGCCCGAGCGTAGAACCCTGTGGAAAATGAAATGTTTCAGTTTCCTGGAGAACCCCATGTCGACTCAATAAAAATACAGCAGATTTAAACAGATGAACTAAAATAACTCTAACGTACCTTTCCCAGGGTTACAACTGGCTCGTCCGGCTTCCCACCAGCGTCCAGCACGGCTGTCGGTGGAATGGACAGGGCTGTAGACAAAGGAGAAAAACAATATATAGTTTTTATCCAACACGTGGTTAAAAGAAAAATTTAAAAACGCCAAAAATTCCCCACGTCTTTTGTCAAAAAAAAAGTACATTTCACACGAAAAATAATTACAATTTGGGAGGCAAATATTATCTTGAAGAGTCCTCAAATAATAAAAAAATAAAAAAAAAATAAAATCGAACTTACCAATGCTCTTCCCCGTACAAATGGCGTAGGTCGACTTAAAATCCCCTCAAAAGGGTATGAGCGTCACTTTAGATTTCGCCTAAACACGACGAACTCACTTCTACAGTTTCTGGGATATCTCCTGCAATTCGCTGCAGTGCCAAAAACCAAAAACAAAGGCGATCCCAGAAACTGTTGTCGACCCAGCCAAAATTCGTTAGCAACCGACCAGGCAGAACACAAAAAATGAAGTGGCCGGAAACCGTTTTTCAAATGTGGTGGGGAGTGGGGACAGTAACACGAGACTGGAAGAAAAGACCCGCGGTTTTCAAACTAACCAATGAGGAAATACAGCAATAGTTCCATACCGGTATGTAGGGGCCAGCACCGACCAAGGGGACATTGAAAGTATGTAAAACGTGCATTGAGGTGTTGTCGGATCTATTTCCACGGTTGAAATTTTTATAACAAGGACGTCGAGACACCCTCCATACATAGTCCGAACATTTGCCTACCGGACTGTAAGAAGCTCAGCATTGAAACCATCAACTGTAAAATCAATTACTGAAGACCAGGGCATGCATCAAACCCAGGACTATTCGAACACTCAACCAATTCCCATATGAGTAAAGTTATATTGAGCGCAGAATTTAGTTGCACTCCAGTTACAGTCTTAGTCAAAAGTTTCCTTCGCTCTTTATAAATGTTTTCTCTAATATTCATATGGTTTAACGCCATTTTTGTAAAACATTTCTACAGTAATAAAGTTGTTTCTGAACCTGAACCCAAAAATACACACTGACCTACTGCTAAGAAGCTCGGCACAAGAGTGTTCAGATGTTAACTCACACGATTTCGTTTATTCTTTTAGTCTTGGTTTTTATCCCTCGTTTATCTCCCATTTACAAAAGTGCACGACTCGTATTTATTCCATACTCTCCCTATCAAATTAATAAAGATATCAAAGTGGCCGGAGCCTCGGTTGTTACTGGTCAAACCGTGGACCTAAATATGTTTTCGTGCTGTCACAACTAGCTATGAGGTTCGGATTGTCCCAATATCCTCGAAAATAAACGTAAGGGAATGAAATGTTCATCCAAATGTTTCCTTCCTGTTACTGAAACCATTTGTGATGCGGCAACGCCGCCATTCCCCAGCATAACAGCTGTTTAACTTTATGAACGTCAAGTAAACGACGAAACTACAGAAATAAACAAAACAAACAAAAGTTTTATGTGATTTTCCCGAAACCTGTGATCCTAAATTCCAATTACGATGTCCAGATAATACGGTGTGCGTAGTGTCCACAGTAATTCGATGGAATGCCTCCTTTTAAGGTAACTTCCTAGACACTATATAACCTCCAAACCTAGCTCTATAAAATACCCTTGATTTGTGTACAGAAGACGAGTCAAAGAGCCTTGATTATTTACCTAAATAAACAAATATGTAACGTTGTCTTAAACGTAAAAATGACACGTTACACCGCACGTGTGGGAAAGTAGTTTGCAACACATGTGCGAAAAAGTATTGTGACAGTTAAACACTTTCCATACATGTGCCAAAGTACTGAAAGTACTTGTCACACATATGCGAAAAAATTTCTGCACACGAATGAAATTTAATGTTTTCTGAGGATGCAAATCGTGTAAAATTTACCGAACCAGTGCGGAAGACGCACACACATTCGTTAAGTATGTAGGTAAAATATTTTTTCTACCAGGTTGTGGAAACAAAAATACTACAATAAAAACAACTCATTTATTATATTTAATTTACAATGATTGCCGAAAACTTTACTTCTTATCCTGTGCAGCATCTGTGGATCAGGAGATTTTCGTTTTCATATTCTGGATCAATGATATCGAAAGGTCTTGAAATATATTTTGCTCTGGATGTATTTGGAGGCAGGCTCATAGTAACATTATGTGTTCCATCCTATTGTGGCTAAGTCTTCTTTTGGATTATCGGTATTTGCTGTCACAGTAAATAAACACTTTTTTTCTATTTTTATTTATAAGATGAAATGTCATCCCCTGGTTTTTGACAAAAAAATAGACTTGTTATTTACTCTATTCTTTTATTTTTTCTGTTGCTATTGGAAAACTAGCCCAGGGCTATCAAAATGGACGGGCCACGATCCTCCACTTTGTTGACGTCACATCCGGGGCTGATTTTTTTTTGATGGTCACGTTACGACACAGCTGATTGTCCTTAAAATTTTGAAGTTGGAATGACGGTTCATGGATATTTGATTTTTTGTTAAATAAAACCGTTTTTGAGATTGTTTTTACTTTATTCTGGCAGAACAATTTTTTTTAAATGTATAGTAAGCCTTAATTTTTCATAGCCGCTTCATTAGCTCACACAAAAATTAAGTTTAAAGCAGAAGCGAATGTGACAATCACATATGACAAAGTCAAATACATGTCAAATATAACAGGCATGTGGTACATGGCGGGTAATTTGAATTCAAAATAAGGAATGCTAAATCTTGAAGATTTTAACCTTTTAATCATGTTGCTTCCTTACAAACCTTTGGTGGAATATCGGGATGGTGTCTAAGAATATTTCACTGAAATTTTGCGGAAATCTGTAGTGCCATTTTGAAAATATCATAAAAAAACGTCTGACCTCCCATAAGACCCAATGTAAAATTCAGCCCCGGGAGAACAGCTGATTTTTTCAGGGTCGTGGCCTCTATTTTTGTGTTGGCCTTGACTAGCCGCCCACTTGTGTTTTTATGCAAAAATTAACGTCAGTGTCAAAGTCAAAATGTGTTGTTTTTTGTCATCCCTAAAATTTTAGTAAGGCCCACAATTTAGAAACCGAATAGGTGACCCTATAACTCTAACATGTAGTGCCACCTTTTGACTGATATTTAAATACTTTACCTTGTTGTCATTTATTTAAAAAATTGCCCAAGTCGAATTTGTCGCCTTAAGTGAAATTATTAAAAATAAAAATATTAAAATTAAAGCGTTGGCAAGCGCGGAAGATTTTCAAATGAGTTCGCTAAGATCAGTTCAGTTTGAAGTGAACATTACTAAACCCCTGCAAAATCATCATCACTTGCCAGTGTGACAGGTTTCAAACTCACCCCGAATCAAGAAACGTCAAAAACAATTTGACAATAATTTGACCGGTTTTGTATACCAGAGATGTCGCACTTGTTTTTTAAACAGGGCCGGCTTTCAATAACAAAGTTTTATTTATACCTTTGTTTCGAATCTGGCGATAGCTATTTCAACCAAATCGTTTTGAGCAAGACACTTGAAATTTGATAGGTTTATATGGCGTTCTGGTGATAGTACATTACAATATGTTTTTTGTTAGTTTTTTGTTTCCCTTATATTTTTCCGTGGGTAGCTTGAAAGCTTAACCTTACGGGGGTCCAAGATCTAATGGACATACAAAAAACTCCTTTTTGTCCGATTAGCCATGAAACTTGTTTGATTTTTAAATTCACGGGTATGAAATTTCACGTTTGTTAGTATTATTTGGCTTAAAAATTCCGTTGATTGACGCTCACTGTCTTGATGACGGGTAAAAATGCAAAATGCGTTGATTCGGCCTGAAAAGACAAAGAGCTGTCGTAGGGCACGGACTATAGTTGTTTTCTTTTATTTGCATTCGATCTTTTCATTGATCGATATTGTATAGCAGGGTTTTTCCCTGCTTTTGGTTTTTTGTTTCTCTCGTATCTCGGTAGATGGCGCCTCTTGCTATAGTTCGCTCACTAATTACATTTAATTAGAGACAAAACCGTCTGATTAACGTCGCAAGATTTGTCACTTGACCAGCAGTGTTCTGAGGAGTCCCATAAGGACGAAACGGTTAACTGTCAACACTTATTAGGTATCCATTAGATCTTGGACCCCCGTGAGGTTAAGCTTTCAAGCTACCCACGGAAAAATATAAGGGAAACAAAAAACTCCTTTTTGCCCGATTAGCCATGAAACTTGTTTGATTTTTAAATTCACGGTTATGCAATTTCACGTTTGTTAGTATTATTTGGCTTAAAAGTTCCGTTGATTGACGCTCACTGTCTTGATGACGGGTAAAAATGCAAAATGCGTTGATCCGGCCTGAAAAGACAAAGAGCTGTCGTAGGTCACGGACTATAGTTGTTTTCTTTTATTTGCATTCGATCTTTTCATTGATCGATATTGTATAGCAGGGTTTTTCCCTGCTTTTGGTTTTTTGTTTCTCTCGTATCTCGGTAGATGACGCCTCTTGCTATAGTTCGCTCACTAATTACATTTAATTAGAGACAAAACCGTCTGATTAACGTCGCAAGATTTGTCACTTAACCAGCAGTGTTCTGAGGAGTCCCATAAGGACGAAACGGTTAACTGTCAACACTTATTAGGTGTCCATTAGATCTTGGACCCCCGTGAGGTTAAGCTTTCAAGCTACCCACGGAAAAATATAAGGGAAACAAAAAACTCCTTTTTGCCCGATTAGCCATGAAACTTGTTTGATTTTTAAATTCACGGGTATGAAATTTCACGTTTGTTAATATGTTTTTTATTACAAAGATATCAAACTGGCGGTTATTTTTATTTATATAACCAACTTGCCTTAATCTTGAATTTATGAATCGATATGTATCAAATTCGAACTTCGAGAATGAGGTGTTTAAGTACCTTGATTCTGATTTTTAAATCAAAATTTAAAAAAAAATTAACAACATTGTCGATCTCTTATTTATAAAACAATTTAGTTTAAATTTAAAACTTCGTAGTGCTTACGGTCACTCAATACAACTTTTTAGGCAAGCTTAAAAAAATCAAATATTATAAGGGATTTTTGACGAGAATGTACAGGATGGGCAAAATTCGATTATTATTATTTAGGTATTTCTAGCCAAGATACATAAAAGCGAGTAGACATTTCGTGGGTTCGATTTTCGAGAAGTCTTCAAATATCAAAACCACAAAAGGCCTTGTAGTTTTTTAGCTACGAAGGGATTTTTAAAAGTCTTCAAGTAGCATATAACTTTTTTATTTATAAAAATTTAATTTTACTTTTTTATAGAATTTTTAATAAAGATTCACCTGTAGAACTTAATTTCATCGGCCGGTTTTAGCATTTGAGATATTACATTAAGTTAAAAAATTTCCTATTGAATGGCCCTCATTTTATCAGCCTAAAATTTCCTTTAAAATAGCATCACTGAATATTAGATTTTTTTTTTATTTGTTTATTCTTCCATTGTTTTTATTAATTTTAAATAATGGAAGTGTCTAAAATAAATAATGAAAATAAATTATATAAAATAAAAAATATAAAAAAATACAAAGAATATAAAACTGATTTTATGTTTATCTCAAAAACTAAAAGTGACAGATAAAATTTAGTTTGATAGTTTGATTTTTCCAATTTTTTTGATATTTGAAAACGTCTCGAAAATTGAGCCCAGGACATTGTTTTTAACTTTATCGGCTAGAAATACCCAAAACCCACAAAAAACAACGAAATTGGCCCACACTGTGCATACCAAATTCGGAACTTAAAGTGTTTAAGGAAACTGATGTTTAACTTAAACTTTAAAAACTATTGGAGATATTCAAACTGAAAATCCCGCAGTGCAAAAGGTCAATTTTTCAGTTATTTTCTGAGGATCCACAGCGATTTTCATATGATAAGAAAAATCTTCAAATCGCGAGTTTCCCCTCAAATGACTAGTTTAAAAAAAATATATTTTCAAGCAACCAAAATAAGTATTTTATTTTGAGTTCACAATGTTGTGCCTACATGGGATTTCTAGAATCCAGATTATGATTTTAAGCTAGTAATTAATCCTATATCTCGCTCATTTCTTTTTTGGATAGCTTGGTACCAATTAACAATAGTCACTACGACATGACCATATGGTTAAATTTAAGGTTATTGTTATCATAAGCACCTTTGGTTGAAATAGAGTTAGACAGGTTAATACAGTTAAATTTTATATAGCTATTGCCGATAGCTGTTTTTTACATATAGTTTTTTTTTTATAACCAAAATACACATTTTTGTTTTTTTTATAAACTTGGGTGATGATTTGCGTCCAGAAGGGATAAATGGCTGGGTGTGAATAGACTAAAGTTTTGTTTGGTAATTCTACAGAATTACTGTACAGTATGTACAAATTTTGATGAAACTTTGGAATATTTAAATAGGGTGTTTTGATGGACCTGCTCAGAAAATAAACTTTTTTTGTTTTAATCCATGGAAAATGATTGAAACCATAGTTGTATTTTAAAGATTACTTCAAGTATACTGAATCTAACATTTCCTGGGTTAAGATTATTTTGTTTTTATGTTTTTTTTTCTAACCTCAATTCTCGACAAAACTATTACAACATATGTAAATTTTTTTTTTACTATTGTACATCCAAAGAAACAAGGTTCTAAACAGGAAGTATGTCTAATATATATGTATAGTATATATGTATAGTATATATGTATAGTATATATGTATAGTATGTTTTCACACAGGAAGTATGTCTCTTTTAAGTTATATTTGAACAGTACAATCTATAATTTTATTAATATCATATTTTTTACTACCTTTTTAAGAAACTGAATTTCAACAAAAAATTAATTTTTTTTTCTTGTTTATATTTGATCATTTGTTTTTTTTGTTTTTTTTCTGAAACAAAATAATTGTTGAAGGTTTGTAAACAAAAAGTAATCCTGATCTTTTATTTCGTTCCAGCATTGATACATTGGTAACATGGTGATAGTAAGAAAAATCTGTCACCATTGTTGTTAATTGTGTCAAAGTAAATAGAGGTTTATTATCACTTCAAAAATAGAAAATTGACAATATTTTCCTTAAAGGAACCTCACGACCCTCAATAGCTCTTCCTAGCCGAGGTAAATTTGAGGTATATTAAAACAACATCAATAATATACAAAAAGTTATATTATATGAAAAAATAATATAACAAACTTTGCAAACCACAGGGAGAGAGAGAGACATTATCATTGATTTTTTTAAAATCCCAACCATTGAACGTGGTCCTAACAAAAGCAAAGAATATATATAAATAAACCTAATTACGGACCTGTGTCCAGTTTTGCCATTCGATTATCTGATAAAAACAAAATTACCCAACTGTCACAAGGCAAATTTCAGTTGACAGCTAAATAAGTGTCATTTGTACATGGAAATTTTTGAATTTAGTATACAATACAATATAACAATCTAATGTGACAATTTTTAAACTGGATCTAATTTTATTGCACATATAACCTGCGGCTGAAACATACTTCTCGGAGGAATCGACTTAAGACAGTTATACGCAACTTTCAAGTATATGCTCGTCATTTCATGTTTAAGTAGCTCGTCAAGTGATGCTCGGGATCGTGCTGGTACAGCCATAGGAGAGGACTCTGATACTGACACCCTTGCAGTACGAAGGCTTCGATCCAATTCCTCTTCTAAATTCGAAGGTGATGGTTCGCGTCCTGTTATCAGATGAGATAAAGGTGCATTATCCTCTTATGTCGAGTTCCGCAAATCCTGCGGATCCCGCACGGATAATCCTGCAACGTTGGTCTCGCAAAATTCCTGCGGGATCCCGCATTTGCGGGATCCAGCATTTGCGGGATTGGATTCCCTATAACCAACTACGACTAGTCGTTACAAGTAGATTTAGCAGTTGGGGGTTTTTTTATTATTATTATTTTTTTATTTCCTACTTTTAGGTTTAATTCTTATTCAGCCTTATAAAAAGCACTATGCATTTATTATTCATTTAGCGTTACCCAAAAAATACCTGTAGATTTTCTACGGACGCGAACAGTGTTACCTTACATTAAGTGAAGGTGGGGGAGGAGAGAGAGAGGAGGGAACTAGTAAAATGGTGTTGAAAAAATTTTTAAGCGTGTGCAGAAATAATTTTTAAAATCGCCATATATTTAATACAATTATGCGAATATGGTTTTTAAGAGGGTGGGGGGAATGACAGGATGGAAGATGGGTGGGAACAGGAAGGACTACAAAGTTATTACAGCAAATTAGAGGACATTTGCAATGGATTATCAAAGGCATTTCATTAAAATCGCCTGAAATTTAGCTAATTTTTATGCCTTAAAGCCGACATCATGTGACAAAATAGCGACTGACGACCGCCATATTGACCCTATTTAAAAAATAAAGCCTATACCACCTTCTGGATCAGAAGCAATTCAACGACACCTTTTTCGTCAAAATCGATTCAGCCGTTTAGCCTCTAGCGCGACACAAACATACATACAGTGTACTCCGGTTATGACGTACCCTCAAGGGACCAGAAAATATGTACTTTATAAGCGGACGTACGTTATAAACAACACAATTAAAAAGAAAACTATTATGGCCGGACCAATGCAATATGCACGTAATAAGCGAAAGTACGTTATAAAGTTACGTTTTTGTCAAAAGTTACGTTTTTGTCAGAGGTGACAACACATATGTTTTCTTATCAATAAGGCGCTGACTGTGACGTAGCACGGCACCCCGACACAAAATATGATTCCGGAACGTACCACCAACTAATCTAATCGTGTCATTGACTGAACTTACACATTATTATCTGATTATTCACCATCTCTTTTTAAACTAATGTATTAGTAAGGGCGCTTAATAATATTAAACAAACGTGAGTTTAATAACAAAACAGTGGTCTACTCGTTTTATTTACTAAACTCACACATTGTCATTCAGCTACTTACTCTCTCTTTTTAACTCAAAGTATTGGGACGGGCGCACTCAATCTAAAACAGTCATCCCATTTTGACAATCAACGTCAATCGATTTCTGATGCACACAGTGGGCTCGCGGACCTAATTTTTGGCCAAAAAGGATTAAATTAAAAACATACTGAAACTTCTTAACACCTTTACTAAAACGAGTAGATAGTACAGCAGGCCTTGAAAAAGCTATGATTTAATTGACATAACTCAGTTGTTTTTTAGAAGTGTCATTTTTCTTTTCAAAGGAACGCGTTAAAGTACCATATTTGTATGGCGGTTTGATCCAGATTTTAAGCCATTTTACGACAATATTTTATGTTGCATAAAATTCGCATAAAATAAAACTTGTAAGAAGAGGTAGGGGAAAGGGGGGCAAAATGGGTTTTGCGGGTAAAATGGGATATCGCAGTTTTAAGTAAATTGCGCAAAAATAAAACTTTCTAATATTAGATGTTTTATCCTTATGACTGGTTCAACTCTCTGCAATATGATTGGTGCCGGTCGGTTGAGCTTAAGTTCGTTTTCGCTCAACATGTGATGTTCTGCGCTGTTTATTGTTAAAATAGCTTGCGCATTTTGTGATTGTAAGTACATTTTTTACAGACTTTTTAATATTTTGTTTACATTGAACAATTAGTGGGTCTACGTATTATTATTCATAATTAAACGCATCGCCCGTAAAATAAGTCTTTTACTCGGTGGTTTGGGCCAAAACGGGGTTTTTTCATGGGGGCAAAATGGGGTACCTTCCCTATAAAAAATAATGGATTCAATAGCATTAAAAAGTATTCAGTTTTTATACCTTTTAATAGCTATGTATCCTGCTTAATTCCCTGAGCAGAGGATAGGTATTCAGAATTTATTCCAACCAATACTTTTTTATCCAAAACTGTTTTGGTTACATGTATATACCCATCGAGGTAGAATAAAGGGAGCTGACATGACGTAATTTACATGTACCCCCTTCGGCCATATTGTTTAGACACTTCTGTCATCGCGATCGATCAGATCGATCGAGCTTTATTTTCATTTAAATTGCGTTTTCTTAAAGATTCGAGTGGCATTTTTGCTAGTTTTTTTAAAAACGAACATTGTGTTTTGTGCTTTACGTAGTTATGGTAGCAGAAGCAGTGTAGATTAGAAGATATCAAAAGGAATAACATTTCATAGGTGAGTATAAACAATAAACAGAACCGTACTTGTGTTTTTATGGAACAAAAATTTTGAAAAATAGTTCTCTAGCTTAACTAAAGCTTACAACCGGTACACATTCTACCCTACTCTATAGCCAAACTTTTTTCTTTGGCGCTGGCCCCCCCCTTTTTGAATTAACGAATTGGTTGCGCCGGCCTGTCCACGAATATAGAAACAAACTGTATTTTTACTACAATAAAACAAATTTTATTAAAACTAATATATTATATCAGGACTCCCGCGCCTTCCCCCCCCCCCAATATTGGTCGGGGCCCCCTGATTTGGGAACCACTGCTCTAAAGATACCCAACCAAGAAACACAAGGCTGGCGGATCAGAATCAGCCCCTAGTCGCGTGTCTGAGCGCTCAAAAACGCCACTTTTGCGAAAATTGCGATTAAAATACTTTATAACTCAAACAAAAACATAAAACTTTTGTATTTAGATACCGAATTTCGATATCTCTAGAACAAAGAATAGATAAATGAATGTTATTTATTTGACTTTTTCAGATTTCCTAAAGATGTATCTCGTCGTGAAGCAGTTTGGTGTCATACAATCAAGAAGAAATTATTTCCAGTGTGCTGCACACTGCTTTTTAATAACCGCATCGTAGTCCGGGCCCTAGCGTCAAAATTTGGCCTTCGTGGGCGTTTTGATGAAGATTTTACAACACCAGTTTTAATCGAATACTAATAATTCCACCAACTGACCAGTTGACAGACCCAAAATGGTCTTAGTCAAAAAGCAAGGTTAGAGTGTCAAAATATTTTTTAATTTCTAAACGGTTTAAGCTATAGTAATGAAATTTGGCAGGCACATTGGCCTTCACGCACTAGCTTTTTGTCAAGAAAAATTATATATTTTGCCCCTAGGGTGCGAAAGGGGGCAAAATGTGTTTTAAGATTATGCCTTATATCTTCTAAACTATTGCACCTTTACAACTATGTCATCAAATTGGTAGGCCATACAATTACCCACAGGTTTGCCATATAAGAAAAATCGCGGCCATCTAGGTAGAGCCAATTTTTTTTTAATTTAAATTTAAAAAAGGTTAGTTGACATACTCTGCCCTATGTCAGTTTTGCACCTAACGGTAATTTTGTATACTTTATACTTTCCCTCGGATCCTAGGGGCTTTAAGGAGTCAATATCTTATGTTGAACCCACCGAAAAATTAGAAAATCACTTATTCAAGATATTTTATTGGGTCCGGCACATATCACAAAATATAAAAATTTTCATATTTAGAGGCCCCTACATAGATGATACATTTTAAAGTTCAAGCAATTTTATCAAATTAAATTAAAAAAAAATAATTTTTGTGGCAATTTATATCGGACTATGGGTATTGATCCATTACCTGTGATAAAAAATTATCTTAATGGCCCCTAGGGGATGTCAGGGGTACAATATATTTTTAGACTATCCCATTTATTTTTCAAGCTACTGCACCTGCACAACTAGGTCTCACTAAATTAGAGGATTAGATACTATGTGCGGTGGGTCAAAACAGGATATGAGCCACTTACGGCCCCTAGGAACCGGGGGCAATGTAAAATTAGGAAGCAGTCAATCGCAACCGTTTGGTGCAAATTCGCTGACAGCGCAGTGTATAAGTCAATTAAGTTTTTTGATTGTAAATTACAAAAATTTTTCGTGGCCTCGAAACAGCTTCGAAATTTATTATACATAGCCGTGTGGGTAATTGTATGAGCTATTAATGTATGAAATCAAATCGTTCGCCTCTCCCCTGGCCCCCCATACGACACGCCACTGGCTCAGAATTAAAAAAAAATTGGCACCTAACCTTACTTTTTGATTAAGATAATTTTGGGTCTGTTAACAGGTCAGGCAGTGTTGGTGGGATCATTAGTAGTCAACTCAAACAACGTATAATGATTTACAATGATAGAAGTCGCTGTTACTTTTCAAAACCAAATATTACCGCGGCAAAATAAAATCTCATACGGCACATTTTGATTAGGAAAGTGACTATTAATGAGTTAATATTATTGGTACATAATTTTTTATTAAAAGTAAAAAATTTATCTTATCATAAATTCATAATTTTTATCCCTAAACATAATTTTTTATAAAAAAAAAAATTATCTTATCATAAATTCATAATTTTTATCCCTAAACATAATTTTTTATTAAAAGTAAAAAAAAAATATCTTATCATAAATTCATAATTTTCATCTCTAAATTAATAAACATCAATTTTTCACAAACATAAGTATTACCCTTCTCGATATCCCTTGTAGAGAAGAAGCTGAAATCTTGTATTAAAAAGAAATGTAAACAAATGTATTGAGTGCAGCCCTGTTAAGCAGACATATTGGTACAACTCTAAGCCACGCCTATGGGTCCCGTTTTCTGTCGCATTATACAAATGCTTGGAGCGGCTCCCCTTTATTCTACCTTGATGTATATACCAAATTCTGAATTCATTTTTTATACATTTAAATACTTCTCAATATCTTTTGAAACCTATCCATTTAAATGACTTTTTATGAATTCATTATTTATACCGTTGAATACTTTTCAATACCTTCCTTTATCAATACAATTGAATGACTTTTCAAGTATTAATTTTCTATATATTTGAATACATATTTATACACTTTAAAGCAATCCAATTAAATATCTTTTTATGTAATCATTATTTATACCAATGAATACTTTTTAATTCCTTCCTTCATCTCAATACAACGAATGAACATAAAATGATTCATTTTTAATACATCTGAATACATACTAATACGCTATAAAACAATCCATTTAAATGACTTTTTATGAATTCATTATTTATCCCGTTGAATACTTTTCAATACCTTCCTTTATTAATACAATTGAATGAACTTTTCAAGTATTCATTTTCTATATATTTGAATACATATTTATACTCTTTAAAGCAATCCAATTAAATACCTTTTTATGTAATCATTATTTATACCAATGAATACATTTTAATTCCTTCCTTTCTCAATACAACCGAATAAACATAAAAGGATTCATTTTTAATACATCTGAATACATACTAATACGCTATAAAACAATCCATTTAAATGACTTTTTATGAATTCATTATTTATACCGTTGAATACTTTTTAATACCTCCCCAATTGAATGAACTTTTCAAGTATTCATTTTCTATATATTTGGATACATATTTATACTCTTTAAAGCAATCCAATTAAATACCTTTTTATGTAATCATTATTTATACCAATGAATACTTTTTAATTCCTTCCTTTCTCAATGCAACCGAATAAACATAGAAGGATTCATTTCTAATACATTTGAATACATACTAATACGCTATAGAACAATTCATTTAAATCGCTTTTTATGAATTCATTATTTATCCCGTTGAATACTTTTCAATACCTTCCTTTATCAATACAATTAAATGCACTTTTCAAGTATTCATTTTCTATGTATTTGAATACATATTTATACCCTTTAAAGCAAAACAATTAAATACCTTTTTATGTAATCATTATTTATACCAATGAATACTTTTGATTCCTTCCTTCATCTCAATACAACCGAATAAACATAAAATGATTCATTTTTAATACATCTGAATACATACTAATAAGCTATAAAACAATCCATTTAAATGACTTTTTATGAATACATTCCCACATAGCATTAAAAGAACATTCAAATGCTTTGTATATCCTTTTTAGGTACTTTAAAGAATATTCTTTTAGTGATATGCTTAGCATATTTTGAAAAGAAGATTCACATCCCAAGTATATGATATGATATACTGTAAAGGATCTTCTTTTAGGAATCAGCATACCATATTCTTGGCATATACCATGTGAGAATGTTTCACTTTAGTTCATCCATAGTATATACCAGTTATGAACGTGCCAAGAATATTCTGAGATTAACATGCTAAGAATATTCCGGAATGCACTAGAAAATACACATATATTTTAATAATATTCATGGCATGAATACATTCTACAAAAAACACTACAATATTCTTTAAACATTTTTGAATAATAAAACTGTACAAAAATATTGCTTTTTAGAGAATTGGTAATTTTAATTATAGGTATCTTGTGTAAAGAATATTCTAAAAATTCCAAATTTAAATGATAATTAAATACCTGTTGAAAATTGCTAAAATTCTTATAACTGGGCGATTTTTTCTCAAAATTATGACGTCACAGCCGAGATCATTTTTACAAATTTTGATTGAATAACTTTTTCAATCAACGATGTGATTGCGTGTCAAACTGTTTAAGAAATTTATAAAATTTATTCCAGGGTTCCTAATTTGGTCATAATCAGTGGCGTATATAGAAAAAAGCTTCGGGGTGGGCCCGAGACAGTTTTGGGCGTATATGAGGGGGGGCCCGGGCCCCCCCGTAGCTAAGATTTTTTAAATATTTTCCACATATTTCATGAATACAAACATAAAATAGCATAAACTACGGCCTCATGGGTTCTCGCCCCCCCCCCCCAAAATGGCTCTGGTACAAAATAGCGCAGGACAAAATAGCGCAGGACAAAATAGCACAGGACAAAATAGCGCAGGACAAAATAGCGCGGGACAAAGTAGCCCGGGACAAAATAGCGCAGGACAAAATAGCGCAGATCTCAAAAAGATACTAAACCTAACCTTACTTGGTTAGTTTAATATACAGTCAAGGCCTAACCTTATCACTCAAACTGCACTAGCCGAAGTGGATCAGGGGCCGAGGATAGGTTAGGTTAGTATCCCAACCTGACCCGGTTAGGTTGGGATACTAACCTAACCTATCCTCGGAGATACTAAAAAAATAACCTAACCTTACTTAGTTAGTTTAATAAACAGTGAAGGCCTAACCTTATCACTCAAACTGCCCCAGCCGAAGTGGACCAGGGGCCGAGGATAGGTTAGGTTAGTGTCCCAACCTGACCCGGTTAGGTTTATTTACAAAAAAAAACTTACCTGATCTGTTCAGGCAAGTTTTTTTTTTGTAAAAAAACTTAACCGGGTCAGGTTGGGATACTAACCTAACCTATCCTCGGCCCCTGGTCCACTTCGGCTGGACAGGGCAAATCGACTTGGGATTTATGACGTGCGCTATTTTGACATGCGCTATTTTGTCCTGCGCCATTTTGTCCTGCGCTATTTTGTCCTGCGCCATTTTGTCCTGCGCTATTTTGTCCTGTGCTATTTTGTCCTGCGCCATTTTGTCCACGCTATTTTGTCCTGCGCTATTTTGTACCAGAGCCCCCAAAACTGTGTTGTTTTTCTATATACGCCACTGCCGTATTTTATGTTTTTATTAATGAAATATGTGGAAAAAACCAAAAAAAATCTTCACATCGGGGGGAGCCATTCGGAATCCTTTAAAAATAGTGTCACTTTTTCAAATTTTATTTTATTAATTTTTGAGCGGCTCCTCTTTGAATACACCATAGACATGGTGGTGTTATTCATATTGGTTGGGTGACCACGTCCTTATTTACCTAATCTGTGGTTATGTCAATATTTGCGTGCTAAAATCAATGAAATTGAATGTTTTTCAGTTTGTCCATTATTACTCTAAGGTTTTTCCTTTTTCTTGAGTTTTCAATTTGGTCTTTGCTCCTTTGCTTGTGTTTTTTGGATTGCCAGATCGGTTTGGCCAGGTACGTTGTTTTAAATTTCATTTCGAATCCGTGTGTTCTGTAAGGCCCCTACTTAGAAAGGAGGGTAGTTAAGTGCCTATTTATAAACTAGATGTATAAGAGAAATCAGAAAGGTTCTTAGCAGTCAATTTTACCATAAATTGGTTGACAAATACAAATATTATTTTAGTTCTGGAGTGTTTTATATAAAAGCATTTTTAATTTTTTTTTATTTAATA
Organism: Aspidapion aeneum; assembly: GCA_963576565.1. Taxonomy (NCBI): domain Eukaryota; kingdom Metazoa; phylum Arthropoda; class Insecta; order Coleoptera; family Brentidae; genus Aspidapion; species Aspidapion aeneum. The sequence goes on from OY755038.1 coordinate 148,104,303, forward strand.
AATTTTGAGAAAAATTATATTAAAAAGTTTTCTTTTAACTTGAATCTTTACCTAACTTTTTAAATCTTGCAACAGATATTTTTTATACTTCTCAGTGAGCTAGAGACTTTTGGTAGGTGATTATTGCTTAAAACATTAGCTTAGAACAAGTCAAGTCATAAGTTTTGTTTTAATAGGGACATTCCAGTGAACTTCCTCTCACAGTACGCGTTATATGAGACCATTTTTTCCATTTGGTAGAGGTTCAAGGATGATTCATGATTCATATGTGAGTGGGCCTTGGAGCCCTTCTACTGCGACTACTATCGGGTCTATTGTGGCTCAGCTTCAAGGATAGTGTTTATATGGATTTTAAATCAAGGATAGTATTTATGGTGCCATTTTGCTAAGGATGTTTTTCAGCTAAGTGAATAGAAATTATGAATTAAAGGTTGGTTAATTTGAATCTGTCCTCTTCTTTATTATTTTTTTGCACCATAAATAGCAGAACATAAATAAGAAACTATATAATATGTATACTTATATATAAATAGGAAACTAGCAGTTAGAAAATTGTTTAAAAGGAGAGTTTTAAGAGAAGCTTTGAACTTAATCCAGAGAAATTTTTCAGTTAAGAATTAACCGTAAAAATCTCCTGTTTAACAGTTTTTTGAAAACTGCTAGTTTCTAATATATTAAGGTGTTCTGCTAATTATGGTACCCCCTGTATAAATTGTATACATGGGTAGGATAGAAGAAATAAGAACAAAAGTTTTTTGGAGTTATTGCCAATCTATAAATAGAAACATTTTTCTAGGTTAGGTATTTGGTTGGTGTTATTATTTTTTTTTTTGTTTAACTAGGTACTTATAGGGCTGTCTAGCAAAACATATGATCCAATCTAAGATATCTTCCGTAGGACAAACAAACTGATTTCTCATAAGCCGTAATGTTAACAAAAACGTAAATTGTACAAAAACAGCAAGAGATTGAGTCTCAAAAAATATTCAGTTTTAAGAACGGATCCTTTGTGCATATGGGAAAATGTAAATTTTAGAGGTATTAAAATGTATTTATTCTGTATACTTAAAAGGGGATTCAAAAGGATAATTATTTAATGGATTGGAGGGTATTAAAAAAACCCTTAATGGTATAGAAATGGATTCTTTTTGAATGACACAAAGTGTATTGAAATTGATGAAATGTTCATATACTTTTTAATGACAATTTAATACACCTTTTCAAATCCTTTTTTTGGATAAGAAAGAATTGAAAATGTGAATTTGGGAGATATTAAAATGTATTAGGGCAGTTCTTCAGAAAACCTGTGAAACAGTGTCACAGGGGTAAATATCTCATTTTTTGAAGCAAAAACCTACTTTTTAATTTAAAATAGGATAAAATGCAATCTAATTTGCTACCTCACCAAAAAAAGAAAAAAATATTTTAATTATTAAGGATTTTTACTGTATTAACAGTAGCTGAGGTCTCAGGCTTTGTTAATGTCACAACCCCAAGGTGAGCACATTCCGACTTATTTTTTAAAGTTATGGTTAATGATTTAGATTAATATAGTTAAGTTCTAACAAGATCAACTCAAAAAAAAACTATTTTGAGCCAAAATAATAATATTCAACGAAAGACACTCTGATTTTTTTAAATTAATATTGTTGTCCCCCTCCCCTCTTTGCATCAGCTTTGTTACCAATTTTTAAATCGCACTAAAATCCATATATGGCAACACAAGCAGCCGCCATTGCCTTGTTCCGTTTACTTTAGTCACATTCTTCGCTGTCAAGAAGCAGGTGGACGCTGTGAAGTGTTGGTGTTTTATTTTTTAATTTTGAAGTGACAAAACAGGTAAGTGACAAGCACACTTTCTCAACTTTGTTGTCAAGTTCCTGACAATACAAAAAATGTCTTAAATAATCTAAATGTGACTAAATAATGCGCAAAACGTAATAAAAAACAGGGCAAAAAAACCGATCCCAACATTTTGTTTTCAGGGAGTTAGGCGGGAAATATGAATAGATTCTTCAGTTCCGTTAATATCAGCTTTGTTAATACTGGTGGTAACAAAGCTGAGGATGTGTTAACAAAGTTGAATATTATAGTATAATTTACTGAAAAAGCTTAGGTAGCAAAAAAATAAAAAGTATTTTCGAATTATTGGGGTCAATTATTAGGCAGAAACGACAGTTGAAACGTTTCGGCCCTTTTCGTTAACACAAAAAGTCAATTAACGGTAGCTTGGTCTGGGTTTACTTACCATTGCATTTCTTTGCTAGTTATAGTAAATTAACATTTTTTCAAACAATAATAAATGTAATAACATATCTTATCAAAAAATCATGGTCAAAATTACAGTCGAACCTCTATAACTCGAACTTCAAGGGACAACCAAATCAGTTCGAGTTATGGAGAGTTCGACTTATAGAAATTCGAGTTAAAGAGGTTAAAATTCATATAAAAAGTGCAGAACTTAGATTAATAAATTTGTTAGTCTGAGGTGCAGAACCACTTAAAAGGTTCGAGTTATAGAGGTTCGAGTTAGAGAGGTTCGACTGTATTACAAGGCGGTCATCGCTTTTATTATTATGACATCGGAATACCAACAAATTAATTTTTAACTTTTTAGTGAATTTTATAAAAGCTTAAAAAATAGGTACATTTTTTTGACATATAAACTTTTTTATAAACATTAATTTTTTGATTTCTAGAAAAATGGCAAAAAAAAGAAAGACACAAAAAAAGGTGCAGATGAAAAAAAAGCAAAATCTAGAGAATGTATGATGGGGATCATGGAACACTTGTTCCTTATCAGAACATGTTCCAGACGGTGATCATTCGTACCCTTGTGATCGACGTTGGAGAGAGTGAAAACCAAACAGTTTTAACAAGTTCCCAACAAAAGCATCAAACCATCAGTATAATTTAATACGGGCAGGAGTATTTTCCCTCTGAGTAGTTGTTTCTGTTGGTTTCACACAACTTATGCTCTACACGGAGCTATCGCCTACATTCACCTGAGGATGGCCCAAAAGGCCGAAACCGGACGTGGATTGGCATGGATCACTTGTTCCTGATTGTCAGAACGTGTTCCAGACGGGGATCATTCGTATCCATGTGATCGACGTTGGAGAGAGTGAAAACCAAATAGTTTTAACAAGTTCCCAACGAAAGCATCAAACCATTATCTGTAGATTAACTTTTTATATTGTTGCTCATTTAAGATTTAAGTGGTTTAAGAAGAGATTAAAAATTTGAAAATAATAGGTTTTAGGTTTTTTGTTCATTATACAGTCGAACCTCTATAACTCGAACCTGAAGGGACAACCAAAACAGTTCGAGTTATGGAGAGTTCGAGTTATAGAAGCTTGAGTTACATAGGTTAAAATACATGTAAAAAGTGCAGGGACCACTTCAAAGGTTCGAGTTATAGAGTGGTTCGAGTTATAGAGGTTCGAGTTAGAGAGGTTCGACTGTAATTATTTTTGTTTATTTGGTAGTAGTAGTTTTTTAAAATTAGTTATGAGAAATTTAAATACAATAAGCTTTGCAATATATATTTTCTAAGTAATTTATCAGCTTTGTTAACTTGACCTCAGTTTCGTTAATATACTTTTTTTTAAAATTGTTCTATTTTTGCTGTGTTTTTTGATAAAAAGTAGTTTTTTTTCTTTTGTTATGACTTTTTTATGTAAAATTTGTTCACTACATATATTTTCTAAGTAATTTATCAGCTTTGTTAACATAACCTCAGCTTTATTGAATCACTTTTTCTTATTTTTACTTTTTGTCCAAAAATATACATTTTTTTTTCTGGGAAACATACTCTATGCAAAATATTAAAGCATTTTCTTTTTAACAGACAATAAAAAGTTTATTTTTTAATATTATATTTTTCAAAAAAAAGGGAAGCTCATTTCACAGGTTTTCTGAAGAACTGCCCATTAATTCTGTATACTTAAAAAGGGACTTAAAATGATAAATAGTTTATGGATTGGAGAGAATTCAAAATAAAAACCCTTAATAGGATAGAAATTGATTCCTTTTGAATGTCACAAAGTGTATTGAAATGGATGAAATGTTTGTCTACTTTTTAATGCCAATTTATTATGCCTTTTCAAATCCTTTTTTGGATAAGAAAAGATTCAAAATATAGATCTAGGAGGTATTAAAATGTATTCATTCTGCATACTTAAAAGGGGATTTAAAAGGATAAGTAATTTTATTATTATTTTTTTTTGAATGCCACAAACTGTATTGAAATGGATGGAATGTTTATATACTTTTTAATTCTAATTGCATACGCTTTTTGAAATCCTTTTTTTGGATAAGACAGGATTAAAAATGTAGATCTCGAAGGTATTAAAATGTATTCATTCGGTATTCTTGAAAGGGGATTCAAAAGGTTAAAGATTTTATGGATTAAAGGGGATTAAAAATAAAACCCCCTAATGACATAGAAATGGATTCCTTTTTTTGGATAAGACAGGATTGAAAATGTAAATTTCGGAGGTATTAAAATGTATTTATTCTGTATACTTGGAAGAGGATTCAAAAGGATAATTATTTTATGGATTGAAGGGGATTAAAAAAACCCTTAATGGTATAGAAATGGATTCTTTTTGAATGACACAAAGTGTATTGAAATGGATGGAATGTTTATATACTTTTTCATGACAACTTAATACGCCTTTTCAAATCCTTTTTTCGGATAAGAAAGAATTGAAAATGTGAATTTCGGATGTATTAAAATGTTATAATTCTGTATACTTAAAAGGGGACTTAAAAGGATAAATAGTTTATGGATTGAAGAGAATTCAAAATAACAACCCTTAATGGGATAGAAAGGGATTCCTTTTGAATGCCACAAAGTGTATTGAAATGGATGAAATGTATTCATTCTGTATACATGAAAGGGGATTCATAAAGATTTTATGGATTAAAGGGGATTAAATATAAAACCCCTTAATGACATAGACATGGATTTCTTTTGAATGCCAAAAAGTGTATTCAAATGAATGGAATATTTTTATACTTTTTAATGAAAATTTAATACACCTTTTCAAATCCTTTTTTTGGATAAGAAAGAATTGAAAATGTGAATTTGGGAGGTATTAAAATGTATTAATTCTGTATACTTAAAAGGGGACTTAAACGGATAAATAGTCTACGGATTGGAGAGAATTCAAAAACCCTTAATGGGATAGAAATGGATTCCTTTTGAATGTTACAAAGTGTATTGAAATGTATGAAATGTTTGTTTACTGTTTAATGCCAATTTAATACGCCTTTTCAAATCCTTTTTTTGAATAAGAAAGGATTCAAAATGTAGATCTAGGAGGTATTAAAATGTATTCATTCTTCATACTTAAAAGGGGATTTAAAAGGATAAGTAGTTTACGGATTGAAGGGGATTAAAAATAACAATTCAACTTTTGAATTCCACAAAGTGTATTAAAATGGATGGAATGTTTATATACTTTTTAATGCTAATTGCATACGCTTTTTGAAATCCTTTTTTTGGATAAGTAAGGATTGAAAATGTAGATATCGAAGGTATTAAAATGTATTCATTCTATATTCTTGAAAGGGGATTCAGAAGGTTAAAGATTTTATGGATTAAAGGGGATTAAAAATAAATCCCCTTAATGACATAGAAATGGATTGCTTTTGAATGCCAAAAAGTGTATTGAAATGAATGGAATGTTTATATACTTTTTAATGACAATTTAGTACGCCTTTTCAAATTCTTTTTTCGGATAAGAAAGAATTGAAAATGTGAATTTTGAAGGTACTAAAATGTATTAATTCTGTATACTTAAAAGGGGACTTAAAACGATAAATAGTTTATGGATTAAAGAGAATTTAAAATAACAACCCAATAATAATGAAATAGAAATGGATTCCTTTTGAATGTCACAAAGTGTATTGAAATGGATGAAATATTTGTATACTTTTTATTGCCAATTTAATACGCCTTTTTAAATCCTTTTTTTAGATAAGAATGGCGTGAAAATGTAGATCTAGGAGGTATTAAAATGTATTAATTCTGCATACTTAAAAGGGGATTTAAAAGGATAAGTAGTTTATGGATCGGAGGGGATTAAAAATAAAAACCCTTAATGAGATAGAAGGGGATTCCTTTTGAATGCCACAAAGTGTATTGAAATGGATTAAATGTATACATTCTGTATACATGAAAGGGGATTCAAAAGGATAAATATTTTATGGATTAAAGGGGATTAAACATAAAATCCCTTAATGACATAGAAATGGATTCCTTTTGAATGCCAAAAAGTTTATTAAAATGGATGGAATATTTTTATACTTTTAATGACAATTTAATACGCTTTTTCAAAACCTTTTTTTGGATAAGAAAGAATTGAAAATGTGAATTTCGGAGGTATTAAAATGTATTAATTCTGTATACTTAAAAAGGGACTTAAAAGGATAAATAGTTTATGGATTGGAGATAATTCAAATTAAAAACCCTTAATGGGATAGAAATGGATTTCTTTTGAATGTCACAAAGTGTATTGAAATGGATGAAATGTTTGTATACTTTTTAATGCCAATTTAATATGCCTTTTCAAATCCTTTTTTGGATAAGAAAGGATTGAAAATGTAGATCTAGGAGGTATTAAAATGTATTCATTCTGCATACTTAAAAGGGGATTTAAAAGGATAAGTAGTTTAGGGATTGTAGGGGTATCAAAATAAAAAGCCTTAATGAAATAGAAAGGGATTCCTTTTGAATGCCACAAAGTGTATTGAAATGGAATGTTTATATACTTTTTAATGCTAATTGCATACTTTTTTAAATCCTTTTTTTGGATAAGAAAGGATTGAAAATGTAGATCTAGGACGTATTAAAATGTATTCATTCTGCATAATTAAAAGGGGATTTAAAAGGATAAGTAGTTTATGGATTGCAGGGAATTAAAAATAAAAACCCTTAATGAGATAGAAAGGGATTCCTTTTGAATGCCACAAAGTGTATTGAAATGGATGGAATGTTTATATACTTTTTAATGACAATTTAATTCGCCTTTTCAAATCCTTTTTTCGGATAAGAAAGAATTGAAAATGTGACTTTTGGAGGTATTAAAATGTATTAATTATGTATACTTAAATGGGGACTTAAAAGGATAAATAGATATGGATTGAAGAGAATTCAAAATAACAACCCTTAATGGGATAGAAATGGATTCCTTTTGAATGTCACAAAGTGTATTGAAATGGATGAAATGTTTGTATACTTTTTAATGCCAATTTAATACGCCTCTTCAAATCCTTTTTTTGGATAAGAAAGGATTGAAAATGTAGATCTAGGAGGTATTAAAATGTATTCATTCTGCATTCTTAAAAGGGGATTTAAAAGGATAAGTAGTTTATGGATTGCAGGGAATTAAAAATAAAAACCCCTAATGAGATAGAAAGGGATTCCTTTTGAATGCCACAAAGTGTATTGAAATGGATGGAATGTTTGTATACTTTTTAATGCCAATTTAATAAGCCTTTTCAAATCCTTTTTTTGGATACGAAAGGATTGAAAATGTAGATCTAGGAGGTATTAAAATGTATTCATTCTCTATTCTTAAAAGGGGATTCAAAAGGTTAAAGATTTTATGGATTAAAGGGGATTAAAAATAAATCCCCTTAATGACATAGAAATGGATTCCTTTTAAATGCCAAAAAGTGTATTGAAATGGATGGAATGTTTATATACTTTTTAATGCTAATTGCATACGCTTTTTGAAATCCTTTTTTTGGATAAGAAAGGATTGAAAATGTAGATCTCGAAGGTATTAAAATGTATTCATTCTCTATTCTCAAAAGGGGATTCAAAAGGTTAAAGATTTTATGGATTAAAGGGGATTAAGAATAAATCCCCTTAATGACATAGAAATGGATTCCTTTTGAATGCCACAAAGTGTATTGAAATGGATGGAAGGTTTATATACTTTTTTTTGCTAATTGCATACGCTTTTTGAAATCCTTTTTTTGGATAAGAAAGGATTGAAAATGTAGATCTCGAAGGTATTAAAATGTATTCATTCTCTATTCTTAAAAGGGGATTCAAAAGGTTAAAGATTTTATGGATTAAAGGGGATTAAAAATAAATCCCCTTAATGACATAGAAATGGATTCGTTTTGAATGCCAAAAAGTGTATTGAAATGGATTTACTTTGAATGCCAAAAAGTGTATACGAAAGGATAGAATGTTTCAAAATGGATTTATTTTGTATGCCAGGATCTGTATTGAAATGAATTAAAAATTTGTTATCCATTTTAATACTTAACACTTTCTATCCCCCAAAGGTCAGAAAAAGGATTTCAAAAAGCGGATAGAAAATGGATTCATTTTTTTTAATCCTTTTTTATCCATTTTTTTTATAGGGTTGTTATACCTAGGAACCCATACCCCATTTTGCCCAAAAAAAAAATTGTTTTTTGATAGCATCACTGAAAGTCGTATTTTATGTTGTCTTTGCAAAAAATTGACGCAAAATTCGTGTAGGAGAGTCGACAGCGATGTCTTGGTCGCTGTTTATTTATAAATTTTGTAGTTACTAAATTTAATTATTATAAATGTATTTACATTATATTACAACTTTTTATTTTGTAAATAAGTATTTTTAACTTGTTTAGTATTTTAATAAATAAAACTAGTAAATAAAAATATTGATTCTAAATTACACAACCGCCCGCCCGTTTCGCCACCCCATTTTACCAAAGACAACTTCTAAATAGTTTAAACTGAAAACTAAAACATAAAGATAACGTATCTAGCCAACTTAATTCCAAATGACGAACGCAATGGTGACCATTTAATAGGAGAAAAAAGCCTATAAAATTAAGTATCCCATTTTACCCCTCTTTTCCCTAATTAGACTAGAAACTGTACATTTTGATTCCAATTTTGATGTGCAGACAGGTCAGACAATGGTTTTTGCGTGGAAAATGTCGGACAAATATTTTGCTTCCCTCATCAACCATGTTTTAAAAATTTTTATTTTTATAAAGAGTATATATACATATTTTTCAAAAATTTTACTTCAAAATCTGCTGCCACAAGTATGAACGATATTATTAGTTGACTAAAAATGGATTTCTTCGAGAAAAACTCAAACTCAAAAAAAAGCATGTCAGTTTTTGTCTATTATTTTTAAAGCACTTTAGGCTAAATAGAACGAATAAACATAGAAAAATATATAATAAAAAATATAAATAATGTATAAAAAAATTAAAAGTTAAAAATAATAAAAAAATTATGTTCAGTTTCAAAAATCAAATAAAAAGATGGTCACTCCATAATAAAAATCAACTCCAATATCTCAAAAATAGGTGGATTGTTTATGAAATAAAAAATAGGTCAAAACTTTTAAGGTAAACGGTTCTATTTCAAATCATCAGCAGTTTACCAAACCTGACTTTTAACAAACTAGTATAAAAAAGTGGACGCTTTAAAAATATTTATTTGGTTGGACTTAAAACAAATTTTTCTAGAAAAATCAATCTTATGTGATTATGCAGTGGTTAAACTTGCAGGTTCTTATCCGTTGCAAAGTCAGGGTTACGTTCGTATTATTTTCTAGTTTCACAAATCGGTTTATAAATATAGGATAGTCTATAGGATAAAGATTTTGGGTTCGCGACGTTAAACACCGCAGAGTTCCAGATTTAATACGTATCGATTCATAAATGTAGAAGTTCTGCAGTTCGGATCCGCCATGATATTTTTTCTACGTTTAACTCATAAATCTTAATTATCGGCTTTATAAACCCCAAAGTTCCAATTTTGATACATATCGGTTCATAAATAGAAAACTCTGCCCTTTTGGATCTGTCATGTAATTTTTAAGTTTGATTTTATAATGATACGACTTTAGACACGCCAGAGTTACAAATTTGAAACCTATTGGTAAGTAAGTTTTTTTAATTTAAGTCAAAAATCATATTTAGCGACTATTAACACTAAATTTCATACTTACCGGTTCATAAATAGGAAACTTCGCCATTTTGAAATCGCCATTTTGATTGATAATTACTTCTTTCTCATTTTAAAACAAAATATTGTTACGAAACCTATTTTTCTAATTTTGGTCAAAAATCAGATCCGGGAGCCCACTGTGCAGCGCTATGAGTTGGACAGCAATAAAAAATAAGCAGTGCATTAAAAAGAGATGCAAATGAGTATGTTCGAAAATTACAATTTATGTCGGGGTGCCAATGGGGTGCTAATGTCAACCTACGTCACGAGTCAGCGCCTCATTTGCATCTCTTTTTAATGCACAGTATATTCATTTTATTGCTGTCTAACTCATAGCGCTGCTGGAAGACGGATTGTCAAAAATTTGGCAAAATGGATGCCATTAGATTATTTTTGTTCAATACAGAATGTTTTTAAAAGTTTATTTCGACTGTGTTAATTGTGAAAACGATCTTTTAGTATCTTGATGCGGATTTCCCGCTATCTAGAAAGGTAAGCTTTATTTAGTTTATAGTATTAAAAAAGGGTGAAATTGACAAAAAAAACTTTGCTATAAATTTTATAGCCATAATGTAAGCAAATAAAAACTTTAATTTTTTGCCTAAAATCATACTAAAGAAAGCGAAAACATGACAAAATGCTAAAAATATATAAAAGGAGGAATTTTAAATAATAGTTTGTGTCATCTAGTATAAGTAAGGGCTGATTTATTTAGAAAAGCAATGGACATAATTTAAGCTTGTTGGCTCGTTTCGTAGGTATCTATCTTTTTTCCACCTATGTAGTAATGATGCTTAAGACATATGAATTTCAAGGCTCTCAACACCTTCATACTTTATGAAAAACCTTCATATTTTTCATATTTTCCCCAATGAAGAAACTTCAGTCATAGAAAAAGAGTGGAAATTTTCAATATTTTGCCTAGCCTTGAATTTTGAGTTCCTTTTAGTTTATTATTAGTTTGTTGCCTTTGAGAAAGTCTGAATAAAGTAGTGCTTTTTTGCCTTTTGTTTTATTATTTATTTATTGATTTATTTATTTACGTATTCACATTTACAAGAATTAGATAAGTACAAAAATTTCTTAACTTAGAATTACCTTCTTGGCAGAAGTCTTGAACCTATCTTTTGAAATGGTAAAGAGATCAAGGGGACTACAAAATTTGTTAACATTTCTGCTAATTCTATTAACTGGATTAAACATAAAACATAAAATATTCTTATGTTTGTTGCATTTTTTATGTTAATTAGTTGTTTTGAACATCCATAGTTAGTTCTAAAAAATTCTAATTGTAATATTAAGTTTTTTTAAATGTTTGAGCTCGGAATAGGTGTTTAAAGTTATACCAAGTATTCATGGAGTAAACTTAAGTGTTCTGTGTGAGTGTGAGAAAACTTTCGGACATATCAAAATCTTTACTCTGAAGAACTACAAATAATTACCAGAAATAGGCAAGAACTTGTTCTACCAGTACATAGATCATCGTTTTTTGAAAAATCACCTCACTATAGTGCAATAAAAGCTTTTGAAATACTTCCAAATGCAATCAAGCAAATTGAAAATTTAGAAAAGTTTAAAACAGCAGTTACAGCTTTTCTTCACAAAAAGTGCTACTATAGTTTTAATTTTCAAGAGAATTAATCCAAAGAAACTTATAAAATCTTAAAAGTGTATTTATGTATGTGTGCCTGTATGTTTGCTATTCATTAATATGTTAACTATATTTATTAATGCAAACAAGGCTTTTTGTACTTTGTGCAAAATTTATTCAATAATTCTTGGCAAAGCGCTTTCGGTCTATACGACCATCATCAGTGCCTTTAAAAATCTTGGAAAATGAATGTCTAACACCAAGGATAAAAAAGAAAAACTGAAGAAAAGTGGAATCTACCGACTAGAATGTGGCACATGCAAAGCTGCATACATTGGCCGGACCAGCAGGAACTTGGAAATTCGCATTAAAGAGCACATAAAAACTCCAGACAAATCAGCCTTTGGCAATCACATTCACACTACCAAACACTCTTTCAGCCCAAAAACCAACTCAAAAATCCTTCACCACATCACAAGTAAAAACTTCACAAGATTAGATTTCACCGAAGATGTCGAAATAAGCAGTGAACTAAATAAAAACCCAAATAATTGTCTAAACAAGCAGGCAACCCTCAGAAGAAGCTTCATCCCTCTCCACAGAAGACTGATAGACCCAGAACCCCCACCTTACAGGAACACTCTAGAGTCAAATAACAGCCAGGTGAGACTGAGACTAACATCCATATAAAAAATTCTTCACTCTCACTAATACTCATTCACACAGACACACAAAATTCCATATCACACCAAAATATCCTTATGCATTATATTCCAACATAAAACATGCTTAAGTAATCCTTCACCAGAATTTAAAAACCCCTTCAATGAAAGCCTTTTTTAAAATATCTTCATCGAAAGCTACGTCATGATAAACAATACTATAACCTCGAAAAGAATTACGACGCAATAAACAAAAAGTCATTATTTTACTAGTCAATGTTAAATAAAGAATAATAGTACTATAACTGTAAAATGTACCTGAAATTTTTTTAAATATTTTAAGTAGTTTGTAAGTTTTTTAAAATTGTGGTGTCCTGTGATGTCCAACCATAGACTGAAAAACCAGATTTTAAGATTTTAACTAGCTGTAAGTAATACCATAATATTCCATTTTGACTTAATTTTAATAACATGTTTTGTTCTCTTACAGTTAAGGCACTGATGATGGTTGTATAGACCGAAAGCGCTTTGCCAAGAATTTTTGAATAAAGTTTGCAGGAAGTACAAAAAGCCTTGTTTGCATTCAAAGTCACGTGCACGCAACCACCCCCTCACTTTTATATTTATTAAGTTTTTTTACTTAAATACCTATTTTAAGTTTGATGTTGCTGTTTGTATTTTTATATGATTTATGGCAATAAAGTTGAGTTGAGTTTAGTTGAGATGTACAGGGTGTTTCGATAAATTTCCAAAAAGATCTACTGCACTTATTTCAAGAGATAGAAAATAGGGTACCTATTTTCAAGAAATGTAGAGTACATCCCAAACTGCTAGAAATTGTAGATGTTAATATTTTAACAGTGGCTTGACCAAATGGCAGTTTATCATATATTTTTGAGTTTAGAAAGAAAATATCTATTTTTTTAAAAGTTAAATCATTCATTTGCAGGATGATCCGTAAGAGATTTACAATGTTTGTGGTTTTTTATAACTTTTTTGATGGTTTAGGATAAAGCGAGGGGTGAACAGCTAATCCAAAATGTGTACACCGATTGTGAAAATCCACAATCTTTTGGTAAGATTGTGTAAAGATTGTGAGGGATTGTGGAAAGATTGTGAGGAATTGTGGCAAGATTGTGAAAGATTGTGAGGGATTGTGGAGGACTGTGTACTGAAGGGGGGGGCCGTCCCATCAAAAATTCTGGCGACCAAAAAAAAAAGGTCATCATGCCTATAGTTTCCTTGGCCGCCCTCTTAATTTACCGTTACCGGCCCTGCTACTTAATAACCGAGGGGTGACCAGCTAACCCCAAAATGTGTGCGCCGATTGTGAAAATCCACAATCTTTTGCTAAGAATGTGAGGGATTGTGTAAAGATTGTGGTAAGATTGTGAGGGATTGTGAAGGATTGTGGTAAGATTGTGAAGGATTGTGAGAGATTGTGGGTGATTGGGAGGGATTGTGTAAAGGTTGTGAAGGATTGTGAACAGATTGTGAGAAATGTGTACACCAATTGTGAGAGCTGTTCACCCCTCGGGATAAAGCCTCAACTTCTGCATTTATAATTTTTTTCTATTTCTTTGAATAATTCCAGTAAACCTTGGTTTAAAAATACGAAAACACCTTATACTTACCTTGTTGTAAAATATGCTTTTAAAAATGTGCCTTGTTTGGCCATACCCCATCCAGGCCTAATTCAACTTGAAAATGTTTCTTAATACTTTTCTTAATAAATAAAATTAAGAAATATATATTTTTCCTTCATATTTTGTTTTCTTAATTTCATATTTTTCATAATTTTATTTAAAAAAGTTCATATTTTTCATATTATTTTGCTGTCTATCTGTTGAGAGCCCTGGAAGTTCACTGGTAAAACATGAAAGCACTTAAATTAGGGCACATTCTTAAATTATTTAACTCAAAAATGCAATATTTTCGACCTCTTTCCCCTGATAATGAATCAGGCATCTTGGTATAAAATACATTAAAAAACATTTAGTGTAACACAAGGTTAAACCTCCCTCCCTTTGGCATTACATAATTTAAGAATGGTCCCTTACATTGTTGAGTAAATCAGGTATAAGGCGTAAATACTTACATACTGAGGCTGTCAATATAATCTAGAAAATAATAAAAAAGACATAATCATTAATCATACTACAGAGACAATACATATTATATGCTCAAATTTTGGTTTAGTGAAAAGCTTAGACTAAATTACTATTTTGATGGCTTCAGTGAAAAGGTTCTTATTAATTGTTTGGATGTATTCCAGAGAACAAAGCTTTTCTTCAATCGCTGTGGTAGTTTATGTATTCCCATATTATGTTTCACAAAGACTAATTATTATTTTGATGGCCTCAATGTAAAGGTTTTTACTTGGAATATTTTCATCCCTTTTATTATATATACACATTCAAAAGTAGGAAAAAAAATTTGTTTCTAGGTTTTTGCCTAATGATGTATTAACTTACATAATATGACTAATTTTATTCTTACTTATTTTAAATTATACTTACCGCAATGTTATAAGAACTATGTTAATTTTTCTCTTTTTGTTATGTACAAAAGTACCAATCAAAATAGTTATATAAAAATCTACTATTTTATGCTTTTAGGGTTTCCGGCACAGTTTCCTGATATATGAGACATAAATAATAAAAAGTAATCTACTGAATTTAGGGAAGACAAAAACATGTATTGACAAAACTTTGAAGAGCATTTGGACAAAACAGGCTGGAAAACCACCAAACTCATACATACTTTAGCAACTGGAACATTTACGTGATACTATATATTAAGTGGAATGGTTTAAGCAGGAAAAAAGGTAGATTTTATCAATAAGTAATGAAAATTAATAGTTAAGGTATTTTGGTTTAAACTTTTTTAAAACTTTATGAAGTTTAGTTCTTATATAAAATATTTTATATTTATAATTGGTAAATCTAACTAGAACTGCATAAACTATTTCCAATCACTTAGTATAATAAGTCCCCTGGAAGGTTGAGGGGTTGAAATTAAAATTCGCACCTATAGATAATTAACCCTAGTAACTTCTATATACAAATTTTAATATTAGCTTCATGCCATTTCACTCAGTGGGAAAGGGTGCTGCTAGGGTGATCTTAGAGAGGTAATTGAGTAAACGGACACACCTTTTATTGTACCCACCCCTTTTTAGTGATTGGATTTAGCAAATATTAAACAATAAACTTTGAATTCATAAGAAATGAAGTTTTAACCTCAGTTTTAACACCAACATAAAGGGGGTTTAAAGGACGGTTAGGGCATGACTGAACTTTCATCCCCCATTTTAGGGATGTTTAACTTACTTTTATCCTCAGAATGGAAAGTAATGGATCCTTTTCCATTACGATGGAACAAACCAACATAAAGGAGGTTTAAAGGAAGGTTAGGGAGTGACTGAATGGGGTCATTTCATATGAAATTAACCACCGGTTTGGCAGACACCCTCTCCGATTTTGATAATTTTTGATACCCTTATTTTATTCATAGAGCAGATGAAAAATCTACATTTTTAATTTTTTTTTGGTCCAGTAGTTTGTCATTAATTTTTTTAAATTATAAAATTACCAAATTTTGCACTTACATAAGTATAGAAAAATAAGGACCTCTCTATATGAGTGATACTTTGTTTAAAAGGTCTTTCAAAGATCTTTTAAATGATGTCTAGCATGACACAATTTAAAAATAAATATATTTTTTTTTAATTTAAAAAAGTATAAAAAAAAATTGATTTTTTGGAAAAATACCATTTTTAAATTTTTTCAAAAAAATATATAATTTTTTTTCAATGTTTTACTAAGACACTCACCAAATTTCAAGATGGAGAAATGATGGGTTCCATATGAAAAAATAAAACAATATTCAAACATGTAAAAAATGATAGCTTTTTCAAGCAAAACATATAAGAGTCAAAGATAAATGCTATAATATAGGAAAAAATAATATTTTATAAGCAATAAGCACGCCTCTCAAAATTTCAAGTAAATTAAATATTTTTTAAATTATTTTTATTTCCAAAATATGTAGGTCTAACCTGTAGCGGTAATGGGTTAAACTTTTCTTAAAATATTTTTTTTAATAATTAAAATATCTGATTTAGGTTTAGGGTAATAAAAGAGGGGGCTGACCCCTTTGGGTGCAAAAAACTCACATTTACTTCATTTGTCTAAAATAATTTGAATATTGAATAAAAAATGATTTTTGTAATATCAATGAGTATATGACCCATATAGAGTGGCAACTGGCAAGCTTCGCCACAGTGAGGAGTAGATGGTGCTGAAATAAATTCATCTAGTACGGTATAAAAAGCATTTTTTTAAGTCTTCATATACTTTAGCCTACACCCAGTGACGCACCAACGAATATGTCTTGGGGGGCCCCGAGTCCTCGTAGGGGGGGAGGCGAAGCCTTATGATGTCGAATTTTAAGCTATTTTTTGTGTTTTTTCCTGAAATATGTGGAAAATATGTTAAAAAATCTAAGCCTTGGGGGGGGCCCGGGCCCGACCCCCCCCCTTTTTGTCTGGTTTTCAGACATTGTTTTGCGGTACCGCCTAAATCACTATTTTACAAAACAACACTTTTTCAAAAATTTAAATTTTATAAAGTTTTAAACACGTATTCACACCAAAATACACCAACATCTAATTCTTGAGCTCAAATAAATTGTTTCTTTTTATACAGGATATGTCCTGCATAAACCTGCATATTTCTAAGACTGGACCAATCGGAGAAAATGAGGTGTGACCTAGCTAAAACATGAACATGTAGATATATGTATCTATTTCAGAAAGTAATTCACAGGAACGAAATAAGTTTTTCAAAAACCAAGAGAAACCAAATAGCTCTAATAAAAAGTAAAGTTTTGAAGGCAAAATCAGTGTCATAAACTCTTTATTTATTTTTTTTTACCTAAACCCATAATTTTTCCATCTTGAAATTTGTTCAGTATCTCACTAAATAATTGACAAAAAATTTATTTTTTTATTGAAAAAAAAAATAAAAGTGGTGTTTTTGAAAAAAATTAAAAATATTTTAATTTTATATTTAAAAAAAATATATTTTTAAAATAATGTGACCCATTATTTAAAAGGTCTTTCAAATACCTTTTTAACAAGGTATCACTCATATGCCGTATTCCATTGGGGAAATGAGTGCAGCACTAGTGCACAACTGGCTCGGTGTTTGTATTCCATTGACATGCACTTTTTCAGTTTTCGTATTCCATTGAGGAACTTATGAATTGAGTTTTGCACTGAGTGCGGCTTTTTTGACACCGGCTCTGAGGGCTCGTGCCGCACCGAAAACTTTTTCCCGCCATTAATTTTAAACGCTTATTATTGTCGTGGGACGTAAAAATGAGTGCAGATAAAGTAGTGAGCGGTTTTTTATTATTTTCCTCGCTGCTAGGTAGTAGCAGCGATGAAGATGAAGAGGAACAGTTTTGTGCAATGCAAACAATAAAAGTGGAAACCCCAAAAATCATAAACTTTATTGAAAATGTGGTTTACAGATTCAACAACAAATCTACATGGATTTGATTGACTGGGGCCCTGGGTCTAATTTTCCGACAGTTGGGGTTTTCTGGCAGCTATGATTATAAGTAAAAATAAATATATTTTTTAGTTCAAGAAACACTTTCGGCGCGAGTTGATGATACACAAGTTCAAAGGGTCTCAATTCTGTCCAAAAATAGAACACAGACGAAACCTTATTAGTGCTGAGGCACATGTCGTGTTGTCATTTTTATGGTATGTTAAAACACCCTTACCTAGCTGTAAGGTTAGATTATGTTCTTGTTAAATGGAAATTTGTTCAAAAATATTTTCTTCAAAAACTTTTTTGAACAATTTTTCGTTATGAAAAAAAATTACTTTCAAAGAAAATGTTTTTAAACAAAAAATTTAAAAAAAAATGTTTTCAAACTATTTTTTCTTTGAAGAAAATGTTTTTGAATAATTGTCCTTTTCAACAACAAAATTTAAAAAAAATGTTTTCAAACAATTTTTTGTTTAAAGAAAATGTTTTTGTATAATTTTCTTTTTCAAGAAAATGTCATTGAAGTATTAATACTGCACTCGATCAAATGGTTATGGAACAACATATTTTCAACCAAATTCCGCAAGGCAGAAAAGTTAGGTTTAGTTGAAAGAAACTTGCGAAAAATTATATATGTATACAAGGTGTTTTGAATCCTTATGTTCAAATTTTGGGAGTATAAAGTACATTTCTGTTTAGGTTTTTTTGAAAAACATACAGATAACTACTCTAACTGTTGGTATACGAGTACAAGCCTGCATTCAACAAGGAGATGGGCATTTTTAAAATATTCTGATTGACTTTTTAAAAAATAAAATCATTATTTATTTACATTACGAATTTTTATTATTATCTTAAGTTTAGAACAAATAAAAATGGATATCGTGGTTGGTCTCATATGAGATTTTTGCATAATCAATTTGCCCTATTCATAATTGATATCCTATAAAAAACTATTTGCAAAAAAATGTTATCTTAACGTTGCTTAAAGCAAGAATAAAAAAGGATTTGTACAGCTCATAATAGTCATAGGAAGTTTTTTGTGTCTCCTGTAAAATTTCATTTTGAACACAAAGCACTTTTTATCGAACCAACAACCACGATATATAACAAAACAAAAAATGTGAGGTTATTGCACAGATTAGGTTAAATGAGTGCGATTTTTCATTTTCCGCGTGTTCCATTGAAACTGCACTCGGTGCAAATTTTTGACAGCACCGTTTCAGTGTCAGTGCACCACCAGTGCTGCACTCATTTCCCCAATGGAATACGGCAATAGATTGCTCCAAAGTAGTTTTACAGATATTCCTATTTTTCTTTACCTATGTAGGGGCAAAACTTGGTAATCTTTTAATTTTTTTAAATTATTTTAAAAATAAACTACTGGGCCAAAAATTTTCAAGATTTAATTTGAAATGACCCAATGGGTAACATCATTTTTAGTTAATACATTTTTTGCACCTTTAGAATAAAAGTCCTCATGTTTAGGAATGTAAAACTTTTCCACTTGAAATCCTCAGAATGAAAAGTGATGGCTAGACATGGCTACGGTCGTGATACAAAATTGTCGTCTCGGGATAAGAAGTGTCACTTTTATTTAAAGGTTTTATTCCTTGTAGGATTAAAACATTGAGTTGTATAAAGCCCTGAAAGGGCTTTAGAGACGGAAAGACAAGGCATTTTTTATTGACCCTATCCAATTTGGTTTCGAAGGGCGGGTAATTCTTTTACAAAAAAATCAGAGGTAGACATTTGTGAACATGTGAAACAGACAAAGATGAATAATTTTGCATGCTAACAATACCCTAGATAATATATGAGTACGTTTATCTCTTTCACACTGACGGCATAAGTGCGACAGAAAAGCAGCTGGCTACTTTTAAACCACCTACCGTATTTTAAGTGATTCTACCTGCTAGTCGGTTTATACAGGGAAAACTGATAGACAATGTTGTCTAAGTACGGAGATGAATTTTTTTGAATTTCGTGCGGGAATATTACAAAAGAAATCTTAAAAACGTTTAAAAACAAGCTTAGAAGTAACTATTTGAGTTAAAACATGGTGCAAAATTGTTTTTTGTGCAAAAAAAGAAAAAAATCGATGAAAAAACAACATTTCATGGGTAAGTCGTCTTGACGGATAGCTTTTGCTAAAACACGAGAAAGTTCAATAGCGTCACGATAGATAGTTTTTTCTGCGACCGTGCGATTTTACCCTCACACATTTTGATTCAGAAAGTGTCACTTCCCCGCACTTATAAGATTATTTTTTAATAATAATTTGTCCTGAAATGTGTTGCAGTCTATAAGCATCGCTATTTTAAACTATTTAATTAATAATTATCATGGTAGCAAGCAAGTTATAATTAAATAATTTATAATTAAATAATATCTGGGCAATTCGAGACGTTCTGACTAGAAGATGAGAATAAACGGGTCACGGAACTTCCAAGTTTTATTTATAATGGTTCATTGGAAATATGTGTCACAATGTGAGATATTTGAGAAATAAATAAATAAAAATAAAATAAATAAACAACTGGGCGCCGCCAACTCGGCGCCATCAACTGGGCGGCAGGTCAACTGGGCACCGGGCCACCTGGACGCCGGGCCAACTGGGCGCCGGACTAAAATATTTTTTCTTGATAAAATGTGCAGACGAAAAACAAAATAGATAGATTATTATTTATGCAAAAACATCTTTAAAAAATCTTTTATGTAATATTCTTCAAATTTATCAAATCCATCGTGTGTTGAAATTTTGGCAGGTCTAGAGTTCTGGTAACCTGATAACATAAAATTTACGTTTTTGATTACAAGAATGGCGAATCCAAAATGGCGGATTTCTTTATTTTTAAACCGATTTGTCTCAAACTTGAAAGTTTGAAGTGTTTGTGATCACTTAATACAGTTTTACCCTAAAACTTTAAAAAAATTAAAATGGCGGATTTTCTTATTTATGCACCGATATGTATCAAATATAGAACTTTTGACTCAAACTCATAAAAAATTCAAAATGGCGGATCCAAAATGGTGGGTTTCTTTATTTTTCAACGAATTTGTCTCAAATGTCTCAAACTTGAAAGTTTGCAGTGCTTAAGGTCACTTAATACAATTTGTGACTCACACTTGCAAATGGCAGACTTTTATAGCTTAATACAAAATATGACTCAAGTTTAAAGAAAGAAATGTAATATTTTAAGCTTAAGACAAATCGGTTAGTAAATAAAAAAGTCTGTCATGTTGGATTTGCCATTTTGATTTTTTTATGAGTTTATGTAAAAAATGATAATCAGCAAAGTCCACCATTTGGGATCCGCCATTTTAAATTATTTATGAGTTTGATATTTGATACATATCGGTGTATAAATAAAAAAATCCGCCATTTCCCATCCGTCATTTGAAATTAAGTGCTTTCAAACACTGCAAACTTTCACGTTTAAGACAAATCGGTTTAAAAATAAAGAAATCCGCCATTTTGAGTTTGAGTCAAAAATTATATTCAGCGATTTGAAACACTGCCAAGTTCTATATTTGATGAATATTGGTGCATAAATAAGAAAATCTGCCATTTTGGATCCGCATTTTAATTTTTCTTTGTTTGTGTTAAAACTGTATTAACTGATCTCAAACACTGCAAACTTTCAAGTTTGAGACAAATCGGTTTAGAAATAAAGAAATCCACCATTTTGGATCCGCCATTCTTGAAATAAAAAACGTAAATGGTATTTTTACCAGGTTGCCAGAACACTACACCTACCAAATTTCAACACTCGACTTAATAGATGTTGAAATTTATTTTATTATATTTTGTTAGTCCGGCGCTGAGTTGGCCCGGCGCCCATTAGGCCCGGTGTGACGCCCTGTTGGCGGCGCCGAGTTGTCCCGGCGCCCAGTTGTCCCATTCGGAATTGAAATTTTTAGTTCCGAAATTTCATCTGACTCGAGCTTAACTTGTAGTCCACCCAAGAAGAGAAGAGTTGAAAAAGACCCTTGTTCAAAGAAAGAAAATACATTTGTAAAGTTCTAAGATGAAAACAATAATTTTAATACATCCACTGCAATTAGCATGCTAACAAATTCTTTTTGCTCTTTTTTTTACTGAAGAGAATTTTGTAAACACAGTATACACAAGTAAGTATTTTTTATTTTGCGCCGTCACTGCCTTTTTTTATCCAAGACAAGCAAATAGAATATTTTTGCGATGTTGCATGTATTTGGACTTACCAAACCGAAATTCTATTTACATCCCTGTCTTGCTCATTAAATTCTTACTTGTATTTGGTCAATTGCGATAAAAGCTTGATGTAATGGCAATTAAGGCCCATACCGGGTCTACCCGTAGGGTATAGAAGTCAATGGATTAAAAGTACAAAAATTTAAGGCATTTCCCATGTCAAAAGGTACAAGCCTCATGATGTCATATTTTAAGCAATTTTTTGTGTTTAGGCTAGCCCCCCCACTGGGTGCGCCCATGTAAATATCATGAAATACCTAACACTCTGCCGTCCTTAAGCTAGAATGCCGTTAACTACCTAAAAAATGTTCCTAGTTTTGATCAAAAAACCCGGAAAATAATATAACTGGAAGTTAGTTAGTTAGTTTCTTGAAAACCACAAAAGCTAGAGAAGATTTGCTTATAAAAATTTATGTAGAATAATGTTGTGATTAAGACGGCCCCAAAACATATAAATTGTTCAAATGTTGGTTAACGGCATTATAGCTTATGCATGGCAGCACTGTTTGTCTGACTGTAAAATTCTTGTTGCTGGCCAGCAAGCTAGCTTCCCGGGGGCAGAAAAAGTTATATTTTATTTGCACAACACAAAATAAAAAGTGCACTCTGTTACACAAAATGATACATACCTGTCTTTTTTTAAAATTTATTTCATCTTGGCACACATCACATAATCATCACATCTTGCAATGAGTGGTCCTCATTTAAAATCACTGCAAAAACTGAATCACTGTCAAGGTTAACTCTGTTTTATGATCTGCATAAGGAACTACTACATTACTTTTACAGCCTTTAATGAGATAATTAGCCAAACACAACGTATTTCTTATAAAAATTTAAGAAAAAACAGTTATATCAAAATAAATAAATATAACCCCATAAATTTGACTTCTCGTATAAGTTTCTCACTAAAATAATCCCATGGCTGTGATGATAATGTGTGACTTCAGTCAATGAAACTATTAGTACGTTCGAGAATCATATTTTGTGTCGATTTTGTATCGGGGTGCTCGTTACGTCATCGGGGTGCTGGCCTACGTCACAGTCAGCGCCTTATTGTTTATTAATGTTATTCGGCTATTTTTAGGCCAAATTAATTGGTGAAAAGTAGTGAATTAATGTTTTGGACTATCTGTAATCAGGTACAGTTGTTATCAGAAGCTAAAAAAGCGTAGTTTTTATATTACGGCGATAAACAATAAATAAATAACGCATAAATTCTTTTTTTGTTATTTTTAAATTGACTCCGACCGTGACATGTTTTTGTTACCAGAATAAAAGTTTACGAAGAATAAAACAGTTTTTGTTGTTGACAAAAGGCCGTAAAACTATAGGACTTCACATATGCTTTACAAATGATGCAGATAAACATTTTGTGAAACATTTTGTTTTACTTGTGCATACTCTAATTCTCAATATGTCGTGTTTTAAGTGTTGTAAAAATCATGAAATTACCTTGTACTTTTGTATTGTTTGCAATAATGTTGTACATAAAGGATGCTGGACGCGTTCCAACAGACCATTTGGCATAATCAAGGATTGTTTTAAAATTTGTTCTAATGCATGCTGATGTAGTTGCGGAAAAGGACCCGGAACCCCTTAATATATTAAAATCAATTATTGCCGAACAAAAACAAGAAATTTTAGAAAAAACAACATTCATTGAAAGGCAAAAAAGAAGTTCGGTATCTTTGCTTGAAGAAGTTGCAAGGCAAGAAGAAGATGATCAAAGAACTATTAAAAACTTAAATAATACTATAAAAAGACTTAATAAAATAAAAGGAGAACAGAAGGCGTGCACGAAACACAGACACGAAAGAACAAAAGCGAAAAAGAAAATAAAAACAAATAAAATTTTGAGGTTAGGTTGAGATTTTCTGTTAAAAACATGATTAATGGCGGTAAATTCAAAATTTCGGCCGCGCGCTTGCGCTCTTCGGACGCCCTGTAAAAAAAACAACAAATATCAGCTGATGTCTGTCACTCGTCTTAGTCGTTGTCCTAAGAGACTTTTTGAGTAATTATGTTCTGATGCCTTGGATACAAATAGCAAGGGTTGGTGACTTCAATATCGACTTTTCTCGTGATTTATTTTATACGAAGAAACTTAAAGATATTGTATCTATGTACGGTATGCAGCAGATCATAAACACCTACACAAGAATTACAGTAAATTTTAAGTCCACGATTGACTTAGTGATAACAAACTGTGATAATATATAATTTAAAGTTAATTCTAGTCCAAACATAAGTGATCATTTTAGTATATCGATATTTTTAAACAGTAAACACGTTTTATCCGAAAAAATACATGTTAAAAAATTTGTCAGAAACTACAGCAGCTATATGTGGTGGGTGTGCTTTCGGGCTGTTCGGCCGTCATCGTTGGAAATTCGTTCTCGACGTTTCGCCTAGTAGTAACGAGGAAAGAGGGACGACTAGGACATACCGTATACAGAAAACCTACTCACAGAGACCGCTACCTAAACAACACATCTAACCACCACCCGTGCCAACGAAAAGGGGTAAAAAGAACATTGGTAGAGAGGGCGAAAAGAATCTGCGAACCAGAACATCTAGACAAAGAATTAAACCATCTTAAAAACGCCCTCGTAGCAAATGGATACACTCAAAGCGACATAGATAAATGTATACGACCAAAGCCGAGCACTAGAAGTAACAGTAGCGGTGGACTGAGCAGCCGCGAAGTTACTTCAAGAGCCTTTCTGCCCTACATCCTTAGAATGACGGATAGGATCGGACATATTCTGAGAAAACACAACATAAAAACGATCTTCAAGCCATCTAAGAAGATCGAGAACCACCTCAGATCTGCGAAGGATATAAGGAACCCACTAAGTTCTTCGGGGGTATACCGCATTCCCTGTACCTGTGGAAGTGTCTACATCGGAACAACCAAACGGTCCGTAAACACAAGAATCAAAGAACACAAAGCCAACTGTCGACTCGGACATACAGAAAAATCCGCAGTAGCAGACCACACACTAAACAATGAAGACCACCGAATAAAATTCGAAGACACACAAGTTCTCTGCGCCTCCTCCTTATACTATCCAAGACTCTATAGAGAAGCAATTGAAATTCATAAACACCAGCAGAACTTCAACAGATCTGAAGAAACTCTTAAAATAAACAGAACATGGGTACCGGTTCTTAAAAACACTAAACGGATCGCTTACAAGAACAAAACTGAATCTCGGAAAAATGACAATTTACCGACCAGCTCTGATATACGCCCCGCCCACCATAGCGTATATAACCTGAGCCCGCGACAGACTAACCACCAGTCTTCGAGAAGCCGACAAACAGTCAACATCTCCTGAAGATGCCATCCACCCGAGATGGCGAAACGTCGAGAACGAATTTCCAACGACGACGGCCGAACAGTCCGAAAGCACACCCACCATTGGACGATGGCCGCGAAAGCCTTTCACAATTTGTACAGCAGCTGTAATTTAGAAAAAAAAAACGAATTAATTACAATTGATTGGCCACTTGATAGTACAATTGTGAATGTGATATATCAAAATATTTTAAATTCTTGTGAGCGTATTATTAATTGTGTTTGTCCGTGTAAGGAAATCAGTGTAATCGCAGCTAAAGACCGCGATTGTGCATTTAGGAACTTTTTAAATAATCATGCTGCTGACAGAGAGCCTTTATGGAATATTTACAAACAGAAACGTAACCATGTTCTGAATTTACTTAAACATAAAAAAATACTTTACCTTGAAGAGCAAATAGATGCAAACTCTTACAATAGTAAACTAATGTGGCGTGCATTAAAAAACTTAATTAAGCCAGCGAAAAAAGAACTCAGTGCTCACGAAGTTATCTTTAATATAAAAAACCATGAGGCAATAATATCGGGAGATCAAAACCTTGTTGAGCATTTTAATGACTATTTTATTCAGAGTGTAGTTGATATAGTTGATAGTTTTAGTTGTTGCAAGACATGGTCTTCGGATGGTTATTCTATAATTAACAGTCGCTTCGAAAAATTCGAACAACTAACATTTTATGATTTAAAAAATATACTTTTAACCCTTGACAAGAAATGCAACCCAGTTGACATACTTAATTCAAAAATGTTGAAAAATATTGGTAAAGTTGCTGGCCATGTCTTGCTTGAAAAGGGTCAGTTTCCGCAGAGGTTGAAGTCCAGTAGGGTGATCCCGATTCCGAAAGTAACAAATTCAAACTGAGCAAGTGATTTTAGGCCAATTAACGCACTGTCAGCAATTGAAAAAATGTTGGAGGTTGCCATTTATAATCAAATGATGCATTATTTTACAAGTAACAAAATATTAATGGAAAATCAGTCTGGCTTTCGCGCTAAACATTCTTGTGAAACAGTTCTTCAACTTACTCTGGCTAATTGGCATCAGGCGATTGATAACAATGAATATGTGGTGGTTGTTTTTCTCGACTTAAAAAGAGCTTTCGAAACAATCGACAGAGAGATTCTGCTTAAAAAACTTGAGTATTACGGAATCGATGGAACTGTACTGGAACTCTTCAAACAGTTTTTACATGAAAGAAAGCAGACAACATTAATAAATAACTCGATTTCCAAAGAAAAAGCTAACAACTTATGTGTTCTGCAAGAAAGTGTGCTGGGACCATTGCTTTTTATTGTGTATATTAATGATATTGGAGTAAAACCAACTTTGGATTATTTGAATGTTTTTGCTAATGATACATATTGCGGAGTTAAAGATAAAAGTTTAGAATCAGCTGTGGCGCGAATAAATAAAGAGCTTAAAACTGTATCCGAATATTTAAAAACAAATAAACTAAAACTCAATAATTCCAAAACAAAAGCAATGATTCTATGTAAACAGCACCTGTATGATAAAATTAACGTGTCTGAAATTAATATTGAAATAGATGGCAATTGACATTGTCGATGAAATTAAATATTTAGGCTTTATGCTAGAACGAGCTCTTAACCTCAAAAATCATTTTAACTATGTTTATGGGAAAGTTATAAAAAAGTTGTATTTTTTGTCTCGCATCTCAAAAACTTTAACTGTTAAGTCTACAATAACTGTATATAAAACAATTGTACAGCCGCACTTTGACTACTGCGCTAGCATTATGTTTTTTTTTGATAAAAATTGTAAAGAGGCCCTACAAAAACAACAAAATAGATGCATGCGCATAATATTAAGATGTAATAGGCGAACTCCAATTGACAGCATGCTTCGCTCTCTAAATTGGTTAAGTATTAGCAACAGATACAAATATTTTATGTTGATTTTCATCTTTAAAATTTTAAATAATTTGAGTCCTCCATACTTTTTATTAAATGACTTCAAGAAAATAATAAACTTTCAAATGAGGTAAAAAATGATAAATCTTTAAACATTTTAAAAAATAAACTTAAAGAAATATTGCTATAGAGGGACAACAAAAATATCAATAAGACGAAACTATAAATAAATGAATGTACTGTACGTGTCTTTTGTCTAGACTTAAATTCGTAGATTATTTTCTGACATTTAAATAGTGAATTACATAAAATTGTACTTATTACTTATTCAATAGTTCAGCTTCTGTTGTATTAGGTTTTTCTAAAGCAACAATAAACAAAAGTTATTTAAAAAAATAACCGGAGTACACTGCGTTAACACACTGCGTATGAAAAAATATATAATTTCGATAGCGCAAGAGGACTGCCGAAGAAAACAGTGTACAACACAGTTTAAATGAATTTTGGTCGCGTGTTTAATAATTTATCCATAGGTTATATTGCCGGTACACACAAATGTATTAATAAGGGGTACTCACCGTAGAAACGCCGAATTGTAGTCTCCACTGGGGCCCCGTATCTTCTTCTTGGCTACCACTACAACCACCACACTTGGAAGAATCAGTTTTTGATAAATCGGAGAAAAGTTTATTGGTAAAATTTGAAAGTTTGGAGAAAAGCGATCTGATTTCGTACGCCATTTAATTCGTTCTCGTTTTTATATCGTGCGCGTGCGCTTAAAGTGTACCCCCATGCGCGGGCATATAGTTTAAATTATACCCATTTGTAATGACGTCATTTTTGTTTAGCTTTGTTTAGTATATTATAAACAGCGGTGACAATAAATTTTTTAAAAAAAGTAGTATCTATGAATTAAATAGGTAGGTAATTGGTTATGTGAAGTATCCGTCACTGTCAATCAAAAATCATTGATTGGCAAAAATATCTACGCCATACGATTTTTTCTCACCTGGTGACGTCATTACAAATGCGTATAATTTAGACTATCCATATGTGTGTTTTTTAAATGTTAGAGAATTTACGAAAACTTAGCGTGTGCGCTAACATAATCCGCCGCGAAAACACACATGATTTAGTGTAGATTTAATAGAAATTACCGGTAATTTAAACTGAAGTAATTATAACTTAATGAAGTTAAGAGAATCTGATACCCCAAAAAAAAAATCTAAAAATGGAATAGGTAATTGACGAAATACCCAGTGTTCAATAGGTATAGAAAGAAAAGAAAATTTAATTTTCGGTAGAGAGAGGACACAGTTTAATTACTGGCCTCAGGTAAGTGCTTGTTGCTCTTTTGATCGTGACAACTCGGACGTGACCGTCTTCGCCAGGGTGCCAAGCGGCCAATTTAAAGACGATTTCAGTTCACTAGAAATAAGACCTAGATCGATTAGTTTTATTTCAGGAGATGGATCTGACCATTTATATCTCTGTTGTAATGTATTAAAATATTCCAGGGCATAACGTTTCCAAAAATCCGCATTGAGCTTCTGAATAAGTTGCCATCTGGACAGTCGATTGATTGGCAGATAGGATAAGTCTGGGTCTGGTATACCCGAATTTAGAGGTGCAAGGGTCAAAAAATGCCCCGGTCTACGGGGTTGGAGATCGTTAGGACCCGACGACTGAGCAGTAAGAGGGCGAGAGTTTAGGACGGCCTCGATCTGACAGGTCAAAGTGAACTTTCCCTCAATGGTTAATTTTTGTTCACCGACTACCCTAAGAAAGTGAGTTTTAAAACTCTTAACTCCTGCCTCAGCAAGACCATTAAAATGAGGACTAAGAGGAGGCCCTAAATGCCATTTGATTGATAGTGCTATGCTAAACAGGCGTCTGAGACGCCTGTTTAGCATAGACAAGAACTTGATTACGAAAACCCAAGAAGTTACTCCCCATGTCGCTCCAGCAATCGGTAACGATGAAACCTTCTGTCGATAGATCCATTGTAAGTTCCAAGTGTACGCAACGGACACTTATACAAACAAATACACAGACATAGGATTTGATTGACTTTGAACCTCGAAAGCGATAATGAACAACTGAAAAAGGTCGGTTCGGTTCGGTTCGGTTCGCAAAAGTCGATAGCCACATGTGAGAAAGGCTTAAGTTGATTAATGCGATGAAAAGTTAAAGAACTCGTTGTTTGAGCTTGATACGGTTTAGGTTTGGTTCTAAAACATTGCAGACATCTGATAAGGTGCGCTGAATAGGGTTTCGACAAGATAAAACCCAAAATTGTTGTAAAAGCAAGTAATGTTAATGTTTTTGGACCAGGATGGAGATATTGCCTATGTGTATGCTCTATGATAAGATTAGTAAATCTATGTTTGTTTGGTAATAGTAACGGATGTTTAGCCTCGTAAGATAAAAGATCGGATTTTTGAAGTCTGCCTCCTACCCTTATAAGACCTTGAGGGGTCTAAAAAGAGTGAAAGTTTACGAAAAGGTTTGAGTATGAACTTGTTTTCGGTAAGTTGTAGTTTAACTTGTGAAAAACAAACACCCTGTACATGTTTAATAAGAATCAATAAATAGTTTTGCATTTCATCAGGTGTAGGTTTTTCTATCTGCGCAAAAAGAACTTGTAGATCTGCGGAGATTTTTGATTGTTTATGGTAAGAATGGTCCATGAGCTTTTTAGAGATTTTGATTATGTAACAGATAATTTTTTGAATTTTGGTACGGGACGAAAATTTGTCAAGCAAAATGTCAAGAAAATTGATTTCAAGAAAAGCGTTTGACACGGTTGGTTTTTCTTCTAAATCGACCTTAGAACACTCAACTATAGTTTGTGATTTTTTGAAACCTGGCCACTCTTGAGGGGGCAACCATAAGAACGAGGGTGCATTCCACCACATATCATGAGATATGAGTTGAGAGGTTGTCATCCCCCTGGAAGCGGAATCTGTGGCGTTAAGAGCCGAAGGAATGTAATGCCAGGAAGTGGAAGGCATGATTTCCTGAATACCGCTTACTCGATTGGCAACGAAAGTATGCCAACGTGAGGGTAAGGAAGCTATCCAATGAAGAAGAAGAATAATTTAAAGCTTGCTATTGGTCAAAGGGTGTGTTGTGGATAGTCACACCGTTCAAGACAGAATAGATACCGTGATAGCTTCTTTCTACTCCTCCAGCCTACCTATTCTCGTACTTGAACGATGTGATAGATCCCATCACATGCTCTGGCCAATGGCAAGCTAAATTAGCTCCGAGCCGTCACGTGGTATGCAGAAAGACATCTACTGCGCAAGGTTCTTCTACGGGCCGACCGAGAAACGTTCAATCGGTACGGGCAGGAGAACAGATTTTACTTCAAACGCGTAAAATTCACTAACTCTGAAGAGCGGGCGACTATGCCATTGGTCGAGATAAGGCATTTCGCACAACACGCAACTGCAGAGTTTGCTATTGGTGAGAGTGTGGAGCGTGTGATGTGGATAGAGCCTCAGGGTGGTTTAAGGTATTTCCCTTAAAAAATAATAATTATTAGTTGTGGTATCATGGAAACGAGTAAGCCACGACACTTTAACGAGACGCGAGATCACGTAACCACCAGGCCGTACTCTTCCCCCAAATAAGAATGTATAAAGTGGGTTTAAAAAGATTTCGCAGCAACACAACTAGGACAAAAATGGGTGGGCGGTTTGAAAACATGCAGCAGAGTAAGTGAAAATTTAATCACGAATAAGTCACTTTGCAGCATTTATTAATTATTATTTTTTGTCCTGAAAGGAGAAGAATTAGGTTTATGCAAAAATACACATACAAAAAATATTTGCAAACTAACTGAACTTGTAGATCTTGATTTTGACTCAGTCCACCGCAGTGCCTTACCTAGGGGGGATCAAGGGTATCAATCCCCCCGACATTTTTAGGACTAATAAATAATAAAATATTTATGGCAGAATTGACTCTGAAGATTTTTGCTTATAGCAGCTGAAAACATGCTTAAACTACAGTTTGGTTAAGCATTCTATTTTCTAAAAAAACTAAAATCTTGAGCGTATTTTATAGATAAATGCATGCAAAATGCGTAACAAACTATTTTTGTTCAATTTCTAAAATAGCCCGTACTTCTTAATAACACCAAATAACTTTATTAATAAATAAACAGTTGTGTTTTAAACAATATTAATTGACTTGACTGCGAAATTAATCCAGGATTAGAGTTGTTGAAAAATAATTAGTCAAGGATAGTTTTTGCCTGACAAATATAAATTTGACTAAAAAATTATGCTGCGTTGACTTATTTTTTAGCCATCCATAGGTAGGAAGGCTATTGGGATCGTCAAAAAAACTTTTTCTTATTTTTCATCAAAATAATGTAACCTAATGACCAAAATTTTTGATAGCGACGCGTCGCGTCGATTGTCTGGGGCACGATAGCACAAAAATTAAGAAATATATTTTAGTCACTTAACTGTCAACGTTCCCATTTTTACAACACTTAATAGTATAGTTAATAACAAATAGTTTCAGAGGAATTCATAGTTATTTTAAAAATAAAATTAAATATTTTTAGTAATTAGGCAATGTTTGCAACAAAGTATAAAAGGCAATTTCAAAGGGGTAAAGTCAACCACGGACACGGGTGTTTCGCAAAAAGAAATTTTTTACTTAATACTATAGTTAATAACAAATAGTTTCAGAGGAATTCATATTAAAAAAAAAATAAAACCAAATATTTTTAGTAATTAGGCAATATGTTTGCAAAAAAGTATAAAAGGCTATTTCAAAGGGGTAAAGTCAACCACGGACACCGGTGTTTCGGAAAAAGGAATTTCCATCGTCAGCGTAGCTTGCCTGACTACAGTAATCAAACTGACTACAAGATACAAGGTAATTTACCTATTTAGGAAAATGCAGATCATTAAAATATATATCTTTTTTAGGTTAGACTAGAAACACAAGCCGGACTCCATCCGAGTACAATGTTACAAAAATTATATATTAAAAATAGCGTAACCAAAATCATAACATTTCTGGCTCCGACGCAGTTCACATTTCACTTTTTTTCACTCTTAAAACTTTCGTTTGTGAGATATTACAGCCTAAGTTAAAAGCCGCTTCTATCGTGTCACCCCGTGTGCACTTCATTGCTAAAATGTAAGACACAATTTAAATCATTTCTTACACCCTAAAAATGCAAAATCGACTGGTCGTCCAAAAATCGTCGTGTGCAGGGGGTGGTGGGGGTAGATTTTCCAAAAATTTGGAAAACAATTGTTTTGCATCTTTTGAATCTATAAAGTGTGCTCATGACTCCACCAAAAGCATATAGTAATATTACTATCAGAAACATTTATTTTTCAATGTTGAAAATATCGTTCCCAATGCTTTTATATGGAGTTCCCTACTAGTATAAGAGCCCAGTAGGATTTTGGGCTTGAATTGCAA
The DNA here is from genome assembly GCA_963576565.1 of Aspidapion aeneum. Lineage (NCBI taxonomy): Eukaryota > Metazoa > Arthropoda > Insecta > Coleoptera > Brentidae > Aspidapion > Aspidapion aeneum. The sequence continues at coordinate 148,137,032 of OY755038.1, forward strand.
ACCGATACTCATATATTTTAATCGATTCGTCATAAGACCATGTCCCAAAAAAAATGGAGATACCTGCGAAAATCCTGCATAAACAAGTCGCCATCTTTGTTTAAAGATGGCGAAAAGGAGTTTGAATCAAATGTCCGTAACTTTTTTATTACGAAATCGATTTTACTCAGACAAATTGTGATTAGCTTCTACTATCAATACTTTGTTTTTTATTTGTCTCTATACTATAAATTCTGTAAGTTCCTTTAATACGCTGCTTTTTTTTAGGTTTTTTGATTTTTTTAAGAAAATTACGGGTTTTACAAAAAAAACATAAACTATAAAAAATATGCAGATTGTTAAGATGTATTCATGGTGGGTCTAACATTTCTTGTAGATTAAGCGGTTCTCGAGTTACACTCAAAAAACCACTAAATTGGCCTATACCTACCCCTGGGTACAAAATTTTTATATTTTCACCAGTCATAAAAGTTACTAAAAAACTAAACAGATCGAAAAAGGATGTCAAGCTAAATAAGAAACGGCTATTAGTTTCAAAAAGAAACTGATACTGAGGTTGAAATGGCGGCTTAAACATGGCCGAAGCGTAATTTACAATTTTATTTTTGAGGGTAATTATTTTATGTAAAACGAACCCCCACGGGGTCAAAATGTACCCCCGCTAAAAGACAATTTAATTATCTTCAAAAAAGGATAGTATACTTTTTGTCGTAAAGTTAATAGTTTTCCTGAAAAAAACAAAAAATATGCGGCATACATAATTCGATGTTTTCGTTCCATAGAAGTACGACAATGGCATGGGTCCATTAAGGAAAAAATAATTTATGCACAAATAAGCGAACCCACAGTTACATATTTAAACTCAGCATCAAAAATCTTACAAAAAACATATTTGATACTTTTCTGTTAAATTAACAGGTGGTCACGTGATTTTCGCAACTTCTTAACGGTTTTAGCTAGAGACTTGGTTCTTTTTTTGATTTGTAGACAAAAATGTCCGATCAAAATTAATCACCACTGGCATGTTTTTAAATTTGTAAAAATATATACAGGGTGTCCCAAAAATCTGGGTCTAACCAAATATCTGCCCAACTATTGAAGATAACTGAACCATATTTGGTAGTGATTGATGACATCGAGAGATTTATTTTATGCACACATTAACAAAAACGTTTAAAAAATACACTAAGAAAAAAGTTATATTTACATTTTAGCTATTTATTCGGTTTTTATTTTCTAAAAAACGCCCTGTATTTCTAAAACGGAGCAATGTCGGATTAAAGTAATTGGCTTTTAATTGTCTTATTTTGACCTCAGAAATATATCTTAGGCTTTTGCATTGTCCTTTCATAGACACAGATTGTATAAGTAATTTTATCCATATTTTCGTGCTTTTCCATGTTTTTCCCGGGTATGCTGTAATTGACCAGAGGCAATCAACCAAAACCTTAAACTACATGGCAATACCAACAAAAAATATGTGGCAAAAATTCCCACCTATGGGGGATGGCGGGTATAACTATGGATAAAAATTTGTAAAAAATGGTGAAATAATAAGTTTGACAGACGATAGATTTTGACACGTTTTTCGTCATAGGTAAGGGACAGTTGGCGTACATGGTTTTTCAAAGACCTTTCAAACAAGATATCTCTCAATAGGGTTGAAAAAATTAGTTTTGACAGATTTGATTGTGTAGACAATTAACGGCTATATCAAAATATTTAATTTTCAAATACCTTTATAACGAGGTATCAATCGATAAGGATTTATAATTAACATTTTTAAGTTGATCGCCCCTATGCGGCCCCCTAATGCAGAGGTAGCACAACCGCCCCTTCATAAAATAGATCTCTTGATGATTCGGTTCGGTTCGATTTCTGCCAAATATGGTTCGGTTATCTTCAATAGTTCAGAACATATTTGAGCGGACTCAGAGTTTTGGGACACCATGTATATATATCTTGTTTTCGCTCACTCTCCTGGCATCTCCTTCTTACCCTCTTGGCTAATTTCAGTGCCAGGAAGAGTAGAAATAATACAAGAAAAATAAATTTTAATCTTAGCAACCATCTCAGGAAAGGAAAGACCTCGGACAAGACTGCATTCCCGGCCGTTTTAAAAAATAGTAAAATTAAAGAGCCCTCAAAAAGTTGGCGGCAAATTCAGTTAAAAAGGGTACACTAGAAGATGGGATTTTCAATAAACCAAAACATATTAAAAAGACTTATTTTATAATAATTTTTAATGGGTCATATAGAAATATATGATACCGCTAACAGCGTTAATGTAAGTTTTTTTCATTACACTACTGAGTAAATCTATTGAAAAAAACGTTTTAAACTGATGTAACTAGTAAACGAAATGATCGATGGCTGGACCGTTTTATCCATTTATCAGGGACAAGTACTACGAATTTACTTTTTTACCTGAAATAAAGCAAATATTTACGTAGATAACCAGGTACTAAAACTAAAGGAAAAGTTTAGGCCTATTAAATATAGTATATATTCCGGATACATTTACCTACTTATTTTATGGAGATTTATGTAAGAAATATAATTTTGGATAAATATAAAAAAAGCAGAAACTAAAAATTGTCTTAATTATTATATATTTATTTATTGATCGACATTACAAAAACCCTTGTAAATACTTTTAACTCCTATAGAGCATCTGTATCATTTTATCCAAAATTGTATTTCTTACACATTTTTCGAAATTGAACTTTATCTGGGACACCCTGTATGTTATCTCGGTGTTGAAAATTCATGAATAACGAAGTAGAAATAGTGCCAATTGAAATGGAGATGAAAAGTGACAATTAGGGTTAAAAAGTGGCAGACCAGGCCTAAAAAAAAGTACGAAAAGTAGCGTATAAAGCATTTTTTTTCTTGGCGCATTGTAGAGGGTGACACCAGCTTTAAATAAAAGTTTCACTTTAGAAATACTACCGCAAGAACAAAGGGAAATATACCAATATCAACATTATTATCAAAAAATTTCAAAAAATTAATTTGGAAAAGTATAATGTTTTAATTATGCAACAGTTAAAATATCGAAATGCGGATTCGACTAGTTATAAAATTTGTTTTGGGCGCCAGGCGGCACCGTATTCAAAATTTTTAAAAATTTGTTTTTGTCATCAAAATTGGATAATTTTGTCTACAAATCAAAAAAAGAACCAAGTCTCTAGTTCAAAACGTTCAAAAGTTGCCAAAATCACGCGACCACCTGTCAATTTAACAAAAAAGTATCAAATATTTTTGGATTAGCCTAATGGATGTATGTATATATGGACCCATGCCATTGTCGTCCTTCTATGGAACGAAAACATCGAATTATGTATGCCGCATATTTTTTGTTTTTTTCAGGAAAACTATTAACTTTACGACAAAAAGTGTACTATCCTTTTTTGAAGATAATTAAATTGTCTTTTAGCGGGGGTATATTTTGACCCCATGGGGGTTCGTTTTACATAAAAAAATTTACCTCAAAAATAAAATTGTAAATTACGCTTCGGCCATGTTTAATCCGCCGTATCTACCTCAGTATCAGTTTCTTTTTGAAACTAATAGCCGTTTCTTAGCTTGACATCCTTTTTCGATCTGTATAGTTTTTTAGTAACTTTCATGACTTTGGTGAAAATATGAAAATTTTGTACTAGTAGGTATAGGCCAATTTAGTGGATTTTTGAGTGTAACTCGAGAACCGCTTAATCTACAGCAAATATTAGACCCAACATAAATACATCTTAACAATCTGCATATTTCTTATTTCTTATGTTTTTTTTGTAAAACCCGTAGTTTTCTTTAAAAAACCTAAAAAAAACAGCGTATTAAAGGAACTTACAGAATTTATAGTATAGAGACAAATAAAAAACAAAGTATTGATAGTGTTTTGGAGAGGCCATTATAGTAGAAGCTAATCACAATTTGTTTGAGTAAAATCGATTTCATAATAAAAAAGTTACGTATATTTGATTCAAACTCCTTTTCGCCATTTTTAAACAAAGATGACGGGTTGTTCATGCAGGATTTTTGCAGGTATCTCCATTTTTTTTGGGACATTGTCTTATGACGAATCGATTAAAATATATGAATATCGGTTTGCAATTCAAGCCCAAAATCCTACTGGGCTCTTAGACTATATTAAACAAGTGCTCGCCCTGAAAACGCGTATTTATAATAATTTATAACTTGTTATAACTCGAGAACCCTTTGCTTAATCAAAAAAACACCTTGATTTTTGAAAAATGTCAATCGGACGCATAGGTTTTTTTAAAGTAGCAAAGAGTGATGCCTTGACGCGACGAACGCGGCAGACACTGACATGCGACGAAGGGTCAGATATTTTACAAATGCACGGCGGGCCAGGCGAAACGCGACTCTATGTCTTGAAACAAGTCGAGACACACATAAGTTCGTTTTTCGTTTAACTCTCGCGGTTACAGATGTTTAAGTTACTTACTTGGTTTTTTGCTTGTGAATTGCGTTATGTATAAATGTTGTGCTTGTGTGATTTGGCCGTGAAGGGCCAAATATCAAAGGCTAGGCGTGAAGAAAAGGGAAATTTAGTTTTATATTAGAATGTGACTCTTGGCCCTACGGGCCTCCAATTTATTTCTATATTAGTATGTGACTCTCGGCCCTACGGGCCTCCAGGAGTCCATATTCACTATATTAGTATGTAACTCTTGGCCCTACGGTCCTCCAGTCGTCCAAATTCACTATATTAGTATGTGACTCTCGGCCCTACGGGCATCCATATTTAAAAGGGAAACTACCCGACTCCAGTTTAATTCTATATTATAATGTGCCTCTCGGCCCTACGGGCCTCCAATTTATGTCTATATTAGTATGTAACACTCGGCCCTACGGGCCTCCGGGAATCCATATTTGAAATTGAAACTATGCGCCTCCCGTTAAATTTGATATTAGAACGTGACTCTCGGCCTAACGGGCCTCCAATTTATTTCTATATTAGTATTTGACTCTCGGCCCTACAGGCCTACGGGAGTCCATATTCACTATATTAGTATGTGACTCGGCCCTACGGGCCTCCGGGAATCCATATTTGAAAGGGAAACTATGCGCCTTCCGTTAAATTGTATATTGGAATCGAGACTTTTGATTTGAGCCCCCCACTCCCTGCTATAGGCATAATATGTGAAAACAGAAAATTTGACAGGGTGTAATTAGTTTAAACCTGGAAGACACAATTTTAACGGTAATGAACTATGTATTTTTTTCTTGCAAGCCTACACAATAGCGTATCTGTCGCCGTCGAGATAATTAAAATAAATTGTCGGCGTCTTAAAATATGACTCTTCAAAGAAGCACCAATTTCTGGCAAATTTTGATGGTTTTTTGACAATAACTCAAAAAGTACCAAACTAATCAAAAATTTTTTCTCTGATATTTATAGATCTTAGGCCCTATCGTTAAAGTTATTATAAATTTTTCATTTTGACGTGTCTGTTTAGAGATATAGGCAAATAATTGAAATTTAAAAAAAATCTGTTTTTGAAAAACACAGGGACCTATTGCGCGTCAATGCACTAAGTGAGTGACATCTAAAGCCACATAAATTTATTTTGTTATCGTAGAAATAGGTTCAATCAAGGGCTGTCAAGTCACCGGAAGTGATGCAGCAAAATCGTTTCTGAGATATAAATTGTCAAAATATAACCAATTTAAGGTTTTTTATATTTAAGCAGCCCTGGAGAGGAGGGATGCGACCTACAAAAAAGTTTATTTGAAGTTTTTTTGTTAATTTGACCGTAAAAATAATTTCTGTTATTAAAAAATTAAATTATTGTATTTTTTTTTCGCCTGATGACGTCACTTACATAAACGGTGCCAGCGAGTGCTTTTATTCGAGATAAAAACTTATCGTAGAGCTCTGAAATTTGGCACACTAATAGGCATTGACAAATGGATTCTTAAATTTTTTCGATTTGACCCTATACGGGCCTCCGGGAATCCATATTTGAAAGGGAAACTACGCTCCTCCCGTTAAATTCTATATTAGAATCGAGACTTTTGACTTGAGCCCCCCACTCCCCGCTATAGGCATAATATGGCAAAACAGAAAAATTGACAAGACAATTTTAACGGTAATGATTTTTTTTTGCAAGCCTATACAATAGCGCATCTGTTGCCGTCGAGATAATTAAAATTAATTGTCAGCGTCTTAAAATATGACACTTTAAAGTAACACCACTTTTTGGCAAATTTTGATGGTTCTTTGGCAAAAACTCAAAAAGTACCAAACTAATTAAAATTTCTTTCTCTGATGTTTATAGATCTTCGTAGGCCCTATCGATAAAGTTATTATAAAGTTTTCATTTTGACGTCTCGAGATATAGGCAAATAATTGAAATTTAAAAAAATGCTGTTTTTTAAAAACACAGGGACCTATTGCGCGTCAATGCACTAAGTAGGTGATATCTAAAGCCACAAATAATATTTTTACCGTAGAAATAGGTTCAGTCAAGGGCTGTCAAGTCACCGGAAGTCGAGCAAAAAAAGAGTTTGAGATATGACCCTTCAAAGTTTTACATAAAAACGCTGATATCTCAAAAACAACTAAACCGATTCTGATTTGGTTTTTGGTTTTCTCAATAAGACCAACATTGCTATGATTCTTAAAGAAAAAATTTTCGTTTTTCCCAACTTTGAAAAAATAGGAGGGGGGAGGTACCCTAAAAGCTTGATTTAAAAAAAAATAGTCCACTTAGGGGGGGGGGGGGGCGAGAGTCACATACTAATATAAAAATAAATTGGAGGCCCGCCTTTGATATTTGGCCCTTCACGGCCAAATCACACAAGCACAACATTTATACATAACGCAATTCACAACAAAAAACTCTGTAACCGCGAGAGTTAAACGAAAAACGAACTTATGTGTGTCTCGACTTGTCTCAAGACATAGAGACGCGTTTCGCCTGGCCCGCCGTGCATTTGTAAAATATCTGACCCTTCGTCGCATGTCAGTGTCTACCGCGTTCGTCGTCTTTGCTACTTTAAAAAAAACTATGCGTCCGATTGACATTTTTCAAAAATCATTTTGATCCCTGATATTTGATACACAAAGTTTACAGAAGGTGTTTTTTTGATTAAGCAAAGGGTTCTCGAGTTATAACAAGTTATAAATTATTATAAATACCCGTTTTCAGGGCAAGCACTTGTTTAATAGGGAACTCCATATAAAAGCATGGGGAACGATATTTTCAACATTGAAAAATAAATGTTTCTGATAGTAATATTACTATATGCTTTTGGTGGAGTCATAAGCACACTTTATAGATTCAAAAAATGCAAAAAAAAAATACCAAATTTTTGGAAAATCTACCCCCACCACCCCCCGCACACGACGATTTTTGGACGACCAGTCGATTTTGCATTCTTAGGGTGTAAGAAATGATTTACATTGTGTCTTACACTTTGGCAATGAAGTGCACACGAAAATCGGTTCCAGAATACTTTTACGCGCTTATAAACTCTAATAATATTGAAAGCGGACCGATCCGAGCTCTTCTGTGGTTTCAAGAGGGAGCGTGACCTTGTCGAAGGACTGCCGTGCCCTCAGATATAATCAGTGACGGATCTAGACCCCGAAAATTGGGGTTGCCCAAAAATAATGTTTAATTATTACTTTTTGCAAATTTGTTAAGTACTATTAGTTAGTATATACCAGGTGGGCCAATTTTTGTTATAATGTTCGAACTATACTACCGATTTAGTAGGATAAGCGGCAATTAATTTAATTAATAAAGATTTTAAAATCGGTGATATAGTTCCAAGGTAATTATGTTTCTTTAGTGGCCATTTTAACAAAAAATAGGGAGCCATGGACGAACCAGAGGGGGGGCGCCCGGCCCCTTCCCCAACGTTAAGATTTTTGTGCCACATATTACATGAGCAAAAAACTTAAATTCCATAAAATCACCCCTCAGGCATATTCGTCGGAGCGCTACTGAGTAACCTCTTTAACCCATTTGTTCCCAAGCAGTGGCCTATCTAGGCCCTTAAAGTTGGTGGAGCCCTAAAATAAAACTAAATTATGACTTTTTTACAGATAAAACTAGGGTCGGGCAAAATAAATTCGAGGAAAAATTATTTTTTTGTTTTATAGTTTAAAAATTTTAAGCGTTGCGAACAAAGCATCGAAACAGAAAATATCAACAGTTCAAAGTGTCGAAAACACCAAAAATCGAAATTACAAAACACCAAAAAGACAAAATGTCGAATTACAAAATGTCGAAATGCAAAATAAAAGATAAAACCCAACCTAACACGATCTGGTCAGGTTAGATTTTGTGTAATAACCTAACCAGAACTTGTTAGTACTTTTTGTTTACTAACGAAACCAGGTCAGGTTTAAAACCTATTAATATTATACAAAAAAATTAACCTGATCTGGTCAGGTTAGTTTTTTTTAATTATAATAACCTAACCAGAACAGGTTTTTTTTAATAACTTCGTCATTTTGTACTTTCGTCATTTTGTGTTTAAACGTTTTGTTCGTCATACCAAAACGCACTAGAACAATATAAAAATAATATATTTTTTCTGTCTTTTTAAGTGTTTAATATGTATTTAAAAGGAAACAGCTACCACTAACACCTTTGACACCAACATAAAAAACTCAAACTTTTATATGCTTTATCCAAACCATCTCTCTCAGTCATGGCGCACCTAAGCTGGGACAATCGGGGCCCAGGCCCCCTCCAAAACCTTCGGATTTTTTGGATATTTTTTACATGTTTAATGAAAATAGCATAAGATACGGCATTATCGGGTTTTGAGCCTCCCCCAAAACGTATTCCTGGGTGCGCTATTGCTCAGTTAAAAGTATTTGAAACAAGACAAATATTAAACACGATCTTCTCGCACAAATTTGCTGTTAACCTTCAGATACACCGTAACAAGGCTTAGCTAATCCATTCTCCCTCTTTGTTGTGTTGTATGTGAGGAACAAGGACTTAATCGAGATTAAACCCAAAATTGCGCTTAAGTGCATCTGAGGGTAAATCGTGTATAATTTTCAGAAGATATCATTACTGAATACTGATTTTGTTAATAAGACCGCAGCATTTTTTGCTTTTTTAGTTGAAAAGATGCACTTGTCCGATAAACTATTACTTGGTTTCTTTGCAATTTACCAAACTTGGGAAGATTAAGTACTCTATTACCTCCCTTTGTATGCGCCGGTGTTCTTAATAATAGCAAATAAAAATTTAATTTAACGTTCCTTTCAATATGGTCTCAATTTAAGTGCAGGCAGCCTGCAGACCAAACATGTTTAGATGCGTCCTGCAGGCCGGTTGCCCCGCTCTGTATACCCAGCCAGATCCAGCCATGATCAAACAAATAAAAAGATAAGCGGGCAACGTTCGAAATTACGTAAAAATGCACCCCTAATATTCTCACTAAAGATTTACCTGCGTGAAACAAATAAAGAAAAAATCCCAAACTCACAAAGAAGGGTGATTCTTGAGCGCAAAGTGTAACGTTCGAAATTACGTAAATTGTCTCAGACTGATCACTGAATATTTAACTGTGTGAAACAAATAAAGAAGAACATAATAGGTATCACCGAGTAGCCTATTCTTGATCGCAGAGCCTTCAACTTTCATTGATAAATGCAAAATCACTAATATTTTTAGGCTGTATAGTTTAGTATAGTAGCCAAATGGATTCATTCATGGTTTTAAATTAAAAGGACTAAATAAAAAGTCCGAAATTCTCATCCCAACTTGGTAGCGGCCATTTAATTAGTCCCTGTCTGTACAAGTGTCCGTTGCTTACACTTGGAACTTACAATGGATCTATCCACAGAAGGTGTTATCGCTGCCTTCCGTCGTTTTGTCGCAAGAAGAGGCACCGGTACCGATTGCTGGAGCGACATGAGGAGTAACTTCTTGGGTTTTCGTAATCAAATTCTTGTCTATGCTAAACAGGCGTCTGAGACACTATGAATCAAATGGCATTTAGGCCTCCTCTTAGTCCTCATTTTAATGGTCTTGCTGAGACAGGAGTTAAGAGTTTCAAAACTCTCGCCCTCTTACTGCTCAGTCTTCGGATCCTAACGATCTCCAACCCCTTACACCGGGGCATTATTTGACGCTCACACCTCTAAATTCGGGTATACCAGACCCAGAGTTATCCTACCTGCCAATCAATCGACTGTCCAGATGGCAACTTATCCAAAAGCTCAATGCGGATTTTTGGAAACGTTATGCCCTGGAATATTTAAATACATTACAACAGAGATATAAATGGTCAGATCCGTCTCCTGAAATAAAACTAAACGATCTAGTTCTTATTTCTAGTGAACTGAAATCGCCTTTAAATTGGCCGCTTGGCAGAATAGTAAATTTACACCCTGGCGAAGACGGCCACGTCCGAGTTGCCACGATCAAAACAGCAACAAGCACTTACAAGAGGCCAGTAATTAAACTGTGTACTCTCCCTACCGAAAATTTATTTTTCTTTTCTTTCTATACCTATTGAACACTGGGTATTTTGTCAATAGGTATCCTATTTTTAGAATTTATTTATTTTTATTTGTTTTGGGGTATAATATTTCTTAATTTCATTAAGTTATAATTACTTAAGTTTAAATTAACGGTAATTTCTATTAAATCTATACTAAATCATGTGTTTTTTTGCGGCGGATTATGTTAGCGCACACGCTAAGTTTTCGAAAATTCTCTAATATTCAAAAAACACACATATGTATGCTCGCGCATGGGGGTACACTTCAAGCGCACGCGCGCGATATAAAAACTAGAACGAATTAAATGGCGTACGAAATCAGATCGCTTTTCTCCAAACTTTCAAATTTTACCAATAAACTTTTCTCCGATTTGTGACATATTTATCAAAGACTGATTCTTCCAAGTGTGGTGGTTGTAGTGGTAGCCAAGAAGAAGATCTGGGGCCCCAGTGGAGACTACAATTCGAAGTTTCTACGGTGAGTACCCCTTATTAATACATTTGTGTGTACCGGCAATATAACCTATGGATAAATTATTAAACACGCGACCAAAATTCATTTAAATTGTGTTGTACACTGCTTTCTTCGGCAAATGTGACAGTTTTAAGCTCATATTCTGAAATTGGATCTTCCGGGAAAAATCGCCACAAAATTCTTTGAAAAGGACAATGATCTGAGCTGACGAGAACTTGTCGAAACATCATTTTAATGTCTAAGAGGTAAGCGATAGGATTTAATCGAAATGTGAGAGTAGTAGATATATGTCTGTTCTGGGCCAAAAATGTAGTGGAATGACGTGATTTTCGAGAAATCCTATTGTTCTATTGTTCTTTTGTATGCAGGTGTCTTTTTAACAATGGGCGAAGGGTCATTGTCTTTTCAACAATAGCTTTATTGTGCGGGTCCTTTTTAGAGCATAGCATTATAGTGCGAGAGTTTTTTAGAGCATAGACGAAGAGTACATGTCTCTTTTTAATTTTGATATTACAATTTGCAGTTATGGGGGCTTTTGTTTTATTGACAATAGTTGAATAGCGCGACTAGTTTTTTGCGCAAAGGTCAATAGTATGAAGGTAATTTTGTATGAGGAGGAGTTTGGACGGAGTTTTTAGAGCATGGGCCAATAGTGTAAATGCTTTTTTGACTTTGATATTACAATTTGCAGTTATGTGTGTCTTTGTCTTTTGTGTGCAGGTGTTCAGGTGTGAGTGAATCTTTGTCTTTTTTACCATAGCCGAACAGCGTGTGCGGTCTTTTTGGCTTTGATATGATATCGGATAGTTGCGAATACAATTATCTTTAGTGTACAGAGGCGAGCAATGCGGGTGGTCTTTTAACCTTGATATGACAATGTAAATGTATGTGTGTCTTTGTCTTTTCTGTGCAGGTGTGAGTGGCTCTTTCTCTTTTGTATGGGGAGGCAAACAACAAAGGGTGTTTTATTGACATCGACAATGAATGGTCTTGAGCTTAAATTTATTATCCAACAAGTCAAGACTAGTCTAAGTAAATATCACATTCTCTTGTTACTAATTACACCAGGCGTTCACTCATTATGCTTTGTATGCAGCTACAAAAGGTGTGTGTCTTTGTCTTTTGTGTGCAGGTGTGAGTGGGTCTTTGTCTTTTGTATGTGGAGGCGAACAACGCGGATGGTCTTTTTTTTTTACTCTGAGAATTGACTTGAGCTAAAATCAATACTTCAAAGCCGGCCATTCACTACACATTAATGAGTCATAGTTGATATATTTCACAACAAAGGGTGTTCTATTTTTGTATGCAGAGGCTTATAGTCTGAGAGGTATTATATTTACCACCCAACAAATCGAGACAAGTTTAATTAAAGATCGTATTCTCTTGGTACTAATTACAATAGGTGTTCATTCATTATGCTTTTTCAAAATTTGGAATGTTGTAAAGTGACATTATATTATTAAAATTTACATCAAAGAACGGCTATAGCTTGTGATTTGTGATCCAATTAATCATGAAGATGCATTGTTGGAAAAAATACTCTGCCAGTATATGGGCACCTAAGCTCACACCTACTATAGTTATAGTATACGTGTCAACTAATATAACTAAAAACTGAAATATATTTTATTCAACTCTAGACTCAATTACATTTCGTTGGATACCACACAAGCCATGTTTTAACTTAAACTCGACACAAAACCCAGCCCAGGTACCAAGCTGTTTTTTGGTTATGCACGTTGGTCGTTACAGACAGACAGCCAGACAGACATACAAACACACACACAGACAGACGACGCGACAAAAAAAAAGTTTCAAAATCATCTGAAACACAAATGACATGTGTATGTATGTATGTATATAGTATATTATATTTACTACCCAACAAATCAAGACAAGTTCAAGTAAAGATCGTACACAAGCCATGTTTTAACTTAAACTCGACACAAAACCCAGCCCAGGTACCAAATTTCACTCAAATCAAACAATCTGTTTTTTGGGTCATTAGACAGACAGACAGACATACAAACACACACACAATAGTATACGTGTGAGCTACTATAACTAAAAACTAAAATATATTTTATTCAACTCCAGACTCAATTACATTTCGTTTGATACCACACAAGCCATGTTTTAACTTAAACTCGACACAAAACCCAGCCCAGGTACCAAATTTCACTCAAATCAAGCAAGCTGTTTTTGGGTTATGCACATTGGTCGTTACAGACAGACAGACAGACATACAAACACACACACACAGACAGACGGCGCGACAAAAAAAAAGTTTCAAAATCATCTGAAACACAAAGATATATAGTATAGTAGTATTGTAAGATAATATCAACAACAATTTCAGTCTTGGCAATCTAACAATTAAGTTTTTCAGAGAATCACAGCCATTTAACAAAATATTGCTCGTTATTATTATTTATGCTCTCTTCATACCAAGAACATTAAAAAATAACAATAATTTAAAGGCCTACTTAGAAATATATGCACTAAAAATATCGCAGTGCGGTATTAGGGACTTATTGGCATAAAGTCATGCAATAATAGTGTCAGGCCGTATTTTGGCAGTTTTGCATTGGAATATCAGAGCTAATCTTTCAACATAAGGTTTTACTATACGAATCGAAATAAATACTGTCTACTTTAATTATAGATAAATAAACGTCTTGGTTTTAAATTCGACTTTGGTATATCAATTTTGAAAGAACAACCGTCAACCTGCAATGTAAATCTGTCAAAATACTACAACAATAATGTCATTGCATGCCCTCATCCCAATAAGTCCCTATTATTAAGATCTTTAAACAGAATCAATCTTTTTGCACTTTTACAGAAAACAACCCTTGAGTCAAAATTTATTACCAAACAAGTCAAGACAATAAACAACAAATGAAATTAAAGAAAGAAAAATAAAAAAAAAAGTTTTCTGCTTCGGCCGGGGATCGAACCCGGGATCTCTTGCTATCTAGGCAAACATTCTACCACTGAACAACCGAAGCCACACATAAATTTTTTTCGGAAAACCTCTATCTATGCGGGCCGCGGTGTCTCAATACAAGAACGAGAGACACTCAGGTATTAACTCGACCAAGTCATCCAACTGATCTCTAAATTCTTCTGTCTCTCGTTAAATTCCTTATTATTATTCATGTTCTTCTTCAAAATTTTTCTACCACATAAATTCCGTGTGTTTTAGTTTTTTAAAGTTCTTATTCATAAAAAGCATTTCGTATTGGTTCACCATCCATACTTTCTACCTGGTAGGTTGGTCCTTTAAATACAACCGGCTAAAGGCATTTTTTCGTTTAATATGAATATGAACAAATATTTTTTTAAAATTCCAAGAATATTAAAAAATAAGAATAATTTAAAGCTATACTTAGAAATATATACACTATTATATACACGATTTGCAGAGCGTTATTAGGAACTTATTGAAATAAAGTCATGCAATAATAATGTCAGACCATTTTTTGACAGTTTTGCATTGAAATATAAGAGCTAATCTTTCTAAGTTTAAAAATCCTATTCTTCACTAGTAGTTATTGACTACTCTCGACAGATTAAAGACGCGTTCAAAGGTGGTGCAGTTGAAACAAAAAACCTGTACCTGATAAAATTATAGCATACTGTTTAATAATGCACGATCAACTCATGAAATACAACCCTCTGACCAATACCGTAAGGGTAGTTTAAAGAAAAAAAATGTTTATTTTGGATGTGTAAGGTTTCCACTACAAAGACACTCATTTTGTATGTGAGGAAATAGCGATTTTAAACACCCATAGTAACGAAGGTTGGCATCATATGGCTAATTTAACCATAAAGTGCATCTGTCTGCATCAAGACTTTTAACGTCAAGCTCACTGGAACACAAACAATCATCATGGTATAAATTGAAATAGTTTTGATTTCAGTTAATTACCAATGGAAAATATATCTTTCTTTGTTAAGGGTTTAATTCAAAACAAAACTGTGTTGGTAAAGGGAAATGATAAAAAAGTTTGACTGTGTAATTTAGTTGTTGTTGCAATACTTTAAAAATTGATATTATGCAAACATTTAGATGTGGAAAAAAGCAAACTACAAGCTGAGGGTTCGGAAAAAACATCAAATTTTAACCATGGAGTGATTTTACAAAAGAAATTTTTTATTCGTATTGTTACAAATTTAAGTTATTTAAATTTTATAATTAGAATTTATTTAGGTTTAGTGTAGTATTAGGTTGATTTACCTTATGGTTGTATTCTTAGTCTAGGTTTTAGTTGCGTTATCTATGACAAATTCATACACGGCCGCGTACCTTCTGGAAGAGACGAGAATGCTCGTGAATCGAAGAAGGATGGAAGAGTTCTCGAATAGTAGGCAGACCCTATATATAGGGCCGGACGCCGCGTATGGAGTCAGTCAAAGATAACCAACGGTAGTGATCGCTAAATGTTAACGCGAAGTTAATAGGCGGATTAAAGTAGTGAATTATTAGCAAGTTACTAGTAAGTTTAAGTGCGTGTTTTTGTACATAATTTATCGAAATAAATTGATAAATCGTTTTTGACATTTGCGAGTTTTAATTTGTCGTTGTTGACACCTTAAAAATTGGTGTCAGAAGTGAGATTAAAAGAAATAAATAGTGCAAAGACTATCCTTACATAGTACCACCGGCTAGGACAATTGAAAAGAAGAACAGTAAGTGATTTTGCCAGAATATTCAGAACTGAATAGTGCAAAGACTACCCTTACATAGTACCACCGGCTAGGACAATTGGACAGAAAAACAATAAGTGATTTTTCCAGAATATTCGAAGAAGTTCGATATTGATTTATTAAAAAACCAAAAGAGATATTTAAGAATCGACTTCGACGTTAGCTTAGTTAGTTAAAAAGTAAGAATTAGAAAGAATGTCTAGAATATTCCATCACTTTCTACGACGCTCTATTCAAAAACCAGAAGAAATATCCAAAAAGCGACTTTGACATTAGTTTAGTAATTTCAAAAGTAAGAACTAAAAAGAATTTCTAGAAGATTCCATAACATTCTACGACATTCTATTCAAAAACTAGAAGAGATATACAAATACCGACTTCGACATTAGTTTAGTTATTTCAAAAGTAAGAATTAGAAAGAATTTCTAGAAGATTCCATAACATTCTACGACGTTCTATTCAAAAACTAGAAGAGATATACAAATACCGACTTCGACAGTAGCTTAGTTATTTTAAAAGTAAGAGTTAGAAATTATTTCTAGAATATTCCATAACATTCTACGACGGTCTACTTGAGAACCCAAAGAGATAATCAAAAAGTGACTTCTACATTTGCCTAGTAGCAGAAAGAGTAGCATTTACCAGTATATTCCAGAACATTCCATTAGGTTCTATTTAAGAATTGGAAGAGATATTGAAAAACCGACTTCGACATTCGCTTTGTAGCCCTAAAATACACGTTTTAAGTGATTTATCACGAAGTTGATGCTTACTAGACAAAGATCGGCCAAGATGGAAGATTTAACTAAAATGATGGAGGCTCTAGCAGCTTAAATGGCTCAAAACCAGGGCGATATGAAACACACCATAGACGACATGAAACACATTATTGAACAAAATCAGAATGATATGAGACAGACCATCGAACAAAACCAGAACGATATGAGACAGACATTAGAAGGCAGGCAAGAACAATCCGATCAGATAAAGAGCAACTCCGAACAGCTGAGAGAAGAGTTCAAAGCAGCAACTGAAGATCTTAAGGAAGAAATAACTCAAAGAATGCAGAATGTAGAAGAAAAAGTACAAAACCAATTGCAGAATGTAGAAGAAACCGTGCAAGACAAATTGCAGAATGTTGAAGAAAAAGTGGAGATCAAGCTACAGAATGTGAAAGAACAAGTTTTTCAAACAGTGGAAGAAAAATTCCAGGACGTAGTAAAGCAGCTTATACAGCTTTAGAAAGAACACAACAAAATAAAAGCTCAGGGCTATGTTGTGAATTCCAACCAAAACATTAAGCCTCCAAATTACGATGGTTCGTCTTTCTGGTCCACCTACAAACAACAGTTTGAAGCTGCCGCTGCTGCAAATTGCTGGGACGATAACGAGAAAGCTAGAGCTTTGTTAGTAGCTCTACGAGAACCTGCTCTGGGACTTTTACGGTCTATTCCAGCCGACCAAAAACAAAATTACAATGCTTTAGTGGCAGCCTTGGAAAGAAGGTATGGAGATGAACATTTACGAAATTTACATTGGTCAGAATGAAATATTCGTCAGCAAAGAGCAGGGGAGTCATTACAAGAGTATGAAGCAGATACCAGGAGGCTGATGTATTTGGCTTACCCAGAAATGCCAGAAAATTATAGAGATCCCTTTACGGTAGACCGCTTTATTAATGGCTTGCGAGACGCGGACTTAGCAAAGCTACTTCGCCGAGAACGCTTCCATAACAGCAGCGAAGTGTTGATTCGAGCCTTCGAAATTGAGTCATCAAATAATATGTCCAGGCCAAAAGTAAGGGCTGTCTCAATTCAGGGGGCTGAAGAAATGAGCAATGAACAAGAGGTTCCCTCAAAGACGCTAAGCCAAATTCTTCAAACACTGATAGAGAAGATTGACTCTTTAAAAGAAAACAGACGTCCCTCTCCAAATGGGAAGTGTTTTAGATGCGGACGTACAGGGCATATTCAACGCGATTGTCGTGTCCAATTGAGGTCTCGCTCACCATCTAGCGGGACAGAGTACCAAAGAAGAAATCAGGAAAACTAAAACTAGTCGCAGAGGGGCGGGTGTTGGCTAAAGGGAATGTAGCCCCCAAAATTTACTCAATTAAGAGCTTAAAACATACTGCTGACAGTCTTAACATCGACGGACTTATAAATGGAAGACAAGTTAACATAACAGTAGACACTGGTGCCGCCATATCATTGCTTAAGTTCAAAATTGCGACGAGATATAAAATTCGACCAACAGAAAAGAAAATAACACCTAAGACTGTGACTGGAGAATCCGCCGACGTGTTGGGGCAGACAGACATAGACCTACAGCTGGGAAGATTGAAGATTCGCCACAGTGTATTAGTTGCAGATATAGAAGACAAATTTATTTTGGGAATGGACTTGATAAGTAGACATGGATTTGCGTTTGATAATAAACTTAATACCCTAAGATTTGGGAACGAAGAGTTCATTTTGTGAAATAGTCACTTCAATAAAGAACCAATAAAGGTGGTGGCAGTATGCACAACAAGACTGGTCGGTAAGAGTGACACCATAATTTTTGGGAGGCTAGAAAGTAAATCAGCAAGCTGCGTCGGACTCATAAGCCAACAGAATATACCCAATACCTACCTCGTTGCAAAGTCACTAGTTAAAACCGATAAAGACATCCCGATTAGAGTCGCCAATATTTTTCCAAATAGTGTAAAAATTAATAAGGGGGAAGTGGTAGCATTATTTGAACCAGTTCAGAAAGTGACAAGATGTGAAGAGCCAACTTGCAAGGACAAAAGCAAGTTACCAACGGAGGTACTTCAGCAATTTCAGTCAACTTGACAACATCTCACTCCAGAAGAATTTCGTAAAGCGAGAGAGTTTATAGAAGAACAAATTAATATCTTCGAAACTAAGAGTAGTTCGGGACGTACAAACCTTATTCAACATGCTATCAACACTGGCGATGCCCAACCGATAAGACAGCCCCCAAGAAGACTACCAATGGCCAAACAAGAAGAAGTTCACAATCTCATTAATAAAATGCTCAGCGACGGTGTTATTGAAGAGTCATCAAGTCCTTGGTCATCTCCTGTGGTGTTGGTCACTAAAAAGGATGGAACTACTAGATTTTGCGTCGACTACAGGAAACTTAACGATGTGACCAAGAAAGATAGTTACCCACTGCCAAGAATAGACGACACATTAACAACATTGGCAGGATCATGTTAGTTTTCTACTCTTGACCTAAAAAGTGGGTATTGGCAAGTAGGAATCTTTGAAAAGGATAAAGAGAAGACAGCATTCTCTGCTGGAAGTGGACTTTATCAGTTTAGTGTGATGCGATTTGGCCTATGCAATGCTCCAGCTACATTTGAAAGACTAATGGAAGTCGTTCTACGAGGCCTTACTTGGAAAACCTGCCTAGTCTATTTGGATGATGTCATAGTAATGGGGAAATCATTTCAAGATCATCTAGACAATTTACGAGAAGTATTTTCAAGAATCAGAAATGCCAATCTTAAATTTAACTCAAAGAAATGTTTTCTATTCCAAGAAAAAGTTGAGTTCCTGGGTCACGTCGTTTCCCGAGAAGGCATCCACACTGACGAAAAGTTACAAGCAATAAAAGAATGGCCTCAACCTCGTGACAAACATGAATTAAGAAGCTTTTTGGGCCTGTGTACATACTACAGACGATTTGTAGAAGGATTGGCCAAAATAGCGTCTCCATTACATAGACTTACAGAAGATAAAGCTTCTTACAGATGGAATACAGAATGTGACCAAGCATTTAGAAGACTAAAAGCAGCATTATGTTCTAGTCCGATTCTCGCATATCCTATTCCCAAAGGTAAATTCATATTAGATACTGATGCGAGCAACGATGGCATAGAAGCAGTACTCTCCCAAGTACAAGATGGGGAAGAACGGGTCATCGAATTTTTCAGCAAAAAGCTATCCAAACCAGAGAGAAATTATTGTGTTACCAGAAAGGAGCTCCTAGCCATCATTAAATCCGTAGATCACTTTCACAAATATCTCTATGGACAAGAGTTTCTGATTAGAACGGATCATGCTGCGTTACAGTGGCTCATGAAAATGAAACAACCTGAGGGACAAGTCGCGAGATGGATAGAAAAGCTACAACAATACCATTATCAAATTAAGCACCGAGCGGGAAGGGTGCATAATAATGCAGATGCATTGTCCAGAAGACCTTGCCCTGAAGATTGTAAACATTGCAGAAGAATTGACCAGAAAGTAGGAATTACCTACGTGCGGCAGATAAAGTTAGAACCAGACGAAGAATGGATGTCGGCTTCGATTAGAACCACACAACTTAACGACAAAGATGTAGGACCTATCTTGCGATTGAAAGAAGAGAATAAGCCACGACCATCATGGCAAGATATCGCAAACCAAGGGGTCATATTCAAATCACTGTGGGCACAATGGGATTCACTGATAGTAGAAGAAAACAGCCTTAAACGTGCCTGGGAAAGTGCCGATGGCCTTACTGTGATTAATCAAGTAGTAGTTCCTAGGAGCATGGTAGACAATATAATGGCCGAATGCCAAGGGGGAAAATCAGGCGCGCACCTAGGCATAAATAAAACCATGGACAAAATACGAAACCGATTTTAATGGGTCAATTACTTTCAAGATGTGAAAAACTGGTGCCGCCGATGTTCGACTTGTGCAGCCTATCCTAAATAAATTTACTAAAGTTGTTTGGTTTAATGACAGAGTACAAAAATAGTTTTACAAACTAATTGATTAGGACCTAGTCTCACCTGATCAATTGATTTGCTTATATGCTATTCAATCAAAAAATGACATGAGTGTTCTAATTTAATTCTTTACTTGAAAAATCACCAGTGTCTGAGACAAAGTATATGATCTAAATGTGAAAGGCAGAGAAAGCAAACAGTGTGCATTTCATAAAAAGGCGGCTAAAATCCTTTATTATTTTCAAAACTTGTAGCGACTTGCACCAATTACGTTAGACTATATTTTTCACCACTCTTCTTGTTGATTGTTTTCACAAAATAACTTTATATTGTTTTTAGAACTTGCTTGAGTAAAAACACTTTAAATGTATAATAATTCTTATCAATGAACGTAACAAAAATTGATGTGTGTGTGTGTGTGTGTTTGTGTGTGTAAAGTCATAGGTGTAAATACGAATAAAAATTTTCTTTTGTAAAATCACTCCATGGTTAAAATTTGATGTTTTTTCCGAACCCTCAGCTTGTAGTTTGCTGTTTTCCACATCTAAATATTTGCATGATATCAATTTTTAAAGTATTGCAATATTTTTTAGTTTACTAACTAAATTACACAGCCAAACTTTTTATCATTTCCCTTTACGAACACAGTTTTCTTTTGAATTAAACCCTTAACAAAGAAAGATATATTTTCCATTGGTAATTAACTGAAATCAAAACTATTTCAATTTATACCGTGATGATTGTTAGTGTTCCAGTGAGCTTGACGTTTAAAGTCTTGATGCAGACAGATGCACTTTATGGGTAAATTAGCCATATGATGCCAACCTTCGTTACTATGGGTCTTTGTACTGGAAACCTTACACATCCAAAATAAACATTTTTTTTTCTTTAAACTACCCTTACGGTATTGGTCAGAGGGTTGTATTTCATGCTATAATTTTATCAGGAACAGGTTTTTTGTTTCAACTGCACCACCTTTGAGCGCGTCTTTAATCTGTCGAGAGTAGTCAATAACTACTAGTGGAGAATAGGATTTTTAAACTTAGAAAGATTAGCTCTTATATTTCAATGCAAAACTCTCAAAAAACGGTCTGACATTATTATTGCATGACTTTATTTCAATAAGTTCCTAATAACGCTCTGCAAATCATAAGCAACATACCAAAGTCGAATTTAAAACCTAGCCTTTTATTTATCTATAATTAAAGTCGACAGTATTTATTTTGATTTGTAATAGTAAACCAAATCCTTATGTTAAAAGATTAGCTATCATATTCCAATGAAAAACTGTCAAAATACGGCCTGACACTAAGAATGCATGACTATATATATATATATTTATCGGTTTCACAACGTTCTACGTCTTCCGATACCCAATCTCCACTCGTTTCTGTTTGCCCATAATTCATCATCTAGGCCTCTTATTCTTATTTCACTGTCTATTCCTTCTCTCCAGCTTCTTCTTGGCCGTCCTCGTTTTCTTCGGCCAGTTGGTTTCCATTGTAGTATTTGTTTAGGTAGTCTATCATCATTCATTATTTGTACATGTCCGTACCACACTAGTTGTTTTGTTCTTATATCATCCACTAAAGTACGTTCACCCACTGTCATAATTTCTCTTATTCTTTGATTTGTAACTCTTTCTCTTTTTGATTTCCCTGCTGCTCTTCTCCAATAGTCCATCTCCGTAGCGGAAAGCATTTTTTCTGTTCTACCGTTGATTGGCCATACTTCTGAGTCGTATGTAATAATACTTTTTACAATGGTGTTATATATAAGCTTTTTGTTATGTTTTGATATACTTTGGTCCCAAATTATTCCATTTAAAAAAGTTATTGCTTTTCTTCTTTGTACGTTTCGATCTTTTATAGCTTTGTCTAGTGTTCCGTCAGCTGTAATTTGTAGACCTAAGTATTTATACTTATCACAGGACTAAATTCGCTGCCCGGTATTTAAGATTAGATCCTGTTTCATTCCACCGATACACATATACTCTGTCTTATTGAGATTAACCTCTAGTCTCCACTTATTGTACTCTTCTATTAGTTTTCGTGTCATATATTCGAGGTCGTCATAATCCTGAGCCACTACTATCTGATCATCGGCGAAACATAAAGATACAAGGTGGTTTCGTCCAACGGAATTCCCATGTTTTGGCATTTTCTCTTCCATACTTAAAGGACTTGTTCCAAATATATCTTGAAGAGCGTAGGCGAGACACAGTAACCTTGTTTAAGACCTTTATTTACTTGAAAGCCTTTGGTTAGTTTTGCTTTTATTTTAACTTTTGTCTTACTATTGCGGTATAACTCTTTGATGGCCTTAATTAGTTGTACGCTTATGTTTGTGTTTTCCAACGCTTTCCATAGTAGATTTAGTGGTATACTATCATATGCCTTCTGCAAATCGACGTAAAGCAGATGCAGCTCTTGACCGTATGCCATTTTATTTTCAATAAGTTGGGTTATACAAAAGAGCTGATCTGAAGTCGATCTACCCGCCCTGAAACCAGCTTGTTCTTCTGCCTCCATGTCTTTATATTCGCTCTCCACTTTATTTCTTATTATTCTACCGTATATTCTGCTTAGCGTACTAGTCACAGATATACCTCTATAATTGTCACATATATCTTTCCTTCCTTTTTTGTGTATTGTGGATATACAATTCCATTTAAATATTTTTGGAAAAGATTCCGTAATCTCCAAAACAGTTCTTCAGTGCCATATTTAATAAGTTCGGCTGGGATATTTCCGGGTCCGGCAGATTTACCGCTTTTTAAGGTTGTGCATACGTTTTTGACCTCAGAGATTGTGAGGGGTACTGGAGATCCCATCGTTATAATTATATTGTCTCTTGCGTCTTCCTTGAATTCTGCTCTATATTCAGTTAAAAGTTTTTTAAAATGCTCATCCCATTCTTTGTCTGGAATTGGTGAAATGATATTTCTGCATGTTTCTTTTTTAATCGATCTTATAGTTTTCCAGCTTTCGGTACTTCTCCTACCTCCTAAGTAAGAATCTATTTTCTGGCACTTTTGCGTCCACGAATGATTTTTCTTACCACTGATCATTCTTCTCACCTTTTATTGCGCGATTTTGTATTCTTGTCTGCTTCTATCTGTTTTTTGGGATAAGTAGGTGTGATATAACTTCCTTTTTTCCTCTATTTCTCTTTCAATCTCAGCATCCCACCAGTATGGTTTTCGTGAAATTTTTTTGATCACGTCCACTTTCTGAATTAATTAAAAATTTGAAGTTTTGGCTTTTTTGGACAATATTTATTATTGAAAACTCTACATCAACAACCGACGTTTCGGTCCTAGGTCTGGGAAGTATGGTTTTCTTCTTTAAGAAGTTTCTTCCACTAATCCTAGTGCTTCTTTTGCAGCTTGGTGGATGCTTAATATAATACATTCGTATTCCTCATCTGGGGTTTCACCTGAACTTGTATTAAGTTTTTCGTTCAGTCTCTTTTTGTATAAGTTTTTTACGCTGTCATGTTCTAGACTTAGTAGATTATATTTACAGTGATCAATTTTCTTCAAGATGTTGTTGATGCAGGTTCGGAATTGATAAGGAAAGAGAATTTTGGACTCCAGAAAATAGTGATCACTTCCGCATGTTGATCCACGCTTTGTTCTGACATCTTGAATTTTTAGTTTTGTCTTTTGTTTAGTGATAAGATAATCAATGACGGATTTCAGGTTTTGTGAGGGTTTGGTCTAGGTATATTTGTGTATTTCCTTATGTTGAAAAGAACTGTTTTGGATTTTCAAGTCTAATTGCTTACATACTGTAATTAGCCGGTTTCCATTGTCATTAACAACATTTTCTCCATATTGGCCAACTGTCAGATCATTAACTCTGTTACCGGTTCTACTATTTAAATCTCCCAATATGACAATTTCTCTAGATGTACTTACTGCTGATATTTCATTGTGTATTTCTTCAAAAAATTTGTTTTTCACGGCTACATTTGCATCGTCGTTATACGCATAGATTCCAAAAATCGTAAGTCTCATTCCTTTTATTGTTATATTCATTTTAATTAGCCTTTCATTGACTGCTTCCCAGTTGGTGATAAATTTTCTAAATCTTTTGTGGACCAAAATAGATACTCCTTGTTGAGCATGTTTTTCTTTTGCCACTCCGCTATAGAAATGGTCATATTGTTCTAGGTTTTCAGATCCTTTTCCTTTCTTTTTCATTTCTGTTAGTACAGCAAGGTCTACCTTCATTCTGCTGCACTCATGTACTATTTCATTTACTTTTCGACCCATTCCTTACACGTTCCATGTACCAAAAATCATATTCCTGTTTCTTTGCTTGGTTCGTCTTAGGTTTTTCTTTTCTTTCCGAGGCGTTTGATTGGGTTTTTTAACAGTGTACTTTTTTTCTGGGTATCAGAGAGTTAGTCTGATGCCCCAACCCCCAACTTGGAAGACCAGGTGATTTTTGATCGAGGTTTTCTTCCCCTAGCCTTTGACGATTCCAACGCCGGTACTACAAAGCAGTAGTCTTTTATACTATCCCTAAAATAAAGGGTTGCCACCTACGCTATGATCACCGTACCGAGGTCCATTATCTCCGCCTTTCATATCGATGTGGTCTTCTCCCGTAACCCAGGGAATGGGACCCTATACAGGTGCTAACTCTCCGGGTCGGAGAGTACCTGGAATCTACGGAGGGCAGGGGTCGATTCATTTCCCCTGATAGACATCTGACGAGGTCTACTCGTACCCAGAGATTGCATGACTTTGCGATATTTTTGGTGTATATATTTCTAAGTATAGCTTTAAAATATTCCTATTTTTTATTATTCTTGGATTTTTTAAAAATATTTGTTAATATTCATATTAAACGAAAAAATGCCTTTAGCCGGTTGTATTTAAAGGGCCAACCTACCAGGTAGAAAGTATGGATGGTGAACCAATACGAAATGCTTTTTATGAATGAGAAATTTAAAAAACTAAAACACACGGAATTTATGTGGTAGAAAAATTTTGAAGAACATGAATAATAATAAGGAGCAACATTTTGTTAAATGGCTGGGGTTCTCCGATAAATTTAATTCTTAGATAGCCCACTATGATGTTGTTGTTCTAATGTATTTTTATATATTTGTATGTATCATAGCTAATGAAACTAATATAATTTATAAATATGTATTGTGTTTGCCTCCTAAGTTAAATAAAACAAAATTGTTTGCAAAAAATGTGTGTTTATTATTTATATTATATACTATTCATTCTACAACATTGTTTATTGTTATTTACATTGAAAGATAAAAAATGCTTAAGAGTATACTTCATTACACTAATAATCAACAAATTCACATGAATTTTCACTAAAGCCGGAATCTCCTTTTTCCTCGCTAAGCTCCCCCTCTTCTTCATTGACATGTGATAGCCCGCGATAGAAAAACGATAAATGCAATGGACTGTATAAATTAATTAATGAAAGCGCGAGCAAACATAAATATATTGATATGAAATTACGAAATAATATATAAAATATTGATGCCACACAACGGTAATCAGATACAAATGCACTCACCCGTTTGCAGCCAAATTCTCCGCTTCTGAAGGGGCCCCTGATTGGATCTAATGATGTCACCACGTAGCTGAAGGGCTGAAGTTTCTAGTTCTATGCTTCAGTACACAAAAATCGAGCACTTTCAGGTGTAGATATTTGAAATAGTTGGAGAACGAAATTAACACGCCATTTTCTCGAGGCGGTCGACAAGGATCTCCCTGGTTGTTGGTGCGCATGTCCAAATACGCGGAATGCGCTTTGTCCTTCATACAATTGTGTGGTTTTAAAAATATATATAAACAACCGCGAAATTTAGCGGGAGCTAACATAACTGCCCTCCAAAACACACAATTTTAGAATCTCAACCGGACAGATATAGATATAAGAAAAAGAATCGACCGATAAATATAAATGAATGAAAACAGATAAGTATCGTAAGTTTATTTAGAGATAACAAAATCCCGAAAAAAGGCAAAACAAACAAACAAAAAATTCAAAAAAAATTAAAAATAAAAAAAACTTATTGTAATACCCGGTAAAAGGTAGAATATTAAAATTACTTTTAATTTGGCAAAAGGCACAGTTTTACAACTGGCCGCTTATAAACACCGGTAACCGTTTGTACCGTCGCAACACGCACCTGACCGTCCCCGCCGGGATGCAGTTCGATGACCCGACCGACCGGCCATTTCAAAGGCGATTGAATGTGATCACTTGTTATGATAACCAAATCATTTAATTTGATATTTGGGGATGAATTAGCCCACTTGTGTCGCTGTTGTAGCGTATGCAAATAGTCTATAGAATACCGTTTCCAAAAATCATTATGTAGTTTTTGGATTAGTTGCCATCTCGAGAGCCGATTTAGGGGAACCTCGGACAAATCTGACTCCGGAATTTCTGAATTAAGGGGTTCAAGTGTCAAAAAATGCCCAGGGGTAAGAGGTTGAAGATCGTGTGGGTCTGAAGAGGCAGGAGATAAAGGGCGACTATTAAGTACGGCTTCTATGCGACAGGTAAGGGTGGACATCTCCATGATAGACAAATTCTGGTCGCCGACAACTCGTACAAAGTGAGTTTTAAAACTTTTGACGCCAGCTTCTGCCAGGCCATTGAAATGTGGACTGAGAGGAGGTCCCAGATGCCAACGAATAGAAAGTCTGGTGGCAGCACTTCTTGCGTAATCCAGTAATTGGTTACGAAATCCTATAAAATTACTGCTTTGATCTGACCAGCATGGCGTCACGCTTCCGCGTCTGGAAATGAATCGATGGAATGCACCTACGAACCCTTCGGTGGACAGTTGCATGGTTAATTCCAAAGGCACGCATTGTGTGGCCGTACAGACAAACACACAGACATACGATTTGAAAGCTTTACAACCACGGTAACGATGAGGAATCACAAAGAAAAGTCCACAAAAGTCGATAGCTACACTCGAAAAAGGTTTAAGTTGATTGATTCGATGAGCGGGAAGTGAACTCATTATGGGCGGTCTATAGGGTTTAGGGTTGATTCTAAAACATTGCAAGCACTTGGATATGGTTCTCTGAATTGCCCCTCTGGCAGATAATATCCAAAATTGCTGTAAAAGCAGATTATGTAATGTTTTAAACCCAGGATGAAGATATTGTCGATGAGCGGACTCGATAAGAAGAGTAGTTAAACGATGGTCACTCGAAAGTAAGACGGGGTGTTTTGCAGAATAAGACAAAAGGTCAGATTTTTGTAATCTGCCACCGACTCTAATGATATTATTCTCATCAAGAAAAGGTGAAAGTTTTCGCAAAGGTTTCGGTATTGGTTTATCCTTAGATAACGCGGAAAAAAGCTCAGAAAAACAAGAACCTTGAACGCGTTTGATAAGAAGGTGTAACGCACTTTGCATCTCACCGGTGGTAGGAAAAAAAATATTCTCAAAAATAACTTTTTGGTCCGGCGGCTTAGTGGGTTTTTGATAGGAATGGTTTTGAAAAAGGTTAACTATTCGAAGGACATAACAAATGATACGTTGAATTTTTGATATAGATGAATATTTGATAAGAAGCTGATCTAAGAAGTTGACATCAATTATCGCATTGCAACAGACTTTTGGCTTTTCCTCCAGACTAATATCTCCGAAATCAATCGGCATTTTTGATTTATGAAAATCGGGCCATTCGTTTTCGGGAGACCACAAAAACGACGGTGCGTTCCACCACATGTCATGTGACATGAGCTGTGAAGGGGTGGCCCCTCGTGACGCAATATCGGCTGCATTTAAAGCAGAAGGAATGTAGCGCCATGAGTTTGAGGGAATGATTTCTTGGATTCTACTGACTAGATTTCCAATAAAGGTTTGCCAGCGATTAGGAGGGGATGAAAGCCAGTGCAATACTACTTGCGAATCGCAGAAAGTAACGATATTTGTAAAAGTTAATTTTCCTTCATAGCTAGATAAAACGAAGTCAATTAATTCGCTTAAAAGAAATGCGCCTAGGAGTTCTAGCCTAGCCAAAGTTTGTGACTTTATAAGCGCGACCCTAGATTTTGCAGATATGACAGGAACAGATATATTGTTTTCCTCTTCTAGGCGAAAATATACGACGCCTGCGTAGCCTTGAATTGAAGTGTCACAGAAGCCGATGATTTGACAAGTATTGGGTTTTGACAGTTTGATTTGTCGGGGTAATTGAAAATTGGAAAGAAGCGGGAATTCAGAACGAAGTTTGTTCCAAGAGTCGATGATAGAAGAATCTGGTTCTTCGTCCCAGCCTATTTTCGATATCCACAACTGTTGCCAAATAAATTTTGCTTGTAGCAACAAGGGACAAAGAAAACCTAAGGGATCGAAGATTGTCCCTATGATAGATAAAATAGAACGTTTGGTTGGGGGTTTTTCCTTCATTCGGCATTGATAAGAAAAAATGTCGTTTTTTGGATGCCATTGAAGTCCGAAAACTTTGATAAAGTGGGGTTCCTCCTTGTCGAAAGAGAGAGGCATTTGACGATCGGACTCTGGCAATGTTGCCAATAACTCAGGACAATTGCTTGCCCATTTTTTAAGTTCAAATCCTCCCGACTTCAACAAATCATTGAGTTCCGTTTGAAGGGAAAGAGCTTCAGAAAGCGAAGGGCTAGTTCCCAAGATATCGTCGATGTAGATTGACGTTTTTAGAACGGTACTAGCCATAGGAAAACGTTCCTTTTCTCTCTCTGCCAGCTCATTTAATGTACGCATGGCTAGAAAAGGTGAGCATGTCATGCCAAAAGTGACAGTAGAAAGTTCTCACACTGAAAGTGGGTCCTGTGGAGAAAACCTCCACAATATCCTTTGATAAGGACGGTGATAAGGATTGATAAGGACTTGACGGAACATCTGTTTGATATCAGCAATGTAGGCAATAGGATTAAGACGAAACGTAAGGAGTAAAGAAGCAATATCCTTTTGAAGTTTCGGTCCAGATAACAATGTGTCATTGAGACTAATATTTTTTGGGGTGACTGCCGAACAATCCCAGACTACCCTTAATTTTGTACTTAAGCTTTCCGGCTTTAGTACGCAATGATGTGCTAAAAAACACGATACGTCGACCTTTGGTTGACTAGATAAAACTAAACTCATATGATTAGAATCGATATAGTCTTGCATGAAACTTGAATAGGCAGTGTACAGATCAGGATTTTTGATTAATCTATTTTCTAGAAGTAAAAATCTACGATAAGCTTGCGGATAAGTATTTCCTAGGTCAGGGTTTATTTTATCTTTAAACGGAAGATCTACCATGAATCTACCGCTCGGTTGCCGTACTACACTAGCAGCAAAAATTGATTCTGCCTGTTTTTCTTCCTTTGATAAGATTTGTTTTTTAGGCAAATGTTCGATTTCCCAAAACCTAGGGAGAATGACCTCTAAAGGAGGTGAATGACTCGTTAAAAAACAACTGGTTCGTTCCGTAAGACTACCTACTTGGTCAACCTTTCCCATGACGACCCAGCCAAAGATAGTTTCAAGGGCTGAAGGCTGCCCTACCTGTCCAAGAACCCTGCCCTCCTTGAATATCTGTGCGAATAGCTCGCAACCAATAACCAGGTCCACAGGTCTAGATTTGAAATAAGATGGGTCGGCAAGTTTAAGGTCTTCCATGTGTTTCCACTGATTATCGTTCAAAGAGAATGTAGGCATATTGGAACATAGTTGTGGAACAACAATTGCTTCGAAATTAAGTAAATGAGTGACTTGTCCTTGTGGCTTAATGTGACATTGAACGAGCCCTTTGGAAGTAAAAGAAGACATCTGATTTAATCCGAATATTTCAGTGGTGTAACTTCGCCTAGGAAGATTAAGACGCTGAATACACTTTTCACTGATGAATCCTGTCTGTGATCCAGAATCAAGCAGTGCCCTTACAGGTTGAAAATTTCCGCAACCGTCCATAACATCTATTATGGCGGTGCATAAAAGAAAGGTACCTGAAGGTCCTGAGGCATTTAATGACACATGAAGATTATTGACAGGTGGTGTGTGAATGACAGGACTAGTATCTTGGCTTTCAGACTCTTGATTAGTTTCTAAGATATGAGTTAAAGTGTGGTGCCTTTTACTATTGCAAGTCCTGCATGAATATTTTGATTTGCACGTATCTACACCATGCAAGGGATGAAAACACGCTAGACATAAATTTTTCTGCTTGACGAAAGATAGGCCATCGATAGGTGAGAGATCAAGAAATGTTTGACATTTCGAAAGCACGTGACCTTGATTACACCGGAAACATTTTATTCCCGTACTTGAATTAGTTGAGGTGCCAGCCAGTCCTATAAAAGGCGAATTGGATGATTTATAGGTAGGCTTTTGCCCAAACTGATTTCGCATAGAATTTGAATTTTGATAGGTAGGCACCTTTTTGGGTGCTGTTGATTGAGGAAGTGATTCCAAAACTTTACATCTTTTTTCTAGAAATTGAAAAAGTGACTGAAAAGTGGGAATTTCGGTATTAGTATTGGCGTGACTCATTTCGAAATTTGAACGCGTCGGAATATCCAATTTTTCTAACAAAATGAGAATAATAAAAAAGTCCCAACTGTCAACGTCAAAGCTAAGTGATTTTAAAATTTCTAGGGATTCAGAAAAGGTGTCAATTAAATTACGCAATTCTTTAGCTGACTCGTTTTTTAAGGTGGAGTTCATAATTGAGCTTAAAGCATCTACATCACTAATTTGTCATAAGCAATTTTATAATTTTGGTCAGATAAGCTAATATCTGATATCAATTTTAAAGGCTCATCCTCGAGATATGAAAATAAATATTGAAGTTTTCGTACGTTACTTAGACTTTGATTTTGATCTATAATGTTATTAAAAAGATCGAAAAAGATTGGCCATAATTTTTTATCACCTCGGAATATGGGAATACCTAACTCTTTGAGTTTTGGAATTTCAGATTCGTTTTGTCGAACATATGATCCCGAAAGGGTTGGGGCCTCAACCGGAAATATTTTAGAGTAAACCCCCTTACACGCATAAAAATATTTACGAGCTTCTGAAAGGATCGCATCCTGCGTTTTAAACTCCTCGTCGTCCGCGTCGTCTATCAACATAATGACGTCATTATGCGCCAGCATGCATTTATCGAAGGTTTCATCCAAATCGGAATACCTCACTTGAAACTCGTTTCTCGCTTTTTCATCCTTTTCCGCGGTCTGTGACAACACATAACACTCGGTGATCGCAGATAAAAAACCCTTGCGTTTTTGTACAGCTTTTTTGACAGACATGATTTTACCTTTGAAATGACGAAATTGTCGGTAAATATACAATTAACGCTAAATTAATGCTTCTGAAATAGAAAAATGACGAATTGTCGAAAATATGCACTAATTTATCGCAATTGATGAAAATTATTTTAAATATCGAAATGATATGGAACACATCTAATCATAGAAATGTCGGTAAATATACAATTAACGCTAAATTAATGCTTCTGAAATAGAAAAATGACGAATTGTCGAAAATATGCACTAATTTATCGCAATTGATGAAAATTGTTTTAAATATTGAAATGATATGGTACACACCTGAACGTTTATTTTGTTTGTTTTGATTCCTTCTCGGTTTTGTTTATACCACGCGGAGTAGACCCGTTACCATAGCAGCGGACCAAAAACAAGTACTGCGCCGACACCTTTCTCTAGTTTCAATACGATGCGAAAATTCAAGGCCGCCTTGTTTTTCGGCATGAAAGTAGTGGCCGACCTATTAATACCGTCGTATGGATTTAATTTAAAATAATTCGGCTCGCAAGGATCACTTATGATAGCCCGCGATAGAAAAACGATAAATGCAATGGGCTGTATAAATTAATTAATGAAAGCGCGAGCAAACATAAATATATTGATATGAAATTACGAAATAATCAAATGTCCATAGGTAAAATATTGATGCCACACAACGGTAATCAGATACAAATGCACTCACCCGTTTGCAGCCAAATTCTCCGCTTCTGAGGGGCCCCTGATTGGATCTAATGATGTCAACACGTAGCTGAAGGGCTGAAGTTTCTAGTTCTATGCTTCAGTACACAAAAATCGAGCACTTTCAGGTGTAGATATTTGAAATAGTTGAAGAACGAAATTAACACGCCATTTTCTCGAGGCGGTCGACAAGGATCTCCCTGGTTGTTGGTGCGCATGTCCAAATACGCGGAATGCACTTTGTCCTTCATACAATTGTGTGGTTTTAAAAATATATATAAACAACCGCGAAATTTAGCGGGAGCTAACAGACATGTGCTTGTGGATTTAAGTATTCTGCAAAACATATCTCAATATTGTTAACATAATCTTGTAATCCCAAATCATTTAATTGCACACAAAACGCATCGTGAGTCATAAATCCAACAATGTATCGAGCAATTGCCCATGCCGCTGTATAAAATTTATCTGCGTCTTCATGATTAATTTGATCACAATTCAAAACTCTGTCAAGTTCTTGATTAAAATTTTGATGTAGATCTAAAAGATATCTCTTTAAATCACCTTCCATCTTATAAAAAATTTCTTTGATGTAAATTATAATAATATAATAATAATAATACAGCATTCCAAATTCAAATAAAGCTTTACAGTTTTTCAAACTTGTAGCGGCTTGTCCCAAATATGTTAAGGTATAGTTTTCACCACTACTCTTCTTGTTGACTGCTTCCACAAAATCACTTTCTATCGTTTTAAGAATGCGTTTGGGCAAAAATGCTTTAAATGTATTAGTCTCATCAAACAGCGTCACCAAAATTGATTTTCCAAATTGTGTATTAACTATACGCATTTCCTTGATTAGGTAGGGACTGCTGATTTGTAGAGAACCAATGGATTTTAATTCGACTATTTGGTCATTATTTATTTCAGAGTTAATTTGTTGAAGCACGTTTTGTGTAATATTCATAATGCTGTTTTAAACGAATTATTTCACTATAACAACAACAACGACACTTTAAAATTTTAAATAAAATTTGCTTTTACTAAAACGAAGCTCTTAAATGATAATGCTTGCTGTGTGGCCAAGACCGGCCTTTAAAGACAACCCGCGTAGCCCCACTCTTGCACAATATATGTGGTGTGGACTTAAACTTGTCTTGACTTGTCGGTTGAAAAAATTTTGAGCTCAAGACCATTCATTGTCGCTTTTGCAGCTGCATACAAAGAATAATAAATGAACACCTGGTGTAATTAGTAACAAGAGAATGCAGTATTTACCTAAACTTGTCTTGACTTGTTTGGTAATAAATTTGGACTCAAGAGTTGGTTTCTGTAAAAGTGCAAAAAGATTGATTTTGTTTAAAGATTTTAATAATAGGGAGTTATTGGGATAAGGGCATGCAATGACATTATTGTTGTAGTATTTTGACAGATTTATATTGCAGGTTGACGGTTGTTCTTTCAAAATTGATATTGTCGGGTAGGATTTTATTTTAAATCGAACCCTTAAACGAGAGTACCGTAGTAGATCTCTTATGTGAATAAAATAAATATGAAACAGTTTTAAAAACGTTACAAACTTAAATGAATACAAAATAAAACTCTGTTGCAATTTGCAAATTGTTACAAGACTTTTCTTATGACCTATAAAACAAACAAGACCCAAAATATTAAAATAAAACTTTAACTTACCAACATAACAAACTTCAAAATATTCTTTAAATATAAAAATCTTATGTTTCTTTACTGACAATTAATTTTAGAGGTTTTAGTTAAATTCAACAAAACTTAGAATGTAACTACCGACTTGTCTTCTCAAAGTTTGGGTTTTTATAAAGGGTTGGTTGGACCTAAATAATCCATTATCCCCTCTTTGAAGAGCTTGGAGGAACCAAGTCAGTGGCGTTGCTGATAATCCTAAAATTTACTTTACATTCTAGCTAATGAGCTAAACAAGATAAGCTAAACAAAAACAGAGATAAAATACATTTTATAGACAACATTTTCTTATCTCACAGTTTTTCCATGTCCAATCACTTTAAAGGGAAAACCCTCTCGCTACTTGCTGTATCCCCATGCTCAACCATTACGACTCCCACTCTAGACTTTTCAATAGTTTTTCTCGCCATAACCATCTGCTGTGTGGTAGGCGGCAACCAAATGTTTTCTATTTTGGAGGGAGGCGGAACCACTTTCTCATCTTAACAGAACCATAATTGTGTTTGTCGCTTTTCCAAGATGGTTTCGTACAGTGGCACAGTCAGGGGTTATTTGCATTCCTGACAATATACCAAAGTCGAATTTAAAACCAAGACGTTTATTTATCTATAATTAAAGTAGACAGTATTTATTTCGATTCGTATAGTAAAACCTTATGTTGAAAGATTAGCTCTGATATTCCAATGCAAAACTGCCAAAATACGGCCTGACACTATTATACACTAATACCGCACTGCGATATTTTTAGTGCATATATTTCTAAGCAGACCTTTAAATTATTGTTATTTTTTAATGTTCTTGGTATGAAGAGAGCATAAATAATAATAAGGAGCAATATTTTGTTAAATCGCTGTGATTCTCTGAAAAATTTAATTCTTAGAGTGCCAAGACTGAAATTGTTGTCGATATTAAGGACTTATTGGAATAAAGCCTGACTTTATTTTAGAGTCGACTTTATTTTGACACATTTACACAGAAAACGAACAGCTGACCTCTCAAAATTGACATTTTAAAGCCAAATTTAATAATAAAAACGCTAACTTTCATTTAATAAATACCGACACTAATAAATCCGGTTTTTAAATACACAAAGACCGAATTTTGAAGCAGAGCAGCTGCTTTTTATATGCAAATCTGTCACTATAGGGTCGATGTTTAAATAAGGTCAGGGTCAGGTCTATTATCTCACACTACTACTATACTATATGCCTTTGTGTTTCAGATGATTTTGAAACTTTTTTTTTGTCGCGCCGTCTGTCTGTGTGTGTTTGTATGTCTGTCTGTCTGTCTGTGGGTTTGTATGTCTGTCTGTCTGTCTAACAACCCAAAAAACAGCTTGTTTGATTTGAGTAAAATTTGCTACCTGGGCTGGGTTTTGTGTCGAGTTTCAGTTAAAACATGGCTTGTGTACGATCTTTACTTAAACTTGTCTTGATTTGTTGGGTAGTAAATATAATATACTATATATCTTTGTGTTTCAGATGATTTTGAAACTTTTTTTTTGTCGGGTCGTCTGTCTGTGTGTGTGTTTGTATGTCTGTCTGGCTGTCTGTCTGTAACGACCAACGTGCATAACGCAAAAACAGCTTGCTTGATTTGAGTGAAATATGGTACCTGGGCTGGGTTTTGTGTCGAGTTTAAGTTAAAACATGGCTTGTGTGGTATCAAACGAAATGTAATTGAGTCTAGGGTTAAATAAAATATATTTCAGTTTTTAATTATATTAGGTCACACGTATACTATAACTATAGTAGGTGTGAGCTTAGGTGCCCATACACTGGCAGAGTATTTTTTCCAACAATGCATATTCATCATTAATTGGATCACAAATCACAAGCTGTAGCCGTTCTTTGATGTAAATTTTAATAATATAATGTCACTTTACAACATTCCAAATTTTGAAAAAGCATAATGAATGAACACCTATTGTAATTAGTACCAAGAGAATACGATCTTTACTTAAACTTGTCTCGATTTGTTGGGTGGTAAATATAATACCTCTCAGACTATAAGCCTCTGCATAAAAAAAAGATCATCCGCGTTGTTCGCCTCCACATACAAAAGACAAAGACCCACTCACACCTGCACACAAAAGACAAAGACACACACCTTTTGTAGCTGCATATAAAGCATAATGAGTGAACGCCTGGTGTAATTAGTAACAAGAGAATGTGATATTTACTTAGACTAGTCTTGACTTGTTGGATAATAAATTTAAGCTTAAGACCATTCATTGTCGATGTCAATAAAACACCCTTTGTTGTTTGCCTCCCCATACAAAAGAGAAAGAGCCACTCACACCTGCACGCAAAAGACAAAGACACACATACATTTACATTGTCATATCAAGGGGTAAAGACCACCCACAGTGCTCGCCTCTTGTCTTGACTTGTTGGGTAATAAATTTGAGCTCAAGGCCATTCATTGTCGATGTCAATAAAACACCCTTTGCTGTTTGCCGCCACATACAAAAGAGAAAGACCCACTCACATCTGCACACCTGCACACAAAAGGCGAAGACACACATACATTATTATATCAAGGTTAAAAGACCACCCGCAGTGCTTGCCTCTGTACACAAAAGATAATGGTCTTCGCAACTATCCGATATCATATCAAAGCCAAAAAGACCGCACACGCTATTCGGGTATGGTAAAAAAGACAAAGATCCACTCACACCTGAACACCTGCACACAAAAGACAAAGACACACATAACTGCAAATTGTAATATCAAAGTCAAAAAAGCACACTATTGGCCTATGCTCTAAAAACCCCGTCCAAACTCCTCCTCATACAAAATTACCTTCATACTATTGACCTTTGCCCAAAAAACTAGTTGCGCCATTCGACTATTGTCAAAAAAACAAAAGCCCCCATAACTGCAAATTGTAATATCAAAGTCAAAAATACACATGTACTCTTCGTCTATGCTCTAAAAAACTCTCGCACTATAATTTCTCGGAAATGACGTCATTCCACCACATTTTTGGCCCAGAACAGACATATATCTACTACTCTCACATTTCGATTAAATCCTATCGCTTACCTCTCAGACATTAAAATGATGTTTCGACAAGTTCTCGTCAGCTCAGATCATTGTCCTTTTCAAAGAATTTTGTGGCAATTTTCCCCGGAAGATCCAATTTCAGAATATGAGCTTAAAACTGTCACATTTGCCGAAGAAAGCAGTGTACAACACAATTTAAATGAATTTTGGTGGCGTATTTAATAATTTATCCATAGGTTATATTGCCGATACACACAAATGTATTAATAAGTGGTACTCACCGTAGAAACGCCGAATTGTAGTCTCCACTGGGGCCCCAGATCTTTTTCTTGGCTACCACTACAACCACCACACTTGGAATAGTCAGTTTTGATAAATATGTCACAAATCGGAGAAAAGTTTATTGGTAAAATTTGAAAGTTTGGAGAAAAGCGATCTGATTTCGTACGCCATTTAAAACGTTCTCGTTTTTATCTCGCGAGCGTGCGCTTGAAGTGTACCCCCATGCGCGGGCATACATATGTGTGTTTTTTGAATATTAGAGAATTTACGAAAACTTAGCGTGTGCGTTAACACACTTTATTTACATACAAATACATGTTTTGGAATTCTCAGGGGTGAAGAGGGTTAATATTCATTGTAGGTTTGACCAAAAATAATTGTTGTTAAAATTCAAATTAAAATAATTTACTCAAAAATCTTACACAATCCAATGATTAATTCAGTTTGAACAGCGACATTGATGGGATGGTCACCAATAAGCACTCTTTGTTATTTATTTATTGATCCCCCTTGAAAATGAGCCATAGGCTCGAAACGCGTCGGGGTATTTTAGCATAGATTTTGAATAAATATTAAATTGATTTTGTGAAGAATTGGATCTTTTTTCAAATCCACAATGAATACATATACATACATACATATCCCAAACGAAAAACATTACCCTTCCTTTCACCGTGCTGCAGTTGGGTAAAAAGTAAGTAGGTTATGGTCCTATCAATAATGTGACAGTTAACATATAACAGGTAAAATTTGACAGTTATAACATCTGACAGGTGGCTGTATACTACAGAATAACGTAATATTTAAATAAATTAATAAATGACAGGATTCATATTAGGCTTCCTAGCTCTTACCATGATAGCCAGTTAGCTAAAAGTTACATTATTAAACTAACTGAGCTATGCAATGCAGCTTTTCGTTTTTTTCTAGAGTTTTTGGTTTTGGATAGAATACACTCAAACATTTTGTTGTAACGTAATTTAAAAAATCGTTTTATAATCAGTAATGACTGAGAGCCTCATTACTGTAGCTACATAGCTAATTTACCTAAGAACTTTATTTTCTAGAATAAATGTTATTACAAGAATCGTCGTATCTTTCAAAATTTTTGAGAGAAAAGTTTTCAAAACATTTATAACTTTCATCTGACTTGGACAGCTACCTACAATAGCTACTACTTTAAGTGCACTTAAAGGTACTATGACAAAGTGTTTTTGATGTTTTTTGCTGAGATGCGTCATTTCGCTGAAAAATATATTTTTTTTAAATGTTTTGAGTACTTTTAGTAACCACCCCTTTTGTGGTTGTTTTTAGGGGTACCATCAACCAAACTTTAAAATCTTATAACATGGAAAACTTAAGTCTATATCTTCTTTTTGGAAGTATCTGACGTCTTGTATAAGAAAAATGTATTTTGACGTTGATGGACATTAAAATATGAGAAAGACAAAAAAAAGCCATATCTTTAGATACATTTGTTTAAGCTACCGCTTTGAGATGACCATCATAGTTTTTTAACATCCTGATAAACACCTCTAACTGCTGTTAAAAGGAAAATTAGGACCCCCAATTTATACCATTTTCCTTATATATAATAGAACGAGCCTTCCTTATGATGATACCAATTTATCATCTTGCTTAAACAATCTAAAAGTTTACAATGTGTATACTACCAATACACAGGGGTGGATGGGCCATATGGGAAAATTTAAAATATGCCGATGGGCCGGTGCCTTATGAGCTTAAACTAGCAACCAACGATAAGTGTTAAGTATGAGTATTAGTGACTAATTAATTCTGTATAATCGTCATGATGCTGATATTTCTTAAAAATACTGTCCAGTGGTGTGATAAAAAAAGAACAAAGTTGCATACATAATTTTCAAGAAGCTCTATTTATTATTACCACTTGACGAAAGACTATCTGAAATACGAAAAAAACTTTTAAGCCAAAATAAAAAATACCAACGTTAGCAATATCTATAGACAAACAGACCT
Source organism: Aspidapion aeneum (assembly GCA_963576565.1). Classification (NCBI taxonomy): domain Eukaryota; kingdom Metazoa; phylum Arthropoda; class Insecta; order Coleoptera; family Brentidae; genus Aspidapion; species Aspidapion aeneum. Next base: position 148,176,449 of record OY755038.1, read on the forward strand.
TTTTAGCAGTGACGGACTAAGGGGAGGCTAAGGGTCCATCTCACCGACTTTTTTTTCGTTACTTAGCTTAAAGCGTTTCTTCTTAAGGCTAAGTAACGAAAAAAAAAATCGGTGCGATGGGCTATAAGGGACTTTAAGCCCGGGCGTTAGATTTAGAGGGGCGACGGGCTGAGAGAGAGAGAGAAAGAAGTACCTACCCATTATAGAGATAATTTTGAGAATCTCCCTGTGCCTAAAAAATGCATAAAAAATCTTAATACGCTGGCTATTTTATGAATTAGCAGTGATCAGAAACCGAAGTATTCTGTCTTGGTCAGATCCAGCCGGCCTTCCTTCTCCAAGACATAATAAAACTTATTTTTAAATTTTTAATAAAAAATTTTTTATGCAAAGCAAGAAATACATGAACAGCAATTTCTTTAAAAAATTATCTGCAGTCATAGATTTTTCACAAGAATTGAAAAATGTGTGCCTGCGAATTTTATCTTCCGATGCTGCTAAATGTCAAAGTGCAGATCTATTAAAAACAGCAAAGAAAATATATGTTGGTTTTTGGTTGCGCTTTCCGTCGGAAATTCTGGATCTGCTGATCTTGGGTACAACACCAAGGCTGATAATGTATATTTATGAAAAATGTTATTTATTTATTTATTTATTCCACGCAAGATGCATTTAAGAGTAGTATGAGTATAATTTCACTTATATCTAATACTTAAATTAATAAACAGTATAGTAGTATGTATATTAGGCAAACATAACTTTTTTCGCTGCCCGCTTAAATTTATCTAAGGGCGGGTCTACACTATGCGTAATCAGCAGGTGCGTATTTCGGCTGCGTATTTTCGGCAAGATGACAGCACATTGTTTTAAATCGGAACGTTCACATATATGCGTAGAATACACAACCACGCAGTATACCGACGAAAATACGCAGCCGAAATCTACACAATGTGTACGCAACAACGCTCTTGCAGAAAATACGCAGCCGACATACCCGCCCTAAGGTCGAAATGTTAATATAATCAAGTTCAGAACAATATTATTAACATTGGTGGATATTCGGTTAACCGAGCAATAAAGCAAATAAAGTGTTCTAATAGGGAACAAGCAGAAGGAACTGATTACGAATGTGGTAAGGGACATGGATTCTAAAGGTCTCCAAACATCCTACTTTTAAATAAAATAATATTTTAATCCCTAGGATTATATGCAAAGCAAACATCATAATATTCCTTTCTGATTGGCAGACGATTCAGGTTAAGGTAGGGCACAGTTACGTCTTTAGTGAGAACAATTCCTAATTTTGAAAGACAATATCAAGCAAACGCAAAAAATTTGTTTCAAATCTCAAAAATTTACATTTGTCTGTATTTAAAGACATGTTATGCAGAAGGAGCACATCGTTTATTGATTCTATTTTGAGGAAAAGTTTTAAATTGTCATCAAACATAAAAATATTGAAAAATAGTAAGATTCCTAGATCATTTATAAAAAGAACAAAGAAGAGGGGTCCCAGGTGGGAACTTTGGTGAACCCCAGATGTTACACTAAATGAATTTGATAAATGGCCATCTATTCTATCCTGCTGCCACCGGTCAGTCAGATAGGGGACCACCCAACCCAGCAAGGCCTCTGTCAAACCATAGTAGAAGACTTTTAAAATTAAGAGAGCATGGTTTACTTTTGACAAAGTAAACCAGGCCTTGCTGAAGTTAGTGTATATGGCATGTGTTTCAAGTCCTTTTTCGAAACTTGTTTGTGAATAAGTACGTACAAGTTAGTATCGAAAGATCTACCAAGGGTAAAGCCCTGCTGACAGTGTTCCATAACACATTGTTTAAAAACATTTGGCAGCTCTGGTAAATTGCATATCGGTCAATAGTTTTTTATGTTATTTTTGTCACTACTTTCATGAATGAGGATTTCCTATTTCTTGGCCGATCTTAACATTTAATATATCAATATTTTTGAAAAAGATAGGATTTTATGAGCAAATCTTCTATTAATTTGTGTTTAAGTGACACTATTTTCAGGGTGGTCAAAAATACATATGTACATATTTAAAAAAAATTTCACCATGATTTTTCGGTCTTACATTTTCAAAATGGGCGACACTAACAAAATTCAACAGAAACTTTTTGAGCAATGAAGAAATAAAAAGTTCTTATATTCCACTCTATAGTTTTAAAGATATTGGAATTATAAAAATATTGAAACATTCAATAAATGGTTTGCAAATTTTGCGAATAGCTGCGACCCACCTCGGGATTCAGACTTATCGCACATTAACATAAAACAAAAAAACCTATGTTTATAAGTCCAACTAACACACAGGAAATTCAAAAAATTATAACAAAAGCCCGTGGAAAAAACTCGTCCGATGTAGAAGAAATTCTCAGTAAATTAATTATATCAATCTAAGACTTAATAGCTTCTCCATTAGCGCACATAATAAATGAAAGATTGACCAGGGCATTTTCCCGAAAGCCCTTAAAATCTTAAAACTTATCCAAATTTTCAAAAACAAAGAAAGTACTTGATATTAAGAACCACAGAATAGTGGCCTTGCAATGCAAAGAACGTGAAGAAGCTTAAGAATAAATCTCAAGCATACCTAAACCACGTGGCAGACTGGAGCACCTCTAAACATAAGAGATACCGTGTTGCTGGACGTTCTTAAGCCACGACCACACCGACAGCAACACATAGGGTTCCTGGAATTTGTTCCTGAATGTTGCCAAGAGTTTATTTAAGTTCCTCGTTGTTTACTGTTGCAGCAACAAAAGTTCCTATAAGTTGCTTGTTTCCATATTTAGCGGCATAGATCAAGGGAGATATAGAAACATTAATAAACATTTTTTGTTACTCAACGGTATTTTTATCAGTGTGGACATGTTGTTGCTTGTTCGTAAAACTCGAAACTTGTGTCGTGAAGCCTCTCCTTTGATCTTTGCCGCTAAATATGGAAACAAGCAACTTATAGGAACTTTTGTTGCTGCAACAGTAAATAACGAGGAACTTAAATAAACTTTTGGCATTATTTAGGAACAAGTTCCAGGAACAAGCAACATAAACATAATGTTCCTATGTGTTGCTTTCGGTGTGGACCTGGCTTAAAACTCGAAACTTGTGTCGTAAAGCCGACGCACCACATTTTTTAGAAACTAGTATCACACACTGCACTGGTGTAGACACAACGTTTCCTGTTGCAGCAACACAACGAAACATTCTCAAGAATGAGTTACTTTGGTGTAGACAGAATGGTAACGGAACTTTTGCTGTTGTTTCTGTTTCCATAAACAGGTTGCGGCAAACAGCAATAAAATGTTCATCTGTGTTTCTTTGGTGTAGACATGGCTTTAAGCTGGTATACTTGGATTACTTCAATCTGTTATGGCCTACGGAATCATTCAGTGGAGAAACTCAGCGCGATTCGATCAAATAATAATCGCGCAAAGACATGAGTAAATCAAGCAAATGAACATCCTGCAAAGATCTTTTTAAGTCTCTCAAAATATTGACTTCGTAAAAAAAAATATAAATAAATAAAACTTGGCTACGAAACTAGAAATCGAAACCAACTACAAGTTTCATACTTCTGTTCCAATAACGCGGGATACTAGTTCCTTTATTTAGAGACAGTGTTGCCGCGCATATAACGTCATATAAAAATGTAATGTAATGCAGATTTAATTTTATGCCAGTTATTGAAAATTATTTATTACAAAAACTGGTAGGTAATGTGTTGTTTGACAACAGTGTTCACCAACTAACCAAAAGTCATCAATGTTCTGTGAAGTGCATCAAAAATATCATGTACCCAGTAAACACAGACCTTATCCTATATTTTCCCAACAGTTTTTCACTGGTATTGCTCTTAAAGTTTTTACTTAGTTGTTTTCTGAACTTTTTAGTTCATTTTGCCTACAGAACACAAAACAGGCTTTTGACAAATAAATAAAGGATAAAGTATGAAAAAAATGTGTCTGCAAAAGGTCAAAATTGCGCTTCTAAATATCACTTGACATCTGTCATTTAATGTGCATTTATAAAGGATGAAGTTAGCTAAAGGAGGGCGTTCAAAAGGTCCCTAATATCTTACGCTTAAAATTTATAATCATGCACTAAAAATGCAACGTTTTGCAGAGCCAGATAACTTTTAAAAACAAAGTGTTATTACTCTCTCAAAGATTTCTTTTCAACTGTAATGTATCTTATTCTTTACTAAAGGCTAGTGTTTGACCTTGTGTTCCAATAACGCAGGATACTAGTGCCTTTATTTAGAGACAGGGTTGCCGCGAATATAAAGTCATGTCAAAATGTAATTTAAATTTAAAATATTTTTGATACCAGACAATTATTTCAAGAGCTACCAATGCGGGGTAATCCTCAGATTTAATTTTATGCCAATTATTGAAAATTATTTTTTACAAAAACTGGTAGGCAATGTGTTGTTTGGCAACAGTGTTCACCAACTAACCAAAAGTCATCAATGTTCTGTGAAGTGCGTAAAAAAAATAAGAAGTACACAGTAAACACAGACCTTATCCTATATTTTCCTGGCAGTTTTTCACTGTTTTTGCTCTTTGAGTTTTTCCCTAGTTGTTTTAGGAACTTTTTAATTAATTTTGCCTGCAGAACACAAAACAGGCTTTTGACAGATAAAAAAAAATAAAGGATAAAAAAATTGTGCCTGCAAAAGGTCAAAATTGGGCTTCTAAATATCACGTGACATCTGTCATTTAAAGTTTCATTTATAAAGGATAAAGTTTGCAAAAAGAGAGCGTGCAAAAGGTCCCTAATATTTCGCGCTTAAAATTTATAATCATGCAATAACTTTAAAACTTTTAGAAATAGAGTGTTATTACTCTCTCAAAGATTTCTTTTCAACTTAATGTAAAATGTTTGTTTTGCTATTAAAACATTATTTATTTAAAATTTTTAAAAGTTTTCCACATATATTTTAAACTTTTCTTTCTTGATGTGCTAACAAGATACTTTTTTGAATAAATATTAAATAAATAAAGGCAATTGAATAGTCACCGTACAGGGAAAAGTTCTCTAGTCACCAAACGGATTTCAATAATACTGTTACAAATTTAAGTTATTTAAATTTTATAGTTAGAATTTATTTAGGTTTAGGGTAGTATTAGGTTGACTTATCTTATAGTTGTATTCTTAGTCTAGGTTTTAGTAGCGTTATCTATGACACACTCGTGCTTGGACGGTCCGCCTTCTAGAAAAGGGTGGTATAATCGTGACTCGATGGATGGATAATTCCGGAAAGTTCGATGACTCTATAAATGGGGTCGGATAGCGCGCATCGAGTCAGTTAAAGATAACCAACGGTAGTGATCGCCAGATATTAACACGAAGTTAATAGGCCGATTAAAGTAGTGAATTATTAGCAAGTTATTAGTAACTTTAAGTGCGTGTTTTTGTACATAATTTGTCGAAATAATTTGACAAATCGTTTTTGACATTTGCGAGTTTTAATTGTTGTTCAGAACCCGTAACAATTGGTGTCAGAAGTGGGATTAAAAGAAAGAAATAGTGCAAAGACTATCCTGATATAGTACCACCGGCTAGGACAATTGAAAAGAAGAACAGTAAGTGATTTTGCCAGAATATTCGAAGGAGTTCGATAGTGTTCTATTCAAAAACCAAAAGAGACATTTGAGAACCGATTTCGACATTAACTTTACAACCCAAAAATTGATAATTAAAGAGATTTTCTAGAATATTCCATCACTTTCTACGACGTTCTATTCGAGAACCAGAAGAGATATACAAAAACCGACTGCGACATTTGCTTAGTTATTTAAAAAGTAAGAATTAGAAAGGATTTCTAGAAGATTCCATAACATTCTACGACGTTCTATTCGAGAACCAAAAGAGATATCCAAAAAGCGACTTCGACATTAGCTTAGCTATTTTAAAAGAAAGAATTAGAAAGAATTTCTAGAATATTCCATAACATTTTACGACATTCTATACAAAAACCGACTTCGTCATTAGCTTAGTTATTTGAAAAGCAAGAATTATAAATGATTGCAAGAGTATTCCATAACATTCTACGACGTTCTATTCGCGAACTAAACGAGATAATAAAAAAAGCGACTTCTACATTTGCCTAGTAATTGATAGAGTAAGAAATTACTGCATTTACTAGAAAACTCCAGAACATTCCATTAGGTTCTATTTAAGAATCCGAAGAGACATTGAAAAACCAACTTCGACATTCGCTTTATAGCCCAAAATAAACGTTTTAAGTGATTTATCAGGAAGTTGATGCTTACTAGACAAGGATCGGCAAAGATGGAAGAACTAACTAAAATGATGCAGGCTCTAGCAGCTCAAATGGCTCAAAACCAGAACGACATGAAACAGACTATTGAACAAAATCAAGGCGGCATGAAACACACCATGGACGACATGAAGCAGCCCATGGAACAAAACCAGAATGATATGAGACAGACCATTGCACAAAACCAAAACGATATGAGACGGACATTTGAAGAAAGATTAGATGGTATGCAAGAAAACTTCGACCAAATAAAGAGCAACTCCGAACAGCTGAGAGGAGAATTTAAGGCAGCAACAGAAGATTTTAGGGAAGAAATAACTCAAAGGATGCAGAATGTAGAAGAAAAGGTGCAAAACAAATTGCAGAATGTTAAAGAAAAAAGGGAGACCAAACAGAATATTGGGTAAGTTTTTCAAAACATGGAAGAAAAATTCCAGGACATGTCAAAACAGTTTATACAGCTTCAGAAAGAACACAACAAAATAAAAGCTCAGGGATATGTTGTGAATTCCAACCAAAACGTTAGGCCTCCAAATTTTGATGGTACGTCTTCCTGGTCCACCTACAAACAACAGTTTGAAGCTGCCGCTAATGCAAATGGCTGGGACGATGACGAAAAAGCTAGAGCTTTGTTGGTAGCTCTGCGAGAACCTGCTCTGGGACTTTAACGGTCCAGTCCAGCCGAACAAAAACAGAGTTACAATGCTTTAGTGGCAGCGTTAGAAAGGAGGTATGGAGACGAACACTTGGGAAATTTACATTGGTCAGAATTAAATGTTCGTCAGCAAAGACCAGGAGAATCATTGCAATAGTATGAAGCAGATATCAGGAGGCTGATGTACTTGGCTTAGTATATTGTACTAAGTATATATGACATACAGAGATCCCTTCACGCTAGATCGCTTCATTAACGGCTTGCGAAACACGGACTTAGCAAAGTTACTTCGTTGAGAACGCTTCCATAATAGCAGCGAAGTGTTGATTCGAGCCCTTGAAATTGAGTCATCAAATAATATGTCCAGGCCAAAAGTAAGGGCCGTTTCAATTCAGGAGGGTGACGAAACGAGCACAACACAAGGTTCCCTTAAAGACGCTAAGTCAAAATCTTCAATCACTGACATAGAAGATTGACTATTTGAAAGAAAGTAGACGATTCCATCCAAATGGAAAGTGTTTTAGATGCGGACGTACAGGGAATATCCAACGCTATTGCCGTGTCCAAATGAAGTCTCGCCTTCCATCAAGCGGGAACGAGTACGGAAAAAGAAATCAGGAGGAACTAAAACTAGATAACGCGGAAGGGCGGGTGTTAATTAATGGAAAGGTAGCCCCCAAAATTTACTCTATTAAGAGCTTAAAACATACTGCTGATAGCCTGAACATCGACGGACTTATAAATGGAAGTCATCACAGTAGACACCGGTGCAGCCATATCATTGCTTAAGTCCAAAATTGCAATGAGATATAAAATTCGACCAACAGGAGAGAAAATAACACTTAAGACTGTGACTGGAGAATCCGCCGACGTGTTGGGGCAGACAGACATAGACATACAGCTGGGGAGGTTGAAGATTCGCCAATCTGTATTAGTTGCAGACATAGAAGACGAATTTATTTTGGGAATGGACCTGATAAGTAAACATGGATTTTCGTTTGATGATAAACTTAATACCCTAAGATTTGGGAACAAAGAGTTAATTTTGTCAAATAGTCTCATCAATAAAGAACCAATAAAAAAGACTAGTCGGTAACAGTGAGACCATAATTTTTGGGAGGCTAGAACGTAAAACACCAAGCTGCGTCGGACTCATAAGCCAACTGAATACACCCAACATCTACCTCGTTGCAAAGTCACTAGTTAGAACCGATAAAGACATCCCGATTAGAGTCGCCAATATTTTTCCAAATAGTCTCAAAATGAATAAGGGGGAAGTGGTAGCATTATTTGAACCAGTCCAGAAAGTGACAAGATGTGAAGAGTCGATTTCCGAGGATAAAAGCAAGTTACCAACGGAGGTACTTCAGCAATTTCAGTCAACTTGGCAACATCTCACTCCAGAAGAATTTCGTAAAGCGAGAGAGTTTATAGAAGACCAAAGCAATATCTTTGAAACTAAGAGTAGTTCGGGACGCACAAATCTTATTCAACATTCCATCAACACTGGCGATGCCCAACCAATAAAACAGCCCCCAAGAAGACTACCAATGGCCAAACAAGAAGAAGTTCACAATCTTATTAATAAAATGCTCAGTGACGGTGTTATTGAAGAGTCATCAAGTCCTTCGTCATCTCCTGTGGTGTTGGTCACTAAAAAGGATGGAAGCACTAGATTTTGTGCCGACTATAGGAAACTTAACGATGTGACCAAGAAAGATAGTTGCCCACTGCCAAAAATAGACGACACATTAACAACATTGGCAGGATCATATTGGTTTTCTACTCTTGACCTAAAAAGTGGATATTGGCAAGTAGGAATCTTTGAAAGAGATAAAGAGAATACAGCATTCTCTGCTGGCAGTGAACTTTATCAGTTTAATGTGATGCCATTTGGCCTATGCAATGCCCCAGCTACATTTGAAAGACTCATGGAAGTCGTTCTACGAGGCCTTACTTGGAAAACCTGCTTAGTCTATTTGGATGATATCATAGTAATGGGAAAATCATTTCAAGATCATCTAGACAATTTTCGAAAAGTATTTTCAAGAATCAGGAATGCAAATCTTAAATTAAACTCAAAGAAATGTTCTCTATTCCAAGAAAAAGTTGAGTTCGAGTTCCTGGGTCACGTCGTTTCCCGAGAAGGCATCCATACCGACGAAAAGAAGTTACAAGAAATAAAAGAATGGCCTCAACCTCGTGACCAACATGAATTGAAAAGCTTTTTGGGTCTGTGTACATACTACAGACGATTTTTAGAAGGATTCCCCAAAATAGCGTCTCCATTATATAGACTTACAGAAGATAAAGCTTCTTACAAATGGAATACCGAATGTAGTAGTATAGATATGTGAGTTCTGGCGCACTTTGGTAAGGGACATTTTCATTATTTTTAACATCGTCGAATTGTACGATATGTTTTTTTGTGGTAGGCATTAAAAAATCGAGTTTGGAAAGTAGGTAAAAAGAAAAATGGCGTATGATGTTATCAGGTTGTTGGTGGGCGGGGCACAAGTGCCCAATAGAACGATGTGTTTTTTTATGGTAGGCTTTAAAAAATCGAGTTTGGAAAGTAGGTAAAAAAGAAAAATGGTGTATGATGTTATCAGGTTGTTGGTGGGCGGGGCACAAGAGCCCAATAGAACGATGTGTTTTTTTGTGGCAGGGATTAAAAAAATGGAGTGTTATGTTATCAGTATGTTGGTAGGCGGGTAAAAGATTATGTGTTTTTTTTTGTTGGGTAATAAAGAGGGGGGATTGGGGGATCGGGGGGAGGGGTGGGGGTTTCAGATATTAACAGGCGTGGTTATGATGTGTTTTTTTCGTATTAGGTGGACCAAAGTAGGTAAAATTGTTATATATATATATATATATATATATATATATATATATATATATATATATCAGGTTGTTGTCGAGAGGATGTGTGTTTTTAGTGGTAGGTAGAAAAAAAAGGGGGGGTTTCAGATGTTAAGAGGCGTGGTTATGATGTGTGTTTTTTCGTTTTATGGGGAAGGGGAGTTTCTAGTATCAAAATAGTGTCTTTTGTATATTAGCGATACAATGCCTTTCCCTAGAGGTCAAATGCATTATGTGACGTTTTTTAGTAGGTGGGTAAAAAAATTGGAGCATTAGACTAACAAAATATCCTGTTTGTCAACCAAAAATGTAAGAATCATAAATATTTTTCCAGAACAGTCTTAAAACCACAAACCGCAACCTGCAGATATTTTTAAAATTTTCAAAGCTGGTGTCTTACATACGCTGTTGAATTTTCTTAAAAGAGGTTTGGAATATTATTTTTAATATTTATTAATTATTAAAAAATTAAATATTTTTTGTTGCTTTATCCCACATGCACTGATAGGGTCTTCGAAAACATTCCAGTGGAAGTTTGGTTTATGTATGATAAATTCAATAAGTAGGTAGAGATAGAGATTAGAAGGGGAGCGGCGGGTGAAAAAAGTAGGCGATCCTCGGTGGCAGGGTGATGATCTAAGTGGCAACTGTCAAATGTCAGTGTTAAAGTGTCAAATACCAGCTGTCAAACGTCTGAAATGTCTGTCAAATTAAATCTGTCAAATGTCAAAAACGTTATTTAGCGAATTTCAGGGTAGCAAATACTATAAGACCAAAAAGGTCAAATTTTGAAAAATCCATATTTTAAAAAACTATAGACTAGGACAGATTTAAAGGTATGATGATGATAATGACTAATATTTTTCAAGCAGGTTAAGATTGTTAACACTTTAAAATAAGACATGTCGAGCTAAAACGTTACAAGTCAGGACTTATCTTAACTTGTTGCGGGAGACTTGTCAACAGGAAATGAGTGATAACAAAAATTATTTTAAATTTAATGAATTTTTATTTAAATAATACTATTTATTTAGACAAGAGGCGGAGTGGGTAATGTAAGGTAGGGGGCTTCAGAAGGTAGAAAAAAAGGGGGGTTTTAGATGTTAGGAGGCGAAGAGGAGGGATATGTTTTTTTGATAGGAGGTAAGAAAAATGGGGGGTTTTAGAGTGCAAGAGACTTTGGCGGCAGTGTCTCGTTTGTATAGTGTCTTTTTAAATAGCAAAACAAACTTATAATCTAGTTTAAAAATGATGTTTGAGGAGTACAGACGTCAAGTTGAAGATTTTGTTAGAAGAATCGATAAGGTTAATAGGGATATTGAATTTTACGAAAATAAGAAAAAGGCTATGGAAAATATGTCAAATTTAAGTTTGGTGGATAGAATATTTCCCGAACGACGACTTCCGACAGCTCAATATCCGCTGCGTAGAATAGTACCAGAATCTACTTATTGTAATAGTACCTTTAGATATGTATTAAAATAAAATAAAACTACTGCTATTTAAAATCAAAAATGTTTATTTATTAAGGTAAGCAATATACAGGTAATAAAAGGTTTGATTATATTCATACTTTAGTTAGGTAATATCATCGTTATACGTATAACGATGATGCAAATATAGCCGTGAAAGACAATTTTTTTGAAGAAATACACGAGGAAATATCAGCAGTAAGTACATCTAGAAAAAATTTCATATTGGGAGATTTAAATAGTAGGACCGGTAAGAGAGTATTTAGTTTATAATTTTTGATCTGACAGTTGGCCAATATGGAGAAAATGTTGTTAATGACAATGGAACTGGCTAATTACAGTATGTGAGCAATTAGACCTAAAAATCCAAAACGGTTTTTTTCAACATAAGGAAATACACAAATATACCTGAAACTAAACTGGGAAAACAATCTAGATTTACCAACTTTAGAGATGCTTTCTTACATCTTTTCTGATAAAGACATAAAATTAAAAATTTGCCGAAATATAATAACATCCCCCGACGAAGATGAAATCCCAATAATTTTAGAAAATTATCACTTAGGAAAAAACAACCTACAACGTGGAATAAATTAAACAGTTAGACGCATTAGAGAAAAATATAATTGGCGTGGTTTAACAAAAAACGTAGAAGATTTCATAAAAAAATTTGAAACTTGTCAAAAAGTAAAAATTGTTCGTAAAAAGCAGACCCTTCGTTGTAACAGAAACACCACGTACCCCTTTTGAACGAATTAATATCGATATTTTCGAATACCCCACTAGAAATTATGCGTTAAAAGTACGGGATGAATTAACAAAATTTACACAAGCTTACGCAATGAGTGATAAAAAAGCAAGTACAGTAGTTAGTACTATTTTACTATTTTTCCAACATTTCGGTGTACCCTTACGAATACATTGCGATTATGGCAAAGAATTTGATAATACCCTTTTAAAAGATTTATGTACCCTATACGACGTTAAGTTAACTTTTTCTAGCATAGCACATCCACAGTCAAATGGTTCACTAGAACGATTTCACGCAACGCTTTGCGAAATGATTAGAATCAATAAACAAGAAAACCCTGAAGATCATTGTTTTAGCGTTCTTCCATACGCAGTAATTTGCTACAATAATACAAAAATAAAACACACGGATTTACCCCTTATGAACTCGTTTTCGGACATACATCAAGTAGACCCCCCGAAAAACTTTATAATCAAGAACAATTGGTATCTAAATATGTACGCGATTTAAATAATAGAATGGACTATTTTTACAAACTAGGTAGAAATAGAACTGATCAATCGAAACAAAAATCGAAAGAACGATTCGACGAACACGTACGAAAGAATCTCCCTGAATTTAATGTAGGAGACAAAGTACGAGAATTCATTCTGAAACCATACTTCAAGAAAGTACCTTCGAAGAAATAAATTTACCAATAATCAATATTCCATCTACTTGTTGTAAAGATATGCCTGAAATCCCCAAAATTCAAGGCCTAAAACCACTAAAGTTAAGCAAAATAAACGTCGAAGATCTGAATATTGCACAACATAATCTTAACCAATATTCAGAAGAATTAGATAAAATGATCAATCAACCATTCATTCAAAAACACATTGATTGGTTTACTATCATTACAATAACATTGATAGTACTACTAGTAATTCTTTACATTATTAACAAATGTCGAAGACACCAAAGAACAAGAAATGGTAATAATACCAATAACGATAATGATAATGGTAATGACTTTCCACCATTTCCAAAACCTAATCTACAAAGAATTAGGAATTTATCGAATATCTTACCAAGAAGAAGACCAAGCATACACATCGAAGATCAAATCGAAGAACAAATCGAACTCAAAACTAGAAAGTAGCAATAACGGAGCTACCAATATGCCTCAAAATGGTCAGTAATCTTAGAATCCTAGCTTGGAATGCCAATGGTCTCTTGCAACATCAGCAAGACTTGCAAGTTATTCTAGACATAGAAAAAATTGACGTCTGTCTTGTGTCAGAAACGCATTTCACTAACCAGTCTCACATTAAATTTAAAGGTTATAAAGTGTATCATACAACTCACCCTAGCAATACTGCACATGGGGGAAGTGCTGTAATAATTAAAGAAAATATATCACACTATGAGGAGATGGGATATAAAACCATAGAGATTCAAGCTACATTAGTAAGTGTAAAAACCAAAACATATACATTAGTCATAAGTGCTGTCTATATACCACCAAGGCACTTACTAAAGAAAAATCAATATCTTAATTTTCTCAGAAAATTAGGAACCCGTTTTATAATTGGAGGTGACTTTAATGCAAAAAATACCTACTGGGGATCTAGACTGACGAATTCTAAAGGAAAAGAACTTTTGCAAGCTATTAGTGAATATCAATGTGAGCCGATATCAACTGGTAAGCCCACATACTATCCAACAGATCCAGGAAAAATTCCAGATCTAATTGATTTTTTTATAGTAAAAAATATATCTTTAAGTTTTGTAGATATAGAAGAAAGTTTTGATTTACACTCAGATCATTCACCTATTATTCTAACTCTTAGTAAAAACATAATAAAGAAAGAAGCAAATATCTCACTAGTTAATAAACTGACTGACTGGATTAGTTTTAAACAAAGTCTGTCAGAAAAAATAAACCTATCAGTACCATTGCAAACGCCAGAACAAATCGATAAAGAAGTTGATTATTTTGTTACAAATATTCAACAAGCAGCTTGGGATAACAGTCCAAAACCAAAGAGAATTTTTAAGGGAAAAACTATCCAAAGGAAATTAGAGACCTTATATTGGAAAAAAGGAAACTAAGAAGAAAGTGGCAACAAAGCCGTGATCCTCGGGACAAAACAAATCTCAACAACATGACGCAGCGCATTAGGCGAGAAATTCTAGTAATAAAAAATGAATCTATTAACCATTTTCTTAATGAACTTACAGATGATAAAAATACCGACTATTCCCTTTGGAAAGCAACCAAAGATTTTAAAAGACCAATTATCCAAATTCCACCCATACGAAAATCTAACAACCAGTGGGCAAGGAGTAACGAAGAAAAAGCAGATATTTTTGCAAGTCATTTAGAAAAAACATTTCAGCCCCACGAAGCACCAGATGAACACTTTCATTTAAATGAACCCCATCAAATCGAGGACCATATTAAGCTTACATCACCAAAAGAAATATTAACAGAAATCAAAAATATTAATTCGAAAAAAGCCCCAGGGTATGATCTTATTAATGGGGTAGTCATAAAACAACTCCCCAGAAAAGCTATCGTAAAACTATGCAACCTAATTAATGCGTCTTTTAGGCTTAGGTATGTACCTAAACTGTGGAAAGTTGCAGAAGTTATCATGATTCCAAAACCGGGAAAACCACTCAATGACGTGTCATCTTACAGGCCAATATCTTTGCTGCCAATTATATCCAAGCTCTTTGAAAAATTATTGCTTAAAAGAATAAAACCCATCATAGAAAGACAAGAAATTATTCCATCTCATCAATTTGGTTTTCGAGACAAGCATTCCACGATAGATCAAGTACACAGAATTACTAATATAATAGAAGAAGCACTAGAAGAGGGAAAAGTTTGTTCTGCAGTTTTTCTAGATGTAGCACAAGCATTTGACAAAGTGTGGCATGAAGGCCTTAATTTTAAACTAAAAAGGTTTCTGCCAAAACAATATTCGGATATTTTGGAATCATACATATCTGATAGACATTTTAGAGTAAAACAGGAAGACTCATACTCAAATTTAAGAGAAATTCAAGCAGGCGTGCCCCAGGGTAGCGTACTAGGCCCTTATCTGTACTTATTATTCACTTGTGATATCCCAAAGCCAGAAAATTGTCACTTAGCAACATTTGCCGATGATACTGGTTTATTGACGGTAGAAAAATCTATTGAAAAATGCATAGAAAAACTTCAGGATGCAGTCACCCAAATTCACAGTTGGACCACAAAGTGGCGAATAAAATTAAATGAAACCAAATCAACTCATGTTGATTTTACAAACAAAAATATAAATCACATACAAATAACAATTAACAACATTCCAGTACCATATTCGAATCAGGCAAAATATCTAGGTATGACACTTGATGCCAAATTGCGCTGGAAAGCACATGTTAAGAAAAAAAAGAAGAACTTGAGATAAGGTATAGAAAAATGAACTGGCTAATTGGAAGGAAGTCCAATTTAACAATTCATAATAAGTTACTGCTTTATAGACAAATACTGAAACCAGTATGGACATATGGTATTCAACTATGGGGTTGTGCTAAAGAGAGTAACATTCTAGTTGTACAGAGATTTCAAAATAAAGTATTAAGAAACATTGTGAATGCACCTTGGTACGTTCGAAATAGTGACCTTCATCGAGATCTAAAAATCGAAACTGTAGCAGAGACTATAAAAAAGTACGCAAAAAGCCATGAAGATAGACTCCATCGGCATGTGAATGTGGAAGCAATTCAGCTTCTAGACAATACTATGCTAGTTCGACGACTAAAAAGAGTGAAGCCGTTTGAGCTAGTAAACTAAGTGAATTACACATAAAACAAAATAATGCTATAAACACAACACAATTGTGAGTTACAGACTAAACAAAGCGGGGAGAACTGTTGAGTGAACCCTAAGTTTAAATCTGACTTTTCTAGTAAATTAAGTTAAAACAAAATTGCTAATTAGTCTTACTGACTAGATTGTAATAAAAAAAAACACAGTGTGTTTGACAAATAAAAGAAAAAAAAAATGGTATATATAGCTACTTTTTGGCCGTGTAGTTCACGTATCTACCGGTGGCGCTAGCGTCACTTTTACTGTAACTAAACGGTCCACTGAGTCACCTCGGTGGTATAAATCGTATTCTGCTTATTAAAACCGCGTCGCAGCGGCCTCAGAAATTTGGCAACATTGCAGATTAGATTTTAGACGCTACGGGTTTCTTTGTTATATGTAATTTGTACCTGCTTTTTTTACCCTTGCAATATCTAATAGAATTCTCAGAAACGAGTGATATTTTAAGAGGGGCTTTGTAAAGGATTATTATTGTATTTAACGGTTTTATTTAACTTGACTTGATTGTATTGTAATATAATAAATTTTTGCGACATCTATTCAGACACTTTCCTATGGGCAAGTCTTGAAATTAGTTAAGTAGTTTAACCTTATAATATGACGTTTTGGTGCAAAAGGTCCGAAGCTTGGTACAATTATAGAGCAATGCCTGCTCTCGCCGGTTTTTAAAAAAAATGGCGCACGAATTCTCTTTTTTTTTAAATAACTTGGTTTTTGTACAGTTTGAAACAAAAATTTTAGCCAACAAAATTTTATACGAAAATGCTAAACTGTGTTTTTTGTTAGACTAAAAACAAGGTTCGAGGTATGATATTAACCATTTTTTCATTTTGGAATTTGTCCAATTTGTTTTTTTGGTGGCCTTTAAATTAAAAGTTACTCATTTTTAAGAATGATTGAAATGACATGAAATAAAGAACCGGTGTGAAGATGGCAGATTAAGCTAGCAGATATTTTCAGCCGATGACGCCCGAATGCATAATTTACACTTTACACTGCACAACAAAATTTTTGTAATTTGATGCTCAGCAGATTTTACTAGCAGATAAATCGGTGTGAAGATAGCAGATTTTTTTATGGTAAAAATAATATTTAATATTTTTGTTGTTTTTAAAGCTCTCAAACTTTTAAATACTGAACCGAGCCGAACCGAACCTACTTATAAAGCTCTTAAAATCCTACTAACTCAAAACCCTCAAAAACCCTACAATTCTTAAAAAAAAGGTCTAAAGCCTCAGTATACCCACCCAGCAGATTTTATCTGCTATGTCTCCTGCTCCGAAACTTGACGTTGTCCCACGACAGGTTCTACGTAGAATTTGTCTACTCATAAAGCTCTTAAATTGGTACAAACTCAAAACCCTCAAAAACCCTACAATTCTTTAAAAAAATGTCCTAAAATCTCAGTATACCCACCCAGCAGATTTTATCTGCTATGTCTCCTGCTCCGAATCTTGATGTTGTCCCACCTCAAGCTCTACGCAGACTTTTCCTACTAATAAGGGTCTTTAAATCCTACTAACTTAAAATTCTCAAAAACCCTACGATTCTTTAGAATAGGGCCTTAAGTATCAGTATACCCACCCAGCAGATTTTATCTGCTATGTCTCCTGCTCCGAAACTTGACGTTGTCCCACCACAGGCTCTACGTAGAATTGGCCTACTCATAAAGTTCTTAAAATCGTACTAACTCAAAACCCTCAAAAACCCTACAATTCTTTTAAAAAAAGGCCTAAAATCTCAGTATAGCCACCCAAGCAGATTTTATCTGCTATGTCTCCTGCTCCGAATCTTGACGTTGTCCCACCTCAAGCTCTACGCAGACTTTTCTTACTAATAAGGGTCTTTAAATCCTACTAACTTAAAATCCTCAAAAACCCTACGATATTTAAGAATAGGGCCTTAAGTATCAGTATACCTACCCAGCAGATTTTAACTGCTATGTCTCCTGCTCCGAAACTTGACGTTGTCCCACCACAGGCTCTACGTAGAATTGGCCTACTCATAAAGTTCTTAAAATCGTACTAACTCAAAACCCTCAAAAACCCTACAATTCTTTTAAAAAAAGGCCTAAAATCTCAGTATAGCCACCCAGCAGATTTTATCTGCTATGTCTCCTGCTCCGAAACTTGACGTTGTCCCACCACAGGCTCTACGTAGAATTGGCCTACTCATAAAGTTCTTAAAATCGTACTAACTCAAAACCCTCAAAAACCCTACAATTCTTTTAAAAAAAGGCCTAAAATCTCAGTATAGCCACCCAAGCAGATTTTATCTGCTATGAAATCTGCTATGTCTCCTGCTCCGAATCTTGACGTTGTCCCACCTCAAGCTCTACGCAGACTTTTCTTACTAATAAGGGTCTTTAAATCATACTAACTTAAAATCCTCAAAAACCCTAAGATTCTTAAGAATAGGGCCTTAAGTATCAGTATACCCACCCAGCAGATTTTATCTGCTATGTCTTCTGCTCCGAAACTTGACGTTGTCCCACCACAGGCTCTACGTAGAATTTGTCTACTCATAAAGCTCTTAAAATCATACTAACTCAAAACCCTCAAAAACCCTACAATTCTTTGAAAAAAAGGCCTAAAGTCTCAGTATACCCACCCAGCAGATTTTATCTGCTATGTCTCCTGCTCCGAAACTTGACGTTGTCCCATTACAGGCTCTACGTAGAATTTGCCTACTCATAAAGCTCTTAAAATCGTACTAACTCAAAACCCTCAAAAACCCTACAATTCTTTTAAAAAATGTCCTAAAATCTCAGTATACCCACCCAGCAGATTTCATCTGCTATGTCTCCTGCTCCGAAACTTGACGTTGTCCCACCACAGGCTCTACGTATAATATGCCTACCCATAATGCTCTTAAAATCGTACTAACTCAAAACCCTCAAAAACCCTACAATTCTTTAAAAAAAAGGCCTAAAATCTCAGTACACCCACCCAGCAGATTTTATCTGCTATGTCTCCTGCTCCGAAACTTGACGTTGTCCCACCACAGGCTCTACGTAGAATTTGCCTACCCATAATGCTCTTAAAATCGTACTAACTCAAAACCCTCAAAAACCCTACAATTCTTTGAAAAAAAGGCCTAAAGTCTCAGTATACCCACCCAGCAGATTTTATCTGCTATGTCTCCTGCTCCGAAACTTGACGTTGTCCCACCACAGGCTCTACGTAGAATTTGCCTACTCATAAAGCCCTTAAAATCGTACTAACTCAAAACCCTCAAAAACCCTACAATTCTTTTAAAAAATGTCCTAAAATCTCAGTATACCCACCCAGCAGATTTCATCTGCTATGTCTCCTGCTCCGAAACTTGACGTTGTCCCACCACAGGCTCTACGTATAATTTGCCTACCCATAATGCTCTTAAAATCGTACTAACTCAAAACCCTCAAAAACCCTACAATTCTTTTAAAAAAAGGCCTAAAATCTCAGTACACCCACCCAGCAGATTTTATCTGCTATGTCTCCTGCTCCGAAACTTGACGTTGTCCCACCACAGGCTCTACGCAGAATTTGCCTACTCATAAAGCTCTTAAAATCGTAACTCAAAACCCTCAAAAACTCTACAATTCTTAAAAAAAAAGGCCTAAAATCTCAGTATACCCACCCAGCAGATTTTATCTGCTATGACTCCTGCTCTGAAACTTGACGTTGTACCACCACAGGCTCTACGCAGGCTTTTCCTTCTCATGAGGTTCTTTAAATCCTACTTACTCAAAATCCTCAAAAACCCTACGATTCTTTAGAATAGGGCCTCAAGTATCAGTATACCCACCCAGCAGATTTTATCTGCTATGTCTCCTGCTCCGAAACTTGACGTTGTCCCACCACAGGCTCTACGTAGAATTTGCCTACTCATAAAGCTCTTAAAATTGTACTAACTCAAAACCCTCAAAAACTCTACAATTCTTTTAAAAAAAGTCCTAAAATCTCAGTATACCCACCCAGCAGATTTTATCTGCTATGTCTCCTGCTCCGAAACTTGACGTTGTCCCACCACAGGCTCTACGTAGAATTTGTCTACTCATAAAGCTCTTAAATTGGTACAAACTCAAAACCCTCAAAAACCCTACAATTCTTTAAAAAAATGTCCTAAAGTCTCAGTATACCCAGCAGATTTTATCTGCTATGTCTACTGCTCCGAAACTGGACGTTGTCCCACCTCAAGCTCAACGTAGGCTTTTCCTTCTCATGGGGCTCTTTAAATCCTACTCACTCAAAATCCTCAAAAACCCTACGATTCTTTAAAATAGGGCCTTAAGTATCAGTATACCCACCCAGCAGATTTTATCTGCTATGTCTCCTGCTCCGAATCTTGATGTTGTCCCACCTCAAGCTCTACGCAGACTTTTCCTACTAATAAGGGTCTTTAAATCCTACTAACTTAAAATTCTCAAAAACCCTACGATTCTTAAGAATAGGGCTTTAAGTATCAGTATCACCCACCCAGCAGATTTTATCTGCTATGTCTTCTGCTCCGAAACTTGACGTTGTCCAACCACAGGCTCTACGTAGAATTGGCCTACTCATAAAGTTCTTAAAATCGTACTAACTCAAAACCCTCAAAAACCCTACAATTCTTTTAAAAAAAGGCCTAAAATCTCAGTATAGCCACCCAAGCAGATTTTATCTGCTATGTCTTCTGCTCCGAATCTTGACGTTGTCCCACCTCAAGCTCTACGCAGACTTTTCCTACTAATAAGGGTCTTTAAATCCTACTAACTTAAAATCCTCAAAAACCCTACGATATTTAAGAATAGGGCCTTAAGTATCAGTATACCCACCCAGCAGATTTTATCTGCTATGTCTCCTGCTCCGAAACTTGACGTTGTCCCACCACAGGCTCTACGTAGAATTTGTCTACTCATAAATCTTTTAAATTGGTACTAACTCAAATCCCTCAAAAACCCTACAATTCTTTTAAAAAATGTCCTAAAATCTCAGTATACCACCCAGCAGATTTTATCTGCTATGTCTCCTGCTCCGAATCTTGACGTTGTCCCACCTCAAGGTCTACGCAGACTTTTCCTTCTAATAAAGGTCTTTAAATCATACTAACTTAAAATCCTCAAAAACCCTACGATTCTTAAGAATAGGGCCTTAAGTATCAGTATACCCACCCAGCAGATTTTATCTGCTATGTCTTCTGCTCCGAAACTTGACGTTGTCCCACCACAGGCTCTACGTAGGATTTGTCTACTCATAAAGCTCTTAAAATCATACTAACTAAAAACCCTCAAAAACCCTACAATTCTTTTAAAAAATGTCCTAAAATCTCAGTATACCCACCCAGCAGATTTCATCTGCTATGTCTCCTGCTCCGAAACTTGACGTTGTCCCACCACAGGCTCTACGTAGAATTTGCCTACTCATAAAGCTCTTAAAATCGTACTAACTAAAAACCCTCAAAAACCCTACAATTCTTTTAAAAAATGTCCTAAAATCTCAGTATACCCACCCAGCAGATTTCATCTGCTATGTCTCCTGCTCCGAAACTTGACGTTGTCCCACCACAGGCTCTACGTATAATTTGCCTACCCGTAATGCTCTTAAAATTGTACTAACTCAAAACCCTCAAAAACCCTACAATTCTTTAAAAAAAGGCCTAAAATCTCAGTACACCCACCCAGCAGATTTTATCTGCTATGTCTCCTGCTCCGAAACTTGACGTAGTCCCACCACAGGCTCTACGTAGAATTTGCCTACTCATAAAGCTCTTAAAATCGTACTAACTCAAAACCCTCAAAAACCCTACAATTCTTTTAAAAAATGTCCTAAAATCTCAGTATACCCATCCAGCAGATTTCATCTGCTATTGTAACGTGTCATTTTTACGTTTAAGACAACGTTACATATTCGTTTATTTAGGTAAATAATCAAGGCTCTTTGATTCGTCTTTCTGTACACAAAGTAAGGGTATTTTATAGAGCTAGGTTTGGAGGTTATATAGTGTCTAGGAAGTTACCTTAAAAGGAGGCATTCCATCGAATTACTGTGGACACTACGCACATCGCATTATCTGGACATCGTAATTGGAATTTAAGATCACAGGCTTCGGGAAAATCACATAAAAATTTTGATTGTTTTGTTTTTATCTGTGAAATTTTGTGATTCTCTGGTCGTCATGAAATTAAACAGCTGGGAAATGGCGGCGTTGCCGCATCACAAATGGTTTTAGTAACAGGAAGGAAACATTTGGATGAACATTTCATTCCCTTACGTTTATTTTCGAGGATATTGGGACAATCCGAACCTCATAGCTAGTTGTGACAGCACGAAAACATATTTAGGTCCACGGTTTGACCAGTAACAACCGAGGCTCCGCCCACTTTGATATCTTTATTAATTTGATAGGGAGAGGATGGAATAAATACGAGTCGTGCACTTTTGTAAATGGGAGATAGACGAGGGATAAAAACCAAGACTAAAAGAATAAACGAAATCGTGTGAGTTAACATCTGAACACTCTTGTGCCGAGCTTCTTAGCAGTAGTTCAGTGTGTATTTTTAGGTTCAGGTTCAGAAACAACTTTATTAATGTAGAAATGTTTTACAAAAATGGCGTCAAACCATATGAATCTTAGAGAAAACATTTATAAAGAGCAAAGGAAACTTTTGACGAAAACTGTAACTAAAATACAACTAAATTCTACACTTAGTATAGCTTTACTCATATGGGAATTGGTTGAATGTTCAAATATTCCTGGGTTTGATACATGCTCGAATCTCCAGTAATTGAATTTACAATTGATGGTTTCAATGCTGAGCTTCTTATAGTCCGTCTGGTTATTTTCCTCTTACTTGATATGTTGGCGGGGGTCCGGTAGGCAAATGTTCGGTGTATGTATGGAGGGTGTCTCGACGTCCTTGTTATAAAAATTTCAACCGTGGAAATAGATCCGACAACACCTCAAGGTGCGTTTTACGTACTTCCTATCCCCTTGGTCGGTGCTGCCCCTATATACCTGTATAGAACTATTGCTGTATGTCCTCATTGGTTAGTTTGAAAACCGCGGGTTTTTTCTTCCAGTCTTGCCACTGAAGGTAGAGATTTATTTTTGGCAAAAAAGTTTTTTATAAATAGGTTTACATCCTTTATTTGAATTTAACCGGGAAGACTAGGTTGGTACTATTGCGTTTTACCGTCCCCACTCCCCACCAAATTTACAAAACGGTTTCCGGCCACTTCATTATTCTGGTATTCTCGACGAAGTGCTTTGTCTCTCTTTGCTAACACATTTTGGCTGGGTCGGCAACAGGCTCTGGGATCGCCATTGTTTTGGTTAGTGGCACTGCAAAAAACTGCAGGTTCTGTCCCAGAGACCGTGAGGAGTGAGCCGTCGTGTTTTAGGCGTAATCTGAAGTGACGCTCGCACCCTTTTGAGGGGAATTTAAGTCGGCCTACGCCATTTGTACGGAAAGAGCAGCGGTAAGTTCGATTTTATTTTTTTTCATTTTTTTTATTATTTGAGTACTCTTCAAGATAATATTTGCCTCCCAAATTGTAATTATTTTTCGTGGGAAATGTACTTTTTTTGACAAAGGACGTGGGGAATTGTTGGCGTTTTTATATTTTTTTTTAACCACGTGTTGGATAAAAACTATATATTGTTTTTCTCCTTTGTCTACAGCCCTGTCAATTCCAGCGACGGGACAGTTGGGCTGGACGCTGGTGGGAAGCCGGACGAGCCAGTTATAACCCTGGGAAAGGTACGTTAGGGTTATTTTAGTTCATCTGTTTAAATCTGCTTTGTTTTTTTGAGTCGACATGGGGTTCTCGATTTAAGTTACTGTGTAGGGGAACTTCGTGCAAAATTGACGAATTCCAGGAAACTGAAACATTTTATTTTCCACAGGGTTTTTACGCTCGGGCAAGAAGCCAACAGCCTTTTGACCACCATGTGCTGCCCTAGCACCATGTGCTAAGCGAGCACGAGGGGAGACGCGGGCAAGCCGGAACAGCAGTAGCAGGAGTATGTCGGGAAGCCTACAACACTTCCAGGTTTACCAAATAAACACCAATAATTATTAAATAATTCAAGGACCAAGGTAGGAGCAAGCTTCAGATATAGTCTTTCACATAAATCTTCAATATAATTTAGACATAATCTTTTCATATAAATTTTTAATATAATTTAGACGTAATCTTTTCATATATAATTCTTCACAGTATAATTTCAACATTGCTTGTAAACGCAAGGTAACGGTATGACGTCATAACCACAATTTTGCGGCATATTTACTAAATTGACTTGTTTTCCTTCATTTCATTTATTTAAGAAAATTTCTCCTGTGAAATTTGGAGTGCCTTGCTATTTTGGCCCTAACTGATTTGGTATTTTTTCCTCAGATCTAATTATACAAGATGAACTAAATTTTTGTATTATTTGTGCAACCCAGTGACCAACTTTGCGGAGACAAAAGAGAGATGAGATTATATGTTTTAGCGGTTTCCTTACATTGTTCTACCTCATGGGGTAGATCTCGGACTGGGTTGCTGTCTGTCTCATTCTACCTAGCGTAGAATGATGACAGCGGATATTTGGTCCAGATCTCCCCTATGATAGAACGATTGTGGAAGTGTATTTTTTTTAACATTCATTTATGTAACCGAGTCTCACACTACTGACTCAGATGTAGGTACACTATGATCTGTTAAAGGAGTCCATCTACCTGTAAAGTGCTTCTAGTTTTGTCATTTTGATTCAGTTAAAAATCTTTTAGAATTTTATCTCGTTTATTAGTCAATTTTTTTGTTTTTTTAATTACACACATACTCTGGAAGCCTCGGAAGTAGGTAGAATTTCATTGTTTAGCTACAACGTTTGGGTTGAACTGTATTTTATTTAAGATCTTCTTTGTAAAACATTGGTATTAAATAATGTGGCGCACTTAAAATTTTCTTATTTCTGAACCCCCCTTCTCCACTGTATAAAAGTTACCGGGCATATCAATGTTTTACCTAGCTGGAAAATACAGTTCTGCTTCCAGATATTTGTTTAATTATTCAATGGTTTTGTTGTGTCACAAGTTGGCAAATTGTCACACAACGCATTTTAATAAGGCCACAAATTGGCGCCCAAATTTTTTTTAAACTATTTTTAAGGCCACAAATTGGCGCCCAACGTGGTTTTTGGCTAGTTTTTTAACATCTGATGTAATTTTTTTTGGTTTTTTAAATCTGGAAAAAAAAAGACAAAATTATTTTTAATTTTTTTTTTGAGAGAATTTTTTTGTGGTACAGCCAAAGCCATGTTAAAGGCTTTCAGTGGCTGTGGCTGGTTTTGACACTCAATCATTTTTTTTTCATAAAAAACAAGATCATTGGTTTTTGGAAATAACATTTTTTTAAATATTTTTTTAGTAATATTTGAACGTTGATTTGGAACTCGGTTTGTTGTTTTAGTAATCCTCTTAGTTTTTTATTAGCTTATCTTCACAAGTTTTTTCTTGGAAAATAAAAGATTCATTTTTATTTATTAAGGAAGAATAAGTGGATAAAAAAACATAGGAACTTTTATTGAACAGAGTCCAACTCATGTTCTTAATTCTTTAAAGTTTTTGTAGGAAAAACCTGTTTTAATTTTTTAACTTTTTTTTAAGAAAAATAAATACAACAATGTGAATTTACTTCAATTTTTTTTGTTGATTTATAGGTGGATGGACCTCCAGACATGGTCTTTTTATGTTTTAAATATATGACATAAGTAGTGTGTTTTTTATTCTAACAATTTTTTTTGCAGGTTGCCTACTACTAATATGTTGTTATTTCCTGCTTGTGATAAGATAGAAATTGTTTCACCAATTATTTTTTAGTGCAGTCAATTTATTTAGGTCAACAAGTTATTTTTTTTTGGTGATTTTAATTTTTTTTGTGGGATATCACCACTTGGTATTTGGAATATTTTTACAGGGTTTCACACAAATTTTTCTTGGCTAGGTTGTTTTAGGGTAAATATAGCTTAACAGCTGGTAGCTTTGTTTAGTTGAAAGTATTAATTAGTAATAAAGGAAAAGGAAAATGAGTTTATTTTGCTTTGTCATTTTCTTTTCTTGTTTTTTTTGGTGGTAACTGTTGGATGACAATTAAGACCTTACGTCACTCAGTTACATCGGGTCAGAGGAGGGTACTACTACTAGTGTCGGCTCGGGAGGTTAGGAAACACAAGGCTAAAACCCCTAGAGTGACACCTTGGCTGAAGATCAATGCCAAAAGTCCAGTTGACATTTTTTTTTTGGGGTATTTTTTTTTGAAAAACAGTTTTTTTAGGTCTTTGGTTGCCGTTTAGTTGTCTAGTTGTGTTTTTGTGACTGGTCAAATTTTTTTGGTAGAAAATACAGCGTTGGGCTTTGGAGTGCATTTTTTTTAAAAATGACCTACGGGTATTTCTATCAATTAAAGTTTTCTGGTTCACAATTATTTTTTTTTCTGTATTTTTTTTCTGCGTTCAGGTCATAGCTTGGTCATGGCCATTGGAGAGCAAACATTATGTTTGAGCCTTGAGAAGTTTTGCCTGCTCCGGATTGAATACAGGGAAAATGAATTTGAAGCCCAACTAGATATAATACCACAAAAGAAATGTTTAACTGAGACAGATATAGATATAAGTTTTGATTTTTTTTTTAGTTCATTTGTAAAGTTCAGTAATTTTTTTAAGTAATATCATTGTGAGGCCGTGAAATTGGTCAGTGAATTTAGGAGAGACTTTCAACTAAATATAAATGCTAGGCGGGGGTAATTGGTAAAAATATTTCCAAATTTTACTTTTTTTTTAAATAATTTGATTTTTCGTAAAAAATTATTTCCTTTCTGTTAACATAACTTCTCGAATTCTTGTTTTGGTCAAAACGGTTTGTATAGTGGTCGTAGTTTTAAAGGGTGACCAGACAGGTTATATTTTTTTTGGGGACCAAACGGGAACTTCTTGAGTTACAAAAAGGTGAACTTTTTTTGTCTTAGTTGATCAGGCAGGAATAAATAAATCTTTTTACTTCCAAATCATAATTTTAAATAACAAGATTTATTGGTTAAGTGTTTGGGTCTTATAGTAAAAAACGTTTTGTTTTTGGAGGGTACTGGTATGATATGAAATTATTTTAATTTCATGCCAAATGTTGTTTGACGGCAGATATGCTAGTCTTCAGTTTTTTTGTTAGTTTGCAGTTCAGGACAGTGGCGTGTACTTAAAGGGGCCTTACATCTGCGCCCATTGTAAAGCAACTTCCAACATACTTGCTTAGCTTTTCACTTAATCTTCGTTTTGTTGCTTCTGAAATTAAAGCGTTATGTTGGATAACGATGGATGGTGTTAGTCTGAGAAAGTACCTAGGTATTTAGGGATGAAAACTTGGAAGTTGTGGACAATCGGGAAATATTTTTTTTTTATTTCATTTTTTTTAATTTTAAAATAATTTCATACTGGTGACCTCAAATAATGAAGCAAATGTTTAAATTAAAATACACTGTTGTGAAATAAATGGGAAAGTGTTCAGGTTAAACAATAAATTTAAGATGATTGATTTTTAAAAAAGATTTCAACCTAAAAATAAATTTAAAAACAATAGGTTTTCCTTTAGGCGACTAAACATTGATGAGGGCACCTATTTTTTTAAAATCTGATAGTTGTACAGGGTGTAAAGGAGCTAGCTACCTTTTGTATTGCAATAATTAGGGGTTTTCCTCCCGCGAGCTGGGTGGAAATAGAAGAAATGTTTGGTTCGGAGTGTAGAAATCGAGGAACGAGGACTTCCTGCTAATCTTTTTAGGATTTCGCAACTTCGGTTTTCGCTAAATTAAAATACATCCAAATTTGGCCTACAGGCTGAGTCTCGCATTTTCCAGGACCTTGCAGATTCGCGGAGAAAGACAATTTTTGTGATCTGTTTAGTTATGATAGGAATTAATAGTAACATGCACATGAGGGAACTATATATATTTAGGTTAAAAAGTAGTAAGAACACTGATCTGAACAATTTTCCATAATAGTGTCCTATTTTCACAGGGTGCTTCAAAATATCTTCACCCTTTCTTTGAAGTAAGATGTCGTTTCGCCTGTGGGTGTTTGGCCGGTTAAAAATATATAGGGTACAGATGGGACTGGAATGGAAATCACAAGTTTTTGGGTTTTATTGACATTATACTTAGGGAATAGGGAAAATGTCTAATAAAAAGTTTTTGGTTTTAGGCCGAGTTTTGTTGAGATAACAAAAATTTAATTGGGGCCGGGAGTTTTATTATGCTCTTTTAAAATTGATGTAATAGTTTTGGCTTCTTGATTTTTGTTTTCTGGGTTTTACGCAGGATTATTCCCAACTGTTTCATTTCAAAATGTCATTTGTAAGTGATAGGATCTCATTAGCCCTTGGACATTTGGTAATTTTGCTTTGACTAATAGTTGCGGAAAGGGCCCAACTTAATTTTATATCTCGTGAACACCAGGAATAAGGATCTGAGAATGCATTAAGCAGTAAAAATGTTTTTTGATTAGATGTTGTGTGTAAAGACACTTAATTAGGCAGATTTAGTTTTACAACGTTATAGGTGAACCTTGGAATTGTTTTCATATTTGGTTTTTTGAAAGTGCACACAAGATAATTCTTTACGGAGTTGAGTGCAAAGGTTCTTCACATTATAGTGGTACAGTAAATAAGTACTAACGTTGCTTATTTACATAAGTAATAATTTTAAACAAATACACTAACATCGGTTGGTTTTTGGAACATAAATATTTTTTTTTTAACTTTTCCTAAACTGATTGGTTTTTTTTTCAATCACGATTTTTATACCTTATGATTCTTAAGTAAATCTAATTTTCAACATTTTTTTTTATAGTAAATAAATTTTTCTAGCTCATTGACTTTTCACATTGCCACAGTTTTGGGAGAGGAAAGGGAATTGACAACTGTTTTTTTAAAGGAAAAGAACAAAAACTGTTGCATGACAACTCGAATAAGATTTTTCTGGTGCTGGTTTTATTAAATTTTTTTTAAGGTTCACTAATAGGAGCTGCAACCCCACTTAAACATTTTTAATTTTTTTTTGAAAATATTTTTTTTAATATTTTTTTTTTATTTTTTTTTTAAGAAAGGAAACTTGATTTTCTGGTTGGAAAATTTTTTTTTTTGGTGCATAGTAGTACCTTGCCCACACAATGGTTTGACCAGTTTATTTAAATATTTTTTTTTGCTGAATTAAATATAATTTTATTTCGAACCCTCACGTTTTAACAACCTATCATCATTTGTTTTAATTTTTTTTTCTCCCTACTCCAAACCACCTATCAGGGTAGAGTAATATGTTGAAAATTGTAGTGAGCCACTAATTAATCTTTTTTTTGATTATTGGACTACTGTGGTCGACACCAAAAATTTTTTTTTTTTAAATGTTTTTGTTTGGACACCTTTCGGTACGATCCTAGGGTCTTTTTGACCATGGGTTGATGCATCAATTTAGTTTAAAATTTTGGGAATTTCATTTTTAACGATTATTAGAGAGTTGCAGTCCTACCAAGACGTTATTTGTATAAATTTTTTTTAATACCATCGGTAATTTTTTTTTCAATTTTTTTTTTGAATTACACACAACATCCTCACTAGTCTAATTCAACGCAATTTCAGCGAGCGGATTTTTTTTTATTGAGCATATTTTACGATTTCTATATCATGAACATCTGTTCCGATGTTTATTGCGTTCACTTATATATTAAGGGATGATGTGACCTTAAGCAATGCATGTTTCGTGTAAACTCAGAGTGGGTAAGCAGGTTAAAGTGGGTTTTGATTTATTCTTTTTAGAAAAATCATTGTATACGGCGATTTGGGTTTTTTTTGAGGAGTTTATTAGTGGAGCCGTTCTGCAATAGCAGGAGTATACCCTAGCGTTAACTGTGTACAACAGCTTTGGGATTTTTTTTGTTATAGGTAGTCTGTTGTACGTTCCATTTAGGGATAAATTTACCTACTCGGTTGCTGAGGTAAACAAACATCACTTAACTTTAATTTTAATCCAGTTCAGCTAGGATAAGCGCAATCATTTTTTTTGGTTTTACTCACGCAGGAGTGAAACATAAGACCTAAACACTGCCAAAACTCTTGTCTCTCTTTTATTTTTTTAAACTTTTGTTGTGGCTACTTGTTAATTCTAATTTAGGATTTAAGTAGTTATTTCTCTCTGCAGGGTTGGACGTCATAGTTGGTTGTACAAATACTTAATATAAATTATGATTACATTTTTAAATGCAAATAAATTTTATTTTCTTACTGCTCCGGTGTTTTTCGGTTTTGTTCGCGTCTGCCCGTATTTAAGTTTTATATTTTCTACAGTTGTGAGAAAATTCATAGTGATTTTCACTAGTGAATTGAAAGTGAACTTTGTGTTTGTTATTGCGTGGTTTAGTTTTTATAATTGGGAGGTATAATTAACAGTTTTAATTAAAGTTTAAAGTTTGAAGATAAAAGGCACTATGGCTATTTCTTTGAGTCGGTTGTCTGACGTAAGGTACTTAGTCAAGGACGAATTAATCTATGAGTTAACATGGAGAGGCATAGCTATTGGATCGGTGGAAGAGATGAAACAACAGCTTATGTTGATCAAACAAAGAGAAAAGACTGATGCAAGTATGAGATACCCTCCGTATCCCTTTAAATTTGGCCAAGATGCTTTTAGCTGCATGAAGAAGCTTGATAGTCTGGTACCGCTGGTAGAGAAGTTCTCTGGTACGAGTAAAGGGGGAGAGTTTAGAAAAATCGCTGTAAGGTTGGAACATGTGTTAGCCAGGATAAATAACATGAATCCGTCTAACTTTGAAGAAAGTCAAACCAAAGGCATACTGGTTGCGGAAACCTTGAGTTTGATTGGGAGGTTGCAGAGCCAAGCAACAGATTTATTGAGAGTTGGCGTTGCCTCAGATGATGATGAAGCATCTGAAACCCATTCAATGAGTCGAGGCTCAGACCACTCAACAAATGCTGGCAACACACCAAACCAGTCTCATTTCCCGCAACCACAGCACTCGAGCACACAAAGAACAGCTCAACAGCGTACGAACCAACCGTCGGTCATTGCTCCAGTGCAAATGCAAGTGCTAACGAACCCAACTCAAGCACCAATACAGGCACCAGTCCCTATGCCGATTGAGAATTACGGTACATCAGCTTTTCATTATCAACAACCGTCTACCGTTCCTTTGAGTCTAGCTGCCCTCCAAAGTAGCATTGCACCAATTGCTCAGTCACGACCATTTTCATGTTCGTCGCCAGTACCAATGTCAAGTGATCCTGGTACTTCATATCATGTTGCACCTGTACCTCCGCATAAGTGGAACATAAAGTTTACAGGCGAGAGGGGTACAATCTCCGTCACCGCATTTTTTGAGAGAGTGGACGAGTTGAGTCAGGCTAGAGGAGTTAGCAAAAAGGTGTTACTGAACTCAGGCATTGATCTTTTTGAAAAGTCAGCCTATACTTTTTATAAAGATGTTCGAAGAGAAGTCCATACATGGGAACAGCTGGAACAGAGGTTCATGGCAGAATATCTTCCTTCTTCATATGGCGAGAAGCTATTGAAGGAGATTCAAAAACAAAAACAAGGCCCTGGAGAGTCTATAGGGACCTATATTGCTGTCATGAACACATATTTCCAAAGACTTGGCTGTCCTGTTTCCGAAGAGGCGAAATTAGCCATCGTCTTCAGTAATATCGCGGACATCTATAAAAATGGGTTAATTGCTACTGAGGTCAATAGCCTATCACATTTAAAGGATCTGTGTCGTAGAATAGACCAGAGATATGGTTTAGAGGAGGAAGATTTTACATCTAGAAGAAACCAATCAATCGAACCTGACTTGGCCTACGTTGACGTAGAGAGCGATTGTGACGATTTTTCAACAGGGGTTGGCAATTCAGATATCAGGTGCCGGGACATCGAACCAACAGAATTTAAATCATCCTGCTAATAGATTCGACAGAAATAGGCAGCAGCCAGCAAGCAATTTTGCTGTTAGGGCTGATAGAGATAGACAGCAACCAGCTAGTGGTCAGTCTAGTGTAAATGACAGAGATGAACAACCACCACAAGGTGTTAGACCTGGTAGGGCGAATAGGGACGTGGTATGTTATAGATGCAACCAAACAGGGCACATGGCAATCGGGTGCGCATTACCTAGAGGCAAACAGTGCTATTCGTATGGACAGGCAGGGGTTACAGTAAGAGAATGTCGTAATTGTAATCGTCAGGGAAACGGACCCAGGCGCTCGTAGGTGGTCGACCTTCGAGTCAGCCTGAACAAGCATCGACCGATAGGCTAACGTACGTTTTAGATTATATGATAAGTCATGCTCGTAAAGATGAGAGGCCTTATTTAGAAGTGGATGTGCTCGGAAATAAGTTATTAGGTTTGTTGGATTCCGGGGCTTCACGTACCTTTTTAGGGAATCATGGTTGGTCGATCATCGAGAGGTTTGGTTTTTCACTTGATACGACAAAGAAGACGAGTTGTATTGTGGCAAATGGTCAAAGCACGAGTAGTATTGGGACAGTGCAGCTGCCTATGCGAGTTCAAGATAAATTTAGGTTAATAGAGGTCGTCGTCGTTCCTGAGTTGCCGCACACTCTGATTTTGGGATTCGATTTTTGGATTTCGATGGGGATAGTACCGAACTTAAGTACTAATGAGTGGCACTTTGCCGATAATAAAGATGTGATTTGTTCTTTAGAAACACCAGACCAACAAACTACTCTTTCGCCTTATGAATCAGAACGACTAGAGGAATTGGTCGTTAAATATAAGACTATTATGGGTGACTCACTGGGATGTACAGACAGGGTAGAGCATAAGATTACAACAGATGCAGCACCGATAAGACAACGTTCATATAAGGTCTCACCGGTCATTCAGAAACTTATTGATGACGAAATCGACGAAATGCTGAAAATGGATGTGATAGAACGTAGTAGTAGTTCATGGGCTTCACCAGTGGTAATGGTACAAAAGAAAAACACAAAGAAATATCGTTTCTGTGTAGACTACCGCAAATTGAACTCAGTGACGGCGCGTGATAGTTATCCTTTACCACTCGTATCCGAGACTCTTGACAAATTGAAAGATGCTAAATACTTGTCAACTTTAGATATTAAGAGTGCTTATTGGCAAGTACCAATGGAAGAATCATCGAAGCCACTAACAGCATTCATCTGTCGACGAGGTCTCTTCCAATTTAAGCGGTTACCATTTGGTCTTCATAATGCACCTGCAACTTGGCAGAGACTCATAGATAGCATCATAGGAAACGATTTAGACCCCTACGTGTACGTATATCTCGATGACCTCGTAATTGTCACACAGAGCTTTTCTGAACATCTTAGAATTCTTGAGGAAGTCCTACGAAGATTGCAGAATGCAAAGATAACGGTAAGTTGGGAAAAATGCCAACTGTGTAGGCCAGAAATGACTTATTTAGGTTTCGTAGTGGACCGTCGAGGCATCCGAGTGGACCCTAATAAAATTAGAGCCATGTTAGAGCTCCAGAGGCCAAGAACTGTCAGAGAAGTTCGTAGAGTTGTAGGTACAATATCCTGGTATAGACGTTTCATAGAGAATTTTTCAGCGATAATAGCTCCAATTACAGCTCTAACTAAGAAAAATCAAAAGTTCGATTGACTCCAGACTGCGAAAAAGCATTTATTAAGATTAAGGAACTTTTAGTGACTGCACCGATTCTTACATGTCCAGATTATACCAAAGAATTTGTCATTCAAACAGACGCATCAGGATATGGAATAGGAGCATGTTTAACGCAGCCTTATCCTGAAGGAGACAAAGTCATATGCTATTTGAGTCGATCTTTGACCAAGCAAGAACGTGGTTACACGACCACCGAGCGAGAATGTTTGGCATTGGTTTGGGCGATAGAGAAGCTCCGGCCTTATATTGAGGGGATCTCATTTAAGGTCATAACAGATCATTTTAGCTTAAAATGGCTTCATAGCTTAAAAGAGCCCAGTGGAAGACTTGCTCGTTGGTCTGTAAAACTGCAGCAATTTGATTTTGAAGTAATCCATCGGAAAGGGAAAGATTTAGTTGTCCCGGACATGTTGTCTCGTGCAGTACCCATGATTGATACAATTTCGCAGCCCAGAGACGCTTCAACAGCAATTAAAGATCGATGGTACCAAAAGATGGTAAAGAGAGTCGTAGAATCACCGTTAAAATTTATGAATTGGAGATACACTGATAATAAGTTGTATAAATATGTCAAACAAGAATACCCTCAACTTTCACTATCTAACGAATATTGGAAAGAGGTAGTCCCCATCTTTGGGATCATAGGCGTAGAATTATTGGAAAAGCTCACGATCCTCCTACCGCAGGGCATATGGGTGTGTATAAAACCTTCCACAGACTGGCAGAAAAATATTATTGGCCAAAAATGCGCCAGGACGTGGCAACTTTTGTAAAGAAATGCTTTGTCTGTGCAGCTCATAAAGGTGATACACAAGGTGTATCTGATCAGATGATATCTCACCCAAAACCAACTCGTCCTTGGGAAATTATTTCAACAGATTTATGTGGACCCCTACCTCGTTCGACAAAGGGTAATTGCTGGATTCTCGTCGTTACGGACTATTTGAGTAAGTTTTCCTTAGTTTTTCCAATGCGAACAGCTCCTACTCAAGCAGTTGTCAAGCATCTTGAGGAGCAAGTATTTATGGTCTTCGGAGTACCCCGTTTGATACTTTGTGATAATGGCCCTCAGTACAAAAGTAACGAGTTTAAGCGTTTTGCTGAGAGTTATCAGGTTAAAATTCAGTATAATCCGTATTATCACCCCAGAGCAAATCCAACAGAAAGGACGAATCGTACGTTAAAAACCATGTTATGTTGTTATGTGAAAGACAACCACAGGAAGTGGGACGAACAAATACATAAACTTGCCTGCGCGATTCGTACTGCAACCCATGAGACAACCAGGATGTCTCCTTTCTTTGTTAATTTTGGTAGGAATATGTGTTTATCAGGTAAAGATTACTCCAACCCAGTTTTGTTATCTGAAGAGAATGGTGTACAATCCGCAGCTGAAAGTAAGAACGAAGGTTTCCGGAAGCTCTATGCTGATGGTAAGAGAAGGTTAGAGGTGGCTGGAGAGAAAAACGTAGTTCAGTATAATTTGCGTACAAGGGTACCTTTGCTGTGGGTCAGCGTGTTTGGAAGAAAAATTATGTTTTGTCAGATGCTGCGAAGTTTTTCTCGAAGAAGTTAGCACCGAAATTCGTTGGTCCTTATGTGATTAGGAATAAAATTTCTCCATGGATATTTGAGCTTCAGGAACCATCGGGTAAAGTACTGCCAGGGAGTTGGCATGCCAAAGACCTTAAGTCGGCAGCGGACCTCTCCGATTAACCTTTTTAGGTTAATCGTCTTGAAGTTGGAGGGGGATTATGTAACGTCTCATTTTTACGTTTAAGACAACGTTACATATTCGTTTATTTAGGTAAATAATCAAGGCTCTTTGATTCGTCTTTCTGTACACAAAGTAAGGGTATTTTATAGAGCTAGGTTTCGAATCGAATTACTGTGGACACTACGCACATCGCATTATCTGGACATCGTAATTGGAATTTAAGATCACAGGCTTCGGGAAAATCACATAAAAATTTTGATTGTTTTGTTTTTATCTGTGGAATTTTGTGATTCTGTGGTCGTCATGAAATTAAACAACTGGGAAATGGCGGAGTTGCCGCATCGCAAATGGTTTTAGTAACAGGAAGGAAACATTTGGATGAACATTTCATTCCCTTACGTTTATTTTCAAGGATATTGGGACAATCCGAACCACAGCACGAAAACATATTTAGGTCCACGGTTTGACCAGTAACAACCGAGGCTCCGCCCACTTTGATATCTTTATTAATTTGATAGGGAGAGGATGGAATAAATACGAGTCGTGCACTTTTGTAAATGGGAGATAAACGAGGGATAAAAACCAAGACTAAAAGAATAAACGAAATCGTGTGAGTTAACATCTGAACACTCTTGTGCCGAGCTTCTTAGCAGTAGTTCAGTGTGTATTTTTAGGTTCAGGTTCAGAAACAACTTTATTAATGTAGAAATGTTTTACAAAAATGGCGTCAAACCATATGAATCTTAGAGAAAACATTTATAAAGAGCAAAGGAAACTTTTGACGAAAACTGTAACTAAAATACAACTAAATTCTACACTTAGTATAGCTTTACTCATATGGGAATTGGTTGAATGTTCAAATATTCCTGGGTTTGATACATGCTCGAATCTCCAGTAATTGAATTTACAATTGATGGTTTCAATGCTGAGCTTCTTATAGTCCGTCTGGTTATTTTCCTCTTACTTGATATGTTGGCGGGGGTCCGGTAGGCAAATGTTCGGTGTATGTATGGAGGGTGTCTCGACGTCCTTGTTATAAAAATTTCAACCGTGGAAATAGATCCGACAGCACCTCAAGGTGCGTTTTACGTACTTCCTATCCCCTTGGTCGGTGCTGCCCCTATATACCTGTATAGAACTATTGCTGTATGTCCTCATTGGTTAGTTTGAAAACCGCGGGTTTTTTCTTCCAGTCTTGCCACTGAAGGTAGAGATTTATTTTTGGCAAAAAAGTTTTTTATAAATAGGTTTGCATCCTTTATTTGAATTTAACCGGGAAGACTAGGTTGGTACTATTGCGTTTTACCGTCCCCACTCCCCAGCAAATTTACAAAACGGTTTCCGGCCACTTCATTATTCTGGTATTCTCGACGAAGTGCTTTGTCTCTCTTTGCTAACAAATTTTGGCTGGGTCGGCAACAGGCTCTGGGATCGCCATTGTTTTGGTTAGTGGCACTGCAAAAAACTGCAGGTTCTGTCCCAGAGACCGTGAGGAGTGAGCCGTCGTGTTTTAGGCGTAATCTGAAGTGACGCTCGCACCCTTTTAAGGGGAATTTAAGTCGGCCTACGCCATTTGTACGGAAAGAGCAGCGGTAAGTTCGATTTTATTTTTTTTCATTTTTTTTATTATTTGAGTACTCTTCAAGATAATATTTGCCTCCCAAATTGTAATTATTTTTCGTGGGAAATGTACTTTTTTGACAAAGGAATTGTTGGCGTTTTTATATTTTTCTTTTAACCACGTGTTGGATAAAAACTATATATTGTTTTTCTCCTTTGTCTACAGCCCTGTCAATTCCAGCGACAGGACAGTTGGGCTGGACGCTGGTGGGAAGCCGGACGAGCCAGTTATAACCCTGGGAAAGGTACGTTAGGGTTATTTTAGTTCATCTGTTTAAATCTGCTTTGTTTTATTGAGTCGACATGGGGTTCTCGATTTAAGTTACTGTGTAGGGGAACTTCGTGCAAAATTGACGAATTCCAGGAAACTGAAACATTTCATTTTCCACAGGGTTTTTACGCTCGGGCAAGAAGCCAACAGCCTTTTGACCACCATGTGCTGCCCTAGCACCATGTGCTAAGCGAGCACGAGGGGAGACGCGGGCAAGCCGGAACAGCAGTAGCAGGAGTATGTCGGGAAACCTACAACACTTCCAGGTTTACCAAATAAACACCAATAATTATTAAATAATTCAAGGACCAAGGTAGGAGCAAGCTTCAGATATAGTCTTTCACATAAATCTTCAATATAATTTAGACATAATCTTTTCATATAAATTTTTAATATAATTTAGACGTAATCTTTTCATATATAATTCTTCACAGTATAATTTCAACATTGCTTGTAAACGCAAGGTAACGGTATGACGTCATAACCACAATTTTGCGGCATATTTACTAAATTGACTTGTTTTCCTTCATTCCATTTATTTAAGACAATTTCTCCTGTGAAATTTGGAGTGCCTTGCTATTTTGGCCCTAACTGATTTGGTATTTTTTTCCTCAGATCTAATTATACAAGATGAACTAAATTTTTGTATCATTTGTGCAACCCAGTGACCAACTTTGCGGAGACAAAAGAGAGATGAGATTATATGTTTTAGCGGTTTCCTTACATTGTTCTACCTCATGGGGTAGATCTCGGACTGGGTTGCTGTCTGTCTCATTCTACCTAGCGTAGAATGATGACAGCGGATATTTGGTCCAGATCTCCCCTATGATAGAACGATTGTGGAAGTGTATTTTTTTTAACATTCATTTATGTAACCGAGTCTCACACTACTGACTCAGATGTAGGTACACTATGATCTGTTAAAGGAGTCCATCTACCTGTAAAGTGCTTCTAGTTTTGTCATTTTGATTCAGTTAAAAATCTTTTAGAATTTTATCTCGTTTATTAGTCAATTTTTTTGTTTTTTTAATTACACAAATACTCTGGAAGCCTCGGAAGTAGGTAGAATTTCATTGTTTAGCTACAACGTTTGGGTTGAACTGTATTTTATTTAAGATCTTCTTTGTAAAACATTGGTATTAAATAATGTGGCGCACTTAAAATTTTCTTATTTCTGAACCCCCCCTTCTCCACTGTATAAAAGTTACCGGGCATATCAATGTTTTACCTAGCTGGAAAATACAGTTCTGCTTCCAGATATTTGTTTAATTATTCAATGGTTTTGTTGTGTCACAAGTTGGCAAATTGTCACACAACGCATTTTAATAAGGCCACAAATTGGCGCCCAAATTTTTTTTTAACTTTTTTTAAGGCCACACTATTTCTCCCGCTCCGAAACTTGACGTTGTCCCACCACAGGCTCTACGTATAATTTGCCTACCCATACTGCTCTTAAAATCGTACTAACTCAAAACCCTCAAAAACCCTACAATTCTTTGAAAAAAAGGCCTAAAGTCTCAGTATACCCACCCAGCAGATTTTATCTGCTATGTCTCCTGCTCCGAAACTTGACGTTGTCCCACCACAGGCTCTATGTATAATTTGCCTCCCATAATGCTCTTAAAATCGTACTAACTCAAAACCCTCAAAAACCCTACAATTTAAAAAAAAAGTCCTAAAATCTCAGTATACCCACCCAGCAGATTTTATCTGCTGTGTCTCCTGCCCCGAAACTTGACGTTGTTTTACAACAGGCCTCTACATAGAATTTGCTTACCCATAAAGCTCTTAAAATCGTACTAACTCAAAACCCTCAAAAACCCTACAATTCTTTTAAAAAAAGGCCTAAAATCTCAGTATACCCACCCAGCAGATTTTATCTGCTATGTCTCCTGCTCCGAAACTTGACGTTGTCCCACCACAGGCTCTACGTAGAATTGGCCTACTCATAAAGTTCTTAAAATCGTACTAACTCAAAACCCTCAAAAACCCTACAATTCTTTTAAAAAAAGGCCTAAAATCTCAGTATACCCACCCAGCAGATTTTATCTGCTATGTCTCCTGCTCCAAAACTTGACATTGTCCCACCACAGGCTCTACGTAGAATTTGCCTACTCATAAAGCTCTTAAAATCGTACTAACTCAAAACCCTCAAAAACCCTACAATTCTTTTAAAAAATGTCCTAAAATCTCAGTATACCCACCCAGCAGATTTCATCTGCTATGTCTCCTGCTCCGAAACTTGACGTTGTCCCACCACAGGCTCTACGTATAATTTGCCTACCCATAATGCTCTTAAAATCGTACTAACTCAAAACCCTTAAAAACCCTACAATTCTTTAAAAAAAAGGCCCAAAATCTCAGTATACCCACCCAGCAGATTTTATCTGCAATGTCTCCTGCTCTGAAACTTGACGTTGTCCCACCACAGGCTCTACGCAGGCTTTTCCTTCTCATGAGGTTCTTTAAATCCTACTTACTCAAAATCCTCAAAAACCCTACGATTCTTAAGAATCGGGCCTTAAGTATCAGTATACCCACCCAGCAGATTTTACCTGCTATGTCTTCTGCTCCGAAACTTGCCGTTGTCCCACCACAGGCTCTACGTAGAATTTGCCTACTCATAAAGCTCTTAAAATCATACTAACTCAAAACCCTCAAAAACCCTACAATTCTTTTAAAAAAAGGCCTAAAATGTCAGTATACCCACCCAGCAAATTTTATCTGCTATGTCTTCTGGTCCGAAACTTGACGTTGTCCCACCACAGGCCTACGTAGAATTTGCCTACTCATAAAGCTCTTAAAATCGTACTAACACAAGACCCTCAAAAACTCTACGATTCTTTAGAATAGGGCCTTATGTATCAGTATACCCACCCAGCAGATTTTATTTACTATATCTACTGCTCCGCAATTTTTTAGAATAGGTCTTTAAGTTTCAGTACATTCACTCAGCAGACTTTATTTGGCCCAAACATATTATTACGGGTTCACCACAATTAAAACGAGAAATTGTCAAAAACGGTATGTCATTTTATTCCGACAACTCAATGTAAAAAAAATGCACTTAAATTCACTAATAACTCACTTCTCAAATCGGCTTATTAACTTCGTGTTTATATCTCGCGATTATTACAGCTCGTTATCTCTGACTGACTCTCGTTGCGCGATGTCCGGCCTTATAAGGGGTCTTCGATCTTTCGCGAACTATCTTTCCTTTTTCCGGCACTAGAAAGTTCGAATCCAAGTACAAGTGTGAGTCATAGATAACGCAACTAAAACCTAGACCAATAATTCAACCACAAGATAAGTCAACCTTATACTACACTAAACCTAAATAAATTCTAACTATAAAATTTAAACAACTAACATTTCTATTAATAATATTTTTAACTGTCTAGAACTATGTAGAGCTATAAACCCGAAGTTTTTATAGGAATTTGCGTTTAGTATGTTGAATGTAAAATTGCTAGTTTTGGTCCGCCCCGATATTTTATCGGTACCACCTATATCTAGGAGATTTTCCCCTATCCGCCACCTGGGGAGGCGCCCGGTGGGGGACTAGCGATTCCCGCACGGGTTATGTACACCTACTTACTATATATACAATAAATCTAGTTTTTAATTAAAGAGAAACGAAAAAGCGCTTGGGACTATCTGTTTCGACTTTTGTAGTCCTTATTTTAAAAACCTTCACATATGTTTAAGAAGACAAAAACTTTTGGACACAAATCTTCTACAAAGGGCAAATTTTTTCACCTTAATTCATTTTTGTAGCTGAAACTATTAATTTAGACCTCCACAGTTCTTATTTTAATAAGAAATGATAAAGATACATTTTTACATAACAAGCGATATACAGACAAAACTGGGAAGATATACAAACTTATAGACTAAATTTAAAACATATTTACAGCAGGATGAATGCGTTTATCTTTACCTAATTTTTTAGCATATGCTGCTAACTTTAAGAAATAAACAAACTGGTTTGGACTTTTACAATTCATTACTTAGACCGCAGTTTTATGTACAACATCTGTAGAATAATGTCATTTATATTTATCATTTCCGAAAAATTCAGAATTGACATTTCCTTATTATAAATTTTCATAAAAAATGGAGTGGCAAAAGAAAAACATGCTCAACAAGGAGTATCTATTTTGGTCAACAAAAGATTTAGAAAATATATCACCAACTGGGAAGCAGTAAATGAACGGCTAATAAGAATGAATATAACAATCAAAGGAATGAGACTTACGATTTTTGGAATCTATGCGTATAATGACGATGCAAATGTAGCCGTGAAAGACAATTTTTTTGAAGAAATCCACAATGAAATATCAGCAGTAAGTACATCTAGAGAAATTGTAATATTGGGAGATTTAAATAGTAGAACAGGTAACAGAGTAAATGATCTGACAGTTGGCCAATATGGAGAAGATGTTATTATCACAGTATGTGAGCAATTAGACCTAAAAATCCAAAACGGTTTTTTCCAACATAAGAAAATACACAAATATACCTGGACCAAACCCTCACAAAACCTGAAATCCGTCATTGATTATCTTATCACTAAACAAAAGACAAAACTAAAAATTCAAGATGTCAGAACAAAGCGTGGATCAACATGCGGAAGTGATCACTATTTTCTGGAGACCAAAATTCTCTTTCCTTATCAAGGCCAAAGCCTCCATCAACAAAATCTTGATGATACAGTGAATGAGGAAATTGATCACTGTCAATATAATCTACTAAGCCTAGAACATGACAGCGTAAAAAACTTATACAAAAAGAGACTGAACGAAAAACTTAATTCAAGTTCAGGTGAAACCCCAGATGAGGAATACGAATGTATCACATTAAGCATCCATCAAGCTGCAAAAGAAGCACTAGGATTAGTGGAAGAAACTCCTAAAAGAACAAAACCATACTGGTGGGATGCTGAGATTGAAAGTGAAATAGAGGAAAAAAGGAAATTATATCACACGTACTTATCCCAAAAGACAGATAGAAGCAGAGAAGAATACAAAATCGCGCAATCAAAGGTGAGAAGAATGATCAGTGATAAGAAGAATCAATCATGGATGCAAAAGTGCCAGAAAATAGATTCTTACTTAGGAGGTAGGAGAAGTACCGAAAGCTGGAAAACTATAAGATCGATTAAAAAAGAAACATGCAGAGACATTATTTCACCAATACCAGACAAAGAATGGGATGAGCATTTTAAAGAACTTTTAACTGAAGATAGAGCAGAATTCAAGGAAGACGAAAGAGACAATATCATTAGAACGATGGGATCTCCAGTACCCCTCACAATATATGAGGTCAAAAACGTGTGCAAAACCTTAAAAAGCGGTAAATCTGCCGGACCCGGAAATATCCCAGCTGAACTTATTAAATATGGCACTGAAGAATTGTTTTGTAGATTACGGAATCTTTTCCAAAGATATTTAAATGGAGCTGTAGTACCAACTGAGTGGAAAACGTCATATATATCCACAATACAGAAAATAGGAAGGAAAGATATATGTGACAATTATAGAGGTATATCGGTAACTAGTACGCTAAGCAGAATATATGGCAAAATAATAAGAAATAAAGTGGAGAGCGAATATAAAGATATGGAGGCAGAAGAACAAGCTGGTTTCAGGGCGGGTAGATCAACTTCAGATCATCTCTTTTGTATAACCCAAGTTATTGAAAAGAAAATGGCATACGGACAAGAGCTCCATCTGCATTACGTAGATTTGAAGAAGGCATATGATAGTATACCACTAAATCTACTTTGGAAAGCGTTGGAAAAGACAAACATAAGCGTACAACTAATTAAGGCCATCAAAGAGTTATACCGCAATAGTAAGGCAAAAGTTAAAATAAAAGCAAAACTAACCAAAGGCTTTCAAGTAAATAAAGGTCTTAAACAAGGTTGCTGTATTTCGCCTACGCTCTTCAAGATATACTTGGAACAAGTCCTTAAAGTCTGGAAAAGAAAATGCCAAAACATGGGAATTCCGTTGAATGAAACCACCTTGTATACTTTATGTTTCGCCGATGATCAGATAGTGGTGGCTGAGGATTATGACGACCTCGAATATATGACACGAAAACTAATAGAAGAGTACAATAAGTGGGGACTAGAGGTTAATATCAATAAGACAGAGTATATGTGTATTGGTGGAATGAAACAGGATCTAATCTTAAATACTGGGCAGCGAATTCAGTCCTGTGATGAGTATAAATACTTGGGTCTAAAAATTACAGCTGACGGAACACTAGACAAAGCTATAAAAGATAGAAACGTACAAGGAAGAAAAGCAATAACTTTATTAAATGGAATAATTTGGGACCAAAGTATATCAAAACATAACAAAAAGCTTATATATAACACCATTGTAAAAACTATTATTACATACGGCTCAGAAGTATGGCCAATCAAAGATAGAACAGAAAAAATGCTTTCCGCTACGGAGATGGACTATTGGAGAAGAGCAGCAGGGAAATCAAAAAGAGAAAGAGTTACCAATCAAAGAATAAGAGAAATTATGACAGTGGGTGAACGTACTCTAGTGGATGATATAAGAACAAAACAACTGGTGTGGTACGGACATGTACAAAGAATGGATGATGGAAGACTACCTAAACAAATATTACAATGGAAACCAACTGGCCGAAGAAAACGAGGAAGACCAAGGAGAAGCTGGAGAGAAGGAATAGATAGTGAAATAAGAATAAGAGGCCTCGATGATGAATTATGGGCAAACAGAAACGAGTGGAGATTGGGTATCGGAAGACGTAGAACGTTGTGAAACCGATAAATATATATATATATATATATATATATATATATATATATATATATATATATATATATATATATATATATATATAAAATATTTATTTACATATTTACAATACTTTGAATAGACTTCGTCAATCTAAATCTACACTTTTTTTGCGTTGGATCACCATTTGATAAGTTACGTACTGGCCATATTTAAGCAAAGTTTGCACATTGTATGCCTTATAAAAT
Organism: Aspidapion aeneum; assembly: GCA_963576565.1. Classification (NCBI taxonomy): domain Eukaryota; kingdom Metazoa; phylum Arthropoda; class Insecta; order Coleoptera; family Brentidae; genus Aspidapion; species Aspidapion aeneum. The sequence goes on from OY755038.1 coordinate 148,220,693, forward strand.
AATCTGTGCTTAAATTACAGATTGCAGTATTATGTGCAAATGTATTACAGAATTTGCACTCAAGGTTACTAAGATAATTCTTATCCCGGGGAAACGAGCAAACTATACACCGATTTTTCATATTATTAGAATTTTTTAGAAGAATCGAATTCAGGTAGGACCTATATTGTACATAGTTGCATATTGTGTCGGGACCCTGGTTTTGTAACAATTTTTCGAAGATGTAAATAATAATGATTCCACAGCTGTATCCATCTGTTTGCTTCATGGCGTTAAGTTTTCAGATGGATAGTTTGTAGAAATAAAATTTCGGACTTCCATTGTCTTTATTTATTTTAAAACACGACGTTTCGGTTAGTAAGTATCTCTAACCGTTATCAAGTGTGAACTAAACAATCTAGTCTCTAGGCTACTACTTATACTACTTGGTGTGCCGTCAGGTGTGACGGCCCGCCCCCTTTTTTAATCCTAAGACGCCTGTTTTCCTTAAGGAGTGGTTTCCATATGTTTGGTATGTCCGTGCTTGGTTGACTGAAAACTTCTTTATTCTGCATTATATACGCAGCTTCAATAAACTTTCGTTTTCGCCAATGCGACTCCTTATGTAAAACTTTAGCTTCTGACCACTGAATCCTGTGATCATTTGACCAAGCATGATCTGCTAAACCGGATTTTTCAATATCCCCTAATTGGGTACTTTTTAGATGTTCATTTACTCTAACCTGAAGAGGGCGTTTCGTTTCACCTACATATGATTTACCACACTCACACGGGATTTGGTAAATACATTCCTTATTATTTGAGGGATTGTCTGGTTTTGTTTTAGTTACAAAACTTCTTATCGTATTTCCCGAAGAAAATACTGTTTTTATATTATAGTGTTTAGATATTCGTCTTATGTTTTCTGAAATCCCTTGAACATATGGAATGTTAATAACACCTAACGGATTATTATTTTGAGAATTTGGTACATTTAGTTTGTTTTTAATTTTAAATATCGTTGAGTTTATTAATTTCTCGGAATAACCATTCTGTTGTAAGTCCTTTTTAATGTTGTTAATTTCTGTAGTTAATTCTTCATTATTACTACAAATATTTACGGCTCTTAAATACAAACTTCTTATAACTCCTTGTTTTGTTGCAACAGAATGATTAGACTTAAAATTTAGGTACTGTCCCGTGTGTGTAGGTTTCCTATATACAGTGGTTTGAATGTTTCTGTCTAATCGTTTGACAAGAACATCCAAAAAAGGTAAGGCCGAATCTTTTTCAATTTCCATGGTGCACTTGATGGTTGGTCGAATACCGTTTAAATGGTGTAGAAAATTTTGTAGTTCGTCATCATTTTCCGGCCATATAATAAATGTGTCATCCATGTATCGTAGCCATAGTTTTGGTTTGACTCTTGCTGTGTTGATCGCATGGCCCTCGAACCACTCCATGTAGATGTTTGCTACCACTGGCGAAAGAGATGAACCCATTGGGAGTCCATCATTTTGCGCGTAAAACTTATCTTTCACTTGAAAGTAAGAGTTACGGAGACAGAGCTCCAAAAGGTCCATCACCCCCTCCACCGATAGCGTTGTTCTCTCGTGAAGTGTATCATCAGTTTGTAATTTGTTTTTAATGATACTGAGTGCCTCATTTATTGGCACGTTGGTGTAGAGACTTTCTACATCAAAACTTACAAATCTATCGCCGGGATCTAATTCGATACCTTTTAAAACCTCCACAAAATGTTCCGAGTTTTTGACAAAAGATTCGGACTTACCCTGTAGTGGTTGAATTATGTCCAACAAAAACCTCGACAAAGTGCTGGTCGGTGAGTCCCTGGAGCTGGTAATTGGTCGCAGTGGTATATCCTTCTTATGGATCTTTGGTAATCCATAAAAATGTGGTGCCTTACTGTGGTGTGGAGTCAGGCGGGATCTAGCAGCGTCCGGGATATTTTCAGCATACTTCTTCAAAGTCCTGTAGATGCGTCCTTCTATGGTGGTGGTTGGGTCTTTGGGTAGTTGCTTGTAGTCTCCTTTCTCCAGGCGTCTTAGGATTAAAAAAGGGGGCGGGCCGTCACACCTGACTGCACACCAAGTAGTATAAGTAGTAGCCTAGAGACTAGATTGTTTAGTTCACACTTGATAACGGTTAGAGATACTTACTAACCGAAACGTCGTGTTTTAAAATAAATAAAGACAATGGAAGTCCGAAATTTTATTTCTACACAATCATTGTCTACGAGTTTCAAACAAAGAGTGGATAGTTTGTGTTATGGAATTCATTATCTCGAGAAATAAATTTTTTAAATCTCTCTAAGAAGAGTTTTGACTTTGCCACAGTGCTTACGAAAGGATCAATCAAGGAAAATGTTAGTTTCTCAAAATCTACTAACGCTAAATAAAAGTGAGAACTTTTAAGTAGAGGCATTGCGATTTTTTTCAGGTTAATTTTACGTTGCTTATAAAATAATCACTAAAAACATCTCCAACCCCAGTGAATATATTTGTAGATATAACTTCTTCAATAACATCGAATTCGTCATCATTTTGTTTATTTAAAACCCGCATTGCATGAGAGACCAAAAATCCGGTAAGAAAATTTTGCCCTTTTAATGACTCGAAATCTGACTGTTTGAGCTCTTTTACTCTATAATCGCTGTCATCAAAAACCGCTATTATATAGTCATAATTAGGAAGCACTGGCTTGTAATAATTTTGACTTGATACCAATCCGTTTTCATAAAATGTCAATTCCTGGGTGACTGTCCATCTTCTCTCCTCATCTGTTAGTATTCGATTTGGAGTCAGTAGAGCTGGTAGGTAATAATAAAAGTAAAATTTTTGCAAAGCGGGGAGAATGTTACGCCAAAACCCAATATTTCTTTTTATCCTTTCGACGTGAATATTTTTGGAATTAAAGTAAATGACAAAATCACACCAGGGCCTATTTAAAATTTCCAGTTGACTTTGTATCTGGAAGTGATATGGGTGATTTGGTCTTAATTTTAAGTCATCGTAGAGATTTGGCGTTTTGTAGCATATCGTGATCTTTGGCTTTTATGGGACATTTTACTTCCAGAATGCCGTCTTCAGCAATTAACCCATCAGGGGAAGCACCTAAATAGGGAAAATGTTTGTGTGTCATTAGGCCACACGGTTTTACCATACAATTTTGTGTTTGTTCGTATAACATAATTGCTTTTTTTTCGTTTTCAATTCCATATCTGATGGCAGAATTAAATGAAATGTCTTTACCTCTTAATAGATTGATCGCTAGATTAATTTTAGATTTCTTAGATTTAGCCTTAAAAATTCTTCCAAAGTTTGAGGAAGTAATTCTTTTTTTTCGTTCCGCTTTCCAAACCTCACTGTTTTGCTGATTTCTAGTTAGCTTTTCAATGCTTAACCTGTCTAAATTTTCTAGGTCAAGTTGCTTTATGTGCTCTTCATACTCCGAGTTAGGATATTCATGTACATGCGATTTTTTAGGATCAAGATTTTCTTCTTCTTCGCTTCCTTTTTTGGGCTCACAAATTCGACAAACAAAGCTAACCGTTGCGTAGTCTTTTATTTTAGGACTAACACATTTCTGGTGAACCCATCTTTGACACCTGTCACATGATACCCAACTAGCTTCTTTTGCGAGTCTACCGGCTTTACAGTATAAGCACATCTCCAGGTCCAGTGGATCGTCTTCATCCAATAAAATTGTTGGAAGCTCTGGTAACTTGGGTAAGTCTTTTTTTAAATGAGAGCCCGAAAAGTGGTTGGACATTGTCTTGGGTTTTTTATTCCACGTTTCTTCAGAGTTTGTTGCTGATTCTAAATCTTTAGTATGTTTTCTCTTTTAACTTTGAGCTAATCTGTTTCTTGGAATTTCTAATTTTAGTTCCGAGTATCTGGCCAGTGTATTCTGTCGAATTTTTCTCAAGAAGCGTGTCGGTTTTAGGTTTACTTTAGATTCTAAGATATTGTGTTTGTTTTGCCCGAAAAAGTTTTCAACATAACAATTACTCAGTTTATCAAGACCAACATTTTCCATCAATATAATGCCGGACCACAAGGAAACATACGGCATATATTTGGTAAGTATAATATTGAAGAAACTCTCATTGTAATAAGAATTCTTGGGCCCATTCTCAGAGATGGTAGCTGTTTTAACAACATCTGAAAAATATTGAGAAAAGGGACTTATACAAAGTATCATTTTCTTCCCGAAATTTCTCTAGTGAAACCTGATAAATTAAATTTTCAGTTTCTATGTTAGGCTGCGGATCCAAAATATTTGAAATAAGTTCATCGAGTGCAGCTTTGACATAAGAATCAAAACATGGGGATTTTAGCAAAATAGTCATATTTAGAAACCATGCAGTTACTCGTTGAAAACTAGTTGCTTTAACACAATGGGCTATGAAACTTTTCAGAACGCAAGCAATTGAAGAATCCAAAAAGTGTTCATCTACGTCCTTAGAAACCATTTTATTAAAATGGGCACAGCATAAATGAATGGTAACCATTGATTTGTTAAGGGCAGATTTTTGTGACACTGGGGGCAATTCTTTACATTTCAAAAAATCTGGCGAAATTTGAAAAAATGTGACATAATCTGGCGCTTAAGATTTCTCGTTTAAAAGGCAATTTTTAAACTTAAAAACTTACCTAAAAGGCCATTTCCCACTTTTTGATAGATGTAGCTTCACGATATAATATTTGTTTTTAATTAAAAACCAGTAATTTGTTGAAAATTTTTAATATAAAAATTGTAAATAAATTCAAAGCAGATAACCATTAACCACACAAACTGAAATGTCAGATTTCGTCACATTTCGTCACATTTCTTTCAAATTTATGAGTCCTATTCGTTTTCTTTATGAGGTCACCTAAGTTTACTTTCTTTCTTTGTTTTTCACGGTAAAATTAACAAAGAGGGACTAACTGCATGTCGTGGAAGGGTCGCTACAAAATTAGCCCTACGCTGTTGCCACCGTTATATTTGAACGGATTTTTAAGTGAATGTCAAATTATTTCTTTAAAATCTGCCAGAAAAATCTGACTAAGTGGGATACTGGTCAAATTATTGAAGTGGTGATTATTTTTTTACTTTTGTTATCAAAGCTAGGCACGTATATAGTTTTTTATTCTGGGGGGTCCTCCCATATAGAAACTGCTGTTATTCAGTGACGGCCCATGAGGTTTTGGATAGGGTAATCAGAAATACTTGCTACAGTCGCCGCCGGCGGAAGATTAAAGGGGTGCTACGAACAATTTTCGTCTAAAAGACGTTACTGTTGGGTTTATAAGGATAAAAATAAATATTAAAATAAAAATAAATGTAGATTCTATGGGAATCTGTGTGTGCGAATGAAGAAGAATTACAAAATGTTGAAAGTCCAGAATGTCGAAAGCTTGGGTTATTAGATATAATAATAGAAACTAACTTTCACAAACAAACCTTCTCTTGCTGGCTATTTTACCACAATTTGTCGCACGTTTCATTCGACCCTGCCACCAACCCAGAGACAAATTCTCTATGCACCAACCTAACCTCACTTTTTTATTTACCCGCCAACACGAGTCGCCTGTGGTCTGTTTTGTATCACAGTGTTGTATTATTTTGTGGTTTTGTGTCTCGTGCTTTGAAAATGCTAGAGGAAATTAGATTCAGTGTAATTAACTAACTAGAAACGGTTAGTTTTTTTTAATAATTTTCATGTAACCAGGTCAGGTTAGATTTTAAACCTGACCTGGTTAGGTTATTATACAAAACAAACTAACCTGATCTGGTCAAGTTAGTTTTTTTTGAAATTATAATTACCCAACCGGATTAGGTTTGCTTTTTTTATTTCGTATACCAATCTAACCCGATCTGGTTAGGTTTTATTTTCTGTCTTTTAAATTTTTCAACTATTAGTATTTTTGTTTCTTCGACATTTTGTACTTTCGACATTTTGTACTTTCGACATTTTGTGTTTCGATGTTTCGTCCGTCGCCCCTTCGATTGATTGCAAACTTATCCTTACCTGTCCATACACGCCCCTTTTCCACCAAAAAAAATGTGTCCAATGGACCGGTTAGGTCACGTTTTCGATCAATTAACCAGAGTTGAATTAACAGGTTAGGATAAGTTTGCCATCAATCGACAAAGGTGAGGTTTGGTTTAATAAAAAAAATGCAAAATTTGCTTTTTGTATTAGGAAATGCACGAAATGTGCACCTTTTAGAAAAGCTATCGTCCAAAAAAGTCGGCAAAAAATTTTGCACCCTGTCAATTGTGTATCTTTATCAATATTAATGTTAATCCCGGAATAAAATACACAAACAAAATATAACGGGTTTAAAACCTTAGATACTATAATTAAAATATATTGAAATTGAAGAAATAGTTAAAAAGCTAAAGAATAAATTCCAGTGCAAAATTATTTACTCTATTGAATAGCTACCTAATTTGAAAAAGTAATAAAAAAAATAGTTTTTAAGGTTTTGATAATAACAAATATAATAAGGGTAAAAAAAAATTGAATTTGTTTTTTTAAACTTATGAAAATAAAACCAAGTAAAAATTTTCATTAAACTTGCAGACAAAGTGCCTAATTATTTAAATTATTTGGTTTTATTTTTAAAAGAACTACGAATAAAGACAGACAGCCATTTTGAATTTTTTGGCCCAAACTTATTTTGAGCAAAAATAAAAATGATTTTTTTGACGGTCCCCAATAGCCTTCCTACCTATGAGTGGCTAAAAAATAAGTCAGCCAAGCATACTTTTTCATTCAAATTTATTTTAAAATCAAGTTCAAAAACACGACAAAGAAAAACAATTTTTTAGCAGCTGCTCAAATCTTGAATTGATTTTGCAGTCAAGTCAAGTAATATTATTTAAAACACACAAATGTTTATGAATAAAATTATGAGATTTAGAAAACAAATTTTTTTCCACTCTCCATGCATTTAGGTATAAAAAAATACCTTTAAGATTTTAATTTTTCAGAAAACAAAATACTTAACCAAACTTTAGTTTGAGCATGTTTTCAGCTATTATAAGCAAAAATCTCAAAAATCAGAATCAATTCCGCCGTAAAAAATGCGAATTATCCATATCTCTACTACTATTATAACTACTAAATGTTTGATTACTTTTTATTCCTAAAAATATCGGGGGGAGATTGATCCCCCCTTAGGTACCACCTTGCACGTTACGTTGTAAGAGTTTTTCGTAATAATATTTTAACAACATATTTAAAATGTGAAACCCAACTTGTGAACGGTCCCTTTATTGGTTTCACTTGGAAACAATGAATTGGCAACAGCGGCAGTATTTCGTAACTGACAGTCCCCTTGGTGATCTGTGACTGACAGTTGTCAAATGTGCCAGAAAGAAAAACCGTTGTATGATGAGGTGCTCGGAAAAATACAATTTATCAAGAACTTGTGGATTATCAGTAGCCGAGTTTCAAGGTAGGTTTTAGATTAAATTTTCCCGCATATTTTTAATTTTTGGGGTTTTCATAATTTCCTAAGTTGGCCCATTACCGTGTGGTGTAAGACGTTTTACACAAAGCTGAAATTGCAGTGTTGTCAAGATTTACACCTAAATTCTGTTGTTTCAAATTTCGTCAGATTATTTCAAATTATTTCAAATTTTGAAGAATTGCCCCCACTACTTCAAAAGTTTTTTTTCAGGTACTCCTTTAGTTCGATACCATTACAAACTCTACATATTGCATGTAAGTTTGCAAAACTGAAATCTGTTACCACGCTGCCAAACACGGGCCACTTTCCGTGTTCCTCACAGAACTATCTAAATTCTGAAAAAATCTTTGAAATATCCTTTGTATGATGTTGAGCCGACAGCATATCAAACACAGATACGATTCTCCTGGTTTGTTTAAATACCAGTATACCAGAAAACTTTCGTTTTCGTATTTTCGGGCTTTCTTACCACGCGACCAGTAGCATCAAAATACAGTGTTGGCAAACGGTCAGTATTTTCGCTCTGTATCATATAAAGTTGTTCGTTGCTATAGAATTTTACACAAAATGGATCTGAAACTTCTCTTATATATTCTGAACGTTCTCTACGTGACAATATAAGGTCCCAAACGTCATCTTTATGACGATCCATATGAGCCATTGCCTCCGATCTTATCTTTCTAATAGTGGCATCTGATTTAATATTTTTTAAATTCTTAGTTTGAGCTGCTTCTTTAGAATTAAAAATTAGGGATTCGTTTTTAAATTGTAATGGTTTTTTTGTCAATAATTTTTGCTTAAATAAAAGTCTCTCTACGCCCTTGACATAAGACGTAGTGCTGGTTTTGTGACAGAAATTGATCGAGCTGCTAAACACTGACATTTCTTTCCCTTGTATTTTGATAACAAATTTTTTACAGCCGTTAAACATGCATGTAGCATAAATTTTAATTACACCACTGACCAAGTAAGACTTATCTTTGAAAATGGGCGTACATGTGTTGTTTACGTAATTCCTAATTCTGTTCCTCACTATGTACGGGTAATAAAACGTGTCAAGTTTTTTATTATTGATAATTAAAGTTAGATATCTATCTTCTAAATGGCAGGAACCCTCTAATATTTTACAATCTTTATATGTTTTAGGTGGTAATTATTCAACATTCGCGGTATTCAGAGGAAGCATTAAAGTATCATCTTTAACGGATAAATTTAAAACTTCATTAGAAATGATGATTTGGTCAGGTGTGGTTAATACACCTTCTTGTCTTTCTGCAGAAGAAGTTTCAAATTTTGGTGTTTCTTGTAAGTTGTGTATGGGTTTGGTTTTTTGTATGTCGTTTGGTAAATTACTGTTATATGCCATAGTTGTAAAATTATCATTTAAAACAATTACTGGAATTTCAGAAATATTACTATAAAAATCGCCGGTCATATCAGGCAAGTTCTCATAGTTATGATCGCATTCGTCACGCGGACGTTTTTCGGATGTAGTTTTACTATCTAGTGGTAATTCCTCAAGCAAAACATGTTTTGCAGGTGAAACTAGGACAAAAGATGGTTCTTCATGATTGTTAAATGTGTTTGGCAAAATACTAGTTTTCTTAGATATGTCAGACAAATAATATTTCGTATCTGTCTTATCCTTAATATCTTTGCTGCCGACTACAGTTTTTTTAATGTTTTTTGTTTTAATCGAATCAAGCCTCTTTGATGTAGTGACTGTCAATGTTCTTCCTGGTATTTCATAATTCGGTTTATTAACGTTAATGCTCTTAGCTAAATCATTTTTTTTCTTTTCGGTGCTTAATTGAGTATCTGGTAAATTTATTTGAGGTAATATGGAAACAGTCTTGTTGTTATCCCTGCTCCTGATAGGCTCTTTCAGTTCGGTAATAATGTCTATGTCGCTAATAATTATTTCTTTTTCGTTTATGTTATAATTTCTATCAGCTATCACTACTTCTCCAGATATTTTGTAATCTTCTTTTATTTGGGCCGAGTCATCTTTATCCGGTGGTGTCTCAGGCAATTTAAAACTTTTCTTTGGAACACTTTTGCTTGGATTCATATCAAGCTTTTCAAATCCTGTATGTGCCAAACCCTTTTCATCTAAATCATGGCTAGTTTTCTTAATGTCTTCATTTTTGCCAAGCTTTTTACATTCATTAACTATCCATTCTCTACTTCTAGTCCAACATTTTTTTATGAGATATCGTCTCTGTAGTGAATCACTAACACAAAAATTGTGGCAAACTTTAGCGTATACCTCTGAACGATAGTTCTGGTCCAAATCGTTAATTTCTAAAGATTTGTCTTCAATAAGCTGTAGAATTTTTTCCTTGGTGACGTCAATATGAATCTTCCGGAGAGGCATCGTAAGTTTTTTTTTTTTTTAATTTCTGTATACTTATATCTTCTGCAGCAGGATCTTCTTATATCTGTGTGATATGGTTGGTAAATAAAAATGGATCATGAAAATAATGTACCTTCGTTTATTCTTTTTTTAGAAAGAACAGAATAAACATGGTTTGTTACCAAAATTTAAATTCCAGGCTGTGATGCATAAGAAAACTTCATTCATTCAAAAACAAATGTAATCATCAAAGTCTGCTCCCTTAAGTTAGGAAAATATACGAAATAATTGCTCGGGACCGACGCGACGGGGGCAAAATTTGATGATTACTATTACTATTTTTTCAGATTACACGATTGTCACAAATCAAGTATAGCTAAAGCTATTCAAGATCTGCACACTCTAAAGGCCTTAATCGTGGTTGTTTCTTAAAAGCCTTCGTCCATGAAGTTAAAATACATGAATAAGCCTATTAATTATTCCCTTAAGGCCTGGTCACATCCTCCGACTTATTTTTCGTTACTTAGGGTTAAGAATGTCTTATCCTAATTTAATTTTACAGGTAAGGCATACCTAACGTTCAGAAATTCAAAAAAACTCGGTGAATGGATTCATTATTTAGTATATATGTTGTAAACCTATAACAGAGAAACACACAAACATGCAGACAGACCGACCGACGAATGACCCGATTTATAGATAGACAGACAGACAGACAGACAAATAAACGGATGGTCCTACAGATAAAGGTACTAGCAGACGAACGAAAGGACACCTGCATAAACATCGAGGTACCAACAAAAATACAGACAGACGGACGGACAGATGAACGGAAGTACAGATGAAGGTAAAGAGAGTCAAACGGACAGACAGAAGAACTGATTAATGTAAAGAAGGATTGATGAAAGGACGGATAGACGGGAGTTCAGAAAGTTAGACAGATAGACGGACAGGGAGACAGAAGGAAGTCGCTGAAATTAAGGTATCGTATAAAGGATACTCTAAGAAGTGGCTAGGCGTCCTACCTTTTTGTTTACGCCGAAAACAGAGCAACAAGCAGACAATCATACAAATAAACGGTTAAAAGAGGAATAGTCACAAAAAGGAACGGAAACTCAAACGAAAAGGACAAACTGGGGAACAGACTTATTTATTTTAAGTGCTTTATAAGTAGCAAAAGTCTTAGTAGAGTTTGTGGTGGGACAACGTCAAGTTTCGGAGCAGGTGTTATGTCATCTACGCCAATGTATTATTATAGAAAAATACACTAGGCAGAGTCAGCAGCTTCATATATCATTCTTTGGATGTTGCTTGGGAATTCTTAGTTTTTAACTTTTAGTTTTAAGATAGATTTAAGTAAAACCACACATGTTTTAATTTTTGAAAAATATAATTGTTTTTAAAAACGAAAGTTGCTTCGCTCCTGAGTTAAGTCAGGAGACATAGCAGATAACATCTGATGGGTGGGTATACTGATACTTAAAGCCCTATTCTAAAGAATCGTGGGGTTGTTGAGGATTTTGTGTTAGTAGGATTTAAAGAGCCTCATAAGTAGGAAAAGTCTACGTAGAGCCTGAGGTAGACAAGAAAGATAAAATCTGCTGGGTGGGTATAATGATACTTTACGCCCTTTTTTAGAGAATTGTAGGGTTTTTGAGGGATTTGAAGAGCTTTATGAGTAGGCAAATTCCACGTAGAGCCTGTGGTGGGACAACGTCAAGTTTCAGAGTAGGTGACATAGCAGATAAAATCTGCTGAGTGGTTATACTGAGATTTTAGGCCTTTTTTTAAAAGAATTGTAGGGTTTTTGAGGATTTTGAGTGAGTAGGATTAAAAGAGCCTCATGAGAAGGAAAAGCCTACGTTGAGCTTGAGGTGGGACAATGTCATGTTTCGGAGCAGTAGACATCGCAGATAAAATCTGCTGGGTGGGTATACTGAGATTTTAGGCCTTTTTTTAAAAGAATTGTAGGGTTTTTGAGGGTTTTGAGTTAGTACCAATTTAAGAGCTTTATGAGTAGACAAATTCTACGTAGAGCCTGTGGTGGGACAACGTCAAGTTTCAGAGCAGTAGACATAGCAGATAAAATCTGCTGGGTGGGTATACTGAGACTTTAGGCCTTTTTTTGAAAGAATTGTAGGGTTTTTGAGGGTTTTGAGTTAGTACGATTTTAAGAGCATTATGGGTAGGCAAATCATACGTAGAGCCTGTGGTGGGACAACGTCAAGTTTCGGAGCAGGAGACATAGCAGATGAAATCTGCTGGGTGGGTATACGATTTTAAGAGCTTTATGAGTAGGCAAATTCTACGTAGAGCCTGTGGTGGGACAACGTCAAGTTTAGGAGCAGGAGACATAGCAGATAAAATCTGCTGGGTGGGTATACTGAGATTTTAGGCCTTTTTTTTTAAGAATTGTAGGATTTTTGAGGGTTTTGAGTTGGTACGATTTTAAGAGCTTTATGAGTAGGCAAATTCTACGTAGAGCCTGTGGTGGGACAACGTCAAGTTTCGGAGCAGGAGACATAGCAGATAAAATCTGCTGGGTGGGTATACTGAGATTTTAGGCCTTTTTTTCAAAGAATTGTAGGGTTTTTGAGGGTTTTGAGTTAGTACGATTTTAAGAGCATTATGGGTAGGCAAATTATACGTAGAGCCTGTGGTGGGACAACGTCAAGTTTCGGAGCAGGAGACATAGCAGATGAAATCTGCTGGGTGGGTATACTGAGATTTTAGGACATTTTTTAAAAGAATTGTAGGGTTTTTTAGGGTTTTGAGTTAGTACGATTTTAAGAGCTTTATGAGTAGGCAAATTCTACGTAGAGCCTGTGGTGGGACAACGTCAAGTTTCGGAGCAGGAGACATAGCAGATAAAATCTGCTGGGTGGGTATACTGAGACTTTAGGCCTTTTTTTCAAAGAATTGTAGGGCTTTTGAGGGTTTTGAGTTAGTATGATTTTAACAGCATTATGGGTAGGCAAATTATACGTAGAGCCTGTGGTGGGACAACGTCAAGTTTCGGAGCAGGAGACATAGCAGATGAAATCTGCTGGGTGGGTATACTGAGATTTTAGGCCTTTTTTATAAAGAATTGTAGGGTTTTTGAGGGTTTTGAGTTAGTACGATTTTAAGAGCATTATGGGTAGGCAAATTATACGTAGAGCCTGTGGTGGGACAACGTCAAGTTTCGGAGCAGGCGACATAGCAGATAAAATCTGCTGGGTGGGTATACTGAGAATTTAGGACATTTTTTAAAAGAATTGTAGTGTTTTTGAGGGTTTTGAGTTGGTACGATTTTAAGAGCTTTATGAGTAGGCAAATTCTACGTAGAGCCTGTGGTGGGACAACGTCAAGTTTCGGAGCAGGAGACATAGCAGATGAAATCTGCTGGGTGGGTATACTGAGATTTTAGGCCTTTTTTTTTAAGAATTGTAGGATTTTTGAGGGTTTTGAGTTGGTACGATTTTAAGAGCTTTATGAGTAGGCAAATTCTACGTAGAGCCTGTGGTGGGACAACGTCAAGTTTCGGAGCAGGAGACATAGCAGATAAAATCTGCTGGGTGGGTATACTGAGATTTTAGGCCTTTTTTTCAAAGAATTGTAGGGTTTTTGAGGGTTTTGAGTTAGTACGATTTTAAGAGCATTATGGGTAGGCAAATTATACGTAGAGCCTGTGGTGGGACAACGTCAAGTTTCGGAGCAGGAGACATAGCAGATGAAATCTGCTGGGTGGGTATACTGAGATTTTAGGACATTTTTTAAAAGAATTGTAGGGTTTTTTAGGGTTTTGAGTTAGTACGATTTTAAGAGCATTATGGGTAGGCAAATTGTACGTAGAGCCTGTGGTGGGACAACGTCAAGTTTCGGGGGAGGAGACATAGCAGATAAAATCTGCTCGGTGGGTATACTGATACTTAAGGCCCTATTCTTAAGAATCGTAGGGTTTTTGAGGATTTTGAGTTAGTAGGATTTAAAGAGCATTATGGGTAGGAAAAGTCTGCGTAGAGCTTGAGGTGGGACAACGTCAAGATTCGGAGCAGGAGACATAGCAGATAAAATCTGCTGGGTGGTTATGCTGAGATTTTAGGATATTTTTTAAAAGAATTGTAGGGTTTTGAGTTAGTACTATTTCAAGAGCTTTATGAGTAGACAAATTCTGCCGGTGGGACAACGTCAAGTTTTGGAACAGGAGACATAGCAGATATAATCTGCTGTGTAGTTGTACTGGAACTTGAGGACATATCCTAAAGAACCGTAGAGTTTTGAGTAGGATTTTAAGAGCTTTATAAGTAGGTTCGTTTTTAAAAAGTTTGAGAGCTTTAAAAACAACAAAAATATTAAATATTAGTTTTTTCATAAAAAAATCTGCTATCTTCACACCGATTTATCTGCCAGTAAAATCTGCTGAGCATCAAATTACACAAATTTTGTTGTGCAGTGTATAGTGTAAAATACGCGTTCGGGCGTCATCGGCTGAAAAAATCTGCTAGCTTAATCTGCCATCTTCACACCGGTACCTTTTTCGTCAAAATCGGTTCAGCCGTTTAGCCTCTAGCGCGACACAAACATACACATTTACATACTTACATACATATCCCATGCGAAAAACATTACCCTTCCCTTCGACGTGCTGCAGTTGGGTAAAAAAGGAGCAAAAAGTTGCTAACGCGCAGACTTAGTAATAACAATAATGGTAACAGTGTAAAATACGCGACCCAAATGTCCCCACTAACAATCTTCGTTATGTTTAATAAAGATAAAGGAATGCCAACTTTGCTACTACGTAGCCTTAGTAATAGCTATAACAATAACAAACTGTCAGAAAGGCGCTCCACAAAAATTATGTGGTTTTTTTCTTATTCTAATGAAATTTAGAGGTTGGTCATTTTTTTATGTTTCCGGCGCGGCGCGACCAAAAATCGGGTGCCGACACTGATAAAAAGGGCTAAGCTAATCAATTCTAAAAGGTTGTCGTAACGCGCCCTTTGTATGAACAAGGGGTGCGAAAGTGAAATTTGCTTGCCAAGGCGGGTGTGTATATGTAATATGTAATTATTTGTCACGGAAAGAAACATTCCTTGCAAATCTTGACTTTCTGCCTAACTCAAAAAGATATTAGATCATAACAAAAACATTTCATCTAACAAAAAAGGCCAAAATGGTAGAGGAAAGGTGCCTATTATCGGATACTTTTTTCTTTTGGCCTATAAAAAAAATTTTTCAGCTTTATATCAGAAGTACGTGTTGGCAAACAATTACGTAACCTATATTTTTCAATATTCTGAAATGCCAAATGTCAAACCTAATTCTTTTCTGAGACGGATAAAAATATATTTTTGAATACAAAAATCACCATTTTAAAAATGGTGTCCTAATATCGGATAGGAGGTAGTCCCAATATCGCAAATGTCCGATATTTGGAACCCATAGTAAAGTTAGAGCTTTTTTATTATACTTTTAAATCAGTTAAAACCATACACTATCATAATATTTTTGCAATACAAAAATAATTTGCCAACGCTTAAAACTAAAAACAAAATTGGGAAACCTATAGTGTCCGATATTAAGGCATACATTATATGTGAGGTTATCAACCTTTTCGAAAAGACAAAACTGCACTAAACCTAATAAATTATACATTAAATAAAACCTTGCAATATGCTTAATCAATTGATGTATATCAAATTAATAATTTGTCTTACCTTCTAAGAATCGATTGCCTATAATCAGCAGCGGTAAAATTTTCGTGCACTATGATTGCACGTAAACAACTTAACAGCAAATAAAAACTTGTCGCAGAAATCTGTAATTTATGTAGAATCTGTACAGCTTGGTGGAGCATCGGTACATGCACACGCAGGTAGATCGGACCAGTAGTTTAGGAAATACTTGACTATCCGATATTAGGAACCAATGCAATAATAGGCGCCTTTCTTCTATACCGTAAAAAGAATTGAGATCAAAGTATAGCCAAGTTTTTCAGTTCACAATTTAAAATGAAAGGTTCTCACTCATTTGAAAATATTTATTTAAACTTTTAAGAACTATAATTCTTGTCAGTCTGTCAAATCCCAGCTCCGTATTTTTTTGGTATTGGGCAATATTAATTTTACATAACTTTACATATATAGAGGGGGGAAGTGAATTCAAAATTTGTTTTTTTTTAATGTTTTTAATAGTATTGCTAAAATTTCTATCAGTCTGCCAAATCTCAGCTCTCTAGTGTGTTTCTGAAAGTGGGCAATGTTAGTTTTAAATAACTTTACATGTATAGGCGGGGAGAAAAGTGAATTTAAATTTTGGGTTTTTCTATATTGTTTTAATAGTTTTGTTATAATTTCCATCAGTCTGCCAAATCTTAGCTCTCTTGCGTTTCTGGAAGTGGGCAATAATAATTTTACATGTATAGGGGAGGAGAGTAAATTAAAAATTTGGAGTTTTTTTTTTGGGTTTTGTCATAATTCCTATTAGTCTGTCCAATATTAGCCTTCTAGCATTTCTAAAAGTATAGTAGAAATTTGATGATCTATACATGAGTGAGTGGCAAATTTTTTTCAAAATTCCGCAACTACTTTTCTGCTCAATAAAAATAGGTGAAACACAAAGAAGTTGTTGGCTTTATCGACATCTAGAACTGTGCAAAGTTTGAGGTTTGTAGCTTATTCCGAAGTAGAGTTATAGATAGGTGAAATATGAGCTGAAATATTTTAAGAAAAGGTGGCACAGCCGTTTGCGCGAACTTGGCGGGGCACTACCCTGCCCCCAGATAAGAGGGTTTTAGAGGTTTAAAAAAATGCGGTTGTGATTCGGATTTTCAAGCAAAATAATATTGTAAAATCAAGAATATTAGCAGAAAAAAACTGGTAACCCCAACAAAACAATTTCAAGTTAGAAAACAAAATAAATCATCATTATCATACCGGATGAGCATCGACACAACTAAATGCTGTTAAAAGAATTAAAACACATTGACATTTTTTGATAATAGTAGCTTTGTTGCACCAGGTCATAAAACCGTCCGCAAACTCCTATTTGCGTTCCTGCTGCACGTTGTACTAAAAATTTTGTATAAAAATCTGGAATATTTTTTTCAAACAAAAGCTGGTAGATCTAAAAAAATTAGGGTTTTAAAGGCAAACTAGACTTCTTTAGCAGTGTCGTTAAGCCTTGTTTCCACCTATGCGAGCCCACCCTGATTCAAAAACGCAGCAGGTTACGCTGCACTTAAAACTAGTGCAAGTGCATGTCACGTGATGAGTTTTTTAAATCAGGGTGAGCACGGACTACGACCACAGAAGGGGTAAAACCCGGTTCCCACCTACGACTTTCTTGTGCGTGCCCGCGCACGCCTCACATGACTGTCATAACATTTCATATTGAGATCATGTAACGCGTGAGCGGGCACCCACGAGAAAGTTGTAGGTGGGAACCGGGTGTAAGTGGAACGTTTCTTTGTATAGCAAGCGACTTTGCTGCACTGATGTTATTAGGTAGTGGGTCACAGAAAAAACAAAATTGTTAAAGGAGCATGCACACCTTAAATGGAATTTAAAAAATCCACGATTTTGATGACATTTTAGTATATTGTAGATCTTGATCTCGTGATTATGGGCTCAAAACGATTCTATGACTGGTTTCCAAGATACAGTGGCAGGTATGGGGCTCCCCCAAAATACGAATAAATTGAAATAAACTTAAACTGTAATACAAAAAAATTATAAAAATAATTGACTCTTATATTTGACAACCATGCTAGATATCACGCGACAATTTTGGAATTAATAAATGGATCCATGATGGATCTGATACCTTCCTAGCCTATTAGCATGCACATTCCAAGTTTAGACAATTGTTTTCATAAAATAACCAGCTCACTATGATTTTGCAAAATACTTAATAAACACCCCCGGAAGGCCGATCAACTCCTTTTAAGTTAGTAGATGTTCGTTTTTTTACCTTCCTAGCCCGCACGAAAATGTGTTATTTGTGTGTATGTTGACCTGTCTTAGCAATATCGTCATGACGTCTGTCCATGTGTGTGTGTATGTACACACACACACGGTATAAGGGTAAATGGTGCTTTATATTGCTATATATTTTCATAGTGGTTATTACATTATTGGTGAGTTTACACCTATATACAGAATACCTTATTTTCTTTTAAGAAATTTTTTTATAAAAGTTCCTATGAAAAATCGCCCGGAACGCCTGCAAACCTGTTTATAAAATCTAAGAAAGGAAGATATCTACTATCATAATCTAAAAAATTGGGTGACCCTACAGAGTGTGCCCGAATAAAGTATAGGTTACATAAAAATGGTTCCAAAAACTAATTGCAGATTTTTAATATCATTTATTATTATCATCGAGAAGAGGATCAGCTAGGATTTAAATGAATATGGCTCTGAAGTCAGGAAAGAGTCTATATTCAGAATGTGCAATTAGTTTTTGGAACCATTTTTATGTAACCTATTCTTCATTTAGGCACACTGTGCCTAGCTGCCACCTTTTAAGAAAATATCGATTTAATTTGGCGTATGGTTTAAAAATCAAGAATTTTGTGGAAAAATACTACGAATTAATACAAAAAATTCATAATAATTAAGTTGACTTCAATTGCTTGCATTTTTTGTGTTTTAAATTCCGTTTAATGCATTTTACTTTAATGCGTTAAGGGTCAAACGTGCTAGGTAGAAGGACAGGGGGGGGGAGTAGGATGTTAACATAATACTTAATTTAAAAATTTTTATAATTTTATTGCTTAACTATAAACTCCATTCCCTAAATAAATATTAACAAACAACCTACTAGGCCATGGATCACCCATGGTACACCCATGTTTTCCTCTTTGTTTGTGTGTTAAATTAGAACGTTAAATAATAGATTTAAATCATGTATTTAAAAAATTTTACAAATTATTCAGTTTACAAAATTTTGAGTGAAATAATGTTAATTTTTGTGATCATAAGAAAGCTATAAAATGTTTACTTCGCCAATTAAATATTCCAGAAAAAGACCTTGCTCCATTTTCTGAATTTTCTTCTAGAACATCCTCAAAATTTTTTCAACAAAATGCATTATAGTTAGGTAAACCATTTTTCGTAAATAAAAGAAATGAAGAGCAATATTCTGCATGTTTGAAAGATCCATTGCCCTCTATTTCACGATCATTTTTAAGTTAATCTGACCGTCAGAAAAAAAGGAAAACAGTATTGTGGCTTTCCAAGATGACTACAATCAAAATTGGACAAAATTTTTTAAAGAAATAAGCAATTGTTAATTTATAAAAAAATATTTTTTTCTAATAATTCAATTTAATTTGCCAAAAATTTATTATGAGGTATTCTCACTACACTTATTATTTCTTAACAAAATAGATAAACTACATCTAGCTGGCCAGGACGGCGCGTCGCGTCGTGACCTAAGGCTTAACATAGCGACCTTTGGCACACAAACCTTTACATAAAACCAATAGCATCATTTGATATTTTAAGCATTTTATACACAAAACATGAGTACAGAGTAAGTAAGATAAATTAGTTTCTTCATGAAATTATAATTCTATAGATAAGTACATATAAAAGAGAAGCTTGAGTAATCGAAATTATAAAAAAACAGAAAGAATAATTTTTAAGCATCTACAAGTTTTCCATATAGAAATATCAAAAAAATAATGTTGAGCCGTGATTTTGTCGAAAATGAAACAATAGTCGATCCATA
This sequence comes from Aspidapion aeneum, assembly GCA_963576565.1. Lineage (NCBI taxonomy): Eukaryota > Metazoa > Arthropoda > Insecta > Coleoptera > Brentidae > Aspidapion > Aspidapion aeneum. The sequence continues at coordinate 148,240,232 of OY755038.1, forward strand.
AAAATGTAGAAAAAAATTTCACCGAATCTTATTTTATCGATCCGTAAATACAGTGACGTTCGCATATAACAAACCCGTTTATAATGAACACTCGCTTATAGCAAACCCCGTTCAAAATACCCACTTACTTAGGTATACAATAGTCTATATGTCTTCTAATAGTAAACCTTGGATATAGCGACCCAATTTCCATGCAATCTTCCAGTTCACTATATCTGGACTTTACTGTATGTCAAAAATAATATACAGTCGAACCCGAGGTCGAACCTCTATAACTCAAACCTCTCTATAACTCGAAACTTTTAAGTGGTCCCTGCACTTTTTATATTTGGTTTAACCTCTTTAACTCGAATTTCTATAACTCGACCTCTCCATAACTCGAACTGCTTTGGTTGTCCATTTAAGTTCAAGTTTAGAGGTTCGACTGTAATCGAAAATTTGTAGCCCAATGCGAAGACGAAGCGTAAAAGCATACAAAAGCTTTTACGTCGAATTACAGAAAGGGCGATCCGTAGAAATGTTCAATCGCAAACCTGACTATTTTATGCCAGGTGTACTGTTACATTACATTAGAGTCTGGAGTTTTCGTGATCCCTTGACACTATTTTTTTTTATTTAAAAAATCTATCGGCCAGTTGGAAAAGTTTGCGCAAAATCGTAGGCGGTCATTAACAACGCATAAGCTGCAAATAATAACGGCGGTAGGCGGTACCGCTAAACAGCGCGGATGGACGGTTTGCTCTAGAACGGAAATACGCGCGATTCCCGCCTGCACCGCGTTCGATGTAAATTAATAACCGCGCGCCCACCACACGCTGCGGTTTGCTGTCCGTACAGTTATTTTGGCTTTTAATTGGTTATTACTATTTACCAACAAATTAACGTACGGTACATTTTTAAAATGTAAAATGTTTTAGCTCGCACGGATACTATAACTATATAAGTGTGAGTTATGTTAATCGTGTCAAAAATAACAGAAAAGAGTTGCACCGATTTTTAAAAAAATTATATATCTTTGCGTTTCAGATTATTTTGAAATTTTTTGTTGCGCCGTCTGTCTGTCGGTTTGTATGTTTGTCTGTATGTCTGTAGCGACGAACGCGTATAACTCAAAAACTGCTTTCCCGATTTTAATGAAATTTTGTAGGTTGGGTTTTAAGTACATTTTTGAAAAACTAATTCACCCTTGAGGAGCACCGTGGCGTGAAGTTCATTCAGGTCCACGCCTTTTTATTTGACAAAAAAAAACATTACCAAAAACGTCGTAAAAATTTAAACAAAATTTGACGAAGTATAAAATAAAAGTAAGGACATTTATAATATCCACAAAACAGAGTATTCCCCGAGGGTTTGCTTGGTGGCATCTCGAAAACACCAGATCGTCAACTTGAACGGAAAAATAGACGTCGGGGCGCCCCCCCCCCTTCCCCAGTTGGCTATTCGAATTCTCGAAGGCATCCTCAATAGAGCTTAGAGATTTTTACCGGTGCATATTCAGTAAGTATAACTCTGGATGACGGAAAATGTGAATAAAAAAAAAAACAATTTTTGACTTGGCTGGCTGTAAAACAAATGCCGTAATTGTGTTTCTTATCATACCTACGTAACTATCTGTTTAAACTTTGCGATTTATTCCATTTACCTATCTGCTTTAAAGTTTCTCAATTAATTGTGATATTTTTTAAGTTACCCTGCAAATTAAATTCAATATGGACGGATTTCCGAATTTAAAAAATTTAAACATGATGAGTGTTTCATTTTGTGCTATAAGCACCCTGGAGGAGCTCAAGACAGTTATGTTGTGGCCTATTAAAATTCGTTGGGTGACATTTGTGGCAGCTTAACGACGTTGCTGCCATTTCGTGACACTGTAATTAGAATAATACCAATTTGCCAGCTTGTGACACAACAAAACCACTGAATAATTAAACAAATATCTGGAAGCAGAACTGTATTTTCCAGCTAGGTAAAACATTGATATGCCCGGTAACTTTTATACAGTGGAGAAGGGGGGGTTCAGAAATAAGAAAATTTTAAGTGCGCCACATTATTTAATACCAATGTTTTACAAAGAAGTTCTTAAATAAAATACAGTTCAACCCAAACGTTGTAGCCAAACAATGAAATTCTACCTACTTCCGAGGCTTCCAGAATATTTGTGTAATTAAAAAAAAACAAAAAAAAATTGACTAATAGACAAAATAAAAATTCTAAAAGATTGAATTAAGATGACAAAAATAGAAGCACTTTACAGACAGATGGACTCATTTAACAGGTCATAGTGTACCTACATCTGAGTCAGTAGTGTGAGACTCAGTTATATAAACGATTGAAAAAAAAATATACTTCCAAAATTATTCTGTCATAGGGGAGACCTGGACCAAATATCTGCTGTCATCATTCTATGTTAGGTAGAATGAGACAGACAGCAACCCAGTCCGAGATCCACCCTATGAGGTAAAACAGTGTAAAGAAACCGCTAAAACATATAATCTCATCTCTCTTTTGTCTCCGCAAAGTTGGTCATTGGGTTGCACAAATAATACAAAAATTTAGTTCATCTTGTATAATTCAAATTGAAAACTAGGGGTAAAAATAGCAAATTATTATGAAAAAAAAATAAAGGTGAAGCCAAGTTGAAACAAACTCTTTCAATGGTACAGTACAATTCAGATAAATAGTTATGCCGCAAAATTTTGGTCATGACGTCATACCTTATCTTGCGTTTACAAGAAAAGCAAGAGTTGCACTTAACGATATATGGAAAATTATATGAAAAGAAAAATTATATCTAAAGCTTGCTCCTACCTTGGTCCTTGATTATTGTATGAATAAATGTGTGTTTTATTTTGTAAACCTGGAGTTGTTTCCAGACATTCCCCTACTACTGCTGCTCTGGTTTGTTCTCCTCCTGCTACTCTCGGGTCTCCTGCTCTGCTCGCGCCTTCCCTCGTGCTCGCTTAGCACATGATGTTAGGCCAGCACTTTGGTCTTAAAAGGTTGTGGGATTCTTGCCCGAGCGTAAAACCCTGTGGAAAATGAAATGTTTCAGTTTCCTGGAATTCGTCAATTTTGCACGAAGTTCCCATACACCGAGTAACTTAAATCGAAGAACCCCATGTCGACTCAATAAAATAAAGTAGATTTAAACAGATGAACTAAAATAACCCTAACGTACCTTTCCCAGGGTTACAACTGGCTCGTCCGGCTTCCCACCAGCGTCCAGCACAGCTGTCGATGGAATGGACAGGGCTGTAGACAAAGGAGAAAAACAATATATAGTTTTTATCCAACACGTGGTTAAAAGAAAAATATAAAAACGCCAAAAATTCCCCACGTCTTTTGTCAAAAAAAAGTACATTTCACACGAAAAATAATTACAATTTGGGAGGCAAATATTATCTTGAAGAGTCCTCAAATAATAAAAAAAATGAAAAAAATAAAATCGAACTTACCAATGCTCTTTTCCGTACAAATGGCGTAGGCCGACTTAAATCCCCTTCAACAGGGTGCGAGCGTCACTCTAGATTTCGCCTAGACACGACGGACTCACACCTCACAGTCTCTGGGATATCTCCTACAATCGCTGCAGTGCCAATAACCAAAAACAATGGCGATCCCAGAGACCTGATGCCGACCCAGCCAAAATTCGTTAGCAAGAGACCAGGCACTCCGTCGAGAACACAAAAAATGAAGTGGCCGGAAACCGTTTTGTAAATGACAGTAAAACGACACGACTGGAAGAAAAGACCCGCGGTTTTCAAACTAACCAATGAGGAAATACACCAACAGTTCTATACCGGTATATAGGGGGCAGCACCGACCAAGGGGATATTGAAAAATACGTAAAACGCGCATTGAGGTGTTGTCGGGTCTATTTCTACGGTTGAAATTTTTATAACAAGGACATCGAGACACCCTCCATACATAGACCGAACATTTGCCTACCGGACCCCTGCCAACATATCAAGTAGGAAGAAAATAACCAGACGGACTGTAAGAAGCTCAGCATTGAAACCATTAACTGTAAAATCAATTACCGGAGATCAGAGCATGCAGCAAATCCAGGAATATTCGAACACTCAACCAATTCCCATATGAGTAAAGCTATACTGAGTGTAGAATTTAGTTGTATTTTAGTTACAGTCTTAGTCAAAAGTTTCCTTTGCTCTTTATAAATGTTTTCTCTAAGATTCATATGGTTTGACGCCATTTTTGTAAAACATTTCTACATTAATAAAGTTGTTTCTGAACCTGAACCTAAAAATACACACTGAACTACTGCTTAAACTCGGCACAAGAGTGTTCAGATGTTAACTCACACGATTTCGTTTAAGAGTCTTGGTTTTTATTCCTCGTTTATCTTCCATTTACGAAAGTGCATAACTCGTATTTATTTTATCTTCTCTTTATCAAATTAATAAAGATATCAAAGTGGGCGGAGCCTCGGTTGTTACTGGTCAAACCGTGGACCTAAATATGTTTTCGTGCTATCACAACTAACTATGAGGTTCGGATTGTCCCAATATCATCGAGAATAAACGTAAGGGAATGAAATGTTCATCTAAATGTTTCCTTCCTGTTACCGAAACCATTTGTGATGCGGCAACGCCGCCATTCCCCAGCAGTCCAGCTGTTTAATTTCGTGAACGTCAACGAAACTATGAAATTCCCCAGATAAACAAACAATCAAAAGTTTTAATGAGTTTTTCCGAAACCTGTGATCCTAAATTCCAATTACGATGTCCAGATAATGCGATGTGCGTAGTGTCCACAGTAATTCGATGGAATGTCTCCTTTATAAGGTAACTTTTTGGACACTATATAACCTCCAAACCTAGCTCTATAAAATACCCTTAATTTGTGTACAGAAAGACGAGTCGAAGAGCCTTGATTATTTACCTGAATAAACAAATATGTAACGTTGCCTTAAACGTAAAAATGACACGTTACAATGTACTTTGAACGATTGATACCTGTGCTGGTTTTGAGCTCGAGTTAACCCAACTCTATGTTGGTGATTTTTATCATTTTAATAGGGCTGTCTAACAAAACATATAATCAAATCCAAGATGTCTTCCATAGGACAAACAAACCGATTTCCCATAAGCCGTAATGTTAACAAAAACGTAAATTTTACAAAAACGACAAGAGCTTTAGTCTCAAAAACTAATCAGTTTTAAGAACAGGTCCTTTGTGCATATGGGAAAAATACGTTTTTCTTAAAAATATTAAACTAAAGCGAGAAAATCTGAAATAAAAGGGACCATGTTTTCTTCAAAAAAGTAGGTTATGTTTTTGTTTATTTTGTATTTTTTTAACTTTTTTTCTAGTTTTTTCACTTATTTTGAATTATTACATGGGCGCACCAAGGGGGCGGGGGGGCTAAAGGCCCGGACCCCTCCAAACCACATATTTTTTTTGATATTTTCCATATATTTCATGAATAAACAGAAAAAATAGCATAAAGTACATCATAAGACCTCTGGGGGCCCCCCAAAGGTATCGGGCCCCCAAAGGTTTTTGAAGTTTTTTGACCAATGAATCAATGAACTATCAGCCCAAGGTAGGGGAAAGTAGTTCTATTCAAAGAGCTCACTTCATGGCTCACTTAACAGAGACGAAATTGAAATAGACTAAACTTTTCTCATCCGATTCAGGTTTTCTATTAGGATCTTTTGTTGTACTTGACTAAACCTTTTGCTAAGTAATAGGCTTTCTATAGCGTTAAACTGTGAAAAATATTTCACTATGATTTTTAAGTTTAGACAAAGTTTAATTGTTTTCACCCTCCAGTAGTGACATGAAAAAGAGGCACAACTTATAGTTAGGTCAGTCCAACAGATCAATATGCACATATGAGTTCCAACCGAGGTTGGTCAAGCAAACTTCTAAGTACTTTACAAAATATGTTTATTTAAAAAAATATAAGTAAACATTATATAAAAAAAAACTTAAATACAGTTTTTCCTTGTCATTGGCCTCACACACCGTACATCACCATGTGATTTTCCATGAACTATAATACATAGGGCTTAAGTACGGTCAAACCTAAGGTTCATCAGCTCACAACAGTAAGTACTGTTCAAATTTTACAACAGTACAATATTCGCTGTTGTATTACTACTGTTACTATTACTTTTATTACTGTTTTTTTGTAACAATATTTGCTCAATTATGTATCTAAAAGTTTACGCAAATAAATATATACTCTACTCTACAATTGGACATAACAGCATATGACCCATTAGGAGTATTAGAACCCAAGTTTTTTTGAGAGAAATTGAAAAAAATATCTGAGAGAACTTATTTGTTTTTCTTGTGGTCATCAAAGTCAACAAAGATTACTTTTTTTCCATCTATTATTAATGATGCCATAAAAATTCTTTTTTGCAATTCAGGGACTAAAAACGCATTTTAGTCCCTCATTTTAGGGACTAAAATAGTACTTTTTATCCCGGGGACTAAAATATTTTACTCCCGGGGACTAAAATATTTTAGTCCCTGGACCCGAATTCATGGTTTTTTCAAATTTTGTATTTTTGTATTTGGGAGCATCTAAAAATAGGCCTATACACTATCAAAATAAACTACCTAGCCTAATCTATACATTCCTACGTTATTTGACATTATTATTGTTTGTTATATTGATATTCAAAATAGCGCCGCTACAGCCAACTAAATGAATCAATGATCGTGGATCTGAATCGATTTCGCTTCGCTGTTGGTTGAGGTTGATGTTTTGCAGTGGAGATCCGAAAATTGCTGGTTCGGTGTGATCAGTGCTGCTGTCTTCGTTGATTGTGGGTTCTGGAAAATTGCATACTGTTACGGTACGTATTGGCCTTGGCTTTTATGACTCTTGACATCTGTCCTCAAGTTTTGACTGAATATTTTTTCCGCCACATTTTTTTTGTTTTCGATTGATTGCTCAACATACCCTTCAGTAACGGTAGCACTTTTCCAACCACCGTGTCTTTTGAGCTGGTCAATATTCGCTCCAGAATCTGCTAAAAGGGAAGCAGAGGTACGCCTGAAGCAGTGTCCTGTGTATGAAACGGCCTCTGGCAGGTTCAGGAAGGCAGCTATTTTTCGCGGGAAAAGCCCAAAAGTATTCTTTCCAACAGGTTGTGATAAACATTTGCCGTCTTTATAGCCAATGAAATATCTCGATATTGTCAAATTTGTTGGTCTCAGAGCCATGTAGGATTTACAGATTTTCACTACGTCTGTAGCGTTGCTTTCTTTGGAGTTCTTCACTATGAAGCATCGGTCAGTTTGATTTTTCGTGTTTCGAACTGTGACAACAAGATGAAAATCTTGGACTTGAACATCTTCATTCTGTAGCTGGCACAGTTCAACACCCCTGCATGCACCGGCAACTCCCATTATCAACGCCACCTGGAAAAAAAAGATTTTTCAGTTACTAAGTAGCAATACAATTTTTTGTACAAACTACGTAACAGTTCACTTTACCTTGATCATCAAATATTCTTGATTTGGTGCTTCCTGGAGGAACTGCTGGATATGATCCATGCCCAGTATTCGAGACTTCTTTGGGCGGTAGCCATCCCCATTTCTTTTCAAAAATGCCTTCAATTTTGAATATTTTCCAATGTCCAAACTTTTTTCAACGATCAGCTTTGATTTAATCATTGAATAATGTGACCAAACCGTTGAAGCCTTCAAATTTTTCGCATGATGGAAGAAATATGCAAGAAGTACCTTCTCCTGTGTAACATCAGCAACATCCTTAGCTTGACACCAATCCAGGAAATGTTTGTATTGTTTTTCATATATTTTCTCCGATTTAGCGGGCAGCAGTGCCTTAACTGCCTCTGTGGCAGCTGTATCAATATCAATATCCATTTTTTTTACTTTTGGGAACACACTAGCAAATCGCAGAAATCTCCACGGCGTTGTTTGTATTTTAACAGTTATTTTATGGTACCTTGACAACACCCTGACAACCAAGTATTATCCAAGGCTATCTAAGAAATATCAACTGACTTAACGTCAGAGAATGAATGGTACTTTATTGGTTGTCATATTTTATAGGCCAATCAATAGTGCAGTGGAGATGACTTTCTTTTCGAAAAATTTAATTAAAAATTTGAATGAAACTATGCCCAGAATTGCAAAAAATAGTATATATACCACTTGACTAAAGTGTCTTTTTATCCCTCAGCGAATTGTAGCCCGACCGCAGGGACACACATTTCGCCTCGGGATAAAAAGTATCACTTTAGTCCCTGGGTATATAATGTACTATTTTGGTAATAAGATCAGAACAGTACCGTAGAAATTTCACACAAATTTTACGGTGTACAAATTTTAGGTGTCAAAAAGCATGGAAATAAAGGAAAATTTGCACCAAAATAGTTTAAGATAAAAAGAGGTTTGAGTTAGGGAGATTGTCAAATTCACCAGTTTATTCTAAACTGTTTTGAGGTCTGTAAAATAAATATTTATTAAAGAAAAAGAAACTTTGATGATACAGGACTTCACTCGACACTATACAGGATGCTACACTACCAAAAGTTTATTTAAGAATTCTGTAGGATGGTGTACAAATTTGGTTCAGCTCATTATTCACACTTTAACCTCATATTGTTTTCCTTTTCTTTCTTCTCTGGACCCTTTTTTCAACCATCATTTTTAAAATTTTTCAACCGTTTTGAAACAATAATCCAATCAGGAGAGACCCAGTCATGATCATTGCTGTATTCTAGTTTTGAAAGTTGCTTGCCTAGAATAGTAAAAAAATCATAGTGAAATATTTCTTACAGTTTAACACAATTCTATGTTACACTTCTGCAAAAGGTCCACTCAAGCACAAAAAAAGATCCCAATAGAAAATGTTGCCAAAATGGCAGTTACACATTTATCCAAAACAAACCTGACAAAAAACTTTCAAATATTTCAATTTATCCTCTGTTAAGTCAGGTAATAGAGCACTTATCCACTTTCTTTTCCCTTCTTTGAGCTGATACCTAGTTAATTTAAATCAAGATGATTTTTTAAGGTCAAAATACTTGGCATTCCATCAAAACTAACATTATCAAGCTCTCCCCAGCTGCCACAATTCATAACAGCACAGAAACGAATAATAATGATTCAAACTGAGTAAAAAACTGGAAAAAAAGTAAAAAAAAAAACAAAAGTAAATAAAAACATAACCTGACTTTTGAACAAAACATGGTCCCTTTTATTTGAGATTTACTGGCTTCAATTGATTTTTTTAAAGAAAAACGCATTTTTCCCATGTGTACAAAGGTTCAATACTTAAAACAGCATCTTTGTTGTAAGTTAAATCGTTTCACTTTTTTTTAAAATTACGTTTTTGTTAACATTGCGGCTTATGGGAAAACACTTTGTTTGTCCTATGGCGACCATCTTGGATCGAAAAACAGCTGATCGTGACAGTTCGTTAGACAAGCTAATCAAAACATGAACATTTACTGAAATTTAATTCAACGCTTTGTCATGAGTTCTCAATTCTTGGTCTTGTTTTAAGTATAAACATAAATCATCTTTAAGTTGTTAACTTTAGTATCATAAATAAATTTTTTGGCCAAGGCCAAACATAAAAAAAGTAAACTTGGAAAACAAACATCTTGACAGATAAATTAAATATGTGCACAGCTTTAACAGTGTTTAGCTCCCGCTAAATTCTCTATTTTAATTAATTCATTAATTTTTAGTAATTAGAAAATATTACTTTTTTACTTGCACTGCCCTCTTTTGGGACATTCACAATTCTAAAGGATTAAAATAAATAAAACAAATTCTCCTTTTTTTGTATTGATTCTGTTAATATAGCAGGAAGTTTTTTCTTTTTATCGCCTTTTATTGATATATTTTTATCATGCTTTCATACAAAAAACGCGGGTGCCGCTACGCGGTCCATAAATATATTTTTCCCTTCTTTCCTATAACCTAAAAAGTGGACAGTGCGCAGTGTCGTATAAGAAACGAACTGAATCACGCGGTCCCTCGTGTGAATTTACCCTTAAATTCTCTTTGCCCTTTGGCACCCTTAAAAACCCTTTAAAATTAAAGCTGTGCGTTATCATCTGTGGAAGCTGTGTAGCTGTGAATCATGGAACTGGAGAACAGGGCCCTGTAAGTGACTACTCTGCAAATATCGGTGAGCGACATAGTTTTTTATTACACTTTATCCTCTCTCTCTCTCTCTACACTCTACCTACCCTTTACACCCTCTCCCAATACAGTCCCTTCTGCCTCAACTTATGGGCTACATAAGTTTGGTCCTTCAATCCAAATACTGAACTACCCCTATAACCACCCCCTACCCTTACGTTGGCACTTGTTGTTTTAAGCCTTCTTTTGTTTTAAAAAAAAATATATATATTTCAAAATTAAAAAATTAAATTTTCTCTTTAGAAAAGGCGATTTAGATTTTTATTAAAGCAGATGATCTGTTTTCATGGTGTTAAAAATACCGGTAAACCGTTGTAGGTATCTGATTTTTTGCCTTTTTCTAATAAATTAAAACTCAGTTTCCTAAACGATTTTTTTTATATAAATCGATTTAAAAATTAAAATTTTTATTTTTTTAGGGCTAATAAACATCTTGTGCAGTTTAAAGGGATATATAATTGTTTGAAAGTATTATGCATTGCATACTTAGATTTGGCGCTTTTCATATTACACTTTAATTTACCTAGTAGGTACAGTAGGTATTTTGAACTCGGTCAATAAGAAATAAATTTCAGGTTTTTTATTGCATTCTCGGTTTTCGCGAATAAAAGTTTTTTTCCTTTTTAATCGAATTTAGCGCGCATAGTAAAATTAAATACATATAATTTTTTTTCTCGTAGTTATTTTTAAATATTAGGTATTTAAAATGACGAGTAGTGAAAAACAGTGTCGCGCCTTTAGGGGCATAGCAATAGATCGCATTAAAGAAATATTTAGTATTTCCACTCAAGCTATGTCTGATACCTTAAAAAAAGTTGATTTTGAGATGCGGTATGATCACTTGGACATTTTTTATGAGGAATTTAATAAATTTCACGACGCTGTAATCGCGTATTTAGCTGATAAAGAGCAACCCGATTTTACTGAGGAGAATGTCATTCGTCAAGGCACTGATTACCAATATTTTAGCATAAAAGCAACTTATAAAAGGTTATTTCCTCCTAAAGATGACTTCAACTCCTCTCACTCAAACTCTAGCTCCGGTCATAATGACATGAGCTTCAACATTCCAAAGGTGGATATTCCGAAGTTCACCGGCGATTTGTTTTCTTGGCAAACTTTTATTAGCTTATATGACTCTGTCATTCATAATAATACTATGTTCTCTAATAGTAGAAAGTTTCAGCTACTTTTAACGTATCTAGAAAAGAAACCCCTAACATTGGTAAAAAACTTGCCAATTACTGATGCAAACTACATTATAGCTTATAATGCGCTTTATAATAGATACCAAAATAACCGCCTCCTTGCGACTCATTATTGGGACAAAATTACCGATTTGCCCAAACTAAATACAAACAACCCCGCTCTTTTACGCAATTTAATAGATACATTTACTGATAATGTTTACGCTCTTACCAATTTAAATTACCCAACTGAGCACTGGGATTTCCCACTCTTTCGAATTCTTATTCGAAAATTAGAATCTGAGACGGTCACGCGCTATGAACTTCAGCATGACTCCTCATCTGAACCCTCTTTTGAGGACCTCAAAGATTTTGTTTCTAAGCAATGTTTTGCGTTAGAATCGGCCAACATTTTAAATAAAACTAAAACTTCTGGTTACGCCACTGCTAAACCTCCCTCAAAACCTCAATATAGAGGTAATAATTTTTCTACTCTTGCAGCTGGCGTCGCTCCATATCAGAACGCTTGTCCCGTCTGTAAGATTTCAGGACATAGTATATATAAATGCCCCGTTTTTGAAAGTAAAACCCCTCAAGAAAGATTAAATTTAGTCAGAAAAAACCATTGGTGTTCCAATTGCCTCGGTACAAGGCACTCACTAAAAGCCTGCAACTCTACTTATTCGTGTAGAATTTGCCATTCCATGCACCACTATTTACTCCATATTCCTCGATCCCCTCCTAGTGGCTCTCCGCCACTGGAAAATCAGAATCAGAGCGCTCCTCTTCCGACTCATTCTACGCAAGTTTTGGCAGTACCTACTCTCTCTAACTCACAAGAAAATAATAATTTACCAAGTAGCCCCTCAACTCACGCTTGCAGTTTAACAAGCAACATTTCAGTGACATCTTCTTTACTCGCAACGGCCCAAGTCGAAGTTTTAAACTGTAGAGGACATTATGATAAAGCGCGGGTTCTAATTGACACTGGGAGCCAGGTGCATTTAATTTCTGCAAAGTTTGCAAATAAAATTGGTCTCTCTCGCTACAAAACTCATTTAACCCTAAATGGCTTAGGTCACACTGGCTGCACCCCCTCTGGTGGCATTAGTTGCTCCATAAGACCGGTAGGCCAACTCTCTCCTTCTTTTGACATTGATTTATTAATATTGTCAAAAGTTTGCAATGAGCAACCCCTCACCCCTCTCTCGCAGGGTGACTACCCCGATATCTCAAATTTAAAGCTCGCAGACCCCTCTTTTAATCAATGCAAACCAGTAGATATTTTAATTGGAGTTCAACTTTTTCCTTTTATTTTGACAGAAGGTAAAATTTCATGTGGTGTCGACAAGGCCGCAGCTCTAAACTCTATTTTTGGTTGGCTCATCATGGGCGGAAAAATTCGCCCCTCTACCCCCTCTATTAGCTCATATTTTATTTCAAATAATGAGTGTCTCGACTCTACTCTTAAAGCCTTTTGGCAAATTGAGGAAGTCCCTCAAAAAACTCATATAGACCCGGAAGATGAGCTTTGTGAAAAAATTTACAAAGATACTCTCCAGAGAACAGAAACTGGTCGATTTGTCGTCTCTCTCCCCTTTAAAGGACCAGAGCCCTCTTTCTCTAACTCCCGCTCTATTGCACTAAAACGATTTTATAGCTTAGAAAATCGTTTATTAAAAAGCCCCTCTCTTCACAAAGAATACTCTGATTGTTTACAAGATTACCTTGACTCTAATCATATGGAGTTAGTTTCAAAAAATATCCCCCCTTCGAATAAAATTTATTACATACCCCACCACTGTGTTATAAAATCAGAGAGTAGCACAACAAAGCTCCGCGTCGTTTTTGACGCGTCATGTAGCTGTCCCGAGAGCTGTCCCAGCTCTCTAAATGAATCTATGTTGACAGGTCCCAAATTACAACAAGAAATATTTGATATTTTGATGTCTTTTCGCCTGCATAAGTACTGCTTTACTAGTGATTTAAAACAAATGTTTAGGCAAGTCTTAATAAATCCCGCCCATCAAAACTATCAAAGAATACTTTGGAGGTTTTCTCCTGACCAACCTGTCAATGATTATTTCTTAAAAACTGTCACATTTGGCGTTAAAGCCGCCCCATACTTAGCTATAAGGTCTGTCATTGAACTAGCTAACATTTATGAGACTGAATATCCCTTAGCAGCTCACATTTTAAGGAGCTACGTGTATGTAGATGACTGTTGTTTTTCCTGTGAGTCACTCGAAAAAGCTTTTGAAGCAAAAGCTCAATTAGTCGCAGTTCTAGGTCACGGAGGCTTTCAGCTCAGAAAGTGGTCTAGCAATAGCTCTGAGTTTTTAAAGACTATTTCCCCTGAAAAATGCGAAACAAGCTATCTCTCCTTTGATGACCAAGACAATACTCTAAAAATATTAGGGTTAAAATGGCACCCCTCTACAGATGCATTTTCTTATAAGGTTTCCCCTCTTGATAGACCCTGTACAAAAAGATCCGTTTTGTCAGAAATATCAACAATCTATGACCCTTTAGGTTTTTTAACTCCTCTCTCTTTTTTGGCAAAACACTTAATACAACATTTTTGGGCCTTAGGACTCGGCTGGGACGACCCAGTCCCAGAAGATATTCAAAAACTTTGGTTTCAGTATAAAATTCAACTCCCTAAAATATCCGAGATCTCGATTTCACGCTTTGTGAATTCGGACGCCACTTCTCTTGAGCTACATGGATTCTGTGATAGTAGCGAAAAAGGATACGCTTGTTGTGTCTATTTAAGATGCATTTCTAATGACTCAATTAATGTTAATCTATTATGCGGAAAATCCAAAGTTGCCTCGTTAAAACGCATATCTTTAGCTCGGTTGGAGCTATGTGGCGCCGTGCTTTTGTCGAATTTATTACGACACGTTGTCAACTTAATCTCTAGCTCTCTTCAAATATCTCGAATATTCGCTTGGTCTGACTCCATGGTGACCCTAAACTGGATAAAATCCTCTCCGCACAGATTTAAAACGTTTGTTGCGAACAGGGTCAGCCATATTCAAGAAAAAATAGCACCCGATTTATGGCGTGTTCCTTCTAAAGAAAATCCTAGCGATTGCGCTTCACGCGGTTTACTCCCTGATGATCTGATTCACCATGACTTATGGTGGACTGGGCCAAGTTTCCTAAAATTACCCCCTGAAGAGTGGCCACAATCCACTATAAAACTTACCCCAGAAGTTTCTGAGGAAGAACGCAGATTAGCTCTCCTCGGAGTTTTTACCCCAACTCACCCCTTCGATAGTTGGCTAGACAACTATTCCTCTCTAGGACCCATAAAACGCATTGTTACCTATTTATCTCGATTTATACACAATATTAAGCAGCACACTCCTGAAGCACGCATTCAAGGTCACTTGACCAACTTAGAGCTTTACAAAGCTTTGTTACTCCTTGTCAAGCATGTACAGTATGTTGAGTTTTCCGAAGAAATCGAAAAGCTCAAAAAAGGTCAACTTTTACCTAAACTGTTTCGAAAGCTACACCCTTTCTTGGACAAGAATGGATTGCTCAGGGTAGGCGGTCGCCTCCTGCTATCAGGTCTCTCTTATGATCGAAAGCATCCTGTGCTTTTACCCACTAAACATCGCTTAACGCAGCTCATTATTGAAGAATTTCATCATATTTTTCTTCATCCAGGACTGCAAACTCTCCAATTTTTAATTACACAACAGTTCTGGATTCTTTCCCCTAAACGAGCCATCGCGGGTGTGCTAGCAAAATGCATGACTTGTTTTAAAGTCAAACCAACCTCAACCTCTCAAACACCCCTTATGGGTACGCTCCCTGCTAGTCGCATAAACCAAGTTAAAGCATTTAAATATGCTGGCGTGGACTATGCAGGTCCCTTTAATATTACGCTTAGCAAAGCACGTGGCATAAAATCTCAAAAGGCATATATTTGCCTCTTTATTTGTTTTACGACCAAAGCTTTACATCTTGAGCTTGCGTCTGACTTAACCTCAGACTGCTTTATAGCTTGCCTTCGACGATTTGTCGGCAGAAGAGGTCTAATTTCTAGGCTTTTCAGCGATTGTGGTTCAAATTTCGTGGGAGCTCAAAAGGAGCTAAATGGTTACATGAAAAATGCCTCAGAAGCTCAAAATATTGAGTGGTCATTTAACCCGCCTTCGAGCCCTCACTTTGGAGGACTTTGGGAGGCTGGGGTTAAATCAGTCAAAACTCATTTGCAAAAGGTCATAGGCCTTCAGGTACTCACCTATGAGGAGCTTTACACTGTGCTAGTGCAGGTAGAAGCTATGCTTAACTCTCGCCCTATTTTACCCCTTAGCTCAGATGCCTCTGATTTGTCTGCTCTGACCCCTGGTCATTTTTTGACCATGGAACCACTCTCGTCCGCTCCTGATGAAGATCTGACTGAGCTTAATGTTTCTAGGTTATCTAGATGGCAACTTGTGCAGCGTATACACCAAGATATTTGGCGGCGATGGCACAACGAATATTTACAAACTCTACAACAGCGTCAAAAATGGAACAAATCTTGTAAAACCATTGAATTAGGCACTCTCGTGCTTATCAAAAATGAACTCGCTCCTCCTCTAAAATGGCGTTTAGGTAGGGTCATGAAGTGCCACCCGGGTCCAGATGGAGTAGTTAGGGCTGTAACCTTAAAAACTGCACAAGGTGTTATGCAAAGGCCAGTAGTCAAGCTGTGTCCTTTGCCGGTTGAATAAACCCCCTTTCTTTTTTTTTAGTATTAAGATTAGTCATTACTTTTGGTAATAGAATTATTTTGTTTTATTTTATTTTTTATTATTATTTTTGTTCTTTTTTTTTATGGAAAAAGGCAAGAATAAGTGCCTTTTTGGCGCCCGGTATGTTTAGCTCCCGCTAAATTCTCTATTTTAATTAATTCATTAATTTTTAGTAATTAGAAAATATTACTTTTTTACTTGCACTGCCCTCTTTTGGGACATTCACAATTCTAAAGGATTAAAATAAATAAAACAAATTCTCCTTTTTTTGTATTGATTCTGTTAATATAGCAGGAAGTTTTTTCTTTTTATCGCCTTTTATTGATATATTTTTATCATGCTTTCATACAAAAAACGCGGGTGCCGCTACGCGGTCCATAAATATATTTTTCCCTTCTTTCCTATAACCTAAAAAGTGGACAGTGCGCAGTGTCGTATAAGAAACGAACTGAATCACGCGGTCCCTCGTGTGAATTTACCCTTAAATTCTCTTTGCCCTTTGGCACCCTTAAAAACCCTTTAAAATTAAAGCTGTGCGTTATCATCTGTGGAAGCTGTGTAGCTGTGAATCATGGAACTGGAGAACAGGGCCCTGTAAGCGACTACTCTGCAAATATCGGTGAGCGACATAGTTTTTTATTACACTTTATCCTCTCTCTCTCTCTCTACACTCTACCTACCCTTTACACCCTCTCCCAATACAGTCCCTTCTGCCTCAACTTATGGGCTACAAACAGATAGTTACGTTTGTAGGGGTACGTTCAGATAGCACGCCGGATGTAGTCGGGCGCGCTCAAATCCGTTCAGATTACATACTGGGTGAAAGTTACTCTCGTTCGTATTGGCTGAAAATAACGTCGGGCGAATCGCCTTTTACACCCTTCTCTATGAGGTGGGTGACAAACGCTCGACTTGCGCAGTAGGTATATAAACCAACCCGCCAATTTTTTTATTTTTTGTTTTATATTTTCGAAAATATATTACATAAAAGTGGAATTTTCCATAAATAAATCAAATTTTACTTTTTCTTGAAGACAAAAAACACTTGTTTGACTTTTGACAGGTGAGTTCTAAGTTTCTTTAGAAGGGTTAAGTCCCATTTATAAACTAGAGACCATTCAACATGGTTACCTCTGACAAGAAACCCACATAACATCACAAAAGTTCCTATTTTCAAAAGATTGTAAAAGCCTAATTTGTTATGGTTGGGTTTATTGTTTCATATCCCGTATAGAAAACATTAAATTTAGTTACCTATTAGCTCACACTACTACTATACTATAGTAGTGTGAGCTATGGTGATCCTAATTTTTTCGAGAAAAAAAAATTGCTCAGATTTTAAATTTTTTTATATATCTTTGCGTTTCAGATGATTTTGAAACTTTTTTGTCGCGCCGTGTGTCTGTATGTCTGTCTGTATGTCTGTCTGTATGTCTGTCTGTATGTCTGTCTGTATGTCTGTCTGTATGTCTGTCTGTATGTCTGTCTGTATGTCTGTCTGTATGTCTGTCTGTATGTCTGTCTGTATGTCTGTCTGTATGTCTGTCTGTATGTCTGTCTGTATGTCTGTCTGTATGTCTGTCTGTATGTCTGTCTGTATGTCTGTCTGTATGTCTGTCTGTATGTCTGTCTGTATGTCTGTCTGTATGTCTGTCTGTATGTCTGTCTGTATGTCTGTCTGTATGTCTGTCTGTATGTCTGTCTGTATGTCTGTCTGTCTGTATGTCTGTCTGTATGTCTGTCTGTATGTCTGTCTGTATGTCTGTCTGTATGTCTGTCTGTATGTCTGTCTGTATGTCTGTCTGTATGTCTGTCTGTATGTCTGTCTGTCTGTCTGTCTGTATGTCTGTCTGTATGTCTGTCTGTATGTCTGTCTGTATGTCTGTCTGTATGTCTGTCTGTATGTCTGTCTGTATGTCTGTCTGTATGTCTGTCTGTATGTCTGTCTGTATGTCTGTCTGTATGTCTGTCTGTATGTCTGTCTGTATGTCTGTCTGTATGTCTGTCTGTATGTCTGTCTGTATGTCTGTCTGTATGTCTGTCTGTATGTCTGTCTGTATGTCTGTCTGTATGTCTGTCTGTATGTCTGTCTGTATGTCTGTCTGTATGTCTGTCTGTATGTCTGTCTGTATGTCTGTCTGTATGTCTGTCTGTATGTCTGTCTGTATGTCTGTCTGTATGTCTGTCTGTATGTCTGTCTGTATGTCTGTCTGTATGTCTGTCTGTATGTCTGTCTGTATGTCTGTCTGTATGTCTGTCTGTCTGTATGTCTGTCTGTATGTCTGTCTGTATGTCTGTCTGTATGTCTGTCTGTATGTCTGTCTGTATGTCTGTCTGTATGTCTGTCTGTATGTCTGTCTGTATGTCTGTCTGTATGTCTGTCTGTATGTCTGTCTGTATGTCTGTCTGTATGTCTGTCTGTATGTCTGTCTGTATGTCTGTCTGTATGTCTGTCTGTATGTCTGTCTGTATGTCTGTCTGTATGTCTGTCTGTATGTCTGTCTGTATGTCTGTCTGCATGTCTGTCTGTATGTCTGTCTGTATGTCTGTCTGTATGTCTGTCTGTATGTCTGTCTGTATGTCTGTCTGTATGTCTGTATGTCTGTCTGTATGTCTGTCTGTATGTCTGTCTGTATGTCTGTCTGTATGTCTGTCTGTATGTCTGTCTGTATGTCTGTCTGTATGTCTGTCTGTATGTCTGTCTGTATGTCTGTCTGTATGTCTGTCTGTATGTCTGTCTGTATGTCTGTCTGTATGTCTGTCTGTATGTCTGTCTGTATGTCTGTCTGTATGTCTGTCTGTATGTCTGTCTGTATGTCTGTCTGTATGTCTGTCTGTATGTCTGTCTGTATGTCTGTCTGTATGTCTGTCTGTATGTCTGTCTGTATGTCTGTCTGTATGTCTGTCTGTATGTCTGTCTGTATGTCTGTCTGTATGTCTGTCTGTATGTCTGTCTGTATGTCTGTCTGTATGTCTGTCTGTATGTCTGTCTGTATGTTTGTCTGTATGTCTGTCTGTATGTCTGTCTGTATGTCTGTCTGTATGTCTGTCTGTATGTCTGTCTGTATGTCTGTCTGTATGTCTGTCTGTATGTCTGTCTGTATGTCTGTCTGTATGTCTGTCTGTATGTCTGTCTGTATGTCTGTCTGTATGTCTGTCTGTATGTCTGTCTGTATGTCTGTCTGTATGTCTGTCTGTATGTCTGTCTGTATGTCTGTCTGTATGTCTGTCTGTATGTCTGTCTGTATGTCTGTCTGTATGTCTGTCTGTATGTCTGTCTGTATGTCTGTCTGTCTGTATGTCTTTCTGTCTGTATGTCTTTCTGTCTGTATGTCTGTATGTCTGTCTGTCTGTCTGTCTGTCTGTCTGTCTGTCTGTCTGTCTGTCTGTCTGTCTGTCTGTCTGTATGTCTGTCTGTCTGTATGTCTGTCTGTATGTCTGTCTGTATGTCTGTCTGTATGTCTGTCTGTATGTCTGTCTGTATGTCTGTCTGTATGTCTGTCTGTATGTCTGTCTGTATGTCTGTCTGTATGTCTGTCTGTATGTCTGTCTGTATGTCTGTCTGTATGTCTGTCTGTATGTCTGTCTGTATGTCTGTCTGTATGTCTGTCTGTATGTCTGTCTGTATGTCTGTCTGTATGTCTGTCTGTATGTCTGTCTGTATGTCTGTCTGTATGTCTGTCTGTATGTCTGTCTGTATGTCTGTCTGTATGTCTGTCTGTATGTCTGTCTGTATGTCTGTCTGTATGTCTGTCTGTATGTCTGTCTGTATGTCTGTCTGTATGTCTGTCTGTATGTCTGTCTGTATGTCTGTCTGTATGTCTGTCTGTATGTCTGTCTGTATGTCTGTCTGTATGTCTGTCTGTATGTCTGTCTGTATGTCTGTCTGTATGTCTGTCTGTATGTCTGTCTGTATGTCTGTCTGTATGTCTGTCTGTATGTCTGTCTGTATGTCTGTCTGTATGTCTGTCTGTATGTCTGTCTGTATGTCTGTCTGTATGTCTGTCTGTATGTCTGTCTGTATGTCTGTCTGTATGTCTGTCTGTATGTCTGTCTGTATGTCTGTCTGTATGTCTGTCTGTATGTCTGTCTGTATGTCTGTCTGTATGTCTGTCTGTATGTCTGTCTGTATGTCTGTCTGTATGTCTGTCTGTATGTCTGTCTGTATGTCTGTCTGTATGTCTGTCTGTATGTCTGTCTGTATGTCTGTCTGTATGTCTGTCTGTATGTCTGTCTGTATGTCTGTCTGTATGTCTGTCTGTATGTCTGTCTGTATGTCTGTCTGTCTGTATGTCTGTCTGTATGTCTGTCTGTATGTCTGTCTGTATGTCTGTCTGTATGTCTGTCTGTATGTCTGTCTGTATGTCTGTCTGTATGTCTGTCTGTATGTCTGTCTGTATGTCTGTCTGTATGTCTGTCTGTATGTCTGTCTGTATGTCTGTCTGTATGTCTGTCTGTATGTCTGTCTGTATGTCTGTCTGTATGTCTGTCTGTATGTCTGTCTGTATGTCTGTCTGTATGTCTGTCTGTATGTCTGTCTGTATGTCTGTCTGTCTGTATGTCTGTCTGTATGTCTGTCTGTATGTCTGTCTGTATGTCTGTCTGTATGTCTGTCTGTATGTCTGTCTGTATGTCTGTCTGTATGTCTGTCTGTATGTCTGTCTGTATGTCTGTCTGTATGTCTGTCTGTATGTCTGTCTGTATGTCTGTCTGTATGTCTGTCTGTATGTCTGTCTGTATGTCTGTCTGTATGTCTGTCTGTATGTCTGTCTGTATATCTGTCTGTATGTCTGTCTGTATGTCTGTCTGTATGTCTGTCTGTATGTCTGTCTGTATGTCTGTCTGTATGTCTGTCTGTATGTCTGTCTGTATGTCTGTCTGTATGTCTGTCTGTATGTCTGTCTGTATGTCTGTCTGTATGTCTGTCTGTATGTCTGTCTGTCTGTATGTCTGTCTGTATGTCTGTCTGTATGTCTGTCTGTATGTCTGTCTGTATGTCTGTCTGTATGTCTGTCTGTATGTCTGTCTGTATGTCTGTCTGTATGTCTGTCTGTATGTCTGTCTGTATGTCTGTCTGTATGTCTGTCTGTATGTCTGTCTGTATGTCTGTCTGTATGTCTGTCTGTATGTCTGTCTGTATGTCTGTCTGTATGTCTGTCTGTATGTCTGTCTGTATGTCTGTCTGTATGTCTGTCTGTATGTCTGTCTGTCTGTATGTCTGTCTGTATGTCTGTCTGTATGTCTGTCTGTATGTCTGTCTGTATGTCTGTCTGTATGTCTGTCTGTATGTCTGTCTGTATGTCTGTCTGTATGTCTGTCTGTATGTCTGTCTGTATGTCTGTCTGTATGTCTGTCTGTATGTCTGTCTGTATGTCTGTCTGTATGTCTGTCTGTATGTCTGTCTGTATGTCTGTCTGTATGTCTGTCTGTATGTCTGTCTGTATGTCTGTCTGTATGTCTGTCTGTATGTCTGTCTGTATGTCTGTCTGTATGTCTGTCTGTATGTCTGTCTGTATGTCTGTCTGTATGTCTGTCTGTATGTCTGTCTGTATGTCTGTCTGTATGTCTCTCTGTATGTCTGTCTGTATGTCTGTCTGTATGTCTGTCTGTATGTCTGTCTGTATGTCTGTCTGTATGTCTGTCTGTATGTCTGTCTGTCTGTATGTCTGTCTGTATGTCTGTCTGTATGTCTGTCTGTATGTCTGTCTGTATGTCTGTCTGTATGTCTGTCTGTATGTCTGTCTGTATGTCTGTCTGTATGTCTGTCTGTATGTCTGTCTGTATGTCTGTCTGTATGTCTGTCTGTATGTCTGTCTGTATGTCTGTCTGTATGTCTGTCTGTATGTCTGTCTGTATGTCTGTCTGTATGTCTGTCTGTATGTCTGTCTGTATGTCTGTCTGTATGTCTGTCTGTATGTCTGTCTGTATGTCTGTCTGTATGTCTGTCTGTATGTCTGTCTGTATGTCTGTCTGTATGTCTGTCTGTATGTCTGTCTGTATGTCTGTCTGTATGTCTGTCTGTATGTCTGTCTGTATGTCTGTCTGTATGTCTGTCTGTATGTCTGTCTGTATGTCTGTCTGTATGTCTGTCTGTATGTCTGTCTGTATGTCTGTCTGTATGTCTGTCTGTATGTCTGTCTGTATGTCTGTCTGTATGTCTGTCTGTATGTCTGTCTGTATGTCTGTCTGTATGTCTGTCTGTATGTCTGTCTGTATGTCTGTCTGTATGTCTGTCTGTATGTCTGTCTGTATGTCTGTCTGTATGTCTGTCTGTATGTCTGTCTGTATGTCTGTCTGTATGTCTGTCTGTATGTCTGTCTGTATGTCTGTCTGTATGTCTGTCTGTATGTCTGTCTGTATGTCTGTCTGTATGTCTGTCTGTATGTCTGTCTGTATGTCTGTCTGTATGTCTGTCTGTATGTCTGTCTGTATGTCTGTCTGTATGTCTGTCTGTATGTCTGTCTGTATGTCTGTCTGTATGTCTGTCTGTATGTCTGTCTGTATGTCTGTCTGTATGTCTGTCTGTATGTCTGTCTGTATGTCTGTCTGTATGTCTGTCTGTATGTCTGTCTGTATGTCTGTCTGTATGTCTGTCTGTATGTCTGTCTGTATGTCTGTCTGTATGTCTGTCTGTATGTCTGTCTGTATGTCTGTCTGTATGTCTGTCTGTATGTCTGTCTGTATGTCTGTCTGTATGTCTGTCTGTATGTCTGTCTGTCTGTATGTCTGTCTGTATGTCTGTCTGTATGTCTGTCTGTATGTCTGTCTGTATGTCTGTCTGTATATCTGTCTGTATGTCTGTCTGTATGTCTGTCTGTATGTCTGTCTGTATGTCTGTCTGTATGTCTGTCTGTATGTCTGTCTCTATGTCTGTCTGTATGTCTGTCTGTATGTCTGTCTGTCTGTCTGTATGTCTGTCTGTATGTCTGTCTGTATGTCTGTCTGTATGTCTGTCTGTATGTCTGTCTGTATGTCTGTCTGTATGTCTGTCTGTCTGTATGTCTGTCTGTATGTCTGTCTGTATGTCTGTCTGTATGTCTGTCTGTATGTCTGTCTGTATGTCTGTCTGTATGTCTGTCTGTCTGTATGTCTGTCTGTATGTCTGTCTGTATGTCTGTCTGTATGTCTGTCTGTATGTCTGTCTGTATGTCTGTCTGTATGTCTGTCTGTATGTCTGTCTGTATGTCTGTCTGTATGTCTGTCTGTATGTCTGTCTGTATGTCTGTCTGTATGTCTGTCTGTATGTCTGTCTGTATGTCTGTCTGTCTGTATGTCTGTCTGTATGTCTGTCTGTATGTCTGTCTGTATGTCTGTCTGTATGTCTGTCTGTATGTCTGTCTGTATGTCTGTCTGTATGTCTGTCTGTATGTCTGTCTGTATGTCTGTCTGTATGTCTGTCTGTATGTCTGTCTGTATGTCTGTCTGTATGTCTGTCTGTATGTCTGTCTGTATGTCTGTCTGTATGTCTGTATGTCTGTCTGTATGTCTGTCTGTATGTCTGTCTGTATGTCTGTCTGTATGTCTGTCTGTATGTCTGTCTGTATGTCTGTCTGTATGTCTGTCTGTATGTCTGTCTGTCTGTATGTCTGTCTGTATGTCTGTCTGTCTGTCTGTATGTCTGTCTGTATGTCTGTCTGTATGTCTGTCTGTATGTCTGTCTGTATGTCTGTCTGTATGTCTGTCTGTATGTCTGTCTGTATGTCTGTCTGTATGTCTGTCTGTATGTCTGTCTGTATGTCTGTCTGTATGTCTGTCTGTATGTCTGTCTGTATGTCTGTCTGTATGTCTGTCTGTATGTCTGTCTGTATGTCTGTCTGTATGTCTGTCTGTATGTCTGTCTGTATGTCTGTCTGTCTGTATGTCTGTCTGTCTGTATGTCTGTCTGTATGTCTGTCTGTATGTCTGTCTGTATGTCTGTCTGTATGTCTGTCTGTATGTCTGTCTGTATGTCTGTCTGTATGTCTGTCTGTATGTCTGTCTGTATGTCTGTCTGTATGTCTGTCTGTATGTCTGTCTGTATGTCTGTCTGTATGTCTGTCTGTATGTCTGTCTGTATGTCTGTCTGTATGTCTGTCTGTATGTCTGTCTGTATGTCTGTCTGTATGTCTGTCTGTATGTCTGTCTGTATGTCTGTCTGTATGTCTGTCTGTCTGTATGTCTGTCTGTATGTCTGTCTGTATGTCTGTCTGTATGTCTGTCTGTATGTCTGTCTGTATGTCTGTCTGTATGTCTGTCTGTATGTCTGTCTGTATGTCTGTCTGTATGTCTGTCTGTATGTCTGTCTGTATGTCTGTCTGTATGTCTGTCTGTATGTCTGTCTGTATGTCTGTCTGTATGTCTGTCTGTATGTCTGTCTGTATGTCTGTCTGTATGTCTGTCTGTATGTCTGTCTGTATGTCTGTCTGTATGTCTGTCTGTATGTCTGTCTGTATGTCTGTCTGTATGTCTGTCTGTATGTCTGTCTTTATGTCTGTCTGTATGTCTGTCTGTATGTCTGTCTGTATGTCTGTCTGTATGTCTGTCTGTCTGTATGTCTGTCTGGATGTCTGTCTGTATGTCTGTATGTCTGTATGTCTGTATGTCTGTCTGTATGTCTGTCTGTCTGTATGTCTGTCTGTCTGTATGTCTGTCTGTATGTCTATCTGTCTGTCTGTAACGACCAACGCGCATAACTCAAAAACCGCTTGCCCGATTTGAATGAAATTTGGTACCTAGGCTTGGTTTTCGGTCGAGATGGTCCCATTTAAAAATGAACAAAATCCACCGAATGCAAGTCAAATAAAAGGGTGAAAGTAGATTTCAAAAATTAGAGTTTAAGTAAAAATATGGCGTGTGTGATATCAAACAAAAGGTAATTAAGTATGGAGTTAAACAAACTACATTTTAGTTTCTTGAAAAGCAAAATGGTGGGGGTAGATTTCAAAAATTAGAGTTTAAGTCAAAACATGGCTTGTGTGGTATCAAACGAAAGGTAATATATTTCAGTTTTTAGTTATATTAGCTCACACGCACACTATAACTATAGTACCTAGTGTGAGCTTAGGTGCCCATAGATTGACAGAGTATTTTTCTTTATGGGATTTTTGCTAGGTTATGCATGATGGTTTACCCATAGTAACATAGCACAATGGATAAAGTTAATACTACTACTATGTCGGTTTAGAACGTTTTTCTACGTTGTCCGACGCCTATTCTCCACCTCCTTCGATCCTGACAATCATCTTCTGTCAGATTCTTTTGACTCATTGATCTTTGGATTGACTGTTGCCATTCTAGTTTAGGACGTCCTCTTTTTCTGCGCCCTACTGGTTGCCACTCTAGGACCTGTTTTGGTAACCTTTCGTCGTTCATCCGTTGTACATGGCCGTACCATATCAATTGCCTTTTAGTGATGTCATCCGTTATGCTTTCCTCGATTCCCATTCTTTCTTTTATGATCTCATTTCTTATGTGATCTAATCTAGATATTCTCATTGATCTTCTTATTGCATCCATTTCGACATTTTCCATTTTTGTTGTGTATTTTTTTGTTACGCGACAAGTCTCCATTCCATACAACAGCGTGCTTTTTACCATTGTTTCATATATGTTAAATTTTACATTCTTTCTTATCTCTCTGCTCCATAAAATCCTGTTAAGACATCCAATAACCTTTTTTGCTTTTACTATTTTTTTTTCCAATTCTTTACAGTCTGTTCCTGTCTTATCAATTGTGACACCCAAGTATACATACTCATTGCATGGAGATATTGTTTGTCCATTATCTAGTTCTAACTCACTGGATTCGTTTCCAGTACATGCTTGCTCGTCCGACGTTTCAATCTGAACGCACCCCCGGTATAACAACAAACACAATAAGGTGCTGACTGTGACGTAGCACTAGGGTCACTGCATCCTGGAAGCCTGGCGTCACCCAGGGGTAGCTCAAATTTCCATAGACGTTCGTGAAAAATACTCATTTTTATACAGTCTGAGAGAAAAAAATGTTTTAATAAAACTTAAAAAGAACTCGTTTTTATACAGCTTAAGAAATAAAAAATATGTTCCTTGAGTTTTTGGGTTATGAATATTTATTGTAGGTATATTTATTGTTAAAAATAATTTTCTTTTAATATATTAATATTATTATTATTTATATATATTATTATATTACTATATTATTATTATTATATTAAACTTAATATTAATACATTTGTATGTTAAATGTTTATTAATACTATATAATATATCAAGGGACAAAATGAAACTTTAATCACAAGGTTTATACGCTATTTTTTGCATAATTTAATTTATTTTTCAAGTTTTTTTTTATTTTTTCGGTGTTTTTAGGTTTTGTGGTTTTTTTTTAGTCACTTTTTATCCCGATTTTTACATTTTATCAAAAGACAAAAAAAAGCCCAAAAACAGTTCGAGTTTTAGTAAGGTTCGGCTTTAATTACTTATAATTTTATAGTACATTTCATATGAATATCTTAATTTTGATTAAATTAAATTTTGTTCGAAAGCATAAACTTCGAAAATTATTTTCTTCAAACCGAACATTGTTCGAAAACATTTTCTTCTAACAAAAGATTGTTCGAAAACGTTTTCTTCGAAAGGCAAATTGTTCGAAAACGTTTTCTTCAAACAGAAATTTTTCGAAATTATTTTCTTCGAACGGAAATTTGTTCGAAAATATTTTTTTTTAATGGAAACTTGTTCAAAAACATTTCTTTTCTTTTTCGAAAAAAAATTTTTAGACGTGGCTTGCCAAACTTAACACAAATCATATAGTTCGACTAATGGGGTCTTTTTCTAACAATTTTTGGAAACAAAAACTTTCCGGACTTCTTTCCCGGGATCCTAGAGGGTGTGAAACCAAACCGAACCAACGAAAAATGATTTCCCTAAATTAGCTTTTCGGTCCTCATTTTGGAAGGTTGAAATCGGTGTTACTCTACCCTTTCTTAATTGACCACATCAGGGGGTATCTGGACCGGTTCGGATACGTTTGCGATCAATTGACAAAGTTTAGGAAAATACCAATTTCGACCTTCCAAAAGGAAGAAAGTAGACAAATTTTCAGGCCGTTTACGATCCCGCGAAAGAAGTCAGGGTTTTTTTGAAAAAATATGTTAGAAAACCCTTTGTCAAAATATATGAATTGTGTTAGGTTTGGAAATCCAGGTCTAGAGCGCCTTTTTTCGAAAAGCTTGCTTTCGAAGTAAATATTTTCTATTCGAAAAAAATGTTTTTGAACAACTATTGCTTACGAACAAATATCCGTTCGAAAACAAATTTCCGTTCAAAGAAATGGTGCTCGAACAAATTTCCGTTTGAAAAAAATGTTTTCGAACAAATTTCCGTTTGAAAAATTGTTTTCGCACAAATTTCCGAAGGAAGAAAATTTTTTCGGACAATTTTTCGTTCGAAGAAATAGTTTTCGAACAAATTTCCGTTTAAAAAAAATGTTTTTGAACAAATTTCCATTAGAAGAAATTGTTTTCATAAAAATTTCCGGTCGAAGAAAATGTTTTCGAACAAAGTTCTGCGACTCGTCGTGTTGCATAAAAAATTTATTAAATGATACAAAACCAACATAATAGTTTTCTATATTTTAGAATTTATATAAAACATGCAAACTATATTTTTGGTTTCTTGCGCTGTGTGGGTCCTAACACATGGTCCTAATAAATATTGAAATCATAAAAAACTTAGTTTTTTTAGGTTTGTTTATTTGGACTGTCAAATTTATATACCGGGAGTAATGGACAGTTCTTTACGTAACATTTGTAAACCATTTAATTTTTTTTAACATAAAAAAAGCTGCGCACCTGACAGTGTCAGATTTGCATTTTTCGTAAATGAGGTTATGTTTGGCGTCGCTACCCCTGGAGACGCCAGGCTTCCAGGATACAGTGACCCTACGTAGCACGGCACCCCGACACAAAATAGGCTTCTCGAACGTCTAATCTAATCGTGTCATTGACTGAACTTACACATTATTATCCGATTATTTACCATCTCTTTTTAAATTAATGTATTAGTAAGGGCGCTTAATACTCTTAAACAATCATGATATCAATAAACAAACAGTGGTCTAGTCGTTATATTTACTAAACTCACACATTGTCATCCAGCTACTTACCCTCTCTTTTTAACTCAAATTAGTGGGATGGAATCTAAAACAGTCTTGGGATTAGTTTGCAAATAGAGGTATTTATAAGATGTCATTCTGACAATCAATGACAATCGACATTCTTCCGTCAGCACACAGTGGGCTCGCGGACCTGATTTTTCGCCAAAAAGGGTTAAATTAAATACATACTAAAACTTCTGAACAACTTTACTAAAAAAGAGTAGATAGTCAAGCCTCAAACCATCAGTATAATTCAATGCCGGTAGGGTTATTTTCCCTCGGAGTAGTTGTTTCTGGTGGTTTCACACAACTTATGCTCTACACGGAGCTATCGCCTACATTCACCTGAGGATGGCCCAAAAGGTCGAAACCGGTCCGGTCGTGGATTGGCATGGAACATTTGTTCCTGACTATCAGGACGTGTTCCAGACGGGGATCACTTGTATCCTCGTGATCGACGTTGGAGAAAGTGAAAACCAAACAGTTTTAACAAGTTCCCAGCGAAAGCCTCAAACCATCAGTATAATTCAATGCCGGTAGGGGTATTTTCCCTCGGAGTAGTTGTTTCTGGTGGTTTCACACAACTTATGCTCTACACGGAGCTATCGCCTACATTCAGCTGAGGATGGCCCAAAAGGTCGAAACCGGTCCGGTCGTGGATTGGCATGGAACATTTGTTCCTGACTATCAGGACGTGTTCCAGACGGGGATCACTTGTATCCTCGTGATCGACGTTGGAGAAAGTGAAAACCAAACAGTTTTAACAAGTTCCCAACGAAAGCCTTTAATAAATTTGTTTACAAGATGGCGAAGATATTTCAAGTTTTAGAGAAACATAATTTTTAGTAGTAGCTTAATATTTTAAAAACCCCTGTCCTTGTAGATATTTTGAATTTTAATACAATAGACAATAGACAATAGACAACTTTATTAATCTTTTCAGCTACAATAATGTAGATAAGATACGTCAAATACAAAAAATATAACATTAAGTGTAAATAATAATAGTGTAAATATTTAAAAAAATAAAAACGAAAACACATTTACAAGATTTGTATATATATGTATATAAATATTGAGAACAAAAATTTACCTTCTGCCCAACATGTAGTTTTCAAATTCAATTAAACTATAAAAAGTTTCTTTTAATAAAAGATTTTTGATTTCTTTTTTGAATCTTGGCAGCGACGTAGTTTGTTTGATTTTGTTTGGCAACAAGTTAAAGAATTTGCATCCAAGATAATGAGTACTTTTTTTATATACTCATGGTTGTGTTTATGGATGATGAAGTGGTTACGACTTCTAGTTGGATAGTTGTGATAAGAACCATTTAATGTAAAAATATTTTGGTGTTGAAAAATTAAAATGAGTAGTTTATATACGTAAATACTTGTTATTGTCATAATTTTATTATCCTTAAATGCAGAGCGACAAGTACCGTTGTAAGGTATATTGAAAATTAATCTTATAAGTCTCTTTTGACCTACCAATACTCTTTCCACATCCTGAGCACTACCCCATACTGAAACACCATAGGCTAGAGCCGAGTATGCATTAGCATAATACACAGTAATGAGATTTTTTATACTGAGAGAGTTTTTAAGTGACTTGATCATGAAGTAGCATGTATTAAGTTTTGAGCATACACTACTTATGTGTAAACTCCACTCAAAATGAGTATCGACAATGGTTCCCAAAAATTTTGAGCTATCGCTAACTGGCAAAGGGATGTCATTAAAGATTATATTGAGGTCGGTAGGTTTACGGGACTTTGTTTTAAATTCCATAAAGACAGTTTTAGAGACATTTATAATCAGATTGTTTTGCTTGCACCAGTTCGAAAATTCATTTAGGGTTAAGTTGATTTTTTCATGAAGAAAATTTGTGTCTTTTGCGGATACAACGATGGACGTATCATCGGCGAACATAAACACAAGTCCCCACGTGATATATTCGGGAAGATCGTTAATAAACAGCAAAAATATTAAAGGTGCAAGCACACTGCCTTGGGGCGTGCCTATGTTTGATTCTGTAGATTCTGAATATGTGCTTCCTATTTTGATTTTAAATTTTCTATCTGTAAGAAAAGATTTAATGCAGTTATTAAGGGGGTTTTGGATACCTAGTTTTTCGAGTTTTTTATATACAAAGATAGGGTCTATGGTATCAAAAGCACGGGTTAGATCAAACAATAGTGCAACAACTCTATCGCCTTGGTCTAGTTTGTTGTAGATCTGTTGAACAAAGTCAATGCTGGCTGTTTCGGTAGAGTGCAGTTCTCTGAAACCGTGTTGGCTTGGAGTTAAGATCTGATATTTTTTAAGAAATTGATTTATTTGGTTGCATAGAACTTTTTCAAAGACCTTAGAGAAACTGTTCAACAAAGAAATGGGACGATAGTTCTCCACCGACAAAGGGTTGCCCTTTTTATAGATAGGTAAGATATTAGCTTCTTTTAGGTGAGAAGGGTAGGTACCTTCAGATATAGATAGATTTATCAGAAAAGTAAGGCAAGTTATCATTTTTAAAGAAGCATTTTTCAGTAGGGATATGGGTATTTCATCGGGTCCTGCCGATTTTTTGTTTGGCAAGCATTTCAGTGCGAGTTTAACATCATGTGTAGTAACTTCGGTAAAAGTAAATGATTTGTGATTTTTCTTAGTCGTTGTGCAATCAGCGGACAAGCTGCCCTGGAAATGAGATTGGAGCTTGTCAGCAACAACAGAGGACAAATAACTGCTAAAATTGTTAGCGATCTCCATAGTATCAGTTATAATTACATTATTGCTATCCCGGATTTGATCTATAGAGTGTGATGTTTTAGATTTTTTTCCACTTAGATTATTAATAATACTCCATGTAGTTTTTATTTTATTTTTTGAGTTATTAATTTTTTCGTTGAAGTATTTTTCTTTTTCATTTTTTATTTTAAGGTCAATTTCTTTTTTCCGCCTTTTGTAAAGAATTTTAAGTTGTGAATTACCAGTGCGTTTTTGTAGCCAGTGTAGATTTTTTAGTTCCTCCATTTCCTTTAGCAGATTGTTGGAAAGTATAATTTTTTTATTTTGAGAGGGCTTTTTGTTATTTAAGTTTTTAACTGGGCAACTTACTTGAAAACTCCAGATAACGCTTTCGAAGAAATGCTAAAAATTTTTGTTTATGTCAGTATTTGTAAATTCAATAGTTTGTTGATCAAACCAAAATAAAAATTATTTATAGTGCTACTATTAACAACCCTAATTTGTCTCATGCTCCCTTCAAGGGACGAGTCGACTATGGAGGATATATTGTTTTTAGAGTTATGCTGAACAATTTGACAAAAATGGTCGGAAAAACCTGCGTCAAAGTTTTTATAACTAAAAGACTCAGGGTGTGATGTAATGACATAGTCAATGCCAGAGGTACTGGTAGTAATATTCTTGTTGGTAAAAATTCTTGTCGCATCATGCACCAAAGAGGTTAATGCCAACGAATCTAAAATGTCGCTTAATATTTTAAAATATTTTTTGTCTTTACTGCCGGGCAGGCGGTCTATATTTAAGTCAGCACACACTAAAATATTGGAAAATTCATTAAGAATATTATTCAAGAGGTCCGAGAAAATGTCCAAAAATGTTTCATATTCAGTAGATGTTCCAGGTCTGTATACTAAAAGTATGCAATAGTTTTCAAATTTAATTGCAGAGCATTCAATAAGTGTTTCCACAGAGTAGTCACAAATTTTTTTTAAAACTGAGCACTTATTAACAACTTCTTTTTTCGCGAAGATAACCGTACCTCCGTGTTGATTTTGGGTCCTGCTAAAGTCACAGATTTTTTCGTAACCACTGGGTGTAAAAAAGTTCAAAGTATCGCTGGTCAACCAGTGCTCAGAGAGGCACAGAAAAGTTGGATTATACTTTTCATTATTGGGCTTGAAATAACGCAACTTTTTTCTAATTTAACCAAACTTGAATCTCTTACAGTTTTCGAAATCCTCATGTAGTTACTTCTAGCTGGGACATTCTGTATAATGAGATAGCATGAAACATTTTCCGCAAATTGTTGTCGTGGCGACGAGGGATGTCTTTTATATTTTGCATATAGGAACATAGAGGGCGACACTGATCGAATGTCGCTATTAAAACTTAACGTCAATCTTTACCTAACTCAAATTTAAAACGTCAGTCCGATACATATACTTTTAAAGCTAAGTTAACAAATTAGTCGAAAAATAAAATTAAACCGACAATATATTCGGGCTATAATTTTTTACAACTTTCAAAGGAAATTATCTCAACAGCACCATATCAGTCGACAGTTTCTCGTTGGTATGAAGAACGTGGACGGATTAGTCTTAGCGACGATCCAAGGCCAGGTGCACCAAAGACAGCTGTCACCCAGGAAAGCATCGATGCTGTGCGCATGTTCATCATGGAAGATCCACATGTGACATATCGCGAAATTGATGCTTCATTGAAGATTTCAAAGACCTCAATTCAAAAAATTTTGTATAAAGAATTAGGGGTAAGAAAATTAGTTTCCCTCTGGGTACCGCATCTGTTAACCGATTAACAGAAAGAAGCTAGAGTCAGTTGTTCTCTCCAGAACGCTTTGAGGCAGGAAACTCTAAACACGTGTACAGCATTGTCAGTGGTGATAATTCGTTAATTTACTCATATGAACCCGAAAATAAACGTCAGTCGTCTGTTTGGTTGTTCCAACATGAAGAAAAGCCAACAAAAGTTATCCGTTCTCGAGGTGTATCCAAAAAGATGGTCGCGACATATGTCTTAAAAGCAGGTTAACAGGAAGCAACAATTACTCTGGAAGATTAAAGCACTGTTACTGCCGATTGGACCATTTGTTTACCGAAACTCATCGATGAGCCCCAAAAAACAAACCCAAGACAATGCAAGTTCGCACAAAGCACAAAAAACCATTGACTTTTTAACCCAACAAAACGTCGAATTGTTGGACCAGCCTCCATACCCAAGTCCCCAATGATTTCCATACTTTTCCGAAAATCAAAAATGGACTGCGTGCTCAAAGATTTCAGTCGCTAGAGGAAGCAGTCGGCGCCTTCAATGATGCAATTTTGACAGCACCAATAAACGAGTGGAATTACTGCTTTGACAACTGGTTTGGGCGCATACAAAAGTGCATTAATTTTTGTGGAAAATACTTCAAGAAACAATCTACTGTTTTATTCCAGCTACTACTATGTCGGTTTAGAACGTTTCTCTACGTTGCCCGACGCCTATTCTCCACCTCCTTCGATCCTGACAATCATCCTCTGTCCGATTTTTTTGACTCATTGATCTTTGGATTGACTGTTGCCATTCTAGTTTAGGACGCCCTCTTTTTCTGCGCCCTATTGGTTGCCATTCTAGGACCTGCTTTGGTAATCTTTCGTCGTTCATCCGTTGTACATGGCCGTACCATATCAGTTGCCTTCTGGTGATGTCATCCGTTATGCTTCCCTCGATTCCTATTCTTTCTTTTATGATCTCATTTCTTATGTGATCTATTCTAGCTATTCTCATTGATCTTCTTATTGCATCCATTTCGACACTTTCCATTTTTGTTTTGTATTTTTCTGTTACGCAATTAGTCTCTATTCCATACAACAGCGTGCTTTTGACCATTGTTTCATATATGTTAAATTTTACATTCTTTTTTATCTCTCTGCTCCATAAAATACTGTTAAGACATCCAATAACTTTTTTTGCTTTTACTATTCTGTTTTCCAATTCTTTACAGTCTGTACCTGTCTTATCACATGTGACACCCAAGTATACATACTCATTGCATGGAGATATTGTTTGTCCATTTTCTAGTACCAACTCACCCAGCTATATATGCAAAACTTAAAAGACAACCCTCGTACCGGACAAAATCCAAGTCCAACCCAACAAACATTTAAAGTTGTCACGACGAAACCCCAACTAGAAAGAATTTCTCAAAGGTAACCGCAACGTATTCCCGCTACGTCTCAGTATAACATACAGCGACGTGTTAATTCCCTAAGTGGGGAACCAATTTCTGGTTATGACTACTAGGCCAAGTGTTTAAAGTCAGTGTAGTAACAACTACACTACTACGTCGCAGCCAGGTATCTACTACGTCGTAGAGGCTGTTTTTTTCCGTAATGGCATAAAAGAAGCGATGTAGTTTCAAATAAAATAATCGTTTCTTTTTGGTAGAATTATTATAATACAATATGGAACACAACAGTAAACAAACACGCTAAGTTTTTTAGTGTGCGAGATACCTGTGTTGAGAATCTATATACAATGTGTATTATAAATAATATATCATGTTTAAAAGCAAAAAAAGTGTACCATCACCTGTGAAACTTGTTTTAAAAATTAGCGAAAAGCCCAAACAAAATCAAGAAAAAATGGATAATGCCGAATTATTTCAGGATAGCCATGCTAGAACACAAAATGAAGAAGTTTTATATAGCGAATGGAAAAAATCCCAAAACGAAAAAAATTCACTTAGTGTACAAGTGGATTATTTCCGAAGTCAACTGGAAAGTATGCAAAGAAAATTTGCAGATTTAGAGACAAAAGTCACTAAAAAAGAAGAGTCTGACATGGACTACATTACTGATGAGGACGATCTGGCAAGAGAAACTGAGTGGATCAGACAAAAAGGAAAAGGTTGGAAAAAACGTCGAATGGATACTTCACTCTCACCACCACAACAAAGCTCGGGCACTGGAGAGCCCTCCAATAAAATACAAAATGACGAACCCCCAACTAAGGTTAAAAAAGCTCCATTACCTCCACCGATTATGGTAAATGGCGTAAATAATTTTAATGATATTTATGAAAAGTTAAATATCATACAAGGAGTTAAAATAAAAGTTTTAAATAACGAAAATATTAAAATAAATGTACAAGACGCAGACAGCTATCGGCTGGTTACTAAAATGCTTAATGAAATAAAGCATCAATGGCACTCATACGAAAACAAACAAATAAGGCCAATTAGAGTAATAGCGAATAGGCTACACTTCTCATGTGACCCACAAAAAATTGTAGCTGATCTACAAAAAAAAGGTTTTAAGGCACTGGAGGCCAGCAACAAACTTAAATGGAGAACAAGACAACCTCTTAACATGTTTATGCTCACATTTAGCCACGATGAAGATATAAACAAAATTTTTGAAATTTCCAGTATCCTTGGGATTGAAGTGGAAATAAAAGCACTAAAAACCTCAAAGTTAGTCCCTCAATGCAAAAGATGCCAATCTTATGGACACACGCAAAAATATTGCGCTAAAGAACCACGTTGCGTAAAATGCACGGGGAAACATCTTACTGTAGAATGCCCCAAACCAAAAGAATCTGAGCCAAAATGCATCCACTGTGGAGGCAAGCATCCTGCTAACTACAGAGGATGCCTTGTTGCTAAGGAAATACAAAAATTGAAAAATAAACCTAAGAAACCGAATCTCATACCAAACGTAAGTACAAATAGACAAAACCAACAGACAAGAAACACAGTCACACAAAACTCTGTGACAAGGACATACAGCCAAGTAGCAGCAACAGCTACTATACCTGATATTAATATCAGTAGTCAAAATACTATGGAACAAACACTACAATTAATTTTGGAGAAATTGAACAAACTTGATGAGCGATTAACTAAACTAGAAAGTAGCAATAACGGAGCTACCAATATGCCTCAAAATGGTCAGTAATCTTAGAATCCTAGCTTGGAATGCCAATGGTCTCTTGCAACATCAGCAAGACTTGCAAGTTATTCTAGACATAGAAAAAATTGACGTCTGTCTTGTGTCAGAAACGCATTTCACTAACCAGTCTCACATTAAATTTAAAGGTTATAAAGTGTATCATACAACTCACCCTAGCAATACTGCACATGGGGGAAGTGCTGTAATAATTAAAGAAAATATATCACACTATGAGGAGATGGGATATAAAACCATAGAGATTCAAGCTACATTAGTAAGTGTAAAAACCAAAACATATACATTAGTCATAAGTGCTGTCTATATACCACCAAGGCACTTACTAAAGAAAAATCAATATCTTAATTTTCTCAGAAAATTAGGAAACCGTTTTATAATTGGAGGTGACTTTAATGCAAAAAATACCTACTGGGGATCTAGACTGACGAATTCTAAAGGAAAAGAACTTTTGCAAGCTATTAGTGAATATCAATGTGAGCCGATATCAACTGGTAAGCCCACATACTATCCAACAGATCCAGGAAAAATTCCAGATCTAATTGATTTTTTTATAGTAAAAAATATATCTTTAAGTTTTGTAGATATAGAAGAAAGTTTTGATTTACACTCAGATCATTCACCTATTATTCTAACCCTTAGTAAAAACATAATAAAGAAAGAAGCAAATATCTCACTAGTTAATAAACTGACTGACTGGATTAGTTTTAAACAAAGTCTGTCAGAAAAAATAAACCTATCAGTACCATTGCAAACGCCAGAACAAATCGATAAAGAAGTTGATTATTTTGTTACAAATATTCAACAAGCAGCTTGGGAAAACAGTCCAAAACCAAAGAGAATTTTTAAGGGAAAAAACTATCCAAAGGAAATTAGAGACCTTATATTGGAAAAAAGGAAACTAAGAAGAAAGTGGCAACAAAGCCGTGATCCTCGGGACAAAACAAATCTCAACAACATGACGCAGCGCATTAGGCGAGAAATTCTAGTAATAAAAAATGAATCTATTAACCATTTTCTTAATGAACTTACAGATGATAAAAATACCGACTATTCCCTTTGGAAAGTAACCAAAGATTTTAAAAGACCAATTATCCAAATTCCACCCATACGAAAATCTAACAACCAGTGGGCAAGGAGTAACGAAGAAAAAGCAGATATTTTTGCAAGTCATTTAGAAAAAACATTTCAGCCCCACGAAGCACCAGATGAACACTTTCATTTAAATGAACCCCATCAAATCGAGGACCATATTAAGCTTACATCACCAAAAGAAATATTAACAGAAATCAAAAATATTAATTCGAAAAAAGCCCCAGGGTATGATCTTATTAACGGGGTAGTCATAAAACAACTCCCCAGAAAAGCTATCGTAAAACTATGCAACCTAATTAATGCGTCTTTTAGGCTTAGGTATGTACCTAAACTGTGGAAAGTTGCAGAAGTTATCATGATTCCAAAACCGGGAAAACCACTTCATGACGTGTCATCTTACAGGCCAATATTATTGCTGCCAATTATATCCAAGCTCTATGAAAAATTATTGCTTAAAAGAATAAAACCCATCATAGAAAGACAAGAAATTATTCCATCTCATCAATTTGGTTTTCGAGACAAGCATTCCACGATAGATCAAGTACACAGAATTACTAATATAATAGAAAAAGCACTAGAAGAGGGAAAAGTATGTTCTGCAGTTTTTCTAGATGTAGCACAAGCATTTGACAAAGTGTGGCATGAAGGCCTTAATTTTAAACTAAAAAGGTTTCTGCCAAAACAGTATTCGGATATTTTGGAATCATACATATCTGATAGACATTTTAGAGTAAAACAGGAAGACTCATACTCAAATTTAAGAGAAATTCAAGCAGGCGTGCTCCAGGGTAGCGTACTAGGCCCTTATCTATACTTATTATTCACTTGTGATATCCCAAAGCCAGAAAATTGTCACTAAGCAACATTTGCCGATGATACTGGTTTATTGACGGTAGAAAAATCTATTGAAAAATGCATAGAGAAACTTCAGCATGCAGTCACCCAAATTCACAAATGGACCACAAAGTGGCGAATAAAATTAAATGAAACCAAATCAATTCATGTTGATTTTACAAACAAAAATATAAATCACATACAAATAACAATTAACAACATTCCAGTACCATATTCGAATCAGGCAAAATATCTAGGTATGACACTTGATGCCAAATTGCGCTGGAAAGCACATGTTAAGAAAAAAAAAAGAAGAACTTGAGATAAGGTATAGAAAAATGAACTGGCTAATTGGAAGGAAGTCCAATTTAACAATTCATAATAAGTTACTGCTTTATAGACAAATACTGAAACCAGTATGGACATATGGTATTCAACTATGGGGTTGTGCTAAAGAGAGTAACATTCTAGTTGTACAGAGATTTCAAAATAAAGTATTAAGAAACATTGTGAATGCACCTTGGTACGTTCGAAATAGTGCCCTTCATCGAGATCTAAAAATCGAAACTGTAGCAGAGACTATAAAAAAGTACGCAAAAAGCCATGAAGATAGACTCCATCGGCATGTGAATGTGGAAGCAATTCAGCTTCTAGACAATACTATGCTAGTTCGACGACTAAAAAGAGTGAAGCCGTTTGAGCTAGTAAACTAAGTGAATTACACATAAAACAAAATAATGCTATAAACACAACACAATTGTGAGTTACAGACTAAACAAAGCGGGGAGAACTGTTGAGTGAACCCTAAGTTTAAATCTGACTTTTCTAGTAAATTAAGTTAAAACAAAATTGCTAATTAGTCTTACTGACTAGATTGTAATAAAAAAACACAGTGTGTTTGACAAATAAAAAAAAAGTTTTTTAGTTTGGTTATGTCTGTAATATGTACTATGTTACCTAAAATTACGAGATTTAACGAGCAGAGGTCAAAAATCAACTGCGATGCAAATTTTTGTGTGCAACATGCATTATGTTTATTGCAAAAAATAGGCGCGCCTGCAAAATTTAGCCGTTTTCTGGTAGCTGATGGAATATTTTCGTTGTGGTTTTTGAGGTTATGTTTTTATAATTGGCAGATAATTTGACCAAATGGTTTTTAATATGGATATTTGGTAAAGCTTTTATTAATTTGTGTACGAAAAACTATATCTCTGTAAAATGGGCTCCAAAACTAAAATAAGAAAAACAATTTTTCCGTCCTTCAAAAAAAAACATGGCGTACAAAAATTATTCCTTCATAGAGGGGAGAGCTACTTGAAAGTGAGCCTAAGTTACGGCTACGTATCACTTACTACCTTTGTGTCTCCATTCCCTTATAGTTCTAGATAGCACATTGAAATTTCTACCTCATCCGTTACGGGAACGTGTTACCGACATTTCTCCGCAACTAAAAAATTACTAGAGCGTGTCAGCAACCGCGCGAGTAAGCAAATCACGACGTTCAAGTTATATGGCCAATCGGACCGTCAGCAACAGACGTCACTTGTCACTGACATTTAAGGAGGATCAACAACAAAAAGTTTTAAACAAATTATTTTGTTTTACAATATTAGCAACAAACTCAGGTAAAAAAACTTTAAAAATGATAGTGATAGATTAATATTTATTACCAAAGATATAAAAAAACATATAGCTAATTTTTACGCTTTTACAATAAGGCCTAGTTTATGTTCTCATCAAGGATGTATTCATGGACTTATGGCCTCGTCTAACCTAATTGAAAAGTTATTAATTGGAATCAAAACAAATAATTTTAACTATAAAATTTGAGGTATTTATCACATTGTTTTTTTTAAATTTTAGATCACTGCTTGTCGTAACCAGAAATGCTAAAGAAGTATTGCAATTGAACTAACTGTATGAGTTATGACTAGCTGCTAAAGGACAATGAGGTCTCCTTATCACCATTGGGTACATGATTGGGACTGCAATGATTGCCCAACCACCATGTATTCCTATAAATAGATCACCACACAACATGTGTATTAAGCAATGCCTTTATGATATCAACAATGAAAACAATCATTCATTGCCCTACTGAACTTACTTAACCAAGGATTTGCTGAGATGGTTCAGACAAATTTTAAGTTGACTTCTTCCCTGTTTGATTTCAGGTCAGCCTTTGTCATTATCAATATATTTAGTATGGCTTTTAATGTTTTAATCAATTATTGTAATAAGTTATTTTAAATGAAATAAATAAAAGTTGTTTATGTAGTTTTTTATTTATAAAATTATCTAGAGAAGGCAGTGAGGCCCGGTTTCCACCTATGTGTGCCCACCCTGTTTCAAAAAATGTTTCACACAACGGGACATAGATTGACTCTTTTAAATGCAAGGTCACCTAATGAGATTTTTTAAGCATTGTGAGCACACATAGGTGGAAACTGAGTTTTAAACGTGGTGGGGGGTTGTTTTTGAACCTACCTATGTAGTTATAAGACCTTATTTTTTTGCTCAGGTGTGTAATACCACATGTGTCTTGTATTTTTTATGTAATTCTCGGGAAAAAGGGAGGAACATGCCACCCCCCCCCCCTCTGGGACCTCCACTGACATGACCATTAAATAAAACAAAAGACATCAGTTTATTGGATGTACAGGGATATTGTATTCTAAAGTGGTGGCAGGCCCTAGTGGACCTCGATGCACCACGACCACATGTGGGTCTCTACTGACTACAACAAAAAATGATTTAGGATTAACGCATTGCCACATGTACAGGGGTATTCTTTATGAATGTAACCCCCTCACTATCTTGTGGGGATAGTGGATCTTGTGGGATAGTGGATCTCATGGGGATAGTGGGGGGTTACATTTATAATGGATGCCTGACACAGCTCAATGTGTAAGGAAAAAACTTATGTTCTTTATTTTAATTTCAGAGTAGGTAGGTAGTACTAATAATAACATTTTGTCAAATTAAATTCAAACACTTTTTTGTTCTTTAGTTCAAACTAGGCCAGAGGTTTCTGTAAAAGTTCTCGGATTATCCTGTATACCCATCTTCCCAAAATCTGCTGTATTCACATTTGTAGAGGTTTCCTCGTCTTTGAAAATGTGGATCCTGTAACAAAAAAAGGAAATTTTTATACATGGGGCGTCTGCGATGTGTTTGAAGATATAGTATTTAAAATATTTGCCTACAGATATCATTATTCTAAATAATGAAAGCCAATAAAAAGGGCGTATTCCCCATGGTTCATATATCTCTCCCTTACCTATTTTCCTTTGGTTTACGTGCCTTCACCATTTCTCTATGTAGATTGTACTTGATTGCAGATTATTTGCACTGTAATAAACTTGAAGGCTTCGTTGTTTTGTGGCATCATTCATCAAAAAGCCATTTTAACAGAAGCACAGATTAGGTTGGATAAGATTAGTAAAAAACAGAAGACCAAAGCCATTTTTTATTTGTTTATAAATTAAAACACTTTTTAAGGTCTGCCTATTATACTGACCCGAATTTTACTGACTTGGATATTACTAACCAACGATTTTTTATACTATTTCACGTCAGACTAAATTGCATAGGGTCGAAACAAATCATAACTAATAAATAAAAGCTTCTACCACTGTCATACAGTTACCTATTTATCTATTATTTAGTTACAGCTCAGGTTTATAGCAAAAATACCTTTAATTCTTAGATTCTACACCAACTACTACCACCTTCGCCTAGCTTCTATTACAAAAAAACCAACTACTACCACCTTCGCTTAGATTCTACCCCTAAAAACCAACTACTACCATCTTTGCTTAGCTTCTAACAC
Source organism: Aspidapion aeneum (assembly GCA_963576565.1). Classification (NCBI taxonomy): domain Eukaryota; kingdom Metazoa; phylum Arthropoda; class Insecta; order Coleoptera; family Brentidae; genus Aspidapion; species Aspidapion aeneum. The sequence continues at coordinate 148,281,924 of OY755038.1, forward strand.
CAACTTCTCCTAGCTTCCACTACAAAAAAATCAAGTACTTCCACCTTCCCTTAGGTTCTACTACGGTAGGTGGTAGTAGTTGATTTTTTGATGGTAGAAGCTAAGCCTAAGCGAGGGTGGTAGAAGCTAAGTGAAGGTGGTTTTGGGGTTTTGGTTAAATGATAGGTCAGTAGAGCTGTTTAGAAGTGGTACTTCACTAACACCTGTTAACTTAAAAGTTAATATTTGTTTTTACCACAAACTAGGCGGTTTTTTATCGAAAATACATTGGCCGTTAAAATGATGGTCAGTGAAATAGAAATTCCCTTTTGCTATGGCACTGTCTCTTTTCTTCTCAGTAAATTTACTCGCGCTCTCTCTTACACACACACATAAATCCATACTGTCCTCTTGCCGTCGGTTGCTGCGTTTCCATGGCGTTTCAACCAGGTTTCAACTCAGTTTGTTTGATTATTTATGATTTAATTAATTTGGCAATAACGACTCATTACGCATTATATAATATTTCATCTTTTTTTCTTTTCTAGGTAGGCAGTAGGTTAAGTTATAAATATTTACTTTTTTTCATTAAATTTTTCTCTATATGTTATTACCATAATTAGTGATGTTGGTAAATTATCCAATAAATAAATAAATAAAAGTAAATTTTAAAAAGTTTTTATAATATACCAAAACATATGGGTAAAAGTCACGGAGGTAGAGAATTTTAATTGGAGAGGATTTTCTTAGTTAAAGCTGTAGTAAATTACAGTTTTCAAATTATTGTCAGATTGTTATACTTCAAACTCATCTCCACATTTCAGAAACATTTTTAATAAAAACGTCCCTAATTTAATTTTGTTCTCTTTATACTCGAAAAATTACTTGGGGAACGCGTCCATAACTCAATAAGGATAGTTCAAATGGGCACAAAACATATTAAAATCAATTAAATTTTCCAATATTTATTTCAAACCCTAATTAGAATCAGTAAGGTTTATGAGTTCCTACATGGTTTACAATAAATTTTAAGTAAACGTTAATTTTACTTATTAAGAAAGTTGTCAGACTAGAAAGTCATCATTTGGGGAACAGATACATAAAATATTAAAATGTTTTTTATTGAAAGTGTCAGAAGGTGTGGTACTAGGTCTTTCTATCGCATCGCAACTTCGAACAGTTTGTCAACGCTGAATTGATTGTTGGTAGTAAATATTACATTAAAGCAGTAAACAAATTTTAGTTGAATATATAAGTATCGTACATCAATTCAGCATAATTTGGGGAATGTTGTTGTACAATGTGCTTAGGTTAAAACGTTATATTTTTGTCATTGTTACAATAAAAAATCAAGGCGGACAAGGTATTAACGGGACGTCTTTTGTCCCATTTTTCGAACTTGGCACAAAATTTGTAACTTTTACCAATTTATCTCACATGAATTGTTTTATTTTAAGAAGTCAACTGCAACACAAAAATGATAACGCTATTTTTTAACATATGCTTGCGTACAAGTGCATATTACGGACATCATTATTAATGAGTGGCTCACAAACGTTCTTAAACTTTCTATATGTATTTTTATGTTTTTTTTTCTGCTTTGTCCCATATTTTTGCTTCTTTTTTAACTTTAATCCCGTTTTGACCTAAATCAGATCTGGCAACCCTACCTTAAAGCCTACCAATAAAAACTAAAAATTGACCTAGACTGAACTTAACTAGGGTTGCCAAATTTAGATATTTGTTTTTCGCGACAACAGAACCAAATTTTTGGGACATCTCTCTCTCTCTGGGTCTCTAGTACACGTATTGAATTTTGAAAGATCAACTATTAGCCTGCAATGTAAATCTGTCAAAATACTGCAATAATAGTGTTATTATGGCTTTATTCCAATAAGATTAAACCGAACTCAATTCGCATGAAAACGTAGCAATGACAACCAGGGAACATTTTCGATCTATTTATATCATTAGTTGCACTTAAGTCACAACTTAAACTTCTGTTTACAAGTCGTACTTTACTAAGAATTTATTATAAACGATACTTGCTTTAATTGATTATAAATTATAACAAATTCGCAATAATTTAAGGAGCCACAAAAAGTAAGGTTAACATTATTCGCGACCAACAGGCGACTTTAAGATGTTTACGTTTTTAAAGTAGAAATAGGAAGTAGTCTCTACTTTGAAGGATTGACATAAAAACAAAATCAAAGTTTTTGTGACTTTTAGGTTGTCCTCAAAAGTAATTTTCTCTACATTATTACATCAGATATTACTATGATGACCCAAACCTATGTAGTAAAATATAAAGTTATAAGGTAGTTGTCGGATACACCCGTTTGCGACTTCAATTAAGCCCAACTTTGTAGTGGTAATTAAGTAACATATAAATGTCGGGGTGACTACGAATTAACGACTAAAAAGAAAGTAAAACTTTGGCAACGTGCTATTGTGGCAGAGCAGAATATAAGATTAGACTATCAAGAAACAATCCTATCAGGTAGTTTAAAGGGTCGTTTTTACGAAACTTCTACTTTTTCGTGATACTAAACAGTAGTCAGAACTAAAAAGTAACGAATTTTGGTTGAGATCACCACATTTCTACCATAAGAAAGTAGGAAAGCCTTTGGACCATGTAGCCGCTACTATAATTGTTAGTTGGGAATTATCTTAAAACGATGGATTTCTATAAGCCTGCCCTTAAACTTATTCATTAACCTTGTAAATAAATGGATCCATAATGGATCAATCTGATACCTTCCTAGCCCATTTGCACACTCCAAGTAAACTCCATGCTATAAAACCTTGAATACAGTTTTTTGTAAATATATCCGAAACGAAAGCCCCTACAAACAAACACACATTTTTAAGAAAAATGTGCGCTACTCCATTTAAAACTTAGCACTTTTGTAATTTTTTAACTGTCAAAAAACTGTCATAAGCATTAATGAATTTTGACCAAAATCTAATCAGCTCGTTGCAGTATCGAACACTATTTTACCTGAAAATTTTGTTAAAATCGGTTTATCGGTTTAGGAGCAATCGTGTTACGGACAGACAAACACAAACACACACACACACACAGACATCACGACGATATTGCTAGGATGGGTCAAAATACATCCAAATAACACATTTTTGGTAGAAACAAAATTTCGTTTCGGTTAGTAAGTATCTCTAACCGTTTTCAAGTGTAAACTGTAGAGATACTTACTGACGGAAACGTCGTGTTTCAATCATTGTCTACGCGTTACAAACAAACATTTTTGGAGTTATCTCAAAAAAAAAAATTTTTCGTCGAAAAAAATACTTTCTCTAGCCATTGCTGCGCGGGCTAGAAAGGTAAAAATGTATCAAATCACATCAGCCCTAATAAGTAAAGTTTAATTAGTCTTAATAAAGGCGATCGATAGAGGTACAAGGTAATGTCCTAATTATCTGACATACTCTTAAATTACGCCAATTCAACAACATCGCATTAAGACATAACGCTTGTTTGAAATCTATCTCAGGCAATGAAGTTCAATTAACCTTAGAAAATCCGTTATGCAATAAGACACAGGAACATATGCTTCCGATAATGAAGTCTAATGATCCCATTTGATACTGGATGCTGATTATTATTTTTCAGGCATCTTTTTGCGATAGTTCGTTATCTTTACAGTACCCAGGTACGGCTGTTACCTAAGCCCAGTCAAATAAGGAAAAAATTTGGAAAAAACATAAAAAATACTCTGCCAATATATGGGCCCCTAAGCTCACACTAGGTACTATAGTTATAGTGTACGTGTGAGCTTATATAACTAAAAACTGAAATATATTTTATTCAAGTCCAGACTAAATTACCTTTTGTTTGATACCACACAAGCCATGTTTTGACTTAAACTCAAATTTTTAAAATTTACCCCCACCCTTAAAAAAAGCAAAAACTAAAATGTTATTTGTTAAACTCCAGACTCAATTACCTTTCGTTTGATATCACACACGCCATATTTTCACATAAACTCTAATTTTTGAAATCTACCCCCACCCTTTTATTTGGTTTGTGTTCGGTGGATTTTGTTCATTTTTAAATGGGACCGTCTCGACCCAAGACTCAGCCTAGGTACCAAATTTCATTAAAATCGTCCAAGCGGTTTTTGAGTTATGCGCGTTGGTCGTTACAGACAGACATACAGACAGCCAGACAGACAGACATACAGACAGACAGACGGCGCAACAAAAAAGTTTCAAAATCATCTCAAACGCAAAGATATATAAAAATTTTTGAAATCGGAGCAACTTTTTTTTTCTCGAAAAAATTAGGATCACCATAGCTCACACTACTATAGTATAGTATATGTGTGAGCTAAACACACTACTATAGTATAGTATATGTGTGAGCTAAAAAACAAAAATTAAAATGTATTTTGTTTAACTTCGAACTTAATAACCTTTCGTTTGAAATCACACACGCCATATTTTTACGTAAACTCTAATTTTTGAAATCTACCCCTACCCTTTTTTTTTAAACAAAATAGTATTTTGTTTAACTCCAGACTCAATAACCTTTCGTTTGATATCACACACACCATATTTTCACATAAACTCTAATTTTTTAAGTCTACCCCCACCCTTTTATTTGGCTTCTGTTCAGTGGATTTTGTTCATTTTTAAATGGGACCATCTCGACCCAAGGCCCAGCCTAGGTACCAAATTTCATTAAAATCGGGCAAGCGGTTTTTGAGTTATGCGCGTTGGTCGTTACAGACAGACAGACATACACACAGACAGGCAGACAGACAGACAGACAGACGGCGCGACAAAAAAGTTTCAAAATCATCTGAAACGCAAAGATATATCAAAATTTTTGAAATCGGAGCAACATTTTTTTTCTCGAAAAAATTAGGATCACCATAGCTCACACTACTGTAGTATAGTATATGTGTGACCGAATACATGGATCCATGATGGACCTAATACCTTCCTAGCTCACTAGAACACTCCGAAGTGAACTTCACGCTATATCAGCCTTAAAAAGAGTTTTTGTAAATACAGTCCAACTTCGATAACTCGAAATCTTTGATAAATCGAACCAAACTGTTGGCAATGGCGCCAAGGATAAGAAATAAATGTAATTTGGCCTTAATAACTCAAACTTCGATTAGTCGAATATCTTGATAACTCGAACATTGTATGTGACGCCAACTTCGATAAGTCGAATTTTCTGGGGGAATCCCCTAATTACGAATCGTTCGAACTTGTTTGTTTGCATTGGAATGTTTTAAATTACCTTTCGTTTGATATCACACACGCCATATTTTCATATAAACTCTAATTTTTGAAATCTACCCCCACCCTTTTATTTGGTTTGTGTTCGGTGGATTTTGTTCTTTTTAAATGGGACCATCTCGACCCAAGACCCAGCCTAGGTACCAAATTTCATTAAAATCGGCCAAGCGGTTTTTGAGTTATGCGCGTTGGTCGTTACAGACAGACATACAGACAGACAGACAGAGAGACGGACAGACATACAGACAGACAGACAGACAGACAGACAGACAGACAGACGGCGCAACAAAACATTTTCAAAATCATCTGAAACGCAAAGATATATAAAATTTTTGAAATCGGAGCAACTTTTTTTTTCGAAAAAATTATGATCACCATAGCTCACACTACTATAGTATAGTATATGTGTGAGCTAAAAAATATTCTGCCAATGCTGCGAGGGCTAGGAAGTTAAAAATAGTTGCTGGCTATTCAGCCATTTGTATTAAAGTTACAGAACTTACCAATAACAATCAATTGAATTTTGAAAAATACAATATATATTTATACAATTAAGCACTGTACTAGCAAAAAAAGGGTAAATAAACAAAATTCAACATCAACACTTTTTTTTTTCTTCTTTTTGACACGATCACCATCATAGCTCACAGTACTATGTTATAGTATATATGTACGTGTGAGCACAAACTGTTATTCAAAAATTATTTTTTTCAAAAAGAACCTTATCACCTTTGTTCCATATAAAATATTGGCAGGTGTTGATATGGCAACATAATTTTGTTGTCTTCTGGTCACCAGTCATATGAGCAAGTAAAATGTTTGCAATTATAGCTGGCGGTTTATACATTTACTTACTCGCGTGCGTTACTTTACCTTATGAACTTATGAACCGAACCGAACCGCACCACTCAGAAACCTTAGCAACGCGTCAATAAGACAGTTTCAATATTTGTTTACATTTCAATTCCGTCTAATTTGACATGTTATAAATTACATTCAATTTTTTGAAAAAAAAAATTTACTCATAGGTAAAATATTGTACCTAACACATGCGCAAAGTGTCTTTACCGTCTTTACTTTCCGCACTTGTTAGGTAACTAGCTATTTACGTAGTCGCATGTAGTAAAGTGCACTTTACTACTAATTTGCGTGGGGAAAGTAGTACTTTACCGCACTCAGTACGGTAAAGTGACCAAGTTTATTTCAGCAAATTAAAATACAGATATTTTATGACTTTTTTGGAAATTTTCGAAGCTTATAGCTAAAATCTTGTAACACAATCATGCGTAAAATATCAACCGCCCTGCCTGGCTTGACAGAACGAAGCGAAGCGCGTTCGATCAACTGCCATCGCATGCGGTAATGTATCGCTTTCCGCACTTGTTAGGTAAATAACTATTACACATTGTTATATTACATTAAAAAAATCTAGTAACGTTAATGTAGTTTTACAAACCAAAAGCTACCTAATTTAAGTTCGAGTTTAGGTCTACCTAATACTAGGTACCGTGTTTAATACTTACGAAATATTTGAGTAAAATTTATGTCAGATTAGTATAATTTGTGTTTGCTGCATATGAACCTTAATCACCCTAGAAGGATGTTTTTCTGGCAATATAAAATGTTTTGAGGTTTGTACAAATTCAGAAACTGTTTGTTATTAATAAATCTGTCCGTTAATTTCACTGAAAGCAATTTTTATATTTACATATCACCAATTTTTATTTTTCTTTAGAAGTTTTACAATTAGGTTGAATTCAGATCTTTTTAAACTGAACGGTCCAGATCCCAAAAGGGTACCTAACTGGACCACAAAGAATCTTTTACCTGTTTCTTGAAAATATTTGTCTCCCGCCATATGAACTGGTCCAAATTTTGATTTGAGAGGAATAAGGACTTAATCGCGATTAAGCGATTATTTCTTACGTTGCATGTAGGAGTCTTACTTGGGGTACTTGTGATGTATTAATTTTGTGTTAACTTAAAAGTGGGTTAAAAATGTTTAATTCTTTGCACTCCCTTTCCTCCTGACTCTGCTAAAAAAACACAGAATCAAACGTTGGAACAAGCTAAATCAAGAGCTTAATACCTACGTATGATGTCTAAAAGTAGTACCTAAGTATACCTACTCTTGTTCCCTCAATACTTATAAATAAAAATAAAATAAATCAGTGGCGGCTCGTGACAGTAAAGTTTGTGAGTTCTGCCGATAGGGTATAAAAATGCTATTTTAGCTCACACATATACTATACTATAGTAGTGTGAGCTATGGTGATCCTAATTTTTTCAAGAAAAAAAAAGTTGCTCCGATTTCAAAAATTTTTATATATCTTTGCGTTTCAGATGATTTTGAAACTTTTTTGTTGCGCCGTCTGTCTGTCTGTCTGTCTGTCTGTCTGTCTGTCTGTCTGTCTGTCTGTCTGTCTGTCTGTCTGTCTGTCTGTCTGTCTGTCTGTATGTATGTCTGTAACGACCAACGCGCATAACTCAAAAACCGCTTGGCCGATTTTAATGAAATTTGGTACCTAGGCTGGGTCTTGGGTCGACGAGATGGTCCCATTTAAAAATGAACAAAATCCACCGAACAGAAACCAAATAAAAGGGTAGGGGTAGATTTCAAAAATTAGAGTTTATGTGAAAATATGGCGTGTGTGACATCAAACGAAAGGTAATTGAGTTCGGAGTTTAACAAAATACATTTTAGTTTTTTGTTTTTTTTAAGGGTGGGGGTGGATTTCAAAAATTTGAGTTTAAGTCAAAACATGGCTTGTGTGGTATCAAACAAAAGGTAATTTAGTCTGGAGTTAAATAAAATATATTTCAGTTTTTAGTTATATTAGCTCACACGTACACTATAACTATAGTACCTAGTGTGAGCTTAGGGGCCCATATATTGGCAGAGTATTTTTACAGTCTCCAGATCACGTGTCTATTATAAAAAGTAAAAAATGTCTCTTGTAACAATCCTTTTATACGATTTTCCCCGGCTTTAATCACGCTTTTCTATTAAAATATCGGCAATGGCCGTCCGTCTTCTTTCAATTTTAGTTTTTCTTCATAAGTAAAGAGAGATAATTTTTTTACATTAATTAAATTATCCACCACATTCATTGTGACACAATTATACAAAAACAAACAACAAACACGACCATAACCTCCCGCTCATGCGTTTGGCGTCTTCTAAATAAATAAACACGCAAAACGCTGAGCCCGCCCGCCCGGAATTGTACTGGAACTGCAAGTTTTGCAGCTCTATTTTTGCCTAGATTTCGCTATCTAAGCTCAGGAGCAAGTGCAGTGCGGGGCGAAGGAAGGGGTTCCTAGCCGAGCACAGATTTCGTTAGCCGCCTAGCTACGTTGTGTTGCAATTTAGCAGCGCAATAATGCCAATAGATAGTTTAAGTTGTGCTACGTATTTTTACGTAAGCATGAGATTTGACAGTTACGCAAGCGCACTTCGCACACCGTCGTCAAGGTCACGTTAGGAGCCCACGTATTTACGTTAGCTTACGGCAGTCTGCGGGCACCTTAACGTTACCAAAGAAAAGAATTGGTTGATTGACCGATCGAAAAATCAGGCCTAGACAATAATTTCCGCTTCCAGTACAAACGATTCTTTGCCAATATATGCCTACTGTAGTTGAAAAGACAAAAAACAAAATTGTAAAATCAAAATCACACAGTGCCGAATTCCATGTTCTCTGCTATTAGTAGACTTGTTATGTTAACGTAAAAACATTCAACTTAAACTGAAATTTGGAACAAAACATAGAGCGCTTAACGTGCAGTTTTACGTAAAAATAGGATGCACAACTTAAACTATCTAATAACTTCATTTGACCAACTGTAAAATGCGGCCTTCGGCGACGGCGCGCGGCGTCATACTCAACACACATACGCGATTTGAAGGCCTACTATACCAACACCGGACCGAAAATATACTGCTATTCCAATAATTTTAGAAATAAAATATTTATATTAGAAAAATAGTAGCGGCTGAAAAATAGTCAAATAATGTAAAAATTTTAGGGGTTATGCAGCTCTGCAGCCATTATGCACTAGCCGCCCCTGAAATAAATAAAAAATACTCTGCCAATTTTGTTTGATATCACACACGCCATTTTCTACTTAAACTCTAATTTTCGAAATCGACCTTCAACCTTTTAAAAAAAAACTAACATGTATTTTGTTTAACTCGATTTAATTACCTTTCGTTTGATATCACACACACTGAAAAAAAAACACGATTTTTGACAAATGAACCGCGGATTTGGCTTATTTTTTCTTGCATCAAATTAATTACAGTTAAATTTAAAGAATGGCTTTTGTCAAAAAATTATCTATGAATTTGATGTAAATTTTTTATTCTTTTAGCCCTTTATACTTTTGGTAAAAAAGTGTGGGGTTTGCCTAAAACACCCTGAATTTAATTCTATTTCCTGTACTTAAATCAATTTTTTATGAACTTGTTACAAGGTCGTAGAATTTTGGTTCCCGAAAGGTTCGCATATTTCCAAGTAGGTCCGCGGGACAAGATCACGAAGGCGTTAGTTTGCTAGGAGCTTTTACACGGGTAGGGTGAAGCCGCTGTTCTCACGGAAAAATAAGGCTATATATTGATGGCTGGGCTTTGTTGTTTGTGCGAAAATTGAAATAGCGGTTCGACGAGCATCATGGAGTACCAAAAGCTTTTAGAAAAATCCCATTTATGGCCAAAATTTAAAGGTAAGAAACAATTCTGCATACTAATAATATAACCTCTTTAGACTAATGTTATCATTCTAACACACTAGAGTATTATTCGAGGGGGAAACAAGTCATTCTAACTTTGTTGTATATTACTGGCAATACATGTACAAATTTTGGGTCAGCTGTTACCCCCTTGGGATTCTTAAGAGTAATTTTATTTAAAAACTATTTAATGTGTGTCTAATCATTCGAAGATGAATTTTCTAAGGTCTAAATTCTTAAAAAACATATCGTTAGTTACGATTGATGCCTCTTTTATGGTCTTTAGAAAAGAAAAAACAAGATTTTTGTGGGTATATAAAAGAATTTCAGAAAATATTCCCCAAGCGTGCCCATCATGCCATTTTTAAAGCCGAAATTTGTTACGAAACCATAGGCAATCATCAATAACTAATAAAAATTTCTTAAAAAGAAAGATTCTTTTGGCTTGCAACTTTTAGCTACTGGAAAAACCATACGCATTTATTATGAAACCATAGGCAATTCATCACAAAGTAATAAAACATTCTTAAAAGAAAGATTCTTTTAATTTCCAACCTTTAGATATAACTGAAAACCATAAGAATTTAATATAAAACCATACGCAATTCATTAAAAACTAATAAATACTTTTCATTTCATTTTTAAATAATAGGTTAGTTTAGAACTTTGTCCAAAGAAAGTCAAACATTTCTTGATATGAAGTCTGATGCAGGCAATGGCAGAGCTAGAACTTGGGGGGGAGGGGGGTCAGACTAAGGTTTGCACAAAATTTAGGTATTTAAAATTACATATTTTATTTAAAAATATTAAGGCAAGGACGACTCGTGATATTTCCTGTGGAGGGGGTTTAGAGTTTAAATTTTCTAAAAAAAATGCGCAGCAAGCAAAATTTTTAAACAGCAACATATGCATTTGTACCTAAATAAAATGCACCACAGACGAAAGTGTGAAAACAACCATAGAGATTATTTAAAGAAACATGGCACGGACAAAATTTTTTCAAAATTTATATTTTTCTTTTAATGCGAAATGTATCAAATGATAAACAAAAATCTCGCGTGGGGGACTCCGACCCACTGGCTGCGCCTATGCATGCAGGTTCAATAATTTCACCTACAACAGTCCAATCATCCTGTTTACTCGTCAAATAAATGTCTGTATTTTACACTTTTTTTACAGGTTGGAGGATAAGATAATCAAATTGCAGCTTGAATTGCAGCGGTTCCGGAGAATAAAGAACAACTTTTTTCCTAAAGGTAATAATAACAAAGTTTTCCATATGGCTCCAACTAAGCTAGACATACGGTATATTTAGTTTTAGTTATTTGAGAGTTGTCGCATTTTGCTACTATATTTACAGTTTGATACACTATATGTGGACACCCCCTCTAACTCTCTTATTTTGTATCATAGAAAGACAAAACAAACAGTGAATATTTTATAAATTAAAATATAGTCGGGTTCTATCTCTTGCCGTTTTCAAGATATATCGGCGTTTAAATTTTTCAAAAATGGAACATTAAATTATATATTTTTGAAAGGGTAACTTATAGTATTTTTAGAAAGTACCTTTTTTGGAAATTTTAAAAATGTAGAATACATTATAAGAAGTCAGATGTACAAAAATTACTTATATTAATCGAAAACCTGTATGTTTTTACGTTTTCAAAATCTCTAAAAACTCTAATGTTTAAAAAATTATATACTTTTATAGGCCTTCCTGTTCCTAAGAAATCAGTCTTTGATTATTCCGTTTTTGAGATATAAAAAGGTAAAAGTAGAACACCACTGTATTACGTATATGAATTTTTGAAACGACATTTTTTTCGAGCATTTTAAAAATGTTAAATTACTTAAGATATCCCATATAGAAAATAAACAACTCAACAAACAAATAAAATTGTTGTATTAGTGAAAAATCAGTGTTTGGTAATTCATATCATTTCAAGATTTTAATATTGTCGTTCTATAATATAAATAAAACAATTAAAGGGCGTGTTTACATACAATTGATCCAACTTTATGTAGATACAACAATAAAAACAAAATAAAATTTAACTTTAACCATAGATTAAGCAAATTAGTTTATGCTTTACCTTAAGTAAAAATACGTTTTTTAAAATTTTGTTAACTTTCAATTTTTGTACCGAATTTTTTGAAAAAATTATAAAAATGTTTAGTTTAAGGAGAAGAATGAATGTATTCGTTGTTGTAGTGTTCGGGTTAATTAACCAAAATGTTTCCATACTTTTTATTAAACATTTTAATAGAAATAATTTAACCAAAATGTTTTCATACTTTTTTTTACATTTTAATAAAACTAATTTACTCAAAATATGTATTTTTTGGGACACCATTCCATACCATTTTTACCTTCCTAGCTCGCGCAGTAATAGCTAGAGAAGGTATCGTTTTCGACGAAAAAAAAATTGAGGTAACGCAGAAAATATGTCATTTGTCTTAGCAATCTCGTCGTGACGTCTGTCCGTGTGAGTGTGTATGTATGCCCACGATAGCTCCGGAACCACTGGACCAATACTTATGAGATTTTCATGAAAAATAGTGGTCGATATGGTAACGAGCTGATTAGATTTAGATTAACATGCGGAACATATTTCGTTTCTCAGATATTCATAAAAAACTGTTATTAAGACTGATATAGCATGGAGTTCACTTGAAGTGTGTTTATGCGCTAGGAAAGTATCAGATCCGTCATGAGCCCATTTCTTACTTACGTTTTTTAAAATATTTTTTTTAATTTAAGAAATAACCTTTTTTACAGGATAACCATTACGTGAATTTCACCATAGTTTAACACTCCCCTAACTCCTTTTGTATTAGAACTGCACAAAAAAGATAAAAATTAAAGTTGTTTAGTTTTTTACCAAATTTAAAAAATACTTTTTTATTTCGACGAAAATATCCTTTTGTTTTTTTACTAAATTTTTATCTAATTTCAAAAATCACTACTTACTACTACATACATTACTTTTCTTTTTAGCCGGCAACATATTATTATGGACTAACCTAGTTTATACTTAATTTATTAAAATTTTATTTAAATTTTCTTAAACTTTGTAAAAAAACTAAGCAACTTTTATATTTACACTTTCTGTGTAGTTATAATAAAAAAGGAATTAAGGGGGCTGTAGAGACATGCTGAATCATCCGGTACTAAATTAACAGAGCTTTTTACATAAGCAACCGATGACTTTGACTCAAAACTCTCTGAAATTTGGAAAAAGCTTCTGTGGTCTGAGATAAAGAAAATACATAATTTTGCATAAAAGCACATTTTTATAAAGCTATTCATATAAAAGGATTGGTTATCTTTTAAAAGTAATATTCGGCCAAACCAAAATCTTGTGGCTGTAGGACAAAATCGTTTCATTTGTTTATAACAGCTGATTCACTTTTAGCAAATTCATTGAAATGTATAAGTTATGAAACAATTGATCAATGCTTTTAGGGCAAAATCCTTATAATTTACAAAAAATGCCTTATCCAGTCACGCAACTATTTAAGCATTTCTATCAAAGAAATAAGCCGATTTTACCACAAAATTTTCGTAAGTTCATTACAAAAACCCCATCCTGGTAAATGCATTTGCCGTTAATTTAAAGATTCGTTTTTATCAGTGCACGCCATATTTTCACGTAAACTCTAATTTTTGAAAACTACCCCCACCTTTTTATTTGGCTTATGTTTGGTGGATTTTGTTCATTTTTAAGTGGGACCATCTCGACCTAAGTTATGCGCGTTGGTCGTTACAGACATACAGAGAGACAGGTATCTGATTGATTTCAAAATTCACATGCTCTCCCGCTAAAAAAAGGGGAGGGGGGCGTAGGAGAGGTAAGGCTTTAGTTTGTTCGATCTCGACCAAAATTAATTAATCCTTGCGTATAATGATCATAATAATAACGAACAGTTTTAGGGATTGACAGGAAAGACACTCTGCAATATTGATGCGCTAGCTGAAATGCATAGACAAATCTAAAAATAAATTTAGAAATTTTTTTTTTGAAAACAAGCTTTTATAAAATGGACTAAAAAGCATAAAATAATTCTTTGAGGGTTCTGATATCATAATAATAAAAGCGATGGGCGTATTTAATATTAGGTAAATGCCTTTCCATGCGCATTTGGTGGATCGTCCACAACCGATGATGGGCCGACTCTTATTTTTTAATGTGACAAAATAAATCGACACACTGCCGGTCGCGGATGATCTGCCTAATATGTAGCAGGGATAATAATGTCCATCCATATCACAAAAATGTAAGGGTAGTTTGAGTAGGGTTGGGGTGGGTTGGGTTAAATTGTCTACCGTTACATTTCTCTGCTATAATTTAATGAATTTGGATTTTCACTAAACTTCGAGGCTAAAACAAAAACGGGTAAATATCCTTACGCCCATTGTTTTTATTATTATGATATCAGAACCCTCAAAAAATTATTTTATGCTTTTTAGTCCATTTTATAAAAGCTTGTTTTCAAAAAGTTTTTTTTTCTAAATTTTTATCCTTACCCTCAACCTACCCCCCTACTTCCGTTTGTTCATATAATCATAGTGTCACCAGATCCAAGCATCGTATCTGTTTTAATTCCAAAGTTTTAAATTTACTAAAATTAAGATCATGCATCAAAATGCCAAAACAGTATTTTTCAATCCTTTCCATATTTTCCTGTGTAAAATTCGCCTAAACAAAAAAGTTATCTGAGGGCACCGCACTGCCTCGCCAAGTTCGCGCGCCGTATACCATCTTTTCTTGAACCATTTCAGGCGATATTTGACCTATCTAAGACTCTACTTCGGAATGAGCTACGAATCTCAAACTTTGCACAGTTGTAGACCTTCATAGAGTTAACAACCCCTACAAGTTCATGGAATTCCATAAAGTAGTAAAGTAGTTACGAAATTTCAAAAAACGTCGAAATTGCCACTCACTCATGTATAGATCATCAAAATTTTGGCAGACTGATAGAAATTATAACCAAACCCCTGAACAAAATCAAAAAACCCCAAAATTCTAATTTTCTCCCTCCCCTATACATGTAAAGTTATGTAAAAGAAATGCTAGAGAGCTGAGCTTTGGCTGACTAATAGGAACTGTGATAAAACTATAGGAAAAAATTTAAAAACACCAAAGTTATAATTTACATCCCTCCCCTATAACTGTAAATTTATGTAAAATTAACACTGCCCACTTCCAGAAACGCTAGAGAACTGAGCTTTAGAAGGCCGATAGTAACTACGATAAAACTATAGAAAACCATTAAAACATCCCAAAATTCTAATTCACTTCCCTCCCCTATAAATGTAAAGTTATGTAAAATTAACATTGCCCACTTCCACAAACGCTAGAGAGCTGACTTTTTTAACACTCAAAGGCACCATGATAAAACTATAGGAAAAATTTTAAAACACCAAAATTTTAATTTACTTCCCTCCCCTATAAATGTAAATTTATATAAAAGTAACATTGCCCACTTCCAGAAACGCTTGGGAGCTGAGCTTTGAAAGGCTGAAAGGACCTATGATGAAACCATAGGAAAAAATGTGAAAACCCCAAACTTAATTTGCTCCCCTCCCCTATAAATGTAAAGTTATGTAAAAGTAACATTGCCCACTTCCAGAAACGGTAGAGAGCTGAGCTTTGAAAGGCCGATAGGAACTATGATAAAACTATAAAAGAAAATTTAAAACCCCAAATTTTAATTAACTTCCCTCCCCTATAAATGTAAAGTTATGTAAAAGTAACATTCTCCACTTCCAGAAACGCTAGAGAGCTGAGCTTTGGACGACTCATGGAAACTTTGATAAAACTATAGAAAAAAATTAAAAAACCACAAAGTTTTTATTACTTCCCTCCCCTATAAATGTAAAGTTATGTAAAAGTGACATTGCCCATTTTCAGAAACGCTAGAGAGCTGAGCTTTGAAAGGCTGATAGGAACTATGGAAAACCATGGGAGAAAATTAAAAAACCTCAAAATTTTAAGTAAGGCATCGGAAAAATTTTGAACAATATATTAATATTAACCAATTCCTTTAAAAAAGAACTGAAATCATAACAAAAACATTTCATGTAAAAAAAAGCCAAGTACGCGAAAATGGCATTCCGTAAAAAGAATTGAGATAAAAGTAAAGCCAAGTTCTCCAATTCAAATTTCATAATGAAAGGTTCTTACTAGTTTAAAAATGTTTTTCTAAACTTGGCCAATTAACTATTTATTAACGCTAAATAAACCTAGTAGTTGTTCGATTTCTATTAAAGGTTAATAGATCCCTATTAAAGGTTAATATATACATACCAAAGGTTAATAGATTCGTAATAAAGGTCAATAGATACCTATTAGCGGCTAATAAATTCCCATTAAAGGTTAATATATGTATATTAAACGTTAATATATTTACACTAATATTTAATAGATGCATATTAAGGGTTAATAGATTACTACTAAACGTTAATAGATTCGTATTAAGGGTTAACATATTCGTATTAAAGGGTAATAAATTCATATTAACGCTTAATGGATTCATATTGGTGGTTACTATATTCCTGGTAACGGTTAGTAGATTTCTATCAACATTTAATAGATTCATACTGAAGGTTAATAGATTCCTGTTAGCGGTTATTTTATCACTATTAATGGTTACTGTATTTATATTAACGGTAATATGTTCCCATTAACGGTTAATATATTCCTATTACCAGTTAATAGATTCGGTTCGGTTAAAGGCTAGTAGATTTATATTAACAATTAATAGATTCATATTAACTGATTTTGGCGGAAAATATGTGGGGTTGTGTTCCAGATGCAATAAGGAATAACAATACAAAAATCCAGTTTGCATCAACTTTTTTCCAGATTTCAGGGTTTCTTCACCTAATATGACTGCATAATTTATAAAACACTGGTATAGTCCTTGTTTAATGGAGATTATCAAACAATGGTTTAGTATAGTAGATTTTTTTAATATATAACAGAATTTGCACCTATTATAAGTGAATACAATAACAAAGAGGCTTGCCAAAAAATCTATACTATAGTGTATTTATCAAAAAAATATAAATATCTGCTTATTGACAAAGCTTAGTTTCTTTGCTAAACTATGTAGATTCTTAAATCTATAACACTAAAAATACTCTGCCAACATATGGGCCCCTAAGCTCACACTAGGTACTATAGTTATAGTGTACGTGTGAGCTAATATAACTAAAAACTAAAATATATTTTATTCAACTCCGGACTAAATTACCTTTTGTTTGATACCACACAAGCCATGATTTGACTTAAACTCAAATTTTTGAAATATACCCCCACCCTTAAAAAAAACAAAAACTAAAATGTATCTTGTTAAACTCCGGACTCAATTGCCTTTCGTTTGATATCACACACGCCATATTTTCACTTAAACTCTAATTTTTGAAATATACCCCCACCCTTTTTTTAAAATAAATTAAAATGTATTTTGTTGAACTCCAGACTCAATTACCTTTCGTTTGATGTCACACACGCCATATTTTCCCATAAACTCTAATTTTTGAAATCTACCCCCACCCTTTTATTTGGTTTGTGCTCGGTGGATTTTGTTCATTTTTAAACGGGACCATCTCGGCCCAAAACCCAGCCTAGGTACCAAATTTCGTTAAAATCGGCCAAGCGGTTTTTGAGTTATGCGCGTTGGTCGTTACAGACAGACAGACAGGCAGACATACAGACAGACAGACAGACAGACAGACGGCGCAACAAAAAAGTTTCAAAATCATCTGAAACGCAAAGATATATAAAAATTTTTGAAATCGGAGCAACTTTTTTTTTCTCGAAAAAATTAGGATCACCATAGCTCACACACTACTATAGTATAGTATATGTGTGAGCTAAAAATGTATGATACTAAATTTAAGGATATAAAAATTTAAAATTCAAATATTCATAAAACACAAACAAAAACACTAAAAAACAGAGAAACACTTACAAAAACAAACTACCAAAGACGCATTTATATCATAATCACTTTACACAATAAAAATTTTAATAAATAATAAAGTTTAAAAATTCCCAAATATTTAAAAAATCAAATATCATTGTTGATTGATTGTTTAGAGTATTAAATATTACTAAATTTTAAGCTTATAGAATAAAGCCGGGAAGTAATAGTGCTAGGCAATATTTTGACTGATTTACATTGTTAGATGACAGCTGGTCTTTAAATATTAAGCGTTATTGTGTGTTATAAGAACTAGAATAAATATTTTCTTCCTTTATGAAAGATAAATGAACAACTTATTTTTAAATTTGTGTTTGCTATATCAATTTTGAGATGTCAACAGTCAGCCTACAACATGAAACTATAGTTTATATCATAATTTTTGAGAGTAATCAGCTGTTACCATAACAAATAGTATAGGCCAGCGAAAAAAAATAGTCAAAAGTTATCTCAAAACTAATGATATGGACTTTAATACACAAAAAAAATACTACCTGACACACACACTGCCTGGTAGTATTACTACCTGACAGTATCCTAATAAGTCCCACAATAAGTCGCTAATAATATTATCACTCACTATCATCACTTAGTTACCTTAGCACAGAAAGACCAAATTATCGCAACCGATCCACTCATTCCTTATAGTTGTATCGGGTTCCAGTAATAAAATGTAAATTCGGAACATGATGCCACCCTCTATATGGATTGTGCATGTTAGTGCAAAGCAGAGGAAATTGAAAGGCCGCTCAACAGATGCTGGACGAACACCATTACCTGAAACAATATTAAATTTAGTTATAACACAAATAACTGTTTAAAATTTAACTCAGTCCAACAATTACTTCATTTTTTGGTCCTTTTTTGTAAACCAATCTAAAAAATTGCAACATTTATATAGGTTATGTTTATATTTTACAACTTACTTGAGATGAGTAACAAATGTTGAAAATTGGGCTGGCTGGTAGAATTTGATAACTTACTGAAAAACACAGAACACCAATGAAAAAATGCAAATAAAACTTCTGGTAAAATTCGTCAAAATTATAGTTAAAAAACGAATAAGGCGGACTTTGAAATACACAAAGACAAATGGGCAAAGCAAAGATTATAGATTATAATATACAGGGTGTCCCAGAACCAATGGTACATAGTTAAACTGTAGATTCTCTGGGTCAAAATATTACGATTTAGCCATACTTACCTTAGTCCAAAAGTTCGTACTAACCGAGATACAGGTTCTTAAACTTTATTTTTTTAATTCGATTTTCTTTAATAACTTTTTTAATAATTAATATTTTTGCAAAAACTAACCGGCGTGTAAGTTTTTTTAAAATTCGCAAGACGATTCCGTTAAATAATTTGATGTTCAATGTACAGGGTGTTCCTTAGACCACTACAATTGCATAAAAATCAGTGTATTTTTGTTCTGCCTCGGTATAAATCAGTTTTTATGTAAAATAATCCTCCTTCCCATCCTTTTTATGTAAAAAAGTTATACTGTTTTAAAGTCGCTCAGAGCAACGGTTTTTGAGATTTTTGCATTTAAAGTTTTTATTGCATGTAAGTGATATGTCTAATTTATGTATGATACTTTCTTGAATTCTTTCTACTAATTAATAATTTGGCACAAAAAATTCGGTTTGGTGGTTTTTGGGTATGGACAACTTAATTTTGGTAAAAAAATAAATATTATACAGGGTGTTCTCTGGGTCGGTACCGTTACATTAAAATAGGTCTCACTTTTTTGTTCCTTGGTGTATACAAGATTTTATTATAAACATTAATTTTTTAATTTTATTTAAGTAAAAGAGTTATAGCGTTTAGATGTCCCTTAGATCAACGAGTTTCAAGATATTTAAATTAGAAGTTTTTTTTATTGTATGCGTAAAAGATTTTTGATTAAATTCTTACCTACTTCATACATATTAGCTATAATCAATACTTTTTTATAGCATTCTAAGATTGGATGTTTTCTTAAGAAATATTAAGTTTTATTATCATAAGTGTGTTATCATTGGTCGTTACTGCAACTGTGTAGGGCTTTGTTTTTAATGAGGAACAAAAACCTCTTCGTATTAGTTTTTTTTAAAAATGGTATTTACGTATACTTTATTAATGCAAGTATTTTTTTATTGTTTTGAAAGAAAATTTTAATTATCAATAAAATAATTATTTTATTATTTATTTAAAAAATATAAAATTTCTTAAGCGTGGCGCTCTTAGCAACTCAGTTAAAATTTTAAAATTGACAAATAGTAAATACAACTTAAAACTGTTGATTATTGTAGGCTAGATAAATACCCGAGAAAAACTATTTAAAAAAATTCAAAATGCTGGAGAAGCGTTCAGAAATGCAAATTTTTACTTTAAAATCCGACGTTCGTATAGTACCGAGGCACAAAAAAATACACTGATGATTTTAATCGATGGTAGTGGTCCAAAGAACACCCTGTACATGGTACATCAAATTTTTCAACGGAATCGTCTTGCAAATTTCAGAAAAACCTACATGCTGGTTAGTTTTTGTAAAAATATTAATTAGGAGAATGAATTATAGAAATTATCATACATAAATTAGGCATATCACTCACATGCAATAAAAATTTTAAATACAAAAATTTCAAAAACCGTTGCTCTGAGCGACTTTAAAACGGTATAGCTTTTTTACATAAAAAGGATGGGAAAACCATTATTTTACATAAAAACTGGTATACACCAAGGCACAAAAAAAAGTGATTTTAATGCAATTCTAGTGGTCCAGGGAACACCCTGTACAATGTACATCAAAATTTTCAACGGAATCCTCTTGCCAATTTCAAAACAACTTACACGTTGGTTATTTTTTGCAAAAATAATAATTATTAAAAAAGTTATTAAAGAAAATCGAATTGAAAAAATAAAGTTTAACACCCTGTATCTCGGTTAGTACGAAATTTTGGACTATGGTAAGTATGGCTAAATCGTAATATTTTAACCCAGGGAATCTAGAGTTTAACTTTAGCAAAGAAGCCAAACACCACACAACAAGTAGTGTCCTTTAGTCACCTTTCTGTCTTTTTTCATTTAATACAAATAAAAAGGTTTAACTGCATTACAATTCGCCGCGGCCGAGATTCGCCGCAGCCGATTCACCGCGGCCGATTCGCCGCGGGCCGATTTGCCGCGGGGACAATTCGCCGCCGGCCGATTTGCCGCGAGATTATTTGTTTTATGATATGTTTAAACAGCTTTATTTAGCTTGACTTCATATAATATATTTGTTTGATAATAACTTTTTTCAAACTTTTTCTTTAGGTTTTTGGTGGTTAGTATACAATTCAACATTTTTTTTATTAGAAAAATAAATAAAATGGCGGATCCAAAATGGAGTATTTTCCCATTTATGAAGCGATATGCAGCAAACTCGGAACTTTGCGATCTTTCAGGTCGCTGATTATTATTTTTTACTTAAATTTAAAAAAATCAAAATGGCGGATCCAAAATGACAGACTTTCTCATTTATGAACCAATATGCATCAAATTCGGAACTTTCAGGTGTTTTAGGTCGCTGATTGTGATTTCTAACTCAAACTTAAAAAAAAACAAAATGGCGGGGATAAAATGGCGGATTTTCCCATTTATGAACGGATTTGCATCAAACTCGGAACTTTGAGATCTTTCAGGTCGCTGATTATTATTTTTAACTTATAAACCAAAAAAAAATCAAAATGGCGGATCAAAAATGGCGGACTTTTTCATTTATGAACCAATATTTATCAAATTCGAAAATTTAGGGCGTTTCAGGTCGCCTCTCTAACTTAATCTTAAAAAAAAATTAAAATGGCCGATCCATAATGGCGGATTTTTTCAATTATGAACCGATTTGCATCAAACTCGGAACTTTGAGACCTGTCAGATCCCTGATTATAATTTTTAACTTATATTTAAAAAAATCAAAATGACGAATCAAAAATGGCGGACGTTCCCATTTATGAACCAATATGCATTAAATTCGGAACTTTGGGGTGTTTTAGGTCCCTGATTTTGATTTCTAACTTAAACTTTAAAAAAGTCAAAATGGTGGTTCCAAAATAGCGCACTTTCCTATTTATAAACCGATTTGCCTCAAACTTGAAACATCACATCCGCAATTGTCATTGTCATTTTTTTAAAGAAATTTTGTTAAAAAACCCACATAGCACAATCACGTGTTTAATACGTAAAAAACGCATGAGCAAAAAAAAACGTTGATTTTAAAAGCTGCTAGAAAAAAACGTTTATTTCATATATAAAAACAAGCTTAATAGGTCATTCATTAACGTTATAAAAAATAACGTTGCTAAAAACTGCGTTGTAATAACGCCATTATCAAATTAAAACAGCAATGTTTTTACGTTATTTTCAAGTGATTTTTATCAACGTTAAAATCACATTAGATTCACGCCTTTTCTACACGATATTTAAAACGCGACTTGCATGGCTTTTCTACCGAATATATTTGAGATTTTACTAACCTGAACCTATTTTCGGCATTTTTCACTATGACGAAATCTATCAGGCAATACTTTGGCCTCTAAACTCCAAAAACCTGTTAAGGAACTGATCCCTGATCCTTCACGATCACGACTCATCTGTTATTAACCTGATAAAGACACATTAATATTCTGTGAAAGTGTTTACTGTTAAAAAACATAATGTATATAGATAGATATATAGATTTTTTGACTTGCCTTGAGCGCGATCTTTAAAATTGTCTTGAAGTGTTGTAGTCTTAAACTAGTAAACATTTATAACTTCCTTTCGCGTCTCTTTTAAGTTAAAAAAATGTTATTAAAAAAACGTGATCAAAAAAGATGCAGAAAGTTAGTAGGTCTTAGTAGTCTTAATCTAGTGGCGTTTTACAACATGTTGTGGAGCACTTTTCAAGTGTGAATTTGGTACATGAAAATAATGTTGGTAAAAAACACGTTATATACACAGCACCAGAAACTTCAGCATAAAGTACATTTTTATAGCTTAATTTCTCCTTGTTTTTAAGGCATCTTTAAGCATGTAGATTTAGCAAATTAAATATTACATGGTATGAGGTTGTTTTCAAGTAAAAAAAAACTTTGTTATTTTTGTTCACGTTAATTTAACGTTGATGTGATTTTTGTGCTACGTGGGAAGGGAACTTTGTTTTTTTATTATTTTTTTTACTATTTAAATTCAACTACAGTTACACACTAAAAGTCAAGAAAATATTTTTAGATTTTATAAAATAAATGTCTTGTTTGCAAAATCAGTTTATAAATAACAAAGTGCGCGATTTTGGAACCGCCATTTTGATATTTTTAAAGGTTAAGCTAGAAATCATAATCAGGACCTGACACACCCCAAAGTTCCAAATTTATTGCATATTGGTTCATAAATGGGAAAGTGTGCCATTTTGGATCCGCCATTTTGATTTTTTTAATTTAAGTTGAAAATAATAATCAGCGACCTGAAAGCTCTCAAAGGTCCGAGTTTTATGTAAATCGGTTCATAAATGGAAAAAGCCATGATGATTTTTTTTAAGTTTAAGTTAGAAATCGTAATCAGCGACCTGACACACCTCAAAGTTCCGAGTTTGACGCATATTGGTTCATAAAAGTCCTCCATTTTGGATTCGCAATTTTGATTTTTTTAAGTTTAAGTTAGAAATCATAATTAGCGACTAAAACACCTTAAAGTTCCTAGTTTGATGCACATTGGTTCATAAATGGGAAAGTCCGCCATTTTTGATCCGCCATTTTGATTTTTTTTAGTGTAAGTTGAAAATAATTCTCAGCGACCTGAAAGATCGCAAAGTTCCGAGTTTGATGCATATCGGTTCATAAATGGGAAAATCCACCATTTTGGATCCGCCATTTTAATTAATTTTCTAATAAAAAAAACGTTGAATTGTATACTAACCACCAAATACCTAGTTGGAAAAGTGTGAAAAGAGTGATGATCAAACAAATATACAAATGAAGTCAAGCTAAATCAAACTTTTAAAAAAATTGCCAATAGCAATATAATAAAACAAAAAATCTCGCGGCGAATTGTCCCCGCGGCGAATCGGCCGGCGGCAAATTGTCACCGCGGCGAATCGGATCGCGGCGAATCGGCCCGGGGTGTTCTCAATGGGAACACTCATAAATTAGGGCATGGATAAAAACATTAGGACTTTTAGCCCCTTGTGCTTAGACCGCATTAAGCAGAACTGTACAGCAGTGGAATTGGGTGACACGTTATTCCTGTTTAATATATGTGGCAAAATAACGAAAACGGGTTCGGTTTTTACCTTATTATCATCTCTAAACCCATGGGCGCACCCGGGGGGGGGGGGATGGCTAAGATTTTTGTATATATTTTCCACATATTTCATGAATAAACACAAAAAATAGCATGAAATACGACATTATGAGGCCTCGGGCCCCCCCAAGACATATTCCTGGGTGCGTTACTGCTAAACCTTTACAAGGAATCTATTAATTAACCCTTAATATGATCCTATTTACCTTTTAATGGGAATCTATTTACCTTTAATACGAATCTATTAACCCTTAATATTAATTTATTAATATTTAATATGATTTTATTAACCATTAATATGGATCTACTAACCTTTAATATGAATCCATTAACCCTTAATAGAAATATGTTAACGCTTAATGTGGATATATTAACCTTCAATATGAATATATTAAGCTTTAATAGAAATAAATTAATCCTTAAAGCAAACATTTTTATCCCTAACGAAAAAAGTATTTTTTATAAATATTAAATCATAACAAAAACATTTCATGTAAAAAAAGGCCAAGTACGCGAAAATGACATTCCGTAAAAAGAATTGAGATAAAAGTAAAGCCAAGTTCTCCAACACAAATTTCAAAATGAAAGGTTCTTACTAGTCTGGAAATATTTTTTTAAACTTTGCTATTACAGCCAAACTTTTTTATGTTCAATTTAGCACTGTGCCTAAGTCATTTACAGCCGTAATAGCCAAGTTTAGAAAAATATTTCCAAACTAGTAAGAACCTTTCATTTTGAAATTTGTATTGGAGAACTTGGCTTTACTTTTATCTCAATTCTTTTTACGGAATGCCATTTTCGCGTACTTGGCCTTTTTTTACATGAAATGTTTTTGTTATGATTTCACATCTTTTTTAAAGGAATTTAATAATACTTAATTTTTAAAGTAGTAAAATATGCGGAATATTGTTCAAAACTTTTGCAATGCCTTACTTAGATTTTTGAGGTTTTTTAATTTTTTCCATGGTTTTATCGTAGTTCCTATTAGCCTTCGAAAGCTCAGCTCTCTAGCGTTTCTGAAAGTGCACAATGTTACCTTTACATAACTTTACATGTATAGGGGAGGAGAGTAAATGAAACTATTGGACATATAAATTTTTTCCCATGGTTTTATCATAATTTCTATTAGCATTCCAATGCTCAGCTCTCTAGCGTTTCTGGAAGTGGGCAATGTTAGTTTTATAAATACATCTATAGGAGACGGAAATAAATTAAAATTGTCGTGTTTTTAAATTTTGTCCTATAGTTTTATCATAGTTCCTATCAGTCTTCCAATGCTCAGCTCTCTAGCGTTTCTGGAAGTGGGTAATGTTACTTTTATATAACTTTACATTTATAGGGGAGGAGAGTAAATGAAAATATTGGACTTTTTAAATTTTTTCCCATGGTTTTATCATAATTTCTATCAGCATTCCAATGCTCAGCTCTCTAGCGTTTCTGGAAGCGTGCAATTTTAGTTTTATATAAATTTAAATTTATAGGAGAGGGAAGTAAATTAAAATGTTTTAAATTTTTTTATATAGTTTTATCAAATTGTCTTTCAGTCTTAAAAAGTTCAGCTCTCTAGCGTTTCTCGAAGTGGGCAGTGTTACTTTTACATAACTTTACATTTATAGGGGAAGGAAGTAAATTAGAATTTTGAGGTGTTTTAATTTTTTTCTGTAACTTTATCATAGTTACCATCGGTCTTCCAAAGCTCAGCTCTCTAGCATGTCTGGAAGTAGGCAATGTTACTTTTACTTAACTTTACATTTATAGGGGAGGGAAGTAAATTAGAATTTTGGGGTGTTTTAATTTTTTCCTATAGTTTTATCATAGTTCCTATCAGTCTACCAAAGCTCAACTCTCTAGCATTTCTGGAAGTGGGCAATGCTACTTTAACATAACTTTAAATGTATAGGGGAGGGGAGTAAATTAAAATTTTGGGGTTTTTTGATTTTTTCCTATAGTTTTATCATAGTTGCTATCAGTCTGCCAAAGCTCAACTCTCTAGCATTTCTGGAAGTGGGCGATGTTACTTTTATCTAATTTTAAATGTATAGGGGAGGGGAGTAAATTAAAATTTTGGGGTTTTTTGATTTTTCCCAGGGGTTTGGTCATAATTTCTATCAGTCTGCCAAATTTCAGCTTTGTAGCATGTCTGGAAGTACAGTAGAATATTGATGATCTATACATGAGTGAGTGAGTCAGTGAGTGAGTGGCAATTTCGACGTTTTTTGAAATTTCGTAACTACTTTACTACTTTATGGAATTCCATGAAACTTGGAGGTGTTGTTAACTCCATGGAGATCTGCGACTGTGCAAAGTTTGAGATTCATACCTCATTCCGAAGTAGAGTTTTAGGTAGGTCAAATATCGGCTGAAATGTTTCCAGAAAAGATGGTTACGGCGCGCGAACTTGGCGAGGCACTGCCGTGCCCTCAGATATATAACAACTACCGTTGTTTGATGGATCTCCATTAAACAACGCAACTACTAATAAACAAAATTTATTAGCAAAAAATCCTTTAGCAGCAAATAGAAAGATTGTTAAGGGTTAATAGTTACTTAGTTAAAAATTTGATCGCTTGTGTTTATAGAGTTACTTATTTAGCACAGATAGATACTTCTTTTGCCACAAATATATTAAAGTTAAATGAGTAAAAATTTATGACAAATAGAAAATTAACTTAGGGCCAATAAAAAATCACTAAGGGCTCCTAAACCTTGTGTTTAAAATCAAATAATGACAATGGAAGTCCGAAAATGATTTTTATTTTAAACAAATAATTATTTTGAAATAAAAAAAATGCATCTAAAAGTTTTTTTGAAACAAAAGATTCTTTCTTTAATTTCGTCTTGACTTGGGACATTAAAATCCTTTTTGACTCGATGCATTTAAGTGTTTTCTTTAAAAAAAGATTATTCAAAGCAAAACAAACTATAATTCAATCAAGAAAACTTATTCTTCTAATTTTCTTTGGATGAAAAATTATATGTTAAAACAAGATAACAATGTTTTTGGTGCAAGATGTTTTCGCAAACCCATTGTTTTAAACCAAGATATTTTTTTTTCAATTATGTCTTGGTATAATACTAGAAAACAAGAAGGTTGCCGCTTCCATTCAAAACAAATCAATTTTCTTGGATAAAGGCAACTTTTATTTTCAACGGAAACCAGCAGTTCAAGAGAATAGTTTTTTTTGTTAAGAAAATATCGTCTTCGTGCATAGGAAAGGAGATTTTTTCTTGGATCAAAGCAATTTGCATTGACTGAATACATTTTTTTTCTGTGCAGAAACTTCTGTTAGGTACTACTAGTAGAAAAGGTTAAGTAGGAATCCTACTTGGCCATGTTTTCTCAGTCTAGTAATTCTAGAGTTTAGGACATATAAGCTGAAAATTAAAGAAAATACGCATTGGCTTTTCCTTGGCAACTTGGCTTCTGTTGGCTTTTTGATAAAGATTTAGAGAAAGGAAGAAACTATTACACCTGCACAACTATCTTATCAAATTGGTATCTCATAGAATTGCCCACAGATCTGCCATATAAATTGGTTTAGGTAGGGATAAAAAATTTTGTAATTTCAAATTTAAGTCAATTGACTTATATTCTGCCTGTCAGCAAATACCTTGATTGAATGATTTTCTGATTTTGCAGTGGAGTCAAAATAAGATGTTGGCTCCTTACAGCTCCTAGGAGCCGGGGGCAAAGTAAAAACTAAGTATTTAAAATTAAAAAGTGGTCAACCGCAACCGTTTGGTGCAAATTTGTTGACATGGGGCAGAGTATAAGTCAATTAAGCTTTTTTTTATTATAAATTTGCCCCTACCTAGGGGGCCTCGTTCACAGCTTCCAATTTTTTGTTTATAGCAGACCTGTGGATAATTGTACGATCTACCAACTTGGTAAGACATATTTGTGCAGGTGTCATATTTTAGAAGATATAAGATATAATCCAAAAATACAATTTGCCCCCTTGAGCCCCCAAGGCCAATATATATATATATATATATATATATATATATATATATATATATATATATATATATATATATATATATATATATTATTTTTTTTTGACAGCCAAAGAATAAGTACGTGAAGACCGATGTGCGTGCCAAGTTTCATTACTCTAGCTTAAACCGTTCAGAATTAAAAAAATATTTTGACACCCTAACCTTACCTTTTGGCTGAGATAATCTTGGATCTATTAACAGGTCAGGCAGTGTTGGTGGGATTATGAGTAATCTATTAAAATAGGTGTTGTAAAACCTTCATCAAAAAGCCTACGAAAGACGCTCTGGCCCCGGACTATTAAAACTTTTGCTCTCACGAACAATAAATTGACAAAAGTCAAACGCAGATAAGTTCATGAAGAAACAGACTTTTTTCTATCGTTAAAAAATGTATCTTTTAATTAAATTCAATTTAAATCGTCACTGTTTTCTTTTGTTATGATATAATAAAATTATGTGGCAGTTAATAGTAATAAAAGAGATTGACTAAAAGTTCAAAGCAAGACCGAGACGAAGAACCAGACTTGTGTTCATCCTGAACCTTCAAAACTTACTTCTTGAAAAGTTGAAGAGTGCATATTTTATCCATAAATATTTTTCAAATTTTAAACTGCACTGCTTATCTACACTATATAAAGAACAACTAAATTATTTGAATCACTACACCCACACCGACACTTTTTACCGAAAAATCCGTGGGTCCGGTCGAATCGAATTTTTCATTTACAAGACATAAAACAACGCAAAGCGCTAATATGCTTCGCGTAGCGGTGTCGACTAATAAACTGACTTCGTAACTGCGGCTTTACCTTCCCTAGTTTGAAAGTTGTCGCTGGGCAGGTAAGCAAGTTATCTGTCGACTATAGGCTTACTACCATTGCAAATAGAAAAAAAGCGTCAAGAAACAACTAAAATGATTTTCTTTTTAACGGTTTATTTTCCATTTTCCTTGATAATAATTTTCCTCTATTCTGTCTCTCGAACATCTCTTCTGCAAATTTTTTTATATTTGCCATTTAGATGCTCTCCAAGATTGTTGCCACCTCATTTTTGGACGCCTCCACCTTTTCCGGTCCACGGGCTTATTAAATCTCTTTATACGTACAGGCTCATTCTTTAAGCTGGGATTATACGGCTCGTGTACTTGGCGAATAACTGTTACTTGCGTATACTTGCCACGTAGTGTGAGTGGGTTACTTGTACAATTATTTATCACTCGTTGGTTTTCCATTTGTGGTCGGTAAAAATGGGCCGAGTCAAAGGGCTCACGATTACTCGTACACTTGCCAAGTACTGTTGTATGTACACGCTCTCGTATTTGTAAATTGTACACGTCGTGTGAGCGCTCTGCTTGCTATCGCAATTTGCAAAGCTCGTATACTTGCCAAGTATGCAAATAATTGTGTATTTGCCAAGTACACGAGTCGTTTCAGCCCGTCTTTAGGTTTGGGTGACCCTTTACCGGGGTAAGTCGCGGCAAATTATTAGTGTGTCACTGGTTGGAAAGAGATACCAGTAATAAATATTCCTTTTCAACCAGTGGCAGTTGAATGAATCGCCTCTGCTTAGTCGTAAGCGGCCGTGGAGGTAATCTTATCTTTAGTACCCACATAGCATTGAATGAACATTATCATGATAAGTATATGCCCATAAGCTACCTTAGAGGATATTCTTTTAGGCATAGGCATAGCATATTATTATAAGAATATTCAGATCCTAGCTATATCCCACATAGCACAAAAATCACATCAACGTTAAATTAACGTGAACCAAAACAATAACGTTATTTTTTACAAGAAAACGAGCTCATACCATGTAATATTTGTTTTGTTAAATCTACATGCTTACCGATAGCTTAAAAACAAGGAGGAATCAAGCTATAAAAAAATGTCATTTTTGCTGAAGTTTCTGGTGCTGTGGATATAACGTCTTTTTTACTTTCGTTATTTTTATGTGCCAAATTCACACTTGAAAAGACTCCCACAACATATTCTAAAACGCCACTAAATTAAGACTTGGGTACCCACTTAATTTTTTGCGTATTTTTTGTCGATTTATTTTTTAATCAAAAAAAGGCGCAAAAACCTGTTCTAAAAGCCCTATAAATAAAGACTTGTTAAAAGTAATAATTTTTTGCGTCTTTTTTGTCATGTAATAACTTTTTTTTAAAATTAAAGTGACGCAAACATTCATTTTTTTGCATTTTTTCAATTCCTTTTTTTACTCTTAAAAAGCAAAAAAGTGTTTCGCTGCCTTTTGAGGAGGTGGTTGTAAAAATCCTGTCTATAAAATCGCCAACACTCATTTTTTGGCAATTTATTGCGATTAGGTATGATAATTTCACAAATTTTCATTTTTTGCAACCTTTCTATATTGCTCTTTTTTTCTAAATGCATTCGTCTGAGGGATATCCATCAAAATATATCCTACAAAAAAAATGCCTTTAGACAGAGACAGGACAGCAAAAAGGCTGCAACTACGCTACAACCTCTTCATTTGATTCCCTGTAAAAAAAAGGAGAAGTTCGATTCGGAAAGCTTTTTTTCCAACTACATATTATATTTCCAGGCACATGGTTTTCCCGTATATTTTTGAACCATATCTAAAACGTTTATTTAAAGACATCAAAATATGATAAATACAAAATTTCATAACTTTTGTGTCCGAATGCCAAAAAGAAATTCTAAATGTCAATTTGACAGTTCGATGCTTATTTAATGGAACACCCTGATTTTAATAGTATAGTATAAACCTAGACCTCGACAAATTATAGCCCTCCCGTTGGTCGAGCTATAAACTTTTTGTCTCGGGATTTAAAATACCACTTTAGTTCTGAGGTGTATATACTATTTTATGCACTTTAGGATAGGTAAAACAAACGTTAAAGAAAAAATAACGAAAAAAAAATTAAATGCCACTTTGTATACTCTATTTCTAAAACGTCATCAAAGGGGCTGATTGTTACCATATCAACGAACTCATTATTGTATACCATGATGATCCAGATCATGATTGTCACTATCAACTGAAAATCTTGGTGTGTCATGACAAGTAACTAAGTAAAACAAAAGCCACTCGATAAATATTTGTCAGACTCAATCAAACTCGACCAACTCGACTGAAAAAGTTGATCGCAATGGAACTAATCGAAAAGGCAGCTCAAGAGGCTGTAGGCCAATTATTACCAAGAAAATCTGGAGAACAATATAAAAAACAGTTGTCTGAGTATATTAAATGGTGCAAAGAACGGAACGTAGAAGAATTTACTGAAGAAAAGCATATTTTTTGGAAAAGTCAAAAAAGCTTAAAGCATCGTCACTGTCCACAGCATATATTCGATGATAAAAGCCACAATTGCAACAGACATGGGCGTCGACATTAGCTAATTCAGCAAACTAACAGCTTTTTTGAAACGACAAAATGAGGGCTACAATCCAAAAAAGTCGAAGACACTCGATGGTGACAACATTAAAGATTTCCTGGAAAAAACACCCGACCATGAATTTTTGGCGCAAAAGGTAAGATACCTACATGGTTGGGCAGAATTTCCGAAGTTATGGTGATTTTGATAGAAATTAGTACGATTATTAAACTTATGACGACATTTACAAAAATCGTATTTTTTTTTCCGGCGACGTAATATATGCAGACAATGAGTGTGCCTTTCTAACAGAAAGGACAGACAATGAGTGTGCCTTTCTAACAAGGTATTACACTTTGGAAGCGTGATTAAGTTCCATTAAATAAAAATTGTTAAATTTAGTTTTTATCAAAATTTACATTTTTGTATTTTTCCTTAATTTTGGTTTATCTGAAGCGGTTAAGTGGTTTTAGGGGTGATTTTGGGTTTGTTTGCAAACTAAGGTTCCTCTTGAGTCTGCCTATAAGAATATATTATAACTTAGATTTTTCACTAGCAGGAAATGATGCAAAAAATTTTCCAAAAAAAGTCCATGGATTTCGCTCATAACAAAAACATTTTTTTACTACACTTTATTTTGAACTATTTTTTTCTTAAGTTTTTATTATTATATTTTAGAATTTAAAGAAAATTCAAAAAAATATATTGCAGTTCAAAAAAAATAGTCCAATCTAAACACAAGAAATGATACTTTAAAAATCCTTGAATTTTGAGTCAATTTTGGCACCTCTTCATTCATGTCCATGGGATTCTTATATTTGCCGGGTGATTTTGTTCCTCCAAAAGAATTTACTTTCCCAAGGAACAAGCTTTCAAAATTTGTGTAAATTTCCAAAAACCATATTGAAGTTTTCATGCCATTTGCCCCCAAAAATAGCTATTTTTAGAGAATCTATGAAATCCCATAAAACCAAGTCATTACTGTTATTAACTTGCTGTAGATCTATGACTTGAACTTAACTATAGAAATTTTTGTGCTTCTATTATATAAAGCATTAATTTTTTTAATTAGTGGGGGTGCTGACCATATACTATCATCCAGTTTATTAAAATATCGGGTGAAGCAAAAAAAAACGGAAAAAAAAACGGAAATTTTTTTTCGTTATTACTCTTGAACTATGCTACAGAATTTATTGAAAAAAGCTGATGTTTGCAGGAAATGAATCAGGATTTTAAGAAAAAATAATTTATCCGCAATCTTGAAATTACAAGATGGAGCACAAAATCATGCTAAACCCTTTAAATTTGCTTGTTGAAGTGTAAACTTCTTTAGGCGCGTTTAGCAGTTTTTGTGGGTAGTGAATTGAACTGAGCCGTCAGGCTGGGCTATGTAACGCTCATTCGGGTGAAGTCGGCTCGAGGTGACTAACTGCGAGAGGAACATTCAGCGAGCGATATGATGATGCGGATGAAGGCCAGTATTATTAATTTCGACTTGTTGAAGTTTACACTTATCAGTTGGATTGTTCCAAACAAATTAATTTTTGTTTTAACCTTTATTGTACAGATTTCAATTCTGTCCCCATTCATTTCCTAATAAATTAATTATTACTAAACCGATTTTCCTTAAATAAAAAGTATCAAGGCAAAAATTAATTGCGCTTTAAAGGTCTCTATCGAAATTTATCACCTTCTTAAAATTCAAGATGGCAGTCAGAATCAAACATAACCTTTCAAAGAGGTTTGTTTATTCTTATGTTTAGAGAGACTATCCGTTTTTTTTTTAATTCGTTAAAAAGCTCTTTATCCGCCACACAGAACAAAACTTAAATCATTAGGCTTAGCAGTTTTGGAAGTATTAATTTTTATTTTAACCATTGATGGGGCAAAGATGTTTCACAAACTATACGATTGCCTAATTCTGTCTGCATTTCCTCACAAATTCATTAAAACTAAACCGATTTCAATTAAATGAAAAGTATCGTAGTGAGAATCGATTGCTCTTTGAGCATCACCATAGCAACTTTCGTCAATTTTTAAATCAAAGATGGCCAACTAAATAATATTTGTCTCTTTATGAAGGATCGCTATTTTTAGTTGCGAGTAATTTTCACCCCCTATCGATGTTAACCATGATGCTTTTTTGTTTATTAAAAGCAGTTCATTAATAAGCAAAGAAATGCAAGCAGAATTAAAAACGCAAACAAGAAATCCATCCCAAATTTTTAGACTCATAGATTGTTTGCCAATTTCCGGAGAAAGTGTATTTTTACCATATAATAATATTTTTTTTTACTTCCTGTTAAACTTTGATAAATTATTATAATCCAAAAAACTATTTTGCCTGGAGGTAAGGCCATCAACGACGCAGTCACCTAAGGTGTTGTTACATGAGGGCAGCCAAATGTGTACAATAAAACGAAAAATTTATTAAAAAATTAACAACACCACTTGCAAAGTGCAATTCACCCTATTAAAATCGAACATTTTAAAGAATTCTATGATCAGGAGAGGCATCAAAATAGACGGTCAATACTCCAGCCCCGGACCTGAATCTAATAATTATAAAAACATGTAATTTAACATTCTCTAGTTTCGGTTTAGAATTACCGAAATAGAAAAGAAATACTTATTAACTTAGATACTTATGAAATAATAAACTCCGCTAGCGATATTTTTAAAATACCGGTAATTTTATAAAAAAATGCACCTTACCAAGAAATCTAAATAAGTTTTGTTCCGAAATTTTATTAAAAGATTCTGATTTTCTTTTCTACGAACGCACCAAAAAGATAATGACACAATGTGTTGCATTGTTTTTGACACATTTATTCCAAGCCATCAGATTTCTAATTACTTGGAGCCATATAACTATGAGATACTTGAAATAATACTCTAGAGGTAGTATTGCATAGAGTAGGATTTCCTTAAGGTCGATAAGTATATCAGTAGTAACTCAGATGACCAACAAATTGGGAGGAAACATGATGACGCCTCCGCGATGCTTAATTTCAAATTCACTATTACAGGTATTATGGGAAGTATGCCAACATTTTACAAATAAAGCCTTAAAATTACTGCCTATATAAAGAACTATATACTAGAACTAATATAGTACAATAAATATACGTACACGCTGATCTAGAGCTAAATAAAAAACATTTGTAGGTACTTGCAAACCCCAAAAGCCGCAGAAAACAACCAGTAATTTATTTGGTATTTGTATTTTTTGTAACTTTAGACCCCTTTAGTACGTCTATGGGCAGGGCCCGTAGTATGCACGGGCAAACCGGGCTTCTGCTTAAGGGCGCCCAATCATAAGGGCGCCAAATCAGAGCTCTAAAGGCGCTAAATTGTACATCTAGAGTAGCCGGATTAGATGTATTTAGAAGTATGAGTATAGGCGCGCCAATTTACTGTTTCGCCCAGGGCGCCTAAATATCTACGGCGGGTCCTGTTATGGGCTTCAGTTATTTAAATGTATTGTAGGTTCTAAGGTTCTATATAAATTCAAAGCATTTTGAGACATAAAACATATTAATTTTTGACAGCAAATAATTAAAGTTTTTGTAGTCGGCACCCGTAGTCGGCACCCCTACTAAATATAAAAATTTTGGTTCCGTTTTCGAGAATTAAGGTTCTCTTTAAATTTGGTATGGCTGTATGATTTTAAACATTATCAAATTGTCATTTGTAAAACGATATTTAAGGTAAATGGTGTATTTTTGGGAATTTCGACAATTTTTTAAAAAGTGCTATTTTTAAGTATGTTTGGCATAAAAACTCCGGCACGATTTTTGTAAAATTATACAGTTTTTGAAAGCTTGTTTCTTAATATAACTAATTCCTTTGGAGGATCAAAATTACCCAGAAAATATAGAAATCCGAGGCACACAAATGAAGATATGTCAAATTGAGCCCTAAATCCAATGTTTTTTTTACATAGCATTACTTAAGTTTGAATTTTTTTATTAGACACCCGGTCTATTTTACATTTACCGCAATATTTTTTTAAATAATTCTGTTAAGTTTTAATAATATTTAGACAAGAAACAAGAATAAAAAAATTAGTAGTAGTACTTAAAAAAAATTATTTAATCTTAAGAGCATTTTTAAATTTTTTTTTTACAAAACGCGATATTGCTAATTTTGGTATTTTTTTACGCGGTTTTGTGTAAAGATAATATATAAATTTAAGCACATTGTGATAGGCTAACTCAAAAAATACAATAATTATTATACGAGATCAAAATCACCACTAAACTGTGTTCAAAGAAAGCAAATAATCCAAAAATTTTAGAAATTACAAATTTAAATTTTGGTGAAAATTTCACTTCTAAAATTTTTTATAAAAAAACTCAAAATATTTGTTGAGATTGTTATAGAGCGGTAGATAGATATCTCTACTGGCTGTATAAAACTGAGAACAAAATTGTCCTACAAATTACCGTTTTTGAGATATTTGACAAAGAGTGGGTTACTATCAATCTTCACCTTTAGGGCGTCGCGACGCTACCTATAATGCGACGCCGAGCAAATCACTATTTTTTCCTAACTTCGTAGGGAGTCCTTAAACAGCATGCCAAGTTATATTAAAATCACCCAAAAATTGACCACTTTGACTGCCCGACCATACACGTTTTTTTATTTTTTTTTTCAACCGATTTTTTGTCTATATATCCATGTTATTTAGTTGGAAAAGATTGTAGGTGTACCTATTTTATTATTTATTTATTTATATTATTTATTTTATTTATATTTTTGTTCCAGGTTGTGCTAATCATGGGCGTGTCAGGAGCCTGTCGAGGCAAGGAGCTCTGCCAGCTTGACAAAACCGATGTCCTAGACTATGAAACGTTCTTTTTGGTCAATTTACGAGATACTAAGACAGAAAAAGACCGATCTTTTGTTATAAAACGGCCAAACGAAAACTCCACAGATGTAGTACGGTTGTTGAAGAAGTATATTGCCTTAAGACCTCCATCAATACAAGGTCATACAAGATTTTTCGTTGGGTACAAAAATGGGAAATGCACGTCTCAGCCAATGGGCAAGAATACGATTGGGCAACTGCCAATCAAGATTGCCGAATATTTAAAGCTTCCAGATGCAAAATTGTACACTGGTCATTGTTTTAGAAGGTCGTCAGCATCACTACTAGCCGACTCTGGAGTAACCATAGATCAGCTTAAAAGACATGGCGGCTGGAAGAGTAGCACCGTCGCTGAGGGATATGTGGAAAATTCCTTATACCAGAAAAAAAGTATGGCAGATCAACTTTTTACTGGTACTTCCACTGAAACGTCTTCAGAGATTTCGATTCCAATTGTACAAAATGAAACACCAACGACATCGTCGGTGCCATCGACAACGACAACAGCTACAATTTTCCAAAACACTTTAATTAATAAAAATAACAGCTGTAATAATGATAATTTACCATTTTTCACTTGGCTAGTTGCAGTGGGGTAAACATAACTTAATAGAAATTAAGTTGTTACACTTTTGTTACAGGCATATTATGTTATATTTTTAGCTCACACTACTACTATATAAGTAGTGTGAGCTATGGTGATCCTAATTTTTTCGAGAAAAAAAAAGTTGCTCCGATTTCAAAAATTTTTATATATCTTTGCGTTTCAGATGATTTTGAAACTTTTTTGTTTTGCTGTCTGTCTGTATGTATGTCTGTCTGTCTGTCTGTCTGTATGTCTGTCTGTAACGACCAACCCGCATAACTCAAAAACCGCTTGTCCGATTTTAATGAAATTTGGTACCTAAGTTGGGCCTTGAGCCGTGATGGTCCCATTTAAAAATGAACAAAATCCACCGAACGCAAGCCAAATAAAAGGGTGGGGGTAGATTCCAAAAATTAGAGTTTATGTGAAAATATGGCGTGTGTGATATCAAACGAAAGGTAATTAAGTCTGAAGTTTAAAAAAATGAATTTTAGTTTTTTTTAAAAGGGTGGGGGTAGATGTCAAAAATTTGAGTTTAAGTCAAAACATGACTTGTGTGGTATCAAACGAAAGGTAATTAAGTCTGGAGTTGAATAAAATATATTTCAGTTTTTGATTATGTTAGCTCACACTATAACTATAGTACCTAGTGTGAGCTTAGGTGCCCATAGATTGGCAGAGTATTTAATAAAATTATTGAAAATAAATTTCTAAATTTAACATTTATTGCACAGAAATGTACTACATTTTAAATCCCTAGGGATTTAAAGTAACACTTTTTTCCCCAAAAATAGGGATTTAAAGTACCCTTTATATCCCTAAAGTGCATAAAAATATATATTTCGGGATTATTTCGTTTATAAGTTTATATGCGTTTAAAAGTTTTAAAAACTTAAATTGGAATTTTAGTTCAAGCGCGGTTACAGATGATTTTTTCCGAGGAAGAAAAACTGGATATGATTAAATGCAGAACCAAGCGCTGATTTGAGGGGCGCAACGTGGTAATTACCCCCCCCCCCTAGAAAATAATGCAGTTTTTGTTAATAATTATTGGGAAAATAGGAGAATTACCTCCCTGAAAAAAAAAATATATATCGTCGACTATTAACCCCCCCCCCCTAGATTTTAACCCAGATCCGCGCTTGGCAGAAGACAATCAACCCGCCAAACCATATTAAATATAGTAAACACAATAGAGAATTATTGAAATAAAGCCAGGCTATAA
The DNA here is from genome assembly GCA_963576565.1 of Aspidapion aeneum. NCBI lineage: Eukaryota > Metazoa > Arthropoda > Insecta > Coleoptera > Brentidae > Aspidapion > Aspidapion aeneum. The sequence goes on from OY755038.1 coordinate 148,320,250, forward strand.
TAGTGCCAGGCACAATTTTGACACCTTCACATTGTAATATCAGCTGTGATCTTTCAACACACGGCCTTTGTTTACTATATGAACCGGAATAAATAGTGTCTTCTTTTATCAATTGAAAATAAACGACGAAAGTTTTAAATTCGGCTTTGGCATGTCAATTTTGAAGGATCAACTGTCAGTTTTCAATGTGAATGTGTCAAAATAGTGCCTGGCACAATTATAGCCTGGCTGTATCAAGGGCGTCGATAGTTTTTTTTCTTGGGGGGGGGGGGTACTCTGCCCTACTTTTGCAAAACCTAGTAACTAGGTTTTTGGTAACTTTTCACGAGAGCGTTTTTTCTAAAATATTTTGCTAATAGGAAATAATGAAAATGCGAAGGCTATTATCGCAAAACCATTTTTATTTTTTTTAGTTTGCTGAATGGGTTTAAAATATTTTAAAAAGATCAAACTAAAAAAAATAATAAAAAATAAGAGGTAATAAAAAAAAATATAAAAAAATAAATAATAAATAAATAAAATATTAAGTGTGACACATCATTTTAAAGGAAATTTTACGCTGATTTCAAAAATCAAATAAAAATAGGGTCATTTCATAAGAAAATTACAAACTTTATGTAATATCTCAAAAATGAAAAGTGAAAGATAAAATTTAATTTGACAGTTGAATTGCTCTTAAAAAAGTGCTTTAAGAACGTTTTTACAGAAATAAAAAATATTCATAAATAAACAAGTTATGGGGGTGGGTCGAAAATGCACCAAATTGAAAACCACCCTATATCTTGTAAGTAGTTTAAGATATCGATGTGCGGTTTTCGGCATTAACTTTTTAACGAAAATCGTGCTAAAAATAGGCGGTTCCTATCAAAGTGTCCTATTTGGACCACTCTGTACTACAATAAAAGAAATTTTAGGTTTTTCTTACCGTTAATTTCAGCTGACCAAAACTCAATTACAAATCACAACAAACCCTATTTTTAACTTTACAAATACTTATAGTCTAAATTATACGCATTTGTAATGACGTCACCAGGTAAGAAACAAAGTATGGCGTAGATATTTTTGTCAATCAATGTTTTTTGATTGACAGTGACGGATACTTCACATAACCAATTACCTACCTATCTAAATCATAGACACTACTTTTTTAAAAAGTTTATTGTCACCGCTGTTTATAATATACCAAACAAAGATAAACAAAAATGACGTCATTACAAATGGGTATAATTTGAACTATATAACACCTTTGAACTTATACATACTTAATTTTTTTTTTGCAAATTTTCGAGAGCTTTGCAATACGAGTGCTCGATAATAAAAAACTTCAGTTCTTGGATTCTTCTGACCCCCAGTACCCCCCCCCCCCTTATCGACGCGCTTGGGCTGTATTCTATTATTATGAGTTATTTTACAACCAGTAGCTAACTTGTCGTTGGGCAAACCGGGGCAGTGCCCGGGGCCTCATCGGCCCTAGTAGAAACCTTGTTTTTAAGCGGAAATAAATTCGTAACATAAATGTAACAAAAAACTTGTTGTTAAAACAAATTTTAACTTAAAATCAACCTTTTTTGATTTTTTTTCACAAAATTTTATTAATTTGTATTGAAATGTTCCCCTGCGGCGCATTTTATTTTAATCTGGTTCTTAAGTTCAGAGTTCAGCCTTATTAAAAACAACAAAACAAACCATTTTTGTTTTTACTGCTTTCTTGGCCCTCCCTTTCCGGACATCCTGAATCCGCCAAGGTATATTTTATATTCATAACGTTTATAAAATAGCTTGCTTTAAAAAAGCTAGCTTTAAAATACGTAGTAAAACGATGGTGTAATGAATGACATTCCAAATCAAAAAGCAAGAAAAATTTTTTTTTATTATGGCAAATTGCAAATTTTTGTTAGCAAACATTTTATATTCTTATTGAGATATGAGAGCCCCCAAAAAATGGTTTTCCCCGGGGTCCCATGACTTCTAGCTACGCCGCTGAAAACACTTCACATTCTACATCAGAAAATAAAACAGACAATTGGAAATTCTGCGCACTCTATCTATCAAGCTATTCACAGAAAATTTTGTAAGAATTATTTAAAATTGTCCTAATAATAGGGAACTTTCCCAAAAAATTGAATCCTTTAAAAACAATTAAAATCGTAAGGTATTATCATAAGAAACTTCCTAGAAAAAGAAAAATTCCAATAACAATTAAATTAACTGAGAAATAAAGGTTTGAAATTTGAATAACTTGACCTGTTCTTAAAACGCGCTGCCATTGGTTGTGACGTCACGCCTTTGGATCTCGATATGTAAATAATTGATATTGTACTTATTGGAGCTTTGAACGTGGTGTTCAGTTATTTCCGGACGTAGTTTTGTCTAAATTTTCTTAATTTAGTGTTTTGTGATTCTATTAAAGACTGAAAATTGTTGATGCGGGGTTTATAAAAGGACAATCAGACAATTTACCTAGAGTTGATATGTTTATGACTGCATTATACATTAAAAATTCGGAGGATTTTTCTCAAGCTGAAGTTCGTGGTGTAAAAGCTCGCAAGTAAGTATAAATACCTAAGTACTGTAAGTACTATAATATATTAATTATATATATATATATATATATATATATATATATATATATATTAGCTCCCGCTAAATTTCGCGATTGTTTGTAAATTTTAAAACCACACAATTGGATGACGGACAGAGTGCATTTTCGCGCATTTTGGACATGCGCACCAAGAATCAGTGAGATCCTTTCTACCGCCTCGAGAAAATGGCGTGTTAATTTCTTTCTCCAACATTTACAAATTTCAACACTCGATTTTGGTGTACTGAAGCATAGAACTAGAAACTTCAGCCCTTCAGCTACGTGGTGACATCATTAGATCCAGACAGGGGACCCTTGGAACGTGGAGAAATTGGCTGCAAACTGGTGAGTGCTTTGTTTCTGATTTCCGTTGTGTGGTACCAACAATTAACCTATGGACCTTTAATTATTTCGTGATTTTATATCAATATATTTATGTTTGTTCGCGCTTTTATTAATTAAAATATATACAGTCCATTGCAGTTATCGTTTTTCTAACTGCGGGCAAACATAAGTGTTCCTTCGACCGAATTATTTAAATTTACTCCATACGACGGTATTAGTAAGTCGGCCATTTATTTCATTTTCACATTTTTGCCGAGATCATACGGCCTTGAATTTTGCCAATCGTATTGAACCGAGAGAGAGTGTCGCTCGACCTTCGGTTGTCCGGCGCAATTCACCTGTTTTCGGTCCGCTGCTATGGTAACGTAGGGTCGACCGCGTGGTCATTCAGTATAAACAAAAATCGAGAGGCAATCAAAACAAACAAGCAATTTCAGTGAATAGATGTGTTCCATATCATTTCGATATTTAAAACAATTTTCATCAATTGCGATAAATTAGTGCATATTTTCGACAATTCGTCATTTTTATATTTCAGAAGCATTAATTTAGCGTTAATTGTATATTTACCGACATTTCTGTGATTAGATGTGTTCCATATCATTTCGATATTTAAAACAATTTTCATCAATTGCGATAAATTAGAGCATATTTTCGACAATTCGTCATTTTTCTATTTCAGAAGCATTAATTTAGCGTTAATTGTATATTTACCGACAATTTCGTCATTTCAAAGGTAAAAATCATGTCTATCAAAAAAGCCGTGCAAAAACGCAAGAGATTTTCTCTGCGATCACCGAGTGTTATGTGTTTTCACAGACCGCGGCAACGGACGAAAAAGCGAGAAACGAGTTTCAAGTGAGGTATTCCGATTTGGATGAAACCTTCGATAAATGCATGCTGGCACATAATGATGTCATTATGTTGATAGACGACTCGGACGACGAGGAGTTTAAAACGCAGGATGCGATCCTCTCAGAAGCTCGTAAATATTTTTATGCGTGTAAGGGGGTTTACTCTAAAATATTTCCGGTTGAGGCCCCATCCTTTTCGGGATCATATGTTCGACAAAACGAAACTCCAAAACTCAAAGAGTTAGGTATTCCCATATTTCGAGGTGATAAAAAATTATGGCCAAGCTTTTTCGATCTTTTTAATAACATTATAATCAAAATCAAAGTCTAAGTAACGTGCGAAACCTTCAATATTTATTTTCATATCTCGAGGATGAGCCTTTAAAATTGATATCAGGGATTAGCTTATCTGATCAAAATTATAAAATTGCTTACGACAAATTAGTCAATAGATATCAAAACAAGCGAGACCTCGCAAATGATGCTTTAAGCACAATTATGAACTCTACCTTAAAAAACGAGTCAGCTAAAGAATTGCGTAATTTAATTGACACCTTCTCAGAATCCCTAGAAATTTTAAAATCACTTAGCTTTGACGTTGACAGTTGGGCCTTTATTATTTTTTTCATTTTGTTAGAAAAATTGGATATTCCGACGCGTTCAAATTTCGAAATGAGTCACGCCAATACTAATACCGAAATTCCCACTTTTCAGTCACTTTTTTAATTTCTAGAAAAAAGATGTAAAGTTTTGGAATCACTTCCTCAATCAACAGCACCCAAAAAGGTGCCTACCTATCAAAAATCAAATTCTATGCAAAATCAGTTTGGGCAAAAGCCTACCTATCAAAAATCAAATTCTATGCAAAATCAGTTTGGGCAAAAGCCTACCTATCAAAAATCAAATTCTATGCAAAATCAGTTTGGGCAAAAGCCTACCTATCAAAATTCAAATTCTATGCAAAATCAGTTTGGGCAAAAGCCTACCTATAAATCATCCAATTCGCCTTTTATAGGACTGGCTGGCACCTCAACTAATTCAAGTACGGGAATAAAATGTCTCCGGTGTAATCAAGGTCACGTGCTTTCGAAATGTCAAACATTTCTTGACCTCTCACCTATCGATCGCCTATCTTTCGTCAAGCAGAAAAAATTATGTCTAGCGTATTTTCATCCCTAACATGGGGTAGATACGTGCAAATCAAAATATTCATGCAGGACTTGCAATAGTAAACGGCACCACACTTTAACTCATATCTTAGAAACTAATAAAGAGTCTGGAAGCCAAGATACTAGTCCTGTCATTCACACACCACCTGTCAATAATCTTCATGTGTCATTAAATACCTCAGGACCTTCAGGTACCTTTCTTTTATGCACCGCCATAATAGATGTTATGGACGGTTGCGGAAATTTTCAACCTGTAAGGGCACTGCTTGCTTCTGGATCACACACAGGATTCATCAGTGAAAAGTGTATTCAGCGTCTTAATCTTCCTAGGCGAAGTTACACCACTGAAATATTCGGATTAAATCAAATGTCTTCTCTTACTTCCAAAGGGCTCCTTCAATGTCACATTAAGCCACAAGGACAGGTCACTCCTTTACTGAATTTCGAAGCAATTGTCGTTCCACAATTATGTTCCAATATGCCTACATTCACTTTGAACGATAATCAGTGGAAACACTTGGAAAACCTTAAACTTGCCGACCCATCTTATTTCAAATCTAGACCTGTGGACCTAGTTATTGGTTGCGAGCTATTCGCACAGATATTCAAGGAGGGCAGGGTTCTTGGACAAATAGGGCAACCTTCAGCCCTTAAAACCATCTTTGGCTGGGTCGTCATGGGAAAAGTGGATGAAGTAGGTAGTCTTACGGAACGAACCAGTTGTTTTTTAACGAGTCATTCACCTCCGTTAGAGGTCATTATTCCTAGGTTTTGGGAAATCGAACATTTGCCTAAAAAACAAATCTTATCAAAGAAAGAAAAACAAGCGGAATCAATTTTTACTGCGAGTGTCGTACGGCAACCGAGCGGTAGATTCATGGTAGATCTTCCGTTTAAAGATAAAATAAACCCTGACCTAGGAAATACTTATCCGCAAGCTTATCGTAGATTTTTACTTCTAGAAAATAGATTAATCAAAAATCCTGATCTGTACACTGCCTATTCAAGTTTCATGCAAGACTATATCGATTCTAATCATATGAGTTTAGTTTTATCTAGTCAACCAAAAGTCGACGTATCATGTTTTTTAACACATCATTGCGTACTAAAGCCGGAAAGCTTAAGTACAAAATTAAGGGTAGTCTGGGATTGTTCGGCAGTCACCCCAAAGAATATTAGTCTCAATGACACGTTGTTATCTGGACCGAAACTTCAAAAAGATATTGCTTCTTTACTCCTTACGTTTCGTCTTAACCCTATTGCCTACATTGCTGATGTCAAACAGATGTTCCGTCAAGTCCTTATCAATCCTTATCACCGTCCTTATCAAAGGATATTGTGGACGTTTTCTCCACAGAACCCACATTCAGTGTGGGAACTTTCTACTGTCACTTTTGGCATGACATGCTCACCTTTTCTAGCCATGCGTACATTAAATGAGCTGGCAGAGAGAGAAAAGGAACGTTTTCCTATGGCTAGTACTGTTCTAAAAACGTCAATCTACATCGACGATATCTTGGGAACTAGCCCTTCGCTTTCTGAAGCTCTTTCCCTTCAAACGGAACTCAATGATTTGTTGAAGTCGGGAGGATTTGAACTTAAAAAATGGGCAAGCAATTGTCCTGAGTTATTGGCAACATTGCCAGAATCCGATCGTCAAATGCCTCTCTCTTTTGACAAGGAGGAACCCCACTTTGTCAAAGTTTTAGGACTTCAATGGCATCCAAAAAACGACATTTTTTCTTATCAATGCCGAATGAAGGACAAACCCCCAACCAAACGTTCTATTTTATCTATCATAGGAACAATCTTCGATCCCTTAGGTTTTCTTTGTCCCTTGTTGCTACAAGCAAAATTTATTTTGCAACAGTTGTGGATATCGAAAATAGGCTGAGACGAAGAACCAGATTCTTCTATCATCGACTCTTGGAACAAACTTCGTTCTGAATTCCCGCTTCTTTCCAATTTTCAATTACCCCGACAAATCAAACTATCAAAAACCAATACCTGTCAAATCATCGGCTTCTGTGACGCTTCAATTCGAGGCTACGTAGGCGTCGTATATTTTCGTGTAGAAAAGGAAAACAATATATCTGTTTCTCTCATATCTGCAAAATCTAGGGTCGCGCCTATAAAGTCACAAACTTTGGCTAGGCTAGAACTCCTAGTGTAACAGGGGCCTTTGTATATGACAGTGGTACTGTCAAATAAAGTGGTCAAGGCTTAAATGTTGTTAGCTACCAAATTTGCAACAACTTAAAAATAGTAAATTAAAAGATTAAATATGATACTGATTGACCAATTTAACTCTCGAAAGGGAATTTGACGGTTCTTGAAGGAAGTGCGCTATAGGTGTTTTTCTCAATTAAATAATCAATGTAGGAAATATATACATACCTGTTCAATTGTTCTTCATCTTCTTTTTCTTCATACACTAGACATTATCACTGCTTATGGACTATATTTTCTCTTTTTGAGATTGGTTGCAACCATTTTTATTTTAATATTTTACACTTTCTATTTACCTTTTTATAGGTATATTTTAAATAAATTATTATTTTATAAAATTCATTATGTAAAAATGTTTTTATAAACTAATTAATTTAGTACTGTTGTTTTAGTACAAATGGTACCTGTTTTAGTATGGTACTTAAGGTAAGGAAATTATAAAATTATAAACAAAGTGTTTGGCAACAAGAAAGTTTTATTTAAAAAAAAGTAATTTGATGTTTAATTAAAACAGTGATAAACTGGTATAAACGATAACAATTCAGAAATAAATGATGGTAAATAATTAATAAAATATGTTAAGATGGAAATTGAGTTATACTAAGAATTAAATAAAAGATATTTATTCAAAGGAAAAGTATTTTCCCCTGAATAAATCTCCATTTTAAGAAAGAAGTTGACCCAAAGAAACCCAACTAAACTCTGTCTTCCGACCCGTAAAGAAATTTTTAGGTACTCTTCCCCTAAGTCCCTTCTACTTCTCTTTGGTGCGATCAGCGACAGAAAACTATAGCTTACGCTATGTTTTCCTATGGTATAGAAAAGGATAGCACCAAAGTAAGCACGACATGACCTCCAAATTCCTTCACAAGCGTTGGAACATGACTTTTTTGTTTATCCAGTTTTACAATTTAAAGAAGTTGATATAAGATAATGGCCCTAAGAACGAACTGGCCGTATACATTTAAAAACTAACCACAGTCAGAAAGCTCGCCTGAAAACTAACTGTTTTTATGTTGCCATTTTCTCAATAAATGTCTTAAAGTTAGTTACAATGCAAAACATACTAATTAATGCTTGTTAACTGAGAAAATGTTCCAATACGTATATAGAGTGCCAAATAACAAAATGTTATTAAGGCTTGCCAATGACAGTTGTTGTTTTTAAATATGACAAGTTAAGTTAAAACGAAGACCCTGGCAAAACGGGTATGGTATATTATGTATAACTATAATTTTAAATAATACTTATATGGTTGCTTTAACATATGTCTGAATAGAGCTTTTTAGGTCTAGACCAGCGATAACATAGACCGTCATAAATTAAAAATAATTACTTCCAGATATATTTTCTCTAGGTTTTTGGTTTCACTGAGAAAAGAAATCAAGAAACCGTTAATATTTGAATTGCTTTTAAGAAATAAGTGGACAAATATATTAAAATAAATATTAAATAAATTAAAGCAAATCTGCAAAAACCGTATTGTTACATTACTCCCTGGTTTGATGGAACTGTTTTGCCTTGTAGAAAAAAACAGGCTAATAAAACTTTGCAGTAGCTGACCTAAAAATAAAGTGATTTTAATACAAGAAAATACAATGTTTTTTTAGAACAATAAACCAACCTTATGTAAAACAATAATTAAATTTAAGCAAAAATAAAAAAATAAAGATTGAAAATTTTAGATTTTATGATCATTGTTTTTGTATAAGTTTTAGATGAACTAAAACTTAAGAAAGGTTCTCTAACCAAAGAAATGTGTTTGTATTAAAAAAATATAATAAAAAACAAATTCTAAACAAAAATAAAAGTAGGAAATTACAAACACTAATTGATATTTTATTAGTAATTACTTTAAAATGTAAAAAAAACATTTATCATAATAATTAAAAATAAATAGTTGATATTGAATAAAAAAAACTTTAAAAGAAAGTTGGTTTATCGTTTTCATTGTAATAAAAAAACACTACCAGGTTAATACAACAATCTTTAAAACAAACATGGAATACTCTACCGAAAAAAAACATATATCAAATCAAATCAAAATAACTCATATGATAGAATAGAAGACATTTTAAAAAAATTCCAATATACCAAGATAAACAATAAACATCAAAAAAAAACTTTATTACAAATGTATATCATACTTAGGATATTAATGTTATAAAAATTTTTTTAATTTTATGGTGATTCAAATTCAATCGAACAAATTTAAATAGAACAGAAAAAAGTAAATGGAACAAATATCAATAGAATAAATCCAGCCAGATGTATATACACATCAAAAAAAATACTTAGAATAAAACTCTTCCTAGAATATTTCCACAATTTTTCCAAATTTTCTTTTAATTTTCGCAAAAAACAAAAATTTTCCAATTTAAACTTTTTATTTCTCAGATCGTGTTACATATTTTTATTTTAAATTCATTTAGTATAATTTTTAAAATAATTTGTTAGGTTTTTCATTTTCTAAATAGTTTTTAGTTAATTTAATTTAACTTTCTTTTAAATTGTAGGATGATTTTATACAATTTCCTAAAAACTAAGAACAGCAGCAAAACAAAGTAGGTTAAAATTGATGTCTTTGTGTATAAATTAGACATCCTTGAGACAAAATACTTGACTTTAAAATTTAAATGAAAAAATTTTTAAACTTAAACTTGACCAATTTAGATTTTTGCCGATTTCCGAGGCGGTGGACGATTTTCAATAACTCAAAACAAACAAAATAAAAAAAAATACCTAGTTAACAACAAAGTTCTTTAAAAAAAATCTAATTGAAGCAAATGATTAAAAAAACAAAAATTACAGTTGATTATTGCTTCAATTGTCTCTATTGAGTGTAAAAAAAAGAATTCTTGAGTGAAGAAAATAATTCCTTCTCTTTTACAAACATACATTAAACAAAATTTATTAGGTTGATTAAAAAAAAAACAACAAAACGTATATTAAGAAAAAAATCCAGCAGGTTTGTTAGATACTGCAAGACTTAAAAATAAGTTATAAAAAGAAATGAGGCAATGCTTGCTAGTAAAAATAAACAATTATTTTAGAAATACTAACTTTTTTGTAAAGTTTTCTTTAAAAAAAATATACAGTTATTTAAAGAATTTATTTATTTCCATCAAAATTGATATAGGTAGTTTTGTTTACCATAAATACACATTTTTTAAAAAAGCATCAAGGCATAGGTTTTAGTTGGTAACAAAATAATTTAAAGATGACAATAAAAATAAAAATATTTTAGTTATTTATTTTCTTATGTAGTGCTTAAGCCTGTGCACTAGCATATAATTTTATTACTGATGATAGAATGCAAAAAAAAATTAAATCAATAATAAACAAGGAGAGCAAACAAAACAAACATTAAAAAAAAACATCACATTTTTAGAAGAAGATAAAACATTTTTGTAATTTAAATTAAATTTTTATATTTACCTAATAAAAAGTGCAAAAATTTCATTCTCATATAGGTAAGGAAAGGTTCAGATTTAAAAGTTATTAAGATTTTTATCTAGAAAAAGTACTTATAGAATTAGAGTACTATAACATATTTTCCATATGGGAAAAATACAAAAAAAAATATTGTTTTATTGATAAACTAACAAAAGATTTGAAATAGTTTTAAAGGGTATTATATTTGAGCCTGGATAATATTGACTTTATCAATTCTCAATATGACAAAAAAAACAGAAAAAGGTATCTTATCAGCGTTACGATTGCTATGATAATATCCAGTTTAAAAAAAATTACTTTAAAGTGATTAAAAAAAATATGTTTAAATCAAACAAGTAACCATCGATGACGTGGTTATTGTTTGGTTCACTGGAACTTAGAAAAACAAGAGTTCTCAGCAAGAAGGATCATAAAAAAAACTAAGTTATTTTTTAAAATAATGGACTTTACGATTTTACGTTCATATTTTTACCAATAGGTAAATGTTGATACATCACCATCACAAAATAAAAACAAAACACAAGTATATGTGAATATTTATCAAAAGTAATAATTTTTTTAAATTAACACAAAAGTTAAAGGATAAATAACTGAAAGTTTACAAAAGATCGAAAATGACTTAGTCATTAAGACAAATGACTATACCAAAAAAATTAAAAAGAGTTAGGTATTGAATTTTCATTGTTTAAGTAAAAAAAATATTAAAGATATCTGATAGATGCAGATATTATCTGAAGAGAAACATAGTATCTCTCTTATAACAAAGTATAAGGAATAAAACAATAAAAAGTTCTTTACACTTAAAGATGGAACTTTAGCCATAACGCGACAGAGACACTGTCTCTAGGCCAACGGCTGTTATGCTGAATACCGATATACAGGATTACTAAAATTTTCCTTACTAGATTTGTGCTTTTGCACTTAGTTTGTTTTTATGCTAATTACGTATTAATATCTGAAAGAGGAAAAAACAAATGTTTGCTGTGCGCCAAAAATTTATAGACTTAGAATTTACTTACTTCATTGATGTTATTAAAACAGACTTTTTAATTATTTTTTTAGGTTTTACTTATCAAATTTGAAAAAAATATATATATAAATTTATTATTTTAAATAATATCAAAGGTCGTAAAGAGTTGAAATAAACTCTTCAAATTAAAAAGATAATGAGTTGGTCACAAAAATATTAAAAGAAAATAAAATACTACGTTATTCTGCTGTTCTTTTCTGTTTTTATAATCTCTAATTTTCCTTGATGTTAAATAGTTTTTTAAAATGTCACGTATGAGAACCAAACAATTTTATTGATATGACATAAAGAGCCGTCGACTCTTACGGTTGCATCTCCTAGGTTTTTTCCTAACTACACTTATTCCTACATATACCGTTAAATACTAAACTTAGTAAAACTTTTAGTTACCATTTAAAATTTTAATATAATCTAATTAACCTATTTTATAACCAAGTCAGAAAAATTGCCCAACTGTCTACTATAAAAACCTGTTTTAAAACAAAACCCCATTATTCCTGTACAGGTTCTTGGAAAGCGTATAGTGACATTCGTGTACCAAATCTATAATCATGTTTCGTCATAAAAAAAATATAGGCACGCGCACCATTTTTAAATTGAAATATGTATTGTAAAATAAAATAAAATTTATTCAACAACAACGCTTTTGTCTTCCTAATTAGAAAACATAAGACACTGGGGATTCAACACTCCCAGTAAGTGGCCATCTTCACCGAAGTTAGAAAAACACAGGTGTGTAACGAAGAAAGAAACAATTTCAAATCTTCTTGTTAAACAAATTTTCCGGTCTATTAATTATCCATTATAACTCAAAATGAGTTCCCGACATGACGAAATAGAAAATTACCTAGATCTCTTACTGGTATCTACAAGGTGTGACGTCTACTGACTTCATTGAACTCTCCTGATGAAATATTTATTGTCGTATCATAGGCAAAGTTTTACCTTTACCTAATAGTTTTCCCAAAACAATTTAACTTTTTTAACAAAATTACTTGACAACCCCAATCCATATATTTTTCCGCTGTTTTAGTCAGTTCACCTGTACTCCACATAAGCTATGGTTTAACGGTTACCAATTCAGCAATTTTCTTAATAAAGATTGGTTAAAACATTTAACTGGCTATACCGTAATTCAAAAATTGAGTTACGATATTAGGAGACACGGCAACGAACAAAACAAATATAGACCAATTAAACATTTTAATTATAGGTATACCATTTGAAGCACCCTCTTGAGTGGAGAAGAATTTCCCAAAATAACCTCCCAGTTTTCTTCTCAATTTGCTGGGAAGTATAAAATCCAGCTAAAACACTCATTCCATAAAAAAACATTTTATAAAATAATCAAATCTATAATGATTCAAACAGCGAGAAAAATAAATTCGCCATCGTCTTACAAAAAAAAACAACAAAAGAAAAAAGGAAACGCGACGAGTTCACTTGGCGAATTATTATTGGTCTATTGTTTTAAATCAATCTATATACATAAATGTATAAATCTAGCACAAACATTTGCCATACCATATAATCATATAAAAAAAAACGTTAAAAGAAAAATTCTAGGATGCTTTAACTCTAATATACCTCTCTCTCATATATATAATTGCTCAAAAAATAGAAATACACTCTTCTCATATATAAAACAGAAACTGTCAAAAGTTACTGAACAATTTTATAACAATTAGTGGTTAAAAACTTTGAACTTAATATTTTGGCTACATAGAACTCAATATGAAACAATACAACACAGAACAAATACAATACAATCCTGAAAAAAAATATAAACATATTATGTGAGAGAAGTCCGAAATCCAGAAGACTTGATCGTGGTTGTCGTGGTCATCACCTGTAAAAGAAAACGAAGTTAAAACACCTATTTTCTACAACGTTTAGAAGATATAACAAAACTTTTTCTTTAAAATATCATTACATGAACTTATTACGCTGTTGACTCAGTGTTTATAACACTAGTATTTTCCATTAAAATCGGTTTCGTAGTTTACTAAAAATTAAAATACATTTATGACAAATTAAAATGAGTGCTCGTAATAGATGTATAAAAAATAAAAAAAATTTAGGCGAATAAAACAATAATAGTTCTACAAACGCAAAATTAAAGTTAAAGTGCAAATAGTCATTACTTAATGGATTTATATTATTATATTTTCTTAGGTGATGATAGACACGCTTGCTTGTGTAACTCAAAATTTAGCCATACAACAAGGATGAAAAAAAAACTACACCTAGTAATAAAAATTTAAAATATGAGAACAACAAAAATAACTTTTTAGAAAAGATTTTTTTTTTTAACTTTTAGATCCTAGATTAAGATCACTAATTTTTATGAGTGAAGTGAAATGGTGAAGGTCCGGTAGTTGACCTGTTTAAAAAAAAACTAAAATTTTTGGTAAAGATTATGATTGAGATGTTTGTGTTCACCTCAAAATTAAGAAAAATAAAATTGTTTATTTAAATAACTATGTAGAAGTTCAACTAACACAAAATACTAATTACGCATCAAAAATACTTTTTGAATGAATAGGTAAAACTATGGTCTGATAATAATTGCATGAAAATTATTATTATTTACAAGAAAAACAAGACAAAAAAATAAAACAACAGCAAGTGTACAAAGAGTGTTAAATCTTTCGGTTACTGAGATATTTACGCAAGCTTGGTTAATATAATAAAGAATCTTTGTATATAAACCTTGAAACTTTTGAAATGTTATGCTCCCTAAGTATGCTAAGAATATTCTGGACGTACTTATCCAAAACAGTCCCGGCACATAAGGAAAAATAAAACGATACCGTAAATAAAAGAAAAGTTTAATTCTCTGGACACCAACATAATTTGCAGTCAAAACTGTGAAATAGTCTGACTATGCAAAGAAAAATTAATTGAAAAATTATAGAACTTTATTTATAACTAATAAATTTAAAAAAATACATCCGTTATTTGTAGTTTCTAAAACATACAGTATGAGTAAAAAGATGCCTGGCAAGTAGGGATTTTCAAGGGCGCTTATTTTCTTTTTGATAAATACAAGTAATTAGTAAAGTAAATCAATAGGGACTTATCAATGATTTACTTGTGGGCTACTTTCTGTTGAAATTGATAAAGGCTTACTAGGATCAAATATGATCCTATATATTTAAGGAAAAAAAATACATTATTTAAAATAAACAATGGATAAAGCGTAAGAAAAATAAAGTAAGGTTTGACTTAAGTGTCAAAAACTTAAGTAGAGTAGTTTATTAACTTTTTCAAATCTTAACCTCTGATTTTAACAAAACAAAAAGACCAATAGGTTTCACTGGTAGTAGTTGTTTTATAGAAAAGACAAATTAAGTTTAAAATTCAAATAATACGTTGAAAGTTAATAAAAATAGAAACAAAACTCAATAGTTAACTAGGCCTTTAATTACTTTATAGTATAATTTATAAAAAAAAAGAAATATAGATCCATACTTATTAATTGATTAGATTCATAAAGACAAATTTAAGTGAACTGATTTCAGTAGATCGCTGTGAACAACGGGTGAGTGCCTTGCTGCTCAATGTGAGTTACTTTCTTAGTGCTGAATGCTTAGTTTTTAGACGGCGAGGTAAAAACCGTCATGATTTTGACAAATAGCCATATTCTAGGTTCTAATTTAGTGGCAACATTTAAATATTTTTCTTAAGATATTATATATTGACTAACTGTAAGAAGTTTTTAAAATCTTATGGTTTCTTTCTAATTCAACGTATAGAATATTTTATACGAACTTTAACCAGCAGATCGTTACTGATTTATCAAGATTATTAAAGATTTATCAAAAATATAAAATTGATGCACGTATGGAGTTTTCGTTGAGCAACTCAAAAATCACTAGACCGATTTGAATGAAATTCAAAACAAACAACTGCACTTTTCTAAATACATTTTTTTCTTGAAAAATATAAAAACAGGCTGTAGGACCTATACCTAGTTTAATTGATTGAGTGATACCCTAGGTATAATTTTGCTTTTATTATAATATAAAAGTTTGGGTTTTCCCAAATAACGTTTCTTTTTAAAAGCTCTTGTGGATCGATGTAGGTACAAAAGGCTCTGGTTGCTACATAAAAAGGTCTATAGGCACCTGATTTAAACATGTGTTTTAAAAATTTCCAAAACAAGCTTAAAATACTTTTATAAGAGGGTAAAAATGTATTCCTTTTCAGAAGATGGTAGACACATTTTTAATTTTAACGATTTTTTTCCCATTTTGGATAAGTTGATTATTATTTAAATCATATATTTTTCTAGTGCAGTTAGCGCAGTACCTTAAGCAAAGAAAAAGCTTTGTCTCGTAACGTTAACTATAACCATAGAGAAATATATACTACGTATTCCTCTATGCCATAATAAAACTCTTATATATCTTATCTAATTAATTTAATTGTCTCTATCTAATCTACAAAATATTTAATACCAAATTCCTTGGTTTATTTTAACTTTTATGTCAAAGGGTGTTAGCTATTGCTTCTTCTTAATTAGCTTATTGGTTACGTAGAACCTAATTTAAATTATGTCAAATCTCATTTCCTTTAACAAAGATGGGCATCTTTTGATTAGTAAAAAGTGAAATGGGTCAAATTGTTTAAATTTATTTCAATAATTATTTGTTTAAATAATATAACTTTTAGGACAAATATGTATAAAATGATTACCTACTAAACTTAAATAAAATACGTGAGTTATTATTTTAGGAAAAACCTCAAAAGTCAAATTATCAAAAAAAAAATATGGATTTATTTATTTATATCATTATCTTTGGTTCAGTTATAGAAACAATTTTAATTGTTTTTACTTTTTTTTCAATTTCACATGACTGATTAGGTCTGGGTTGGTTTATACCTACATATTTCAAACATGGCATGATGTTATCAAATTTATTTATTTTAATTAATTATGTTTTTAACTATTTAAAATTTGCTCTTAATTTTGTCTGTACCTTCTTAAATAAAGTTTTACAAAAATAATGTATTTTACAGTAAACTGTGCAATTTTTCCCTTAAAAAAACTGATGGTGTATGCGCAAGACATACACCCGTTCGATAGCTTTAGGCACTGGTTAAACTTTTACGCATTAAGGATAAAAATGGAAAATAACGCGAGAACCATACAAAATGTCGATTGACACCTACCTTGGTTTTTTCTCGGCGGTACAAATTCCATTCACTGGGCGCCCAGGCTTCTATCAGATTTCTTGAGTTGATCGAAATCACTGTGAGGAGTTGAGGTAACGGATTGGAATGATTTTAGAATTGATTGGCACTAATTGTAATTGATTGAATTGTAGTTTTGGAAAAACCGAGTAAAAACGCCGGTTTCAATATGGAGGCTACGATGATCTCTCTCTCGTCATCGCGCCGGTGGGTTGCGCACTGTCTATCCGCGCACTTTGCGGTGTCACGTGACAACCTGTATGGCTCAGTGCAACGGAATAATTAATATTTAGGAAAATTAACTAAGTATTATTTGTCTTGCACGTACATTTTCCCGGCCGCCCTAAAATACTATTTTAGAACCAGGAAAAATAATAAGTATTATAACTAGGGAATAACAATTATTATTTCCAAAAAAAAATTAAAAAATTCCGACAAAATGTTATTCTATTTTTTGCCGCGATAAAACAAAAAAAATATTTCCCGAAAAGGAATAAAATAAAAAAAAAAGAATAATTCTATGACGACACTGACATAGAATGAACATTGCTTGAGTGTTCAGTTAAAAGGCAAAGGGCACAATTTAACAATTGGACGTTTAAATAGCCCTTGTTGAGTCCTAATCGTGACAACTCTAACATGTCCATCTGAACCAGGATGCAATTCTACAATCCTGCCTAAAGACCACTGCAAGGGTGGTTTGTTTTCATTTTTTATGACTACTAAAGTATTTAACTCGACTTTAGTAGGTTTTTCTGTCCACTTGGACCTCTGCTGTAGAGTATGTAGGTACTCCTCTTTCCATCGGGACCAAAAATCAGTGTTCAATCGCTGAACAAGTTGCCACCGAGAAAGAGTGTTTAGTTTTAATTGTGATAAGTCTGGGTCTGGGACAGAGTTTAAAGGTTCCATGGTAAGGAAATGTCCGGGAGTGAGTGGACAAAAATCATTGGGATCGGATGATTGCGCAGAGATTGGGCGACTATTTAGCAATACCTCGATCTGCACAAGCAAAGTATTTAGTTCTTCGTATGTAAGCTTCTGATTTCCGATCACTCGGTAAAGATGTGTTTTTACTGATTTAACACCAGCCTCTGATAAACCATTGAAATGAGGACTAGCACTAGGAAAAAAATGCCATTTGATCTGAAGATGTTCAGAGGAAGCCTCGAAGAGCTTTTTAAGCTCAGAGTTTGCTCCTTGAAAATTGGAGCCTCTGTCGCTGTATAAAAAATTACAACGACCCCTTCTAGCTACAAACCTTCTGAATGCGGCTATAAAGCATTCAGAAGTAAGGTCTGACGCAACTTCTGTGTGGATAGCGCGCGTACTTGCGCACACAAAAATGCAGATATAGGCTTTTAATTCTTTGGTACCCCGGTACCAACGACCTGGTGAAATTTTTATAGGACCAGCATAGTCCAAAGTTGCATGAGAAAAGTACTTTAGTTGTGAAATTCTAAAATAAGGTAAGTCACCTTGATAAGGGATGTAAGCCTTTGGTCTAAGGCGATAACATCTTATGCATCGAGATAAAACTGACTGAATAGCTCTGCGGGATGCTAAGATCCAGAATTGTTGTCTTAGTAAGTACTGAACTGTATTTAGCCCTGGATGGCTATTTTCCTTATGAATATGTTCAATGATGAGGTCAGACAACCTGCCTGATCTGGGAAGCAATAGAGGATGTTTTGCATCAAAAGGTATAGAATTCGTATGCCTAAGACGACCACCTACCCTTATCAGTCCGGTAGTGTCCAAAAAGGGTGCAATTTTTCGAAAAGCTTTGGGTAAAAGTTCGTTGTTTTTTAGTTGTTTTAGGAGGTCAGAGAAATGTAATTCTTGGCTTCTTCGAACCAAGAGTGTTAAAGCATACTGAATTTCAAAAATAGAAATAGGACCTGTAAGTGGTTCCTTTTTGTTTTTAAAATTATAAAATATTCGTCGAATCTGACAAATTAATTTTTGAATGTGAAAAAGGGATGAATATTTATTTACAAGGAAATCTAGAATATGATAATCGATGTTTGTAGTAAGTGTTATTTTTTCAGGCTTTTCTTCATTTAAAATTTGCTGAAAATCGGTTTCTGAGTTTTGGAGTAATGCGGGATTTTTTAAGTCCCATGTAGTACATGGTTGACTAAGCCAGGAAGGCCCTGTAAACCACAAGGGGTGGTTTATAAAATTAGAAGGAGTTGTGCCACGACTGGCGACATCCGCAGGGTTTTCTTGTGATTTTACATGATACCAGTTTACATTAGAGAGTTTTTCTTGTACTTGGCTAACTCTGTTAGCAACAAAAGAGCGCCATCTATGAGGTGAGCTACAAAGCCAAAAGAGGACGACTTGAGAATCTGTATAAGCGTAAGTTTTATCTATTGAAATTAAAGGGGAATAAGTTTTTATAACAAAACTAAGAAGTTCAGTAAGAAGAACAGTACCTAAAAGTTCTAGTCTCGGGAGACTTATAGTTTTTAAGGGACTGACCCTTGATTTGCCCATAATTAAGGAAGTTTTTATGCTTTGATCTGACAGCTCGATACGTAAATAAACGCAAGCTGCGTAGCCTAATTCTGATGCGTCCGAAAAAGCATGCAGTTGACAAGATATTATATCTTTAGAAAAAATGTGCTGATAAGCACTTAAGTTCATTTTGAAATTGTGTCCAATGCTGAAGAATAGATTTGTCCACGGGATCGTCCCATCCTATCTTGGAAATCCATAATTTTTGCATAAGACATTTTGCAAAAAATGAAATGGGAGAAAGCATCCCTAAAGGATCAAAAATAGAAGCAATAGCGCTTAGAATATTTCTTTTTGTGCATCGTTTTTCCGATGGCTGACAAGAGAAAAACATATTGTCTGATTTTGGGTCCCACTGGAGTCCAAGAACCTTTATGGATATAGGATTTTCCTTGTCAAAAGAAAAGGGGATTTGGCATTCGTCTGGTGATAGAGAGGATAGTAGTTTTGGGTGATTACTAGCCCATTTTTTAAGCTTAAAACAGCCTGATTTTAGAAGAGCGATTAAATCTCGCTGTAGAGCTAGAGCCGACTCTATAGAGTTTGCGCCTGCGCAGATATCATCGACAAAAATGTCTTCTAGGAGCACTCTAGAAGCTTCTGGGTAGTTTTTTTCTTGGATTTTGGCTAACTCTTGAATAGTTCTGATGGCCAAAAAAGGACTAGATGTGATACCAAACGTGACAGTATTAAGTCTGTATTCTTGAATAGGATCGCTTGAAGTGAAACGCCACAGAAGACGTTGATAATCACGATCTTCCGGAGCTAATTTTATTTGTAAAAACATTTGTGTAATATCCGAGAGCATGATTATTTCATGAAATCGGAATTTTAACAGAATTGAGTTGATGTCAGTTTGTAATTTGGGCCCTGGGAGAAGGGTAGAATTAAGGGATATACCCTTTGAACCCGCTGTTGCCGAGCCATTAAAAACTACTCGAACGCGTGAACTTGATTTATCGGGGCGTACAACGCAGTGGTGGGGTAAATAATTTATGAATTGATTTTTTGATTCTGATTCTCGAATTAAACTCATATGATCGTTTTTTAAGTAGTTATTCATAAATTCGGAATACTGTGAATATAGTTCGGGATTTTTTATCAGTCTAGACTCAAGAGATAAAAAACATTTGTAAGCATGTGAGTAGGTATCTCCTAAAATAGGTCTAGAGTGACGAAATGGCAATGAAACTTGAAAACGTCCCGAACTATCTCTCGTGACAGTTTTTTGATAAAATGATTCACATTTTTCCTCATCAGGAGAGAGGAACTTCTTTGTTGGGAGAGACTCAACTTCCCAAAACTTGATCATCGTTTGATCTAGTGAATTATTTTGTAAAGAAGTAAAGTGACATGAATATGAAGTTGAATTGTATGTAGGTTGATTTGATATTTCCGTATTTCCCAGGAGCACCCAGCCGAACAAGGTTTCAAGTGCTATTGGCTGCCCCGGTTCTCCAGGAATAATGTTAGGTTGAATTATTTGAGAATAAACATGTGCTCCTAAAAGCATGTCTACAGGTGCGGGAATATTGAAAGTATTATCTCCTAAATTTAAATTAGAGATATGATGCCAATTGTGAGGATTAACTTGAAAAGATGGCAAATTTGCACTTACCTTTGGCAAGACATAGACATCAAGAGAAAGCGTTGGATTATTTTGGCCAACAGGCTTAATTGTGCAATTTGTTATGCCATTGGTGGTTGAAGTAGATTGATTGATGCGTCGTATGGGGACTATGAATTTTTTCCTAGCTAATCCTAGGCGATTAAGACAATTTTCAGAAATAAAATTGGCCTCTGACGCATTGTCGAGGACAACCCGTATAGTTTGATAGTATCCACGACTATCTAGGATGTCTACCTTTGTTGTAGAAAGTAAAATAGTACTTTGAGGTTTTTGAGTAGTGAGTGAGGTGCACCCACAATTAATGTAATCAATGCCCTCATTGGGTGTTTCATTTTGTGTTTGATTGGGGTTTTGGGAAGATTGAATTGAATTTTGATTTAAGTTTGGGGTTGGTTGTACATTTGTAAAATACGCGTTTTGTGAATTCGATTGAGTAGTTTGCGAGTTATTACAAATACTCGTATGGTGACGCTGGCCACAGATACGGCAAGAAAAAGTGGATTGACATAAATTTAAGGGATGCGATCTTAAACAATTGCTACACGCATTATTTTGCCTAACGTAGGCATTACGCTCCTGTATAGTTTTTGATAAAAATACCTGGCACTGTGAAAGATTGTGAAATTGTTTATTTGTACATAAACGACATTTGTATTTATTTTGAAACCGATTCGAATTAAATTGTAAATTCGAATTATTTAATTGTTGTTGTCTATTTGAATTTGAGTTGAATTGATTTGTATTTGAATTTGAGTTGAATTGATTTGTATTTGAATTTGAGTTGTTTTGCGTTTCTGGAGTAAAACTAAAACTAGATTGATTTGGTTGTTGATTTGAATTAAAGAATTTAGATTGATTTGGTTGGAATTGCGAATTATTGCTAAATGAAGTTATTTTTGAGTTTTGAGGATTTTGAGTTGTATTTGCCACGTAAACTTGTGGTTGATATGGTTTTGAGTAACTGTTGTAATTATTATTTGAATTGAATTGTCGCTTAGGTGGTTTTGGATTTGAATTTTGTAAATTGTCTGATTGCATAGTTGAATAAGAAATATTTTGCATGAGTTGAACTGATTCTAAGGCCCTACAATGATTTTTGAGGAACTCTGTAAGGTTTTCGTAGGTAGGAAGCTCCATTTTACTATATTCTATCTCAAAAGAAGTTCGTATTGAGGTAGTTAAACGCGAAAGAAGCATGTTGAAAAGTATGAAATCCCAATGTTGAGTTGGAAAACCTAATAACTCTAAAGCAGAGATATTTTCATTAAAACTATCGAGTAAAGTTCTAAGATCCTTGGAAGAGCAATTATTTTTTAAGGGAACCGTACTATTTACGGTGTTCCAGTAGCTTGTTGCCAAAAGTCTTTTGTTTTGGTATCGATCTACTAGTGTTTGAAAAGCAATATTGTAATTATTATCATTAATAGGCAAGTGTTTTATTAAACTGAGTGGTTCACCTCTTAAATATGAAATTAAATGTCTAAATTTCCTTACTGGAGGCATATTAGTGTTGTGCACTAATGAGCAAAACATATCATAAAAAGTGACCCACTTTAATAAAGTGCCATCGTAACAAGGGACATCTAATTTTAATAGATCCTTGTATTCATGACTGTTTGTTTGATTTTGAAGAGATACAAAATTGCCTTGTAAAATATTTTGTTCTGGAAAAAGTTGATTGAAAATACTTTTAGTTTGAAAATAAAAATTGTCTGTATCTTCTCGCACCTTGTCTTGCACTTTATATTCGTTATCGTTCTCCACTAGGCTAATAACGTCATTGTGCAGTTTTTTAAACTCATCATAAAATTCTTCCAAGTTCTCATACCTTGTTTTGAAAATAGATTTTACATTTGAATCAGTCTGGGCCTTTATGGCTGCAGTGTATGTCTCGGTAATCCTCGTAACATAAACTGTACGTTTTTGCACTGCCTTATCCAGGCCGGTTTTAGTCATTTTAATTGATTAATTAGTAATAAATATTATCACTGAACACTAAAACGTTTTTCAGAATTTCTTATTATTTTATTTTATTTTGTTTTTACCTTCGTACACTCGCCCGTAGGTAAACAAAAAACAGTTGTTTTTGTCGACCGCGACCTTTAAATTTCAACTGCAGAAATCGATAAAATTTTTAAACATGTGTTTGGAAAGGCGTGTCGCTTCGTCACTGATAAAGCCTGCCCCTTTTGGGTTGGTCCTTAATGGCGTCTTAAAATTTTTAGATTTTTGGTTTAAGAAAAATGAATTTTGATTTTTGTTGTATTTTTTTTTTAATATTTGGATAGAAGGACCATAAAAATGTATGCGCAAGACATACACCCGTTCGATAGCTTTAGGCACTGGTTAAACTTTTACGCATTAAGGATAAAAATGGAAAATAACGCGAGAACCATACAAAATGTCGATTGACACCTACCTTGGTTTTTTCTCGGCGGTACAAATTCCATTCACTGGGCGCCCAGGCTTCTATCAGATTTCTTGAGTTGATCGAAATCACTGTGAGGAGTTGAGGTAACGGATTGGAATGATTTTAGAATTGATTGGCACTAATTGTAATTGATTGAATTGTAGTTTTGGAAAAACCGAGTAAAAACGCCGGTTTCAATATGGAGGCTACGATGATCTCTCTCTCGTCATCGCGCCGGTGGGTTGCGCACTGTCTATCCGCGCACTTTGCGGTGTCACGTGACAACCTGTATGGCTCAGTGCAACGGAATAATTAATATTTAGGAAAATTAACTAAGTATTATTTGTATTGCACGTACAGATGGTCATAAAGATATTTAACACAGGTGACATTAAAATATTTTCAGCCTTATCAAATTAATCAAAATAATTTTTAGTTGGTTGTTAAATCTTCTTAAAAACAAGCAAAAACGGATATCAAAAAATCTTTACCGTGTTTATTTGTGGCATTATGAGAATGCTAGGATAGGTCATGTTTTTTCCAAAATTACTGTGTGGCTTTACAAAATATTATTTCACTTAAGACATGGTCGATAGCACCAATACATTTGTTAAATCGATCGTCTTTCTGTCAAACAAATGTATTGTAAACTGGAGACCTTGGGAAAATAAAAGAAGTAGGGGACGGCCACAAATGAGATGGGCGGGCGAGTTGAAGAAACATGCGGGAACTAGATGGATGAACACGGCGACATACAGGAAAGAGTGAAAGATATTGGGGGAGGCCTATATCCAAAGATGGATCGAATAGATAGATAGATAGCACCATCTTTTTAAAAATATTTTACGTATTGATGAAATTGCGAGTACAAGAGTTGATTAAATCACAGTTGAATCGAACAAATAAATGACAAACTCAAAATAAGTTTAATTTTTTTTTCTGTGTACTGTGGTTTGTGGCACTTCGTGATTATCACACACATTGTGCACAAAGGAACGAGATCTTCACCATGGTTAGTTATGAAGAAAAACTGGTGCTAAGTTAGAGTTTTTTTCAAGTACTGTTTATGTACAGCTTGTATGTTTTTTTTCTCAAATGGCAAAATAAAGTCGTCGTAGGAACGACTAGGACTAGGACGAGGAGATTAAATATTTTTTATCTAAAATATGTATTAAGCAAAAAGTTTGTGGGCATTTCTCAACAAGTAATTTAGCACTTTTTTTAGTTTAAATGTGCTTTGATTTTTTTTTAAATTAAAATTATAGAAAATTTCGTTTTTCAGTACCTCTAAGCTATTGTTAACAATGTTCAGTACATGCCTTAAATAAAACAAATAGGACGAGACTTTCTCTGAATAAGCTAAGTTATTTTTCCAAATCGGTAACTAGTAAACCGATTAACATGCCACTTTTATTTTTATTACAAAAGGTTTAGTTGCTCTTGAAGGTTTAAATTTTTAGCGAAAATTTGTTATTTTATTACTTTAAGATTTAAAATATTGTTACGGGTTCACAACGACAAATTAAAACTCGCAATTGTTGAAAACGATACGTCAATTTATTTCGACAAATTATGTACAAAAACACGCACTTAAACTTACTAATAACTTGCTAATAATTCACTACTTTAATACGCCTATTAACTTCGCGTTGACATCTAGCGATCACTACCATTGGTTATCTCTGACTGCCCGATGCACGACGTCCGGCCCTATATATAACGGGCTGCCTACTATTCGAGAATTTTCCATCCTTGTTCGATTCGGAATCATTCCGGACCGTTCGTATACCAGTTTGTTACAGATAACGCAACTAAAACCTAGATTAAGAATACAACCATAAAATACGTCAACCTAATACTACACTAAACCTAAATAAATTCTAACTATAAAATTTAAATAACTTAAATTTGTAACACTATCAACATTTCCCAGGTAAGGTTTAAGTCTGTCTAGATGAACAACTTTCATCTTGGACTTCGGGCTTTTCTGGATTCGGTAGACTACATCATTAATTCTCTTAACAACTTTATAAGGCCCTTCCCATGGTGGTGTCAACTTAAGTGATCTTCCTTTCTTGCGTTGAGGATTGTATAGCCAGACTTGATCATTCTCTTTGAACCCTGAAGAGTTTGCTTTCAGGTCATATCTCGCTTTCATGCGGTCACTGGCTATTTCTATTCGCTCTATAACCACTTCATGGATATCGTGCAGCTTTTGCCTTAAACGTTCGACATAGTCATTAACCTCTAAGTGTTCTTCTTCAGGTGAACCAAACATGATATCACATGGTAAACGCAGTTCTCTACCAAACAGGATACTAGATGGAGTAGCTCCTGTCGTATTGTGAATGGCGGTTCTATAGGCCATCAAAAACAATGGAATATATTGGTCCCAATCTGTTTGGTGCTCATCAACAACTTTGCACAGATGTTCTTCTATTGTTTTATTAAATCTTTCAACCATGCCATCTGACTGCGGATGTAAGGCCGTAGTCCGTGTTTTATGTATTCCTAAAAGGTCACAGAGATTCTGGAAGAGCTTTGATTCAAAGTTTCTTCCTTGATCTGAATGTAGTTCCAAAGGAATGCCAAATCGGCTGAAAACATCATTGACCAGAACTTCTGCAACTGTAGCGGCCTCTTGGTTAGGCAAAGCAAAAACTTCTGGCCATTTGCTAAAGTAATCCATGACAACAAGGATGTATTTGTTGACCTTTTTAGTTTCTGGAAATGGTCCGGCCACATCAATAGCGATGCGTTCGAATGGCAGACCTACGTTATATTGTTTCATTTGACCTCTGGACCTTGTTTTGGGACCTTGGCTGGCTGCACAAGTCGAACATCGGCGGCACCAGTTTTTCACATCTTGAAAGTAATTGACCCAATAAAATCGGTTTCGAATTTTGTCCATGGTTTTATTTATGCCTAGGTGCGCGCCTGATTTTCCACCATGGCATTCGGCCATTATATTGTCTACCATGCTCCTGGGAACCACTACTTGATTAACCACAGTAAGGCCATCGGCACTTTCCCAGGCACGTTTAAGGACGTTTTCCTCTACTATCAGTGAATCCCATTGTGCCCACAGTGATTTGAATATCACCCCTTGGTTTGCGATATCTTGCCATGATGGTCGTGGCTTGTTCTCTTCTTTCAATCGCAAGATAGGTCCTACATCTTTGTCGTTAAGTTGTGTGGTTCTAATCGAAGCCGACATCCATTCTTCATCTGGTTCTAACTTTATCTGGCGCACGTAGGTAATTCCTTCTTTCTGGTCAATTTTCCTGCAATGTTTACAATCCTCAGGTCTTCTGGACAATGCATCCGCCTTATTATGCACCCTTCCCGCTCGGTGCTTCATTTGATAATGGTATTGTTGTAGCTTTTCTATCCATCTCGCGACTTGCCCCTCAGGTTGTTTCATTTTCATGAGCCACTGTAACGCAGCATGATCCGTTCTAATCAGAAACTCTTGTCCATAGAGATATTTGTGAAAGTGATCTACGGATTTAATGATGGCTAGGAGCTCCTTTCTGGTAACACAATAATTTCTCTCTGGTTTGGATAGCTTTTTGCTGAAAAATTCGATGAACCGTTCTTCTCCATCTTGTACTTGGGAGAGTACTGCTCCTATGCCATCGTTGCTCGCATCAGTATCTAATATGAATTTACCTTTGGTGATAGGATATGCAAGAATCGGACTAGAACATAATGCTGTTTTTAGTCTTCTAAATGCTTGGTCACATTCGGTATTCCATTTGTAAGAAGCTTTATCTTCTGTAAGTCTATGTAATGGAGACGCTATTTTGGCGAATCCTTCTACAAATCGTCTGTAGTATGTACACAGACCCAAGAAGCTTCGCAATTCATGTTTGTCACGAGGTTGAGGCCATTCTTTTATTGCTTGTAACTTTTTTTCGTCGGTATGGATGCCTTCTCGGGAAACGACGTGTCCCAAGAACTCAACTTTCTCTTGGAATAGAAAACACTTCTTTGAGTTTAGTTTAAGATTTGCGTTCCTGATTCTTGAAAATACTTCTCGTAAATTGTCTAGATGATCTTCAAATGATTTTCCCATTACTATGACATCATCCAAATAGACTAAGCAGGTTTTCCAAGTAAGGCCTCGTAGAACGACTTCCATTAGTCTTTCAAATGTAGCTGGGACATTGCATAGGCCAAATCGCATCACATTAAACTGATAAAGTCCACTTCCAGCAGAGAATGCAGTCTTCTCTTTATCTCTTTCAAAGATTCCTACTTGCCAATACCCAGTTTTCAGGTCAAGAGTAGAAAACCAATATGATCCTGCCAATGTTGTTAATGTGTCGTCTATTCTTGGCAGTGGGTAACTATCTTTCTTGGTCACATCGTTAAGTTTCCTGTAATCGACACAAAATCGAGTACTTCCATCCTTTTTAGTGACCAACACCACAGGAGATGACCAAGGACTTGATGACTCTTCAATAACACCGTCGCTGAGCATTTTATTAATGAGATTGTGAACTTCTTCTTGTTTGGCCAATGGTAGTCTTCTTGGGGGCTGTCTTATCGGTTGGGCATCGCCAGTGTTGATGGAATGTTGAATAAGGTTTGTGCGTCCCGAACTACTCTTAGTTTCAAAGATATTACTTTGTTCTTCTATAAACTCTCTCGCTTTACGAAATTCTTCTGGAGTGAGATGTTGCCAAGTTGACTGAAATTGCTGAAGTACCTCCGTTGGTAACTTACTTTTATCCTCCGAAGTTGGCTCTTCACATCTTGTTACTTTCTGGACTGGCTCAAATAATGCTACCACCTCCCCCTTATTAATTTTGACACTATTTGGGAAAATATTGGCGACTCTAATCGGGATGTCTTTATCGGTTTTAACTAGTGACTTTGCAACGAGGTAGATGTTGGATAATTTCTGTTGGCTTATGAGTCCGACACAGCTTGATGTTTTACTTTCTAGCCTCCCAAAAATTATGGTCTCACTATTACCGACCAGTCGTGTTGTACATACTGCCACGACCTTTATTGGTTCTTTATTGAAGTGACTATTTGACAAAATGAACTCTTCATTCCCAAATCTCAGGGTATTAAGTTTATTATCAAACGCAATTCCATGTTTACTTATCAAGTCCATTCCCAAAATAAATTCGTCTTCTATTTCGGCAACCAATACAGTGTGGCGAATCTTCCCAGCTGTAGGTCTATGTCTGTCTGCCCCAACACGTCGGCGAATTCTCCAGTCACAGTCTTAAGTGTTATTTTCTTTTCTGTTGGTCGAATTTTATATCTCGTTGCAATTTTGAACTTAAGCAATGATATGGCAGCACCAGTGTCTACTGTTATGTTAACTTGTCTTCCATTTATAAGTCCGTCGATGTTAAGACTGTCAGCAGTATGTTTTAAGCTCTTAATTGAATAAATTTTGGGGGCTACATTCCCTTTAGCCAACACCCGCCCCTCTGCGTTGACTAGTTTTAGTTTTCCTGATCTCTTCTTCGGTACTCTGTCCCGCTAGATGGCGAGCGAGACCTTATTTGGACGCGACAATCGCGTTGAATATGCCCTGTACGTCCGCATCTGAAACACTTTACATTTGGAGGGGATCGTCTGCTTTCTTTCAAAGAGTCAATCTTGTCTATCAGTGATTGAAACATTTGGTTTAGCGTTTTTAAGTTGACCTCATGTCCATTGCTCATTTCTTCTCCCTCCTGAATTGAAACAGCTCTTACTTTTGGCCTGGACATATTATTTGATGATTCGATTTCAAGGGCTCGAATCAACACTTCACTGCTATTATGGAAGCGTTCTCGACGAAGTAACTTTGCTAAGTCCGAGTCTCGTAATCCGTTAATAAAGCGATCTACCGTGAAGGGATCTCTGTAATTTTCTGGCATTTCTGGGTAAGCTAAATACATCAGCCTCCTAATATCTGCTTCATACTCTCGCAATGATTCTCCTGGTCTTTGTTGACGAATATTTAATTCTGACCAATGTAAATTTCGCAAGTGTTCGTCTCCATACCTTCTTTCTAACGCTGCCACTAAAGCGTTATAATTCTGTTTTTGTTCGACTGGAATGGACCGTAAAAGTCCCAGAGCAGGTTCTCGTAGAGCTACTAACAATGCTCTAGCTTTTTCCTCATCATCTTAACCATTTGCAGCAGCGGCAGCTTCAAACTGTTGTTTGTAAGTAGACCAGGAAGACGTACCATCGAAATTTGGAGGCTTAATGTTTTGGTTGGAATTCACAACACATCCCTGAGCTTTCATTTTGTTGTGTTCTTTTTGGAGCTGTATAAGCTGTTTTGACACGTCCTGGAATTTTTGCACTATTTAATTTCTTCTTCTTTTAAAATAACTAAGCTACTGTCGAAGTCGGTATTTGTATATCTCTTCTAGTTTTTGAATAGAACGTCGTAGAATGTTATGGAATCTTCTAGAAATTCTTTCTAATTCTTACTTTTGAAATAACTAAACTAATGTCGAAATCGGTATTTGTATATCTCTTCTAGTTTTTGAATAGAACGTCGTAGAATGTTATGGAATCTTCTAGAAATTCTTTTTAGTTCTTACTTTTGAAATTACTAAGCTAATGTCGAAGTCCCTTTTTGGATATTTCTTCTGGTTTTCGAATAGAGCGTCGTAGAAAGTGATGGAATATTCTAGAAATTCTTTCTAATTCTTACTTTTTAACTAACTAAGCTAATATCGAAGTCGATTCTTAAATATCTCTTTTGGTTTTTGAATAAATCAATATCGAACTTCTTCGAATATTCTGGAAAAATCACTTACTGTTTTTCTGTCCAATTGTCCTAGCCGGTGGTACTATGTAAGGGTAGTCTTTGCACTATTTATTTCTTTTAATCCCACTTTTGACACCAATTGTTACGGGTTCACAACGACAAATTAAAACTCGCAATTGTTGAAAACGATACGTCAATTTATTTCGACAAATTATGTACAAAAACACGCACTTAAACTTACTAATAACTTGCTAATAATTCACTACTTTAATACGCCTATTAACTTCGCGTTGACATCTAGCGATCACTACCATTGGTTATCTCTGACTGCCCGATGCACGACGTCCGGCCCTATATATAACGGGCTGTCTACTATTCGAGAATTTTCCATCCTTGTTCGATTCGGAATCATTCCGGACCGTTCGTATACCAGTTTGTCACAGATAACGCAACTAAAACCTAGATTAAGAATACAACCATAAAATACGTCAACCTAATACTACACTAAACCTAAATAAATTCTAACTATAAAATTTAAATAACTTAAATTTGTAACAATATGTCATCATTCATTAATATCCTTTTTCCAGGGAACAATTTCAATTTGTTTTTGACAAAAATACATCTACTAAGTTGGACGCATACCAAATGTATAAGATTATATTGACATAGGTAAGAATTTCTTGTAAAGAAATAACTGTCATCTTGTGCCGACTTAATGAAGTTTTTGATTTTTTTAGCAATTATGAAGAAACATACATTATGATTTTAAATTAAAAATGATATAGTTAGTTTAATTTTTTGATTGTTTTTAGATACAAATTGATGGTCTAATTGGAATAGTTGGTTTAAACATAGCGACAATCTACACTGTGCTTTAAGTTTTCATGTTGAAAAATGTTAAAAATTTATGAGATACTTATGATTAATAAGTTATTTATTACCTCAAATAGTTATAATTATTTGCTTCGCACGTAGACGCTTTAATTGCTCTAAAGGCAAAGATAATGATTTTTCTCTTAATAGAAATTTTACTGTGGTTTTTCCCAAAATGTTCTTATTATAAATTATTATGTTATTACCTACATAATAATTTATTCTAAACCAGAGACAATTAAGATAATTAAGACGGTTAACGAACAAAACACATAATTTTTGTCCGGAGAGTTTAGTACCTGGATCAAAGAAAATTGAAGGTATCGCAGTGGCGTCAATTAAAAATTTTATACTATTTATTTATACGGTTTTTCAGAAACGACTTGACAACAAATACTTTTTTACTTTGAACAAAGGTTCATCGACACAATATCTTTCAATTTGATTAAAAATAGTATAAAAATAAATTTACTTGGATATTACCTACATGTTAGTTAAAGAAGAATAAAGTCTCTCTGAAAAAAAACAAATATACAGGAGGTTCTTTTTTTTGACATTTACCTTTACTGAAAACTTGGGAACTGAGAATAAAGTTCTTTTTTATAAAGAATAATATATGTTTAATAAAATTATATAGCAAGAATAATTTGATATGTTTGTTGTTTTTAAAGAAACATAGCTTTCTTGTAACATAAAATGCAAATTCTTAATTTAATGATAATTATATAGAATCGAATAGCTATTGCTACATTTATTCACTTAGTTTATGGTTTTAATAAAATAGTGCTCTTAAAATTTTAGAAGATTTATTTATGTATCTTAAACTTCATGAAATTTTTTCTAGTTGACAACTTAGTTACTGAGATACAAAGAAAAACATTAACTAACAAAAATATAAGACTTGAAAATCTGTAAAACAAAATTAAACTTGAAATTTTCGAATAGAATACCTCTCATGCTTACCGATAGGTGGATCTAGTAAATCTCAATCATATATCTATGATTATAGAGAAAAATACTCTGCCAATCTATGGGCACCTAAGCTCACACTAGGTACTATAGTTATAGTGTGAGCTAATATAATCAAAAACTGAAATATATTTTATTCAACTTCAGACTCAATTACCTTTCGTTTGATACTACACAAGCCATGTTTTGACTTAAACTCAAATTTTTTAAATCTACCCCCACCCTTTTAAAAAAACTAAAATGTATTTTGTTTAACTCCAGACTCAATTACCTTTGGTTTGATATCACACACGCCATATTTTCACTTAAACTCTAATTTTTGACATCTACCCCCACCTTTTTTTTTAAATAAACTAAAATTCATTTTGTTCAACTCCAGACTTAATTACCTTTCGTTTGATATCACACACGCCATATTTTCACGTAAACTCTAATTTTTGGAATCTACCCCCACCATTTTATTTGGCTTGCGTTCGGTGGATTTTGTTAATTTTTTAATGGGACCATCACGGCCCAAGACCCAACTTAGGTACCAAATTTCATTAAAATCGGACAAGCGGTTTTTGAGTTATGCGGGTTGGTCGTTACAGACAGACAGACATACATACAGACAGACAGACAGCAAAACAAAAAAGTTTCAAAATCATCTGAAACGCAAAGATATATAAAATTTTTTGAAATCGGAGCAACTTTTTTTTCTCGAAAAAATTAGGATCACCATAGCTCACACTACTTATATAGTAGTAGTGTGAGCTAAAAACATCTTATTCATATTTTATATAGGGTACAGCTAGTAGCCAGGTCAGTTTAATAAATTTATTTTGACTAGATACTTAACAATAGCCCTGTAGCACGAATTTATGCAAAATGAAATTGTCATGATGATTGCCAACTATCTGTTGCAGATAGACCATGTAAGCAGAGGTATAGTGTACTACTATGCACACTTGTGTATGAAAAGTAATAAAAGAAATAGAAACTAAAGTTATAATTTTTAAATTTATGCAATATTCATGAAAAATTACGTTAGGTTAGGTTTATTAATGAAAATTTTCAATTTTGGAGCATTATGATGTTATTTGGCTGAATCTATTTGCCAATTCGCTTGGCACAGGTATTAAAAACAATAAAACCATAATAAAGTAGAAAAATCGATATCTACCAAGAAAAATACGAAAATCAAGGATATAAATGACTTATAATACATCTTTGTATTATTAAAACAAATATGTTTTTAAATATTTAGTTAACAAAGTTTTAAGAAATATCTATCAATACTGAAGAAACATAAAAAAAAACTCGATAGCAATTTTTTATGCGATAAATTAATTAGTAAAAATCATATCTTCTCATTTATAATTGACGGTTGTCCTTAAAAATCTCTAGTTCGTCAGAGAAAGGGTTGGTAATTATTATTCCGGCCAGCAGTGCATTTTAATTTTTATGTG
Organism: Aspidapion aeneum; assembly: GCA_963576565.1. NCBI lineage: Eukaryota > Metazoa > Arthropoda > Insecta > Coleoptera > Brentidae > Aspidapion > Aspidapion aeneum. Next base: position 148,353,705 of record OY755038.1, read on the forward strand.
TATTCAATAAAATATTTCTTTAAAATTTTGAATTAGAACAAAAAAATTGATTCCACAAGTTTCTTGAAAATAGACTTTAAATAGCAATACAAGAATATCTTAACCTTAATGAGACTTTATTTTAACAACTGTGTTACAATTAAAAATGATGGACTGTTTTGTCCAATTAGTTTAAACAGTTTAGATAGTTACATTGACTATACAACACAAAATAAATAATTTTAGTTAGGACAGACTTAGTGTTCAACAACGAGTTAAGAGTGATCACTCAAGTTTAGAATTTAGTTAGGCCTTAATAAGGCAAAATAACTAATCGCGTGCTGGAGTCAGATAGTAATCAAACTCAACTTTTCAATAAAAAACATTCTACCAATTTATCTTTTGTTAAAAAAAATGTTTAAGACTGATCTTATATCCAACAGAAAAAATATAATTTTTCTCGTGTTTTCTGTTTTAAGTAAAAGATATACAAAAATATTAAACATTCAAAAAATAATTGTAACACAGATTATAATGTTAGTAATTTAAACAACCAAGATAACATTTATAGCACTAATTGGAATAGAACTAGGCAAAACTATTTTCTTTTCAAACGAACAATTTTAAAATTTTCCTTTAGTTTTTCCAATAAAATACTACCAATGGGTTAGACATAACTAAAGTACTATGTTTTTCTCAAAATGCAACGTAAAATTTTCATAAATTTTCCAAAAACTAATTTACCCAAATGTACTGGCACCACTTTGTAACAGGGGCCTTTGTATATGACAGTGGTACTGTCAAATAAAGTGGTCAAGGCTTAAATGTTGTTAGCTACCAAATTTGCAACAACTTAAAAATAGTAAATTAAAAGATTAAATATGATACTGATTGACTAATTTAACTCTCGAAAGGGAATTTGACGGTTCTTGAAGGAAGTGCGCTATAGGTGTTTTTCTCAATTAAATAATCAATGTAGGAAATATATACATACCTGTTCAATTGTTCTTCATCTTCTTTTTCTTCATACACTAGACATTATCACTGCTTATGGACTACTTTTTGAGATTGGTTGCAACCATTTTTATCCTAATATTTTACACTTTCTATTTACCTTTTTATAGGTATATTTTAAATAAATTATTATTTTATAAAATTCATTATGTAAAAATGTTTTTATAAACTAATTAATTTAGTACTGTTGTTTTAGTACAAATGGTACCTGTTTTAGTATGGTACTTAAGGTAAGGAAATTATAAAACTATAAACAAAATGTTTGGCAACAAGAAAGTTTTATTTAAAAAAAAAAGTAATTTGATGTTTAATTAAAACAGTGATAAACTGGTATAAACGATAACTCAATTCAGAAATAAATGATGATAAATAATTAATAAAATATGTTAAGATGGAAATTGAGTTATACTAAGAATTAAATAAAAGATATTTATTCAAAGGAAAAGTATTTTACCCTGAATAAATCTCCATTTTAAGAAAGAAGTTGACCCAAAGAAACCCAACTAAACTGTCTTCCGACCCGTAAAGAAATTTTTAGGTACTCTTCCCCTAAGTCCCTTCTACTTCTCTTTGGTGCGATCAGCGACAGAAAACTATAGCTTACGCTATGTTTTCCTATGGTATAGAAAAGGATAGCACCAAAGTAAGCACGACAGGACCTCCAAATTCCTTCACAAGCGTTGGAACATGACTTTTTTTTTTATCCAGTTTTACAATTTAAAGAAGTTGATATAAGATAATGGCCCTAAGAACGAACTGGCCGTATACATTTAAAAACTAACCACAGTCAGAAAGCTCGCCTGAAAACTAACTGTTTTTATGTTGCCATTTTCTCAATAAATGTCTTAAAGTTAGTTACAATGCAAAACATTAATGCTTGTTAACTGAGAAAATGTTCCAATACGTATATAGAGTGCCAAATAACAAAATGTTATTAAGGCTTGCCAATGACACTTGTTGTTTTTAAATATGACAAGTTAAGTTAAAACGAAGACCCTGGCAAAACGGGTATGGTATATTATGTATAACTATAATTTTAAATAATACTTATATGGTTGCTTTAACATATGTCTGAATAGAGCTTTTTAGGTCTAGACCAGCGATAACATAGACCGTCATAAATTAAAAATAATTACTTCCAGATATATTTTCTCTAGGTTTTTGGTTTCACTGAGAAAAGAAATCAAGAAACCTTAACGGTTATTTATTTGCTTTTAAGAAATAAGTGGACAAATATATTAAAATAAATATTAAATAAATTAAAGCAAATCTGCAAAAACCGTATTGTTACACTAAGCGCATTTCTTTTAAGCGAATTAATTGACTTCGTTTTATCTAGCTATGAAGGAAAAATAACGATTCGCAAGTCGTATTGCACTGGCTTTCATCCCCTCCTAATCGCTGGCAAACCTTTGTTGGAAATCGAGTAGAATTCTAGAAATCATTCCCTCAAACTCATGGCGCTACATTCCTTCTGCTTTAAATGCAGCCGATATTGCGTCACGAGGGGCCACCCTCTCACAGCTCATTTCACATGACATGTGGTGGAACGCACCGTCGTTTTTGTGGTCTCCCGAAAACGAATGGCCCGATTTTCATAAATCAAAAATGCCGATTGATTTCGGAGATATTAATCTGGAGGAAAGGCCAAAGGTCTGTTGCAATGCGATAATTGATGTCAACTTCTTAGATCAGCTTCTTATCAAATATTCATCTATATCAAAAATTCAACGTATCATTTGTTATGTCCTTCGAATAGTGAACCTTTTTCAAAACCATTCCTATCAAAAACCCACTGTTAACTCGCGGATAGAAAAAACGTTAAATGCAATGGACTGTATAAATTTTAATTAATGAAAGCGCGAACCAACATAAATATATTGATATGAATTACGAAATAATCAAACGTCCATAGGTAAAATATTTGTGCCACACAACGGTAATCAGAGACAAATGCACTCACCAGTTTTGCAGCCACTTTCTCCTCGTTCCAAGGGGCCCCTATCCATTCAGGGGCCCCTTGGAGTCACCCTAATGATGTCACCACGTAGCTGAAGGGTTGAAGTTTCTAGTTCTATGCTTCAGTACACAAAAATCGAGCACTTTCAGGTGTAGATATTTGAAATAGTTGGAGAACGAAATTAACACGCCATTTTCTCTAGGCGATTGACAAGGATCTCCCTGGTTGTTGATGCGCATGTCCAAATACGCGAAATGCGCTTTGCCCTTCATACAATTGTGTGGTTTTAGAAATATATAAACAACCGCGAAATTTAGCGGGAGCTAACATAACTGCCCTCCAAAACACACAATTTTAGAATCTCAACCGGACATAGATATAAGAAAAAGAATCGACCGATAAATATAAATGACTGAAAACAGATAAGTATCGTAAGTTTATTTAGAGATAACGAAATCCCGAAAAAGACAAAACAAACAAACAAAAAATTCAAAAAAAAATTAAAAATAAAAAAAAACCTATTGTAATACCCGGTAAAAGGTAGAAAATTAAAATTACTTTTAATTTGGCAAGAGGCACAGTTTTACAACTGGCCGCTTATAAACACCGGTAACCGTTTGTACCGTCGCAACACGCACCTGACCGTCCCCGCCGGGATGCAGTTCGATGACCCGACCGACCGGCCATTTCAAAGGCGATTGAATGTGATCACTTGTTATGATAACCAAATCATTTAATTTGATATTTGGGGACGAATCAGTCCACTTGTGTCGCTGTTGTAGCGTATGCAAATACTCTATAGAATACCGTTTCCAAAAATCATTATGTAGTTTTTGGATTAGTTGCCATCTCGAGAGCCGATTTAGGGGAACCTCGGACAAATCTGACTCTGGAATTTCTGAATTAAGGGGTTCAAGTGTCAAAAAATGCCCAGGGGTAAGAGGTTGAAGATCGTGTGGGTCTGAAGAGGCAGGAGATAAAGGGCGACTATTAAGTACGGCTTCTATGCGACAGGCAAGGGTGGACATCTCCATGATAGACAACTTCTGGTCGCCGACAACTCGTACAAAGTGAGTTTTAAAACTTTTGACGCCAGCTTCTGCCAGGCCATTGAAATGTGGACTGAGAGGAGGTCCCAGATGCCAACGAATAGAAAGTCTGGTGGCAGCACTTCTTGCGTAATCCAGTAATTGGTTTCGAAACCCTATAAAATTACTGCCTTGATCTGACCAGCATTGCGTCACGCTTCCGCGTCTGGAAATAAATCGATGGAATGCACCTACGAACCCTTCGGTGGACAGCTCCATGGTTAATTCCAAATGCACGCAATGTGTGGCCGTACAGACAAACACACAGACATACGATTTGAAAGCTTTACAACCACGGTAACGATGAGGAATCACAAAGAAAGGTCCACAAAAGTCGATAGCTACACTCGAAAAAGGTTTAAGTTGATTGATTCGATGAGCGGGAAGTGAACTCATTATGGGCGGTCTATAGGGTTTAGGGTTGATTCTAAAACATTGCAAGCACTTGGATATGGTTCTTTGAATTGCCCGTCTGGCAGATAATATCCAAAATTGCTGTAAAAGCAGATTATGTAATGTTTTAAACCCAGGATGAAGATATTGTCGATGAGCGGACTCGATAAGAAGAGTAGTTAAACGATGGTCACTCGAAAGTAAGACGGGGTGTTTTGCAGAATAAGACAAAAGGTCAGATTTTTGTAATCTGCCACCGACTCTAATGATATTATTCTCATCAAGAAAAGGTGAAAGTTTTCGCAAAGGTTTCGGTATTGGTTTATCCTTAGATAACGCGGAAAAAAGCTCAGAAAAACAAGAACCTTGCACGCGTTTGATAAGAAGGTGTAACGCACTTTGCATCTCACCGGTGGTAGGAAAAACAATATTCTCAAAAATAACTTTTTGGTCCGGCGACTTAGTGGGTTTTTGATAGGAATGGTTTTGAAAAAGGTTAACTATTCGAAGGACATAACAAATGATACGTTGAATTTTTGATATAGAGGAATATTTGATAAGAAGCTGATCTAAGAAGTTGACATCAATTATCGCATTGCAACAGACTTTTGGCTTTTCCTCCAGATTAATATCTCCGAAATCAATCGGCATTTTTAGTTTATGAAAATCGGGCCATTCGTTTTCGGGAGACCACAAAAACGACGGTGCGTTCCACCACATGTCATGTGACATGAGCTGTAAAGGGGTGGCCCCTCGTGACGCAATATCGGCTGCATTCAAAGCAGAAGGAATGTAGCGCCACGAGTTTGAGGAAATGATTTCTTGGATTCTACTGACTCGATTTCCAACAAAGGGTTGCCAGCGATTAGGAGGGGATGAAAGCCAGTGCAATACGACTTGCGAATCGCAGAAAGTAACGATATTTGTAAAAGTTATTTTTCCTTCATAGCTAGATAAAACGAAGTCAATTAATTCGCTTAAAAGAAATGCGCCTAGGAGTTCTAGCCTAGCCAAAGTTTGTGACTTTATAGGCGCGACCCTAGATTTTGCAGATATGAGAGAAACAGATATATTGTTTTCCTCTTCTACACGAAAATATACGACGCCTGCGTAGCCTCGAATTGAAGCGTCACAGAAGCCGATGATTTGACAGGTATTGGTTTTTGACAGTTTGATTTATCGGGGTAATTGAAAATTGGAAAGAAGCGGGAATTCAGAACGAAGTTTATTCCAAGAGTCGATGATAGAAGAATCTGGTTCTTCGTCCCAGCCTATTTTCGATATCCACAACTGTTGCAAAATAAATTTTGCTTTTAGCAACAAGGGACAAAGAAAACCTAAGGGATCGAAGATTGTTCCTATGATAGATAAAATAGAACGTTTAGTTGGGGGTTTGTCCTTCATTCGGCATTGATAAGAAAAAATGTCGTTTTTTGGATGCCATTGAAGTCCTAAAACTTTGATAAAGTGGGGTTCCTCCTTGTCGAAAGAGAGAGGCATTTGACGATCGGACTCTGGCAATGTTGCCAATAACTCAGGACAATTGCTTGCCCATTTTTTAAGTTCAAATCCTCCCGACTTCAATAAATCATTGAGTTCTGTTTGAAGGGAGAGAGCTTCAGAAAGCGAAGGGCTAGTTCCCAAGATATCCATGCCAGCTCATTTAAGGTACGCATGGCTAGAAAAGGTGAGCATGTCATGCCCACACTGAAAGTGGGTCCTGTGGAGAAAACCTCCACAATATCCTTTGATAAGGACGGTGATAAGGATTGATAAGGACTTGACGGAACATCTGTTTGATGTCAGCAATGTAGGCAATAGGATTAAGACGAAACGTAAGGAGTAAAGAAGCAATATCCTTTTGAAGTTTCGGTCCAGATAACAATGTGTCATTGAGACTAATATTTTTTGGGGTGACTGCCGAACAATCCCAGACTACCCTTAATTTTGTACTTAAGCTTTCCGGCTTTTGGTAAGCAATGATGTGCTAAAAAACACGATACGTCGACCTTTGGTTGACTAGATAAAACTAAACTCATATGATTAGAATCGATATAGTCTTGCATGAAACTTGAATAGGCAGTGTACAGATTAGGATTTTTGATTAATCTATTTTCTAGAAGTAAAAATCTACGATAAGCTTGCGGATAAGTATTTCCTAGGTCAGGGTTTATTTTATCTTTAAACGGAAGATCTACCATGAATCTACCGCTCGGTTGCCGTACTACACTAGCAGCAAAAATTGATTCTGCCTGTTTTTCTTCCTTTGATAAGATTTGTTTTTTAGGCAAATGTTCGATTTCCCAAAACCTAGGGAGAATGACCTCTAAAGGAGGTGAATGACTCGTTAAAAAACAACTGGTTCGTTCCGTAAGACTACCTACTTGGTCAACCTTTCCCATGACGACCCAGCCAAAGATAGTTTCAAGGGCTGAAGGCTGCCCTACCTGTCCAAGAACCCTGCCCTCCTTGAATATCTGTGCGAATAGCTCGCAACCAATAACCAGGTCCACAGGTCTAGATTTGAAATAAGATGGGTCGGCAAGTTTAAGGTCTTCCAAGTGTTTCCACTGATTATCGTTCAAAGAGAATGTAGGCATATTGGAACATAGTTGTGGAACAACAATTGCTTCGAAATTAAGTAAATGAGTGACTTGTCCTTGTGGCTTAATGTGACATTGAACGAGCCCTTTGGAAGTAAAAGAAGACATCTGATTTAATCCGAATATTTCAGTGGTGTAACTTCGCCTAGGAAGATTAAGACGCTGAATACACTTTTCACTGATGAATCCTGTCTGTGATCCAGAATCAAGCAGTGCCCTTACAGGTTGAAAATTTCCGCAACCGTCCATAACATCTATTATGGCGGTGCATAAAAGAAAGGTACCTGAAGGTCCTGAGGCATTTAATGACACATGAAGATTATTGACAGGTGGTGTGTGAATGACAGGACTAGTATCTTGGCTTCCAGACTCTTGATTAGTTTCTAAGATATGAGTTAAAGTGTGGTGCCTTTTACTATTGCAAGTCCTGCATGAATATTTTGATTTGCACGTATCTACATCATGCAAGGGATGAAAACACGCTAGACATAATTTTTTCTGTTTGACGAAAGATAGGCGATCGATAGGTGAGAGATCAAGAAAAGTTTGACATTTCGAAAGCACGAGAGATGGTGTTTTTGGAAACAAAGGTTTGTTAATTACCTTATAGCAACTGAACTTATTAAGAAAGATGATAAAACAAAGTGTGCCCAGCTTCTCACATTGTTAGGGGACGAGGGTTTACGTATTTTTAACAGTTTTGAGTTCACACAAGAGAGAAAGGACAATTTTGATGAATTATTGATAGAGTTTGATAGTTATTTTTCACCGAAAAAGAACTTAACATATGAAAGACATCGTTTTTTAACCCATAAACAAAAACCTGGTCAATCTATTGAACAATATGTGACTGAATTGAAGAATTTATCTCTTAATTGTGAGTTAGGTACGTTAAGAGACAGCTTGGTTAAATATATTATGGTATGTGGTCTTTTGAATGAGTCTTTAAGGCAGAAGTTGATGGAAGCTGACAAGCAAACCTTGCACGAAGCTGTAGATATGTGTCAGTCTATAGAGCAAGCTCGGGACAGAAATAAAGAAATCACAAATGGTAGGTCTTTTCAACACCAACAGGTAGATGTTTTACATACAAAAAGTTCTAGACCTTATGGATCTTCAAGATTTTCTGGACCTTCTAGACCGTCAAAATCTTTTTCAAATATTCAACCTCAAAAATACACTCAAAATTCTTGTGGTTCGAGTCAGAATGTTTTAAATTGTAGAAATTGTGGTTTGTCTCATCCATTAAAAAAGTGCCCTGCTTTTGGTAAAAAATGCTTGAGATGTTCTAAATTACATCATTTTTCAAATCAATGTCAATCTTCTTCAAATAATTTTAATACTGGTAAATTTACAAGTCAATCCAACAATAAATATTCTAATAAACAGAATTTTAATTACTCCAATAAATATCGGAATAAAAATAAAAGACAAGTTCATTTGATAGATGAGAATCAAGATAATTTTGATGATTATTGCTCTGAAAATCCTGTTGATTTTGTTTATCAAGACTATGATACTGCAGAGGATTTTTTATTTATAGATTTGGTCTCATTGGACGAGGTGGCAGACAGTTCGAGTGGGACATCTTGGGTTCAGGATTTGACAGTTCACGGCAAAGACATCAAGTTTAAGATTGATACAGGAGCTATGGCAAATGTTATACCCATCGAAGTTTTGAGGTATATAGGTTATAATTTTAATAATATAAAAAACACAAATGTTAGGTTAAGTTCCTATTCACAACATCAATTACCAGTTGTAGGTATTTGTAATTTAACATGTAAACATAAAAATCAAAATTATGATATTGTATTTTATGTTGTTGATATGAAATGTTTTCCTTTACTAGGTTTGAAAACATGTGTTTCTATGAATTTAATAAAAAAAGTGGAGGTCATCGACTCTCATAATAATTACAATAATAAAGGGAATTTTAACCTGGAGGACTCTAGTGCACTTAAAAATATTTTAAATAAATTTAATTTTCTTTTTTCTGGGATTGGTTGTCTTGATGAACCTCATCATATAGAATTAAAAAATAAAAATAAAATAAAATAAAAAAAAATTCAAATCAGAATTTATATAAAAATAAAATTACACCGTCATTTTTAGATTTTTCTTTGGATAACTGTACCGCAGTTAAAAAATTAAAAAGTTCCAATCAGGATTTAAAATAAAATGACATCGTCATGTATAGATTTTTCTTTCAATAACTGTAACGCAGTTTAAAAAAAAAATTAAATTTCAATTAGAATTTGAATAAAAGTAAAATGACACCGTCATGTATAGATTTTTTTTTTAAATAACTGTACCACAGTTAAAAAAGAATTATTAGGTGTGTTCTTTGGGGTAACACATTACGAGCAGTATGTTTTTGGTAAATCTTTTACTGTAGAGACTGACCACCAACCTCTTGTAACAATTGTAAAAAACCTTTAAATTCATGCCCTGCAAGACTACAACGTATGTTAATTCAGTTAAAAAAGTTTGATTTTACTCTTATTTACAAACCAGGGAAAAAACTGATTTTAGCAGATACATTGAGTCATTGCATTTGAGAAAAATAAAATTTTTAAGGAAGATATAGACTTGGAAATCGAGGCACAAGTCTGTCTAATTTCTAAACAACTAAATACCACCCCAGAAATCAGAGAAAAACTCAAAAAATTGACTCAAACAGATTCTGAACTTTCTATTTTAAAGAATTACATACAAAGAGGTTGGCCAAAGTCGTATTCTAAAGTTCCCTCAGAACTAAAATTTTATTTTAAATTTAGACATGAATTGAACATCATGGAAGATTTGGTTTTTAAAGGTCAAAAATTAATAGTACCTAAAAGTTTTAGAAAATATATTTTAGACAAGTTGCACTATAGTCATCTTGGGATCAACAAAACCATTGCAAAAGCAAATTTGTCATTTTATTGGTTAGGAATGAATAAGCAGATCCAAGATTTAGTCAGCTCCTGTCATATTTGTCAAACACATCGAAAGTCAAATCCTTCAGAGCCCATGATGTCTCATGAGATTGTCAAAGTCCCATTTTATAAAGTTGGTATTGATTTGTTTGAATTCTATAATGAATCTTATTTATTGCTAGTGGACTATTATTCTAAGTTTGTAGAAGCAGTAGACCTAAAGAGGGATCTGTCTAGTAAAAATGTTATTAATGTTTTAAAGAGTGTTTTTGCACGTTTTGGAATTCCGAGAATTTGCTCCAGTGACGGGGGCCCACAATTTTCTAGTCATCTGTTCCATGAATTTGCTAAAAGTTATAATTTTGTTCATAAATTTTCTTCACCTACTTATCCACAGAGTAATGGACAGGTGGAAAGAGCGGTTCAGACAGTAAAACAAACACTTCTGAAATGTTATGAAGACGGCAAAGATCCCTATTTGGCTTTGCTTGATTTAAGAAACACTCCAATTGACGGAAAACATTCACCAGCCAATGTCTTAATGAGTAGAAATCTAAGATCCTTTTTGCCACAAATTAACAAAGTTTTTGAACCTCAAGTCATTAACAAAAATCAATACAATAACTTTATTGATCAAAGTCAAAACAAACAAAAACATTATTTTAATAAAAAAGGTACAAAAACTTTAAATGATTTGATAGATAACTCTGAAGTGTGGATACAAATAAGACCAAATACAAAATGGCTGAGGGGTAAGGTTCTGTCAAAAGTAGGTATAAGGGCATATAAAGTTGTGCTGCAAGATGGTAGAATTTTTATAAGAAATCGTATTTTTATTAGACCAGTAAACAATTGTAAAAATAAGTCTACCATCAGGCAAACAGAAAACCAGAGTGAAAGTTTAAATTTGAAACCACAAGAACAACCTAGTAACAGTTTTTATCATTTTTCGGGTAGTTCTTCGAACGGACTTTCTCAAAACACGGGTTCTTCTCATTTTCACACAAATTTTCCTCAGAATTTTTCCAATAGCATTTTTCAAAATTTTTCTCAATCTCAGTCCAGGACTTCTGAGATGATGAATCATAGTTTTTCAAATCAAATAAATAAAGATAATTCAATAATAAGCCACGATAATTCGTCAGATTTTTTAGGTTTTTCAAAAAATGGACAAAAAAGTAACATACCAGGTTGTTCTGGTTCTTGTAGTGGTTCTGAAGAAATTCAAAGACGCGACTCTAAAACTTCTTCAGAGTCTAGTAACAGCTCTCCTGACTCCTCTATCTATGATAGTTTGAATAGTAATTTAAGTTTTGACAACTCGCAAGAGAATAATGGTATTGTAGATACTTCATTTGACGAATATAAAAACTCACCTGTACAGTATTTTAGTGACAATTCGAAAGAAAGCTCTGTAAAAAGTTCTAGTTTAAGTAACAACGGTAGGTTTATACCTGAGAACTTTGTAACAAAATCAGGTAGAAAAATAAAAAGGCCTTCACGGTTTTTAGAATAATGAAAAAAATATATAATTTTTAGCCTATAAAACAAAACATAAAAAAGACTCTATTACATAATAGTGATTTTTTGGGTTTTACAAGACTCTATTCTTAAGTTACATAACATTTTTTTTTGTAAGAGGAAGTAAAACAAAAACAACTTTCTATTACTTAAAAACAAAAAACAGTACACAAGATCGTACTTTTAACTTTTAAAAATTTTATTTACAAAATTAAAAGTCCTAAAATGAGGTGTTTACAAAAATAAAATTCTATATAACTAAAACTATAATGTAATTTCATTCTCATCAACTACAAAAGTTGGCAAAACTTAAACAATTTTTTTTTCATTAACAAAAAGGGGTAAAGGATAAAGGAAGAAAATTAAAACACACAAGCTGTTTTTCTAGATAAATTTATTTTATGTAAAAGACCATTGTACTACAAAGTAAAGTTAGGTAACTGTTGTCATGTTGTAAAAAAAAAATGCAATAAGGTTAATTAATTAATTTTGTAGAGGTAATAACCTTACAAGTATGTGAGCGACAAAAGCCTGTGATAAAGAAAAAGTAAATGTGATATTAGATTTAAGAAAGTGAGCGACTAAAAAATTAAAATACTGTGATATATATAAAAATGAAAAATTATAAATACTAAGAAATAAAAATACTGTGATATAAAGTTTTAAAAGTTTTAAGAGTGAAAAAGGGGGATGTCATGTGATCCACATGTGAATTTAAAAAAGACCACTAGTGCACACGTAGTGAAAAGGAACTTTTAGTTTTAAGATATTGGCAACACTGCCACACTTGTCAAAAATGTACAAACATTGATTATTTTGTTAGAAAATATATCAGTCGCTCTTTGTAAACCAAACAACCTGTGTCGTTATTCTACACAATTTGTTTTTATTATTTTTATTGGAAATTATTGCATTTGTTTTACTATACGACTTTAACCCAATTTCATATTTTTACTGCGTTTTTTTCAAAACTTATTACCAAGAAAGCTAAAAATATGGCCAACATTGACATCTCGACAAAGAAAGAGTTCTGACCCATGCATTATATGAACTTTTTTAGACACCCTGTATATACATGTAAAAATATTTTAAAAAAATATATCCTTTTACCAATGTCAACAGAAAATTATTGGCGGGATTAATAAATTATAACAGCTAATAGAGTGCGCAAATATCGTGAGTTTTATCAAAAGTCATAGATTAGCTTGGTTTTCTTCAAAGGTGTACTAATCGTCGGTCGGTCGTCATTATCAGCAAGCCAGCAGTCTTTTATTTTGGTAACGGTCTTTTAAGTCTTCTTGATATCGATACCCTAATTCTGATACGTCGTAACCCACAAAAAAATGAAAATTCATATTTTTGAGTCAAAGGTTAGTAATTATGCAAAGCTATATGCTGCTAAATCCTCGAAACCAAAAAAAATATATAAAACGGTCATTTCAAATCGCTAAGTCGCATAATGTTTATCCTATCTAATGTGCTTTTAACTTTTCTTATTCCTGTAAAATTTTGTTGAGTTGGGTTACGACGTGTCAGAATTAGGGTGACGATATGCTACTTAATAATCATTTTCAGTCAAACGAACAGTTCTAAGTAAATTAAGTGGTTTCCCACTGCAATGATTTATAAGAAAACCAAATTTTTGAATGAATGTAGGCCAGTCTTTATAACTCCCGTGGAGGCACATCCCCATACATTACATACCATGTAATATTTGTTTTGTTAAATCTACATGCTTAAAGCTAACTTAAAAACAAGGAGGAATCAAGCTATAAAAATGTAATTTTTGCTGAAGTTTCCGGTGCTGTGTATATAACGTTTTTTTTTACCCTCGTTATTTTCATGTGCCAAATTCACACTTGAAAAGTCCTCTACAAGATTTCAAAAACACACTAGATTAAAACTTCTCAAACCTACTAAATATGTTTTTTTTAATAAAAAAAAAGGCGCGAAAGCCTGTTCTAAAAGTCCTCTAGATAAAGACTTGTTAAAAGTAATAACTTTCTGCGTCTTTTTTAGTCACGTTTTTTTAATAACTTCTTTAACTTAAAAGTGACGTGAAAGGAAGTTCTAGTTCACTAGTGTAAGACTACAATACTTCAAGACAAAGATGTTGCTCAAGGCAAGACACAATCTCTATAGATAAATTATGTTTTCTTTAAAAGCTAGACAAGATTTTTCAACAGCAAACACTTTCACACAATATTGGTGTGTCTTTATGAGGCTAATAACTGATGCGTCGTGATCGTGAAGGATCAGGGATCAGTTCAGAGGCCAAAGCACTTACGGATACATTTCGTCGAAGGAAAAAATGTCGCCAATAGGTGGCGCTGCTTCTCATAAAATCTCAAAAATATTTAGTAAAAAAGCCATAGAAGTGGCGTTTTAAAATTCGTGTAGAATAGACGCGAACCTAATGTGATTGTGACGTTGATAAAAATCTACTTAGAATTCACTTGAAAATAACGTAAAAACATTGCTGTTTTGATTTGATAATGGCGTTATTACAGCGCCGTTTTAGCAACGTTATTTTTTATAACGTTAATGAATGACCTATTAAGCTTGTTTTCATATATGAAATAAACGTTTTTAAACTAAATTCAACGTTTTTTTTTCTCACGCGTTTTTTAGTGAAACACGTGATTGTGCTATGTGTGTCCACTTTATAAACCTTTGAATTAGTGCTCATGTTAAATAAAGTTTGATTTAAACCGCCTTACTACTAAAATATTTTTCATCAAAATCAGATCGCACTAGATCTTCAGCATCTGAAAGGGTTAGTTTCTATGGTAAATGTAAACTGTTTCAAGGGCTGATTGACAGATTTTCCGGAAAATGACTCATAAAAAGGCACGCGGCGCGTATCAAAACCTACCACTTACCTTGGTCTCTTCAGGGGCAGGTCAAAAGAGGTACCCTCAGCTACGTTGGTTCCAGAAGCGGCCAATCGAATTAGTCAAATAGCACTTATCACTAGGATCATAAAAAGAGCGGTTTATCAATTTAGCGGTTTAATTAAAGAGATGTTTAATCCACGTCGATTTCATACAGCAACTGGCTTTATCGTTGTTCCTTCCTAATTTTTCTCTTTCCCCACTTTCACCTTACAGTAGGCGGGTTTTGATACGAGGGCTCAATTTTTACCTAGCCTAAATTCAAAACGTCAGCAAATTTAATTTTTTAAGTTAACAAATCAGTCGAAAAATGGAATTAAACCGAGAACATTATCGGGCTATAATTTTTTATAACTTTCAAAGGAAATTATCTCAACAAGCTTTGAAGCAACATCAGTTCGACAGTTTCTCGTTAGTATGGATAATTCATGCGTGAACGGATTAGCCTTAGCGTCGATCCCAAGTGCACCAAAAACGGCTAACACCCAAGAAAACATCGATGCTGTACGCATGCTCATCACGGAAGATCTATAACTATGCCACTGTACGAAACCAGCTAATAAAAACGAAAAGCGCAAAACATGGTTTTGCACAGATAAGAAAGTGGTTCTGCCTCCCTCCAAAATGGTAAACATTTGGTTGCCGCCTACCACACAGATGGTTGATGTGTGAAAAACTACTGGAAAGTGAAGAGTGGGAGTTGTAATGGTTAAGCGTGAGGATACATCAAGTAGAGAGAGGGTTTTCCCTTCAAAGTGATTGGCTATGGAAAAACTGTAGAATTAGAAAGTGTTTTCTATAAAATGTCATTTTATCTCTGTTTTCGTTTAGGTTTATTTTTTTAGCTCATTAGCTAGATTGTAAAGTAAACTTTAGGATTATTAGAAACGCCACTGACTTGGTTTCTCCAAGATCTTTAAAGAGGAGATAATGGATTACTTAGGTCCAACCTACCGTTAATAAAAACCAAAACTTTGAGGAGACAAACTAAAACCTCTAAACTAATTATCAGTAAAGAAACATAAGATTTTTCTCTTTGAAGAATATTTAGCAGTTTGTTATTTTGGTAAGTTAAGGTATTTATTTTAATATTTTGGGTCGTGTTTGTTTTATAGGTCATAAGAAAAGTAACAATTTGTAAATTGCAACAGAGTTTTATTTTGTATTCATTAAAGTTTTTAAAACGTTTTATATTTATTTTATACACACAAGAGATCTACTACGGTACCCTCGTTTAAGGGTTAGATTTAAAACAAAATCGTACCCGAAGTTGAGGCTTCATTGGGGTTTTCATAGACCATAATTCAAAAAAATTTGCATGAAGAATTAGAGGTAAGAAAATTAGCTGGATACCGCATCTGTTATCCGATGAACAGAAAGAAGCTAGGGTCAATTGATGTTAGAAAACTCTAGATAGCTTTGAGGCAGGAAACTCGAAAAACGTGTAGCAGCATTGTCAGTGGTGATAAATCGTGAATTTACTCATATGAACCCGAAAATAACCGTCAGTCGTCTGTTTAGGTGTTCAAAGATGAAGAAAAGCCAAATAAAGTCAAGTTCTCGAAGTGTATCCAAAAAAATTGCCGCGACATTAGTCTCAAAATCAGTTCATATAGCAACAATTCCACTGGAATCAAAGGACTTTAAATCAAAGCAATTTTATTTTAACATTGGTCAAGAGGTGCTTTGACATGGATTTTTGTAAGTTTGATGACAAATTTTACAGATTGATGGGTTACCTAAGGGCTCTTCTTTCTCCCCATTCGTGGCAGATCTTTTTATGGATTACTTTGAAAATAATTTAGTTTTCTCAACTAAGCACTATCTCTTGTGAAAAATCCAACTATGGAGACGTTACGTAGATGATATTTTAGTAATTTGGACAGGAAATTTACAAGAACTAAACATATTCCTTAGTTTTTTAAATTCATTGAACAATAAAATCAAATTTACAATGGAATTGGAAAAGGAGAAATCATTAAACTTTTTAGATCTGACTTTTTCTAGAGAGGGTAACAAAATAATGGCTTTTAATGCACTCTTCCACAGATTACTTTCGGTCCCCCTTACTCCTAAATTTTTCAATCTGGAAAAAAATATAATATTTTAAATTGCCCAAAAAAATAATCTTCCTTTAGATATAATTTCTAAATTTTTTGACAAAAAGTCAAAATCATTTTTCTTTATATATGCTTACTTTCATTTTATAAAAAGAGAAAACTTACCATTAAAGAAATTCATTTCTTTGCCATATATGGGTCAACTCTCTACTAGTAGAGGCAATCTCAAGTCATGACAAAAATATATTCTTGACTTACAAATCCTCATCTAACCTTCGATCCATGTCTTCACACCAAAAGGATAAAATTAAACCTTTGGATAAAAATGGGGTGTACAAATTAAAATGTAACTCATATGAATCTGAATATGTTGGACAAACAGGTAGAATATTCTCAGTTAAAGTTAACAAGCACCTGAGAGCTTCCACAACACCTAATAATAACACCTCTCACTTTGGTTCTTATCTGAGAGATGAAAACCATAGTTTTGTGCTTGATGAAAACTCTTCCATTCTCCACCAACAATCTAAAGGTAAAAAAACTTAATTTTCTTGAAGATGTCGAAATAATAAAATCAAAATTGAACCCTATGGCTAATAATTTGAACAAAACCATTAAAAATATTGCCCTTATTGAATCAATGAAACTGCTAAATTTATTTTAAAATTAATAGTGGTGACATACAATTTTTCATAAATCACATTTTCACTAAATAAATAATTCTTATTAACAGCAATTAACTCATTTAACACGAAAAATCCAACATCCCCTTTCAACTTACGATTCTAAAAGCGTTTTTCAAAGAAGCAAATTCTCTGGACTTTCACTAAAATGTTGACGTCGGACTTTCAATTTAGATGGTTGTACAGTTTTAACCTTACTTTTCAGGTCCCTAATGTTTCTCTGTTAGCAAGGTGGTTTTTTCCAAGATTTTCATGAAAATTTACCAATTGTCGGGTTTTGTTTCTGGGTTCACCAGAAACATAAACTTCAATCTCTTCTTGAATGGTTGAAAAATCCAGAGTCCTCGAGTAAGTACTACTTTAATGTAAAAACTATGTGTTTGTTAGGAATTATTGGTTTTAATGTTTTTTGACTTGACCTAATTTTTCAAAAAGATTTTATTGATCAATTGAGTGGCGTTTGAAAAAATCGGCCTTTATAATGAAGTATTAAATAACTTTAAAACGCGTCGGTAGACTTTTCAAAAAAATAAAGAAGCTAGAACTTAACTTAGTTTTTTCTTTAAAACATATCTAATAATCAATGGACTGTTACTGCCGATTGCTACA
Source organism: Aspidapion aeneum (assembly GCA_963576565.1). Taxonomy (NCBI): domain Eukaryota; kingdom Metazoa; phylum Arthropoda; class Insecta; order Coleoptera; family Brentidae; genus Aspidapion; species Aspidapion aeneum. Next base: position 148,371,430 of record OY755038.1, read on the forward strand.
TCACCATTTGTTTGCCAAAAGTCATCGCTGAGCTTCGAAAAACGAACTCAGAACGACGAATCATCCTCCACAAAGACAATGCAAGTTCGCACAAAGTACGAAACACCATTGAATTTTTAACCCAACAAAACGTCGAATTATTGGACCATCCTCCATACAGTCCCGACTTAAGTCCCACCGATTTCTATACCTTTCAGAAAATCAAAAATGGACTGCATGGTCAAAGATTTCAGTAGCCAGAAGAAGCAGTCGACGCAATGCAAGAATGCAATTTTGACAGTACTAACAAACAGCTTTGACAACTGGTTTGAGCGAATGCAAAAGTGCATTAATTTTCGTGGAAAATACTTCAAGAAACAATAAAGTCTTGAAAAGTGATCTACTGTTTTGTTCCAGCTGTATACGCAAAACTTAAAAGACAACCCTTGTATATAGGTTTTGCGGGAAAAGTAAGCGAGTATTTTTTAATGTTTTAGCGCGCTAATTTTGATCCTATTTAGGTGGTAAAATTAGGAAGAAATTTAAATTAAACTTAATTATTAATTAAGCTAATTACTCAATTCACAACATAATCCCCTCACGTTTTTGAAAACAAAAAAAAATACTCAATTCAACAACTCTATAAATAACTACGCATTGCTCCAGCTGTAGAATAGGTACCTATGTAAATAAAAATAAAGGCCCAAATAATTCAAGATACCGAAAAGTGTGCACAAAAAAATGTGAGACTGAAATTATTCTTGATCCAGTGGTACGCACAGTAGCCACTCTAATTATGCCATCGCGGCCTGGATACACCTCAAGAACTCGTGCCAGGGGCCATTTCAAAGGGCAGAAATTATCATTTTTAATTAAGACCGTGCAGAAATTGTTGATTCGTTTTTATGCCACTAAGCCTTTTGGTGTGTAAATATTCGTGGTTCCATCTGATTTTGAGCCTGAATAACACTGAGCTGAAGCAACAAATACTTAGGGATCGTGCTCAAAAGGGCAACATAACCTGGAAAAGTACGGGCTTGGGCGAATCACCAACGGCAATATTTGTAAGTGAGCAAACTTATTGTTTGTTCAAAAAGGCTAAACAAGAACGTAAAAATTACAGGTACAAATACGTTTGGCATAAAGATGGAACTGTGTTATCTAGAAAACATGATAACGGACGCTATGTTATAATTAAAAATGAAGCATTTTTTGGACACTCTTATTAAATAAGTAACTTTTTTAATTTTACTTTTTTATTTTTGTTTTGTTCAACATTAATACTATTTTAAAAAATGGCATCTCAAACTTTGAAAAATTTTAAAGTTGGCCATGCAAATGTTCGTTCTTTAGTTCCCAGCCTCTTAGAAATTGCATTAGTTCTTTAAAGTTAGATGTTTTAGCTATAATTGAAACATGGCTTATAGATCTTGTAACAGACAGGGATATTCATATTGATGGTCACACTTTATAAGTAGTTGAAATATAATTAGAAGAAAGCAATGACGACTTTGAGCAACTTGAATGATTTGGTTAATGTTAACTGGGCATTAACTATTGATAAAGTTAACTTGGATACTAAGGTGGAAGTTCTTACCAACCTAGTAATAAAATTGTTTAATAAACACGCCCCAAAACGAGTAGTCAAAATCGCCGTGGTTTACTGATGTTCTGAAAAGAATGAAATGCTACCGAAATCAGCTGCACAGCTCTTTTAAAATATGCAAGCATGCTCCTACTTTGAATGGCAACAGTTTCGAAGGCTGACAGATCTAAAATTTTGACTATTTTGAAAACACAAAAAATATAGGCTGACAAGAAAATAATGGAAATGTCAGCCTTCGACAGTGTTGTATTTCAAAGAGGGATCGGGCTGTGTCAGCTGTTATCTAGATAAAAAAAACATAGGAAGGTTGCTGACTGGGAAGTTTATAAGAATGCAAGGAACATGTTTACTCAGGCAATAAGAACCAAAAAAAGGCGTATTCGGAATATATAAATAAAAAGCGTGACTCCAAAATTGTGTGGGAAAACTCTTAATGAAATGAATGTATATTCCAAGAAAAAAAAATACTGATCAATTCCTGTTCCTTTGGACGACCCAGAAAAAATGAATAATAATTTTGTTGAATCTGTTTCTCAAATTTGTCCTCCTGTTAACCGAGATACAATAAACCACTATCTAAGCAATAATGCCACTGACAAAAGGTCTGATCTGAAAGAAGTTGAAACTGAAATCGACGGCATGGTTATTTACAAATGAAATCAAATGTGTCGCCTCTCACTACAACGGAATCTGTTTGGGGCTTTTCCCTCATAATACCTTTCAGTTCATAAGAGCCAGATTACTCTTTGTTTGAAATTCATAGACAATGATTAAGTAGAAATAAAATTTCGGACTTCCATTGTCTTTATTTATTTTATTTTTAAACACGACGTTTCGGTTAGTCAGTATCTCTAACCGTTTTTAAGTGTAAACTAAACAATCTAGTCTCTAGGCTACTACTTATACTACTTGGTGTGCAGTCAGGTGTGACGGACCGCCCCCTTTTTAATCCTAAGACGCCTGTTTTCCTTAAGGAGTGGTTTCCATATATTTGGTATGTCCGTGCCTGGTTGACTGAAAACTTCTTTATTCTGCATTATAAACGCAGCTTCAATAAACTTTCGTTTCCGCCAATGCGACTCCTTATGCAAAACTTTAGCTTCCGACCACTGAATCCTGTGATCATTTGACCATGCATGTTCCGCTAAACCGGATTTTTCAATATCCCCTAATTGGGTACTTTTTAGATGTTCATTTACTCTAACCTGGAGAGGGCGTTTCGTTTCACCTACATATGATTTACCACACTCACACGGGATTTGGTAAATAAATTCCTTATTATTTGAGGGATTTTCTGGATTTGTTTTAGTTACAAAACTCCTTATTATATTTCCCGACGAAAATACTGTTTTTATATTATAGTGCTTGGCTATTCGTCTTATGTTTTCTGAAATCCTTTGAACATATCCCTTTCCGACCCTGGCCACACATTTGTGTGGTCAGATATTAATAAATTTCTGCAACTGGGTAATTCCAAAAAAAATTACCTCACCATGCACAAATTTTAACTTTTCTTGATTTTTTTAGAATCTGCTTAAACGTGAGGGAGAAGAACCAGACTCTTGAATACATGAACAATAACTTTTTATATCTTTATGGTACTTTCAAAAATTCGACACTACTTGGCTCCAATTGCATAGCATGCCTAACATGGTTTTGTATTCTTTTAATAAAAATTCCTCTAGCTGCCATTTTGAGGTTTATGGCGATCATACACATATCGGAGAGAAATAGGGTGTGTGTTCTACATTTACCAAAAAAAAATAATAGGAAGTCATTTTTTTAAGGTTATTTACATCAAAAAAATGACTTGTAGTAAACATGTCGCACCCGTTACGGAAAAATAACAAAAATTGAGATTACTAGACATCTAAAAACAAAAACAATTTAAGGACTTAGGATTGTTACAAGTATAAAACGGCCTTAGTTTTGAACACGACATTTTGTTGAGTTTGGAAATGTCAAATATTCATATTTTATGAAGTGTCGCACCCGTTACATTTAAGGGTCCCAAAACCATAAAATAATCGCAACTTTATACTGTTCAACAAAAATGTAGTTTTAGTCAAGTAGGCGAAAAAAACCGACACGACAGTAATAAAAACAAATGCTCAACAAAACAACTTGACAGAAGGGTGACTTTTCTGTGACAGAAGGATGTCCGTGAATCTTAAAAGTTTTGTTATTGTGGTTTGAAATTAGTGCAAAACTAGTGCTTAAATTGAACACTCACAAAAAGGTAAGTGGCAATCAAATTTTTTAATTTTTTCAACATTAGAGCAGAAATTTAGTGACAACGTAGCTAGATAGGTACATGGAAAAAGTGTGGTAACTTTCTCGGATCTTTATCCAGATAAATCAAATATTTAATTTGAATTATAGTACCTATCTTGGGTTTAGACCTATTATTTATACAATATAGACTAAAATTTTTCTTTGTTTCAGTATAAAAATGAAGTTCACCAACAGAATGCAGAAATATAGGCAGAAGTTGAGGGAAAATCCAGAAAAGAGAGAAAAACATCTACAAAAAGAAAGAGAGCGAGATGGAAAAAGGAGACAGCATAGGAAAGAAAATATGACCAAAGAATCTATGATGAATCGGAGAAATCGTGATAGAATTAGACAACAGAGACCAAAGACGGAATAAACCACTCGCTCTTTCATCAAGCTCAGCTATTGGATCTTATAAATCAAAAAGAGCTTTAAAGAAAGCAGTCACAATTATTAAGCGGAGGTTGCCATCTAGTCCTTTAAAGAGGACAGCCGTCTTAAAACAATTGGCCAATGAAATTTTGCCAAGTAACATAAAAAGGGAGTTGCATTCTGAAAGACCAAACGAAGACAAATTGGAGCATGTAAGGGCATTCTTTATACGAGATGATATAAGTCGTCAGGCTCCTGGAATTAAAGACTGGAAATCTGTAAAAGATCCCGCTACTGGAGAACGAAATCGAATGCAAAAGAGACATCTCATCATGAGTGTGGGTGAGTGCTACAGTTTATTCAAAAGCGAAAATCCTGAGATGAAGATTGGTAAATCGGCGTTTTATTCGCTTCGTCCCGACTATATTCGGCCCATGCAAGAAATTCCCCATGATGTATGTGTGTGCGTTTACCATGCCAATTTTAGTTATTTGGTTGAAGCGGCAAAAGAAATGTCTCTACCCTCTGACTATTATCAGATATTAAAAGAAGTTTGTTGCTCCGTCGAAAATGAAAAATGCATGCTTGATAAATGCAGACGATGCTACGGAGTCAAGGATTTGATGCCTTTGATGGTTTTGGAATCAAAAAAAGAAATATCATGGAAACAGTGGTCTGAAACAATGGCAGATTACAAGTTAAATAGGACAAAGGAACGGTTTCGTCTCTACTTGAAGAACTAAATAAACAGCTAGTGAAATTTAAGAAGCATACATTTATTAAAAATGCGCAAGCCGAGTATTTCCAAAAAACAAAAAAAAACCTAACTTCTATAGAGACTGTCTTGCAGCTGGACTTTGCAGAAAATTTTGAAATAATCTCACAAGACGAAATTCAAAGCGCACACTGGCGACATCCACAGGCAACCATTTTTACAGCATGTGCCTGGCTAAAACCGGAAAATTCAATAAATGTAGAGTCCTTCTCTTACGTGGTAGTCAGCGATGATTTAACGCACAATAAGCACTGCGTGTGGCTTTTTTTGAAAGTAATAATTGATGACTTACGTAGAAAAATCCCTGGCTTGTCTAAAATTTTCGTTTTTTCGGATGGATGTGCTGCACAATTCAAGAACAGATTTACTCTTTTTAACTTGTGTACAGCACAACACAGTAAAATTTAAAAACAAGTTACCGTGTCGCACCCGTTACGCTCGAATGTCGCACCCGTTACAACTTTAAAGAAAAAAAAACAAAAAAAAATAAAGATTTTTTAAAAACAACACACAACAAATACTTGTTATTAATTCTTCTTTACTTTTAAAATTATTAAATAATTATCACCAATTAAATTTTTATGGAAGGAGCATTCAACATAGACCTAGTCAAGAAAACAAGAAAAACAATGTCGCACCCGTTACGCTCGTTTTTCGTAGAACATCTTTATTCTGGATTCGTGTTTGTGCAGTTTGTTTACTTCTTGACTTTCACTAGTCTAAGTTGAATAAAGTTCCTTATGATTTTCTGTAATCAATAATCCTATAGTCATAAAAAAGTATATTTAAAAATACAAAATGTCGCACCGGTTACAATGGAATTACCCAACTGCAGATTCAGTCTTCCAACTATTGTGATGTGTGGGGCTAGTTCTTCGTTTTTCAGCCTTTCCAAAGCGCGCCACGCAGTGTCTCTTCGATCGCTGTTTAGTGCTCGATCGCTTGCTATGATGGACGGTCGCCGTTTATGAAAAAACCGTAAGTAATTTTAATGCAAAGTCTACCATATCTTTAACATTTTTGAATAGTTTTTTGACAATAGGTTAATTGCAAAGGTTCAGTAAAAATATTGATAATTTTTTTTTGTGAAAACTTGATTTCAAACTTTAACCCACACACCTGTGTAGGTTGGGTCTTACTTTATTTTTTACGCCTACACACTTGTGTGGGTTAGGTCTTACTGCTTGTGATAAATTTTTTATTTTAGAATACAATCTGAGCAATCCTGCTGATGTTGAGGAGCTTCTTAATTACATGAATGATGACACAGACCTATGTGGATTAAGTGATAACTCCGACGTTGATCCAGCCTGGACAAATGAGAAACGTATGTATGGTGCCCACTTGATCATGGGCTGTATTCCCTATCCCAGAATGCGTTGGTACTGGAGAATAGGAATAAAACTTGAAATGGTTTCCGCCGTTTCCACTCAGGAAAGATTCAATTTTTTGCGAATTTGCCTTCACTATTTAAATACAGAAAATCCCCCTAGTGATAGTAAAGGAAGCGGTAATATCAGACAGAAAGACGATCGATGGAACAAATGTATTGTAAACTGGAGACCTTAGGAAAATAAAAGAAGTAGGAGAAGACCCCAAATCAGATGGGCGGACGATTTGAAGAAACATGCGGTAGCTAGATGGATGAACACGGTGACAAACAGAGAAGAGTGGAAGATATTCAGGGAGACTTGTCCAAAGATGGATGGAAGAAGGCTAAATAGATGGATAGATAGTTTAAGTAAAGAAAGAAACTGCTTTTTCAATTTTCATACTCAATAATATTTTAAATTTTTGTTTTTGGGTTAATTAGATACTTATTGTTACAAATTTAAGTTATTTAAATTTTATAGTTAGAATTTATTTAGGTTTAGTGTAGTATTAGGTTGACGTATTTTATGGTTGTATTCTTAATCTAGGTTTTAGTTGCGTTATCTGTGACAAACTGGTATGCGAACGGTCCGTGTTCTAGAAAAGGGTGGAATAATCCTAAATCGAACAAGGATGGAAAATTCTCGAAGAGTAGGCAGACCCTTATATATAGGGCCGGACGTCGTGCATCGGGCAGTCAGAGATAACCAATGGTAGTGATCGCTAGATGTTAACGCGAAATTAATAGGCGCATTAAAGTAGTGAATTATTAGCAAGTTATTAGTAGTGCGTGTTTTTGTACATAATTTGTCGAAATAAATTGACGTATCGTTTTCAACAATTGCGAGTTTTAATTGTTGTGGAGAACCCGTAACAATTGGCGTCAGAAGTGAGATTAAAAGAAATAAATAGTGCAAAGACTATCCTTACATAGTACCACCGGCTAGGACAATTGAAAAGAAGAACAGTAAGTGATTTTGCCAGAATATTCAGAACTGAATAGTGCAAAGACTACCCTTACATAGTACCACCGGCTAGGACAATTGGACAGAAAAACAGTAAGTGATTTTTCCAGAATATTCGAAGAAGTTCGATATTGATTTATTCAAAAACTACACGAGATATACAAATACCGACTTCGACATTAGTTTAGTTATTTCAAAAGTAAGAATTAGAAAGAATTTCTAGAAGATTCCATAACATTCTACGACGTTCTATTTAAAAACTAGAAGAGATATACAAATACCGACTTCGACAGTAGCTTAGTTATTTTAAAAGTAAGAGTTAGAAATTATTTCTAGAATATTCCATAACATTCTACGACGGTCTATTTGAGAACCCAAAGAGATAATCAAAAAGTGACTTCTACATTTGCCTAGTAGCAGAAAGAGTAGCATTTACCAGTATATTTCAGAACATTCCATTAGGTTCTATTTAAGAATTTGAAGAGATATTGAAAAACCGACTTCGACATTCGCTTTGTAGCCCTAAAATACACGTTTTAAGTGATTTATCACGAAGTTGATGCTTACTAGACAAAGATCGGCCAAGATGGAAGATTTAACTAAAATGATGCAGGCTCTAGCAGCTCAAATGGCTCAAAACCAGGACGATATGATACACACCATGGACGACATGAAACACACTATTGAACAAAATTAAAATGATATGAGACAGACCATCGAACAAAACCAGAACGATATGAGACAGACATTAGAAGGCATGCAAGAAAACTTCGATCAGAAGCAGCAACTGAAGATCTTAAGGAAGAAATAACTCAAAGAATGCAGAATGTAGAAGAAAAGGTACAAAATCAATTGCAGAATGTAGAAGAAACCGTACAAGATACAGCTTCAGAAAGAACACAACAAAATAAAAGCTCAGGGCTATGTTGTGAATTCCAACCAAAACATTAAGCCTCCAAATTACGATGGTACGACTTCCTGGTCCACCTACAAACAACAGTTTGAAGCTGCCGCTGCTGCAAATTGCTGGGACGATGACGAGAAAGCTAGAGCTTTGTTAGTAGTTCTACGAGAACCTGCTCTGGGACTTTTACGGGTCTATTCCAGCCGAACAAAAACAAAATTACAATGCTTTAGTGGCAGCCTTGGAGAGAAGGTATGGAGATGAAAATTTACGAAATTTACATTGGTCAGAATTAAATGTTCGTCGACAAAGCAGGGGAGTCATTACAAGAGTATGAAGCGGATATCAGGAGGCTGATGTACTTGGCTTACCCAGAAATGCCAGAAAATTACAGAGAACCCTTCACGGTAGATCGTTTTATTAACGGCTTGCGAGACACGGACTTAGCAAAATTACTCCGTCGAGAACGCTTCCATAACAGCAGCGAAGTGTTGATTCGAGCCCTTGAAATTGAGTCATCAAAGGGCTGTCTCAATTCAGCAGGGTGAAGAAATGAGCAATGAACAAGAGGTTTCCTCAAAGACGCTAAGCCAAATTCTTCAATCACTGAAAGAGAAGATTGACTCTTTAAAAGAAAGCAGAGGATCCCCTCCAAATGTAAAGTGTTTTAGATGCGGACTTACAGGGCATATTCAACGCAATTGTCGTGTCCAAATGAACCAAATGAGGTCTCGCCTACCATCTAGCGGGACAAAGTACAGCAGAGGAGATCAGGAAAAACTAAAACTTTTCAACACGGAAAGGCGGGTGTTAACTAATGGAAGGGAAGCCCCCAAAATTTACTCTATTAAGAGTTTAAAACATACTGCTGACAGCCTCAACATTGACGGACTTATAAATGGAAGACAAGTTAACATCACAGTAGACACCGGTGCAGTCATATCATTGCTTAAGTCCAAAATTGCAACGAGATATAAAATTCGACCAACAGAAAAGAAAATAACACTTCAGACTGTGACTGGAGAATCCGCCGACGTGTTGGGGCAGACACACATAGACCTACAGCTGGGAAGATTAAAGATTCGCCACACTGTATTGGTTGCCGAAATAGAAGACGAATTTATTTTGGGAATGGACTTGATAAGTAAACATGGATTTGCGGTTGATAATAAACTTAATACCCTAAGATTTGGGAATGAAGAGTTCATTTTGTCAAATAGTCACATCAATAAAGAACCAATAAAGGTTGTGGCAGTATGCACAACAAGACTGGTCGGTAACAGTGAGACCATAATTTTGGGGAGGCTAGAAAGTAAAACATCAAGCTGCGTCGGACTCATAAGCCAACAGAACACACCCAACACCTACCTCGTTGCAAAGTCACTAGTTAAAACCGATAAAGACATCCCGATTAGAGTCCCCAATATTTTCCCAAATAGTGTCAAAATTAATAAGGGGGAGGTGATAGCATTATTTGAGCCAGTCTAGAAAGTAATAAGATGTGAAGAGCCAACTTCGGAGGATAAAAGTAAGTTACCAACGGAGGTACTTCAGCAATTTCAGTCAACTTGGCAACATCTCACTCCAGAAGAATTTCGTAAAGCGAGAGAGTTTATAGAAGAACAAAGTAATATCTTTGAAACTAAGAGTAGTTCGGGACGCACAAACCTTATTCAACATTCCATCAACACTGGCGATGCCCAACCGTTAAGACAGCCCCCAAGAAGACTACCAATGGCCAAACAAGAAGTTCACAATCTCATTAATAAAATGCTCAGCGACGGTGTTATTGAAGAGTCATCAAGTCCTTGGTCATCTCCTGTGGTGTTGGTCACTAAAAAGGATGGAAGTACTAGTGTCGACTACAGCAAACTTAACGATGTGACCAAGAAAGATAGTTACCCACTGCCAAGAATAGACGACACAACGTTGGCAGGATCATATTGGTTTTCTACTCTTGACCTGAAAAGTGGGTATTGGCAAGTAGGAATCTTTGAAAGAGATAAAGAGAAGACTGCATTCTCTGCTGGAAGTGGACTTTATCAGTTTAATGTGATGCCATTTGGCCTGTGCAATGCCCCAGCTACATTTGAAAGACATCTTTCTACGAGGCCTTACTTGGAAAACCTGCTTAGTCTATTTGGATGATGTCATAGTAATGGGAAAATCATTTCAAGATCATCTAGACAATATACGAGAAGTATTTTCAAGAATCAGGAACGCATATCTTAAACTAAACTCAAAGAAGTGTTCTCTATTCCAAGAAAAAGTTGAGTTCTTGGGTCACGTCGTTTCCCGAGACGGCATCCATACCGACGAAAAGAAGTTACAAGCAATAAAAGAATGGCCTCAACCCCGTGACAAACATGAATTGAGAAGCTTTTTGGGTCTGTGTACATACTACAGACGATTTGTAGAAGGATTCGCCAAAATAGCGTCTCCATTACATAGACTTAGAGAAGATAAAGCTTCTTACAAATGGAATACCGAATGTGACCAAGCATTTAGAAGACTAAAAGCAGCATTATGTTCTAGTCCGATTCTTGCATATCCCATTCCCAAAGGTAAATTCATATTAGATACTGATGCGAGCAACGATGGCATAGGAGCAGTACTCTCCCAAGTACAAGATGGAGAAGAACGGGTCATCGAATTTTTCAGCAAAAAGCTATCCAAACCAGAGAGAAATTATTGTGTTACCAGAAAGGAGCTTCTAGCCATCATTAAATATCTCTATGGACAAAAGTTTCCTAGGAGCATGGTAGACAATATAATGGCCGAATGCCATAAATAAATATAACCATGGACAAAATTCGAAACCGATTTTATTGGGTCAATTACTTTCAAGATGTGAAAAACTGGTGCCGCCGATGTTCGACTTGTGCAGCCAGCCAAGGTCCCAAAACAAGGTCCAGAGGTCAAATGAAACAATATAAACCTACCATTCGAACGCATTGCTATTGATGTGGCCGGACCATTTCCAGAAACTAAAAAGGGCAACAAATACATCCTTGTTGTCATGGATTACTTTAGCAAATGGCCAGAAGTTTTTGCTTTGCCTAACCAAGAGGCCGCTACAGTTGCAGAAGTTCTGGTAAATAATGTTTGCAGCCGATTTGGCATTCCTTTGGAACTACATTCAGATCAAGGAAGAAACTTTGAATCAAAGCTCTTCCAGAATCTCTGTGACCTTTTAGGAATACATAAAACACGGACTACTGCTTTACATCCGCAGTCAGATGGCATGGTTGAAAGATTTAATAAAACAATAGAAGAACATCTTTGCAAAGTTGTTGATGAGCACCAAACAGATTGGGACCAATATATTTCATTGTTTTTGATGGCCTATAGAACCGCCATTCACAATACGACAGGAGCTACTCCATCTAGTATCCTGTTTGGTAGAGAACTGCGTTTACCATGTGATATCATGTTGGGTTCACCTGAAGAACACTTAGAGGTTAATGACTATGTCGAACGTTTAAGGCAAAAGCTGCACGATATCCATGAAGTGGTTAGAGAGCGAATAGAAATAGCCAGTGACCGCATGAAAGCGAGATATGACCTGAAAGCAAACTCTTCAGGGTTCAAAGAGAATGATCAAGTCTGGCTATACAATCCTCAACGCAAGAAAGGAAGATCACCTAAGTTGACACCACCATGGGAAGGGCCTTATAAAGTTGTTAAGAGAATTAATGATGTAGTCTACCGAAGTCATCAAACCTGAAGAGGAGGATAGTGTTACAAATTTAAGTTATTTAAATTTTATAGCTAGAATTTATTTAGGTTTAGTGTAGTATTAGGTTGACGTATTTTATGGTTGTATTCTTAATCTAGGTTTTAGTTGCGTTATCTGTGACAAACTGGTATGCGAACGGTCCGTGTTCTAGAAAAGGGTGGAATAATCCTGAATCGAACAAGGATGGAAAATTCTCGAATAGTAGGCAGACCCTTATATATAGGGCCGGACGTCGTGCATCGGGCAGTCAGAGATAATGTGGGTATGTTTTTTTTATTATCACTGTACATGGAATTTTTTTAAAAAAATTTTGTTCATGTTTCAATTTTAGCAGAAATCTGACAAAAATCAAATTCTGGGTCTGAAAGGGATATGGAATGTTAATAACACCCAATGGATTATTACTTTGAGAATTTGTTACATTTGGTTTGTTTTTAATTTTAGAGATCGTTGAGTTAATTAATTTCTCGGAATAACCATTCTGATGTAAGTCCTTTTTAATGTTGTTAATTTCTGTGGTTAATTCTTCATTATTACTACAAATATTTACGGCTCTTAAATATAAACTTCTTAGGTATAACTCCTTGTTTTGTAGCAACAGAATGATTAGACTTAAAATTTAGGTACTGTCCCGTGTGTGTAGGTTTCCTATATACAGTGGTTTGAATGTTTCTGTCTAATCGTTTGACAAGAACATTCAAAAAAGGTAAGGCCGAATCCTTTTCAATTTCCATGGTGCATTTGATTGTTGGTCGTTTAGATGGTGTAGAAAATTCTGTAGTTCGTCATCATTTTCCGGCCATATAATAAATGTGTCATCCATGTATCGTAGCCATAGTTTTGGTTTGACTCTTGCTGTGTTGATCGCATGGTCCTCGAACCACTCCATGTAGATGTTTGCTACCACTGGTGAAAGAAACGAACCCATCGGAAGTCCATCATTTTGCGCGCAAAACTTATCTTTCACTTGAAAGTAAGAATTACGGAGACAGAGCTCCAACAGATCCATCACCCCCTCCACCGATAGCGTTGTTCTTTCGTGAAGTGTATCATCAGTTTGTAATTTGCTTTATTTAATTTATTTCCAGCCAGATTATTGTTAAACAATTACTTTTTTAAGCTAGGTGCCAGTTGCAGTTGAGCAAATCAAAAAGATTTAATCCCATATCAACACAAAGTATTAATCTTCTTCTTCTTAGTTTCACCCTAATCGTAACGCGGGCTTAAGTTCTTGACTAAGTTGCTAAGCTTTAACAAGCAGTTTCTTTTTGCTACCCGCTGATTTGGTTAGAACATTAATTTAAGTTTGACCATGTTATTTTTTTAAATTTTTTTTCTCAATTTCCTTGAGTGGAAAAATCTAGTTGAATTAAAAGTTCATCAGTAAACAGTTCTATGTTAAAAATTATATTGTTATAAACATTAATATTGTTTCTTTATGCTAATTGAAATGTTGCCGATGTAAAGGCTTACAAATTAAAGCCAAATAGACAGGCTTCTTATCTGGTATTTAAATCAAAAACTCTCTAATTATTATTATTAATCGGCAAGTTTTTAATTTAACTAAAGATTAGCTCGAAAGTGATGCGGAAATAGGCAATTTCTAGTTCTGCCGTCCAGCCACCATGTCCGAAAAAAACTTTGGAGACACAAGATTTAAAAAAAAAATACATTATTTATTTAAAAGCCATTTAATTTAAAACTTTTTAAAGCTCTTCTTTGAACTGCTTCCCTTAGTGACTTTTAATACATTAAATCTCACAGTTTTTGATAGAGGTCTGCATTCGCCAATTGTTACGACGTCTCCAATTTCAACGTCCCTAAAACATCAGAATTAAAATTAGTTTTGTCTTAGACTGACCCGCTACCGATGGCTTCAAAAGAATCGCACATACTTTTTACTGCGCGGAACATAATATTTTATGGCAAAAATGCTCGTTTCCTTCTTTGTATGCAAATGTCTAATAAAATATTCTTAAAATTTATTATATAAGTTTTTAATAACATCGATATGTCAAAATTTAATTAAAATAACTTTTCTGAAAAAAGCTAAAAAATTAAACGAGAAAAAATTCAGTTTAAACTCCACCATACTTGCTGACATTTTGCTATATTTTTACATTTGTCTTTCTTGGGAAAATTTTAAAAAACATTTCTTTCGAGCCGTTTTTGGGATACAGGCGTTTTTCTTATGTTTCCTTCTTTAAGTTAGTATGAGCAATAAATTCCGAAGTATTTTTCACATTTGTTGTCAAAATTATTTTTCCGAAGTTTTTTCATATTAAAACCAAGATTTCACAAGACAATAAATTTAGGTACTGTCAAATTTTGTTTGAGTTTACCATGTGCACAGAATAAATATGGAACATGACAGACAAAAAAATTTCGCTCAAGAGCCTGATCAATACAATTGGTAGTAATGTTCGAAAGCTATAACATTTTGCACGGTTTTTGGAGCACCCGATAAATATAGCTTTAGAACAAACCTAAAAAAAATAAAAATTAAGCAATAATAAACTTTTGGGGCATCCTGTATATACACTACCAATATCAAAACTATCTGATAACTTTTCAGTTTCAAATATCTTTATGACACTTTTTACTTATTGCCTTATAAATACAAAAAAGGTTAAGAAACTTAATTTTTGACAGACTGTGGCTTAAGGTGCAATATTTTATGCGAAAAAACTTCGGAAACTAAAATTGATTTGAAGGTAGAAAAACAAAAAAATAACTTTTATTTTTTGACACCTTGTATCTTAAAACACCTCGACAGAAATGTTAAATTTTTTGCGATTTTCTCAAGGAGAAATGTAAGAACATCAAAATTTTCGTAAATTTGGCGGATACTCTCTTTTCCATCTTAACGGTACGTGGTCCTTTATCAAACACCAATAATAATCGTCGGTTGAGAAAAGCGGCGCAGATTTGACAACAAAAATAAACCTCGAAATGTACTGTTGCGTGAAAGCCAAAAAGTTATATACCTATAAACCCTGCTACTACTACTAATATCCTACTTTCATACTCAAAATTGGGTATCTGCAGCGAAAGTACCCAAATTCACCTTGGTCGGACACTGTGCTCTTGACCGTTATCTTGCTATGGGGCAACAAGTACCCCTAAAAATCAAAAAAACGTACTTTCATACCAAAAGCTCAAGATGTATAAATCAAAAGATCAACTAGTAAGTTAAAAAAAGGTTGGTCGGACTATTAAAATTTCGCAAATTTCTTGACCAAAGTGCCTAGTCGGTCACGGTGTGTCAACAACAAAAACCCATGTTCAAAACGAATGTGAAAAACTTATTTGCTAGAATATAAACATATGTTTAAAATATTTTGGTCGGACTGTAAATTTCTTCACAAATATTCTCAAATGGAAAAATTATTAATTATTGTAAAACAAAATATCAGCTTTGACTGGAAAACATATTCTAAATCGAACTGTTCCCTGGCAAAAAGTATTACAGATATTAAAAGATAAATATATCAAAAAAAAATATTCTATAAGAGGGAAAAAAATCATATAAACCAAATACCAAACTTAACTCCAAAGAATATTCCAAATCAATCTATCCTCTTGGTAATTAAAAAAAAACTAGTAGTTTCCTAGATATTTAAAATATAGGTGAAAGCTGGATTTTTGTACAATTATTCCTTAGCATCTGGGCCACATATTCTCCGCCGAAATCCTCCTTGAGCTTCGCTATATACAGTATGTCCCCCTAAGTTGGAATCATATGGAAAACTTTTCTATTATTAATTTTAGGAAAAAAAGTTATTCTTCATAAAAAGTTCTGCATTATCTACCTAGGTGGTAGACGCTTTTTACTCATTGGGCGTCGACCGGTGAGATACCACCATGCCAGAAGTGAGTAGCGCTAAGTGGTATCACCACGTTCCGCTACTGCGCTGGCAGTCCGGTTCCAACAATGAGTAACAGATAGTATGATGGCGCTTCCAGGATCAAAATATTCCGGAGGTAAAATACCCGACCACTCGGATCTCCGGGCGTCGGGTGATCCTGGGGGTCCTTCATGCAACGATATTAAAAGAAGACCAAAAACTCAACTGTGAATTGATTTTAGCAATATAAGAGGACTAAGTACCAACATGAATTCAGTTCACCAACATCTTGAAGAACAAAGACCTGACATCCTTGTTCTCACTGAACCTAAAATCAGTTCTGCAACACCTATTGTGAACTATCTTTATCCCGGCTATGACCTACACCACCGATTTCGACATAATTTTGGGATCTGTGTGTACATTAAAAATGACCTTTCATGTCATCGAGAGGAGAAGCTAGAACCAGCGAACCATGATATCATATGGCTGAAATTCACCTCAAAGTCATCGACCAAGTTTATTTGCTGCCTCTACCGACCGCCAAGTAACACCGAGTATCAAAACTTTTTTGCGACATTATCCGAAAACTGTGATAATATACAGTCTAACTATCCACATGCGGAAATTGTTTTTTTAGGCGATTTCAACGTCCACAATATACCCTGGCTAAAACACCACAACAAAACAGATAATGAAGGCAGGGAAGCAGAAGCTTTTGCCATAAGTTGTGGTCTAACGCAGCTTGTCGATGAACCTACCCGTATCTCAGAAAGAGGTGAATTTGCAGCGCTTTTAGACTTGTTCCTAACTACAAATCCTGACTTGTACACAATTCAAGTAGATCCCCCACTTGGTTCATCCGATCATAAACTTATAAGAACAAAGTGCGAAATGTTCATACCGCCAAGCCAACAATCACTTCCTCGTAAAATGTGGCACTATAAATCGGCAAAATGGAATGACCTTAAACAGTTTTACCTGGATTTTCCATGGCAAGAAGTTTGCTTTAAAACAGCTGATTCCACTATTTGCTGTAATGAAATAACAAAAGTAATCTTATCTGGAATGGATGCATATATCCCACATACAATAAAAAGCAGAGCTAATGCAAAACCTTGGTTCAACAGCCAGTGTCAAACGGCTGTACAGAAAAAACACAGAGCATATAACCTTTGGAAACGACAACAAACCGCTCAAAACCACACAGAATTTATAGAAGCCAGAAATAGTTGCAAAATTACTATTGACGCCGCCAAAGAAACATACAATCAAAGAATAAAAAACAGGTTGCTGAATTGTCCAAGTAGTTCTAGGTCCTTTTGGTCTCTTGCAAAAGCCGTTGGATCAAACTTCACCAAGTCATCCATACCACCACTTACAGATAAAAATACTTACTCAGCCACAACATCAGAGGAAAAAGCCAATATGCTGGCCAAAATCTTTTCCTCCAACTCAAACCTAACAGTGCCAAATGGAAATACTCCACCGTTCATTGAAAGGGTTTCCCACAGTATGCCAGAGGTACCCTTTTGTCACAGAGAAATACGAAAATCCCTTAAAAAGTTGGATACAAACAAAGCAATGGGTCCAGATGGCATTCCCGCGATAGTACTCAAAAATTGTGCTAACGAACTCACCCCAACTTTCGCTAAATTATTCAATTTATCTTACAGGCAAGGAGTATATCCATCATCATGGAAGTCTGCCGCAGTACAACCTATTCCAAAGAAAGGAAAAAAGACAGATCCGTTAAACTATAGACCAATTGCTCTACTTCCGGTGATATCAAAAGTAATGGAAAGAGTTGTGAACAATCACCTAACCAAGTACTTGGAAAAGTACAAACTTATCAACGACAAGCAATACGGATTTCGAAAATATAGGTCAACTGGCGATTTACATACGTCACTCATTTATGGCAAAAAGCGATTGAGTTAAGGGGCGAAACAAGAACAATTGCCTTAGATATATCAAAAGCATTCGATAAGTCTGGCATGAAAATCTGCTCAACAAGCTTAAAGCAATGGGATTGTCGCCGAAACTTTGCACTTGGTTTGAAAGTTACCTTAAGGATAGATCCATTTATGTTGCACTGGATGGCCGGAACTCCAACTCTTACCAAATAAATGCTGGTGTGCCACAGGGAGCAATCCTTTCGCCAACACTTTTTCTGATTTACATAAATGACCTCATAGATAAAACAGTAAATCCACTTTATTGCTTTGCAGATGATGGCAATGTAGTCTCCTCAGTCATACCACCCACTCAGTGTCTATCCGCACGTGAATTCCATCATCTTAGACAAACTCAAATATCGCAAATAAATAACGACCTGGAGATAATAGAGGACTGGGGCAACAAAAACCTTGTACAGTTCAACGCGCAGAAAACCCAAGCAGCCCTGTTTTCAAAAAAGACCAGCACCGGTGAGCCAAACATCATGCTATCTGGAAGTGCTGTCACATTGCAGAGCCAGTTGAACATCTTAGGAGTCACTGCAGAGACCAACATGTCTTGGCACAGTCACGTGGCAGATATAGCTAAAAGGGCGTCCCAAAAGCTTGGGGTGCTATTTCGTACAAGACATCTGTATACACCAAGCCAACTGCTGACACTCTACAAAGCCCAGATTCGACCAACTATGGAGTACTGCTCACATATATGGAGTGCGGCACCCAAACATACCTTAATGCTTTTGAACACCGTGCAAAAACGAGCTATCAAGCTGATCAATGACCCCGCACTTACCCGTAGTTTGGATAGTCTCGAACATCGAAGAACTGTGGGCGATCTATCTCTCTTCTACAGGTATTATCACGGAAAATGCTCTGAAGAGTTGGCACGTATGATCCCCCCGGGAGTAGCACCTACTAGGCGAACACGTCAAACAGACGGTAACCATCAATTTACTGTCGAAATAGAGGCACCAAGAACCTCATTATATCAGAATTCATATCTCTGGAGAACAGCATCGCTGTGGAATAAACTCCCTGCGACAGTTTTCCCTGCAGGTTACAACCTGAACCGTTTCAAAACCAACACACCCCAACATTTCCGCGCACTGGCCGCTTCTCGAGCGTGATAGGGACCTCCTTGCGAGTGCGCTTAACCGTAAAAAAAAAAAAGAATGCAGTGATCAAATATTGAATTTTTTTACTAAAGAGTAAAGTACCTTTAAGTTTGACAATATCGAAAAATGTTACTAAAAATGTTGATCAGAAATTTTAATTATTAAAACGTACATCACCAAAAGAAATATTAACAGAAATCAAAAATATTAATTCGAAAAAAGCCCCAGGGTATGATCTTATCAACGGGGTAGTCATAAAACAACTCCCCAGAAAAGCTATCGTAAAACTATGCAACCTAATTAATGCGTAGGTATGTACCTAAACTGTGGAAAGTTGCAGAAGTTATCATGATTCTAAAACCGGGAAAACCACTCCATGACGTGTCATCGTACAGGCCAATATCTTTGCTGCCAATTATATCCAAGCTCTATGAAAAATTATTGCTTAAAAGAATAAAACCCATCATAGAAAGACAAGAAATTATTCCATCTCATCAATTTGGTTTTCGAGACAAGCATTCCACGATAGATCAAGTACACAGAAATACTAATATAATAGAAAAAGCACTAGAAGAGGGAAAAGTTTGTTCTGCAGTTTTTCTAGATGTAGCACAAGCATTTGACAAAGTGTGGCATAAAGGCCTTAATTTTAAACTAAAACGGTTTCTGCCAAAACAATATTCAGATATTTTGGAATCATACATATCTGATAGACATTTTAGAGTAAAACAGGAAGATTCATACTCAAATTTAAGAGAAATTCAAGCAGGCGTGCCCCAGGCTAGCGTACTAGGCCCTTATCTATACTTATTATTCACTTGCGATATCCCAAAGCCAGAAAATTATCACTTAGCAACATTGACCGTAGAAAAATCTATTGAAAAATACATAGAAAAACTTCAGGATGCAGTCACCGAAGTTCACAGTTGGACCAAAAAGTGGCGAATAAAATTAAATGAAACCAAATCAATTCATGTTGATTTTACAAACAAAAATATAATCACATACAAATAACAATTAACAACATTCCCGTACCATATTCAAATCAGGCAAAATATCTCGGTATAACACTTGATGCCAAATTGCTATGGAAAGCACATGTTAAGAAAAAAAAGAAGAACTTGAGATAAGGTATAGAAAAATGAACTGGCTAATTGGAAGGAAGTCCAATTTAACAATTCATAATAAGTTACTGCTTTATAGACAAATACTGAAACCAGTATGGACATATGGTATTCAACTATGGGGTTGTGCTAAAGAGAGTAACATTCCAGTTTTACAGAGATTTCAAAATAAAGTATTAAGAAACATTGTGAATGCACCTTCGTTCGAAATAGTGACCTTCATTGAGATCTAAAAATCGAAACTGTAGCCAGAGACTATAAAAAAGTACGCAAACAGCCATGAAGATGGACTCCATCGGCATGTGAATGTGGAAGCAATTCAGCTTCTAGACAATACTATGCTAGTTCGAAGACTAAAAAGAGTGAAGCCGTTTAAGCTAGTAAACTAAGTGAATTACATAAAACAAAATAATACTATAAACACAACACAATTGTGAGTTACAGACTAAACAAAGCGGGGAGAACTATTGAGTGAACTCTAAGTTTAAATCTGACCTTTCTAGTAAATTAAGTTAAAACAAAATTGCTAATTAGTCTTACTGACTAGATTGTAATACAATAAACACAGTGTGTTTGACAAATAAAAAAATTAAAACGTATGTCTACAATAATGCAAATTGAACTGTAGACACTGACAAACAATGTTACATGTTCATTCAAAATAGAAATATTAATAAAAAATAAAATAATCTGAAGTTTTAATTTAAATGGATGTACTTGCATATTTAAACGTAACTTTTAATTCTGATCAAATTTTTTTAGTAACATTTTTCGATATTGTCAAATTTAAAGTTACTTTACTCTTGAGCAAAACTCATATTTTTTGACAAACCTCGTATACCACTGAAACACTGAAAAAATTTGATATTTGATAAATGTATTCTAGGTTTTAGATAATAGAGAACTTTTTATGAAGAACAACTTTTTTTCCTAAAATTAATAATAAAAAAGTTTTCCATATGATTTCAACTTAGGGGGACATACTGTATAAGGCCCCAAATGTTCTAAAACTCAATTTTTTCCGATTTTCTCGAAAACTAATATCTTTTTCAAAAAAAGTCAGAAGAGAAAAATTACGCAAAATCATTCGGTCTATACTATAAAATTAAGAAAAAAAACTAACCTAACATTTAAAAAAATATATTTAAAAAAATTATTTAAAAAAGTTACCTCTGTAGGTAACTTGTGTTAATACTTTATTATATTAAGCTTGATCCCCACTTGTACCAAACACCATTTACTAAAATGTTTTTTTTTTCTTAAAGCTAAACAACTTTAAGTAAAGCTTAGGAAAATGGTTAATACCAGCCGGATCACCAATGGGATTTTGAAAATTTAATTTTTATACAATTAGTAACTGTACCAGAAACAAAAGCGTAATATTAAAAATATTTAACTTCTGGTTAGACGCAGTGTTAAAATACGCGCAAATACGCACACTTTTATTTTATTTCAAATTCTAGCTTAACAAATATTTTAACTTAAATTTGTCAAAGGGGTTTAGACAAAATAAATGGACCAAGTGTGGTTTATTAAGGGTTGAAAATTATAAACAGAGGTACTACATAACGTTTTAAAAAATATTCTTATTAATATGCAATTTTCAGATTTTTATTTCATGATTTTTCGCCAAGGCTATCAAAAATCAGGCTATATGTATATGGATAAATTATATTTTTGTAGATATCTTAGAAACTACAGCTTTTAGTATACATATATATATCTGGGGAAAAATCATGATACAATGACTATCCGGTAAAAATTTATGTTCCTATGTTAATAATTTCAAACCCTTAAAAAACCACCCTTAGGTAACATTTATTTTGTTAAACCCCTTTGTCCCAATAAAGTTTAGTGAAACAATATTTTTGCTATTAATAGCAGTTTAGCTGGAATTTCAAATATAATAAAAGTGTGCACTTTTGCGCATATTTTAAAGCTGTTTCTACTCAGAGGTTGTACTTTTTTTATATACGGTTTTTTTTTCTTGTATAGTGCTTAATTGTATAATTTTTTTTTTCCAAGTACCATTGGCGGTTCGGATATGAATGACCATTGGCCTAACACTTACTTAAAGTTGTTTAACTTTAGAGAAACAAAAACTAAATTTAAGTGCATGGTGTTTTGTTCAAGTGGAGATCAAGCTTAATATTATAAAGCATTACCATTTTAAAACAAGTTAACTACAGGGTGGGGAAAAATAAAATTAACAAAAAACCTTTTTTAAAATATATTCTTTAAAATGCTAGGTTAGGTTTTTTCTTAATTTTACATTATAGACCGAAGATTTTGCGCATTTTTTCTTTTTTCAAAAAGTTATTAGTTTTCGAGAAAATCACAAAAAACTGATTTTTAGGACTTTTGGGGCCTTATATCTGGAGAAGCTCAAGGGGGATTTTGGCGGAAAATATGTCCCATATGCTAAAGAATAATTATACAAAAATTCAGCTTGCACCTATTTATTTCCAACTTTCAGGGTTTTTTCTCGAAAAAATTGGTTATTTCCAAAATATTTGCTGTAATCTATAATTTAGCCTTTAAGCTATTTACTGCTCTGTGTATGAATTCGTGAAATAGGTTAGAATGAGAATTCACATCTCTCTAGTCAGGACCAATAGAGATACGGAAATCTAATGAGATCTAATGCACTGTTCGAATTTCACCCAATTTTAAGGGAATACTCCTTCTCACCCATTCAAGAATTCATGCACTGGCGGGAAGAGGGTTACCTTTGCAAAAAAGTTTACTTAAAGTTTTTTGCTTTTAAAAAAATTATATTTAACAAAACAAAATATTCGTTTGGTGACGTCATTATATAAGCGAATAAGCTAAACCTATCTTAGCACATTATTATATAGGCATAGACAATGTAAATCGAAATGAATCGAATAAAAACATCGAAAGTACATAACATCGAAACTACAAAATATCGAAAGAACAAAATATAGAAACTACAAAATATCGAATTATAAAATATCGAGACCACAAAATATCGAAACCACAAAATATCGAAACTACAAAATTAGAAAACACAACAATAGAATAGAATGATATATTAACAAACAATGGTCATTTATAACAAATACTTAGCCTAAGTTAAAGAAAACAGTTTAAACAAAATTTCGAGTAAGGGAAAAATAGATTCCTAAATAAAAGTTAAACATAAAGTAGGTTCATGATTGAAAATTTGTAGTAATTATGTCCCTTTAAAAATGTTAAAATTTTTAGATACAAGTGTTATTTTTGAACAATTTCTAATTAAAACTTTGCTTAGTTTTAGTTTGTTTAAAATAGTACATTATGTAATAACTAGTAGACTACACAGTTAAAATCACGAGGTAAAAATCACAAAAACATAGGACACCACAAATTATTATAATTTAATTAGTTTACATTTTAATGTATTATAACTCATAGCGAACAAATCTATATTATATAGGTAGTTTGTTGGCAGTTCTACTTAGAGGCGAAGAGTAACCATAATTAGTACTATGAAAGTTAATAGACAAAAGGTTGTTATTATCTTCAAGTTGTATTAAAATTAAAACAAAATTCTGCACAGTCTATTTCGGCACATCAAAATTTTCTCTCCGTTTTTGTAGAGATGTAATGTTTGAAGGTTTTGCAAATCATTGTAGTTTATTTCTTCTTTTTCACAAATCAGAATCACAAATCATGGTTATCCACAAATGAAATCAAATATGTCGCCTCTAACTACAACGGAATCTGTTTGGGGCTTTTCCCTCATAATACTTTTCAGTTCATAAGAGACAGATTATAGTTAAACAACTACTTATTTAAGCTAGGTGCCAGTTGCAGTTGAGCAAATCAAAAAGATTTAATCTCATATCAATACAAAGTATTAATCTTTTGTCCTTCAGATGGCATACCGATCTTCTTCTTCTTCTTAGTTTCACCGCAATCGTAACCCGGGCTTGAGTTTTTGACTAAGTTGCTAAGCTACCGCCAGCTGATTTGTTTAGTTAACATTAATTTTAGTTTGACCATGTTATATTTTTTCTCAATTTCCTTGAGTGGAAAAATCTAGTTGAATTAAAAGTTCATAAGTAAACAGTTATATGTTAAAAATGATATTGTTATAAACATTCATATTGTTTCTTTATGAAAATAGAAATTTTGCCGATGTAAAGGCTTACAAATGAAAGTCAAATAGACTAAATGGTTCTTATCCGGTATTTAAACCAATAACACTGTATTATTATTATTAATGGGTAAGTTTTTAATTTAAACTAACCAAAGATTAGTTCGAAAGTGATGCGGAAATAGGCAATTTCTAGTTCTGCCGTCCAGCCACCATGTCCTAAAAAAAATTTGACGCCACAAGATTTAAATACTCTGCCAATATATGGGCCCCTAAGCTCA
Organism: Aspidapion aeneum; assembly: GCA_963576565.1. Taxonomy (NCBI): domain Eukaryota; kingdom Metazoa; phylum Arthropoda; class Insecta; order Coleoptera; family Brentidae; genus Aspidapion; species Aspidapion aeneum. The sequence continues at coordinate 148,395,843 of OY755038.1, forward strand.
CACTAGGTACTATAGTTATAGTGTACGTGTGAGCTAATATAACTAAAAACTGAAATATATTTTATTCAACTCTAGACTAAATTACCTTTTGTTTGATACCACACAAGCCATGTTTCGACTTAAACTCAAATTTTTGAAATCTACCCCCACCCTTACAAAAAAAACAAAAACTAAAATGTATTTTGTTAAAGTCCGGACTCAATTACCTTTCGTTTGATATCACACACGCCATATTTTCACTTAAACTCTAATTTTTAAAATATACCCCCACCCTTTTTTTTTAAATAAATTAAAATGTATTTTGTTTAACTGCAGACTCAATTACCTTTCGTTTAATATCACACACGCCATATTTTCACATAAACTCTAATTTTTGAAATCTACCCCCACCCTTTTATTTGGTTTGTGTTCGGTAGATTTTGTTCATTTTTAAATGGGACCATCTCGACCCAAGACCCAGCCTAGGTACCAAATTTCATTAAAATCGGCCAAGCGGTTTTTGAGTTATGCGCGTTGGTCGTTACAGACAGACATACAGACACACAGACAGACAGACAGACATACAGACAGACAGACAGACAGACAGACAGACAGACAGACAGACAGACGGCGCAACAAAAAAGTTTCAAAATCATCTGAAACGCAAAGATATATAAAAATTTTTGAAATCGGAGCAACTTTTTTTTTCTCGAAAAAATTAGGATCACCATAGCTCACACTACTATAGTATAGTATATGTGTGAGCTAAAAAAAGAGTACCTTTATTTATTGAAATAGCAATACCAGTGAAAAACTGCCAGGAAAATATAGGATTAGGTCAGTGTTTACTGTGTACTTCTTATTTTTTTTTACGCACTTCACCGAACATTGATGAACTTTGGTTAGTTGGTAAATACTGTTGCCAAACAACACATACCTTCCAGTTTTTATAAAAATAATTTTCAATAATTGGCATAAAATTAAATCTGCGGAATACCCCGCATTGGTAGCTCTTGAAATAATTGTCTGGTATCAAAAATATTTTAAATTTACATTACATTTTGACATAACGTTATATGCGCGGCATCACTGTCTCTAAATAAAGGAAATAGTAGCCTGCATTGTTGAAACACAAGTAAGCTCAAACACTATCCTTAAGTAAAGGATAAGGTTCAAACCAGGTACCTGGTACTGGTATCTTATGTCATATTTTGATTAGAGGCTTTCCCTTTCCTCTATTATAGCAAATATCTCGGAAATTATTAATTTTTTCAAAAATAACCATGAAAAGATTGTGGTTTAGAATATAGTTTTCAGTAAAATTTATTTATTCGTTTTATTTTGTTTTCTTCTTATGGATTTTCTTCAAATACCTATTTATATTTCAAATAAGTATATGTCTATTTTTTTTTAATAACCAGGTGGGTTTGGAATATCCTTTGGAGTTTTTGGTATCTGGTTTTTATTATTTTTTAATTTTTAGCTCACACTACTACTATACTATAGTAGTGTGAGCTATGGTGATCCTAATTTTTTCGAGAAAAAAAAAGTTGCTCCGAATTCAATAATTTTTATATATCTTTGCGTTTCAGATGATTTTGAAACTTTTTTGTTGCGCCGTCTGTCTGTCTGTCTGTCTGTCTGTCTGTCTGTGTGTCTGTATGTCTGTCTGTAACGACCAACGCGCATAACTCAAAAACGGCTTGCCCGATTTTAATAAAATTTGGTACCCTGGCTGGGTTTTGGGTCGAGATGGTCCCATTTAAAAATGAACAAAATCCAACTAATACAAGCCAAATAAAAGGGTGGTAGATTTTAAAAATTAGAGTTTATGTAAAAATATAGCGTGTGTGATATCAAACGAAAGGTAATTGAGTCTGGAGTTAAACAAAATACATTTTAGTTTTTAAAAAAAGGGTGGGGGTAGATTTGAAAAATTAGAGTTTAAGTCAAAACATGGCTTGTGTAGTATCAAACGAAAGGTAATTGAGTCTGGAGTTCAATAAAATATACTTCAGTTTTTAGATATATTAGCTTTCACGTAGATACACTATAACTATAGTATCCAGTGTGAGCTTAGGTGCCCATAGATTGGCAGAGTATTTTCCTCTTATTGAAATTTTTTTTAATATCTTTTAAATAGATTTTAGCAAATATCAATAGATTTTAGCAAATATCTCGGAAATTGTAATTCTTTTAAAAAATAAAAACGGAGCAGTTTGATTAAGAATATTTTTTCCAGTCAACCTGTTTTTAAAATTATTTTTATTATGTATATTTGATGACAAATAAAAATGGCGCCCGACTAGACACTTTGCCGACGAACGAGTTTCCGTTTTTTTTCTAAAAGCCTTAAAAAACAAATCTGCAAGGTTAGGATAAGTTTGCGATCAATTTCGCGAGGTTTAGATAAACATTGTTTAAAAATGATTCAACTTTGCTAAAGGGATGAAGGATAGCGCGGTAGGGCCGTGAGAGACTGCGCAGTTTTTAAACGCGAGATAAACGTTAGGTGTGATTATGCCCAACGCTGTCATTTACCGGTAAATAGAATATACAGGATTTTCATGGGCGAGGTAAAAGCCATGGGCGGTGTTTACATGCGTAGTAAAATACCGAGCAATAACGTTATAACCAAGCGCGGTTAAAAAAGTTGATCGTTTTACAATTTTATTTTTATAAAAAGAAGAACAAATAATATCCCGCTATGCTTTCGACGATACTGGCCCCTACAAACTAATTGAAAACTATAATTATACAATATTTTTGAGAAAAAATCGTGATCTGGTTTTGCTAAGATAACTGCATCTAGTATATAACTAAAACTTCATTAAAAGCTCTTGGTTGAGCAACACAAGCAGCAATTTTGAGAGCCAGACGTCCAAACAAGATTTTTTAAGAGGGCCCAATTTTATGCACAGAAAAAAATATTTGCAAAAGGTCGCGATTTTATCATATGTTGTGCACTTTAAAATCCTTAAAAAAAACTCAGTTGTGGACTTTGGGGGGGAAGGGGGTACTGCTCACCCCTTTATCTTGGATTTAGTAAGCACAAAAATATATATTTTTTAATTACTTGGTTCCTGGATGTTCATTCTTGACGAGTCGTGAAGTGATTTATTTTCCCGTGTAAATAAGATGGTGAAAGCGTTCCAAGTTCACCCGGAAAGTGAAAGTCAAGAATAAATACACACTACACAATACACTTTTTCGTCAGACAAATCGTTTTGGAGTTATGAGTCTTAACATTTCGTCACCATTTTAGATGTTGACCAATTTTTTTTAGTGGCCTTTACCTTAGAAACTGCTAATATTTGAGAAAAACTGTAATAGCATAAAATAAAGACTAATTGGTAGCCTATAATATGAGTTACGAGCCTTGATGTGGTAGCAGTACACCCGTCCCCTATGTATTTCCATAGTATTATAAACCGAAATTATTAGGTTTTATGTATATGTATTGTGTATTTTACAGAAAATATGTAATTAACTTTATTGTAGAAAATTAAATTACCTTTTAAACAATGTATCACTTAAGTCAAGTCCACGGTTAGCACTTAATTGACATCCCAAAAAATCACGAAAAAAGATCATGTAATTTTTAAGTTCTATTCGGGTTTCAAAGAAACTAAGCTTTAGGAAAAAAACTTAAAATACCTTTTTCAGAGAAAAATAAAATGTGCTTTTAAACAGTGTATCACAAATTGGTTTTAAAGCTATTATTGAAACTCCAGTGGCGTTCCCATATAATTTAACAACCATTTTTTTAGAAAAATTATTAAATTTTCTTAAAAATTAAGTTTTTCAATAAATCTCGTTTTACTATACATTGTTGAAAATAAAATTATCTTTAAAATGATGTCTACCTAGTGGGTTTTTGTTAACGGCGAACACACAAGGAACATACGCATGTTTGGATTTTATTTAATCACTAAAAAAATATATTGTTATCATGTGTTTTACCAATTTTTCTCAAAAGAAAGCTCCACCCGAAAAAAACGTTTTTCTCTCTATTATAGACAATTACATTTTCTTTCGAACTATATGTATAGTTATAACATTTAGGTAACTGTTAATACACCAGAGGCGTCCAAAAAAATTCACCCAACATGCGTATACACTTTATATCATTATCTTTGAGATAACTTTGGACTGTGTCAATTGTCATCAAGAAAACAGCTGTCCAAGAGTACACAGGTCCGAATTCAGACAAGAGGAAAAATAAAGATAAGGAATCGTTCACAATTAGACTAATATATTCGTAACTGGGTATTTTTAAAGTATGTGGTGCTTCTTTGAGTGATTTATGGAAAAGCTCTTATAGGCCAGTCATTATAGAGCGAAAAAAAGGCCCCCAGCTTGCAAAAGGAGGTGTAGTCGCGATTTTGACATGTTATTTACATTGGATTTAGTATGCACGAAAAAGTTTTTTTTAATTACTTGATCCCTGCACATTCTAGAAAAGAAAGGTTTAGACAAAAGTTGAAGACAATAAAGTTTTATCCAAAAACGCATTGCAAGTTTTTTTGTGAGACGAATGGTTTTCGAGTTATGACTCTAAACATTTCGCCGCCATTTTGAATTTTTACCGATTTTTTTATTTAGTTGCCTTTAACTTCGAAACTGTTTACTTTGAGAAAATCTGTATATAAATAGATAATAATAATAATAATAAAATAATACCATAAAATAAAGACCAGCTAATAGTTTATAAAATGAGATAACACTAATTTTTCTGGGTAGTACCCTTGCTGAGATACGAGCCCTGAAGTGTTAGCAGTACACCCGTTTCCTATGTTTCTCCATAGTATATGCAAAATAAACCGAAATTATTTAGTTTTATGTCATTTTCTTCTTTTTAACATTTTTCAGAAAACCTAATTTTTAAGAAAATTAAATAAAACCAATAAAATTTTTAAAAATAAATAATTTGAAAAAAATAACTACAATCTACGGAAGCCCCTGGAGTGTCAATAAAAGCTTTAACACAACTTAACTATTTAAAAGAACATTTATTATTTTTTTAAAAAGGTATTGTAACATTTTTCCCTAAAATGCATAGTTTTTTAAAACTGCATAAAACCTAAAAAAAAATTTATTTTTTTTCGTGATCTTAAAAAATAACCCTAATTTATTGATGCCAATTAAGTGCTAACCTCAGAGTAACAACATATAAAGAGAAGTAGTAGCCCCGGTTTCGGCGGTCATTCATTCATTTGTTGGTAAACAATGTAGCTTTTCCGCTATTGCCGCCTCCTCTATCTCTGTAAAATTTTATAAATAATAAGTAAGGTTCAACTTCTTACCTTACCAAAATATATAGTGCTTTGAGTTGGTTAGGCTATTCAAACCGAGCGATAATTTGTCATGAGCTTATTAGCCCGCGTCGCGCCGTTTTATGCTGTGTATTTCTTATTACAATCTGCGATAAAAACTCATTTAGACAACATAATTTATGAACGGCCCCTTTTCCCACAATTTTTTCAGGACGTGGCAATCGGTGTATGACATCATATTACCGATTTCGTGTTAGCAGGGCCGGGTTTCGTTTTGAGCTACTTGGAATATAACCCCGGTAAAAAGGGAATCCTTATTCCTATTGTCGAGGACGGTTAAATTAAAAAAAATTAAATTAGTCATTGTTCCAACAGTTTTAACCGGTATTAAGGATATTCTATTTTATTATTTTAAAATGCGGCTTTTCTGTTTGGAGAGTTGAAGCACTATTAACCATTCAAACGAAAATTTCATAGGATTGTTTTAATTTTCTCTAAGTATTTAGTAGTTTTGTAGTTTTTCTGTGTGAAACCACACCTTAAGGAAAACAAGCGTCTTGGAATTAAATAAATGGATCTATGACGGATCTGATACCTTCCTAGCCCATTAGCACACTCCAACCAATATCAACCTTGAAAACAGTTTTTTGTAAATATCTCCAAAATAAAAGCTCCTAAACGGTTATGACATAATTTTTTTCAAAAAACGCGCGCTACTATAGTCCGAAAACCGCATATTGATGCGACGTTCCATTAAAAAGTTAGCATTTTTTAAACTTTTTAACTGTCAAAAAACTGTTATTAGCATTCACGAATTTTGACTAAAATCTAATCAGCTCGTTGCAGTATCGAGTACTATTTCACCTGAAAATTTCATGTAAATCGGTTAAGCGGTTTAGGAGCTATCGCGTCACGGACAGATATACATACATACACACACAACACAGACAGACATTACTACGATATTGCTAGGGTAGGTCAAAATACACCCAAATAACACATATTCGGTGTTATGTCAAAAAAAAATTTTTGTCGAAAACAATACCTTCTCTAGCCATTGCTGTGCGGGCTAGGAAGGTAAAAAGGGGGCGGGCCGACTGCACATCAAGTAGTATAAGTCGTAGCCTTTAGACTGAATTGTTTAGTTTACACTTGAAAACGGTTAGATATACTTACTTACTGAAACGTCCTGTTTATAATAAATCAACACAAAAACATTTCATGTAAAAAAGAGCCAAGTACGCGAAAATGGCATTCCGTAAAAAGAATTGAGATAAAAGTAAGGCCAAGTTCTCCAATAAAAATTTCATAATCAAAGATTTTTACTAGTTGGAAATGTTTTACTAAACTTTGCTATTACAGCCAAACTTCTTTATGTTCAATTTAGCACTGTGCCTGAGTCATTTACAACCGTAATAGCCAAGTTTAGAAAAACATTTCCACACTAGTTTCTTACTTTCATTTTAAAATTTGCATTTGAGAACTTGACTTTACTTTTATCTCAATTCTTTTTACGGAATGCCGCGTACTTGGTTATTTTTACATGAAATGTTTTTGTTATGATTTCACTTCTTTTTTAAAGGAATTGGATAATATTTAATTAAACAGTAAAATATGTGGAATATCGTTCAAAACTTTTGCAATGCCTTACTTAAAATTTTAAGGTCTTTTAGTTTTTTTCCCATGGTTTTATCATAGCTGCTATCAGCCTTCCAAAGCTCAGCTCTCTAGCGTTTCTGAAAGTGGACAATGTTACTTTTGCATAACTTTACATGTATAGGGGAGGGAAGTAAATTAAAATTTTCGTGTTTTTAAATTTTTTCCTATAGTTTTATCATGGTTCCTATCAGTCTTCCAATGCTCAGCTCTCTAGCGTTTTTGGAAGTGGGTAATGTTACTTTTACATAACTTGACATTTATAGAGGAGGAAATGAAAATTTTTGGGGTTTTTAAATTTTTTTCCATGGTTTTATCATAGTTTCTATCAGCCTTCCAGCGTTTCTAGAAGTGGGCAATGTTACTTTTATATAAATTTACATTTATAGGAGAGGGAAGTAAATTAAAAAATTTTTTCCTATAGTTTTATCATAGTGTCTTTCAGTCTTAAAAAGCTCAGCTCTCTAGCGTTTTTGGAAGTAAGCAGTGTTACTTTTACATAACTTTTATATGGGAGGGAAGTAAATTAAAATTTTGGGGTGTTTTTTCCTATAGTTTTATCATAGTTCGTATCAGGCTGCCAAAGCTCAGCTCTCTAGCATTTCTAGAAGTGGGTAATGTTACTTTTACATAATTTTACATGTATAGGGGAGGGGAGTAAATTTTAATTTTGGGGCTTTTTGATTTTTTTCAGGGGTTTGGTCATAATTTCTATCAGTCTGCCAAATTTCAGCTCTGTAGCATATCTGGAAGTACAGTAGAATTTTGATGATCTATACATGAGTGAGTGAGTCAGTGAGTGAGTAGCAATTTCGACGTTTTTTGAAATTTCGTAACTACTTTAGTACTTTATAGAAGTCCATGAAACTTGGAGGGGTTGTTAACTCTATGAAGGTCTACGACTGTGCAAAGTATGAGATTCGTAGCTCTTTCCGAAGTAGAGTTTTAGATAGGTCAAATATGGGCTGAAATGTTTTAAGAAAAGATGGTACGGCAGCGCGAACTTGGCGAGGCACTGCCGTGCCCTCAGATAAAGACAATGGAAGTCCAAAGTTTTATTTCTACTCAATCATTGTCTACGAGTTTCAAACAAAAGATTATTTTTTCACTCATATAATGGCAACAAGTTTAATTAGGTGGGTCCTCAAGTCGTGAAGGGTTAGCCCAGATATTCCTAAGCTCTAATGTCGACACTGACAGTAACATGTGTTTGTATTAAATGCAGTGTTGTCTTGGCCGTCGGACTCGGTATATTGAATTTTTGGTGTTTTTTTCTGTGTGCTGAGTTTTATTTTTGTAAAAAAGAACTTAGTTGGACGTAAAAATAAACAAGAAGTGCTATGTTTTTGAAAATATTGTGAAAATTCAGCCCAGTGTCGTTTTTTCGAGATGATTCCAGTGACGCAGCTATGTTGCCATCGCCGGGGATTCTGCAAATTCTAAGTTTTCAGGAATGACCGCCACGAATAGGGAAAATTTACACGGGGCCGCGGTTTACTTCTTCTCTTTATATTATTATTACTCTAAGGTGCTAACCGTTGATTTGGTTGACTTAGATGAGACATCGTTTAAAAGATAATTAAATTTTCTACAATAAAGTTGATTACATACTTTCTGTAAAATCCTTACCGTTTGATAAACTGACATAAAATTGAATAATTTCGGTTTATTTTGCATATACCATGGAAATACATAGGAAACAGGAGTACCGCTTACACTTTAAGGTTCGTATCTTAGCAAGGGTACTGCCCAGGGAACTCAATGATATCTTATTTTATAGGCTATTAGTTGTTCTTTGCTTTATGTTATTGCAGATTTTCTCAAAAATAAGTTTTGCAGTTGAAGGCCACTAAAAAAAAAAATTGGTCAAAATCCAAAATGGCGCAAAAATATTTAGCATCATAACTCGAAAACAAAAAAGCGTACAAAAGCGTTTTTATAGTAACTTTTGTTTAAATTTTTTTTTTCTAAAACGTACAGTACCCAAGTAATTTTAAAAAAACCTTTTTGTGCACACTAAATCCAAGATGGCGGGGGGAGAACTCCAATGTCAACATCAAATGTCAAAATCGCGACAGCACCACCTTTTGCAAGCTAAAATTCTATAATGACTGCACTATTACTTAAAAACATTGGCATAATGCATTAGGGCTCTTATTTTGAAGGGTGTCAAAGTAAAACAAAAAGGTTCTTAATACCTAATCGTTTAGTCAACTAATCGTTTAGTCAACTTCGATGCAATCTGGCAGTGCTATGTGTAGTGTCTAGAGGCGCATTTGGCACTACTCAAATTAAAATAATTAAGTCCAGTGATGTGCCGAAACATATCGTAATCAATATTTTGGAAAAAAAAACTGTGCGTTACTAAATATTTTTTATTTTTCTATTTCGGTATTTTTTTTTATTTTATTTTATTAAATAACTACAAACACAAATAAGTCTTTTGGATTTTTTTGTAACTTGATTTGTTTTAGAGATAAACACAACTACCAAGTTAGTAAACAGCTGTCAATAATTTTTTTAAGTTTCAGTAAAAATTATTATGAGCGACCCTAAACATCCCAAAGTTCTCTATTTGATGCATATCGGTTTATAAATGGGAAAGCCGATCATTTTATCATTTGGAATTTTTTCATGTTTGAGTTAAAAATTATAATTAGTAAACAAAAAAAACACCCCAATGGTTCGAATTCGATATTTATCGGTTCATAAATGGGAAAACCGCCATTTTGGATCTGTAATTTTTGATTTTTTAGGTTTGAGTTAAAAATCATAATAAGCGATCTCAAACACTAAAAAGTTTCGTATTTGATACATATCGGCTTATAAATACTTTTCAATGCGTAAACTTGTCATTCTCTCTTCTGAGATTTTGCTTATATTTCAAAACTGAAACCTAAGCGCCGGTACACACACGCGTTTTCTGCAGCGCGTTGCCGCAGCGTTAACGCCATTGCGGTCAAGAATGCACGCAAGACGAACGCGCGTTGCCGCTCAACTGTGTGAATCGCTTCATTTATTTCATAGTATCACGGACCGCAATTGCGGCAACGCTGCGACACCGCACTGCAGAAAAACGCGTGTGTGTACCGGCGCTAAGAGAAATTTTGAAAACTTAAAAACACTCAATAAACAGTGAAATCCCCATGGTAACATTTATGGTTTTTGAGATATTAAGACTTTTGTTAACTCAAAGATATGCTTTTTTATATAGCTACATTATATGTTTAAAATCCATTATGATATACAACTGTACTGTACTTAACGTCTATAATTTAAATCCACAATCCAGAATCTAAAAAACTTCAGTTTTAAAGAAATTTAAGTTTTGTTCACTCAAAAATGCTCGTATATAGAAAAATCTCACCTAAACAAAAGAGCATAATGTGAATAAATACGGACCTGTCTTTTAGGTATTCACAGCTTGGATTAATCACATAATTATATAGATTTCGCACCGGATCAACTCAATACTTCAATTCATCTCTTTTTAAATGCACTGGCTGCTCTCATGCTAATGATAGGATTAATTCACTGGATAAGTTCAGTTTTATGAAAAGAATATACCCCATGTATAGGTTTATCTCGCATTGAAACTGGATATTACATTGTCTTTTTTTAAGAAGTTATTCACGAAAAACGAATGTCGTGTAACCAAAGCAAGCAGTTTTTCGATCTTTGCCTTGCTATGCTATTGTATTAAAAAAAGTTATCCCAAAAATAATGTTATAGATATTATTCCTTGAGTATTCCCTGTTAACAAAAACCCTCCAGATAGATATTGTTTTAAAAATAATTTAATTTTCAACAATATAAAGCAAAACGAGATATTTTCGAAAGCTTAGTTTTTAAAAAAATTGAATAAAACAAAAAAATAACCTCAGTATGCGGACGCCCCTGGAGTGTCAATAATAGCTTTAGCACTACTTTGTAATACACCGTATAAAAACGCATTTTAGTTTTTCTGAAAAAGGTGTAACATTTTTTCTTAAAATGCTTAGTTTTTTTGAAAACTGAATAAAACCTAAAAAAAGATTATTTTCTTTCGTGATCTTAAAAAATAACCCCAATTTAGGGATGCCAATTAAGTGCTAACCGTGGACTTGGCCCACTTTAAACTGATGCATTGTTTAAAAAATAATTTTATTTTCTACAATAAAGTTAACTACACATTTCCTATAAAATGCTTACATATACTATGGAAATAAATAAGAAACGGGTGTTTTGTTAACACTTCAGAGTTCGTATATCAGCAAGGGTACTTCCAGACAGCTCAGTGGTATCTCATTTTATAGACTATTAATTAGTCTTTACATTGTTATTATTGATTTTCTCCAAAATAAGCAGTTTCTAAGATAAAAGCCACTAAAAAAAATGCTTAATATTCAAAATAGCGGCGAAATGATTAGTCTCATAACTTGAAAACCAGTCGTCCTACGAAAAAACGCGCTTTTGTGGAAGTTTTTATTGTCTTTAACTATTGTTTAAAGCTTTTTTTTTCTAAAATATACAGGAAGCAATTAAAAAAAACACTTTTCGTGCACACTAAATTCAAGATCGAGGGGGAAGCCACCCCCCCAAGGTCTAAAACTAATTTTTTTTAGAACTCCAATGTGAATAACGTATATCAAAATCGCGACTACACCTTTGGCAAGTTAAAATTCTCTAATGACTGGACTATAGGTGGTTTTCGAGTTACAGCTAACAAAAGTTATGTCATCTTTTCGTAACCTATATTATTGTTATTTGTAATATGATAATAATGAAAGGATGAGCCTTTGTAACAAATGCCGTTGTGACTTTTTTCTATTTGGCTTAATAAAATAAAAATAGATTGCCTTCGAGAATGGAAAACACAGTATATTATATTACTTATATCACTGTGCAATTTTAAGAGCCAGACGTTCAAAAAAGAATATTATGAACCCCCCCCCCCCCCCCCCCCGTTTGCCTTTTTCCTGAAATCCCCCAAAAGTTCACGCCTTTATATCTCGTAAACGAATCGGGCTTGTGTTGGATTCAAAAAATATCCCCTCAAAAAAAAGTTTGACAGTTTAAATGTATTTTTTTGACATTACCCGTAAAAACTTTTTGAGTAGAAAGAAAATGTTAATCCATCAAAGGAGCTAAGTGTCTAGCCCGACCTGTTTACGATAAATTTATTGCTAGTGTTTTTTTAGCTTAATTAAAGGCTTTTTCTCTGTAGTAACCACTTCGCGGAATAATCATGACGTCACGAGCAACCACACTGGGTAACCAGCCGGGCAAACGTAGTTCCTTAAAAAGTTTAGGGTTAAGGGCGTTTGTTTTTATATTTTTTTAATGTTTGAATTTAAAGTGTATAAGTATATTACCATTTTAAAAAAAAACGGTTATATCAAATACCTATAGTCATTTCCAGTAACTTTAAAGTTGCTTACCTAAAGCAGGGTGATAGATGTACCGAAATGTTTCTATGCCTTTTCTCAAAACGGTTATATTTTCGAATGTAGTGAAGATAATCACGGCGAATAACAATGGTTCGTTGCATCTTCATTTTCTGAACCACTCCAGTCAAAATGCGACCACGGATGGACACGTTTCCCGTGAATGGACATTTTTTGTCAATGTATGTACCGTCGATGGCCTAGAAATTACAATCAGACAAATTGTATATACAAAAGCTAAAATAATGTCCACAAAAACAAAACAATAGACAATTCAAATTTAATCTGGTTCTTAAATAGTCCCCCTTTTCTAAACTTTTTTTTTGATATGCAAGGTAAGACATCTATATATTCACTTATATAGATTGGCCGTATAATAAGAATAAACTAAAATAAAGACAATATCTATGCATCGATTTTATGCCATTACTTAGAGTCCCTGTATGTGACAGATATTGGCGGAATAACAGTCGCGACAAAGTTTGAAAACTTTTAGGTTAAGAAAAATGAACTTCAAATTCATTGGCGTGGCAACAGGTATTTAAAAAAAAGTCTTATTATTATGAAGGTAACTGATAATCACTGCTCCGCTCCTCATTACTCATTTATCAGTTACCTTAATTATTAAAACGTATCTAAATGATCAGAATATTAATTAAAACAATATTTTCAAAATTTAAGCTTTTTGAACCAGCTTAGTTTAAATCAAGGATATGTTCTAAAGCCATTAAACTGAGATATATTTTATAATTTATTTAATTATGGTATTCATAAAAGTTTATAGCAAAAAAGTTAAATTCTCATTATTATTACAATTACATTTACAAGGTAATAACATAAACCACTAAAAAAATAGCAACAATAATAACTAAATAAAATAACTTAATTGTATTTAATAAACTAGATTTAAAATTACATAATTAATTTTAAATAACATAAAAAACTTCCTCCAAACCTCTTTGTTCCGGGAGGGTTCCAAGAATCGATGCAGTATTACCCCTTTGAATAGCTAAGCTAATCAACTGGGTAATAAAGCTCCTGGTTAGTGATTTGTTACAAGAGTTTTTAAGTTTTTCAGATATATCACTAACCAGTCGCCTTGCATCTTCTTCCCACGGACCTAAGGTCTCAACACTAAACGGGATAAAAATATATTTGTCTAAAAGTTCTTTATATTTTGTTTCTTTTTGTTGCTCACCAATAAGAGTAGCTTCTTCAGCCCTAATACTTGTTTTTAAAATATAAGAATTCGCAAAGGTGTCGCGACAGGTGGCATCAGCCCGCTTTCCCTCACTTCTACAGAATCCTACAGGTTCCAACATATTTGTAGTGTCAGCTGCAGTCAATGATCCATGTATTATATCATTTAAAAAACGGTGACGAGAAAACCTACCTGCACTATTTGGACAGCTCAGGCCATGATGACCCAAAATATCAACAATTTGTCCACAAATGCAGGTATGTTGTTCGCACACCGGTTGACCCAAGTGAAGAGCAACGGAAATACGGAATGTTGTATTATCTAGTAAATGTCCCAGTGGTGGAGAAGGCAAAGCATTGAGCCATGCATAGCTTTCTTTCTCTTGAAGGGCCAGAAGGCGGGCGTTTGATTTTATATCTATTGTATTCTGAATTTTGTTTGATATCATATATTTACACATTAAGTTGTCAAAATCTTTCTGGTTATTCGGAGATTGAGAGGGCACAGTAGATAAATTGCAGAGGTTTATCCATTTGTTTAAAGCGAAAGTATATTCTGAATCACTAGTTTTATAAATATAGTCTGGAAGAATATCTTTGATTAAAACATTGGTGTCATTCACTGATCTTAGAAAAGAAGGATAACACAAAAATTCAACATCTCGTATTCCAAGGCCACCAAATCTAGTTGGTAAACTTGCTAATGACCAAGCATTGTCATTTATTGAGCAGTTAGAAATTTTTTCAAGAGCATGTCTAAATAGGTCGTTGATTTTTAATAATGAATTTTTGGCTAACCAACATGGTTTACATCTTAACAGATATGATAAACGGGGTAACGCTAAAGAATTCTTTAAAATGAAAAATGCCAAATTGGAATTTAAAAGAAAAAGATTTTTGAATAATCAATCTTTTCGATTTTATTGTTAAGAATGTGCGCTGCGCCATCAGCATTAAGTGGTGAGCCCAAAAGTTCTAATTTGGATAGATCCGAAACTTTAAGTCAGGAGCAATTTCCTGAAATTTAGAAAGAATTTGTTGGTCCAAGTTTGAATTTTGAATAAAGCAAATTTCGCATTTGCTGGTGTTAATTTTTAAACTTAAATTCGCAGATTTGTAGATAATTTTTTAAAAATCAGTACCAGACATTGAACTCTGAGCTCAGTGAAGTAATTAAAGATTGAATAACCAAACAAAAGAGTGGTGGTCCTAGAGGATCGCCTTGCTGAACACCTCTGAGAAGAAATGCAATGTTGCCCGAAAGAAAGTGTTGACGAGTCGCTGTAGCATTGGTTAATAAAATTAAAAAATTCTGGTATATTCTTGTACCTTCTTTAAAATAATATCTCTGTGAATCATGTTAAAGGCATTATAAAAATCGATTTTTAGAAAAATTTTATCAAAAGTTAACGAAACGTCTAGCACTATGTGATGCAGCTTCTGCACCACATTTTGTGCCAAAGCCCAGTTGAAAAGGTTGAAAAATTGAACTTAAAGTTTTAGATATCCTCGAACAAACTATCTTTGCTACAAGACGTCTCAGTGTGAGACCAACAGCAATAGGACGAATGGCACCATCTTTTTTGTTAAGAGCACAAAGTGATGCTCCAAAAAAAAATAGGAATTATTTGAGAATGTATCTGATTTTGAAAAAGAAAATTTGAAATACTCTGCCAATCTATGGGCACCTAAGCTCACACTAGGTACTATAGTTATAGTGTGAGCTAATATAATCAAAAACTGAAATATATTTTATTCAACTCCAGACTCAATTACCTTTCGTTTGATACCACACAAGCCATGTTTTGACTTAAACTCAAATTTTTTTAATCTACCCCCCACCCTTTAAAAAAAAACTAAAATGTATTTTGTTTAACTCCAGACTCAATTACCTTTCGTTTGATATCACACACGCCATATTTTCACTTAAACTCTAATTTTTGACATCTACCCCCACCCTTTTTTTAAAAATAAACTAAAATTCATTTTTTTTTAACTCCAGACTTAATTACCTTTCGTTTGATATCACACACGCCATATTTTCACATAAACTCTAATTTTTGGAATCTACCCCCACCCTTTTATTTGGCTTGCGTTCGGTGGATTTTGTTCATTTTTAAATGGGACCATCACGGCCCAAGACCCAACTTAGGTACCAAATTTCATTAAAATTGGACAAGCGGTTTTTGAGTTATGCGGGTTGCTCGTTACAGACAGACATACAGACAGACAGACAGCAAAACAAAAAAAGTTTCAAAATCATCTGAAACGCAAAGATATAAAAAATTTTGAAATCGGAGCAACTTTTTTTATTTCGAAAAAATTAGGATCACCATAGCTCACACTACTTATAGTAGTAGTGTGAGCTAAAATTACAAAGAGATGTAAGAAGATTAACTGTTGTAATACCTAAATTTTCAGATGTCAAGTCCTTTATGTGTTGAGGCCTTAGACCATCTGGACCCTCGGCAGAACCAGGTTTGAAGGAAGATATTGCGTTTTTTATTTCTGATAAAGATACATTTTCTGGTTTTTCGGACTGGGTTGGAATAATGCTGGTTCGGGATGGATCGGCTTTAGGATATTTTTCTTGTAATTTTCTGAATATAGAAAGGTCATCAGTAGTTGCCAAGGTTTCATTAGATGATAAAATTCTTACAGCTCCAGAAATATTACCTTCAGAAATTTTATTTTGGATTTTGTTTTCTAAATTGCTTTTATATTTTTTTTTTCATAATTGCCTGTTTGTTCTTCTGCTAAATAATCTCTTATTAAGTCGTTTAGTGGTAAGGAGCGATTTTTTTTCCAAGTTATTAGCTGTTCCTTAACTTTAGATGTAAGTGAATTATATGTTTTTGATTTTTTGGGTAACTGTAGTACTGCATATGGAAAAATAAATAAAGAAATTCAAGCCAAAGGAGAATTTTCTTTTACACAATTATTCAAAAGAGAGGTAAGCTCTTCTGCAATGTTATTTCTGGTTCCCTTAGGAATTCTTCTAAGAATTGGAATAGAAGATTTAGGTGTTGAAAAGTATTTGCAAAAATATTCTGCGTCAAATTCTGTTGAAGTTTTATTTAAACCAAAAGTGGAATGAATCCAAATGTTTAATTCTAAAATGTTGTTTTAGACCTTTTTCTGCTTTGAATGATTTTCCACAAGAAAAACAGTTAGATTTTTGAGAACTGCAATGGATTTTCTGGTGAGTGAACTTTTGATGTATGAATTTTTAAACTTTTTTGATTTTAAAATTTTTCTTTACAAATTATACAAACATTTTCATCAATTTATTATACTTTTCTAGTAGATCATAGTGTCCATTTCTAGATCTCCAGAAAAAAGCAGATAGATGACCTTGGTATGCCCTGATTTTTTAATTTTTGTTGGAGGATTGTTAAGTGTTAAAATTTCATCAATTGAAGAGACGCTTGGAGATGTTTCAACATTTATTTGAAAATTTAGCTTGTATATTTCAGATAATGCTCGACATTCTATAGCTGTACCATAGGTTCATTTCTCTTGAAATTCCATTTTGTTGAAAAAAAAAGATCAATGACTTCTAACATCTAACATCTGCGTCTTGGCGTAAAGTATCATGTAGTTTATAAAGGAATTTACTCACGGCGTTAAACAAGCAATTTCCATTTCCAGTAGTTGGAATTTTTCGAAATTTTGACATCAAAATTGTTGTTTAATGATTGCAAAAAAACATTTTAATTTTCTTTCTTCAAACTTGCTTTCGATGAGTGATGTGTGATATCTCGTCGGAATGGTCTAATGGTTGGTATTGTATAAAATTTAGTTTAGATAATTTTTGGTAATTAGTTACTAAAAAATGTATAAAAATATTGTGTGTGTGTAAGATCGAAAAGACGTGTTCCATGAGCTTCTCAACTAAAAAGTATTTTTTCCTAGATTTTGGCAATCATACGGATCAACACAACTTTAACACACACATAAAATTACAATATCCACGTTTATGTAATTAAGGACAAAAAGGCTAAAATCTAGGTAAATCCCTACAGTAGATAACGGCAATAAGGTCGATTTTCGTGCAGCTCAATAATCATCGCAGAAGTATTTTTCCACCAACTGTGCTATGGATGCGTTGCCACCAGACCAAAAACAGCTGTTCACATTACTGATTGGAGCACTCAATCAACAAACAGAAGAACTCAAAAAGGAGTATACTCAGTCGACAGAGGCTCTACAGAAGGAATTGGAAGAGGCGAGAGGAGAGATCACAGGGTTGAAAAAAAGATGCCTAAGCCAAAAAAACAAGAGTACCTCCTTCAAGAACTTCTTCAAACACTGAATCAAATACTTGAAACAGATATTAAAGAAGAAAACATCAACAAATTTTATAACATCGGAAAAACGGAAGATGTTCCTATTATTCTAGAATTTATTTCATTAAAAAAAAAGACCCTATTGAGGAACGTAGAGAATTTGAAGAAGTCAAAAGAACATAATCTGTCTTTGGCTAACGACCTTGGACCTGAGGATCGTGAGGAGCACAAAATATTGAGATTTCACCTGAAAGAAGCAAAGCAGCAAAATCACGACGCGAAAATTAGAGGACACAGATTGATCATAAATGGTAACTCTTTCACAACCGAACAACTGAAAGTTATAGAAGACGAGGCATCCTCAAGTGAAGAAGAGGAAAGTGAAAAAGAAGAGAAAACAAAGCAGAAGAAAGAAATTCCAAATAAAACAAAAAATTCAGAGCAATACCAGAGGAAGACCGCAAGTATTAAAAGCGGACAAGTGGTGGAAATAACCTCCTTAGGTACACAGAAAAAAAAGCGGGGCAAATTTATTTACAGTCCACCAACGACAAGAAGCGCAAGAAAATAAAATCTCTGTAAACTTATATATATTATCATAAAAAAAATTGTTTCATTTTTATAATTCATTTATATTATTTTGGTTTACTTTTTTTAATGAAATAAAATCATAATATACTTATTATAGCTAAGATAATTTATTGTAGGCAGTAAGTTTGTTACCTCTTGTTTTTTTTACTCTTTAGGTGATAAAAAAGTAAAAATACGTTAACGCATTTAAAAAAAAAACCCTGTGACCGATAAAGTTTTTGCGAAACAAGAAATAGCTGTCTGATAAAAAGTACAGGTGTAATAAAAAATTTAATTTAATTTGGAATATTAAGAAATTTGCAATAGTTTATCTTTCTGAAAATAAGCAATATCATGGATACCTACATTAGAGAATTTCAGCAAGATAAACTTGAAACTGTTAATTTAGAATCCTCCTTAGATTTTCAGACTATAATACAGCCAGATCAAAATCAATTTTTGCTCTTACATAATAATATTAGAAGCTTATCTTTACATCATAAAGAACTACAGGTGTACATAGAAGGGTTAAATAGAGATATCTCCGTAATAGTACTAACCGAGACTTTTATCATACGTGACCTATCTTTAATACAAATTCCAGGCTATAATTTAGTGTACAACGAAGGTAAACTAAATAGTCATGACGAAACAGTAATTTATATAAAGCATGGTCTGACCTATGAGTTTGATATTAGTAAATTCAATAATATTAGTGTTATAAATCTTAAATTAGCCTATTTGAACTCAAACATAAATATTCTTGCAACCTACCGATCTCCTTCAACTTGTGTTATGCAATTCAATAACAATCTAGAGCAATTCCTAATAGATCACAAGAACAATTTCCACAAGTTTGACTACTGTATCTGGGTTGGTGATATCAATATTGTTCTGTTGAAATTAAGTGTTGACATTGAAAATTATAAAAATGCATTAAGTGAACTAGGTTTTATATCAGCAATAAATGAGATCACAAGGCCAGATAGTAATAGTTGCTTAGATCACATATTTTTACGTTAAAAAAAAAATCGAAGGTAACACTATTATACCCATTATTTTAAAAGAAAAAATAGCTGACCATTACCCGATTTTCCTAAATATTAAATACACGGATACAAAATCCCAAATATTTGAAAATACCTGCTATGATAAAAAATATGTTAATAAGGACAAACTTAATAATTTTATTAAAAATGAAACATGGCGTTCCATCTATTCTGCCCCGAACTTAGATCTAGCAACGGAAAATTTGATTTCCTGCCTTCAAAATCATGTCACAGAAAGCACGTCAACAAAAACATATAAACGCAGTACGGTAAACAAAAAACCCTGGATTACAAAATCTCTCTTAAAAAGCATGAAAACAAAACACAATCTCTACCAACAAATGAAAAAGTACCCCGACAATTTAGTTCTCGCCAACGAATTTAAAACCTACAGGAATAAACTGAATGAACTTATTGATAAAGCATACGTCGATTACCATAAATCAAAAATGGATATAAACTTAAATACACCAGGTAAATTATGGAAAAATGTAAAAAATGTTCTTCACCAAAACCGGGAACATACTGAAATACAAATAATCGAAGCGGAATCTTCTAAAACTTCCAATAAAAAAGAGATTGCGGAATTATTTGTCAACCATTTTACAAATGTGGGTAGATAAATGGCCGAAAAAATAAAAACTAACTCAAATATAAAATTTCCTGAAAAAATATAAAAAAAACTCACAAATCTTTCTTTCTTCGACCTACAAACACACCTGAAATAAAAAAAAAATATATTAAGTCTTAAAACATCGAAATCCCCAGGAAAAGATGGTCTCAAAAGCGAAATTTTCAAAGATAATTACAATGCCTTAAGCAGGGCTATCAAAATGGACGGGCCACGATCCTCCACTTTGTTGACGTCACATCCGGGGCTGATTTTTTTTTGATGGTCACGTTACGACACAGCTGATTGTCTTTAAAATTTTGAAGTTGGAATGACGGTTCATGGATATTTGATTTTTTGTTAAATAAAGCCGTTTTTGAGATTGTTTTTACTTTATTCTGGCAGAACAATTTTTTTTAATGTATAGTAAGCCCTAATTTTTATAGCCGCTTCATTAGCTCACACAAAAATTAAGTTTAAAGCAGAAGCGAATGTGACAATCACATATGACAAAGTCAAATACATGTCAAATATAACAGTTGGCATGTGGTACATGGCGGGTAATTTGAATTCAAAATAAGGAATGCTAAATCTTGAAGATTTTAACCTTTTAATCATGTTGCTTCCTTACAAACCTTTGGTGGAACATCGGGATGGTGTCTGAGAATATTTCACTGAAATTTTGCGAAAATCTGTAGTGCCATTTTGAAAATATCATAAAAAAACGTCTGACCTCCCATAAGACCCAATGTAAAATTCAGCCCCGGGAGAACAGCTGATTTTTTCAGGGTCGTGGCCTCTATTTTTGTGTTGGCCTTGCCTTAAGTAAACCACTAGTTTTTCTTATAAACAAATCTTTCGAACAGGGTGCTGTTCCCAAATCACTGAAAATAGCAAAAATAAAACCCTTATATAAAAGCGGATCATACTCTAACCTAAATAATTACAGGCCAATATCATTGTTGAATACCATAAGTAAGATTTTTGAAAAAGTAATCAAGGCACGTCTAATAAATTACTTGAAGAAAAACCGAATTCTGTCGCCTAGCCAATACGGATTTAGTGAGGGCGTCTCGACGGAGGATGCTTTGGCGAAACTAGTAACAACACTTTACGCATCTTTAGACAAAGGAGAAAAAATATTGTGTGTTTTCCTAGATTTGGCCAAAGCATTTGACACCGTTGATCATCAAATATTGATAAAATGTTTAAATAACTTGGGAATCCGTGGGTTACCACTTGGGCTTTTCGAAAACTACCTATCAGAAAGATACCAGTCCGTGTAAATCGATACCTTGTCGCGACTCTTATTCCACCAATATGTGCCACATACAGGGACTTTCACATTACTTAAATGTATCACTTCGGAAAGCGGACCCACACAATAAAGGCGGAGTTACGCCGGTAAGCAATTTGCCAAAAAACATGTAATTGTCATGCACGTAAGTGTACAAGATTTGACATTTGCATAAAGGGATTTCTGTCATGACGTGCTTGCTTCCTTACCAGTGTAAATACTCTCTAGCAAGATAACGTCGTTGTTAAACGTTTTTAGGTTTTCTTAGCCAGTGTTGAAAAATGTCCTTGACTGTTGTAGAATGCACATGTCCGGCAATTTTTTTACAAAAATAAAAGTTTCTAAAGTTCAAAATATACAGGGTGTTCGGCACATGAACCGTCAAAATTTTTTGGGATATTGTTGGGGTCATTTGCTACCTTTTCAACTTTGGAACTTGGGTCCTTAGAGTCACGGCTAAAGAGATGTGAATTTTTTAATTTTTTTTCTCAAATTACCCAAAATCCCACCTTTAAACCCTTGTAAGCTTTTTATTAATGTCTAGAAAAGCACCATTTTTTTTATAATTCTTTAATCTTATGCTACTTCAACTAATTAATTGATTTGTTAAAATTTATGTATCATAAACATCAAATTGTTTTTCTTACCAATTACGAACGAGTCTCGCCCTTCTGACGGAATATCCGTATTTTAAAGCAGAAATGTTTTTTTTTATTAATGTGTAGCATACCGTTAGAAAGGTAATCATCTAAAGAAGTTTTTAAAAGAAAATGAAGTTCTCAATTGTCGATACTTTTTTTGATTTTTAATTTTGAAATTGATTTTCTTTAACAAAATCACTATGTGTTCTTCAATAAAAAACCTCGTATGTCCGTTTGGTACATCAATTTTAACAAATCTATTAATTAGTTGAAGAAGCATAAGATTAAAGAATTATAAAAAAAATGGTGCTTTTCCAGACATTAATAAAAAGCTTACGAGGGTTTAAAGGTGGGATTTTGAATTTGAGAAAAAAAGATTAAAAATTCATATCTCTTTAGCCGTGACTCTTAGGACCCAAGTTCCAAGATTGAAAAGGTAGCAAATGACCCCAATAATATCCCAAAAAATTTTGACGGTTCATGTGCCGAACACCCTGTATTATAACATTTTAAAATGGTTGTAAATAAATTTTTAAAAGCCATATTTTTATACCTAAACTTTTATCTCAAACAGATTTTATTTTTAAATTTAAGATAGTCCTAATATTGAACCAGGTACTCGCGTTTTAAAACGGACAATAAAATAAATGGATCGATTACGGATCTGATACCTTCCTAGTCCATTAGCACATTTCAAATTAACTCCTTTCAGTCTTAAAAACAGATTTTTGCCAATATCTCAGAAACGAAAGCTTGTACGAAGTTTTTTACACAAATTATTGAGAAAAATACGTTCTACTATATTCCGAAAACCGCATATTGATGCAATGCTCCGTTAAAAAGTTGGCATATTTTCAATCTTTACACTGTCAAAAAACTGCCATGCATGCATTAATAGATTTTGACCAAAATCTCATCAGCTCATTACAGTGTCGAATACTATTTTACCGGAAAATTTCATGAAAATCGGTTTAGCGGTTTAGGAGCTCTCTTGTTACGGACAAACATACCCACACGAAGACACACACACAAACGGACAGACATCAAGACGATATTGCTTAAATAGATAAAAATACACCCAAATAACACAATATCGGCGTTATTTCAAAAAATGTTTATTCGTCGAAAACAATACCTTCTCTAGCCATTGCTGCGCGGCTAGGAAGTTAAAAATGATTTTTGAAAATGTAAGCATTTAGCTTTATGAAAAGACGACCTGGTAACTTGTTTTACATTTGTTGTAAAAATCTTGTGAACCTACAGCTTTTGTACTATGACCATTTTTATTTGATCATCCTGTATACGTGGAATGACTAAAAAGTTCTCTTTTGTATAGCAATTGATTTTTTTTTTCGCAACAAAATTATTAATAGTAATATCGTGTCATAAACAGTGGCCGATCAGCGAAAATTGTACAACCGTTCTAAGGTTTGGTTTTTTTTGTAAGGAGTAAAAGTATCATACAAATTAAGATACAGCATAAAGCCAGATCAATGTTTAAAATCATGCTTTTTAAAATTCTGGAGATTAGCTACGCTATGACGTCACAAAAATGGCCAACGTGGCGAAAATGGTAATATACCGCTCTAAGATACGGTTTTCTTTGTAAGGATTAAAAGTATCATACAAATTTGGATACAGCATAGTCAGAATCAATGTTTGGGATGTAGCAGTCGCAGTAGTAGTGGGGATACCATTTTTGGTCTAGCGACTAGTCACACGGCGCGCTATTTTCGCAAACCTCAATTTTTCTGTACACCATATACCAAACTGATGCACGTTTTCTTTCTCTAAGAGGACCTAAGTTTGCCTAGCACCTCTTTCTCGAGGGCAGCATCTATCCAACATAGCTATTGTACCAGCTGAACTTGGTTATAGACTTTTCCTCTTCAGCGCACCAGTCGTGGTCGTCGTGAGTCCGCCATCCTGGTACCGACTATTACAGCAGTCTGCTGGGTTATCGAACCTTCGGCTGACTGTCGGCTACTGGACTACAACTGCATGATATATTCTCGATGTAAAAAATGTTTGATATGATACTTTTTAAAATTCTCAATCATTGATGTTGCCTTCATGACGAATTCAAATTAGTCACAAAATTATTAATAATAATATCGTGTGATAAGAGTGCATAAAATCTCAAATAAATGGACAGGAAGCTTTTTCGGATTTGTCGTACGTTTTTGGAAAAAATTGCGAGGGGCACATTGTTTGGCTATCTTGAAATTTGTGTGATACCGTTACGATAAATATGCATGACAGCTAACTAGGACTTTTCCCTATCGGCTATCTTTGTGACGCCATAGCGTCACTTAGCTACAAAACTTTAACAAGTATCATCTCAATCATTGATCCTGACTATGTATCCAAATTTGTATGACACTTTTACTGCTTAACAAAAAACCTTAAAACTGTATATTACCATGTTCGCTAGTTTTGCCATCTTTGTGACATAGCGCAACTAAGGTAAATAAATTTATAAAGTATCATCCTAAACATTAGGGACTTATTGGAATAAAACCTGACTTTATTTTAGAGTCGACTTTATTTTGACACATTGACACAGAAAACTAACAGCTGACCTTTCAAAATTGACATACCAAAGCCACATTCAATAATAAAGACGCTAACTTTCATTTAATAAATGCCGATATTAATAAATCCGGTATTTAAATACACAAAGGCCGAATTTTGAAAGAGAGCTGCTTTTTATATGTAAATCTGTCACCATTAGGTCGATTTTAAAATAAGGTCAGGTTTTATTCCAATAAGTGTCTATTGATCCTGGCGTTATGCTGTATCTAACTTTTTATGATACTTTTACTCTGTACAACCAATCATTAGAACGGTATAATAGCATTTTCATAACCTTAGAATGGCATATTACAATTTCCTTTATTAATATTTAAGCAATCGAATTTTAAAAAGTATCTGCCTTCATGATGATTCTAAATTACTAAATTTTGTACCCAGAAAAGAAACCCTATATGATCTCTGGCTTCACGCCTATTATAGCTATGACCACTATAACCAGAGATAAACTTGGCGAACCAGACGGTCCCCAAAACAATTCGAAGAATAATCAGCATTGCAGGTTTAGAAAAAGCAGTAAACCACTATCTACTAGAAAAACGTTAATATTATATTTTCTTTCTTAAAACAAAACTAAATGTGTATACTGTTTTTTCAATATTTTAATTTATACTAAGATGTTTTTAAGACCATTATTCCTAAAAATTATTTGATTAAAGATTAACAAACACACAAACTAGTGCTCGATTAAGCATCGAACCTATAGTTTCTGTCAGCTAGCAAGAAACGCCTTGAATATGTAACTAAACAGCATACCGACTAGCTACACACATAAGCCCGGGCATCACAAACCCCGAACAGGTAAATTTAAAATCGAAAAATGTTAGAAATGTTACTGTGTTTTTTTTGTTTACATTTCACCAACGACTCCTCCATTTTGCCAAATTTGATAGACACTCCTCATATACAGAGTGACCAATAAAATAGATCTAACTTCATATGATATTGCCTTTCTGTTTTGTCCTACAACAAATATTTAATAAATATAAAATTAGGAAGGTATGCGCTTATAAAAAATCAATCTGGATTAATACTTCTACTTCTTGGTAAAGGATAAAATAAACTCCATTATGGTATTACCCACCTCTACATGAAAAAAAGAACACAACACAAGTCGCAGCAAGTTTTCGCTCTATGATTAACGAACTAAAAATACGTTACCATAAGTAGAAAAATGAACATATGATGGATCTGACTCCTTCCAAGTTCACTACCTACACATAAGATCTATGCATGCAATCGTACCTCTTTACCAAATTTTGTACACACATACAGTGCCCTTTCACGGTTCCAAGAACACACGTAGTTGAGTTTTTTGTCAACTTTTCTGTGGCGCAGAGGCGATTTACAGATATACGAGATTCGTACAAACATCTTATTTATTATATTTCTTCACAACAGGGACCACCTACACTACCCACATTTTTTAAAAATTCTTTTTTTGTTTTTCCATTCTCAAAAGCAGAAAACAAAAAACAAATAACATTGTTTACCACAAAAAGTTTTTGGGATCTCTCTAGTACTAAAAAATCGTTAAAAAAAAGTTCAATATGCTATAGGGGAAACACGATGAGTTTTTATGCTGACAAAGAGAGAACAAAATCGCATTCTCTTGGAAGATATTGTATTGGATTAATTTTTTTTTTAAAACCGTTTCATTTATTTAAATAAATTAAGCACCTATTTATATCAAGTTCATGATGATTTCACAAAAAAAAAATCTAGATACAAAAATAATTTTCTACCAGGAATTTTATCTGGTATAATTTTTTTCATTTCTTATACATAGTCGAACCTCTCTAACTCGAACCTCTCTATAACTCAAACCTTTTAAGTGGTCAACCTCTTTAACTCGAATTTCTATAACTCGAACTGTTTTGATTGTCTCTTTAATCGAGTTATAGAGGTTCGACTGTATTTCTTAATAAAATAAATGAATCCATGACGGATCTGACACCTTCCTAGCTAGCCTATTATCACACTTCAAGTGAAGCCATGATAATTTATTAGCTTTGAAAACAATTTTTTGTAGATATCTCAGAAACTAAAGCTCCTACGAAATTTTTGGTTATAACACGAATTATTGAGCAAAATATAGTCTAAACAGTGTATTGATACGATGCTCCGTTAAAAAAATAGCATTTTTTAAAGTTTTTAATTGCCAAAAAACTGTCATTAGCATTAATGGATTTTAACCAAAATCTAATCAGCTTGTAAGAGTGTCGAACACTATTTTACCTGAAAATTTTATGAAAATAGGTTCAGCGGTTTAGAAGCTATCATGTTACGGAGATAAATAATATACACACACAGACAGACATCACGACGATATTGCTCGGATAGGTCAAAATACATCCAAATAACATATTTTTGGAGTTATCTCAAAAAAAAAATTCGTCGAAAATAATACCTTATTTAGCCTTGCTACGAGGGCTAGGAAGGTAAAAATATCACACTTGTCTGCCTAGGCGACGGCGCTCTATATGAAATTATTTATTCTAGCAGACCATGTTTTTATAAAAGAATACATTTTTACCGTTCTCAACGTTTCAAAAATATCAATCAAGCTCCTGATCGGGATACATTTATGAAATTTGGTACAATTAACATAAATATTATGGTTGACGAGCAGACTTATATAATTACCTGAAATTTTGAACACATGTCAAAATATCGCCATTTTTTCTTGTAATACTTTTTCAATACTTAAACAATGTAGCCAAACGCCGAACTTAACAAAATATGAACAAAGTATCTATTTCCAAATTTATTATGTGTGCAAAATTTCAGGTAATTATGTAAGATTGCTCGTCAACCATAATATTTCTATTAATTGTACCGAATTTCATAAATGTATCCCTATCGGAAGCTTTCTAGAATAACCAGTTGCATATAGCGACATCGCGCAGATAGACAAATGTGATATTTTTATATAGAAATACACAAGAAACTAAAAAGATCATACCAGATAAAATCCCCAGTAGAAATATCAAAATTATTAGGTAAAAACGGACAAATTCGAAATAAAATCAAAATACACCAAATAGGCATTTTTAATATTTGGGATTATTTGTGTGGCTTATCCTTGTATCTAGATTTTTTTTTGTAAAAACACCATAAACCCGCTATAAACTGGTGCTGAATTCATTTAAATAATTAAAACGGTTTTAAAGAAAATTTTATTAATCCGAGTCAATACAATATCTGTTTTTGTCAGCATAAATACTTATCGTGTTTCCCCTGCTGTAACATATTAAACTTTTTTTTTTCGATTTTTAGTAGTAGAGATTAGAAAAACTATTTGTGGTAAACCGTATTATTTGTTTTTTTTCTTAATTTTTCATAAGATTCATCCCCTTGCATTTTATTAAAATGTTTAGATTCGTGGGTTATAGGGGTAGATGTAGATGAATGAACCAAAGTGTTTTCTCTACATCTACCCCTATAACCCACGAATCTAAACGTATTATTTGTCTTTTGTTTTCTGCTTTTGAAAATTAAAAAACAAAAAAAGATTTTTTTTTTAAATCGCAAATTTTTTGGGAAAATCAAATACTCATATTTTTGTTTAATTTAAAAAAAAGTAATGTAATACATCATTTTGTGAAGAAATATAATAAATAAGAAACTTATGTTTGTATGTACATACAGTGGTGGCCAAAATAATAAGAGTGTCCTAAAACTGTATGGAGTAATTCCACGCCAAATCATCCAAAGGTGGGAGCTGCTGTCACGAAAAAAAATCTAAATTTTGATAACATATTGTCTTAGGAATACCAAATTAATAAATTTTTTTGTCGCCTCCCGTATTTTACAGGCCACTTAAAAAGTAAAAAAAAAAGAAAATCAGTTTTGGCTTTAATTATTTTTATTTCTATTGTATTAAATCTAATGTTTAAACAAATTTGACCGAAGAAATCTTTAATATTGGTTGGACAATCCTATAAAGAAAAAAAAAATTAACCTCACTTTTCTGACATGGCAAAAGAGTTTTAAAAAAATAGTAAATTTCATGATTTTCACGATTTTTAATTACTTACACCGGTGCGGAATATGGTCAATTAAAAAGTCTATACGCACATTAAAGCTCAGTTGCTTGACTAGCATACAAGGCAAAAGAAAAATTTCTAGGTCTATTGGTTTCAGCAAACTAAATTTTTAAAAATTGGAAAACCGCAAAAATCTCAGAATTGGCAACTTTTGACAAAAAAATTGGCATGTCTATCTGTCTATTGAACCTTCGCTTGTGCCTTGTTTTACTTGACAATGTATCGTCTAAATAAAAATAAAATAGAAAATCTGGGTCTGTCAGTTTAACATCAACTTTTAAGCTATTTGGTTAAAGCATGTAAAACATCACATATTTTTTATTCAATCGCAAAAAGAAAAAAATGATACATAAAAATCATCGTCAGGGGATCTTATTTATAGCCACATACTTGCGAGAACATCCTAGTTTGTGGGTTCAAGTCTCATCTTCGTACACTGTCGGAATTTTTTTTTTTAGTTTTAAGAATAAATTTTTGGTGGGACACGGATATTAGTTAGTTTTTTCTTTGGTAAATGAAATGGTTCAGGTTTAACAGTGGCGTACGCAGGAGGGAGGGGGGTTGGGGGCCTAATCTTTCCAAAGTCATTAAATATCTTCTCCTAAAGATTAAATTTTCCTAAAAGAAGAAATAAATGGTTTTCCAGGACTTTGCTTTTACTCAAGTCCCCTCTCCTAACCCCCTTGGAAAACTTCTGCATACGCCACTGAGCACAAATTGTTCGGTTTCTGAAATTATAGAACTCTAGAAAAATTTTTTCCGATTTTTTAAATATGACAGTAGGTAACTACTAAAAAAGTTAATAAACTTTTAAAAAATTTGTGTAGCGACCTTATGAAGAGAGTTTAGATCATAATTTAGTGAACACTGCTCATATGAATAAACTTTACTTTCTGACAAACCTTAATTTGCAGGGGCGGATCTAGAAACTTTATTTGGGGGAGGGAAATATCATAATAAATATTTCACAAAACTATTTTGCGTAGTGACCAGGGGGTGTGTCAAAACTAAGTAAAGTTTCAGATTTAGGGGGGGGGATTTCCCCCTTTTCCCCTCCCGTAGATCCGCGCATGTAATTTGTGATGCAATTCAACATCACTAAAAATATTAAAATAACATATTAAATAAATGTGTAGTGACCTTAAGGATCACAGACCCAGATTTTAGCTCACACATATACTATACTATAGTAGTGTGAGCTATGGTGATCCTAATTTTTTAGAGAAAAAAAAAGTTGCTCCGATTTCAAAATTTTTTATATATCTTTGCGTTTCAGATGATTTTGAAACTTTTTTGTTGCGCCGTTTGTCTGTCTGTCTGTCTGTCTGTCTGTATGTCTGTCTGTCTGTCTGTCTGTCTGTCTGTATGTCTGTCTGTAACGACCAACGCGCATAACTCAAAAACCGCTTGACCGATTCTAATGAAATTTGGTACCTAGGCTGGGTCTTGGGTCGAGATGGTCCCATTTAAAAATGAACGAAATCCATTGAACACAAACCAAATAAAAGGGTGGGGGTATATTTCAAAAATTAGAGTTTATGTGAAAATATGGCGTGTTTGATATCAAACGAAAGGTAATTGAGTCTGGAGTTAAACAAAATACACTTTAATTTATTTTAAAAAAGGGTGGGGGTATATTTCAAAAATTAGAGTTTAAGTGAAAATATGGCGTGTGTGATATCAAACAAAAGGTAATTGAGTCCGGAGTTTAACAAAATACATTATAGTTTTTGTTTTTTTTAAGGGTGGGGGTAGATTTCAAAAATTTGAGTTTAAGTCAAAACATGGCTTGTGTGGTACCAAACAAAAGGTAATTTAGTCTGGAGTTAAATAAAATATATTTCAGTTTTTAGTTATCTCACACGTACACTATAACTATAGTACCTAGTGTGAGCTTAGGGGCCCATATATTGGCAGAGTATTTTATTATTGTTTTTAAAAGTATATGATACAGTGAAAAATTTAGCCTACTTAATTATCACCAGCACCCCGACAGACAGGGTCATTTTTGATGCTGAACTGGAGGGATTTCCCAGACATTCTTAATTTCTTTGTGGAACTCCAAGGTAACGTCTACTTTTTAAATATGTTTTATACAAGGAAGATATAGTCCTTGAGTATAGCTTTCCAACACTGTATCAAAAATTTAAGAAAACATTACATTTATACCACAAAAAAATATGAAAACTTCGGGAATTTCTGCGTTTTTTGGATATTCTCTAAATTGCTCTAATCAAGCCAGTGTAAAGATTTTGCTAAACGTCACATTTTTTCGAAAACTACTTTTATGCATGTATGCAAAATTATAGGTTGATTTTTTTTTGGTGCTGTTTACTATGAGCATAATTTTTTTCTTTAGTCACATTTTGCCCGTTTTTAGACTTTTCAAATGCGTGTGCAACAGACTAATTGGATTTAAAAATCTAAAATTGTGCAAAAGTGGTTAAGCATAAGCTGTTTCATTTAGTAAGCATGATTAAATAAAAATAAAAAAATGTCAGGGCAACACTTTTTTTGTAAATTGGATGACTTGGCGTGGAATTGCTCTATGAAAATCTATTCCTGCTCCAACTATAAAAAACCTAGAGGTATATTCGAAAACTTCAATCTACTTTCTCATTTCACAAGCTTTGGCGATTTTTCGCATAAAATATTCTAGTGCCTTTTTAGCAGGTTAAAAAAAAAGCTACAAAAAAAGTTTTTTCAGTGTAGTCTGAAGCAAAAGTCACTGGTACTATTCGAAAGGGCAGTAACAGTTGTGTAATTCCTGAAAATTCCATCACTATTGTACAAATGATAGTCAAGATAGATTTTTAAACTTGGTAAAAATTGCTCAAAATCACCAATTTTTCACGATTTCTTCCAATTTTTTATCATTTTAGCCAATTTAAAAAATATGTATCTCAACTATCCCTTATTCGATCATTATGAAATTCTCAGGAAATATATAACTTTTACCACCCTTTCAAATAGTACTAGGAGCTTTTGCAAAAATACACAGAAAAAACTTTATAACTTTTACCACTCTTTCAAATAGTACTAGGAGCTTTTGCAAAAATACACAGAAAAAACTTTTTTGTAGCTTTTTTTTAAACCTGCTAAAAACGCACTAGAATATTTTGTGAGAAAAGTCGACATAACTTGTAAAATCAAAACTAGATCAAAGTTTTCAAATATAATAATAATAAATATATTTATTCATTTAAGAGAAAACAAATATAAACAAATGCCTATGCTACAACAATAAATATTGGGTGTGCCAACCTAAGTCAAACTTGTGTGGCTAAAATATACCTCTAGTTTTTTTTAGTTGGAGCTGGATCAGATTTTCACAGTTTTATTGCACTCTTATTATTTTGGCCACCACTGTATCTCGTATATCAGTAAATCGCCTCTGCGCCACAGAAAAGTTAACAAAAAACGTTACGAAGTACCTAAGTTATTGGAATCGTAAAAGCGTACTGTATATGTGTATAAAATTTTGTAAAGAGGTACGATTGTTTGGAAATTTTTGCCTGGTCTAATAGGGACGACTACGACCCGAGTACGCTATTACCAAGAAATTTATGTCGTTTTTTGTTTAAAAAGAAAAGGGATTTTTACAATAACCCAACGAAAATTAAAATACCAATAACTCCTAGGCTACCAAACAGTTGTTTTAATAATCTGGAATAAACAATCAAAATTACTTTTAAAACAAGTATGGCATGCCGTTTATTATCACTTTTTAAAACTTTTAAGGTTATGGTCATCTTTTGACTTTAGGTAATTGTGACAACAGCAGCATTTGCTTTTTCTTTTGGTTGTATATTGGTAAAGACAAAAAGCAATTTTGTAATTTATAATCTGGCATGCATATTATTCTTATTATTATTATTATTACAAAAAGCATCAAAAACAATAAACCTACCCCTCTACCAAAAATAAATGAAGCGAAAAATCGATTCAAAGTTTTAATGTGAACGTGGCAGTAATCCAGTCATTAGAGCACAAATAAGAGCACCAGCTTGCACAAGTTGCTGTAAAAGCAATTTTATCATATGTTTAAGTTTTAGACCCAGGAATGGATTCTTAACCGTTAAGTTATACCGATTAAAATTTAATTATATTTATGCTTATTAAAGTTAACTTACTGGAAAAAGCCATGCAGTAATAAAACAAGGCAGTATTTGGACAGTTTTGCATAAGAGCCTGCCTTTAATGGATAAACTTAACCCCTCTCCCTTTCCACGTCCAAGGTCTAAGACTTTTTTTAAGGTCAATAATCTAAATAACATAATGTGAAAATCGCTTTTGTATGACATCACCACTAATAGTAACATAAAAAAAAATAACTAAATAACTGGCTAATTATTACAGCATGAACGCCAAGCTAACACTAAAACCGTGAACGAATTTAAACTACAGTGAATATCGCTTTTAACGATATCGGATATTACGACATATCGGTTATAGCGACGACATATTAAGGTCCCGCCCGAATTCCATTATATAACCTCGACCCCGACCGAAATTAAGCGATCCGTTTAATGTCGTTATAACCGATTTTCACCGTAGTAGCATAAATAATTCTATAAAAAATATCATATATTTTAAAATAGCATTAGAACCCTTCACCTGCAATCACTCCCAATGTTAAATGTTTACAACATAAACGTAATTCACTAATTATGACGTATAGGTCTTTTCATAATTTTCGAGATAACTTTTTGACAATAATCAGCTGTTTACCATAACAAATAGCATAGGCCAGCGAAAAAAAATCGTCATAAGTTGTTTCAAAAATAATGAAAAAAACTTTATTTGCTTTTATAAAAAATTGGCCAAGTATTGTCACTGTCAATTGGAGGAGAATAAATTAATTAATATTATGACATTATTAAAACCATAGCCCAGAGAATAAGATAATTAAAAATTGACCCATTTGGGCTTTAAGTACAATTTTTCCATATTTTTCGATGTATTATTGACGTATTTATAATTTAGTTTTTGATAGTTTTATAAAGTGCAATTAAAACCGTTTTAAGCATAAAACCAATTTTGCTTTAAACCGTTTTTAGGCGCATGTAAACGTAGTAATTGATAGCCTAAAATATACAGAGTGTACCATTATTTTGAGGTCAACCTACTATTTTTAAATGGAAACTTCAATTTAATTTGCTTTAAATTCAAATAAATATGACATACATTTTTGAAAAAAATAATTTAGACTTCTTTCAACGCCAACAAAATACATTGGGGTTTCCATTTAAAGTCAGTTGACCTCAAAATAACCTAAAATGTGTCAATGCCAAACTCAAGAAGACACTTAGGTAGATAACTACAAGCCCGAAAAGTTTTGCTTAAAACATTTTTTTCTATAATCATTATTTTTCGGAAAATTTTTGGACCTCGGTACTTATGGAAAACCCTTAAATTAGGACCTAACTACCAGGTTTGGTCTATTCTACTCAACAAATCACTGTGTCAAATTAAAAATTTATTTGCAGATCATAAAAAAAGTAAAATAATTTTTTGTTTCTCCAATATGTTGAAACTTTATAAAAACAATTCTGTCATAAAGTGAATTTATATAAAAGCCGTTCCAATAAACCAATAGGCCACCAGTTAAAAGAATATGTAGTTTTGACAAACCTCACGAGGTGTTTTAAAACCCAATCCCACACTGCGGGATAATCTGGTCACCTTCTTTTTTAAACCTGGTTTTGGATTCAAAAACACTGTGTGTTGCTTTTGAAAGGCCTTTTCTGTCTGAAGAAAAAAAAACAACAGATTAGTATGAAAATATACCTCTCTAGGAGTCTTAAATCCCAATCCAACTTCACGATGTAATCGAAGAGATTTCTTCTTGCCCGCCACACCTTTTTTGTTTAAGAATACTGTAGGCTGACGTTGAAAGGCCCGCTCATTCTACAAATTTAAACGCTTACTAAAATCATAGCAAATGTATACCTATACCGTGCGGAATTAAATAGACAACAGCCTTTTAACTTTAACTGTGAAGTAACGAAAAAAAATTATCGGGGGTGTGGAGTTAACAGTAATTTTTTAGTAAACAGTACGAGCGCCCTGGCAAGGGTTTTTACCATGCAAGTGCTTTTTAATAACCAAATTGCTTGAAAAAACAAAAAAATATATTTCTTATTAAGACGTTGGCTGCCAAAATTTTGAAATCTGACATCAGGGGCTAAAATAATTGTCAGCAAGGAATTACAATATATTAAAAGCATTTCCCATATTTAGTTATATTCAACAATTTATAATTATTATACAAACAGAAGTAATTTTCTTGCTCCAGGCCGAGTAGAGAGGTGTATTTAAAAGAATACACCGCTGTGCCGACGCAAAAATATTCAATGTATCATTTGGGACACACTCGGCCTGTCGTGATCACTACTTGGAGTATTCTAGACGATACACATGGCAGCGAACCTGTTAATATTGTAATTTAATATCAATACACATAAAAAGGAAGAGGGGAAGAGTAACGACTTTTTTTTAACCTATTTTAATGAATGGCATACATGCATACATGTTCAATGAGTTATTCAGGTCGGGCTAACCGGTAAAGGTTATTTTTAGGCTGGTATTAAATAAACCAACAAATAGATGCGCTTACTAACATAACTAAATGGAAAAATAAACAACAATTTTTTGGTTTTCAGAGGACCTATCAACAATTAGATTTAGCTTAATTGAAAACATTAATATAATAAGTAAATTTCAGAATATTTTGCTTAAATTTTTTTTTATATAGGCATTCTCTTGCAAGAAAGTGTAAGAAGTAGGTTTATTTTAACATAATAAAAATTAATTTTACGAAAATATTTGCGAATAAGATCTGTTTGTTTTTTAAAATGCGTCGCAAGGTGGCAAGGCAAGACGACAGGGCAATTATCATTTGATTTGGCTTGGGTCTTTTTAATTTATTGATAAAATACTGATGACAAAAAGCATAGCGAGTTTAGGTAATCGTAACCCAAGGAAAATATTTTATAAACAAAACCGTTTAATGGGTTTCCTGTAAGTTTTCTGGGATTATTAGTTAGAGCAAACTCGAACAGTGAAGTGGTTTTAAGATAGTTAGTTTGTGATTAAAATATTATTAGGTGAATGTTTCTCACAGAGTAATTAATTTACCTATTATAATTTTACATCACCTGATCTTAGGCGTTAGGTGAGTTTTTCTCCCAGGGTAATTAATTTACCTATTATAATTTTACGTCACCTGATCTTAGGTGTTAGGTGTGTGTATCTTACAGAGTAAGTAATTTACCTGTTTTTAATTACACGACACCTGAAGTATTTGATAGTGTATTTTTATTTAACGTTTATGCATAAACTTTTTGTACACTTTACTGAGGGTTTAGTTTGTGTTTATAATTAGTCTTGCTCAGGCATATTTATGGCGTCTATAGAAAGGTGGTACCTAGCCCATTTGCAGATGAGCAGGCACCTTTGTACGTCGGAGCGGAGTACTATGTCCTTTAGTACTCACCTGCACGCTTCACCGCTAGTATCTGGAGCGGGTACCTAGCGCTAGTATTTAATTACTATTTTTGGTTAAGTATCTGAGCTCTCTGTACAATTGCACGACTCAGTATTAGATTTGGCATTTGGGTACAAGACTAATTTATTTATTACATTTTGTACTAATGTATTTGTCCTTTACATTTTTGTACTAATGTATTTACCATTACATTTTCGTCAGTCGACCTGCTGAGGTTTAGATTTTAATGACGATTTATTTTGTATGGTTGATTATAAAGGGGATTTACAGTGTTGCACTACTGTTGCACTTAAGTAACCATGTTTTAAGTAGAGTTTGGGTAAATTCGTTACTCAGGTACGGTTCTCTTAATTACAGATACAATAAACCGACGTGAACATCCAGTTTAACTTTTGGTAAATAGTTACTATGTAAGTACAATTTAAATTACATGACTATCAAACAATAAAGTTTACTTTTAATTGATATTGTTTTAAATTAGACTATTTATTCTTTTGGTAATATAATTTATAGCGCCCAAAAGATTTACGCCCTACAAAAGTATATCTATCTGCACTTGGATAAATATGAGAAAACTAAGACAAAACATTTAAAATTACATATATTTAAAAAAAAAACAAGTCGATAACTATCTTTGTTTAAAAGTTAGGAGGTGTCTATTTATGTCCGCAATATATATAATGTTCCATTAACTGTCAAGTAAAACTCCTTTTTAGCTGCTTTTTGTTAAAACATACTTGAGTTTTGTTATTATTAAAGTGAACTAGATTCATCACACCAGTCAGTACACACGTTGCTACCTTTCACAAAACGTGGCTTTCTAGAACATATTACACTAATTTTTTCTTCAAATTTTCAACATTCAAAAGTTGTACATGACGATACACGATTCCAAATGACATGATAAATGTTTTTTTTTACCTTGCTACAGATGTACAGTCAGGGACTTTAAATTACCAGTTTATTTTATCCTGTCAAAATTTATAATTTAAAGATATCAGAACAGATTTGTTTTATTTCATGCGGTATTGCTCAGCATGGTTTTATGCGGAATTGCTCAGCATGGGTTTTTTATCAGGTTATTTTTCAAATGTTTCAATAAAATAATTGGATGATGTCGATTATCCCCATAATCGAATTATCGATTATTAATTTTCATTCAGATGCGCTCAACACTAGTTATAACTCCATATGATATGATACCAATATCATAGAAAAGAAGCAGATCGAATCTGTTCAAAATAAATTTTTAAGAAAAGTTGCATTCAAATGTGTTTATTCTTCAGATAAGACCAAATTTTAATTTAATGAGTTTTGAGTTCAGAATATTACTCCTTTATTCACCCTTTTTACACAGAGTTGTAAATGCAGCTATAGATTGTCCTGAGGACCTGAGGTGCTGCTCATTTTAAACTAAGAATACTAGTTCAGGCCCTACATCCGAGATTCAAGCGATATGCTGCGTTTAATGATAGAAGCAACACACTTGGTATGGATAGACATAAGACTCGCCCGAACATTTTACGAAAGGGAACCACCTCCCAGCCCTGGCAGGGGGGTGGTTCCCCTACCCCCCTAAAACGTGCATGTTGATAGTTCTTTGCTAATAACTCGAAAAAGGTTAACTTTTCCAAAAATCTTGTTGAGATCATTTTTCATACAATTTCCTTTTCAACGATGTACCTTAGTGCCCTCTGACGGCAGTGGTGCACATTCCATTAGCATACGAAAAAGGGGGAACATTTTTAAAATATTTTTATTGTGGTATTTTTTATCCTTAACACTATTTTTTCTTAAAAAAATATTTTTGTTAAATACTTATTAAGCTAGACATATTTTTTTTAAATAGCCGCCTTGAAATAAAAATAAATGTGTTTGTAGAGATCTTTAAATCAAACAAAATTTTTTTGTAACTTAGTAAATAATAAGTGAGTGAGTAAAAAATTCTTTTTGGTTGGTAATAACTTAAAACTGACTTTTTCTAGTTAACCTTCTTCAAAGTGGGGGTGGGGGCAACCCCCCTTAAAAGTGCTTTCTTACAAAATTTTCCCAATTATTTGCAAACTTTTAACTTGGCAAAAAACAACTAAGTAACACTTATTGAGGCGGATGAAAAGTCCTCTCTAACGATGTATAACACGCCCCCCTTACATCAGTGGTGCACCTTTTATAGGCATTGAAATAAATGAGAGGTGTGGAAAAAACTTTTTTTTTAATTTTCTTAAATTTTATTGTCCCACATGTCTGGTTTTTAAAACTTATTTTTAAAACCGAAGAAATTTCCTTTCCAAGGATGTACATCTATCCCCCCTCAACGCAGCAGTAGTTCTTGCATAGACGCCCCAAAAATGGTCAAAATTTGTATTTAATGTATTTTAGAAAATTTCATTTTGGTTTCTGTTTTACATTTTTTGTTTGTTATATTTTCTTTTTTCTTGTTTGTTTTTTTTATTTTCTATTTTAAAATTTAAAACAATTTTTGATGCCGATACACCACTATAAGGTGCAAGAAGGTTTTTCAACAGGTTGTTTTGAATTATTAAAAATAATAAAACTAAACTAGTGCATAGATAATTATAAAGTGCTATTGGCTAAGTTATTTGTTAGCATTATGTATTTTTTAAGACTAAAAAGCCACAATTCAGCTTTAACTTGGGGAGAAATATCAACAAGAGCTGGAACTGAAAACAATTCTTCTTTATGTACATGCTTGCTTTATAAGTCGTTTGGCTTGTAAAATAATTATTTGGGGCTGCTCACCTAATATAGATTGCTTTTGTTGCAGAAACAACTGATGAGAGTGGTGCGGCCCATGCTGCTCCTTTTTGTAAAAAACACCACCTCAAGACAGTCTATTTATTTTTCTATAGGTTACTAGGCTGTCGCCCTTTTTAAGTGAACTTGCAATACCACACCATAAAACCTCTTTTTATAAAAAAAAAATCCCCTTTCTACATGGCAACTAAGGCATACAATGAACCTCCAACAAATATTAAGATTATAATGGCGAATTCTTTTGGGAAAAAAGTGCAGCACTGATGGGCCACTAGTGCAAATTTCGTAATCTTTTGGGAAAACTAGTGCAATTTTTTTTATTCTTCTGAGCAAATGACAAGCCCAGTATTGCAATCAGTGCACATTTGTCGCCACAGGCTCTTTAAGCTCATGTTGCACTAATGCACTTTCATATTCTTTTGAAACTACGCTGGGATAACTTTTTGACAGTACCATAACAGTGTCAGTGGACAAGTGGCACACTAACTTTCTCATAGGAATTCACTTTAAACAATAAAAAATACTCTGCCAATATATGGGCCCCTAAGCTCACACTAGGTACTATAGTTATAGTGTACGTGCGAGCTAATAAAACTAAAACTTGAAATATATCTTATTCAACTCCAGACTAAATTACCTTTTGTTTGATACCACACAAGCCATATTTTAACTTAAACTCGAATTTTTGAAATCTACCCCCACCCTTAAAAAACAAAAATTAAAATGTATTTTGTTTAACTCCGGACTCAATTACCTTTCGTTTGATATCACACACGCCATATTTTCATGTAAACTCTAATTTTTGAAATCTACCCCCACCCTTTTTGAAGAAAAAAAAACTAAAATGTATTTTGTTTAACTCCACACTCAATTACCTTTCGTTTGATATCACACACGCCATATTTTCACATAAACTCGAATTTTTGAAATCTTCCCCCACCCTTTTATGTGGTTTGTGTTCGGTGGATTTTGTGCATTTTTAAATGGGACCATCTCGACCCAAGACCCAGCCTAGGTACCAAATGTTATTAAAATCGGCCAAACGGTTTTTGAGTTATGCGCGTTGGTCGTTACAGACAGACAGACAGACAGACAGGCAGACAGACAGACATACAGACACACAGACAGACGGCGCGACAAAAAAGTTTCAAAATCATCTGAAACGCAAAGATATATAAAAAAATTTGAAATCGAAGCAACTTTTTTTTTTCTCCAAAAAATTAGGATCACCATAGCTCACACTACTATAGTATAGTATATGTGTGAGCTAATAATTTCAACCGAAAATGCACTCTATAGTCAAAATCTTTAGTACATGTCAATAATATTGTTACGGGTTCACAACGACAAATTAAAACTCGCAATTGTTGAAAACGATACGTCAATTTATTTCGACAAATTATGTACAAAAACACGCACTTAAACTTAGTAATAACTTGCTAATAATTCACTACTATAATCGGTCTATTAACTTCGTGTTAATCTCACGATCACTACAGCACTTTATCTGTGACTGACTGCCTGGTGCGCGACCCCGGCCCTATATATAGGATCGTCCATCTCTCGCGAACTTTCCGGCAGCCTTCGACGTCCGGAAAGTTCCCGCACTACCTCGACCGCAAGCCACAGACAACGCAACTAAAACCTAGACTAAGAATACAACCTTAAGATAAATCGACCTAATACTACACTAAACCTAAATAAATTCCAATTATAAAATTTAAGTAACTTAAATTTGTAACACTATCCTCCTCTTCAGGTTTGATCGTCTCGATCAACATTTCCCAGGTAAGGTTTTAGTCTGTCTAGATGAACAACTTTCATCTTGGACTTCGGGCTTCTCTGGATTCGGTAGACTACATCATTAATTCTCTTAACAACTTTATAAGGCCCTTCCCATGGTGGTGTCAACTTAGGTGATCTTCCTTTCTTGCGTTGAGGATTGTATAGCCAGACTTGATCATTCTCTTTGAACCCTGAAGAGTTTGCTTTCAGGTCATATCTCGCTTTCATGCGGTCACTGGCTATTTCTATTCGCTCTCTAACCACTTCATGGATATCGTGCAGCATTTGCCTTAAACGTTCGACATAGTCATTAACCTCTAAGTGTGCTTCTTCAGGTGAACCAAACATGATATCACATGGTAAACGCAGTTCTCTACCAAACAGGATACTAGATGGAGTAGCTCCTGTCGTATTGTGAATGGCCATCAAAAACAATGGAATATATTGGTCCCAATCTGTTTGGTGCTCATCAACAACTTTGCAAAGATGTTCCTCTATTGTTTTATTAAATCTTTCAACCATGCCATCTGACTGCGGATGCAAAGCAGTAGTCCGTGTTTTATGTATTCCTAAAAGGTCACAGAGATTCTGGAAGAGCTTTGATTCAAAGTTTCTTCCTTGATCTGAATGTAGTTCCAAAGGAATGCCAAATCGGCTGAAAACATCATTTACCAGAACTTCTGCAACTGTAGCGGCCTCTTGGTTAGGCAAAGCAAAAACTTCTGGCCATTTGCTAAAATAATCCATGACAACAAGGATGTATTTGTTGCCCTTTTTAGTTTCTGGAAATGGTCCGGCCACATCAATAGCAATGCGTTCGAATGGCAGACCTACGTTATATTGTTTCATTTGACCTCTGGACCTTGGCTGGCTGCACAAGTCGAACATCGGCGGCACCAGTTTTCACATCTTGAAAGTAATTGACCCAATAAAATCGGTTTCGAATTTTGTCCATGGTTTTATTTATGCCTAGGTGCGCGCCTGATTTTCCACCATGGCATTCGGCCATTATATTGTCTACCATGCTCCTAGGAACCACTACTTGATTAACCACAGTAAGGCCATCGGCACTTTCCCAGGCACGTTTAAGGATGTTTTCCTCTACTATCAGTGAATCCCATTGTGCCCACAGTGATTTGAATATCACCCCTTGGTTTGCGATATCTTGCCATGATGGTCGTGGCTTGTTATCTTCTTTCAATCGCAAGATAGGTCCTACATCTTTGTCGTTAAGTTGTGTGGTTCTAATCGAAGCCGACATCCATTCTTCATCTGGTTCTAACTTGATCTGGCGCACGTAGGTAATTCCTTCTTTCTGGTCAATTTTCCTGCAATGTTTACAATCCTCAGGGCAAGGTCTTCTGGACAATGCATCTGCATTATTATGCACCCTTCCTGCTCGGTGCTTAATTTGATAATGGTATTGTTGTAGCTTTTCTATCCATCTCGCGACTTGCCCCTCAGGTTGTTTCATTTTCATGAGCCACTGTAACGCAGCATGATCCGTTCTAATCAGAAACTCTTGTCCGTAGAGATATTTGTGAAAGTGATCTACGGATTTAACTATGGCTAGGAGCTCCTTTCTAGTACCACAATAATTTCTCTCTGGTTTGGATAGCTTCTTGCTGAAAAATTCGATGACCCGTTCTTCTTCATCTTGTACTTGGGAGAGTACTGCTCCTATGCCATCGTTGCTCGCATCAGTATCTAATATGAATTTTCCTTTTGGAATGGGATATGCAAGAATCGGACTAGAACATAATGCTGCTTTTAGTCTTCTAAATGCTTGGTCACATTCGGTATTCCATTTGTAAGAAGCTTTATCTTCTGTAAGTCTATGTAACGGAGACGCTATTTTGGCGAATCCTTCTACAAATCGTCTGTAGTATGTACACAGACCCAAAAAGCTTCTCAATTCATGTTTGTCACGAGGTTGAGGCCATTCTTTTATTGCTTGTAGCTTCTTTTCGTCGGTATGGATGCCTTCTCGGGAAACGACGTGACCCAGGAACTCAACTTTTTCTTGGAACAGAAAACATTTCTTTGAGTTTAATTTAAGATTTGCGTTCCTGATTCTTGAGAATACTTTTCGTAAATTATCTAGATGTTCTTGAAATGATTTTCCCATTACTATGACATCATCCAAATAGACTAGGCAGGTTTTCCAAGTAAGGCCTCGTAGAACGACTTCCATTAGTCTTTCAAATGTAGCTGGGGCATTGCACAGGCCAAATGGCATCACATTAAACTGATAAAGTCCACTTCCAGCAGAGAATGCAGTCTTCTCTTTATCTTTTTCAAAGATTCCTACTTGCCAATACCCACTTTTCAGGTCAAGAGTAGAAAACCAATATGATCCTGCCAACGTTGTTAATGTGTCGTCTATTCTTGGCAGTGGGTAACTATCTTTCTTGGTCACATCGTTAAGTTTCCTGTAGTCGACACAAAATCTAGTACTTCCATCCTTTTTAGTGACCAACACCACAGGAGATGACCAAGGACTTGATGACTTCAATAGCACCGTCGCTGAGCATTTTATTAATGAGATTGTGAACTTCTTCTTGCTTGGCCATTGGTAGTCTTCTTGGGGGTTGTCTTATCGGTTGGGCATCGCCAGTGTTGATAGCATGTTGAATAAGGTTTGTGCGTCCCGAACTACTCCTAGTTTCGAAGATATTACTTTGTTCTTCTATAAACTCTCTCGCTTTACTATATTCTTCTGGAGTGAGATGTTGCCAAGTTGACTCAAATTGCTGAAGTACCTCCATTGGTAACTTGCTTGTATCCTCGGAAGTTGGCTCTTCACATCTTGTTACTTTCTGTACTGGTTCAAATAATGCTACCAACTCCCCCTTATTAATTTTGACACTATTTGGGAAAATATTGGCGACTCTAATCGGGATGTCTTTATCGGTTTTAACTAGTGATTTTGCAACGAGGTAGGTGTTGGGTGTGTTTTGTTGGCTTATGAGTCCGACGCAGCTTGATGTTTTACTTTCCAGCCTCCCAAAAATTATGGTCTCACTGTTACCGACTAGTCTTGTTGTGCATACTGCCACGACCTTTATTGGTTCTTTATTGAAGTGACTATTTGACAAAATGAACTCTTCATTACCAAATCTTAGGGTATTAAGTTTATTATCAAACGCAAATCCATGTTTACTTATCAAGTCCATTCCCAAAATAAATTCGTCTTCTATTTCGGCAACCAATACAGTGTGGCGAATCTTCAATCTTCCCAGCTGTAGGTCTATATCTGTCTGCCCCAACACGTCGGCGGATTCTCCAGTCACAGTCTTAAGTGTTATTTTCTTTTCTATTGGTCGAATTTTATATCTCGTTGCAATTTTGAACTTAAGCAATGATATGGCAGCACCAGTGTCTACTGCTATATTAACTTTTCTCCCATTAATGAGTCCGTCGATGTTAAGACTGTCAGCAGTATGTTTTAGGCTCTTAATAGAGTAAATTTTGGGGGCTCTATTCCCATTAGCCAACACCCGCCCCTCTGCGTTGACTAGTTTTAGTTTTCCTGATCTCTTCTTCGGTACTCTGTCCCGCTAGATGGCGAGCGAGACCTTATTTGGACGCGACAATCGCGTTGAATATGCCCTGTACGTCCGCATCTGAAACACTTTACATTTGGAGGGGATCGTCTGCTTTCTTTCAAAGAGTCAATCTTCTCTATCAGTGATTGAAACATTTGGTTTAGCGTTTTTGAGTTGACCTCATGTCCATTGCTCATTTCTTCTCCCTCCTGAATTGAAACAGCTCTTACTTTTGGCCTGGACATATTATTTGATGATTCAATTTCAAGGGCTCGAATCAACACTTCACTGCTGTTATGGAAGCGTTCTCGACGAAGTAACTTTGCTAAGTCCGTGTCTCGTAATCCGTTAATAAAGCGATCTACCGTGAAGG
This sequence comes from Aspidapion aeneum, assembly GCA_963576565.1. NCBI lineage: Eukaryota > Metazoa > Arthropoda > Insecta > Coleoptera > Brentidae > Aspidapion > Aspidapion aeneum. Next base: position 148,440,468 of record OY755038.1, read on the forward strand.
GATCTCTGTAATTTTCTGGCATTTCTGGGTAAGCTAAATACATCAGCCTCCTGATATCTGCTTCATACTCTTGCAATGATTCTCCTGGTCTTTGTTGACGAATATTTAATTCTGACCAATGTAAATTTCGCAAGTGTTCGTCTCCATACCTTTTTTCTAACGCTGCCACTAAAGCATTATAATTCTGTTTTTGTTCGACTGGAATGGACCGTAAAAGTCCCAGAGCAGGTTCTCGTAGAGCTACTAACAAAGCTCTAGCTTTTTCTTCATCATCCCAACCATTTGCAGCAGCGGCAGCTTCAAACTGTTGTTTGTAAGTAGACCAGGAAGACGTACCATCAAAATTTGGAGGCTTAATGTTTTGGTTGGAATTTACAACACATCCTTGAGCTTTTATTTTGTTGTGTTCTTTCTGAAGCTGTATAAACTGTTTTGACATGTCCTGGAATTTTTCTTCTATGGTTTGAAAAACTTCTTCCCTAACATTCTGTAGTTTGGTCTTCACTTTTTCTTCAACATTTTGTACCTTTTCCTCAACATTTTGTACCTTTTCTTCTACATTCTGCAATTTATTTTGTACCTTTTGTTCCACACTATGCATTCTTTGAGTTATTTCTTCCATAAGATCTTCGGTTGCACTCTTGAACTCTTATCTCAGCTGTTCGGAGTTGCTTTTTATTTGATCGAAGTTTTCTTGAATGCCATCTGTTGTGTTCTTTCTGAAGCTGTATAAACTGTTTTGACATGTCCTGGAATTTTTCTTCTGTTTGAAAAACTTCTTCCCTAACATTCTGTAGTTTGGTCTCCACTTTTTCTTCAACATTTTGTACCTTTTCCTCAACATTTTGTACCTTTTCTTCTACATTCTGCAATTTATTTTGTACCTTTTGTTCCACACTATGCATTCTTTGAGTTATTTCTTCCTTAAGATCTTCGGTTGCACTCTTGAACTCTTCTCTCAGCTGTTCGGAGTTGCTCTTTATTTGATCGAAGTTTTCTTGAATGCCATCTAATCTTTGCTCAAATGTCTGTTTCATATCGTTCTGGTTTTGTTCGATGGTCTGTCTCATATCATTCTGATTTTGTTCAATAGTGTGTTTCATGTCGTCCATGGTGTGTTTCATATCGCCCTGGTTTTGTTCAATGGTCTGTTTCATGTCGTTCTGGTTTTGCTCAATGGTCTGCCTTATATCGTTCTGGTTTTGAGCCATTTGAGCTGCTAGAGCCTGCATCATTTTAGTTAGATCTTCCATCTTTGCCGATCCTTGTCTAGTAAGCATCAACTTCCTGATAAATCACTTAAAACGTCTATTTTAGGGCTATAAAGCGAATGTCGAAGTCGGTTTTTCAATATCTCTTCCAATTCTTAAATAGAACCTAATGGAATGTTCTGGAATATACTGGTAAATGCTACTCTTTCTGCTACTAGGCAAATGTAGAAGTCACTTTTTGATTATCTCTTTTGGTTCTCGAATAGACCGTCGTAGAATGTTATGGAATATTCTAGAAATAATTTCTAATTCTTACTTTTAAAATAACTAAGCTACTGTCGAAGTCGGTATTTGTATATCTCTTCTAGTTTTTGAATAGAACGTCGTAGAATGTTATGGAATCTTCTAGAAATTCTTCCTAATTCTTACTTTTGAAATAACTAAACTAATGTCGAAATCGGTATTTGTATATCTCTTCTAGTTTTTGAATAGAACGTCGTAGAATGTTATGGAAACTTCTAGAAATTCTTTTTAGTTCTTACTTTTGAAATTACTAAGCTAATGTCGAAGTCTCTTTTTGGATATTTCTTCTGGTTTTCGAATAGAGCGTCGTAGAAAGTGATGGAATGTTCTAGAAATTCTTTCTGACTCTTACTTTTAAAATTACTAATCTAATGTCGAAGTCGGTATTTGTATATCTCTTCTAGTTTTTGAATAGAACGTCGTAGAATGTTATAGAATATTCTAGAAAATCAATTTTTGGACTGTAAAGTTAATGTCGAAGTCGGTTCTTAAATATCTCTTTTAGTTTTTGAATAAAACAATATCGAACTTCTTCGAATATTCTGGAAAAAATCACTTACTGTTTTTCTGTCCAATTGTCCTATCCGGTGGTACTATGTAAGGGTAGTCTTTGCACTATTTATTTCTTTTAGTACCACTTCTGACACCAATTGTTACGGGTTCACGACAAATTAAAACTCGCAATTGTTGAAAACGATACGTCAATTTATTTCGACAAATTATGTACAAAAACACGCACTTAAACTTAGTAATAACTTGCTAATAATTCACTACTATAATCGGTCTATTAACTCCGTGTTAATCTCACGATCACTACAGCACTTTATCTGTGACTGACTGCCTGGTGCGCGACCCCGGCCCTATATATAGGATCGTCCATCTCTCTCGAACTTTCCGGCAGCCTTCGACGTCCGGAAAGTTCCCGCACTACCGCGACCGCAAGCCACAGACAACGCAACTAGAACCTAGACTAAGAATACAACCTTAAGATAAATCGACCTAATACTACACTAAACCTAAATAAATTCCAATTATAAAATTTAAATAACTTAAATTTGTAAAAATATTTAAACTTAAAAGAGTACCTAATTTATATGTTTTGTATGTATATACATAAGTGTGTCAAAATTAGTATTTTGGGAGCTTGCATGTCTTTTTTAATCGAATTTAGGGCCCAAGTAATTTAAAGATCCAATTATTCACTTTGTATTGATATAGATAGAAATTAATAAGTAAATAAATTTTACAGATTGGATGAGTACAACCAGTTACCAAAAAATATTAAAAATATTCAAAGCCTAGGCCTGCCCTGTTCTGAATTTAGACCAATTAACATGCTGCCAATTTATGAAAAAATTCTTGAGCTAGAAATTAAAGACCAAACCCTTGAATTCATTGATGCAAATAAAATTTTAGTTTCTCAACAGTCAGGATTTCAAAGATCACATTCATGTGAAACTGCTCTTCAATTTATTCTGTCCAACTGGAAAATAGAAATAAACCAGAAAAAACTTATAGCAGTATTTCTGGATATAAAGCAACCTTTTAAATGTGTAAATATCGATTTGTTACTTTTAAAACTTGAAAGATATGGATTTCTTGACACATCTTTAAAATTATTTAAGGATTACCTTAAATCCAGAAGGCAACATATTGAATTTATTAATGTTTTTTCTAAAGCCAGAGCATAATGTTCCACAGGGTTGTGTGTTAGGTTGTCTACTATTTATAATTTATATTAACAATGTAGTAGAGCAAGTTAAATTTTGTAAAATTATTTTATTTGCTGATGATGCTGTGTTATATTTTTATGGTACTGCCAGTGAAATTTAAACATTTATTAATTTAAATCTTAATAACATATTTAATTGGCTGAGTAACAATGATCTACTATTAATGTTGACAAAACCAAGTTCATGGTTATTGGCTCAAAGCAACAGTTAGCAAATATAAAGAGAGATAACATAAAGTTTAGTATTAAAGTAAATACCATGAACATTGAGGAAGTTAGCACACACAAATGAAGGGTATGCAGTACAAACAGGCTAAGTATCAATTTTCAAAAAAAACTTATTTTTGCATAAAAGTGTCATCGGACATATCCTTAAACAAAGCTAATTACCATGCTCACCTTGTATAGTGTTGCAATGCATTGGTAAAGTTGGAGAAAGCTATAAATCACATGTCCTATTTCGGTTGTTTTCCTTAATTATCGCTGTTTTCTAATTTTGGCACTTAGCCTAATTGTACTTGACACCTTTCAAATATCTAGGTTTGATAATGGACAAGCAGCTGAATTTCAGAAAACACTGTAGCTACTTAAAAAAGAAGGTTGTAGAGAAAGTATATGTTTAAAACTGACAGTGTATAAATCTATTATTTCCCCTCATTTTGATTAGTCCTCAAACTTGTTATATTTTCTAAATTGAGAAGAGATAAAGTCACTTCAAAAAATCGAAAATAGAGCTCTAAGAGTGTGCAATAAAAGGCCATGAATAAAGAGCATGCAAAGATGAATAATAAAATGCTTCCAAATTACTTAAGTGAGGAGCTTTTCGGAAAATGTACACTCTTATAATACTAGAGCTGATAGAAATAATAATCAGTATGTAGGAGTAGCAGAAAATAGAGTGGACACAATATTTAGGGCTCTTAGAATTCAATAAATTACCAGTTGGAATAAAAAATGCAGAATAATTAGGTTCATTTAAAAATTAACCATATCAAAAACATTTCATGTAAAAAAAGCCAAGTACGCGAAAATGGCATTCCGTAAAAAGAATTGAGATAAAAGTAAAGCCAAGTTCTCCAATACAAATTTCAAAATGAAAGGTTCTTACTAGTTTAAAAATGTTTTTTTAAACTTTGCTATTACAGCCAAACTTCTTTATGTTCAATTTAGCACTGTGCCTAAGAGTCATTTACAGCCGTAATAGCCAAGTTTAGAAAAATATTTCCAAACTAGTAAGAACCTTTTATTTTAAAATTTGCATTGGAGAACTTGGCTTTACTTTTATCTCAATTCTTTTTACGGAATGCCATTTTCGCGTACTTGGCTTTTTTTTTACATGAAATGTTTTTGTTATGATTTCCCTTCTTTTTTAAAGGAATTGGATAATACTTAATTTTTAAAGTAGTAAAATATGCGAAATATTGTTCAAAACTTTTGCAATGCCTTACTTAAATTTTTGAGATTTTTTAATTTTTTTCCATGGTTTTATCGTAGTTCCTATCAGCCTTCCAAAGCTCAGCTCTCTAGCGTTTCTGAAAGTGCACAATGTTACTTTTACATAACTTTACATGTATAGGGGAGGGAAATAAATTCAAATTGTCGTGTTTTTAAATTTTGTCCTATAGTTTTATCATAGTTCCTATCAGTCTTCCAATGCTCAGCTCTCTAGCGTTTCTGGAAGTGGGTAATGTTACTTTTACATAACTTTACATTTATGGGGGAGGAGAGTAAAGTAAAATATTGGACTTTTTAAAATTCTCCCCATGGTTTTATCATAATTTCTATCAGCATTCCAATGCTCAGCTCTCTAGCGTTTCTGGAAGGGGGCAATGTTAGTTTTATATAAATTTACATTAATAGGAGAGGGAAGTAAATTAAAATGTTGGTGTTTTTAATTGTCTTTCAATCTTAAAAAGTTCAGCTCTCTAGCGTTTCTGGAAGTGGGCAGTTACTTTTACATAACTTTACATTTATAGGGAAAGGAAGTAAATTAGAATTTTGGGGTATTTTAATTTTTTTCTATAACTTTATCATAGTTACTATCGGTCTTCCAAAGCTCAGCTCTCTAGCATGTCTGGAAGTTGTCAATGTTACTTTTACTTAACTTTACATTTATAGGGGAGGGAAGTAAATTAGAATTTTGGGGTGTTTTAATTTTTTCCTATAGCTTTATAATAGTTCCAATCAGTCTGCCAAAGCTCAACTCTCTAGCAATTCTGGAAGTGGGCAATGCTACTTTTACATAACTTTAAATGTATAGGGGAGGGGAGTAAATTAAAATTTTGGGGTTTTTTGAATTTTTCCAGGGGTTTGGTCATAATTTCTATCAGTCTGCCAAATTTCAGCTTTGTAGCATGTCTGGAAGTATAGTAGAATATATATAACTACTTTACTACTTTATGGAATTCCATGAAACTTGGAGGGGTTGTTAATCTACGACTGCAAAGTTTGAGATTCGTAGCTTTAAAGATGATTACGGCGCGCGAACTTGGCGAGGCACTGCCGTGCCCTCAGATGCAGGAATTATGTCACCAGCTCAATAACATTTCAATCTACAGTAAATGGGTAACTAGGTAAAATAAGTAAAAAGTGGTGAGACTGGAAAATTAAAAACATGAAATTTTAGTTTTTTCTTGAGTTTTAGTTTTAAGAAATTTTTTGTTATAACCAATGTAGAGGTAGGATGCTACCTAAAATAGAAACACACACACACACACAGACCCTAAATACACACACACAGACAGACATCACGACAATATTGCTAGGATAGGTCAAAATACACCCAAATAACACATTTTCGGCATTATTTGAAAAAAAAAATCATTAAAAACAATAACTTCTCTAGCTATTGCGGTGCGGGCTAAGAACGTAAAAATACTGTAGTTACTATAATGACTGTGATCAAGTGGAGTGCTGGGCATTTTTCAGGTTTGTTCTCTTTGAGTGGATCCTTTCTGAAATTTTTGTGTTAGCTTAAACTTGCAATGTGATAAAATTTTAAATGTGATAAAATTTTATAATGTGATAAAATTTTAAATGTGCTAACCTATTTCAAATGATGTCTATAAAGTTAGCAAACAACTTTGGAAATTGAAAAAAATGATATGCTCATAATTTGCCGTTAATTATCCGTAAATTAGTTGTAAAAACAAAAAATTTGCCGTGCCCGTTTTTTTTTTAAAATGGTGTTCTGCCACCTTTATAAGCTGAACACCTATAGAAATAATAAATTTATTAAAAAAAATTTGTGAACAATTTGCCGTTAATTATCCGTAAATTAGTTGTGAAAACAAAAAACTTGCCGTGCCCCTTTTTTTTTTTTAATTTGTGTTTTGCTAACTTTATATAGAGTTAGCAGAACACCTATAGAAATAATGGATTTATCTCAAAAAAATGTTGTGCACAATTTGCCGTTAATTATCCGTAAATTAGTTGTGAAAACAAAAAATTTGCCGTGCCTGTTTTAAATACTCTGCCAATATATGGGCCCCTAAGCTCACACTAGGTACTATAGTTATAGTTTACGTGTGAGCTAATATAACTAAAAACTGAAATATATTTTATTCAACTCCAGACTAAATTACCTTTTGTTTGATACCACACAAGCCATGTTTTGACTTAAACTCAAATTTTTGAAATCTACCCCCACCCTTAAAAAAACAAAAACTAAAATGTATTTTGTTAAAGTCCGGACTCAATTACCTTTCGTTTGATATCACACACGCCATATTTTCACTTAAACTCTAATTTTTTAAATATACCCCCACCCTTTTTTTTAAAATAAATTAAAATGTATTTTGTTTAACTGCAGACTCAATTACCTTTCGTTTAATATCACACACGCCATATTTTCACATAAACTCTAATTTTTGAAATCTACCCCCACCCTTTTATTTGGTTTGTGTTCGGTGGATTTCGTTCATTTTTAAATGGGACCATCTAGACCCAAGACCCAGCCTAGGTACCAAATTTCATTAAAATCGGCCAAGCGGTTTTTGAGTTATGCGCGTTGGTCGTTACAGACAGACATACAGACACACAGACATACATACAGACAGACAGACAGACAGACGGCGCAACAAAAAAGTTTCAAAATCATCTGAAACGCAAAGATATATAAAATTTTTTGAAATCGGAGCAACTTTTTTTTTCTCGAAAAAAAATCACCATAGCTCACACTACTATAGTATAGTATATGTGTGAGCTAAAAAAAAATATGTTTTGCTAACTTTATATAAAGTTAGTAAAACACCATATTTTTGTGTTCACAACTAATTTACGAATAATTTTTAGATAAATCCATTATATCTATAGGTGTTCTGCTAACTTTATATAAACTTAGCAGAACACCATTAAAAAAAAAGGGGAGCACAGCTAATTTTTTTGTTTGCAAAAATAATTTATGGATAATTATTGGCAAATTATGAGCATATAATTTTTTTTAATTTCCAAAGTTGTTTCTATAGGTGTTCTGCTAACTTTATATAAAGTTAGTAAAACACCATATTTTTTTTTAATGAGCACGGCAAATTTTTTGTTTTCACAACTAATTTACGGATAATTAACGGCAAATTGCACACAAATTTTTTTTTAGATAAATCCATTATTTCTATAGGTGTTCTGCCAACTTTAAATAATGTTAGCAGAACACCATTTAAAAAAAAAGGGAAAGGCAATTTTTTTTGTTTGCACAACAAATTTATGGATAATTATTGGCAAATTATGAGCACATAATTTTTTTTAATTTCCAAAGTTGTTTTGCTAACTTTATATACAGTTTTAAATGTCATATTTGATACCCTAATTTTGATATGTGGTAACCCACAAAAAAATTAAAATTCATATTTTTGCGTCATAGGTTAGTAATTAAAAAATATATATAAAACGGTCATTTTCTAATAGGTCACATAATGCTTAATTTGCTTGTAACTTTTCTTATTCCTGTAAAATTTTGTTGAGTTGGGTTATGATGTGTCAGAACTAGGGTGACATATATATATATATATATATATATATATGTTATATGAAAATATCCTGCCTACACTTAGAAGAAACCAGAACCTTCTATGAAACCTGAGAACCTTCCAGATAAGAAGCTTATTCTGCTGACTTGCGTTTCCCATGAAATAAACAACACGTGCATTCAAGCCGAATCAGCACTTTATTTCTCAGAACCTTTCAAGATAAGAAGACCATTCTGCTGACTTGCGTCTCTGATGGAATAAACAACACGTGCATTCCTGCCGAATTGCACTTTAGTTCTAAGAAGTTTAAATCTAGAATATTAAGGAATTATTCCATTGCTTAATCAGCACCTTTTCTTTATATAAACTCAAATCATTGTAATGTTTAGTCATTCTCTTTAGAATCGTTCTTAAGTACACGTTCAATTATAACGTTTAAGTCCTATATTGTATTTAATCAAAATAAAGTTTTTTAAAAAGTTAAAAGTAAACTTTAAAGTATAACATTTGGCGCAGTCGGTAGGATAGTTTAACACACGAGTATTCTAATTCGCGAGTGGTGAAGCTCCAGCTCTTTAAACTATCAAGAATCTACAGCAACCAAGAAGTTACACAAGCAACAAAGAAGTTACATAGCAACTAAGAAGTTACACAAGCAACAAAGAAGCTAGACAGCAACGAACCAAGCGTCCTCGCAACCAACGGATACGGAAGGAACACCCAGTGAAGCCCCTGGTAGCCGAACACGTGGAGACAAATGGTCCAGCTAAAGCTTTTGTGAGTAAGACAATTGAATCATCACGTTTTATTTATTTTTCAAGTTGATATTTTGAAAAATCTGTTCCATTTTCTAACCCTGACTTTTACAATTTTGAATTTTAAGAAAAATTTTTCAATTTAAAGGAAGTCAAAAATAAAATTTAGTTTTAAGAAACAAAACCTAAAAAAAAGTTTTAATTTAAGTTTTAAAATACAAGAAAACAAAAACCATTAAAAATGACTGAACCTCGTAATAACCAACCAGCAAACGTACCAGCAAACCAACCTATAGTTGAGGTTGAACCTTATCGTTTATCGGAAATTTTCTCAATAATCCCTGAATACGATGGAGATCAAATATTTTTAGGAACTTTTATCAATGCTTGCGATTGTGCTTATAACATGGCCGTCGGAGATCAACGCGATTTATTGGTCATACACATTAAAAATAAATTAAAAGGAAAAGCCGCACAATTAGTTAACTCTCGAAATCCTCTTTCTTGGATTCAAATTAAGCAATTATTAACAACATATTATGGAGATACGCGAGACCTTTCTTCATTAATTCAAGATCTACAAAGACTCAAACAACAAACAAACGAATCACCTTTAATGTTTTTCAATAGATTACAAGTTATGAATTCAAAAATGCACGCTTGTATTCAAAAATCAAATTTAAATATGCTTCAAAAAGATGCACAAATCCAAATTATAGATTCCATAGCATTAAATACACTTTTAACAGGATTAGAATCTCGCGCATAGGTCATATTGTCCGTGCTAACAATCCTAAAGATTTACTTGAAGCACAAGTAAGAATAAGACGCGAACTACAACTTTCATATTTTGAAACACAAAAAACTCCAAACCGACCCAATGTTTCAAATAATCCCATACAAAATAGACAAAATAATTTCCAATCGCGAAAAATACCTTCTCAACCACAAAAATGTTTTAAATGTAATCGTTTAGGTCATCACGGAAGTGAATGCCGTACTTTTGTACAGAGACCCCCGGTCTACACAAATCAAAATCAACAATTTAACCAAAATTTTCAAAGACCCAATTTTGCCCAAAATCAAAATCAACAATCTAACCAAAATTTTCAAAGACCCAATTTTACCCAAAATCAACCAAGCACCTCTAGAAATTTTGTACCACAAAACCAACAAAATAATTTTAGACCATCAGTAATTCAAAGAAATCCAAATTATAATTCCCCACAACATAGAGCACATGTAGTGAACTATTCTGATGAATATTTTAATAATTTTGACAACTACGATCTTTATGATCCAAATTTTGAAAATTTTAACAATTTTGACAATTACGATCCTTATGATCCAAATTTTGAAAATTTTCAGTATGAAAATCAATTTCATTACGAAAATGAAATCTCACAAGAATTTTCGAATAATCTTGATGAACAATATGTAAATGACATAAGTCAATACAATTTTAATCAACCCGGAGTATATCAAAATTTTGAAAATCAAAATCAAATTTTGCCACCAGAAACCCAAAATTTTCAAATTACTTCCAATCAAAACCATCCACCCCAATCGATTCAAGAAACAGATACCCAATTAGAACAAACTACTGCGAAAATCCAACACATGTCAATCGATCAAACTACAGAACAAATATTCGCCTAAATACCAATCTACATAACTTAAACTCGAAAAATCTCTTTTATATTAACGACGCAACAAATAAATTTAAACTTTTAATTGACACCAGCGCAGGAATTTCAGTATTTAAAGAAAAAACAGTCGAAAATTATAATAATCCATTTGCAGAAAAAGTAATAGTACAAGGAATAACCGATGAAAAAATTCCAATCATTCAATCAGTTTTAATCCCTTTCGCTAAGGACAATCCACTAAAAGTCTATATTTGTAATTTAGACATAGAATTTGACGGAATATTAGGACTCGATTTTCTTGAACATTACAAGTGCGTAATTGACTTAAATTCGAAACAGCTATGCACCAATTTTAAAACAATACCTTTAATTCAAGTTACAGAAAAAACTTTTGAACAAAATCCCGAAATTATTCAAAATCAAATAAATCCAAACATACCACCAATACCTAAACCAAGATTAATTCAAAATCAAAAAACGCCACCAATACCAAAACCGCGAATAAATATAAATCAAAATAATTTTCAAAATCAAATATCTCTAGAACCGCGAACCGAACAAGTTTTCAAATTAAAATGTAATTTAAAAAACATAGATGCAATTTTAATTGGTCAAGAAATAGAAAAAGTAAGATTACCAAAGGCCCTAGTCCACATTAACGAAAATGGTGAATTTTATACATCAGTAATAAATCCCAATGCTATTCCTAAAACAATAAATTTTAATAACTTGTCTTTCGAACCCATACCAAGTGTTCACGATATTTTGAATTTCAATACCAATGAAGACCAATTCATTGATAGAATCGACCTTATTAAAAATCAATTAAGACTAGAACATCTAAATTACGAAGAGAAAGAACTAATTTCAAATCTTTGTTTTGAATTTTCTGATATTTTCTATATCGAAGGAGATCAATTAACTTTCACTAATGAAATCAAACATACAATTGAAACCAACAATGCTCATCCAATTTTTACTAAATCATATCGGTACCCTCAAATACACAAAGAGGAAGTAAAAACACAAATTAATAAAATGCTCGATCAAAAAATAATCCGCCCATCAATTTCCCCGTGGTCATCACCTGTTTGGGTAGTCCCAAAAAAACTTGACGCCTCTAACAAACAAAAATGGAGAGTAGTAATCGATTATAGAAAACTGAATGAAGTAACAGTTGACGATAAATATCCACTTCCAAATATTTCAGATTTATTAGATCAGTTAGGTAAATGTCAATATTTTACAACACTTGATTTAGCATCCGGTTTTCACCAAATTGAAATTGATCAAAAAGACATTCAAAAAACAGCCTTTTCTGTCGAAAATGGACACTACGAATTTGTTCGTATGCCATTTGGTTTAAAAAAAGCACCCTCCACATTTCAACGTGTGATCGATAACATTTTATTAGGCATTCTAAATGAACGTTGTTTAGTTTATATGGACGACATTATTGTTTATTCACCCACTATTCATGAACGCATTTCACGTCTTTCCGAAGTTTTCCAAAGATTACGAAAATCAAATTTAAAAATTCAACCTGACAAATGCGAGTTTTTACGAAAAGAAGTAGCATACCTCGGACATTTAATTACCGAAAATGGAGTAAAACCAAACCCTGATAAAGTAAAATGTATTCAAAACTTTCCAGAATTAAAAAAATCCTCGTGACGTAAAATCATTTCTCGGACTTGCCGGATATTATCGAAGATTCATACCGAACTTCGCGAAAATCTCAAAACCCTTAACAAAACTTCTTCAAAAAGATTTATTTTCTCTAAAGAATGTCAAGAAGCTTTTGAAACACTCAAAAATGCATTAATTTCTGATCCAATATTAATCTGTCCAAATTTCGAAGAACCCTTCATTTTAACTACAGACGCGCGCGCATTTGCGATAGGAGCCGTACTTTCACAAGGTCCAATTGGTAAAGACCTTCCGATAGCTTTTGCATCGGGAACCCTTTGTAGTGCAGAAACTAAATACTCCACTATCGAAGGAGAACTATTAGCAATAGTATGGTCCGTAAAACACTTTCGACCTTACCTTTTTGGTAGAAAATTCACTATAGTCACCGATCATAGACCTCTAACCTGGCTACTTTTAATTAAAGACCCCGGTAGCAGATTAGCACGTTGGCGATTAAAATTAAAAGAATATAGTTTTAAAATCATTCATAAACCCGGTAAAATCAATAAAAATGCAGACGCTTTATCGCGGATAAAAATCAATCATTTCAAAGACTGTATAGACTTTAAATCAAACATTAAAATTTTTGCAAATAACGAAAATAACGATCAAGAACCAGTTTTTAATGAAGAAGATGATCAAAAAATTACAGATGAATTTAACAGATTTGTTGAACTTTACAAGACGCGATCCCTAATTGATTATTCTAAAATCGAAACCTCGAATGATCAATTATTAGATAAATCAAATAAATTAATAGTAACCTTTTTCAGACAAAATAAAATGGAAGATTTACATTTCAAAATCATTGACGATATTTTTGAAGAAGAGTTCCACCTTGAAGAATTAAAAATTAATATTGTTTCTAGCAAAACAGTTAAAGATCGTAAATATTTTATTATAGCCCTACCATTCGATAATGATGATTGTTCACAACACTTATTTTATTGCCTTTTTAAAGACCAAAATGAATTTGAAGTTAACAAAACATACTGCATCGAAAACAATCTAGATTTACCAGCTTTAGAGATGCTATCTTATATCTTTCCTGATAACGACATAAAATTAAAAATTTGCCAAAATATAATAACCCCCGACGAAGATGAAATCCCAATAATTTTAGAAAATTATCACCTAGGAAAGAGCAACCTACACCGTGGAATAAATGAACCAGTTAGACGCATTAGAGAAAAATATAATTGGCGTGGTTTAACAAAAAACGTAGATTTCATAAAAAAATGTGAAACTTGTCAAAAAGTAAAAATTGTTCGTAAAAATCTAAGCAGACCCTTCGTTGTAACAGAAACACCACGTACCCCTTTTGAACGAATTAATATCGATATTTTCGAATACCCCACTAGAAATTATGCGTTAACAGTACGGGATGAACTAACAAAATTTACACAAGCTTACGCAATGAGTGATAAAAAAGCAAGTACAGTAGTTAGTACTATTTTACTATTTTTCCAACATTTCGGTGTACCCTTACGAATACATTGCGATTATGGCAAAGAATTTGATAATACCCTTTTAAAAGATTTATGTACCCTATACGATGTTAAGTTAACATTTTCTAGCGTAGCACATCCCCAGTCAAACGGTTCACTAGAACGATTTCACGCAACCCTTTGCGAAATGATTAGAATCAATAAACAAGAAAACCCTGAAGATCATTGTTTTAGCGTTCTTCCATACGCAGTAATTTGCTATAATAATACAAAAAACAAAACACACGGATTTACTCCTTATGAACTCGTTTTCGGACATACATCAAGTAAACCCCCCGAAAAACTTTATAATCAAGAACAATTGATATCTAAATATGTACGCGATTTAAATAATAGAATGGACTATTTTTACAAATTAGCTAGAAATAGAACTGATCAATCGAAACAAAAATCGAAAGAACGATTTGACGAACACGTACGAAAGAATCTCCCTGAATTTAATGTAGGAGACAAAGTTTGGCTTAAAGAATCACAAATCAAATCAAAATCAGAAAACCTATTTAATGGTCCTTTTGAAATTTTAGAAATACATCGTAATTCTGCAATACTTAAAAACCCACAAACAAATCAATTAACCAAAGTTAATTTTGATAGGTTAAAACCGTGCTTTGAATAAAATAAAAATCTTTTATTTTAGATTAATGGGAATAATCTCAATCGTTTCCAGTCAATACTCAATATTACCAATAAATAATACACTAGGACTATTTTATCATGAAGAATCCCTTATCAGAATTTCTAATAATGAATGGACTCTTGTTGTTTACAAAGATCTTTTACCCTTTAAGAAAGCAATTGAACATAACGACAAAATTTTAGATGCCTTTATGGATCACTTTTCAATCAATAATAATCAAATTGCAAATTTCAAATCGCAAATTAAAACGCATGTTAGCCTTTTAAAACAAATTTCTAATTACGTTAATATTAAATACGAAGAACTTATCTCGGATACAAATGAAAAATCATATAGGCAAAAACGTGGAATATTTAATGGCATCGGAACTATTTGGAAATCTATTACAGGAAATTTAGATGCATCAGACGGAGAATACTATAATGATGTATTAATAAAGTATCGACTGATGAGAAAAATATTGAAAGATTATTGCAAAAACAAATTTCAGTAACAACCGCTGTTATTAAAAGTTTTAATACGACTTTACAAAAATTACAAATTGATGAAGAAACGTTTAATCATGATATTAAATTAATTCAATATTTAGTTACTTCGATTTCTGATAACGCTGCCTATGCAGAAGCACAAATAAAAGCATTAGATTTATGCGAATCGCTTATGGAAAGTTACACCTTTATTAAAGATTCATTAAATGACGCGTTAAACGCAGTAACTATTGCACGTTTAAAAATATTGCATGGTTCAATAATAAAGCCATCGGATTTAATAGATTCATTGAAAAAGATTTCTCATTCATTACAAAAAAATAATTTGCCTTTACCAATATCAATCTCAACGGTAGCCCAATACATTAATTTAATTGAACTTAGTGCTTTTCAAACTGAATCAAAAATAGTATTTGTTCTTAAAATACCTCTTCGACTTATACTTTATACAGACTTTACCCAATACCAATATTAGATAATCGAACAGGTCTTCACCATACTATATCAACAATCAATAAATTTATTGCGCGTGACGATGATTCAATGTTTTTCGTCACTTTCCACAACGTGGACCACTGCAAGATCATCGAAAGAAGAACGAAGCTCTGTTCCAAAGTACTTCCGTATCCCATCGACAGTGATGCTATTTGTGAAGCTCAACTACTGAAGCAACAAACTCAGCTGCCAAAAACATGTCAAACAACCATTTTCTATGCACAAGGTTACAATGTTCAACCACTAGAAGAAAATCAATGGCTAGTTACTACATCAGAACCAGTACCTACCAATATTAAATGCAAGAATCAAGAAATCATTACGAAATTAATTGAAACCAATAGTATAATTCGTTTCAAATCAACATGCAATGCTTTTATTGGAAGTACAAGAATTCATTCTAAAACCATACTTCAAGAAAGTATCTTCGAAGAAATAAATTCACTTGTTGTAAAGATATGCCTAAAATCCCCAAAATTCAAGGCCTAAAACCACTAAAGTTAAGCAAAATAAACGTCGAAGATCTGAATATTGCACAACATAATCTCAACCAATATTCAGAAGAATTAGATAAAATGATCAATCAACCATTCATTCAAAAACACATTGATTGGTTTACTATCATTACAATAACAGTGATAGTACTACTAGTAATTCTTTACATTATTAACAAATGTCGAAGACACCGAAGAACAAGAAATGGTAATAATACCAATAACGATAATGATAATGGTAATGACTTTCCACCATTTCCAAAACCTAATCTACAAAGAATTAGGAATTTATCGAATATCTTACCAAGAAGAAGACCAAGCATACACATCGAAGATCAAATCGAAGAAGAAATCGAACCCAATGCAAAATTAATAATCAATCAATCATCTTAATAAAAGTTGCCGTATAACGCCAACTTTTTCAAAAAGAGGGGAGCTGTTATATGAAAATATCCTGCCTACACTTAGAAGAAACCAGAACCTTCTATGAAACCCGAGAACCTTCCAGATAAGAAGCTTATTCTGCTGACTTGCGTTTCCCATGAAATAAACAACACGTGCATTCAAGCCGAATCAACACTTTATTTCTCAGAACCTTTCAAGATAAGAAGACCATTCTGCTGACTTGCGTCTCTGATGGAATAAACAACACGTGCATTCCTGCCGAATTGCACTTTAGTTCTAAGAAGTTTAAATCTAGAATATTAAGGAATTATTCCATTGCTTAATCCGCACCTTTTCTTTATATAAACTCAAATCATTGTAATGTTTAGTCATTCTCTTTAGAATCGTTCTTAAGTACACGTTCAATTATAACGTTTAAGTCCTATATTGTATTTAATCAAAATAAAGTTTTTTAAAAAGTTAAAAGTAAACTTTAAAGTATAACATACATACATATATATATATATATATATATATATATATATATATATATATGGTTTGTTTTTGTTTTAGACCTATAAATGAAATACAGGGTGTAAGCAAAACAATCTCAAGGGGTGAATAGCTCTTACAATTGGTGTTCACATTTTTCACAATCTTGTTACAATCCGTACGCAATATTTCACAATGCTTTACACACAATCCCTCACAGTCCAGGAAAAGATTCTGGATTTTCACAATCGGTGTAAACACTTTGGGTTACCTATTCAACTTAACAAACTCTGCAAAAAACACGATCAGTCTGCAAAACTAATAGTGACAATACCAGCTAGTGGCACTTCAGCAGAACATTCTTTGTCAGGACTGAAACAGATCCACACATATTTGTGCAATACTAAAAAACAAGAAAGACTTTGTGCCTTGTCCATAGAGGAAAACCTTGTAAGACCTAAAATGCAACAGTAGTTTTTGTGACTATGTTATAACCATGTTTCTTTAAAAAAATCATGGAATTCAACTGATTTATAAAAAATAAAGGTCAGTTCAGCCTCATAAATTACATTAGATTAAATTAAATTAACTTACATTAACTTTCCCTAAAGGTCGGTTCAGCCTCATAAATTACATTAGATTACATTAAATTAACTTACTTAACCTTTAATTTTTATATGGATGGCCATTTGGCCATATTTGCAACTAACAAAATTATGTTCTATGCCCCCAGCTGATTTTATTTCTCAGCTGTGTTAAAAGGCAAGGCCCCAATTCTTGAACCACTCCGATTTTTTGTCGTATACGAGTATACATGCAAAATTCGAATGGTGGTTTCGAGTACTCGGAAAAATTGCTATTCTTGAATGGCACTCTAGCGCCTTTTCCGTGTACGTCTTTTTTTTTACTACACTACTTAGCAACGCTGTTTTCGTATAAGTTGGCCAACCCACCGCCGCCGGTATGTCCGCCTAAATTTGCCGCGATGAAGTAAGGTTGACAGTAGATTGACATTAATTCTCGGATATTACCGCCTTTGTTTTTGTAATTTTCTTTTAACAAGTGATTTATTTTCACGATATGTGTTTTTTTTAATAAACAAAGAAACTTGTTTTATTTTGGTACCGCAATGATTGTGTAAACAAACTCTTTAAAGTCAAATTTATTTAAGTCAAAATCAAAGGATGAAAATATCGGTCATCTATACTCTAGCGATGTTTAGAGAGAGACGCACCTTCTGTCCTTGTTAATTCATAAGCGTGGGAAAATGAAAATAAACGATTTTTAACAAAACCTATACAGGGGGTGCGGTCAAATGTGTTTGTTTATATGTTGATGTCACTCACCGCTGACAATTTAAATTATTTTAGTGAAACGCCAATGAACTTGGCAAGAAAATAACAACCAAAAAATGTTAATTTCAGTGACTTTGATGGGTTTGTCGCGTCTCTCTTTTGTAAAAATATGTGATACATACAGGGGTCTCTAGTAAGTAAGTAAAGTACCAAATTATAGTAATGGAAATTTGGGGCCTAGGGGCATCTAATCCCAAAGTGCGGAACTTTGGGGGTGAAATTCGCAGTTGAATTTTGAGACTGCTTAAGGAAACAAATAAACTTCATAGTATTTAGAAGGAGTATTGAACTTGAGGCTTTTTTTGTAATGAGTGGCCTGCAAACTTTCATACATCCTTGCTTTGACCAAAATTATACAAGCATTAAGTAACATAGGGGTTTTACTGAAACATTTGGAGTGTGCATTTTTTCTGTAGAACAGAAACAATTTAATATTTTGCTCTTAGTGTTTTTTTCTCAGTTTATTTTTTAGTAGAACAGTTTTGCCTTTTAAGCCGATAAGCATGATAAATATTTTAAGTAAAAATTGACAAAATCAGTAAATTTAGTTTAAAAAACCGTTTTTTCGTTTAAATTTGATTAATGTTTTTGTTTTATGTTCATTTACCTGTCAATTAACTCCAAAAAATTAAAAACTGTTGTAGATTAAAGCAGCCCTTACATGATCAGTATGTGACATTATTTTTGTAGGTGTCTTTGTTTTTCAAAAGTTGTTAACAAGGACATGTATAAAACTCCTGCCAGTAATATGGATCCAGTGAGGTCTCCTGTGCTCCACTCATTGAAAAAACTGTTGTGTTACAGGTTTCTCAGAGAAGACATGATATATAAAACATAAGTGAAATGTCATAGTAGGGCGCGTAATTTTGTTTGGCGGTTTTTGTCGAGTTTTATCAGTGAGACAAGTAACTTAATTGAGAAAGTTGTATATTTTGACTTATCGTTGATCATTTTATACAATGAAAGTTTAAAACAAGTGTTACCTTGCTGCAGTTTCCAGGAAATTTGTATTTTCTTTCCGCAGCATCTAGATCAGCTGTTTGCCTAGCAGTACAATAACAATAACATTAGTGAAGTTGGTTATTTATTGGGATAATTGGCCACAAACCGTCTCTACTGAAAGCGTTTTCGATCACAACCGTCTTTAAGGTCACCAAATCAAGATCCTACGTACCGTATCGGTGTTTGAAATGAGTGACAGTGAATTATCCCAAAAATCAGGGGATGCCTCTTCTCAAACCAAAACAAAAGCTAAAAAATCGGATAATGGACTTAAATCTTTAAGATATCATGGTACTAGTTCAATTAAGCACTATATATGCATGGATGTGTTCCATCCAAGTTGCTTGGAGCGTGATTTTAGGAGTTCTCAAAAAATAAAAGATCACATAATCATTTGTAGCAGTAATTGTCGTGAGAGGAAGAAAAAACAGGATAACCAGAATGAGTTCATTTCGACTCTTGAGAATGAAGTGAAAAACTTAAAGGATGAGATTCTCGAAAAACAGAAAATTATAGATCAGATGAGTGAGGAGATGCATGAGTTGAATGTACACACAAGAGGAGCTGCCTCTGCCTCTTTTGATGTAAATCAGTATAAGAGCTTAATTGAGGATATCCAGAAAATTACAAAAAATGCAGTCAGTCAGGTAGAAGGCCAAATCTACGAAAAATTCTCATCTAATATCATTGAATCCAACAAAGAGCTGGTCAAAATAATGTCTAACCAAAAAGAGTGTTTCTACTTATCACGATCATCAAATAAACAGTGTAGATATGCTGATACCATCCTTTCGAAGCCAATCTAACCATGTTCCTGCAGATAAGGAAGCCACAAACAATGAAAACTCACATAATCTAATGCCCAACCCCCCCATTAAAAAATACTCTGCCAATATATGGGCCCCTAAGCTCACACTAGGTACTATAGTTATAGTGTACATGTGAGCTAATATAACTAAAAACTGAAATATATTTTATTTAACTCCAGACTAAATTACCTTTTGTTTGATACCACACAAGCCATGTTTTGACTTAAACTCAAATTTTTGAAATCCACCCCCACCCTTAAAAAAAACAAAAAACTAAAATGTATTTTGTTAAACTCCGAACTCAATTACCTTTCGTTTGATATCACACACGCCATATTTTCACATAAACTCTAATTTTTGAAATCTACCCCTACCCTTTTATTTGGTTTCTGTTCGGTGGATTTTGTTCATTTTTAAATGGGACCATCTCGACCCAAGACCCAGCCTAGGTACCAAATTTCATTAAAATCGGCCAAGCGGTTTTTGAGTTATGCGCGTTGGTCGTTACAGACATACATACAGACAGACAGACAGACAGACAGACATACAGACAGACAGACGGCGCAACAAAAAAGTTTCAAAATCATCTGAAACGCAAAGATATATAAAATTTTTTGAAATCGGAGCAACTTTTTTTTTCTCGAAAAAATTAGGTTAGTATAGTATATGTGTGAGCTAAAATGTAATTCAAGATCAAAATATAGACAAAGCTCACCTTCACACTGAGCCAGGTTAATAACTCAATACAAAATGCTATGCACTATAAAAATCGTTTTCTTTTAGAGGGCAAAGGCCAAATGTCAAGTAATGAACTAGATAACAACAGTTTTGCTGGAATTCCCTCAAAAAAATGGTTTTATGTTGGTAGAGTGGCAAAAACAACCACAGATATTGTTATTAGAGATTATTTACTAAATAAAACTGGATTAACAGGTGAAGATAAAATAGTTGTCAAATTATTAAATGAAGGGGACTATAGCTCATCCTTCAAGGTGGGCATAAATTTTTCAATTGCAGATGAACTTATGGATCCAGATTTTTGGCCAAGAAATGTGATGATTAGAAGATTCATTTTGGCGGTAGGAAAATCCAAAATAAAAAGGCTTCAATAGTAAAACTTTCATTATACTATCAAAATGTTTGTAGTATTAAAAACAAAAAAAAATGATGTCCAGCAAACAGCTGTAATAGATCAATATGATGTATTTATTTTTACGGAAACCTGGTTGGATGATTTAATAACACCTGATATGTTGGGATTAGGTAATTATAATGTTTTTAAATGTGATCGTTCTCAGAATACCAGTAATTGTGAGAGAGGGGGTGGCGTCATGATTGCTATTAAAAAATGCTATTGTTCTGTTGTTCTTGGTTCTGATGACTGTATTGAAGATTTGTTTATTAGAGTTACTATTGGAAACAAAACAGTACTATTAGGTTGTGTCTATCTATCCCCATCTACACCTTGTGAAAAATATAAAGCATATTGTGACTCAGTTGAAAATATTTTGTGCAGTCAAAAATTTGATCATATTTTTGCTTGGCGATTTCAACTTGCCTAGGATACATTGGTGCAATATGGAAAATGGTTGTTGGGCAACTGGTCAAATGAATAATAAATCTGAATGTATTTCCAACTTTTTTTCTTTTTTGAACTTTTTTCAGCACAACAAGGTACTAAATATATATGGTAATACTCTATATTTAGTTTTTAGCAATTAAAATAACTTAAGTGTAGTAGTAGTAAATGATCCATTTATAAGATTAGATCAGAAGCATCCAGCGTTGGAGATAAATATTGACATTCAGCCTGAGCAACCATCTCTTTCTTTTGATTATGAATTTTACAATTTCAAATATGTAAATTATGAAGGCATCAATCATCATTTAGCATGCTGCAACTGGGATGATATGTTTGAATCAAATATCAATACTATGGTTGATAAATTTTATAATGAACTTCAATATACATTAGATAAGTTTGTGCCAATTTGTCGGGCAAAGTCAAATTTTCCAAGCTGGATGCCAAATAATTTAAAAGAATTGATAATTACAAAAAAAAATGACTATATCAAGTTTATGACATCACGTCGTGACTGTAAAGAATTATACAAACAGTCTCGGGAATTATTTATCAACAATCTAGAAAAAAATATGCAAGTCAATGCAAATGAATTTTGGAGATATGCAAAAAATAAAAACAATTCCAGTTCCTTACCTAATACTATGTCATATGGTAATGAAACATCTTCAGATGCACAAGATATAGCCAACATGTTTGCCACTTTTTTTGGCGATGTTTATGAATCTGATTTAGAAAATGACATTGATTTTGAGGTTAATCATGGCATACCCTCCGACTTACTTAAACTTATGTGATATAAATATAGATTTAATTGATGTATATAATGCAATAGAAAAACTCAAAAGATCTCTAGGAAAAGGCCCCGATGTAACTGTAGGTTTATTTTGGCACCAATTTTACACAAAATATTTACTAAGTCATCATTAGGGGAATTTCCAGAAAAATGGAAGATTAGCTTCTTAACTCCCATATTTAAAAGTGGTAATAAGGAAAAAATCGAAAATTATCGTGGGATTTCGAAAATAAGTTTATTTAGCAAAATATTTGAACATATAGTAACAAATAAACTAATAAAAATATAAAATTATTATCACCTCTTCTCTGCCAAGAACAACATGGGTTTCAGAGAGGTAAATCGACAGTAAGCAATCTTCTTATTTACACAGAATATATATCGGAGGCTTTTGAGAGCCGTTGTCAGGTAGATGCAATCTACACGGATTTCTCTAAAGCCTTTGATAAAATTAACCATAGGATCCTCTTAAGTAAGTTAAAACATCATGGCTTCTCTGGAGGTTTCTTTAGATGGATTATGAGCTACCTAAGCAAAAGAAGTCAAATGGTTATTATAAATAATATTCATTTAGAATTGAAGTTTGCTCAGGAGTGCCTCAAGGGGGACATTTGTCACCACTTTTATTTAATTTATTTATCAATGATCTCTATTTCTGTGTAAAAAACTGTAAATTCTTACTATTTGCAGATGATTTTAAATTATATTTAGTAATTAGATGTCATCAAGATTGCCTATTAATTCAAGAAGATTTAGACTGCTTTAATTTATGGTGCCAAAATAACAAGTTATCAATGAACTAAATTAAACAAATGTAGTGTCATGAGATATTTCAGAATTCATAAACCAATAATATTTGACTACATCTTAAATTCTACTACTTTAAACAGTGTGGATCAAATTAAGGACTTAGGTGTTATTTTTGATCAAAAAATTGAATTTAATTTGCACATTAAAAATATTTGCAACAAAAGTGTTTATATCGCATACTTTAGAGGAATTCAATAACGTATAGTGCTTTAAATTGTTGTACTGTTCTCTGGTGCGATCATTGATTGAGTATGCTAGTCAAATTTGGAATCCACACTACTTTAAATATATAGATATGTTAGAAAAAATTCAGCGTAGGTTTTTAAGGTTAATAAACTACAAACTAAAAATACCAAAAGATCATATTGACTACATATCTCTACAGAATTTATTGAGTATTCAATCTTTGGAAAAGCGGAGGTTTATGATGGATACCAGGTTACTGTTTATAATTATAAATAATAATGTTAATTGTCCTAACTTATTAGAATTGATCTCTTTTCAAGTTCCACAAAGACAGACTAGAAATTATTCTTTATTGTTTGTGCAATTTCATAGAACTACACATGGGATAAACTCTCCTCTTACTAGAATGGCAAATTCTTTAAATAAATTCGATGTAGATTTATTTAATGTAACTTTACAACAATTCAACAAGTTTGTGAAAAAATTTGCTCAATAATTATTACTACATAATAATGTTAGTTATAGTTCATACTATTGTAATTTAAATTTTTGTAAATGGCATGACCGTTGAAAATAAAAAATAAAAATAAATAAATAAATAAAAAGATCATTTCTGAGGTGGGAAGCAGTTTTTGCCTAGCAGCTCTGTCACAATGATGATCCTACTAGAAATACTCAGATGCAAATGGTGATCTATTAATTTTTACTGAACTTTGTTAAATAAATTATAAATAAAATAAAAATAAGTTTATTGTAAAAAAGAGTATACAATTTCTTACATAAAAGCTTATACAGTGAGAACGAGCCGGCTGAGGTTTTTGCTAGCGGGTTAAATTAAAATTTTTTGGAATGATCCAAAAACATATGGCTACTGAGATTTTAATTGAGCAATATTTTTGATGAATTTTTTTTTGGGCACACCCCCAGAAATGATCTTCATGTCTTCTCTGTGAAACCTGCAACAAAACAGTTTTTTGAATGAGTAGAGCACAGCAGACCTCACTGGATCCATATTACTGGCAGGATTTTTATATATGTCCTTGTTTACAACTTTTGAAAAACAAAGACACCTACAAAAATAATGTACATACTGATCGTGTGAGGGTCACTTTAATCTTGAACAGTTTTTAATTTACAAATTGTGAAAGGCTTTCGCGGCCATCGTCCAATGATGGGTGTGCTTTCGGGCTGTTCGGCCGTCGTCGTTGGAAATTCGTTCTCGACGTTTCGCCATCTCGAGTGGATGGCATCTTCAGGACATGTTGACTGTTTGTCGGCTTCTCGAGACTGGTCTTCTTCGATGCGAATTTCCAACTACGACGGCCGAACAGCCCGAAAGCACACCTACTATCAGTTTTTAATTTCTTGGAGTTACTTGATAGGTAAAGACATAAAACAAAAACATTATTCAAATTCAAATGAAAAAACGGTTTTTTGAACAAAGTTTACTGATTTTGTCAAATTTTACTTGAAATGTTTATTATGCTTATTGGTCTAATTGGCAAAACTGTTCTACTCAATAATAAACTGAGGAAATAACACTGAGAGCAAAACATTAAATTGTTTCTATCCTAAAGAAAAAAATGCACACTCCAAATGTTTCAGTTAAAACCCCTATGTTACTTAATGCTTGTACAATTTTGGTCAAAGCCAGGATGTATGAAAGTTCGTCAAAGACAGGCCACTAATTACAAACAAAGCCTCAAGTTCCAGAACCCTTCAGAATACTTATGAAGTTTATTTGTTTCAAACAAGTTTCGTGGCTAATCGGGCAAAAAGGAGTTTTTTTGTTTCCCTTATATTTTTCCGTGGGTAGCCTGAAAGCTAAACCTCACGGGGGTCCAAGATCTAATGGACACCTAATAAGTGTTGACAGTTAACCGTTTCGTCCTTATGGGACTCCTCAGAACACTGCTGGTCGATGTGACAAATCTTGCGAAGTTAATCAGACGGTTTTGTCTCTAATTAAATGTAATTAGTGAGCGAACTATAGCAAGAGGCGCCATCTACCGAGATACGAGAGAAACAAAAAAACCAAAAGCAGGCGAAAGAAAACACTGCTATACAATATCGATCAATGAAAAGATCGAATGCAAATAAAAGAAAACAACTATAGTCCGTGACCTACGACAGCTCTTTGTCTTTCAGGCCGGATCAACACAGATTGCATTTTTACCCGTCTTCAAGACAGTGAGCGTCAATCAACGGAATTTTTAAGCCAAATAATACTAACAAATGTGGAATTTCGTACCCGTGAATTTAAAAATCAAACACGTTTCGTGGCTAATCGGGCAAAAAGGAGTTTTTTTGTTTCCCTTATATTTTTCCGTGGGTAGCCTGAAAGCTAAACCTCACGGGGGTCCAAGATCTAATGGACACCTAATAAGTGTTGACAGTTAACCGTTTCGTCCTTATGAGACTCCTCAGAACACTGCTGGTCGATGTGACAAATCTTGCGAAGTTAATCAGACGGTTTTGTCTCTAATTAAATGTAATTAGTGAGCGAACTATAGCAAGAGGCGCCATCTACCGAGATACGAGAGAAACAAAAAAACCAAAAGCAGGCGAAAGAAAACACTGCTATACAATATCGATTAATGAAAAGATCGAATGCAAATAAAAGAAAACAACTATAGTCCGTGACCTACGACAGCTCTTTGTCTTTCAGGCCGGATCAACACAGATTGCATTTTTACCCGTCTTCAAGACAGTGAGCGTCAATCAACGGAATTTTTAAGCCAAATAATACTAACAAATGTGGAATTTCGTACCCGTGAATTTAAAAATCAAACAAGTTTCGTGGCTAATCGGGCAAAAAGCTGTCGTAGGTCACGGACTATAGTTGTTTTCTTTTATTTGCATTCGATCTTTTCATTGATCGATATTGTATAGCAGTGTTTTCTTTCGCCTGCTTTTGGTTTTTTTGTTTCTCTCGTATCTCGGTAGATGGCGCCTCTTGCTATAGTTCGCTCACTAATTACATTTAATTAGAGACAAAACCGTCTGATTAACTTCGCAAGATTTGTCACATCGACCAGCAGTGTTCTGAGGAGTCCCATAAGGACGAAACGGTTAAGTGTCAACACTTATTAGGTGTCCATTAGATCTTGAACCCCCGTGAGGTTTAGCTTTCAGGCTACCCACGGAAAAATATAAGGGAAACAAAAAAACTCCTTTTTGCCCGATTAGCCACGAAACTTGTTTGATTTTTAAATTCACGGGTACGAAATTCCACATTTGTTAGTATTATTTGGCTTAAAAATTCCGTTGATTGACGCTCACTGTCTTGAAGACGGGTAAAAATGCAATCTGTGTTGATCCGGCCTGAAAGACAAAGAGCTGTCGTAGGTCACGGACTATAGTTGTTTTCTTTTATTTGCATTCGATCTTTTCATTGATCGATATTGTATAGCAGTGTTTTCTTTCGCCTGCTTTTGGTTTTTTTGTTTCTCTCGTATCTCGGAAGATGGCGCCTCTTGCTATAGTTCGCTCACTAATTACATTTAATTAGAGACAAAACCGTCTGATTAACTTCGCAAGATTTGTCACATCGACCAGCAGTGTTCTGAGGAGTCCCATAAGGACGAAACGGTTAACTGTCAACACTTATTAGGTGTCCATTAGATCTTAGACCCCCGTGAGGTTTAGCTTTCAGGCTACCCATCAATCAATCAAAGCGCGCCAATATGCTGTAAATTGGACGCTCCCAAATATTGTTCAAAAACGCAAATAAACTGTGAGTTATTTTTTACAAAAGTTGTGTCAAAACGTAAATTATCATCGGACCCACCGGAAAAAAGTCAAAAACTCCGGAAAAGTTCGCAGTTTTAGTGAAATTTCGCCAGAAACCCAATGTTATCATATAAACAGTGTTTTTTGTGAAGCTTAGAAAAAGCAACCAAGCAAGAGTCTCACAATGCAACTTAAATGTGATACCTGCAAAAAGGATTGCATTTTAAAAAGGCGACCTACAGCCGAGGAGCTTTTTGGAGCAAAATGTGACAGGTGCAAAAGATCTTTATGCAAAGATTGTGCAGCAGTCTACAACAGAGATGGACGCGTTATGTTTGTCTCAAAGGTCTCTCCTACTTTATTGTGGAGATTGCAAAAAAAAGAAAGTCCGTGAAGAGTACTATCTGAAAGAAATTAAAAACCTTAAAGATGAAACAGAAAAACTGAATGAAAAGATAAAAAATATTGAAAACTTAATAGGCAAAGAAAGTGAACGCCTTGAGAAATCTTTGCTAACAATACTCTTGGAGAGAATTGACAAACTTAATACCGAGTTTCCAATCTGCAAGAATCCAATAAAGAACTAGTGAAGATTTGTAGTTTGAAACCATCTACCTCTTCTTGTTCTGAGGTGATCGAATGCCCGGCGACCTTGGGCGAAACAGCTGACAGAGGTGCAAAGAAACTACAGCAGAACAACCAAGTAAACATATGGGAACAGCGCTCCAGCAGAAAGAGAACAAAAATGGGCCGAATGGGGAGAGCAGAAACATAGCCAAAGAAGACGATGTACAACATAACCTAACTTTACAAAGTCAAAATCAAAATAACAACAAAAATGAAAAAATTCCAGAAAAAAACGGTGAAAAGTCGCCAACAAAATGTAGTGAAGAATGACAGGATGTTCATTACCGCAAAAGGATCCCGAAAGGCAGTCGTCCAACCCCGATTAAGGGTAAAAACGAAACAAATATCAACTTAAATGTGGCACAAAATTATTGTGGCATATTTATATCCGGATTGGATCCAACAACCACTGAAGAACAAGTTGCTGAATTCTTAAACAAACAAAGTCTATCTGAAAATGTACAGTGCGAAAAAATGAAAACAAGAACAGATAAGTACAAGAGCTCTTTTAAGTTATTATTGCCTGAAAAACAGAAAGCAACGTTAATGAATCCTGATATATGGCCAGCTGGTACAATCATAAACCATTTTCTGAATCTTCAAAGACACACAACCAGAACAAAAAGTGTGGGCCAGAGAAATTAAGCATCATACACCTTAATACACAATCTATTGAAACGAGTTTAGATACCGTAAATGCGCTCTTGCTCTCAGATAAAAAATGCATAGCACTTTGTTTGACTGAACATTGGAAAACAGAGCAACAACTTAAGTCTTACAACATAAAGGGCTTTAAATTAATTTCTTCTTACTGTAGAGAAAAATCAACAGAACATGGTGGTTCAGCCATCTATGTCAGAGATGGATTACATGCAAAATCTAGGAATGACATAACTATTCTATCAGAAAAATCATCCTTTGAATGTGCTGCAACAGAACTTCAGTTAAATGGAAAAAAGACGGTAATTTTGTCAATTTACAGAACACTGAACCCAGAAGTTTTAATAAGTAAACTTGACTGCATTTTGTCAAAGTTGAACATAGAAGAGTGTCAGATATTTTTAGCTGGTGATTTTAATTTAAACATTGTGGGACAGGAGAGATGGCCAGGTATTTTTAAATCTTTTTTAAGTTCTTTTAATATAGTTCCTCCTACCATTGAGTATACACGTATTGATGGTGAAAAAAAATCATGTATCGACAACATCTACACAAATATTAAAAGTTTTTTATCTGAAATTTTTAATCCCCATACAAGTGACCACCATGCTATAAAAATATCTTTTGGCTGTAATTTTTCTGATAATTCTCAAAAGGAGAATACAAAAAAACGTATTTTTAGCAAACACAATAAAGATATGTTCAAAAGCCATTTGTCATGGGTAAATTGGAATTGCCTTTTCAATATACCTTCATCTAATATAGATAGTCAATGGGAATGCTTTTCTGATTAAAGTCGTTGTTTACTGAGTGTTTTCCTCTTAAGGAAATAAAAACTACAAAGAAAAAACAGAAAACTTGGTATAATTCACCTGAAATCTTAAACTTAAAATCAAGGTTGGATACTTTATATACATTAAGTAACACTGATCTAAGGTATCGAGAATCATATAGGTACAATAAACGTAAATATAATGCACTTATCTCAAAATTATGCCGAGACTACTTTCAGCAAAAAATTAAAAACAGTGACAACAAAACAAAAACTTCCTGGCAAGTCATAAATGAAGTCACAGGTAGGTCAAAAAAGTCAAGTGATCTCAGATTACAGGGTGATCCGCAGTTAGTCTGTAACCAAGTAAATCAATTTATGGCAAATGTTGCACTCGATTCTGTGTCAAAAATTCCTTTAGTCAACAACTATGAAAGTAACATTTCTCAAAATATAAACTCAATGTTTTTGTCACCGGTCACTGAAAATGAGATTTTCACAATTATAAAAAGCTTAAAAAACAAACACAGTTCAGGCTATGATGAAATATCATCACATCTAATTAAATTTTGCTCTGAAGAACTTTGCCAGCCACTTTGTTTCATAATAAATAATTCATTTAAAGAAGGTCCTTTTCCAGCACCATTAAAACTTGCACTAGTAAAACCTTTATATAAAAAGGGTGATCACACCAAAATTGAAAACTACAGGCCCATAAGTCTCCTTTCATCCTTTTCCAAAGTGTTTGAGGTGGCTATGAATAACCGACTAAAACAGTTTTTTATAATGAATGATCTTCTTAGCTCATCCCAGCACGGTTTTTTGAAGGGAAAGTCTGTTGAAACTGCAACATATGACTTCCTGGAAAAGATACTGGAAAGGATTGAAAGTAAGAGCAAAGTTTTAGGGGCATTTCTAGACCTATCAAAAGCCTTTGACTGTTTAAGACATGAAGAACTTTTAAAAAAACTAAAATCCTATGGTATTAGAGGACCAGCACTTAAATGGATAGCTTCATATCTATCAGGTCGAAGGCAAAGAGTGACACTGAACAGACAAGGATGTTGGTATTTTTCAGAGGACATAACTGTCACCCTGGGTGTACCGCAAGGTAGTGTCTTAGGACCTTTTTTGTTCCTTGTCTACATAAATGATCTACCAGACTACATTAAGAGTGCATTTCTAAGCATTATTAATTTTGCTGATGATACCAGCATTCTTTTTTGGGCAGAGACACTGGATGTTCTTTTTGAACTGGCAAAGTTTGGACTGGACAGGGCTGAAGATTGGTTTAATGGGAATGGTCTCCTGCTAAATTGTGATA
Source organism: Aspidapion aeneum (assembly GCA_963576565.1). Taxonomy (NCBI): domain Eukaryota; kingdom Metazoa; phylum Arthropoda; class Insecta; order Coleoptera; family Brentidae; genus Aspidapion; species Aspidapion aeneum. The sequence continues at coordinate 148,470,927 of OY755038.1, forward strand.
AGTCTGTGTTTGTGTGTTTCAGAACAGCGCAGTCAAAGGATCAGTACCCGGCGGCTCTAGAATTGCTCTCGCAGGATTTCCAGCTGTCTCAGAATGTGAGGTTCTTGGGCATGGATATAGATCAAAACTTGACATGGGAGACTCACATAAAGCAAGTTTGGAAAAAACTCAATTCTGCATGTTACTCTCTCAGAGTTTTGAGAAAGTATCTAGACCAAGAAACACTCTTGTCTGTATACTATGCCAACTTCTATTCATCTCTTAGATAAGGCTTGATTTTCTGGGGGGGTGCTTCGGGGGTCTTGATTGCAGAGCCTTTTAAAATTCAAAAAAGGGTGATTCGTCTTGTCTTGGGGATGAAAACAGCAGAATCTTGTAGAGGAAAATTTAAATTATTGAATGTTCTCACTTTTTATGGCATATACATTTATGAATGTGTCATGTTCTTATTTAAACACTTTCAAAAATTTGAACATCTTGTTCCAAGACATTCATACCCTACTAGGTCGTTGCAAATAAATGTTCCAGCACACAGACTAACTTTAACAGAACATAGCCCTGTCTATGTGTGCATAACATTTTTTAATAAATTACCCTTAAATCTAAGGAGGGAAACAAATCTCTGTAAATTTAAAAAATCTGTTTTTGAATTTATCAAAAATATAGAACCATATTCTCTAGAAGAATATCTGGCTTTCTCTCCTGGCTCAACAGTATAGTGTGGATTTTAAATTGTTGTTTATAATTTTATTCTGTTATGTTGTTTTGTTATAAAATGCCTATATGGTCCTATTGATTGAATAGGTTAACATTTAAAACTTTTTTAATACAAGTCAAATCATTTTAAATTATGTATCTGTGTTTTCTAAATTTTTACCATATTTAAATTGCTAATGCCTAATGCATCATATTTTTATGAAAATAGTTTTTATATTTTTAAAGTATAGGGAAAAGATTTGAATTTTTTATTTAAGATTGTAGATTGAAGAACTGTTTTGCTATTTTCTTGACACTGTTTGCTCAAATATGTACAAAATTTTATGCAAATAAAGAAATACTCTACTCTACTCTACCCACGGAAAAATATAAGGGAAACAAAAAAACTCCTTTTTGCCCGATTAGCCACGAAACTTGTTTGATTTTTAAATTCACGGGTACGAAATTCCACATTTGTTAGTATTATTTGGCTTAAAAATTCCGTTGATTGACGCTCACTGTCTTGAAGACAGGTAAAAATGCAATCTGTGTTGATCCAGCCTGAAAGACAAAGAGCTGTCGTAGGTCACGGACTATAGTTGTTTTCTTTTATTTGCATTCGATCTTTTCATTGATCGATATTGTATAGCAGTGTTTTCTTTCCCCTGCTTTTGGTTTTTTTGTTTCTCTCGTATCTCGGTAGATGGCGCCTCTTGCTATAGTTCGCTCACTAATTACATTTAATTAGAGACAAAACCGTCTGATTAACTTCGCAAGATTTGTCACATCGACCAGCAGTGTTCTGAGGAGTACCATAAGGATGAAACGGTTAACTGTCAACACTTATTAGGTGTCCATTAGATCTTGGACCCCCGTGAAGTTTAGCTTTCAGGCTACCCACGGAAAAATATAAGGGAAACAAAAAAACTCCTTTTTGCCCGATTAGCCACGAAACTTGTTTGATTTTTAAATTCACGGGTATGAAATTCCACATTTGTTTATTTGTTTCCTTAACCAGTCTCAAAATTCAACTGCAAATTTCACCCCCAAATTTCTGCATTTCAAAGAGGCAAATTTCACCCCCAAATTTCTGCACTTCAAAGAGGTTAGATGCCCCTAGCCCCCGAATTTCCATTACTATAATTTGGTACTTACTGTTACCCATGATTACACAAACATTGCCATTACCAAAATAAAACACAGCTTCTTTTTTAATTAAAAAAAAAACACATACCATGAAAATAAATCAATTTAAAAAAAAATATTACAAAAACAAAGGCAGTAATATGTCAGTCTACTGTCAACCTTACTTTAGCGCCGCAAGTTTAGGCGGACATACCGGCGGTAGGTTGGCCAAAACTAGATGAAAACAGCGAAAAAAGTCGTACACAGAAATGTGAAATAGCAATTTTTCCAAGTACTCGAAACCACCATTCGAATTTTACTCGTATAGAACAAAAAATCTGTTTGGTTCAAGAATTGGGTCCCTGTCTTTTTAACACACCTGAGAAATAAAATCAGCTGGGGGCATAGAACATAATTTTGCTAATATGGCCAAATGGCCATTCAGATACACAAATTAAATAACAATTTTTTTAATCTTAATTTTTCACTAAATATACACACACACAAAAATGCTAAAACATAAAAACAAATCATCTGGCAAGTCCCAATATGTTTAATAAATAACCAAAAACTATTTATTGTTATTAAAATGTTTTTAAAAAATCCCAGAGTATCAGAAAACTAAAGCCAACTGAAAACGAACAGTTTTTGCCACACAAAGCTGACTTATACTGATGAAAACTGAACCTACATGGTTGCCACGCTTTTTGAGAAAAAATGTTTAGCACTATCTTGCCTATGTTTTTATCCTAGATAACAATGCTAGATCTGCCTAAGGTATCAACACCAGGCCACTTTTTGGTTTTGTTTTTTTATCAAAATACTGTAAAAAATTTGCAAAAAATTGTGTTTTTTTCATTTAGGGGTGTTTTTAAAGGCACTAGCTACTGTCTAAACATAAAATATAAGTTCAAAACTGCCAAATTTGGGAAAATCCCTTAAGTTAGTCTAATTTTGCTTAGGGTAAGTTAATGTAAGTTAATTTAATGTAATCTAATGTAATTTATGAGGCTGAACTGACCTTAAGCCAAAGACTAACTTTAGAGATTTTTTTGTGTGAAGTGTTGTTTTTAGCTCACACATATACTATACTATAGTAGTGTGAGCTATGGTGATCCTAATTTTTTCGAGAAAAAAAAAGTTGCTCCGATTTCAAAATTTTTTATATATCTTTGTGTTTCAGATGATTTTGAAACTTTTTTGTTGCGCCGTCTGTCTGTCTGTAATTGAGTCTGCAGTTAAACAAAATACATTTTAATTTATTTTAAAAAAAAGGGTGGGGGTATATTTTAAAAATTAGAGTTTAAGTGAAAATATGGCGTGTGTGATATCAAACAAAAGGTAATTGAGTCCGGAGTTTAACAAAATACATTTTAGTTTTTTGTTTTTTTTAAGGGTGGGGGAAGTGAAAATATGGCGTGTGTGATATCAAACAAAAGGTAATTGAGTCCGGAGTTTAACAAAATACATTTTAGTTTTTTGTTTTTTTTAAGGGTGGGGGTAGATTTCAAAAATTTGAGTTTAAGTCAAAACATGGCTTGTGTGGTATCAAACAAAAGGTAATTTAGTCTGGAGTTAAATAAAATATATTTCAGTTTTTAGTTATATTAGCTCACACGTACACTATAACTATAGTACCTAGTGTGAGCTTAGGGGCCCATATATTGGCAGAGTATTTTACTTAGGAACATTCCTAAAGGCATAAAATAAGATGTTTACAAAAAATACAAGTGAAAAACTTCAGAAAAACGGTAAAAATCGAGAAAATTTCGCTTAGGGTAAGTTAATGTAAGTTAATTTAATTTAATCAAATGTAATTTATGAGGCTGAACCAACCTTAACTTTTATTTCAACATTTTTATGATCTTTATTATCATAAGTTTTAACTTTAGTTTTATTATAAGTTTAGAGATTTTTTTGTGTTGCTGTAAAATTAGCTTAGGAAGTTATTTTTCAAGACTTATTTTCATTTTGCAAATTTTTGTCTACCCTGCTTTGATTAGCACTTATTACCACTGCCAACTGGACTCGCATTGTCTTAATGTATTTTGATACTCGCGGCTACAGACTAAAAAGTACTTTGGCTCCTTCGATTTCGAGGTTATGTTTTAATTGTTTTGTTTTGTTCAAATAGCCTGGAAGCAAGGAATAAATAAATTTCTTCGATGGTGGAAGTGTTTGAATTCCTTTCGAGTTTTAAAAATTAGTATTAAAAATATTTGTCGTGTCGTTAGTTCGGTCAAATTTAGTTCAAAATAGCGCTAGTAACGAAATAGGGTGTCTTTCTAACATATTTTTTCAAAAAAAAACTTCCCTGACTTCTTTCGCGGGATCCTAGCGGGTGTGAAACAAAACCGAACCGAACCGAACCGAATTTAACCGAATCGGTTTAATTCGGTTTGGTTTCACAACCTCTGGGATGCCGGTTCGGTTCAGTTCCGTTCCGTTCGGTTTTGTTTCACACCCGCTAGGATCCCGCGAAAGAAGTCAGGGAAGTTTTTTTTTGAAAAAATGTTAGAAAGACACCCTATTTCGTTACTAGCGCTATTTTGAACTAAATTTGACCGAACTAACGACACGACAAATATTTTTAATACTAATTTTTAAAACTCGAAAGGAATTCAAACACTTCCACCATCGAAGAAATTTATTTATTCCATGCTTCCAGGCTATTTGAACAAAACAAAACAATTAAAACATAACCTCGAAATCGAAGGAGCCAAAGTACTTTTTAGTCTGTAGCCGCGAGTTATTTTGATTACTTTTTTTGTGAAACTTCCTGTGAATTTATAGCTTTTCTCAGAATCTAGACACTGAAATGGATACGATTAAATAGACCATTTCGTTCTAGAGCCTTTTACCACGTGCACAGGTCAGGTTAGCCACCTGTACAATAATTTAAAGTTCGGATGAAGACCATATACAAACTTTAACTAGAAAATTGTTCAATACAAAAATCACGGAAGTAAAACTCAAAAAACTAACTTTTCGCTTCCCTGAATACTCAATTTAATTTAAAAAATAAAAAATCCATACCTGTTCAGCCATTTTGCAAATAAAAAGAAAAAGCACAGAAAAGGGACAGATCCAAATTGGTTAGGTTAGGTCTTTTTTTGTTACCTTCTCTTGTCTTGTGACCATTTTCTCACTTCGACTTAAGTGCTAAGATCAACTTAGCTGGTGCTGGTCCACTTTCTCACTTAAGTCCCAAGTTCAACTTAAAACCGGTACCAAAAATGCTATTTCGAGCTGTCAAATATTGTTAAAGTTATAGTTGTCGGTGAAGTTATCGGGCCTAAATTTGGCACGACCAAAAACTATCTTTTGTTAACCGTCCGTGAGTTTACGACGTTCCACGGAAGCCGCTAAAGGCCTTCACACACACAATTTACGTAATCCGTAGCATGGCGCATAGCGGGCTTTTAACCAATCAGCGATCGAATAGCAGCGGCCATATTGGATTTACGTAAGAAAAGTCCATAAGGTTGAACTTCTTACGCGTTATGTTTTTTTGTGTGTGATCGACTTAACGACCTGTGACGTTCAAATGTCAACAGTGTCAAGTTGCGTTAGTCGTCGGCCGTTTTTAGCATGACCAAAAACTATCTATGGACTATCAAAAACGTCAAAACCATGCCATTTGGTCATTACGCCAAAGCAATTTCTACTAAAATAAATTTGGCAACGCCACTTTCGTTAGTGGCCTTCTAAATTGTTGGTACAAGTGAATCCACAATCAAAATAAAAGTAACACTTTTGAAAGTGATGTTTGGTGCAAGTGGCTATAACTAATAGAGCACTAAAGTTGTGTTTTAAGTGACACCTGTCAATGGTGCAAGACACCTGATGCGTTTTTTGAATCGGGGTGGGCATGCATTGGTGAAAACAGGGGTATAACGCTAAAGTGTGACACTAAACATACCAGAAAGTAGCACTTTCAAAAGTGTTACTTTTATTTTTAGTGTGGATTCAAGGTGGATTCACTTGTACCAACAATTCAACGATTATAAACACACAAGATTGCTTATTTCCATTTAACTAATGTTAGCGTCGCTCAGCGAGACAAACAGTGTCTGCTTACGTCACCAGCGGACCAGTTGCTATGTTTGTATTGAGAGTTTGTGTGATTTTAAGGTGTTTTTGACGTTTTTATCTCCGTTTTTTTTGCATGTTTTCATTAATTTGACGGTGTGGTTGACTATTTAGGAGGTAAATAAACCTTTAGAAATGTGAATTTTTATAAAGAAAGCACATTAATTTATTGTTGAAATAAAAGCTTTGTGTTCCCTCTTTCAGTGTAGAAATATAAACAAACTTTTAATTTTTTTTGTATTTTTGGAAACTCCTTGCTCATTAAAGTAATCACATTGAGGAAAATTGGTAATTATGCCGCAAAAGTACTTCTTTTATTAAACTGATTTTTGGAAAATTTATTTTGTAGACAGTTTCTCCAAGTTTAGTTTCAGTTTTTTTCTTAAGTTTTTTTAGTCTCTTTATAGAAGTTTTCTGAAACATGTTACAGAAGAAGGAGTGAAAACGGGCGCTGGATAGGATAAAAACAACTCATAACACAAACAATGTAAATCACTTGAAAAAAAACTTATGAAAATCTATTGATTTAAAGCATAAGAAGTTGAAAAACACATCTTACTTGGCTGTTTTCCCAAAAAACTGACTGGTTTTTGACATAATAATATAATAAATATTGAAATTTTAGATCTGAAATATCAAATATATACCTTTTTGTTATTACATAATATGGCTCTGTAACGAAATAGCGCGTATCAAAATAGCGCGTATCAAAATAGCGCGTATCAAAACAGCGCTTTTCAAAATAGCGCGGGTTCAGAACAGCGCGTGTTCAAAGAAGCGCGTATCAAAAAAGCGTGTTCAAAATAGCGCGTATCAAAATAGCGCGTATCAAAATAGCGCGTGTTCAAAATAGCGCGTGTTTAAAATAGCGCGTATCAAAATAGCGCGTGATCAAAATAGCGCGTATTAAAATAGCGCGTGTACAAAATAGCGCGTATCAGGTCTGCTGAAAGGTATATTCATCTAAACAGTTTGAGCAAGGTCAGATAAGTTATACTTACTTAACCGTTAAAGAAACCGATGGCTTGCTATACTTAACACAACTCATATAGTTCGACTAAGGGGTCTCTTTCTAATATATTTTTTCAAAAAAAAACTTCCCTGGCTTCTTTTCCGGGATCCTAGAGGGTGTGTAACCAAACCGAACCGAACCGGACGGAACCGAACCGAGCCCAAACATTTTTTCTAGTAACTCCCTGACCTTTTTCTACCAAAAAAAATGTCCCCAAGTCACAGGTTAGAATAGAAACCTACGAAAATAAGGATCGGGAAGCTAATTTAGGGAAATAATTTTTTGAAAAAAATGTTTTGGTTTGGTTCGGTTTATTTCAGTTCGGTGGGGTTTGAATCGGTTCGGTTCAGTTCGGTTTGGTGACACCCTTTAGGATCCCGGGAAAAAAGTCAGAAAAGTTTTTTTTTTAAATATGTTAGAAAGAGACCCCTTACTCGAACTATTTGGTAACAGCGACGTTTGTAATGGCGATCTTTCAAAACGCGGTATTTTTAGACACGCTATTTTAAGACGCGCTATTTTGAACACACGCTATTTTAAACACGCGCTATTTTGATACGCATTATTTTGAATGCGCGCTATTTTGATACGCGCTATTTTGAACACGCGCCATTTTGATACGCGCTGTTTTGATACGCGCTATTTTGAACACGCGCCATTATGATACGCGCTATTTTGATCATGCGCCGTTATGATACGCGCTATTTTGAACACGCGCTATTTTGATACGCGCTATTTTGAACACGCGCTATTTTGATACGCGCTATTTCGTTACGGAGCCCATAATATAAGTGTATTTTATTATATCCGCAACAAAAACAATAAATTATACATCTAGTGATTTAAATTGATTAAACTTTTAGAAAAAATCCTACTTTTATTCTAAAACTTTCAACTATTTAAAAAACAAACTCCAACATATCGTCTGGTAAGAAAATTCAGCTCTCAGAGCAAACTCTTAATTTATCAAATTATTTGTTTTGAATAAATGAAATTATTAATTATATTTACTAACACGAATAAAAAATTTGTTTGCAAATAAACAAGAAAAAAGCGGGAAAAACTCACGATTGCAATGTATATTAAATGAAGCGCGCTGAGCAGAGGTCCGCTAGTGACGTACGCTAAAAGATTCAAGCAAATAGGCAATCCTGTGTGTGTATAATCGTTGCCAACAATTTTGAACGCCACTAACGAAAGTGGCGTTGCCAAATTTATTTTACCAGAAATTGCTTTGGCCGAATGACCAAATGGGGTGAATATTAGTAATGGGCATAATCGGGTAATTTCAATCCTCGAGTATCGATCCTCGAGGATTTTAATAATCGGATGATCATTCGTTTGAGGAATCCTCGGCCATAATTTAATGAATGTTTTGTTTTTGATGTTTACTTTCGGCTGTGTGGTTGTGTAACATAGCCCAGAGATTTGCTTTCAGTGTATTGTTACCAATAGTTGTCTTCTGGAAAACATAATGGTGTGTAAACAATTAATAATTGATTTAATTGCTATATAAATAACATTTTGAAGGTTTGGTTTTTCGTTTCTTTATTTCCCATAAGAATAATTGAAAAACGTGGTTTTGTGGGTTTCTGAGTTTAAGGATTCCGTCGCCTATTGTTTATTTATTTTTCTATTTTTATGTTGAAATTTTATTATTTTGTGCTCTTTTTTAATTTGTTTTGCTAATATGTCGCAAAGACATAAAGACGTTACTGATCAAGAATTGATTTTGTTATTTAGTTTTTGTTTTTGTTGTTTTATAGATTTTTTATTACTAAAACACTATAGTGGATAATTACAATTTTATTAATACTTTATTTGTAAAATAAAAAGTTAAAAAATAAACATATTTTATATTTATTCTATGTATTATATGCTCTAGGTTATAAAATGTTTCTTTGTACAGGGTGATTTTTTATATTTTCAGAATCCCTGTCACTCGGTTATTATTGGGAATTGAAAGTTTAAACGATAACTGCTCGATTTGGTTAATTATGGCATTTCAAGCTCTGCAACAGTTTTTATTGCTATCTTACTATATACAGGGTGCGGTAATGAAGTATTTTTTTGAAATTTAACACCCTCTAGGTATACTTTTAATTTGACTTTATATTATATATATAGAATCTTTATGAAGAAAATGTTTTACATAGCATAGACATATATATTTTTATGAAAACACAAATTCAAGACTGTAAAGATTAATGTATAGGGTGTTCAACAAGGTGTTCAATTAAAATAAACTGAACTTAATGACGCACCCTGTATATGATGAGATGACAACACAAAAATTGTTGCAGTACTTGAATACCTTAACCGATCGACCAGTTTTGTTTGAACTTTTAACTCCCAATAATAATGGAGTTAGGTACAGAGGGATTGTGCCATTATAAAAAATCCATACAATCCAAGGGTACGTTCAGATTGAAACGTCGGGCGAGACGTCTTGCCGAGCGAATGACGTCATGGGTAAATCGCCGGACGTGTTGCCTTTGTGAACGGTATGGATGTAATAAACTAACCTTAAAATATATTTTTTTAAAATTGATAAATTCGATCGAATATATGACACGAAAACTAATAGAAGAGTACAATAAGTGGGGACTAGAGGTTAATCTCAATAAGACAGAGTATATGTGTATCGGTGGAACGAAACAGGATCTAATCTTAAATACCGGGCAGCGAATTCAGTCCTGTGATGAGTATAAATACTTAGGTCTAAAAATTACAGCTGACGGAACACTAGACAAAGCTATAAAAGATCGAAACGTACAAGGAAGAAAATAAATAACTATATACAATGTGTATTATAAATAATATATCATGTTTAAAAGCAAAAAAAGTGTACCATCACCTGTGAAACTTGTTTTAAAAATTAGCGAAAAGCCCAAACAAAATCAAGAAAAAATGGATAATGCCGAATTATTTCAGGATAGCCATGCTAGAACACAAAATGAAGAAGTTTTATATAGCGAATGGAAAAAATCCCAAAACGAAAAAAATTCACTTAGTGTACAAGTGGATTATCTCCGAAGTCAACTGGAAAGTATGCAAAGAAAATTTGCAGATTTAGAGACAAAAGTCACTAAAAAAGAAGAGTCTGACATGGACTACATTACTGATGAGGACGATCTGGCAAGAGAAACTGAGTGGAACAGACAAAAAGGAAAAGGTTGGAAAAAACGTCGAATGGATACTTCACTCTCACCACCACAACAAAGCTCGGGCACTGGAGAGCCCTCCAATAAAACACAAAATGAAGAACCCCCAACTAAGGTTAAAAAAGCTCCATTACCTCCACCGATTATGGTAAATGGCGTAAATAATTTTAATGATATTTATGAAAAGTTAAATATCATACAAGGAGTTAAAATAAAAGTTTTAAATAACGAAAATAAATGTACAAGACACAGACAGCTATCGGCTGGTTACTAAAATGCTTAATGAAATAAAGCATCAATGGCACTCATACGAAAACAAACAAATAAGGCCAATTAGAGTAATAGCGAATAGGCTACACTTCTCATGTGACCCACAAAAAATTGTAGCTGATCTACAAGAAAAAGGTTTTAAGGCACTGGAGGCCAGCAACAAACTTAAATGGAGAACAAGACAACCTCTTAACATGTTTATGCTCACATTTAGCCACGATGAAGATATCAACAAAATTTTTGAAATTTTCAGTATCCTTGGGATTGAAGTGGAAATAAAAGCACTAAAAACCTCAAAGTTAGTCCCTCAATGCAAAAGATGCCAATCTTATGGACACACGCAAAAATATTGCGCTAAAGAACCATGTTGCGTAAAATGCACGGGGAAACATCTTACTGTAGAATGCCCCAAACCAAAAGAATCTGAGCCAAAATGCATTCACTGTGGAGGCAAGCATCCTGCTAACTACAGAGGATGCCTTGTTTCTAAGGAAATACAAAAATTGAAAAATAAACCTAAGAAACCGAATCTCATACCAAACGTGAGTACAAATAGACAAAACCAACAGACAAGAAACACAGTCACACAAAACTCTGTGACAAGGACATACAGCCAAGTAGCAGCAACAGCTACTATACCTGATATTAATATCAGTAGTCAAAATACTATGGAACAAACACTACAATTAATTTTGGAGAAATTGAACAAACTTGATGAGCGATTAACTAAACTAGAAAGTAGCAATAACGGAGCTACCAATATGCCTCAAAATGGTCAGTAATCTTAGAATCCTAGCTTGGAATGCCAATGGTCTCTTGCAACATCAGCAAGACTTGCAAGTTATTCTAGACATAGGAAAAATTGACGTCTGTCTTGTGTCAGAAACGCATTTCACTAACCAGTCTCACATTAAATTTAAAGGTTATAAAGTGTATCATACAACTCACCCTAGCAATACTGCACATGGGGGAAGTGCTGTAATAATTAAAGAAAATATATCACACTATGAGGAGATGGGATATAAAACCATATATATTCAAGCTACATTAGTAAGTGTAAAAACCAAAACATATACATTAGTCATAAGTGCTGTCTATATACCACCAAGGCACTTACTAAAGAAAAATCAATATCTTAATTTTCTCAGAAAATTAGGAAACCGTTTTATAATTGGAGGTGACTTTAATGCAAAAAATACCTACTGGGGATCTAGACTGACGAATTCTAAAGGAAAAGAACTTTTGCAAGCTATTAGTGAATATCAATGTGAGCCGATATCAACTGGTAAGCCCACATACTATCCAACAGATCCAGGAAAAATTCCAGATCTAATTGATTTTTTTATAGTAAAAAATATATCTTTAAGTTTTGTAGATATAGAAGAAAGTTTTGATTTACACTCAGATCATTCACCTATTATTCTAACTCTTAGTAAAAACATAATAAAGAAAGAAGCAAATATCTCACTAGTTAATAAACTGACTGACTGGATTAGTTTTAAACAAAGTCTGTCAGAAAAAATAAACCTATCAGTACCATTGCAAACGCCAGAACAAATCGATAAAGAAGTTGATTATTTTGTTACAAATATTCAACAAGCAGCTTGGGAAAACAGTCCAAAACCAAAAAGAATTTTTAAGGGAAAAAAACTATCCAAAGGAAATTAGAGACCTTATATTGGAAAAAAGGAAACTAAGAAGAAAGTGGCAACAAAGCCGTGATCCTCGGGACAAAACAAATCTCAACAACATGACGCAGCGCATTAGGCGAGAAATTCTAGTAATAAAAAATGAATCTATTAACCATTTTCTTAATGAACTTACAGATGATAAAAATACCGACTATTCCCTTTGGAAAGCAACCAAAGATTTTAAAAGACCAATTATCCAAATTCCACCCATACGAAAATCTAACAACCAGTGGGCAAGGAGTAACGAAGAAAAAGCAGATATTTTAGCAAGTCATTTAGAAAAAACATTTCAGCCCCACGAAGCACCAGATGAACACTTTCATTTAAATGAACCCCATCAAATCGAGGAACATATTAAGCTTACATCACCAAAAGAAATATTAACAGAAATCAAAAATATTAATTCGAAAAAAGCCCCAGGGTATGATCTTATTAACGGGGTAGTCATAAAACAACTCCCCAAAAAAGCTATCGTAAAACTATGCAACCTAATTAATGCGTCTTTTAGGCTTAGGTATGTACCTAAACTGTGGAAAGTTGCAGAAGTTATCATGATTCCAAAACCGGGAAAACCACTCCATGACGTGTCATCTTACAGGCCAATATCTTTGCTGCCAATTATATCCAAGCTCTATGAAAAATTATTGCTTAAAAGAATAAAACCCATCATAGAAAGACAAGAACTTATTCCATCTCATCAATTTGGTTTTCGAGACAAGCATTCCACGATAGATCAAGTACACAGAATTACTAATATAATAGAAAAAGCACTAGAAGAGGGAAAAGTTTGTTCTGCAGTTTTTCTAGATGTAGCACAAGCATTTGACAAAGTGTGGCATGAAGGCCTTAATTTTAAACTAAAAAGGTTTCTGCCAAAACAATATTCGGATATTTTGGAATCATACATATCTGATAGACATTTTAGAGTAAAACAGGAAGACTCATACTCAAATTTAAGAGAAATTCAAGCAGGCGTGCCCCAGGGTAGCGTACTAGGCCCTTATCTATACTTATTATTCACTTGTGATATCCCAAAGCCAGAAAATTGTCACTTAGCAACATTTGCCGATGATACTGGTTTATTGACGGTAGAAAAATCTATTGAAAAATGCATAAAAAAACTTCAGGATGCAGTCACCCAAATTCACAGTTGGACCACAAAGTGGCGAATAAAATTAAATGAAACCAAATCAATTCATACAAATAACAATTAACAACATTCCAGTACCATATTCGAATCAGGCAAAATATCTAGGTATGACACTTGATGCCAAATTGCGCTGGAAAGCACATGTTAAGAAAAAAAAAAGAAGAACTTGAGATAAGGTATAGAAAAATGAACTGGCTATTTGGAAGGAAGTCCAATTTAACAATTCATAATAAGTTACTGCTTTATAGACAAATACTGAAACCAGTATGGACATATGGTATTCAACTATGGGGTTGTGCTAAAGAGAGTAACATTCTAGTTGTACAGAGATTTCAAAATAAAGTATTAAGAAACATTGTGAATGCACCTTGGTACGTTCGAAATAGTGACCTTCATCGAGATCTAAAAATCGAAACTGTAGCAGAGACTATAAAAAAGTACGCAAAAAGCCATGAAGATAGACTCCATCGGCATGTGAATGTGGAAGCAATTCAGCTTCTAGACAATACTATGCTAGTTCGACGACTAAAAAGAGTGAAGCCGTTTGAGCTAGTAAACTAAGTGAATTAAACATAAAACAAAATAATGCTATAAACACAACACAATTGTGAGTTACAGACTAAACAAAGCGGGGAGAACTGTTGAGTGAACCCTAAGTTTAAATCTGACTTTTCTAGTAAATTAAGTTAAAACAAAATTGCTAATTAGTCTTACTGACTAGATTGTAATAAAAAAAACACAGTGTGTTTGACAAATAAAAAAAAAATATATATATATCACCATTGTAAAAAGTATTATTACATACGGCTCAGAAGTATGGCCAATCAAGGATAGAACAGAAAAAATCAAATACTACAATGGGAACCAACTGGCCGAAGAAAACGAGGAGGGCCAAGGAGAAGCTGGAGAGAAGGAATAGACAGTGAAATAAAAATAAGAGGCCTAGATGATGAATTATGGGCAAACAGAAATGAGTGGAGATTGGGTATCGGAAGACGTAGAACGTTGTGAAACCGATAAATATATACAAATTCGATCAGATTTAAAAATTTGTTACAGTTTATTTAGTAGAGTTAACATAAACGCAAATAAGTGCTTTTTGGTTTTGAAAAATGCAAATAGAGAGTATTTTGGAGTACCCGACTTTTGGTGGCTGACAGAGTTTTATTAGACAAATTTTTGTTTTAGATTTAAAAGTTGTGTTTTCTGTAAATTTATTTTCTTTGTTGTACGTACAAGCAATACAGGTTTTAAGTGCCTGTGCTCAACACTTTCAAAGGAAATAAATAAATTTGAAAATTAATAGTTACATGTGCAATATAATATTGTTACAAATTTAAGTTATTTAAATTTTATAGTTAGAATTTATTTAGGTTTAGTGTAGTATTAGGGTGACGTATTTTATGGTTGTATTCTTAATCTAGGTTTTAGTTGCGTTATCTGTGACAAACTGGTATGCGAATGATTCCGAATCGAACAAGGATGGAAAATTCTCGAATAGTGGGCAGACCCTTATATATAGGGCCGGACGTCGTGCATCGGGCAGTCAGAGATAACCAATGGTATTGATCGCTAGATGTTAACGCGAAGTTAATAGGCGTATTAAAGTAGTGAATTGTTAGCAAGTTATTAGTAAGTTTAAGTGCGTGTTTTTGTACATAATTTGTCGAAATAAATTGACGTATCGTTTTCAACAATTGCGAGTTTTAATTGTTGTTGTGAACCCGTAACAATTGGTGTCAGAAGTGAGATTAAAAGAAATAAATAGTGCACAGACTATCCTTACATAGTACCACCGGCTAGGACAATTGAAAAGAAGAACAGTAAGTGATTTTGCCAGAATATTCAGAACTGAATAGTGCAAAGACTACCCTTACATAGTACCACCGGCTAGGACAATTGGACAGAAAAACAGTAAGTGATTTTTCCAGAATATTCGAAGAAGTTCGATATTGATTTATTCAAAAACCAAAAGAGATATTTAAGAATCGACTTCGATATTAGCTTAGTTAAGTTAAAAAGTAAGAATTAGAAAGAATTTCTAGAATATTCCATAACATTCTACGACGTTCTATTTAAAAACTAGAAGAGATATACAAATACCGATTTCGACATTAGTTTAGTTATTTCAAAAGTAAGAATTAGAAAGAATTTCTAGAAGATTCCATAACATTCTACGACGTTCTATTCAAAAACTAGAAGAGATATACAAATACCGACTTCGACAGTAGCTTAGTTATTTTAAAAGTAAGAAATAGAAATTATTTCTAGAATATTCCATAACATTCTAGGACGGTCTATTCGAGAACCAAAAGAGATAATCAAAAAGTGACTTCTACATTTGTCTAGTAGCAGAAAGAGTAGCATTTACCAGTATATTCCAGAACATTCCATTAGGTTCTATTTAAGAATTAGAGGAGATATTGAAAAACCGACATTCGCTTTGTAGCCCTAAAATACACGTTTTAAGTGATTTATCACGAAGTTGATGCTTACTAGACAAAGATCGGCCAAGATGGAAGATTTAACTAAAATGATGCAGGCTCTAGCAGCTCAAATGGCTCAAAACCAGAACGACATGAAACAGACCATTGAACAAAACCAGGGCAATATGAAACACACCATGGACGACATGAAAGACACTATTGAACAAAATGAGAATGATATGAGACAGACCATCGAACAAAATCAGAACGACATGCAGGAAAACTTTGACCAAATAAAGAGAAACTCCGAACAGCTGAGAGAAGAGTTTAAGACTGCAACCGAAGATCTTAAGGAAGAAATAACTCAAAGAATGCATAGTGTGGAACAAAAGGTACAAAATAAATTGCAGAATGTAGAAGAAAAGGTACATAATGTTGAAGAAAAGGAATAAAATGTTAGGGAAGAAGTTTTTCAAACCATGGAAGAAAAATTCCAGGACGTGTCAAAACAGCTTATACAGCTCCAAAAAGAACACAACAAAATGAAAGCTCAGGGATGTGTTGTGAATTCCAACCAAAACATTAAGCCTCCAAATTTTGATGGTACGTCTTCCCGGTCTACTTACAAACAACAGTTTGAAGCTGCCGCTGCTGCAAATGGTTGGGACGATGACGAAAACGCTAGAGCTTTGTTAGTAGCTCTGCGAGAACCTGCTCTGGGACTTTTACGGTCCATTCCAGTCGAACAAAAACAGAATTATAACGCTTTAGTGGCAGCGTTCGAAAGAAGGTATGGAGACGAACACTTGCGAAATTTACATTGGTCAGAATTAAATATTCGTCAGCAAAGACCAGGAGAATTATTGCAAGAGTATGAAGCAGATATCAGGAGGCTGATGTACTTGGCTTACCCAGAGATGCCAGAAAATTACAGAGATCCCTTCACGGTAGATCGCTTTATTAATGGCTTGCGAGACACAGACTTAGCAAAGTTACTTCGCCGAGAACGCTTCTATAGCAGCAGTGAAGCGTTGATTCGAGCCCTTGAAATTGAGTCATCAAATAATATGTCCAGGCCAAATGTGAGGGCTGTTTCAATTCACGAGCGTGAAGAAATGAGCAAGGAACAAGAGGTTCCCTCAAAGACGCTAAGCCAAATTCTTCAATCACTGAAAGAGAAGATTGACTCTTTAAAAGAAAGCAGACGATCCCCTCCAAATGTAAAGTGTTTTAGATGCGGACTTACAGGGCACATTCAACGCAATTGTCGTGTCCAAATGAGGTCTCGCCTACCATCTAGCGGGACAAAGTACAGAAGAGGAGATCAGGAAAAACTAAAACTTTTCAACACGGAAAGGCGGGTGTTAACTAATGGAAGGGTAGCCCCCAAAATTTATTCAATTAAGAGCTTAAAACATACTGCTGACAGTCTTAACATCGACGGACTTATAAATGGAAGACAAGTTAACATAACAGTAGACACTGGTGCTGGCATATCATTGCTTAAGTTCAAAATTGCAACGAGATATAAAATTCGACCAACAGAAAAGAAAATATCACTTAAGACTGTGACTGGAGAATTCGCCGACGTGTTGGGGCAGACAAGACCTACAGCTGGGAAGATTGAAGATTCGCCACACTGTATTGGTTGCCGAAATAGAAGACGAATTTATTTTGGGAATGGACTTGATAAGTAAACATGGATTTGCGTTTGATAATAAACTTAATACCCTAAGATTTGGGAATGAAGAGTTCATTTTGTCAAATAGTCACTTTAATAAAGAACCAATAAAGGTCGTGGCAGTATGTACAACAAGACTGGTCGGTAACAGTGAGACCATAATTTTTGGGAGGCTAGAAAGTAAAACATCAAGCTGTGTCGGACTCATAAGCCAACAGAAATTATGCAACACCTACCTCGTTGCAAAGTCACTAGTTAAAACCAATAAAGACATCCCGATTAGAGTCGCCAATATTTTTCCAAATAGTGGCAAAATTAATAAGGGGGAGGTGGTAGCATTATTTGAACCAGTACAGAAAGTAACAAGATGTGAAGAGCCAACCTCCGAGGATAAATGCAAGTTATCAATGGAGGTACTTCAGCAATTTCAGTCAACTTGGCAACATCTCACTCCAGAAGAATTTCGCAAAGCGAGAGAGTTTATAGAAGAGCAAAGTAATATCTTTGAAACTAAGAGTAGTTCAGGACGCACAAACCTTATTTAACATTCCATCAACACTGGCGATGCCCAACCGATAAGACAGCCCCCAAGAAGACTACCATTGGCCAAACAAGAAGAAGTTCACAATCTCATTAATAAAATGCTCAGCGACGGTGTTATTGAAGAGTCATCAAGTCCTTGGTCATCTCCTGTGGTGTTGGTCACTAAAAAGGATGGAAGTACTAGATTTTGTGTCGATTACAGGAAACTTAACGATGTGACCAAGAAAGATAGTTACCCACTGCCAAGAATAGACGACACATTAACAACATTGGCAGGATCATGTTGGTTTTCTACTCTTGACCTAAAAAGTGGGTATTGGCAAGTAGGAATCTTTGAAAAGGATAAAGAGAAGACTGCATTCTCTGCTGGAAGTGGACTTTATCAGTTTAATGTGATGCCATTTGGCCTATGCAATGCTCCAGCTACATTTGAAAGACTAATGGAAGTCGTTCTACGAGGCCTT
Organism: Aspidapion aeneum; assembly: GCA_963576565.1. Classification (NCBI taxonomy): domain Eukaryota; kingdom Metazoa; phylum Arthropoda; class Insecta; order Coleoptera; family Brentidae; genus Aspidapion; species Aspidapion aeneum. The sequence continues at coordinate 148,489,241 of OY755038.1, forward strand.
ACTTGGAAAACCTGTCTAGTATATTTGGATGATGTCATAGTAATGGGGAAATCATTTCAAGATCATCTAGACAATTTACGAGAAGTATTTTCAAGAATCAGAAATGCCAATCTCAAATTAAACTCAAAGAAATGCTGTCTATTCCAAGAAAAAGTTGAATTCCTGGGTCACTTCGTTTCCCGAGAAGGCATCCATACTGACGAAAAGAAGTTACAAGCAATAAAAGAATGGCCTCAACCTCGTGACAAACATGAATTGAGAAGCTTTGTGGGTCTGTGTACATACTATAGACGATTTGTGGAAGGATTCGCCAAAATAGCGTCTCCATTACATAGACTTACAGAAGATAAAGCTTCTTACAGATGGAATACTGAATGTGACCAAGCATTTAGAAGACTGAAGGCAGCATTATGTTCTAGTCCGATTCTCGCATATCCTATTCCAAAAGGTAAATTCATATTAGATACTGATGCGAGCAACGATGGCATAGGAGCAGTACTCTCCCAAGTACAAGATGGAGAAGAACGGGTCATCGAATTTTTCAGCAAAAAGCTATCCAAACCAGAGAGAAATTATTGTGTTACCAGAAAGGAGCTCCTAGCCATCATTAAATCCGTAGATCACTTTCACAAATATCTCTATGGGCAAGAGTTTCTGATTAGAACGGATCATGCTGCGTTACAGTGGCTCATGAAAATGAAACAACCTGAGGGGCAAGTCGCGAGATGGATAGAAAAGCTACAACAATACCATTATCAAATTAAGCACCGAGCGGGAAGGGTGCATAATAATGCGGATGCATTGTCCAGAAGACCTTGCCCTGAGGATTGTAAACATTGCAGGAAAATTGACCAGAAAGAAGGAATTACCTACGTGCGCCAGATAAAGTTAGAACCAGATGAAGAATGGATGTCGGCTTCGATTAGAACCACACAACTTAACGACAAAGATGTAGGACCTATCTTGCGATTGAAAGAAGGGAACAAGCCACGACCATCATGGCAAGATATCGCAAACCAAGGGGTGATATTCAAATCACTGTGGGCACAATGGGATTCACTGATAGTAGAGGAAAACATCCTTAAACGTGCCTGGGAAAGTGCCGATGGCCTTACTGTTATTAATCAAGTAGTAGTTCCTAGGAGCATGGTAGACAATATAATGGCCGAATGCCATGGTGGAAAATCAGGCGCGCACCTAGGCATAAATAAAACCATGGACAAAATTCGAAACCGATTTTATTGGGTCAATTACTTTCAAGATGTGAAAAACTGGTGCCGCCGATGTTCGACTTGTGCAGCCAGCCAAGGTCCCAAAACAAGGTCCAGAGGTCAAATGAAACAATATAACGTAGGTCTGCCAATCGAACGCATTGCTATTGATGTGGCCGGACCATTTCCAGAAACTAAAAAGAGCAACAAATACATCCTTGTTGTCATGGATTACTTTAGCAAATGGCCAGAAGTTTTTGCTTTGCCTAACCAAGAGGCCGCTACAGTTGCAGAAGTTCATAAAACAATACATAAAACACGGACTACTGCTTTACATCCGCAGTCAGATGGCATGGTTGAAAGATTTAATAAAACAATAGAAGAACATCTGTGCAAAGTTGTTAATGAGCACCAAACAGATTGGGACCAATATATTCCATTGTTTTTAATGGCCTATAGAACCGCCATTCACAATACGACAGGAGCTACTCCATCTAGTATCCTGTTTGGTAGAGAACTGCGTTTACCATGTGATATCATGTTTGGTTCACCTGAAGAAGAACACTTAGAGGTTAATGACTATGTCGAACGTTTAAGGCAAAAGCTGCACGATATCCATGAAGTGGTTAGAGAGCGAATAGAAATAGCCAGTGACCGCATGAAAGCGAGATATGACCTAAAAGCAAACTCTTCAGGATTCAAAGAGAATGATCAAGTCTGGCTATACAATCCTCAACGCAAGAAAGGGAGATCACCTAAGTTGACACCACCATGGGAAGGGCCTTATAAAGTTGTTAAGAGAATTAATTATGTAGTCTACCGAATCCAGAAAAGCCCGAAGTCCAAGTTGTTCATCTAAAACCTTACCTGGGAAATGTTGATCGAGACGATCAAACCTGAAGAGGAGGATATTGTTACAAATTTAAGTTATTTAAATTTTATAGTTTATTTATTTAGGTTTAGTGTAGTATTAGGGTGACGTATTTTATGGTTGTATTTTTAATCTAGGTTTTAGTTGCGTTATCTGTGACAAACTGGTATGCGAACGGTCCGGTTCTAGAAAAGGGCGGAATGATTCCGAATCGAACAAGGATGGAAAATTCTCGAATAGTGGGCAGACCCCTATATATAGGGCCGGACGTCGTGCATCGGGCAGTCAGAGATAACCAATGGTAGTGATCGCTAGATGTTAACGCGAAGTTAATAGGCGTATTAAAGTAGTGAATTGTTAGCAAGTTATTAGTAAGTTTAAGTGCGTGTTTTTGTACATAATTTGTCGAAATAAATTGACTTATCGTTTTCAACAATTGCGAGTTTTAATTGTTGTTGTGAACCCGTCTCTATCTATTAAGTGTTTGCTGGAGCGTTGAGAGATCTTTAATTACATTATGTCAAACCTCTTTATATGGTTACATTACCTACTATTAAATAAATAATACAAATATACATAGTTTAAATGTCTTTTATTTTAATTTGAAAGCACAAAGTAATATCTAGGTATAATATTATTTATATTCCTATAACAACTTGTCCAAATAAAAATAAACATCCATTCTCTACATTCTCCTAAGTAGAAACTAAACAGTCAAAATGAAATTCTGTAAAGGATCCATTTAATTGCATCTGAAAGAGTATTTTTAAGTAAAAATTGATTATTTATTTATGGAAAATGCCACTTTTATATAATATTTTCGAAAATATATATATATTTTTTTTAAATTGCGTGGGTTGGTTTATATACCTACTGCGCAAATCGAGCGTTTGTCACCCACCCCATAGAGAAGGGTATAAAAGGCGATTCGCCCGTCGTTATTTTCGACCAATATGAACGAGAGTAACTTTCACCTAGATTTCAATCTAAACGGATTTGACCGCGCCCGACCACATCCGACGTGCTATCTGAACGTACCCCAAATGATATAATAATTAAAAACGCTCAAGGGTCCAGCGTCTGATAATAATTTTATCTCTGGTACCCAGTGACGCACCCAGGAATATGTCTTGGGGGCCAGGGACCCCATAATACCATATATTATGCTATTTAATTTTTTAATTCAAGAAGTATGTGGAAAAGATCTAAAAAATTCCTTAGGCTTAGGGGGGAGGGGCAGATCCTAATGCATCCCGTTTTCTTGGGTGCGCCCATGGGTACCTATATATTTTTTGGAATGGAAACCCAAATTGTACCAGGTCCAACATCTCTACATCATTGGCGCAACATAAACCGCAGTTAAAAAATTGTTGTCCAAATAGTTCCTTTATGAAAAATATTCGCCCAAATTGACACAAAAAACACATGTAAGATAAAAAACACCAAAGTTTAAAAAACAATCTAAATAACCCCACATTTGGGTTTAAATTAGGGTCGGATATTCTACACTAAAACCCTGTCTCCACCAATGCATGCCCATGCAGAGTTTTTTGAATCGGGGTGGGCACTCGGGGTTTCTTGTTCACACCAGCGCGTTTTGGCGAAAGTCGGGACTTTTCAACCAGAATCTCGTGCAGCTTCGTGATTCTTCGACCAAATCCCTAGAAATCTGTAGATTGGCAACACCACGGGATTCTTTTTGATATTTAATTTAAAAAAAATCTTCTAATTTTATAAAAGATCATTAAAAATATCACTATTAATGGAGATAAGTTCAGCATATAAGTTTATTTCCACAATTTTGTTAAAAAAATGCGTTTTTAAGTAAAATTATCAATTTTGATGCATGCGGGAATGCCAACCTTAAAAGTTGAACATGTTCTGCTTTTCCACTAGAAACGCATGCCTTCTGGGGGATTCTAGGAACTTTTTTACCAAAATATTCCCAGAATGGCGTTATCTGTCAAAATCAATGAAATTGATTCTTTTTCTATGGTCAAGACATCGAAAAAATAATTTTTTCGATGGTCAAGATCAATTAAATGGAGGCCAACCTTCTTTTTTTATGGCCAAGATGTGGGACAACAAACCAATTTCAGGTTAACTGTAGTGTTGATATTTTCATGATTTTATCATATTTGGAAGTGGTTTTATGCTCATTTTCTTAGTAAATACTAAAAAAAACTCTAATAATATAATAAAATGCCAACGTTTTGTGCAGTGGTTAATTGTGCAATAAGAGGAAATAGAGACAATGTCAAGTTTTTTCGAATTCCGGCTACATTGAAAAATGCAGGTGATAGTCAAAATGCCTTATCAAAACAGAGGTAGGAGATGTGGATTAAAGCCCTTAAAAGAGGACCATTTAGTGAATCTCAAAGGATGGACGTGTTTGCTCCAGGCACTTCAGAACAAGTAATAAATTGTAAAAAATACCCATTTGTTTATATTGTTTAAATTTGTTTTGTTTTGAAATGAATCCCATCAAACAACGATTGAATTGAATAAATCTTTATTAGTAATCAAATTACAAACATATAACAAATACAACATTTAAATCTTAATACATACATCACTATTTCTATAACATAACAATTTCAAACTTATAATACTAATAACAATTTTCAGGAAAACCTGCTGCTTTACTAGATAAAGTTCACCCTGATTGAATTCCCAACCAGAACATGGGGTACTACAATCCTCTAGCTGTGCCTGACCGCCAAATTGATAGATTTCAGTGAGCCTCAAAAAAGAGGAAGCAACTTGAACTGGATGAGGTAAGCCTGCATACATCTACTTTTGACTGGTTTTTAACCATAAAAATATTTCTAGAAAATACTACATGCCATTCATAATGAAAATGTCATATCTACATACGAATCTATGTATGTAGTTATGGGGTTCCCATTAAGCATGGCAGTACAAGGGTTTATATTTAGATAAGGCCGAGGGGATAACAACCCAAAATGTGGACATATTGTTACGGGTTCTCCACAACAATTAAAACTCGCAAATGTCAAAAACGATTTATCAATTTATTTCGACAAATTATGTACAAAAACACGCACTTAAACTTACTAATAACTTGCTAATAATTCACTACTTTAATCCGCCTATTAACTTCGCGTTAACCTCTAGCGATCACTACCATTGGTTATCTTTGACTGACTCTATGCTCGACGTCCGGCCCTATATATAGGGTCTGCCTACTATTCGAGAACCATCCATCCTTCTTCGCTTCCCGCTTATTCTAGTTTTTTTCTAGACCGCGGACCGTTCGAGCACAAGCGTGTCATAGATAACGCAACTAAAACCTAGACTAAGAATACAACCATAAGTTAAATCAACCTAATACTACACTAAACCTAAATAAATTCTAACTATAAAATTTAAATAACTTATATTTGTAACAATATCCCCCTCTTCAGGTTTGATCGTCTCGATCAACATTTGCCAGATAAGATTTTAGTCTGTCCAGATAAACAACTTTCATCTTGGATTTCGGGCTCCTCTGGATTCCGTAGACTACATCATTAATTCTCTTAACAACTTTATAAGGTCCTTCCCATGGTGGTGTCAACTTAGGTGATCTTCCTTTCTTTCGTTGAGGATTGTATTGCCAGACTTGATCATTCTCTTTGAACCCTAAAGAGTTTGATTTCAGGTCATATCTTGCTTTTATGCGGTCACTGGCTATTTCTATTCGCTCTCTAACCACCTCATGGATATCGTGCAACTTTTGTCTTAAACGTTCGACATAATCATTAACCTCTAAGTGTTCTTCTTCAGGTGAACAAAACATGATATCACATGGTAAACGCAGTTCTCTACCAAACAAGATACTAGATAAAGTAGCTCCTGTCGTATTGTGTACGGCGGTTCTGTAGGCCATCAAAAACAATAATATATTGGTCTCAATCTGTTTGGTGCTCATCAACAGCTTTGCACAGATGTTCTTCTATTGTTTTATTAAATCTTTCAACCATACCATCTGACTGCGGATGTAAAGCAGTAGTTCGTATTTTATGTATTCCTAAAAGGTCACAGAGATTCTGGAAAAGCTTTGATTCAAAGTTCCTCCCTTGATCTGAATGAGTTCCAAAGGAATGCCAAATCTGCTGAAAACATCATTTACCAGAACTTCTGCAACTGTAGTGGCCTCTTGGTTAGGCAAAGCAAAAACTTCTTTCCATTTACTAAAGTAATCCATGACAACAAGGATGTATTTGTTGCCCTTTTTTTCTGGAAATGGTCCGGCCACGTCAATAGCAATGCGTTCAAATGGCAGGCCTACGTTATATTGTTTCATTTGACCTCTGGACCTTGTTTTGGGACCTTGGCTGGCTGCACAAGTCGAACATCGGCGGCACCAGTTTTCACATCTTGAAAGTAATTGGCCCAATAAAATCGGTTTCGAATTTTGTCCATAGTTTTATTTATGCCTAGGTGCGCGCCTGATTTTCCACCATGGCATTCAAACATTATATGGTCTACCATGCTCCTAGGAACTACTACTTGATTAATAACAGTAAGGCCATCGGCACTTTCCCAAGCACGTTTAAGGATGTTTTCTTCTACTATCAGTGAATCCCATTGTGCCCACAGTGATTTGAATATCACCCCTTGGTTTGCGATATCTTGCCATGATGGTCGTGGCTTGTTCTCTTTTTTCAATCGCAAGATAGATCCTACATCTTTGTCGTCAAGTTGTGTGGTTCTAATCGAAGCCGACATCTATTCTTCATCTGGTTCTAACTTTATCTGACGCACGTAGGTAATTCCTTCTTTGTGGTCAATTCTCCTGCAATGTTTACAATCTTCAGGGCAAGGTCTTCTGGACAATGCATCTGCATTATTATGCACCCTGCCCGCTCGATGCTTAATTTGATAATGGGATTGTAGTAGCTTTTCTATCCATCTCGCGACTTGCCCCTCAGGTTGTTTCATTTTTATGAGCCACTGTAACGCAGCATGATCCGTTCTAATCAGAAACTCTTGCCCTTAGAGATATTTGTGAAAGTGATCTACGGATTTAATGATGGCTAGGAGCTCCTTTCTGGTAACACAATAATTTCTCTCTGGTTTGGATAGCTTCTTGCTGAAAAATTCGATGACCCGTTCTTCTCCATCTTGTACTTGGCAGAGTACTGCTCCTATCCCATCGTTGCTTGCATCAGTATCTAATATGAATTTTCCTTTTGGAATGGGATATGCAAAAATCGGACTAGAACATAATGCTGCTTTTAGTCTTCTAAATGCTTGGTCACATTCATGCCGTATTCCATTGGGGAAATGAGTGCAGCACTAGTGCACAACTGGCTCAGTGTTGGCATTCCATTGACATGCACTTTTTCAGTTTTCGTATTCCATTGAGGAACTTATGAATTCAGTTTTGCACTGAGTGCGGCTTTTTTGACACCGGCTCTGAGGGCTCGTGCCGCACCGAAAACTTTTTCCCGCCATTAATTTTAAACGCTTATTATTGTCGTGGGACGTAAAAATGAGTGAAAATAAAGTTGTTAGCGATTTTTTATTATTTTCTTCGCTGCTAAGTAGTAGCAGCGATGAAGATGAAGAAGAACAGTTCTGTGCAATAAAAACAATGAGAACGGAAACCCCAAAAATAAAAAACTTTATTGAAAATGGGGTTTACCGATTTAACAACAAACAGGTAAGTAGATTTGTATGGATCTGGTTGACTGGGGCCCTGGGACTAATTTTCCGACAGTTGGGGTTTTCTGGCAGCTATGATTATAAGTAAAAATAAATGTATTTTTTTGTTCAAGAAACACTTTCGGCTCGAGATGAGCACTGCAGAATTCCTCATAAATAAATTCACGTTGCCTCAATTTTGTCCAAAAAAAGAACAAAGGGGACGAAACCCCATTAGCGCTGAGGCACATGTCTTGCCATTTTTATGGTATGTTAAAACACCCTTACGCTTAGCTGTTAGGTTAGGTTATGTTCTTGTTGAATGGAAATTTGTTCAAAAATATTTTCTTCAAAAACTTTTTTGAACAATTTTCCTTATGAAAAAAACTTTCAAAGAAAATGTTTTTAAACAAAAAAATGTTTATAAAATGTTTTTAAACAATTTTTTGTTTGAAGGAAATGTTTTTACATAATTTTCTTTTTGTTTGGCCATTGGTAGTCTTCTTGGGGGCTGTCTTATCGGTTGGGCATCGCCAGTGTTGATGGAATGTTGAATAAGGTTTGTGCGTCCCGAACTACTCTTAGTTTCGAAGATATGACTTTGTTCTTCTATAAACTCTCTCGCTTTACTAAATTCTTCTGGAGTGAGATGTTGCCAAGTTGACTCAAATTGCTGAAGTACCTCCATTGGTAACTTGCTTTTATCCTCGGAAGTTGGCTCTTCACATCTTGTTACTTTCTGTACTGGTTCAAATAATGCTACCACCTCCCCCATATTAATTTATAAATATTGGCGACTCTAACCGGGATGTCTTTATCGGTTTTAACTAGTGACTTTGCACCGAGGTAGGTGTTGGGTAATTTCTGTTGGCTTATGAGTCCGACGCAGCTTGATGTTTTACTTTCTAGCCTCCCAAAAATTATGTTTTCACTGTTACCGACTAGTCTTGTTGTGCATACTGCCACCACCTTTATTGGTTCTTTATTGATGTGACTATTTGACAAAATGAACTCTTCGTTTCCAAATCTTAGGGTATTAAGTTTATTATCAAACGCAAATCCATGTTTACTTATCAGGTCCATTCCCAAAATAAATTCGTCTTCTATGTCTGCAACTAATACCGAGTGGCGAATCTTCAACCACCCCAGCTGTAGGTCTATGTCTGTCTGCCCCAACACGTCGGCGGATTCTCCAGTCACAGTCTTAAGTGTTATTTTCTTTCCTGTTGGGCGAATTTTATATCTCATTGCAATTTTGGACTTAAGCAATGATATGGCTGCACCGGTGTCTACTGTGATATTAACTTGTCTTTCATTTATAAGTCCGTCGATGTTTAGGCTGTCAGCAGTATGTTTTAAGCTCTTAATAGAGTAAATTTTGGGGGCTACCTTTCCATTAACTAACACCTGCCCTTTCGCGTTATCTAGTTTTAGTTCCTCCTGATTCCTTTTTCCGTACTCGTTTCCGGTAGATGGAAGGCGAGACTTCATTTAGACACGACAATAGCGTTGGATATGTCCTATACGTCCGCATCGAAAACACTTTCCATTTGGAATCGTCTACTTTCTTTCAAATAGTCAATTTTCTCTGTCAGTGATTGAAGAATTTGACTTAGCGTCTTTAAGGGAACCTTTTGTTTGGTGCTCGTTTCTTCACCCTCCTGAATTGAAACAGCTCTTACTCTTGGCCTGGACATATTGTTTGATGATTCTATTTCAAGGGCTCGAATCAACACTTCACTGCTGTTATGGAAGCGTTCTCGACGAAGTAACTTTGCTAAGTCCGTGTCTCGCAAGCCATTAATAAAGCGGTCTACCGTGAAGGGATCTCTATAATTTTCTGGCATTTCTGGGAAAGCCAAATACATCAGCCTCCTGATATCTGCTTCATACTCTTGTAATGACTCTCCTACTCTTTGTTGGCGAATATTTAATTCTGACCAATGTAAATTTCGTAAATGTTCATCTCCATACCTTCTTTCTAAGGCTGCCACTAAAGCATTGTAATTTTGTTTTTGTTCGGCTGGAATAGACCGTAAAAGTCCCAGAGCAGGTTCTCGTAGAGCTGCTAACAAAGCTTTAGCTTTTTCGTCCCAGCCATTTGCAGCAGCGGCAGCTTCAAACTGATGTTTGTAGGTGGACCAGGAAGACGTACCATCAAAATTTGGAGGCCTAATATTTTGGTTGGAATTCACAACATATCCCTGAGCTTTTATTTTATTGTGTTCTTTCTGAAGCTGTATAAACTGTTTTGACATGTCCTGGAATTTTTCTTCCATGGTTTGAAAAACTTCTTCCCTAACATTCTGTAATTTGTTTTCCACTTTTTCTTCAACATTTTGCATTCTTTGAGTTACTTCTTCCTTAAGATCATCGGTTGCTGTCTTGAACTCTCCTCTTAGCTGTTCAGAGTTGCTCTTTATTTGATCGAAGTTATCTTGCATGCCATCTAATCTTTGCTCAAAATTTTGTCTCATATCGTTCTGATTTTGAGCCATTTGAGCTGATAGAGCCTGAATCATTTTAGTTAGTTCTTCCATCTTTGCCGATCCTTGTCTGGTAAGCATCAACTTCCTGATAAATCACTTAAAACGTTTATTTTAGGGCTATAAAGTGAATGTCGAAGTCGGTTTTTCAATATCTCTTCGGATTCTTAAATAGAACCTAATGGAATGTTCTGGAATTTTCTAGTAAATGCAGTAATTCATCACTCAATCGATGACTAGGCAAATGTAGAAGTCCCCTTTTTTTTATTATCTCTTTTAGTTCTCGAATAGAACGTCGTAGAATGTTATGGAATATTCTAGAAAATATTTCTAATTCTTACTTTTTGAATGTCGAAGTCGGTTTCTGTATATCTCTTATGGTTCTCGAATAAAACGTCGTAGAATGTTATGGAATATTCTAGAAATTCTTTCTGATTCTTACTTTTTAACTAACTAAACTAATATCGAAGTCGCTTTTTGGATATCTCTTCTGGTTCTTGAATAGAACGTCGTAGAATGTTATGGAATATTCTAGAAATGCTTCCTAATTCTTACATTTGAAATAACTAAGCTAATGTTGAAGTCGCCTTTTGGATATCTCTTTTGGTTCTCGAATAGAACGTCGTAAAAAGTGATGGAATATTCTAGAAATTCTTGCTAATTATCAATTTTAGGACTGGAGGTTATTGTCGAAGTCGGTTCTCAAATATCTCTTTTGGTTTTTGAATAAAACAATATCGAACTTCTTCGAATATTCTGGAAAAATCACTTACTGTTCTTCTGTCCAGTTGTCCTAGCCGGAGATACTATGTAAGTGTAGTCTTTGCACTATTCAGTTCTGAATATTCTGGCAAAATCACTTACTGTTCTTCTTTTCAATTGTCCTAGCCGGTGGTACTATGTAAGGATAGTCTTCGCACTATTTATTTCTTTTAATCCCACTTCTGACACCAATTGTTACGGGTTCTCCACAACAATTAAAACTCGCAAATGTCAAAAACGATTTATCAATTTATTTCGACAAATTATGTACAAAAACACGCACTTAAACTTACTAATAACTTGCTAATAATTCACTACTTTAATCCGCCTATTAACTTCGCGTTAACCTCTATAGATCACTACCATTGGTTATCTTTGACTGACTCTATGCTCGACGTCCGGCCCTATATATTGGGTCTGCCTACTATTCGAGAACCATCCATCCTTCTTCGATTCCCGCTTATTTCAGTTTTTTTCTAGACCGCGAACCGTTCGAGCACAAGCGTGTCATAGATAACGCAACTAAAACCTAGACTAAGAACACAACCATAAGGTAAATCAACCTAAAACTACACTAAACCTAAATAAATTCTAACTATAAAATTTAAATATTTTTATTTAATAACTTAAATTTGTAACAATATATTAATATTTTGTAGATGTATTTTAAGTGGGGGTGGGCCTTGGGCCCTGCCCCCCCCCCCCATAGCCTAAGGTTTTAGATATTTTATATATTAAAAAAGAAAATCATGTGTGTTGGTTGAAATCTGGAACTCAAAATTTACTCACTCACGTGATACATGTAAAGGACAGTCAGGGACTTTTTAATTGGCCGCACTTGAAAATAAAAAATATTCCAATTTTAAATTAGGAAACCCAGTTTGAACCAAACCAAAAAAATAGCGAACTTTACGTCTTGATACATACATATTATTAAAAAATCTTTTTTCCAATATCTTTACATTATAACTTTTGACAGAAAAAAATACAATTTAAAAAGTCCCTGACTCTACATGACTACAGTCATTACACTTGGGTTAGGTCAGGGAGCCTCATACAACCTGCTAAGGACTGAAAGCTAGGACTAAATAAAGATTTTGAAGTCAATAAGTGAAAAATTACATGTTTGGTAACATTCTTGCCCATAGTAGGTGTACAACTTTTTTCTCAGGACTTATAACACTTCACAGGACACTATAGAGAACTGTAAAACACATTACAGGACCAAGAATTTATTTCAAAGATTTGTACGAAGGCAAAGTTGGTTCAGCTGGTCACCCCTCAGCTTTAACTAGATGTTTCGCTAAATAAGGGAACATCCTTAAATGACGTAACGCAAAAATTCAGGATTATTGACCCCTACATCCCATTTTCAAGAAAAAACACATTAAAAACATTGGGTGTAACGCAAGGCCAAACCCCCCTCCCCCCGGTAGAGCGTTATGTAATTTAAGGACAGTCCTTAAGTAACTATTTATTTTTTTAATTTTAGCAAGACCAGCAGACTCCTGGGACAAGCCATGATGAAATATAAGATTCTTTTAAGAATGATAATGACAAAACTCTTTATTATACTGGACTTCCAAAAGCTGCTATGCTATTTACACTTTTTGAAAATATTAAAGAATTTTTACCTGTACATCCCAACAGAGTACTTCTCAATTTCTGCAGTTTATTTTAACTTTAATGAAGATGCAGTTAAATTTGCCTTTTAAGTTTTTGTCTTATCAATTTAACATGTCTCCCAGTACATGTTCAAGATTTTTCTATGACTGTGTTGATACAATGTTTGAAAGGCTAAAGGGATTTGTACATGGCCCTCATGTGAAAGTTTAAAAAAGAATATGCCAGAATGTGTTAAGCAGTCATTTAGAGACAAGGTTGCAGTTATAATAGATTGCTTTAAAGTTTTTATAGAAACGCTGTCCAAGCTTGTAGAAGTTTCTTAATGTTGGTCAAATTAAAAGCATCATGAAACTATAAAATTTCTGATTGGCATTACTCCACAAGGTACAATATCAACCTGTGGCTTCCTAGATCATATTCTTCCAAATGACATTGTGCTAGAAGACAGAGGATTTTTAGTGCAAAGGGCTGCTAAAACCGTAGGTGCTGGTTTGGAAATTCCTGCATTTACCAAGGGTAAAAATCAGCTACATGTGGAGCAGGTAATAGATTTATTGAAAAGAAAGTATCACATTTTTGAAGGCCAGTTACCAATGTGTATGCTGTCACATATGGTATGGTATATGATAAGAATGCACTTGACAAAATTATTGTGTATACTGAAAATATGTGCCCATCACTGATTCCATTAAGTTAGTTTTTTGTAATATCTACATGTTATTGTGTTTTTTATATAATTATATTATTATTGACTTTTATCGAAACAATAAAGAGATTTTATATAAAAGCTTTGCTTCAATTTTTTTAAAACGCTACCCAGGTAGCAAGGACACGTTTTTTAATTATTGACGTCTCTAACCTGACGTGTAAATGACTTTTAAATGACGTTCAAAAGACACACCCAAAATGACGTAATTTTTAGACGTTTTAAAGACGTCAGCAATATGACCTATTTGGGACCAAACAGAACATCAGTGACCTATTTATGACTTTTTTAAACTCGTCTGAATATATGAAATATTCCCTGCAGTTAAGAACACTTTTCTATGAAAAAAAGACGTCATTTGATGACCCCTTGCTACCTAGGTATTATGGCTGGTTCAGCCTTAAAATTTTCGTTACTTTAACTTTACCCAACTTGGACTAACTTAAGATAAATTTCTCTATTTTTAGGTTTTTTCAGACTTTTTTACTTATTATTTATATACAGACAATATTTTATGCCATTAAAAAAGCAACAGTTTTGCACAAAAAGTTCTTTTACATTAGTCCAAGTTGCCTTATATTAAGTTAAATTTTTGTAAGGTAAAATGACTAATAAGTAATTATTGAACTGCCTAATTATTAAATGAGACTATAGTTATAATTTATAATATTTTATTACTCTTGAGATATGCAGGTACAGTTTTAATTTTATCTAAAGAAAATTTTTTCATTTTACTATTAATACTATTTTATTTTTAATATTTATACCAAAAATAATACTGCAATTTTTTAATGTCTAACACATACAAAATACGTAATTGGTATCCCCAACAAATCTTTAAAATATAAAAATTCGGTTGTATTTTACAAAAACTAGATACACTTTATCATGTTTTCTTTTTAACAAATACTTTATAAATCATGTAAAAATCAGGATGAAAAGAGATGAAAATATAAAAACCGAAAAGCTGAAAAACACTTATCCTAGAGCAAGCTCTATTGCTTTACGATGAGTGACCTTAATTATAACCCCCGTCCTCTGGTCGAGCTTCAAACTTTTCGCCTCAGGTTAAAAAAAACCACTTTTTTTTGGAATTTTTTAATATATACTATTTGCATTTCGACCTAATTTAAGATGTGTTTACCAATAATGATAAAGATATAATTATTCTATCTCTGGTAGATATATACTGTCTCCATATAAGTGGCTGTCCTGTTTGGTAATGAAAGGTCTTGTCAGGTCCAACAGTTTTTCAAAACTCGATTTCATTTAAGTCTGATATTTACGAGATCTAAATTACCTTTGTCTTTTCTATCAAGCCTTTTTATTAGTATTAATACCTTTGAAAAAAACATTTTTTAAAAATAATTTTTTCCCATCAAAATATAAACAAAAAAGGTAGCTGTTGACGGGTTCATTTGTGGTTTGTTGTAATTTTTGTTACCAAAAAAGTCACTAGATAGTCAACCAAAAATATTCTGTGCTAAAGGTGTGAACCAACGATGTTGAATTAGAAGGATGCGCTGCATCAATTAGATCTGCCTGCAAAAGTGGTTGCACTAGGCGGAGCCTATTCTAGCACCTACATCGCGCTGAGCCCAGGGCCGGACTACAGTAATTTCCTGTTTAATAGGGCATCGCTATTAAGAAATTGGGCATTGAAATGTGTATGAAAGAGATTCCTACATATAAAATAAGCTTTATTAAATGGAGGGATGGACAAGAGTGCCAAAATATCTAGATATAAATTACTAAATATAAAACTTTCTCCGTTCCTGGAA
Source organism: Aspidapion aeneum (assembly GCA_963576565.1). NCBI lineage: Eukaryota > Metazoa > Arthropoda > Insecta > Coleoptera > Brentidae > Aspidapion > Aspidapion aeneum. The sequence goes on from OY755038.1 coordinate 148,504,336, forward strand.
GCTTTGCAATATAACAAGAATAATAAGCTTAATTATGATTAACAAATATTAAAAAGCTACCAAAAAAAGAATCACTTGCAACGGTGAGTCCAAGGTGGGGGACTAGGAGCAAATGCCTCCCGCCAAGAATTTTTTCTATATACGCTAAATAGGTAAAACATGAAAGCGTCTTTTTTAGTATTATTATTATTATTATTAAAATTGTACCACTTAGTCATACTGGAATATATTTACCCTGAACAACGAACCTGCAGAATTTTTTGCCTGCGGTGCCAATGGTGCCATAAGTACCTACTTACCTTGAAATATGATAAAAGTATGAAAAAAATTAAAAATCAGGAATGAACAGTGACAGATCAGAGATAGAAAGAAAAAAAAACAGGAATTAAAAGGGACCGTTTTGGAAATAAAAAGTAAAAATTAAAGATGAAAAGTGACAGATCAAAGATAAAAAGTACAAAGCCCTGAGAAAAATTACGAACACCTAAAAACTTCAAAAAATTTCAAAAAAGTCCAAAAAAATGTGTTAATTGCCTTTTTAACCCTTGACCATTGTTGCCCTCGCAACACTCGTAGTACAAACTTTTCGCCTTGAAATAAAAAGCCCCCAGCTTATCCCTTAGTATATAATATAGCCATAACAAACACAAAAAAAGCACTTCTGATTCCGCCACTGATTCTAGGTAGCACAAATGCAAAATCTGGGGGTAGCTCTACAAGGTAAAGCTGTAGATTACTTGGTTCAAAATTTTAAGATTTAGCTACACTTACCTTAGCCCAAAAGTTGCTATTATCTGAGATACACCGTGTTAAACTTTATTTTTTCATTTCAATTTTTTCAGTAAATTTTGTACTAATCAATAATTTTACAAAAAAATTTAAGGTTTTTTTGAATAGAGCGATTCGATTTTGATAAAAAATTTGGTGTATATTGTACAGTGTGTTCTCTGGATTACTACCATTACATTAAAATCGGTGTAACTTTTTGTGCCTTGGTATTATGTAAAAAAGTTATACTATTTTTATGCGGCTCAGGGCAACAGTTTTTGAGATTTTTGCATTTTAAGTTTTTATTGCTTGGGTCAAAAGTTATTAAAGAAAATAATAGGTGAAATAACAAAATTTGCAAAAATGCAATAAAAACTTTAAATGCAAATATCTTGAGAACCGTTGCTCGGGGCGACGAATTTATTTACCTTTTTTACATACAAATAATGGAGAAAATAATATTTTAATAAAAAACTAGTATACGCCGAGGCACAAAGAAGTTACACTTATTTTAAATGTAAGGCTAGGAACCCAGAGAACACCTTGTACAAGTTACACCAACATTTCTACCGAAATCGAATCGCTTGTTACAAAAAAATTACTACTTAATTTTCAATGTTAATTGTAAAAAAGTTATTAAGGAAGGAAGACGTGAATTAAACAATACAAAGCATATTTTTTATATAAAAATGAAGGCAAAAATCATATTATAAATAAAAACTGGTATACACCTAGACACAAAAAAATTACACCGATTTTAATGTGACCCAGAGAACACCCTGTATTATGTACCATAATTTGTTTGCCGAAAACGAATTGCTCATCCCAAAAAAATTCCAATTTTTTTGCAAATATATTGATTTGTAAAAAAGATATTAAAGAAAAATTAAATGAAAAATAAAGTTTAACGCCGTGTATCTTGATTAATATCAACCCACTTGTACGAAGGCAAGTGAACCCAATTCGTAATATTTTGATCCAAGGAATCTACAGTTTTATTATATACCATTAGTTCCGGGACACCTTGTATATATGATATTCTTATTTTTTATAATTTATACCTACCTGCAATACTAATTGTAACATTATAAAAATATATGAAATTATATAGTACGGGCCAGTATTATGTTTACAATTTCATATGAAATGGTATCCCACTAATTATTTATTTATCGACGCCTTGTCAACTACTACAGCCAAGCACTGCATATCAAGCCATTCTTAAACTTCACAATTTTCGTCAAAAATATCCAAAATAGTTTCAACTAAATTACTAAAACCCAACAAAAACCGCACACGAAACTCGAACAGCTGACTTGACGTAAATCTAGCACATACAAGTGAAAAGTGAAACCATTTTGAAAACAGGCATGATGCCTCCCTTCTATTCAATCTCGTTGGTGTGAACAGAAAACGCCTACAGCTTTTGAAGATTCAATTTCAAGGTCGACACTCGCTATTCAAAAAACCCCTTGCATTAAAAACTCTGCATGGGCATGCATTGGTGGAAACAGGGTATAACTAATGCCGTATTCCATTGGGGAAATAAGTGCAGCACTGGTGGTGCACTGACACTAAAACGGTGCTGTCAAAAATTTGCACCAAGTGCAGTTTCAATGGAACACGCGGAAAATGAAAAATCGCACTCGTGTGGTATAAGGTCACTATATCACGAAGTTCCTAACATCGTGATATAGTGACCTTAGTGTGATATGCCATTATAAGCTGTAGAACTTCTTTTTTATTCTTGCTTTAAGCAACGTTAATATAACATTATGAATAGGGCAAATTGGTTATGCAAAAATCTCATTTTTGAAAAAAATGTCTCACAACCTGTAATTTTATCAGGCCAACGACGATAACCATTTTTATTTGTTTCAAAGTTACACGCCGATAAATATTATCCTAAGATAAATAAAATTCGTCAAATAAATAAATAATGATTTTATTTAAAAAAAGTTAATAAGAATATTTTAAACTTTCTTTTTGAATGCAGACATGTGCTCGTATACCAACAGATAGAGTAGTTATCTATATTTCGCGCTTGTTTTTCAAAAAACCCTAACCAGAAGTGTACTTTATGCTCCCAAAATTTGAACATAAGTATTCGAAACACCTTGTATACATATATAATATTTCACAAGTTTCTTTCAACTAAACCCAACTTTCCTGCCTTGCGGAATTTGGTCAGAAACATGTTGTTCAAAATTCATTTGTTCGAAAGTAATATTATTACTTCAATAACATTTTTTTGAAAAGGAAAATTATTTAAAAACATTTCCTTCAAACAAAAAATTGTTTGAAAACATTTCATTAAAATTTTATTGTTCAAAAACATTTTCTTTTAAAGTCATTCTTTTTCATAAGGAAAATTGTTCAAAAAAGTTTTTGAAGAAAATATTTTTGAACAAATTTCCATTCAACAAGAACATAACCTGACCTAACAGCTAAGCGTAAGGGTGTTTTAACATACCATAAACATGGCAAGATATGTGCCTCAGCGCTAATGGGGTTTCGTCCCCCTTGTTCTTTTTTGAGGAATTCTGCAGTGCTCATCTCGAACCGAAAGTGTTTCTTGAACTAAAAATACATTTATTTTTACTTATAATCATAGCTGCCAGAAAACCCCAACTGTCGGAAAATTAGTCCCAGGGCCCCAGTCAACCAGATCCATACAAATCTACTTACCTGTTTGTTGTTAAATCGGTAAACCCCATTTTCAATAAAGTTTTTTATTTTTGGGGTTTCCGTTCTCATTGTTTTTATTGCACAGAACTGTTCTTCTTCATCTTCATCGCTGCTACTACTTAGCAGCGAAGAAAATAATAAAAAATCGCTAACAACTTTATTTTCACTCATTTTTACGTCCCACGACAATAATAAGCGTTTAAAATTAATGACGGGAAAAAGTTTTCGGTGCGGCACGAGCCCTCAGAGCCGGTGTCAAAAAAGCCGCACTCAGTGCAAAACTGAATTCATAAGTTGGAATGGAATACGAAAATTGAAAAAGTGCATGTCAATGGAATGCAAACACCTAGCCAGTTGTGCACTAGTGCTGCACTCATTTCCCCAATGGAATACGGCATTATAGAACACTAAAGTAGAGATGTGCTTAGCAGTTCATTTTAATGAACTAGTTCATGTGAACTAGTTCACCAAAATGAACTAGTTCACTGAACTAGTTCGTTTGAACTATTAACGGAATGGCTATATATGGATTAAGCGCGTTATATATTTATATTTTATATTCATTCTGTTAAAAAAAAATAAACCTGTTTATCGTATTTCTGACTTAATTGTTTAATTTTTAGTTAAAATATTTGCAGAATCAAAAACAGTTTAAAATAAAAAATTTTTATAATGCTTACTAAAATATTTTACAGTAGGTATAAATACATAATAAATAATTGGACATTCGTCAAAATTTTATTAGCAGTTCCTTAATTTTCCGTAATCAATTCAATGCAACGAAACAGGTGATTCGACACTCTAACCGACTGAACGAACGCCGATTTTTACTTATTAGTTCAACTCAATAGTTCATTTCTAACAGTTCGTTCGTTCATCGTAGAAAGCACCGCGGTATCGTTCACTCGTTCGGTGTTCTGTGCTCGTTCAGCATTTCATGAACAGGAAAACAGATGCTGCGTTCCTAGTGTACAAAAATAATTGGGTTAAGAGTATTGTGTGTTGCTTCTTTATAGTTTACTTTGAACTAGTTCATTTTAGAAAAGTGAACTAGTTCGTTTTCCATGTTGAATGAACTAGTTCATTTTTCTAGTTCGTTCGCGAACTACCCATCTCTACACTAAAGTGACGTTTTACACTTTTCAATGGTGCAAGATTTTTAGTGGCCACTAACACCAAAGTGTAACTGACCCTAAACGCTTGGTACAAGTGGCTAATAACCACGGATCAAGGAGAAGAGTGTCAAGGATCAAGTTGATCCGTGACTTAACCTCAATAAGCTAAAAGCCGGTGAATTTTCTTAATTTTTCGCATTATTTTTCTTAATTTATGGCTTAGTTTTGTATTAAGAGGGTGAGAAAAAACATGTTTTGCAAAGGTATCATTTACAATTTTAAAGCTGTTGCTTTATATAAAGACTTTTTCAGGAATGTAATGGGTACCACGTCCAAACTACCACCCCTTTCACTGAGGGACATACAACACACTTCTGTTTCTGAACTGAAAAAGAAATATGGGGAAACAGAGAGTATTAGTAAGAAAATTCAGGATATTCTGAAAGTCATGTCTAAGCCAAATTCTGCTACCCTGGTTGAAGCAGAATTTGTTCATAATAAACTCTGGACATGTAGTTTAGGAATTCCAGTAGAAGATGTCATCCAGAAATTTGAGGGACATGGAATCACGAAAAAGACTGCAGAACATAACTGTAAATTGGCTGCATTGCTTTGGCTTGAAAAACAGTATTCACAGTCTGAATCAAATGTTTGCCATTCTAAGGTACACTTTCCAACATTAATACCCAATTTTCACCATTCTTTGGCAGATATGGTAAAAGCCTCTGTAAAAGCACCTGAAACTCATTGTGGTTTAAATTATGATAAACTATTAGATTTTAGCTCAAAATCAAGTCACACAATTCAAACAAAAGAGGTTACAAATAATACAAAATTTTCTTTGGATGATTTTAAGCTCAACAGTGTACAACAGAGGTTATATAAATTTAAGCCAAATTACAATGATGCACTAAGTCCAATTTGTAGGCCTAGGCTTAAATTTAATTGGTCTCCCATTTATGAATATTTGCTAGGAACAAAATTTGATAGTACAGTATTACCATTGAAAATTGATAATAAGGTCCCACTAGTTAAAAATCATGATCTTCCTTGTGTCAAACAAGGAGAACATCATCTTCCTACCTTACACAATACAATAATCAGTGATAAATTGGTTAACAATCAAGTAAATAAAATCCAAAATCGTTATATATCTAATTGTTGTACTAATTTGCCAAGTGATTCTGGTTGCAAAAGTTTGGAGAATAGTTTATCACATAAAATAAAGTCACCTGTGAAAGAACTAAAAGAAAACAAATCTACAGAAAAAACAGAAGAAAAACAATTTGAAAAATTTGATATAGCCAAATTTCCACAGCCTAAAGGAACATTGCACAATTTTTATCAGATTGTGAGTAGCCAGCTAAAAATGAACTATGATGTAGTACCACATTATAAAACTATTGGGGTGTCAAAAGTTAACAGCTTGTGGGAATGTGCATATAAAATGAAGTGGCCAAATGAGTTTAAAGTTACTGCAAAAGCACATACTAAAAAAGAGGCCTCGAAACTAGCATCATTAGAGGCATTGAAATTTCTCCATAAACATAATAAAATCACCAAAGATGGACTTCCTGTTATTTTTGAAGAAAGGGAAATTAAAAGTGTTAAACTTGATTTAAAGCTAACAGATGCTAATATATCTGACATGCAATCTATAATAAATCTTTATAATCAAAAAATTTCTCCATACATTTCTAACCTAAGTCAGGCAAACACAGAAAATGGAAATGTGAAAATTACTCAGGAAGATTCCATAGATTTTTCTGTGATCCATGCTCAAAAATATCTTGGTTTTGATACATATCTAGCCAAGGAAAAAATTGATCTTCCCATAGTGGAATTGAAGTAAGTACTTATATTATTAAATTTGCTTTAATTACTTTATCACAATTTGCATATACCTACTGCACTCAATGCTTTCAACAAGGTGGTAGTGAATTTAAACATTGGGTGGTTTTATATCAAATCAACCAGAGGTTAGGCAGACCATTTAATCATTTTTGATAATTTTTGGAAAGGATGAGAAATTCCAAATTTAAAGTTTTTCTAATTTGTAGTTTTTTTTTAAATTAAATTTTGAAAGTCAAATAAACTGTTAATTTGACCCAAACATGTTCTAACAAACATTAGGAAAACTGAAGAACTACTTAAACCAGGATAGTAATATAGGGCTTATTTGAAATTTCTACTACTAAATATTTTTCCCTACTGTTGTAGCAAGATCCTCACCAAATAGTAAGAAAAGGATCATTTAGAGAAAAAATAATACTGTTAAGTTTCATCACAATCATTGAAGTAATTCACTTATTTTTTCTCTAAAATGTCTGTTTTGTGCATTTTTCAAGAAAATGAGTATTAGATTTGGGACAATCTGTGCACCAAACAGTGCAAATGCCCACAACAGCACACAAGTGCATACCCAGGGAACAGTTTATTGATGGAGTTTCCAGGAGTCAGATTTTGGTGCTAGTCTGCATCTGTTATACATCCCTTAAGTATGGTGTTTTTTGAGCCAAAGTATTAAGCCGAAATCATTTATTGTTGTATTCTGCAGAGTTTTTTTATGTGCTGGGCGGAAAAAAAATATGCCACTTTAGTTAAACTCAGTATGTGGTAGGTATGTGAGCATAATAATAGATCCATATGTGGTTGCAGTGCATGGAGGTCCAGTAGGACCTGCCACCACTTTCGTATACTACATACAATACATGTTGTTGATTAACAGTAATTTGTCCTTTGTAAAATCATTGTGTTGCCCATTTTGTCTGCCATTTCTAGTACCAGTTTCCTACTATTTTTTTTGATGGGGATGGAAAATCTTCTACAGAGGCCGGCCAGCTGGTCTTCTGGAATGTGCCCCATTCATACCCTTTTTTTTCTCTTCTTGGATAATGCCTACAGACTACACCCCCACCTGCCTTTGTGTTCAAGTCACCATTATTTTTTCAGTTTCTTTGTCTTTTATAATCTTGCTTATGATTTGCTCTGGCATAGCATTTTCTTTGTCTATTTTCAGGGTGTCTTACATTTTATTTCTGTTGATTGTAAACTTTGGGCATCAGATCAGTGTATGGTATGCATCATTAATACCCATGCAGTTGATTTGCCCATTCTTTTTGGGTATGTTTTAAAGCATCCATGGTTTGTTAAAATCTGTGTCAACTGAAAGTTTATATTTCTATGTTCACATTTCAGCCATTGCTTGATAGTTGGGATGAACTTTTTTGTCCAAATTGCCTTGCCTCTGTCTATTTCCCATCTTTCTTGCCATTTTTCTAGTGTAATGTTTTTGCCTCTTCTTGGTTCTTTACTCTGGCGTACTTCTTTGTGTTTCTAGAAATATTCTCTCTTGTAATTGTAATCTTATAATTTTTACACAATTGTATATTTTAGCTGGCTTGGACAGCTACCTACCAAAGCTAGGATGCTAACTAATACAACAAAAGAAGCGGAATTAAATGTACTATAAAAATATTTCTAACGTTTTTGCTAGGATGCATCGTTTCACTGGAAATTCACTTTTTCTATAATCTTGTGAACAGTTTTAGGAACTACCCTCTTTAAGGCAGTCTTTAGGGGTCCATCGAACGAAAAAAAAATTCTATGTAAAAAATAAGAAACAAATATCAATAATATTGTAGTTAACATAAAAAGAGCAGTTGTATTATTTTAATTTCTTTGCTAGCAGAAATATTAATAATCTTGGTATATCTCAAAAATTACTTCATTTATTAAAAAATGAGTAATGACAAAATTTATTTGCTTTTAAAAAAGAAGTAAAACAAGCTTTTAAAAATTAAAATCGGACCACTCTGTAGGGAGATATGCTTAAACAAAAAATCTATCAATTTGGCGGTCATTTTAAAAGATGGTGGTCAAACGACCATGGGTTCGACTATGTGACCAAACTTTAAAAACCAGTTAAATTGAGCGCACATATTAGGTCACACGTGACAGGAGCCAGCGCCTAGACTTTACTGGGGTATTTTGAGTTCGGCCAGCCTTTACAGTATAATTTGACGTGAATCATAATAAGAGCACACCATGGTTCTCTCTCCTCTAGCTTTGGTTTCCTTGGCTCCATCCACTACTCTTCTTTTTTTTTAAATGATAGTATTTTCTACTATTTTCCATGTATTTTTATTGTTAATTTTTTTTTCAATATAAACCCATCATTTCTCAATCTTGAAATTTGGGGAGAATCTTGCTAAAATATTCTGTGTAGGTGCATGTCCTTTGTGTCTCCATTTTAAAAAAAATTAAAATCCTTTAAAAAGATAAAAGAAAATTCCCATCCTTGTTAAATAACAAGTGATCCTAGCTAGCTTAATAGCAACACATATTTTTGAATAAAAATGACCAATTAAAATATCGCGAAAAAGATTGGCGCCAACGCGACTGTGTTTGCCCGTAGTTAGAAAAACGATAACTGCAGTGGACTGTATATATTTTATTAAATGAAAGCGCGAACAAACATAAATATATTGATACGAAATCACGAAATAATTAAGGTCCATAGGTTAATTGCTGGTACCACACAATGGAAATCAGAAACAAAGCACTCACCAGTTTGCAGCCAATTTCTCCACGTTCCAGGGGCTCCTGTCTTGATCTAATGATGGCACCACGTAGCTGAAGGGCTGAAGTTTCCAGTTCTATGCTTCAGTACACCAAAATCGAGCACTTTCAAGTGTAGAAAGTTGTAATAGTTGGAGAAAGAAATTAACACGCCATTTTCTCGAGGCGGTAGAAAAGGATCTCACCAATTCTTGGTGCGCATGTCCAATGCGCGGAAAATGTACTCTGTCCGTCATCCAATTGTGTGGTTTTAAAATTTTAAAAACAACCGCGAAATTTAGCGGGAGCTAACATAACTGCCCTCCAAAACACACAATTTCGATCGACCGATAAATATAAATGAATGGAAAACAGATAAGTATCGTAAGTTCATTTAGAGATAACGAAAACCCGAAAAAGGCAAAACAAACAAACAAAAAATTCAAAAAAAAAATAAATAAAGATAGACCTATTGTAATACCCGGTAATAGGTAGAAAAAATTTAAATTACTTTTAATTCGGTAAGAGGCACAGTTTTACAACTGGCCGCTTGTAAACACCGGTAGCCGTTCGTACCGTCGCTACACGCACTTGACCGTCTCCGCCGGGATGCAATTCGAGAACCCGACCGACTGGCCATTTCAAAGGTGATTGGCTGTGATCACTCGTTATGATAACCAAATCATTTAATTTGATATTTGGGGACGAATCAGCCCACTTGTGTCGCTGTTGTAGCGTATGCAAATACTCTACAGAATACCGTTTCCAAAAATCATTATGTAGTTTTTGGATTAGTTGCCATCTCGAGAGCCGATTTAGGGGAACCTCGGACAAATCTGACTCCGGAATTTCCGAATTAAGGGGTTCAAGGGTCAAAAAATGCCCAGGGGTAAGAGGTTGAAGATCGTGTGGGTCTGAAGAAGCAGGAGATAAAGGGCGACTATTAAGTACGGCTTCTATGCGACATGTAAGGGTGGACATTTTTATGATGGACAACTTCTGGTCGCCGACTACTCGAACACAGTGAGTTTTAAAACTTTTGACGGCAGCTTCTGCCAGGCCATTGAAATGTGGACTGAGAGGAGGTCCCAGATGCCAACGAATAGAAAGTCTGGTGGACGCACTTCTTGCGTAATCAAGTAATTGGTCACGCTTCCACGTCTGGAAATGAATCGATGGAATGCACCTACAAACCCTTCGGTGGACATTTCCATGGTTAATTCCAAATGCACGCAATGTGTGGCCGTACAGACAAACACACAGACATACGATTTGAAAGCTTTACAACCACGGTAACGATGAGGAATCACAAAGAAAGGTCCACAAAAGTCGATAGCTACACTCGAAAAAGGTTTAAGTTGATTGATTCGATGAGCGGGAAGAGAACTCATTATGGGCGGTCTATAGGGTTTAGGGTTGATTCTAAAACATTGCAAGCACTTGGATATGGTTCTTTGAATTGCCAGTCTGGCCGATAATATCCAAAATTGCTGTAAAAGCAGATTATGTAATGTTTTAAACCCAGGATGAAGGTATTGTCTATGAGTGGACTCGATAAGAAGAGTAGTTAAACGATGGTTACTCGAACAGAAAAGGTCAGATTTTTGTAATCTGCCACCGACTCTAATGATATTATTTTCATCAAGAAAAGGTGAAAGTTTTCGAAAAGGTTTCGGTATTGGTTTATCCTTAGATAACGCGGAAAAAAGCTCAGAAAAACAAGAACCTTGAACGCGTTTGATAAGAAGGTATAACGCACTTTGCATCTCACCGGTGGTAGGAAAAACAATATTTTCAAAAATAATTTTTTGGTTCGGTAGATTAGTGGGTTTTTGATAGGAATGGTTTTGAAAAAGGTTAACTATTCGAAGGACATAACAAATGATACGTTGAATTTTTGATACAGATGAATATTTGATAAGAAGCTGATCTAAGAAGTTAACGTCAATTATCGCATTGCAACAGACCTTTGGCTTTTCCTCCAGATTAATATCTCCGAAATCAATCGGCATTTTTTTCGGGAATTCGTTTTCGGGAATGTGAAATGAGCTGTGAGGGGGTGGCCCCTCGTGACGCAATATCGGCTGCATTTAAAGCAGAAGGAATGTAGCGCCATGAGTTTGAGGGAATGATTTCTTGGATTCTACTGACTCGTTGTCCAACAAAGGTTTGCCAGCGATTAGGAGGGGATGAAAGCCAGTGCAATACGACTTGCGAATCGCAGAAAGTAACGATATTTGTAAAAGTTATTTTTCCTTCATAGCTAGATAAGACAAAATCAATTAATTCGCTTAAAAGAAATGCGCCTCGGAGTTCTAGCCTAGCCAAAGTTTGTGACTTTATAGGCGCGACCCTAGATTTTGCAGAAAAATATATGACGCCTGCGTAGCCTCGAATTGAAGCGTCACAGAATCCGATGATTTGACAGGTATTGGTTTTAGACAGTTTGATTTGTCGGTGTAATTGAAAATTGGAAAGAAGCGGGAATTCAGAACGAATTTTGTTCCAAGAGTCGATGATAGAAGAATCTGGTTCTTCGTCCCAGCCTATTTTCGATATCCACAACTGTTGCAAAATAAATTTTGCTTGTAGCAACAAGGGACAAAGAAAACCTAAGGGATCGAAGATTGTTCCTATGATAGATAAAATAGAACGTTTAGTTGGGGGTTTGTCCTTCATTCGGCATTGATAAGAAAAAATGTCGTTTTTTGGATGCCATTGAAGGCCTAAAACTTTGATAAAGTGTGGTTCATCCTTGTCAAAAGAGAGAGGCATTTGACGATCGGATTCTGGCAATGTTGCCAATAAAGGACAATTGCTTGCCCATTTTTTAAGTTCAGATCCTCCCGACTTCAACAAATCATTGAGTTCCATCTGTAGGGAAAGAGCTTCAGAAAGCGAAGGGCTAGTTCCCAAGATATCGTCGATGTAAATTGACGTTTTTAGAACACTACTAGCCATAGGAAAACGTTCCTTTTCTCTCTCTGCCAGCTCATTTAATGTACGCATGGCTAGAAAAGGTGAGCATGTCATGCCAAAAGTGACAGTAGAAAGTTCCCACACTGAAAGTGGGTCCTGTGGAGCAAACCTCCACAATATCCTTTGATAATGACGGTGATAAGGACTTGACGGAACATCTGTTTGATATCAGCAATGTAGGCAATAGGATTAAGACGAAACGTAAGGAGTAAAGAAGCAATATCCTTTTGAAGTTTCGGTCCAGATAACAACGTGTCATTGAGACTAATATTCTTTGGGGTGACGGCCGAACAATCCCAGATGTTAGCCCGCGGATAGAAAACGCTAAATGCAGTGGACTGTAAATATTTTAATTAATGATATCGCGAGCAAACATAAATATTGATATGAATTACGAAATAATCAGACGTCCATAGGTAAAATTGTTGGAACCACACAACGGTAATCAGATAAGTGCACTCACCTCCTTTGCAGCCAAATTCTCCTCGTTTCCAAGGGGCCCCTGAAGGATCTAATGATGTCACCACGTAGCTGAAGGGTTGAAGTTTCTAGTTCTATGCTTCAGTACACAAAATTCGAGCACTTTCAGGTGTAGATATTTGAAATAGTTGGAGAACGAAATTAACACGCCTTTTTCTCTAGGCGATTGACAAGGATCTCACCTGTTGTTGGTGCGCATGTCCAAATACGCGGAATGCGCTTTGTCCTTCATACAGTTGTGTGTTTTTAAAAATATATATAAACAACCGCGAAATTTAGCGGGAGCTAACATAACTGCCCTCCAAAACACACAAATTTAGAATCTCAACCGGACAGATATAGATATAAGAAAAAGAATCGACCGATAAATATAAATGAATGAAAACAGATAAGTATCGTAAGTTTATTTAGATATAACGAAATCCCGAAAAAAGGCAAAACAAACAAACAAAAAATTAAAAAAAAATTAAAAATAAAAAAACCTATTGTAATACCCGGTAAAAGGTAGAAAAATTAAAATTACTTTTAATTTGGCAAGAGGCACAGTTTTACAACTGGCCGCTTATAAACACCGGTAACCGTTTTTACCGTCGCAACACGCACCTGACCGTCCCCGCCGGGATGCAGTTCGATGACCCGACCGACCGGCCATTTCAAAGGCGATTGAATGTGATCACTTGTTATGATAACCAAATCATTTAATTTGATATTTGGGGACAAATCAGTCCACTTGTGTCGCTGTTGTAGCGTATGCAAATACTCTATAGAATACCGTTTCCAAAAATCATTATGTAGTTTTTGGATTAGTTGCCATCTCGAGAGCCGATTTAGGGGAACCTCGGACAAATCTGTCTCCGGAATTTCTGAATTAAGGGGTTCAAGTGTCAAAAAATGCCCAGGGGTAAGAGGTTGAAGATCGTGTGGGTCTGAAGAGGCAGGAGATAAAGGGCGACTATTAAGTACGGCTTCTATGCGACAGGTAAGGGTGGACATCTCCATGATAGACAACTTCTGGTCGCCGACAACTCGTACAAAGTGAGTTTTAAAACTTTTGACGCCAGCTTCTGCCAGGCCATTGAAATGTGGACTGAGAGGAGGTCCCAGATGCCAACGAATAGAAAGTCTGGTGCCAGCACTTCTTGCGTAATCCAGTAATTGGTTACGAAACCCTATAAAATTACTGCCTTGATCTGACCAGCATTGCGTCACGCTTCCGCGTCTGGAAATGAATCGATGGAATGCACCTACGAACCCTTCGGTGGACAGTTCCATGGTTAATTCCAAATGCACGCAATGTGTGGCCGTACAGACAAACACACAGACATACGATTTGAAAGCTTTACAACCACGGTAACGATGAGGAATCACAAAGAAAGGTCCACAAAAGTCGATAGCTACACTCGAAAAAGGTTTTAGTTGATTGATTCGATGAGCGGGAAGTGAACTCATTATGGGCGGTCTATAGGGTTTAGGGTTGATTCTAAAACATTGCAAGCACTTGGATATGGTTCTTTGAATTGCCCGTCTGGCAGATAATATCCAAAATTGCTGTAAAAGCAGATTATGTAATGTTTTAAACCCAGGATGAAGATATTGTCGATGAGCGGACTCGATAAGAAGAGTAGTTAAACGATGGTCACTCGAAAGTAAGACGGGGTGTTTTGCAGAATAAGACAAAAGGTCAGATTTTTGTAATCTGCCACCGACTCTAATGATATTATTCTCATCAAGAAAAGGTGAAAGTTTTCGCAAAGGTTTCGGTATTGGTTTATCCTTAGATAACGCGGAAAAAAGCTCAGAAAAACAAGACCCTTGCACGCGTTTGATAAGAAGGTGTAACGCACTTTGCATCTCACCGGTGGTAGGAAAAACAATATTCTCAAAAATAACTTTTTGGTCCGGCGGCTTAGTGGGTTTTTGATAAGAATGCTTTTGAAAAAGGTTAACTATTCGAAGGACATAACAAATGATACGTTGAATTTTTGATATAGAGGAATATTTGATAAGAAGCTGATCTAAGAAGTTGACATCAATTATCGCATTGCAACAGACTTTTGGCTTTTCCTCCAGATTAATATCTCCGAAATCAATCGGCATTTTTGGTTTATGAAAATCGGGCCATTCGTTTTCGGGAGACCACAAAAACGACGGTGCGTTCCACCACATGTCATGTGACATGAGCTGTGAAGGGGTGGCCCCTCGTGACGCAATATCGGCTGCATTCAAAGCAGAAGGAATGTAGCGCCACGAGTTTGAGGGAATGATTTCTTGGATTCTACTGACTCGATTTCCAACAAAGGTTTGCCAGCGATTAGGAGGGGATGAAAGCCAGTGCAATACGACTTGCGAATCGCAGAAAGTAACGATATTTGTAAAAGTTATTTTTCCTTCATAGCTAGATAAAACGAAGTCAATTAATTCGCTTAAAAGAAATGCGCCTAGGAGTTCTAGCCTAGCCAAAGTTTGTGACTTTATAGGCGCGACCCTAGATTTTGCAGATATGAGAGAAACAGATATATTGTTTTCCTCTTCTACACGAAAATATACGACGCCTGCGTAGCCTCGAATTGAAGCGTCACAGAAGCCGATGATTTGACAGGTATTGGTTTTTGACAGTTTGATTTGTCGGGGTAATTGAAAATTGGAAAGAAGCGGGAATTCAGAACGAAGTTTGTTCCAAGAGTCGATGATAGAAGAATCTGGTTCTTCGTCCCAGCCTATTTTCGATATCCACAACTGTTGCAAAATAAATTTTGCTTGTAGCAACAAGGGACAAAGAAAACCTAAGGGATCGAAGATTGTTCCTCTGATAGATAAAATAGAACGTTTGGTTGGGGGTTTGTCCTTCATTCGGCATTGATAAGAAAAAATGTCGTTTTTTGGATGCCATTGAAGTCCTAAAACTTTGATAAAGTGGGGTTCCTCCTTGTCGAAAGAGAGAGGCATTTGACGATCGGACTCTGGCAATGTTGCCAATAACTCAGGACAATTGCTTGCCCATTTTTTAAGTTCAAATCCTCCCGACTTCAACAAATCATTGAGTTCTGTTTGAAGGGAGAGAGCTTCAGAAAGCGAAGGGCTAGTTCCCAAGATATCGTCGATATAGATTGACGTTTTTAGAACAGTACTAGCCATAGGAAAACGTTCCTTTTCTCTCTCTGCCAGCTCATTTAAGGTACGCATGGCTAGAAAAGGTGAGCATGTCATGCCAAAAGTGACAGTAGAAAGTTCCCACACTGAAAGTGGGTCCTGTGGAGAAAACCTCCACAATATCCTTTGATAAGGACGGTGATAAGGATTGATAAGGACTTGACGGAACATCTGTTTGATGTTAGCAATGTAGGCAATAGGATTAAGACGAAATGTAAGGAGTAAAGAAGCAATATCTTTTTGAAGTTTCGGTCCAGATAACAATGTGTCATTGAGACTAATATTTTTTGGGGTGACTGCTGAACAATCCCAGACTACCCTTAATTTTGTACTCAAGCTTTCCGGCTTTAATACGCAATGATGTGCTAAAAAACACGATACGTCGACCTTTGGTTGACTAGATAAAACTAAACTCATATGATTAGAATCGATATAGTCTTGCATGAAACTTGAATAGGCAGTGTACAGATCAGGATTTTTGATTAATCTATTTTCTAGAAGTAAAAATCTACGATAAGCTTGCGGATAAGTATTTCCTAGGTCAGGGTTTATTTTGTCTTTAAACGGAAGATCTACCATGAATCTACCGCTCGGTTGCCGTACTACACTAGCAGTAAAAATTGATTCTGCCTGTTTTTCTTCCTTTGATAAGATTTGTTTTTTAGGCAAATGTTCGATTTCCCAAAACCTAGGGAGAATGACCTCTAAAGGAGGTGAATGACTCGTTAAAAAACAACTGGTTCGTTCCGTAAGACTACCTACTTCGTCAACCTTTCCCATGACGACCCAGCCAAAGATAGTTTCAAGGGCTGAAGGCTGCCCTACCTGTCCAAGAACCCTGCCCTCCTTGAATATCTGTGCGAATAGCTCGCAACCAATAACCAGGTCCACAGGTCTAGATTTGAAATAAGATGGGTCGGCAAGTTTAAGGTTTCCCAAGTGTTTCCACTGATTATCGTTCAAAGAGAATGTAGGCATATTGGAACATAGTTGTGGAACAACAATTGCTTCGAAATTAAGTAAAGGAGTGACTTGTCCTTGTGGCTTAATGTGACATTGAACGAGCCCTTTGGAAGTAAAAGAAGACATCTGATTTAATCCGAATATTTCAGTGGTGTAACTTCGCCTAGGAAGATTAAGACGCTGAATACACTTTTCACTGATGAATCCTGTCTGTGATCCAGAATCAAGCAGTGCCCTTACAGGTTGAAAATTTCCGCAACCGTCCATAACATCTATTATGGCGGTGCATAAAAGAAAGGTACCTGAAGGTCCTGAGGCATTTAATGACACATGAAGATTATTGACAGGTGGTGTGTGAATGACAGGACTAGTATCTTGGCTTCCAGACTCTTGATTAGTTTCTAAGATATGAGTTAAAGTGTGGTGCCTTTTACTATTGCAAGTCCTGCATGAATATTTTGATTTGCACGTATCTACATCATGCAAGGGATGAAAACACGCTAGACATAATTTTTTATGTTTGACGAAAGATAGGCGATCGATAGGTGAGAGATCAAGAAATGATTGACATTTCGAAAGCACGTGACCTTGATTACACCGGAAACATTTTATTCCCGTACTCGAATTAGTTGAGGTGCCAGCCAGTCCTATAAAAGGCGAATTGGATGATTTATAGGTAGGCTTTTGCCCAAACTGATTTCGCATAGAATTTGAATTTTGACAGGTAGGCTTTTGCCCAGACTGACTTTGCATTGAATTTGATTTTTGATATATAGGCACCTTTTTGGGTGCTGTTGATTGAGGAAGTGATTCCAAAACTTTACATCTTTTTTCTAGAAATTGAAAAAGTGACTGAAAAGTGGGAATTTCGTTATTAGTATTGGCGTGACTCATTTCGAAATTTGAACGCGTTGGAATATCCAATTTTTCTAATAAAATGAAAAAAATAATAAAGTCCCAACTGTCAACGTCAAAGCTAAGTGATTTTAAAATTTCTAGGGATTCAGAAAAGGTGTCAATTAAATTACGTAATTCTTTAGCTGACTCGTTTTTTAAGGTGGAGTTCATAATTGAGCTTAAAGCATCATTTGCGAGGTCTCGCTTGTTTTGATATCTATTGACTAATTTGTCATAAGCAATTTTATAATTTTGATCAGATAAGCTAATCCCTGATATCAATTTTAAAGGCTCATCCTCGAGATATGAAAATAAATATTGAAGTTTTCGAACGTTACTTAGACTTTGATTTTGATCTATAATGTTATTAAAAAGATCGAAAAAGCTTGGCCATAATTTTTTATCACCTCGGAATATGGGAATACCTAACTCTTTGAGTTTTGGAGATTCAGATTCGTTTTGTCGAACATATGATCCCGAAAAAGATGGGGCCTCAACCGGAAATATTTTAGAGTAAACCCCCTTACACGCATAAAAATATTTACGAGCTTCTGAAAGGATCGCATCCTGCGTTTTAAATTCCTCATCGTCCGAGTCGTCTAGCAACATAATGACGTCATTATGTGCCAGCATGCATTTATCGAAGGTTTCATCCAAATCGGCATACCTCACTTGAAACTCGTTTCTCGCTCTTTCATCTTTTTCCGCAGTCTGCGACAACACATAACACTCGGTGATCGCAGATAAAAAACCCTTGCGTTTTTGTACGGCTTTTTTGACAGACATGATTTTACCTTTGAAATGACGAAATTGTCGGTAAATATACAATTAACGCTAAATTAATGCTTCTGAAATAGAAAAATGACGAATTGTCGAAAATATGCACTAATTTGTCGCAATTGATGAAAATTGTTTTAAATATCGAAATGATATGAAACACCCTAACATATAAATGAGAAATGTTTTTGTTTGTTTTGTTTTGTGGTTCCTTCGCTTTGTTTACTGAATCGAGCACGCAAAAGGCACGTGCACCGCCCGGACGACTTCTCGTTCACTACTCGATTCAAGGCCGTTGTTTGGCTTGGCCACAGATTAGGTAAATAATTATTAATACCGTCGTATGGATTTATTATTTAAAATAATTCGGTCGAAGGAGCACTTTATGTTAGCCCGCGGATAGAAAACGCTAAATGCAGTGGACTGTAAATATTTTAATTAATGATATCGCGAGCAAACATAAATATTGATATGAATTACGAAATAATCAGACGTCCATAGGTAAAATTGTTGGAACCACACAACGGTAATCAGATAAGTGCACTCACCTCCTTTGCAGCCAAATTCTCCTCGTTTCCAAGGGGCCCCTGAAGGATCTAATGATGTCACCACGTAGCTGAAGGGTTGAAGTTTCTAGTTCCCAACTAACATTTATAGTAGCGGCTACATGTTCTAAAGGCTTTGCTACTTTCTTATAGTAGAAATGTGGTGATCCCAACCAAAATTTGTTACTTTTTAGTTCTAACAGCTATTTAGTATCAGGAAATAGTAGATGTTTCGTAAAAACGACTCTCTAAACTACTTCATAGGATTGTTTCTTGATAGTCGATTCTGATAGTCTTCTCTACCACAATAGGACGTTGCTAAAGTTTTACTTTCTTTGTAGTCGTTATTTCGTAGTCGCCCTGACTTTTATATCCTACTTAATTACCACTAGAAAGTTAAGCTTCATTGGAGTCCCAAACAAGTGTATCCGACAACTACATTATAACTTTAATTTTTACCACAAAAGTTTGTGTCATCATAGTAACATCTGATGTAACAATGTAGACAAAATAACTTTTTGGATCAACTTTAAAGCCGCAACTACTTTCAAGTAACCTTTTCGACTATCAGGGAATATAGTTTGGGACGCCATGTTTTTATGTAAGAAAGAAAATTTAATATTTTTGTTGTCGTTTTATGAGCTCATATTAAAGAGCCATACTATTTTATAAACAAATTAGTTGAAGCTTACCAAAAATGCTCTTCTTAAGCACCATTTGTTGGAGTTAACTGTCGATTATGAAAACATAACCTCCAAAATCACAACACAAAAATTCCATCAGCTACCAGAAAACGGCTCAATTTTACGGGCGCACCGGTTTTTTGCAATATATATAATGCATGTTATACAAAAAACTTTGCGTCGCACTCGAATTTTGATCCTCTGCTCGTAAATTCTCACACTTTTGGATAACATAGTTCATATTATAACCATAACCAAACAAAAAAACTAAGCGAGTCTGTTTACTGTTGTGTCTACCATATTGTGTTACAATTCTACCAAAAAGAAACGATTATATTATTTGCAACTACATCGCAACTTTGATGCCATTACGGAAAAAAACAGCCTCTTCGACGTAGTAGATACCTGGCTACGACGTAGTAGTGTAGTTGTTACTACAGTGACTTTAAACACTTGGCCTAGTAGTTACAACCAGAAATTGGTTCCCCACTTAGGGAATTATAACGTCGCTGTATGGTATACTGAGACGTAGCGGGAGTACGTTGCGGTTACTTTTAAGAAATTCTTTCTAGTTGTCGTTTCGTCGTTACAACTTTAAATGTTTGTTGGGTTCTATGCTTCAGTACACAAAATTCGAGCACTTTCAGGTGTAGATATTTGAAATAGTTGGAGAACGAAATTAACACGCCTTTTTCTCTAGGCGATTGACAAGGATCTCACCTGTTGTTGGTGCGCATGTCCAAATACGCGGAATGCGCTTTGTCCTTCATACAGTTGTGTGTTTTTAAAAATATATATAAACAACCGCGAAATTTAGCGGGAGCTAACACCCAGACTACCCTTAATTTTGTACTTAAGCTTTCCGGCTTTAGTACGCAATGATGTGCCAAAAAACATGATACGTCGACTTTTGGTTGACTAGATAAAACTAGACTCATATGATTAGAATCGATATAGTCCTGCATGAAACTAGAATAGGCAGTGTACAGATCAGGATTTTTGAGTAATCTATTTTCTAGAAGTAAAAATCTACGATAAGCTTGCGGATAAGTATTTCCTAGGTCAGGGTTTATTTTATCTTTAAACGGAAGATCTACCATGAATCTACCGCTCGGTTGTCCTACGACACTCGCAGTAAAAATTGATTCCGCTTGTTTTTCTTCCTTTGATAAGATTTGTTTTTTAGGCAAATGTTCGATTTCCCAAAACCTAGGGATAATGACCTCTAACGGAGGTGAATGACTCGTTAAAAAACAACTGGTTCGTTCCGTAAGATTACCTACTTCGTCAACTTTTCCCATGACGACCCAGCCAAATATGGTTTCAAGGGCTGAAGGTTGCCCTATTTGTCCAAGAACCCTGCCCTCCTTGAATATCTGTGCGAATAGCTCGCAACCAATAACTAGGTCCACAGGTCTAGATTTGAAATAAGATGGGTCGGCAAGTTTAAGGTTTTCCAAGTGTTTCCACTGATTATCGTTCAAAGTGAATGTAGGCATATTGGAACATAGTTGTGGAACAACAATTGCCTCGAAATTAAGTAAAGGAGTGACCTGTCCTTGTGGCTTAATGTGACATTGAACGAGCCCTTTTGAAGTAAGAGAAGACATTTGATTTAATCCGAATATTTCAGTGGTGTAACTTCGCCTAGGAAGATTAAGACGCTGAATACACTTTTCACTGATGAATCCTGTCTGTGATCCAGAATCAAGCAGTGCCCTTACAGGTTGAAAATTTCCGCAACCGTCCATAACATCTATTATAGCGGTGCATAAAAGAAAGGTACCTGAAGGTCCTGAGGTATTTAGTGACACATGAAGATTATTGACAGGTGGTGTGTGAATGACAGGACTAGTATCTTGGCTTCCAGACTCTTTATTAGTTTCTAAGATATGAGTTAAAGTGTGGCGCCTTTTACTATTGCAAGTCCTGCATGAATATTTTGATTTGCACGTGTCTACCCCATGTGAGGGATGAAAACACGCTAGACATAATTTTTTCTGCTTGACGAAAGATAGGCGATCGATAGGCGAGAGGTCAAGAAATGTTTGACATTTCGAAAGCACGTGACCTTGATTACACCGGAAACATTTTATTCCCGTGCTTGAATTAGTTGAGGTGCCAGCCAGTCCTATAAAAGGCGAATTGGATGATTCATAGGTAGGCTTTTGCCCAAACTGATTTTGCATAGAATTTGATTTTTGATAGGTAGGCACCTTTTTGGGTGCTGTTGATTGAGGAAGTGATTCCAAAACTTTACATCTTTTTTCTAGAAATTGAAAAAGTGACTGAAAAGTGGGAATTTCGGCATTAGTATTGGCGTGACTCATTTCGAAATTTGAACGCGTCGGAATATCCAATTTTTCTAACAGAATGAAAAAAATAATAGTCCCAACTGTCAACGTCAAAGCTAAGAGATTTTAAAATTTCTAGGGATTCTGAAAAGGTGTCAATTAAATTACGCAATTCTTTAGCTGACTCGTTTTTTAATGTAGAGTGCATAATTGTGCTTAAAGCATCATTTGCGAGGTCTCGCTTGTTTTGATATCTATTGACTAATTTGTCGTAAGCAATTTTATAATTTTGATCAGATAAGCTAATCCCTGATATCAATTTTAAAGGCTCATCCTCGAGATATGAAAATAAATATTGAAGTTTTCGGACGTTACTTAGAATTTGATTTTGATCTATAATGTTATTAAAAAGATCGAAAAAGCTTGGCCATAATTTTTTATCACCTCGAAATATGGGAATACCTAACTCTTTGAGTTTTGGAGTTTCGTTTTGTCGAACATATGATCCCGAAAAGGATGGGGCCTCAACCGGAAATATTTGAGAGTAAACCCCTTTACACGCATAAAAATATTTACGAGCTTCTGAAAGGATCGCATCCTGCGTTTTAAACTCCTTGTCGTCCGAGTCGTCTATCAACATAATGACATCATTATGTGCCAGCATGCCTTTATCGAAGGTTTCATCCAAATCGGAATACCTCACTTGAAACTCGTTTCTCGTTTTTGCGTCCGTTGCCGCGGTTTGTGAAAACACAACACTCGGTGATCGCAGATAAAAAACCCTTGCGTTTTTGCACGGCTTTTTTGATAGACATGATTTTACCTTTGAAATGACGAAATTGTCGGTAAATATACAATTAACGCTAAATTAATGCTTCTGAAATAGAAAAATGACGAATTGTCGAAAATATGCACTAATTTGTCGCAATTGATGAAAAATGTTTTAATATCGAAATGGTATGGAACAAATCTAATCACAGAAATTGTGTTTGTTTGTTTTGATTGCTTCTCGATTTTTGTTTACTGAAATGACCACGCGGTAGACCCTGCGTTACCATAGCAGCGGACCGAAAACAGGTGAACTGCGCCGAAACCGAAGGTCGAACGAAAATCTCTCTCGGTTCAATACGATTGGCAAAATTCATGGCCGTGTGATCTCGGCGAAAATGTGAAAATGGCCGACTTATTAATACCGTCGTATGGAGTAAATTTAAATAATTCGGGTCGAAGGAACACTTTATGTTTGCCCGTAGTTAGAAAAACGATAACTGCAGTGGACTGTATATATTTTATTAAATGAAAGCGCGAACAAACATAAATATATTGATACGAAATCACGAAATAATTAAGGTCCATAGGTTAATTGCTGGTACCACACAACGGAAATCAAACAAAGCACTCACCAGTTTGCAGCCAATTTCTCCACGTTCCAGGGGCCCCTGTCTTGATCTAATGATGGCACCACGTAGCTGAAGGGCTGAAGTTTCCAGTTCTATGCTTCAGTACACCAAAATCGAGCACTTTCAAGTTTAGAAATTTGTAATAGTTGGAGAAAGAAATTAACACGCCATTTTCTCGAGGCGGTAGAAAAGGATCTCACTGATTCTTGGTGCGCATGTCCAATGCGCGGAAAATGTACTCTGTCCGTCATCCAATTGTGTGGTTTTAAAATTTTAAAAACAACCGCGAAATTTATCGGGAGCTAACATAACTGCCCTCCAAAACACACAAGTTTAGAATAACAACCGGACAGATATAGATATAAGAAAAAATGATCGACCGATAAATATAAATGAATGGAAAACAGATAAGTATCGTAAGTTCATTTAGAGATAACAAAAACCCGAAAAAGGCAAAACAAACAAAAAATTCAAAAAAAATAAAAATAAAGAAAAACCTATTGTAATACCCGGTAATAGGTAGAAAAAATTAAAATTACTTTTAATTCGGCAAGAGGCACAGTTTTACAACTGGCCGCTTGTAAACACCGGTAGCCGTTCGTCCCGTCGCTACACGCACTTGACCGTCTCCGCCGGGATGCAATTCGAGAACCCGTTATGATAATCAAATCATTTGATTTGATATTTGGGGACGAATCAGCCCACTTGTGTCGCTGTTGTAGCGTATGCAAATACTCTACAGAACACCGTTTCCAAAAATCATTATGTAGTTTTTGGATTAGTTCGAGCCGGATGCTGCCATGATAAATAATGGTAATGCCGGTCGGAAAAGACGAATTTGACACAGTAAAGGAGGTACTTTTTAACAATAATAAAAGCGTGGCGCTCTTCATGGTATTGGTAGAAGGGAAAGAGATAGGTAAATGTAGCCTACTGAGAATTTCCAAATGCTTCTGTAGTTCAATGAGATCGCGTCTCTCCTGAGACGTCCACCCAAGTTTCGAGAATTTTCAAAAAGAAATCGGGTGGTCTTAAATTTTTAGAAATTTTAAAGAGGGAAATGATTTTATTAGAACCCAGATTGACAAGGGAAAATTTATTGCCTTCATACGGTACAACTTAGTGACATGTAGTGGGGTGGTTCGCAGGGTGAATGCGTCCTTCTCAGATGAGGAGATCCTTTCGGCGAGCCGCACTCACTGTAAAGTTTTAAATATTCTTAGATTAAGCCGAAAAGACAAGAAAACTAATACATGGGTAAAAACAGGAACAATGCTTTTTACTTTTGAAGGGCTGCTAATGCCTACAGAACTCTCAATTTTTAAGTTACCCATGAGGGTTTCTCCTTACATCCCCCCGGTCTTGCAGTGTTTCAAGTGCTTGCGCTTTGGGCATACTTCAAAGCTTTGCAAGGCCAATTTTTAAAATAGATTTTTTACACTTAATTGCACTGCTTAATTTACGCACGTTATCTTGAAATTACTTGTTAAATCAAAATTTAGTGCTTATGCAAATTTATTGCTCTTATACTTTCCGACTTATAGCCTGTATTGCTAACTACGAGGGGGAATTCACACGGTAAAACCAATTATCTTAAATCAAAGCAAATTGCCTTGAAGTAAAATAATTTTTGCTTTCCTATTCACCAAGAGAATACTTTTTTGAAATAGCACAAAAAATGTCTTGCCTTTTATTTTAATGTGAAACAGAAATTGTTTTATTATAAATTGGAACTGAATTAATCTAAGACACCGTTTTCTCTGGAAGCAAAATATTATAATTTGCTTTGTTACAAAACGGATTAAACTAAATCAAAACAATTAAAGAAGAAAAATAAAGTATCATTTCAAGATTAAACGCTGCGTTGAACTAAAAAGAAATATTTTAATTCAAAACAAATTGTTTTAAAGTAAAACAATTTATTGAAGAAAAAAACGTGTTTTCGTTGTAGACAAAAATTTTTTACCGTGCACTCTCGCAATATGTGGTTCATATTATTTTTCATTACTTTTCATTATTTGGCATTACTTTTCATTACTTGTCATTACTATTCATTATTATTCATTGTTATTCATTACTCGCATTATTTGACATTTTTCATAGTAATGCGCAATACATGTACAGAAAATGGATAGTGAATTCCCTCTCGGCTAGGGGTCTAAAAAGGTCTAAATGGGTCAAAATGGTTGAAATAATTAGATTAATTAACATCTGCATTTCTGAAAAAAATATATAAGCTATCCCGAAACCGGCTGCCGCAATGTAATAAACAGATTGTGGGAAAATACTACTACTTTGTCGGTTTAGAACGTTTTTCTACGTTGTCCGACGCCTATTCTCCACCTCCTTCGATCCTGACAATCATCTTCTGTCAGATTTTTTTGACCCATTGATCTTTGGATTGACTGTTGTCATTCTAGTTTAGGACGTCCTCTTTTTCTGCGCCCTATTGGTTGCCATCCTAGGACCTGTTTTGGTAATCTTTCGTTGTACATGGCCGTGCCATATCAGTTGCCTTTTAGTGATGTCATCCGTTAATGCTTCCCTCGATTCCCATTCTTTCTTTTATGATCTCATTTCTTATGTGTTCTAATCTAGATATTCTCATTAATCTTCTTATTGCATCCATTTCGACACTTTCCATTTTTATTTTGTATTTTTCTGTTACGAGACAAGTCTATTCCATACAACAGCGTGCTTTTGACCATGTTAAATTTTACATTCTTTTTTATCTCTGCTCCATAAAATACTGTTAAGACATCCAATAACCTTTTTTGCTTTTACTATTCTTTTTTCCAATTCTTTACAGTCTGTTCCTGTCTTATCAAATGTGACACCCAAGTATACATACTCATTGCATGAAGATATTATTTGTCCATTGTCTATTTCTATCTCACTGGATTCGTTTCCAATACATAAGTACTGTGTCTTGTCCACGTTCACTGTTAGTCCCCACTTTTGGTATTCTTCCGTTAACTTTCACATGATATACTCCATGTCTTCTTTATCATTAGGTACAATTACTTGGTCGTCAGTCGATTTCCAATTTTAATTTTAGATTTTGTCCTTTTGTATAGTTCTTTTATCGCTTTTATGTATGTATGATTGATATTAGTTTTTTTCCAACACCGTCCATAATTTTTCTACTGGAACGGTATCATATGCTTTTTGTAGGTCCACAAAGGTAATATGAGTCTGGCGCTTCTTTTCTCAATTACTTGTTTAAGACAAAAAACATTATCACTACAAGATCTGCCGGCACGAAACCCACTTTGCTCTTCATCTTGTTCATGAAAATCATTCTCTATTAGATCTCGAAGAATCCTACCGTACAATCTACTTAGAGTACTGGTGACTGAAATTCCTCTATAATTGTTGCAATCCAGCTTGTTTCCTTTTTTATGTATTGAGGATATGAATGCAATTTTCCAATAATTAGGTACTGGATGTCCGTTTATGCATTTATTAATAATATATGTGAGATTTTCGAGTAGTTTCTCTGATCCATATTTGAGCATTTCAGTATATATTCCCCCAGGTCCGCTAGCTTTTCCGGATTTAAGCTTTTTTATACTATTCTTATTTATGTATTTATCATTCATTGAGCGTTACCCAGAAAGTACGTGTAGATTTTCTATGGACGCGAACAGTTTAACCTTTCTTTTTTTTTGTTTGGATCAAGAAAATATTTGCTTTATTCAATGTGTAACACATACGCTATTCATTTAAGTAAATCACCTAATTATTACCTAAATCATGCATTTGTGTCAAACATTGAACTATGCTCAAAGGGTAGATAGGTGCGTTTCTACAAACATTGAGTAAATGTGTGAGGAGGGAGGGAGGGGGGAACTAGTAAAATAATGTTTAAAAAAATCTTAAAGCTTGTGCGCAAATAATTTGTGAAATCGCTCTATATTCGTGCAAGTTACAGCTACAACTATTACTAATAAGGAGGGTGGGGAGGAGACAGGGAAAGGGGGGAAAGAACTAGTAAAATGGTGTTGGAAAAAAAAATCGTAAAGTATGGGCAAAAAGAATTTTTGAAATCCCCCGATATTTGACAAAATTGTGCGAATATGGTTTTTGAAGAGGGTGGGGGTGGGGGAATTACAGCAAATTACAGAACATTTGCAATGGGTGATCAAAAGAATTTCATTAAAATCGCCTGAAATTTAGGTAATTTGTATGCCTTACAGCCTACATCATCTAACAAAATGGCGTCTGGCGACCGCCATGTTGATTGCTGTTTAAAAAAATAGCCTATAGCACCTTTGGGATCAGTAGCAATCCAACGACAGCTTTTTTGTCAAAATCGGTTCAGCCGTTACGCCTCTAGCTCGACACAAACACACATATTTACATACATACATACATATACCAAGCGAAAAACAGTCTATTGCACTGCATAAAGAAATCCGCAGTACAAAACTTTTGCGATTTGAAAAATTACTGCTCATTTAATGCTAATTAAATGCCAAGTATCCAAATTTAATGCTCTAAACTTTCCTAGTTATAGCGCGTACTTCTAGCAACCCGTTAAAGATAACAGTGCATTATATAAAAGTGGTCTAAGAAGACCGCGGCGGCAGGGTCATTATGGTTAAAACTTGAGATGGGTAGTTCGCGAACGAACTGGAAAAATGAACTAGTTCATTTAACAAGGAAAACGAACTAGTTCACTTTTCTAAAATGAAGTAGTTCAAAATGAACTATAAAGAATCAACACACACTCTTGCGACGCTTAACACAATTATTTCTGTACATTATATCGTGCATTAGGAACGCGGCTATCTGTGTTCCTGTTCGTGAAATACTGAACGATACCGCGGTGCTTTCTACGAATAACGAACGAACAAGTTGAACTAATAAGTGAAATCCGGCGCTCGTTCAGTTGATTAGTCGAATTACCTGTTTCGTACCTCCATAAACCTAGCAAGCCCACCTCAATAAAAATTAAAAAAATGTATTCCAGAATTATGTGCTTTTTATGTGCTAAATTCGTCCACTTTTTAAAATTTTTGTGCTCCTTTGGTTTCCACGGAAATTTAAAAAAATGATTGGCGTGCTAGCTTTATATAAAGTTAGCAAGCCCATACCGAAATAATCAATATCTTTATAATATTTATATGCGAAAATTAAGTGCTTTTTATGTGCTCCCGTTTGCTAAAAACAAAATTGCATTTATCAAGTTTTTAACCTTTTTTTTAAAGAAAATGTGTGGGCTGGCTAGGTTTATATAAACCTAGGAAGCCCACCTCAATAAAAATAAATAAAATACATTCCAGAATTATGTGCTCTTTATGTGCTAATTTCGTCCACTTTTTAAAATTTTTGTGCTCCTTTGGTTTCCACGGAAATTTAAAAAAATGATTGGCGTGCTAGCTTTATATAAAGCTAGCAAGTCGATACAGAAATAATCAATATTTTTATAATATTTATATGCGAAAATTAAGTGCTTTTTATGTGCTCCCGTTTGCTAAAAACAATATTCCATTTATTAAGCTTTTTTTTAAAAAAAAATGTGTGGGCTGGCTTGGTTTATTTAAACCTAGCAAGCACACCTCAATAAAAATAAATAAAATACATTCCAGAATTATGTACTCTTTATGTGCTAATTTCGTCCACTTTTTAAAATTTTTGTGCTCCTTTGGTTTCCACGGAAATTTAAAAAAACGATTGGCGTGCTAGCTTTATATAAAGCTAGCAAGCCCATACAGAAATAATCAATATTTTTATAATATTTATATGCGAAAATTAAGTGCTCTTTATGTGCTCCCGTTTGCAAAAAACAAAATTCCATTTATCAAGTTTTTAAGCTTTTTTTTTAAATGTGTGGGCTGGCTAGGTTTATATAAACCTAGCAAGCCCACCTCAATAAAAATAAATAAAATACATTCCAGAATTATGTGCTCTTTATGTGCTAATTTCGTCCACTTTTTAAAATTTTTGTGCTCCTTTGGTTTCCACGGAAATTTAAAAAAATGATTGTCGAGCTAGCTTTATATAAAGCTAGCAAGCCCATACAGAAATAATAACTATTATTTTAATATTTATATGCGAAAATTAAGTGCTTTTTATGTGCTTCCGTTTGCTAAAAACATTCCATTTACCAAGTTTTTAAGCTTTTTTTTTTTTAAATGTGTGGGCTGGCTAGGTTTATATAAACCTAGCAAGCCCACCTCAATAAAAATAAATAAAATACATTCCAGAATTATGTGCTTTTTATGTGCTAATTTCGTCCACTTTTTAAAATTTTTGTGCTCCTTTGGTTTCCACGGAAATTTAAAAAAATAATTGACGTGCTAGCGTTATATAAAGCTGGCCAGCCAATACAGAAATAATAAATATTTGTATGCCCACCTCAATAAAAATTCAAACAAATTTATTCCAGAATTATGTGCTTTTTATGTGCTAATTTCGTCCACTGTTTAAAATTTTTGTGGTTCTTTGGTTTCCACGGAAATTTAAAAAAATGATTGGCGTGCTAGGTTTATATAAAGCTGGCAAGCCCATATAGAGAAGGATTTTCATGAACAAGAAGAAGAAGAGCAAAGTGGGTTTCGTGCAGGCAGATCTTGTAGTGATAATGTTTTTTGTCTTAAACAAGTAATTGAGAAAAGGAGCGCCAGAAATATAGAGACTCATGTTACCTTTGTGGACCTACAAAAAGCATATGATACCGTTCCAGTAGAAAAACTTTGGACAGTGCTAGAGCAGACTAATATCAATCATACATACATAAAAGCGATAAAAGAACTATACAAAGGGTCAAAATCTAAAATTAAAATTGGAAATCGACTTTCAAAAGAATTCCTGGTAACAAAAGGCTTAAGACAGGGATGTTGTATTTCTCCAACTCTTTTTAAAATATATATCGCAGTAGCTCTAAAAAACTGGAAACGGAAAGTGCACGGCATGGGAATACAACTTAACGACCGATTTACCATATACACTCTACAGTTTGCTGACGACCAAGTAATTGTAGCTAATGATAAAGAGGACATGGAGTATATGATGAGAAAGTTAATGGAAGAATACCAAAAGTGGGGATTAACAGTGAACGTGGACAAGACACAGTACTTATGTATTGGAAACGAATCCAGTGAGTTAGAACTAGACAATGGACAAGTAATATCTCCATGCAATGAGTATGTATACTTGGGTGTCACATTTGATAAGACAGGAACAGACTGTAAAGAACTGGAAAAAAGAATAGTAAAAGCAAAAAAGGTTATTGGATGTCTTAACAGTATTTTATGGAGCAGAGAGATAAAAAAGAATGTAAAATTTAACATATATGAAACAATGGTGAAAAGCACGCTGTTGTATGGAATAGAGGCTTGTCGCGTAACAGAAAAATACAAAACAAAAATGAAAACTGTCGAAATGGATGCAATAAGAAGATCAATGAGAATATCTAGAACAGATCACATAAGAAATGAGATCATAAAAGAAAGAATGGGAATCGAAGGGAGCATAACGGATGACATCACTAAAAGACAACTGATATGGTACGGCCATGTACAACGGATGAACGACGAAAGATTACCAAAGCAGGTCCTAGAATGGCAACCAATAGGGCGCAGAAAAAGAGGGCGTCCTAAACTAGAATGGCAACAGTCAATCCAAAGATCAATGAGTCAAAAAAATCTGACAGAAGATGATTGTCAGGATCGAAGGAGGTGGAGAATAGGCGTCGGACAACGTAGAAAAACGTTCTAAACCGACTAAATAAAAAATAAAAAAAAGCCCATATAGAAATAATAAATATTTTTCTGGTATTTATATGCGAAAATTAAGTGCTTTTTATGTGCTTCCGTTTGCTAAAACCAAAATTCCATTTACCAATTTTTTTAAGCTTTTTTTTTAAATGCGTGGGCTGGCTAGGTTTATGTGTCTATGTGCTTCCGTTTGCTAAAAACAAAATTTAGCTTAATTTAAGTTTTTAAGCTTTTAAAAAAAAAATGTGTGGGCTGGCTAAGTTTATGTAAACCTAGCAAGCCCACCTCAATAAAAATAAATAAAATAAATTCCAGAATTATGTGTTCTTTATGTGCTAATTTCGTCCACTTTTTAAAATTTTTGTGCTCCTTTGGTTTCCACGAAAATTTAAAAAAAATATTGACGTGCTAGCTTTATATAAAGCTAGCAAGCCAATACAGTAATAATAAGTATTTTTATGTCCACCTCTATAAAAATTTAAAAAATTTATTCCAAAATTATGTACTTTTAATGTGATAATTTCGTCCACTTTTTGAAATTTTTGTGCTGCTTTGGTTTCGACGGAAATTTAAAAAAATAATTGGCGTGCTAGCTTTATATAAAGCTAGCAAGCCCATACAAAAATAATAAATATTTTTATAATATTTATATGCGAAAATTAAGTGCTTTTTATGTGCTTCTGTTTGCTAAAACAAAATTCCATTTACCAATTTTTTTAAGCTTTTTTTTAAATGTGTGGGCTGGCTAGGTTTATATAAACCTAGCAAGCCCACCTCAATAAAAATAAATAAAATACATTCCAGAATTATGTGCTCTTTATGTGCTAATTTCGTCCACTTTTAAAAATTTTTGTGCTCCTGTGGTTTCTACGGAAATTTAAAAAATGATTGGCGGGCTAGCTTTATATAAAGCTAGCAAGCCCATACAGAAATAATAAATATTTTTATAATATTTATATGCGAAAATTAAGTGCTTTTTATGTGCTCCCGTTTCCTAAAAAGAAAATTTAATTTACCAAGTTTTTAAGATTTTAGCTCACACATATACTATACTATAGTAGTGTGAGCTATGGTAATCCTAATTTTTTCGAGAAAAAAAAAGTTGCTCCGATTTCAAAATTTTTTATATATCTTTGCGTTTCAGATGATTTTGAAACTTTTTTGTTGCGCCGTCTGTCTGTCTGTATGTATGTCTGTTGTAACGTGTCATTTTTACGTTTAAGGCAACGTTACATATTTGTTTATTTAGGTAAATAATCAAGGCTCTTCGACTCGTCTTTCTGTACACAAATTAAGGGTATTTTATAGAGCTAGGTTTGGAGGTTATATAGTGTCCAGAAAGTTACCTGAAAGTTAAAGGAGGCATTCCATCGAATTACTGTGGACACTGCGCACACCGTATTATTTGGGCATTCTAGTCGGAATTTGAGATCACAGGTTTCGGGAAAAATCACATTAAATCTTTCGATTGTTTTGTTTATCTGTAAAAGTTCGTAATTTTCTTTGACGTTCACGAAGATAAACAGCTGTTCTGCTGGGGCATGGCGGCGTTGCCGCATCACAAATAGTTTCAGTAACAGGAAGGAAACATTTAGATGAACATTTCATTCGCTTATGTTTTTTTTCGAGGATATTGGGACAATCCGAACCTCATATCCTGCACGGATTAGCTAGATTTGATAGCACGAAAACATATTTGGGTCCACGGGTCGACCAGGAACAACCGAGGCTCCGCCCCTTTGATATCTTTATTAATTTGATAAGGAGAAGATAAAATAAATACGAGTTATGCACTTTTGTAAATGGGAGATAAACGAGGGATAAAAACCAGGACTAAGAGAATAAACAAAATCGTATTTTTATATTATATAAATTTATATATAATCATAGTTAAATAAAGTTAATAGCTAACAAACGTGAAATTTCGTACCCGTGAATTTAAAAATCAAACAAGTTTCATGGCTAATCGGGCAAAAAGGAGTTTTTTGTTTCCCTTATATTTTTCCGTGGGTAGCTTGAAAGCTTAACCTCACGGGGGTCCAAGATCTAATGGACACCTAATAAGTGTTGACAGTTAACCGTTTCGTCCTTATGGGACTCCTCAGAACACTGCTGGTCAAGTGACAAATCTTGCGAAGTTAATCAGACGGTTTTGTCTCTAATTAAATGTAATTAGTGAGCGAACTATAGCAAGAGGCGCCATCTACCGAGATACGAGAGAAACAAAAAACCAAAAGCAGGGAAAAACACTGCTATACAATACCGATCAATGAAAAGATCGAATGCAAATAAAAGAAAACAACTATAGTCCGTGACCTACGACAGCTCTTTGTCTTTTCAGGCCGGATCAACGCATTTTGCATTTTTACCCGTCATCAAGACAGTGAGCGTCAATCAACGGAATTTTTAAGCCAAATAATACTAACAAACGTGAAATTTCGTACCCGTGAATTTAAAAATCATACAAGTTTTATGGCTAATCGGGCAAAAAGGAGTTTTTTGTTTCCCTTATATTTTTCCGTGGGTAGCTTGAAAGCTTAACCTCACGGGGGTCCAAGATCTAATGAACACCTAATAAGTGTTGACAGTTAACCTTTTCGTCCTTATGGGACTCCTCAGAACACTGCTGGTCAAGTGACATATCTTGCGAAGTTAATCAAACGGTTTTGTCTCTAATTAAATGTAATTAGTGAGCGAACTTGTAATATTGGGAGATTTAAATAGTAGAACAGGTAACAGAGTAAATGATCTGACAGTTGGCCAATATGGAGAAGATGTTGTTAATGACAATGGAAACCGGCTTATCACAGTATGTGAGCAATTAGACCTAAAAATCCAAAACGGTTTTTTCCAACATAAGAAAATACACAAATATACCTGGACCAAACCCTCACAAAACCTGAAATCCGTCATTGATTATCTTATCACTAAACAAAAGACAAAACTAAAAATTCAAGATGTCAGAACAAAGCGTGGATCAACATGCGGAAGTGATCACTATTTTCTGGAGACCAAAATTCTCTTTCCTTATCCAGGCCGAAGCCTCCATCAACAAAATCTTGATGATACAGTGAATGAGGAAATTGATCACTGTCAATATAATCTACTAAGCCTAGAACATGACAGCGTAAAAAACTTATACAAAAAGAGACTGAACGAAAAACTTAATTCAAGTTCAGGTGAAACCCCAGATGAGGAATACGAATGTATCACATTAAGCATCCATCAAGCTGCAAAAGAAGCACTAGGATTAGTGGAAGAAACTCCTAAAAGAACAAAACCATACTGGTGGGATGCTGAGATTGAATGTGAAATAGAGGAAAAAAGGAAATTATATCACACGTACTTATCCCAAAAGACAGATAGAAGCAGAGAAGAATACAAAATCGCGCAATCAAAGGTGAGAAGAATCAATCATGGATGATCAGTGATAAGAAGAATCAATCATGGATGCAAAAGTGCCAGAAAATAGAGTCTTACTTAGGAGGTAGGAGAAGTACCGAAAGCTGGAAAACTATAAGATCGATCAAAAAAGAAACATGCAGAGATATTATTTCACCAATACCAGACAAAGAATGGGATGAGCATTTTAAAAAACTTTTAACTGAAGATAGAGCAGAATTCAAGGAAGACGAAAGAGACAATATCATTAGAACGATGGGATCTCCAGTACCCCTCACAATATCTGAGGTCAAAAACGTGTGCAAAACCTTAAAAAGCGGTAAATCTGCCGGACCCGGAAATATCCCAGCTGAACTTATTAAATATGGCACTGAAGAATTGTTTTGTAGATTACGGAATCTTTTCCAAAGATATTTAAATGGAGCTGTAGTACCAACTGAGTGGAAAACGTCATATATATCCACAATACACAAAAAAGGAAGGAAAGATATATGTGACAATTATAGAGGTATATCTGTAACTAGTACGCTAAGCAGAATATATGGCAAAATAATAAGAAATAAAGTGGAGAGCGAATATAAAGATATGGAGGCAGAAGAACAAGCTGGTTTCAGGGCGGGTAGATCGACTTCAGATCATCTCTTTTGTATAACCCAAGTTATTGAAAAGAAAATGGCATACGGACAAGAGCTCCATCTGCTTTACGTAGATTTGCAGAAGGCATATGATAGTATACCACTAAATCTACTTTGGAAAGCGTTGGAAAAGACAAACATAAGCTTACAACTAATTAAGGCCATCAAAGAGTTATACCGCAATAGTAAGGCAAAAGTTAAAATAAAAGCAAAACTAACCAAAGGCTTTCAAGTAAATAAAGGTCTTAAACAAGGTTGCTGTATCTCGCCTACGCTCTTCAAGATATATTTGGAACAGGTCCTTAAAGTCTGGAAGAGAAAATGCCAAAACATGGGAATTCCGTTGAATGAAACCACCTTGTATACTTTATGTTTCGCCGATGATCAGATAGTGGTGGCTCAGGATTATGACGACCTCGAATATATGACACGAAAACTAATAGAAGAGTACAATAAGTGGGGACTAGAGGTTAATATCAATAAGACAGAGTATATGTGTATTGGTGGAACGAAACAGGATCTAATCTTAAATACTGGGCAGCGAATTCAGTCCTGTGATGAGTATAAATACTTGGGTCTAAAAATTACAGCTGACGGAACACTAGACAAAGCTATAAAAGATAGAAACGTACAAGGAAGAAAAGCAATAACTTTATTAAATGGAATAATTTGGGACCAAAGTATATCAAAACATAACAAAAAGCTTATATATAACACCATTGTAAAAAGTATTATTACATATGGCTCAGAAGTATGGCCAATCAAAGATAGAACAGAAAAAATGCTTTCCGCTACGGAGATGGACTATTGGAGAAGAGCAGCAGGGAAATCAAAAAGAGAAAGAGTTACCAATCAAAGAATAAGAGAAATTATGACAGTGGGTGAACGTACTCTAGTGGATGATATAAGAACAAAACAACTGATGTGGTACGGACATGTACAAAGAATGGATGATGGAAGACTACCTAAACAAATATTACAATGGAAACCAACTGGCCGAAGAAAACGAGGAAGACCAAGGAGAAGCTGGAGAGAAGGAATAGATAGTGAAATAAGAATAAGAGGCCTAGATGATGAATTATGGGCAAACAGAAACGAGTGGAGATTGGGTATCGGAAGACGTAGAACGTTGTGAAACCGATAAATATATATATATATAGTGAGCGAACTATAGCAAGAGGCGCCATCTACCGAGATACGAGAGAAACAAAAAACCAAAAGCAGGGAAAAACACTGCTATACAATATCGATCAATGAAAAGATCGAATGCAAATAAAAGAAAACAGCTATAGTCCGTGACCTACGACAGCTCTTTGTCTTTTCAGGCCGGATCAACGCATTTTGCATTTTTACCCGTCATCAAGACAGTGAGCGTCAATCAACGGAATTTTTAAGTCAAATAATACTAACAAACGTGAAATTTCGTACCCGTGAATTTAAAAATCAAACAAGTTTCATGGCTAATCGGGCAAAAAGGAGTTTTTTGTTTCCATTATATTTTTCCGTGGGTAGCTTGAAAGCTTAACCTCACGATTAGCCATGAAACTTGTTTGATTTTTAAATTCACGGGTACGAAATTTTACGTTTGTTAGTATTATTTGGCTTAAAAATTCCGTTGATTGACGCTCCCTGTCTTGATGACGGGTAAAAATGCAAAATGCGTTGATCCGGCCTGAAAAGACAAAGAGCTGTCGTAGGTCATGGACTTAAACAAGGTTGCTGTAAGTTAAAATAAAAGCAAAACTAACCAAAGGCTTTCAAGTAAATAAAGGTCTTAAACAAGGTTGCTGTATCTCGCCTACGCTCTTCAAGATATATTTGGAACAGGTCCTTAAAGTCTGGAAGAGAAAATGCCAAAACATGGGAATTCCGTTGAATGAAACCACCTTGTATACTTTATGTTTCGCCGATGATCAGATAGTGGTGGCTCAGGATTATGACGACCTCGAATATATGACACGAAGAGTACAATAAGTGGGGACTAGAGGTTAATATCAATAAGACAGAGTATATGTGTATTGGTGGAACGAAACAGGATCTAATCTTAAATACTGGGCAGCGAATTCAGTCCTGTGATGAGTATAAATACTTGGGTCTAAAAATTACAGCTGACGGAACACTAGACAAAGCTATAAAAGATAGAAACGTACAAGGAAGAAAAGCAATAACTTTATTAAATGGAATAATTTGGGACCAAAGTATATCAAAACATAACAAAAAGCTTATATATAACACCATTGTAAAAAGTATTATTACATATGGCTCAGAAGTATGGCCAATCAAAGATAGAACAGAAAAAATGCTTTCCGCTACGGAGATGGACTATTGGAGAAGAGCAGCAGGGAAATCAAAAAGAGAAAGAGTTACCAATCAAAGAATAAGAGAAATTATGACAGTGGGTGAACGTACTCTAGTGGATGATATAAGAACAAAACAACTGATGTGGTACGGACATGTACAAAGAATGGATGATGGAAGACTACCTAAACAAATGTTTTCTTTTATTTGCATTCGATCTTTTCATTGATCGGTATTGTATAGCAGTGTTTTTCCCTGCTTTTGGTTTTTTGTTTCTCTCGTATCTCGGTAGATGGCGCCTCTTGCTATAGTTCGCTCACTAATTACATTTAATTAGAGACAAAACCGTCTGATTAACTTCGCAAGATTTGTCACTTGACCAGCAGTGTTCTGAGGAGTCCCATAAGGACGAAACGGTTAACTGTCAACACTTATTAGGTGTCCATTAGATCTTGAACCCCCGTGAGGTTAAGCTTTCAAGCTACCCACGAAAAAATATAAGAGAAACAAAAAACTCCTTTTTGCCCGATTAGCCATGAAACTTGTTTGATGGTTAATAGCTAACTCAGTCGGATTGGAAGGTTGTGTAGGGCTAGCTAGTGGTGAGCAAACTTAACATCTGAACATTCTTAGGCCGGGTTTAAGCAGTAGTTCAATGTGTATTTTTAGGTTCAACTTCAGAAACACAAAAATGGCGTCAAGCCATATGAATCTTAGAGAAAACATATCTAAAGAGCAAAGGAAACTTTTGACTAAAACTGTAACTAAAATACAACTAAATTCTACACTCAGTATAGCTTTACTCATATGGGAATTGGTTGACTGTTCGCATATTCCTGGGTTTGATGCATGCTCTGATCTCCAGTAATTGATTTTACAGTTGATGGTTTCAATGCTGAGCTTCTTATAGTCCTGCTGGTTATTTTCCTCCTACTTGCTATGTTGGCGGGGGCCCGGTAGGCAAATGTTCGGTCTATGTATGGAGGGTGTCTCGATGTCCTTGTTATAAAAATTTCAACCGTGGAAATAGATCCGACAACACCTCATGCGCAGGGTACGGAAGTATTAGTGTATTTCATCATTGGTTAGTTTGAAAACCGCGGTTTTTTTCTCCAGTCTCGCAAACCGAAGTTAGTGATTTTTCGGCGAGAACGGTTTTTTATAAATGCGTTTGCATTCTTATTTGAATTTAACCGGGAAAATTTGGTTGGTACTGTGTACTGTCCCCCACCAGATCTACGAACGGTTTCCGGCAACTTCATTTTTTTTGTGTTCTCGACAAAGTATCTTGTCTCTTTCCTAACGAATTTTGGCTGGGCTGGTGGCCGTCTATTGGTGTCGCCATTGTTTTTGTGGTTATTGGCACTTAATGGCACTGCAGTAGTTGCAAATTATACCAAAGACGGTATATCTGTGAGCCGTCGTGTTTAGGCGAATCCTAAGTGACGCTCACACCCCCTGAGAGGGATTTAAGGCAGCATACGCCATTCCTACGGAAAGAAGCGTGTGTGAAGTGGTAAGTTCGATTTTTTTTTTTTTTTTGAATTCTTCAAGGCAATATTTGCCTCCCAAATTGTAATTATTTTTCGTGTGAAATGTACTTTTTCGACAAAAGACGTGGGGAATTTTTTGAGTTTTTTTTATATTTTTTTAAACCACGTTTTGGATAAAAACTATATATTGTTTTTCTCCTTTTTCTACAGCCCTGTCCAATCCATCACTGGGACAGTTGTGCTGGACGCTGGTGTGAAGCCGGGTGTAGCACTGTAACCCTGGGAAAGGTATGTTAGGGTTATTTTAGTTCATCTGTGTAAATCTACGTTATTTTATTGAGTCGACATGGGGTTCTCGATTTAAGTTACTCGGTGTAGGGGAACTTCGTGCAAAATAGACGAATTCCAGGAAACTGAAACATTTCTTTTTCCACAGGGTTTTTATGCTTGGGCAAGAATCAGCAACATTTTCCACAACCATGTGCTGCCCTAGCGTGATGTGCTAAGCGGGCACTAGGGGAGGCGCAGACAGAACAGGATGGGACTCGAAGTAGCAGGAGGAGAACAACACCAGGTTTACAAAATAAAACACACATAAAATAATCAAGGACCAAGGTAGGAGCAAGCAACATTTGATATAATCTTTTCAAATAACTTTTTATATATAATTTTGCACAGTATAATTTCAACATTGCTTGTAAACGCAAGGTAACAGTATGACGTCATAACCCAAGATTTTGCGGCATATTTAATTATATTATTTTTTCTGTGAAATTGAACGCCCTTGGCTCTAACTTGTTTCCTTGTTTCATTGATTTATATTTCATGTTTATTCAAGTATTATTCTCAGATTTCAATATTTTTTTTTTGTATTTTGATCAATTTCATTTTCATCCTCCTGTGAAAATAAACAAGATGAACTAATTTTTTTTGTGTTATTTGTACAATCCAATGAACCAACTTTGCAGAGACAAAAGAGAGATGAGGTTATATTTTCTAGCGGTTTCCTTACATTGTTTTACCTCATGGGGTAGATCTCGGACTGGGTTGCTGTCTGTCTCATTCTACCCAACGTAGAATGATGACAGCAGATATTTGGGCCAGATCTCCCCTATGACGGAATAATTTTGGAAGTATATTTTTTTTACAATCATTTATATAACTGAGTCTCACACTACTGACTCAGATGTAGGTACTCTATGACCTGTTAAAGGAGTCCACCTACCTGTAACGTGCCTCTAGTTTTGTCATCTTATTTCAATCTTTTACAATTTTATTTTGTCGATGAGTCAATTTTTTTTTGGTTTTTTTAATTGGACAAATACTCTGGAAGCCTCGGAAGTAGGTAGAATTTCATTGTTTGGGTACAACGTTTGGGTTGAACTGTATTTTAATTAAGATCTTCTTTGTAAAACACTGATATTAAAACACTGTGGCGCTTAAAATTTTCTTATTTCTGAACCCCCCCTATCTCCACTGTATAAAAGTTACCGGGCATATCAATGTTTTACGTAGCTGGGAAATACAGTTCTGCTTCCAGATATTTGTTAATTATTGAGTAATTTTTTTTAGTGTCACAAATTGGCACAGCGTTAGTGTTCTATTCACAGTGTCACAAAATGGCGGCAACGTCGTTTAGTTTGCCACAAAATGTCACCCAACGCATTTTAATTGGCCACACTGTCTTTATGTCTGTCTGTAACGACCAACGCTCATAACTCAAAAACCGCTTGGCCGATTTTAATGAAATTTGGTACCTAGGCTGGGTCTTGAGTCGAGATGGTCCCATTTAAAATTGAACAAAATCCACCGAACACAAACCAAATAAAAGGGTGGGGGTATATTTAAAAAATTAGAGTTTATGTGAAAATATGGCGTGTGTGATATCAAACGAAAGGTAATTGAGTCTGCAGTTAAACAAAATACATTTTAATTTATTTAAAAAAAAAGGGTGGGGGTATATTTTAAAAATTAGAGTTTAAGTGAAAATATGGCGTGTGTGATATCAAACGAAAGGTAATTAAGTATGGAGGGAAACAAAATGAATTTTAAGTTATTAAAAAAAAAGAGTGGGGGTAGATGTCAAAAATTAGAGTTTAAGTGAAAATATGGCGTGTGTGATATCAAACGAAAGGTAAATGAGTCTGGAGTTAAACAAAATACATTTTAGTTTTTAAAAAAAGGGTGGGGGTAAATTTTAAAAATTAGAGTTTAAGTCAAAACATGACTTGTGTGGTATCAAACGAAAGGTAATTGAGTCTGGAGTTGAATAAAATATATTTCAGTTTTTAGTTATATTAGCTCACACGTACACTATAACTATAGTACCTAGTGTGATCTTAGGTGCCCATAGATTGGCAGAGTATTTAAATTTCCGTGGAAACCAAAGAAGCACAAAAATTTTAAAAAGTGGACCAAATTAGCACATAAAAAGCACATAATTCTGGAATAAATTTTTTAAATTTTTATTGAGATGGGCATAAAAATATTTAGTATTTCTGTATTGGCTTGCCAGCTTTATATAAAGCCAGCACGTCAATAACTTTTTTAAATTTCCGTGGAAACCAAAGAAGCACAAAAATTTTAAAAAGTGGACGAAATTAGCACATAAAGAGCATATAATTCTGGAATGTATTTTATTTATTTTTATTGAGGTGGGCTTGCTAGGTTTATATAAACCTAGCCAGCCCACACATTTTTTTTAAAAAAAGCTTAAGAACTTGGTAAATGGAATTTTGTTTTTAGCAAACCAAAGGAGCACAAAAATTTTAAAAAGTGGACGAAATTAGCACCTAAAGAGCACATAATTCTGGAATGTATTTTATTTATTTTTATTGAGGTGGGCTTGCTAGCACTGTAACCCTGGGAAATAATAAACCTAGCCGACCCACACATTTTTAAAAAAAAAGCATAAAATATTGGTAAATGGAATTTTGTTTTGAGCAAACGGAAGCACATAAAAAGCACTTAATTTTCGAATATAAATATGTATTATAAAAATATTTATTATTTGTGTGGGTTTGCTAGCTTTATATAAAGCTAGCACCTCAATCATTTTTTTAAATTTCCGTGGAAACCAAAGGAGCACAAAAATTTTAAAAAGTGGACGAAATTATCACATAAAGAGCACATAATTCTGGAATGTATTTTATTTTTTTTTATTGATGTGGGCTAGGTTTATATGAACCTAGCCAGCCCTCACATTTTTTTTTAAAAAAGCTTAAATACTTGATAAATGAAATTTTGTTTTTAGCAAACGGAAGCACATAAAAAGCGCTTAATTTTTGCATATAAATATTATAAAAATATTTATTATTTCTGTATGGGCTTGCTAGCTTTATAGAAAGCTAGCACGCCAATCATTTTTTTAAAATTTCCGTGGAAACCAAAGGAGCACAAAAATTTTAAAAAGTGGACAAAATTAGCACATAAAGAGCACATAATTCTGGAATGTATTTTATTTTTTTTTATTGATGTGGGCTTGCTAGGTTTATATGAACCTAGCCAGCCCTCACATTTTTTTTTAAAAAAGCTTAAAAACTTGATAAATGGAATTTTCTTTTTAGCAAACGGAAGCACATAAAAAGCACTTAATTTTCGCATATAAATATTATAAAAATATTGATTATTTCTGTATGGGCTTGCTAGCTTTATATGAAGCTAGCACGCCAATCATTTTTTTAAATTTCCGGGGAAACCAAAGGAGCACAAAAATTTTAAAAAGTGGGCGAAATTAGCACATAAAAAGCACATAATTCTGAAATACATTTTTTAAATTTTTATTGAGGTGGGCTTGCTAGGTTTATGGAGGTCTGTTTCGTTGCATTGAGTGGCACGCTCAAGGTACAATGAACTGAACTATTTGAAATTTTGATTTGATTACGGAAAATTAAGGAACTGCTAGCCTAATACGACGTCAGCAACACTGACAGGGTTGCCATTCCGTTAATAGTTCAAACGAACTAGTTCATTTTGGTGAACTAGTTCACATGAACTGCTAAGCCCATCTCTAGTTAAAACAATTAAATGCTTCCATTTCTGCAGAAAAAAAATCTGCACATTTTGCGCATTAGGGCTTTAAAAAAAACTAAATTTCATAGATTTTAATCCTTCGCCGGCTTCTTAGACCACTTTATAAGGTGCACTGCTATCTTTAATTTAGCACAAGATTTTTGACTCTGACTCTATCGTAAAAAATTAAAATATTTAGTAATTTTCGATTTTGATCATCCCCCATGACCATGGTATACAACTTTTATATAGTAACCTGCTATTTTAGCGGGTAGCTAGCAGTACAGGCTATAACTCGGAAAGTATAAGAGCCATAAATTTGGGAACATAGCATTTAATTAGGCCTAAATAAGCACTAATGTTTTCTTTGTGCAGTGCAAGCGGCTGTTTTAAAAAAAATAGGCAAATATGCAGAATTTTTTTTAAATTCTGGCATTTAATTAGCATTGATTTATTTAAGTCATTTTAACCGCCCATCGCCTTTTTAGTCCACTTTTATATGGTTTAGTTAAAACTAATAGGTAGGTCCTTAGATGTTAAACAATTTTTTTTGAAATCTGCAATAACTGTGACAAGGTGAAGGTGGGTAACTAGGACCTAGTTTTACAACTTAACACACAATTCTTGACTCTAGAAGAAATTTCAAGATTCCCTTTTTCCTGAAAATCTAAATGTCTACAGTTAGCAATGCAATAAGGTGTTTTGAAAGGAATCGTAAAAAATTGTGCAGAAATAAAAAGTTTTTGGAGAAATGGAAGAAGTATTTAGTAATTTCGACTATTTTGTCATCCCCCATGATCATGTTAATCAACTTTTATATGGGAAACATCTCACCGACTTTTTTTTCGTTACTTAGCTTAAAGCGTTTCTTAATATAATCATAATATGACGTAATAAGGAACACTTAAGGCTAAGTAACGAAAAAAAAGTCGGTGTGATGGGCTATAAGCCATTTTAACCGCCCTTCGACTTTTTAGACCGCTTTTATAGTTGTAGTTAAAACTAATAGGTAGGTCCTTAGATGTTACACAAACTTTTTTTAAATCTGCAATTACTGTGACAAG
The DNA here is from genome assembly GCA_963576565.1 of Aspidapion aeneum. Classification (NCBI taxonomy): domain Eukaryota; kingdom Metazoa; phylum Arthropoda; class Insecta; order Coleoptera; family Brentidae; genus Aspidapion; species Aspidapion aeneum. Next base: position 148,548,262 of record OY755038.1, read on the forward strand.
GTGAAGGTGGATAATTAGGACCTAGTTTTACAACTTACAAACCTTTAAGCTAATGTACAGAATTGTTCAATTTTATTATAAACATAGCTATTTTCTTTTAAGAAAGATATAAATATACATTTATTTATTATTTTATTTAGAACCCAAACAGACAAACAAATCTACATAGGGTCATAGACTACAAATTTTTAATAATATCTTTACTACTTTTATGTGGTACGTTTAGTACATTTAAAATTAATATTGCAATAAAGTAAATCTTTAGGTACAGGGGTATCCATTATTATTGGAACCCCCAACTATTTCGTTTATTAATGACTTAAAGACATTCGGATAAAAACTTAAAAATATGGGATAAAACAAAAACAACAACAAAGTTCCATTAAGACCCAATTTATTTCTTTTGCTGTCAACGGTCATCATAAAATGTTCACAACTACTAATTTTTTAATATACGAGATGAGTGAGGAGTTACATTTATAATGGGTACCCCTGTACATAAGTGCAAACTTATAAATAAGTGGGATCAAGAGCAAACATTTAACATAACCTACTTATTAATACAAAATACATATTATTGACTTATCTAAGAGCCAATATATGATTTCTGCATTTCAGTATAAAAGTTTTTCATTGTTTTAAAACAATTGGTAGTTTATTAAACACTTTTACTGCTGTATATGATAAGCGTTTTTACGGGAGCTTCTTCTGTTTGTTCTAATATGGATCTTGGAGTGATTTCTAGTCTGGTAATCATATATCTGCTGGTACTTTGTTAGATTTATTGGTATCTTCATTAGATTATTTTCTATTTTAAAAATGAGCTTGCATTGTTCAAATTTAACTATTTTGGGAATACTTAGGAAGTTGGTTTTTTTGTAGATATCACCAGTTGGGGTCTAAAAGTCCATTCCGTAGAGGTTTTATAACTTTATTTTAAGTTCTTTGTAGCATATTGAGTGATATTAAGCCTGTAGTACCATAGATGGGAGCCAGATATGTAATTACTTTTGATTTTTTGTTTAAATATTTGGCACTTTTGAAGAGTATTCTAGTAACACAGGATATTCTTTCTATATATATTTAAAGGAAAAAATTGTACCCTGGGCGAGTTATCCCAGTTTGAAGTACTGGGCGTACCCAGGGGGGGGGGGGGGCTCGGGGCTTAGTTTAAGGTAAATCGAAATCGGGCTGAAATGACAAAAGTGTAAAAATAGATTAGAAAGGTTTTTAAGATTATTTAAATTGGGAACTTGGGCCCCAGGGTCCCAGTTTAAAATGTTACGTTTTTTGTTGTTAACAGGGACCGCCTAATAAAATGAATAAATACTACAAGTATACCTCAAATACCATCTTAAAAACAAAAAAATATCTATTTATATATATTTTTGACTAAAATACATATCTTACCTTACATTGAAGATGCAATAAAAAAGTAAAGAAACGGCAGTGTTGAATTCTGTAAATGTTGGAAGAGGTGTTAATCTTTGCACACGCGCTAAACGACTGAGCTGCGTGTGCTTAATTGTGCGAGAAGGAAGGGATGCCTGACCACCAATTAAGACAAACATAACCTATTTTTGTTTACCTCACTGTAAACAGGAAAGGCATGTTACCAACCTGTACCTTATTTAAAATCAGTGGCCTACCCTTGATAAAATTCAAAACGCTTTTTTTTTATATCATCATGTTTTAAATAACTTACCTCATGACATATTTAACAAACATATTCATATTAAGCATTTTTTCGTTTGTATCCTAAGGTTTGTGTAACATATATTTCGAATAATTGCATATACTGCAATATCGCGCATTTCGCATCTAATATTTTGCTAATACATGTTCAATAAGACTTTCGTAAAGGTGGCCTGATTTATATCTATTATGGCTAATGGGATAAAAATGGCTGCGCCTTTTTCAATTGCCGAAAGACGTCGTATTCAACATTCTCGTCCGCGTCCCTTGAAAACAAATATTTGTCTGTCCCGTGCATGTCCGTGCTGCCCACTATAGACCCTGCAAATTAACAAATTTTTGGAAGATTGAGTAACCAGTAAAGGTTTAGTTTTTCCCGAAAGCAGTAAATGTTTTAACAATAATGTTTTATCGAATATTTATAACACATAAAGTAAATTGCTTCTTTTTTAGGTTAAATTTGGGCGCAACAAAAAAACGCATTTTGTTTTTTTTAATAGTTGCTGCCTTTTTCCATAGTTGGGCAGCTATAATAAATTTGTTGGATTTTTTAGGGGCTTCAATGTTTTTTATTTCTTTCTTATATTTTAGGCAGCATTTCATGGAGTTATTTGCAAATAATCGAGTAATAATTGTCAAAGGTGAACCGGGGTGTGGGAAAAGCACAAGAATTCCACAATATGTTTTGGAAGCATGGGCTCATGAAGCTCTCCCTTCTAAACCATGCAGAATCGTGGTTACACAGCCGCGAAAAATTGCTGCTATCTCCTTGGCCCAGCGAGTTTCTTCTGAAAGGATGGAATCGGTAAGTTACATTTCTTTCGTCTTTGTAGATCTTTCTGTAATGGGACCTTCCATTCATATCTAAAATTTGATAATAATCCTAGTTGTACGAAATGAACTTCAGACATAATAATATTAAGTAAAACTTTTTGCGATATTTCTGGAAAATTGTCAGCTAAAGGATTTTAATTTTAAGAACAGTCAATTTTTTGCACGGCCGCGTTAAAATGTGCTCCAGTAAACTGGTTTAAAAATTGGTGAAAAACATTTTAAATAAATTGAAAATAAAATAAAATGAACTATTTACTACACATTAACAAAAATACATAGTGAATAATAAGTTCTATTATAGTACACAATAGCAAAAATAAAATAAAACTATTTAACCTTGATTCGTTTAAACAGCATCAATGTGGTAAACCAAGAGAAAACTTACCCAGGTTACCCGAGTAATACAGAGATAACATAGGAAATTTATGCATAAAAAAACATCTGTCTTTTAGGTATATTTATATATTTATTGTTCATTTTAATTCCAAATAAAAATAATACTTGTGTGTATAATTAGATGGTGGCTTTATTCAGCACGTAAACAATAATTTTGAAAAATGGTAAATGAAGAATTGAGTAACAGCCAGCTCTTGGAGCTGCTAAAAAAAGTCAAGAGGAGCTAACTAAAAAAATTACAAGAAATAAATAAAAACAAACGTGACACAGACAATAAACTGGAAAAGGTGGAAAAAGACTTTAAACATCAAAATCTTGCCTTTGAAAGATACAAGTAGAGAAACAATATATTATTATTTGGCCTAAAACCACCCAAAGAAACTATACTCGACTTTACATTAAAAAAATTAAATACATTACTTGAAATTGAACTAAACACTTGGGATGTGGATAACATTTATGAAATAGGAAAAGAAGAAAACAAAACAGGAATCTGGATTAGATTTGTTTCAAGCTTAAAGAAGCAGCTAGTATTTAAAAATACGAGCAAACTTAAAGATTCAGGTCTGTCAATCCTACAAGATCTCTGTCCATGCGACAGAGAAATACAAAAAAAACTTATTAAATACTGTAAAGAGGCAAAGGCTGAGGAAAAACAAACAAAGCTGAAAGGACAAAAGCTTGAAATAGAAGGGAAACAGTATACGCTTAAAGATCTGGAGGAGAGAGAACATATCCTGAATGAAAGCGAGTATTATAGTGACGTAGTGGAGGAGGAGGAACAAAAAGAACCAATCAGTCCAGAAAAAGAAACGAAGCAAAGGAAGAAAAAATATACAGAACTAGCGGGGCAGAAAAGAAAACGAAAAAAGAGCTAATAAACAAAATAAAACTTTAAAAATCTTTTCAATAAAATTTTAAAATTATATAATTTAATTATCTTAAACAAATAATTAGACTAAGAACAATAGTTTAAAAAAATAGTTTTTTCTTAAAAATTATATAATTTAATTAACTTAAGTAAATAATGAGATATATTTAGAAGAATAGTTAAAAACTTTGTCTTTCAATTTAAAAAAAACACAATTTTTAGTTTTTGCTCGATATTTTAGTAAACCCTGTAGATATTTCTAATATTGATACGGCACCTGATGGGCTTAGAATAGCGCAACTTTTTTCTCATTTAAACAAACTCTTACCGTTTCCGAAATCCCTATGTAGTTGCTTTTATCTGGGAGACCCTGTATATAATAAAAATTACATTTATTAAAGAAAGAGCATGAATGACTACATCAAAGATTCCGAATATACTACTAAAGTAGTACTAAATGGAAATGAATTGTTAAGAAAATAAGAAAAAATACAAAATAATTTTTCCATTTTTCAACTAAATGTAAGAAGTATATCCAAAAATTGGAGCAATGTAAACATGTATATATTATAATTGTATTGACCGAAACTTTTCAAATAAAAGACGAAAAATTTTTCCAATTGAAGGGTATGATGATTGTATATAAGCATGGCAATATAAACAGAAACGATAGTGGTGTAAAACCAACAGAAACAACTACTCCGAGGGAAAATACCCCTACCAGCATTGATTTATAGTGATGGTTTGATGCTTTCGGTGGGAACTTGTTAAAACTGTTTGGTTTCCACTCTCTCCAACGTCGATCACAAGGATAGGATAATGCCGGTAGGGGTATTTTCCCTCGGAGTAGTTGTTTCTGTTGGTTTCACACAACTTATGCTCTACACGGAGCTATCGCCTACAAAAGGCCGAAACCGGTCGTGGATTGGCATGTTATCATGTTCCTGATTATCAGGACGTGTTCCAGACGGAGATCATTCGTATCCTTGTGATCGACGTTGGAGAGAGTGAAAACCAAACAGTTTTAGAAACGATGGTGTTCTTGTGTACATAAGGAGCGTATACAGTGGTAAAACAACAACAGAAATAATAAATTACGATCTAATAAACGTTATAAAAATAGAAAGAAAATTAAAAATTAAAATATTAAAAAAAGAACAAAACGTCATTGTTTATGCTCTTTATAGGCCACCAGAATTTTAGTCTTCTAAATGCTTGGTCACATCTGGTATTCCATCTGTAGGAAGCTTTATCTTCTGTAAGTCTATGTAATGCTATTTTGGCGAATCCTTCTACAAATCGTCTGTAGTATGTACACAGACCCAAAAAGCTTCTCAATTCATGTTTGTCACGAGGTTGAGGCCATTCTTTTATGGCTTGTAACTTCTTTTCGTCAGTTTGGATGCCTCTCGGGAAACGACGTGACCCAGCAACTCAACTTTTTCTTGGAATATAATAACATTTTTTTGGGTTTAATTTAAGATTGGCATTTCTGATTCTTGAAAATACTTCTCATAAATTGTCTAGATGATCTTGAAATGATTTCCTCATTACTGTGACATCATCCAAGTAGACTAGGCAGGTTTTCCAAGTAAGGCCTCGTAGAACAACTTCCATTAGTCTTTCAAATGTTGCTGGGGCACTGCATAGGCCAAATGACATAACATTAAACTGGTAAAGTCCACTGCCAGCAGAGAATGCTGGCAGTGGACTTTACCAGTTTAATGTTATGTCATTTGGCCTGTCTTCCCTTTATCTCTTTCAAAGATTCCTACTTGCCAATACCCACTTTTTAGGTCAAGAGTAGAAATCCAATATGATCCTGCCAATGTTGTTAATGTGTCGTCCATTCTTGGCAGTGGGTAACTATCTTTCTTGGTCACATCGTTAAGTTTCCTGTAGTCGACACAAAATCTAGTACTTCCAGCCTTTTTAGTGACCAACACCACAGGAGATGACCAAGGACTTAATTACTCTTCAATAACACCGTCACTGAGCATTTTATTAATAAGATTGTGAACTTCTTCTTGTTTGGCCATTGGTAGTCTTCTTGGCGGCTGTCTTATTGGTTGGGCATCGCCAGTGTTGATAGAATGTTGAATAAGGTTTGTGCGTCCCGAACTACTCTTAGTTTCAAAGATATTGCTTTGCTCTTCTATAAACTCTCTCGCTTTACGAAATTCTTCTGGAGTGAGATGTTGCCAAGTTGACTGAAATTGCTGAAGTACCGCTGGTAACTTGCTTTTGTCCTCGAAAATTGACTATTCACATCTTATCACTTTCTGGACTGGTTTAAATAATGCTACCACTTCCCCCTTATTAATTTTGAGACTATTTGGAAAAATATTGGCGACTCTATTTGGGATGTCTTTATCGGTTCTAACTAGTGACTTTGCGACGAGGTAGGTGTTGGGTGTATTCTGTTGGCTTATGAGTCCGACTCAGCTTGCTGTTTTACTTTCTAGCCTCCCAAAAAGTATGTTCTCACTGTTACCGACCAGTCTTGTTGTGCATACTGCCACCACCTTTATTGGTTCTTTATTGATGTGACTATTTGATAAAATGAGCTCTTCGTTCCCAAATCTTAGGGTATTAAGTTTATTATCAAACGCAAATCAATGTTTTCTTATAAATCCATTCCCAAAATAAATTCGTCTTCTATTTCTGCAACTAATACAGTGTGGCGAATGAACCTTCCCATCTGTTGGTCTATATCTGTCTGCCCCAACACGTCGGCGGATTCTCCAGTCACGGTCTTAAGTGTTATTTTCTTTTCTGTTGGTCGAATTTTATATCTCATTGCAATTTTGAACTTAAGCAATGATATGGCAGCACCAGTGTCTACTGTTATATTAACTTTTCTTCCATTAATAAGTCCGTCAATGTTAAGACTGTCAGCAATATGTTTTAAGCTCTTAATAGAGTAAATTTTGGGGGCTACCTCTCCATTAGTTAACACCCGCCTTTTCGTGTTGACTGGTTTTAGTTTTTCCTGATTTCCTCTTCCGTACTCTGTCCCGCTAGATAGTAGGCGAGACCTCATTTGGACACGACAATTGCGTTGAATGTGCCCTGTACGTCCGCATCTAAAACACTTTCCATTTGAAGAGGAACGTCTGTTTTCTTTTACAGAGTCAATTTTCTCTATCAGTGATTGAAACATTTGTTTTCCTGATTTCCTCTTCCGTACTCTGTCCCGCTAGATAGTAGGCGAGACCTCATTTGGACACGACAATTGCGTTGAATGTGCCCTGTACGTCCTCATCTAAAACACTTTCCATTTGAAGAGGAACGTCTGTTTTCTTTTACAGAGTCAATTTTCTCTATCAGTGATTGAAACATTTGTTTTAAAGTCTTTGAGTTGTCCTCTTGCTCATTGCTCATTTCTCCTTCCTCCTGAATTGAAACAGCTCTTACATTTGGCCTGGACATATTATTTGTTGATTCTATTTCAAGGGCTCGAATCAACACTTCACTGCTGTTATGGAAGCGTTCTCGACGAAGTACCTTTGCTAAGTCCATGTCTCGTAAGCCGTTAATAAAGCGATCTACCGTGAAGGGATCTCTGTAATTTTCTGGCATTTCTGGATAAGCTAAATACATCAGTCTCCTGATATCTGCTTCATACTCTTGCAAAGATTCTCCTGCTCTTTGCTGACGAATATTTAATTCTGACCAATGTAAATTTCGCAAGTGCTCGTCTCCATACCTTCTTTCTAATGCTGCTACCAAAGTATTGTAACTGTTTTTGTTCGGCTGGAATGGACCGTAAAAGTCCCAGAGTAGGTTCCAGTAGAGCTACTAACAAAGCTCGAGCTTTTTCGTCATCGTCCCAGCCATTTGCAGCAGCGGCAGCATTAAAATGTTGTTTGTAAGTGGACCAGGAAGACGTACTATCAAAATTTGGAGGTTTAATGTTTTGGTTGAAATTCACAACATCCCTGAGCTTTTATTTTGCTGCGTTCTTTTTGAAGCTGTATAAGCTGTTTGGACATGTCCTGGAATTTTTCTTCCATATCTTCTCTTACATTCTGTAGTTTGGTCTCCACTTTTTCTTCTACATTCTGCATTTTTTGAGTTATGTCTTCCTTAAGATCTTCGGTTGCTGTCTTGAACTCTTCTCTAAGCTGTTCGGAGTTGGTCTTTATTTGATCGAAGTTTTCTTGCATGCCATCTAATATTTTCTTAAATGTCTGTCTTATGTCGCTCTTATGTTGTTCAATGGTCTGTCTCCTGTCGTTCTGCTTTTGTTGCATGGTCTGTTTATATCTCGTCCTGGTTTTTTTCAATGGTCTGTCTTATATCGTTCTGGTTTTGAGCCATTTGAGCTGCTAGAGCCTGCATCATTTTAGTTAGATCAACTTCCTGATAAATCACTTAAAATGTCTATTTTTTCAGCTATTAAGCTAATGTCGAAGTCGATTTTTCAGTATCTCCTCTGATTCTCGAATAGAACGTCGTAGAATATTATGGAATATTCTAGAAATTCTTACTTTTTGAATAACTAAGCTAATGTCAAAGTCGTTTTTTGGATATCTCTTCTGGTTCTCGAACAGAACGTCGTAGATTGTTATGGAATATTCTAGAAATTCTTTGTAATTCTTACTTTTTAAATAATTAAGCTAATGTCAAAGTTGCTTTTTGGATATCTCTTCTGGTTCTCGAATAGAACGTCGTAGAAAGTGATGGAATATTCTAGAAAATCTCTCTATCAATTTATTTTTGGGCTGTAAAGTTAATGTCTAAGTCGGTTCTCAGATATCTCTTTTAGTTTTTCTAGAAAATCTCTTGAATTCTTCCTTTCTGAACCAATAACTGATTGTCGAAGTTGCTTTTTGAATATCTCTTTTAGAATAGAACGTCGTAGAATGTTATGGAATATTCTGGAAATTTTCTCTAATTATCAATTTTTGGACTGTAAAGTTAATGTCGAAGTCGGTTCTCAAACATTTCTTTTGGTTTTTGAATAGAACACTATCGAACTTCTTCGAATAGTCTGGAAAAATTACTTACTGTTCGTCTGTCCAATTGTCCTAGCCGGTGGTACTATGTAAGTATAGTCTTTGCACTATTCCGTTGTTTTAGTCTCACCTCTGACACCAATTGTTACGGGTTCACTGCTACAAATAAAAACTCGCAAATGTCAAAAATGATATGTCAATTTATTTCGACAATTATGTACAAAACACGCACTTAAACTTACTAATAACTTGCTAATAACTCAGTACTGAAATCGGCCTATTAACTTCGTGTTAATATCTCGCCATTACTACAGTTCGTTATCTCTGACTGACTGTCGATGCGTGATGTCCGGCCCTATATATAGGGTCGTCGAGTACGAGTGTGAGTTATAGATAACGCAACTAAAACTAGACTAAGAATATAACCATAAGATAAGTCAACCTAATACTACACTAAACCTAAATAAATTCTGACTATAAAATTTAAAATAACTTAAATTTGTAGCAATACATATGAAAATGTTTAAATTTTTGGGAGATATTTATAACTAGAAAAAAATTTTGTTCAGGATGTCGTATAATTTATTTACGTTAAACTAGTATTATTGGTGAGTAGAAGTTAAAAATTGGAGATATAAGAATATTTCTTCACCATGTAAAATTACCAAAGCGACCCCGTTTGGGATTCGGCGCACCGAAAGACATGTAATTAGGTGGTCTGGTCAAATGTACATATCATTGTTTTATTTTATGTGCCGGTATTCCAATTCATCTGTGCGATTATAATAAAACAAGTCAACAACATTTTTAGAGTTAGAAGTAAAAATGCCAAATACTTTTTTTTAAACCTAGTTTCCGTGGCGGATCCAGGATGTCCGGAGGGCAGGAATAAACTGCGCCGCAGACAAAATTTTTTCTGTTTTTTTTTAAATTAATTTTAATGGAAATTTTTGTGCAAAAATTTTTTCATGAAAAAGTTTCACGGGCAAGTCCTCAGAGGAACTTTTTCGTTAAGACTTTTTACCTCGGGAACTTCCTTCAAATTCAAAAATTTTGAGCGTTCATACATTGGTTATTTATTTACCGGAACTAAAGATTTATAAGCTTTATTTCAAGTAGGGGTGAGGCCTTTTTGAATTCGCCACTGCCTAATTTTATGTATGTATTTTCGGTTCAAAATTGAGAAATTTAATTTCTTTTCAGGACCGTCTTATTTAAAAAAATACAATAACCAAAATTAAATTGCTCCAGTAGTTTTTAAGATATCAGTGGATTTGTGGTTAGACTGAAGGGGCCCCAAATATAGTAATCCCACTCTTTTTGGGATCCCTTCGGGTTTCCAAATACAAAACACTTTTTTAAAACCCCGAAGTTTATTTTTTTTGAGGAACCTTCGGGCCCCCTGGCAGCTAGCCAACCTGGCCAGTCCGGGCCTGGCGACATGACATATCGCTATTAAATTATACTGTGCACACAATGTGGACCCAGACGCGCCTTTCCTATGCCGTCTTCCCGGTCAGATCCGGAAATCAAGCATGTAAATGAACGGCAACGTTGTCGACATTTTTGATTTATTTGGGCCATAAGCCTGGAATTTAAAATAAGCAGCGATTAATCGAGGGCCGCCACAGTTATGTTATGGCCCGTGGCACCATCAACGTATGGATGTTTTCTTGGTACGCTGTTGGCATTTCTCATCTTAGGGCCTCCCACATCAACTGTTTGAAATATAAAAAATAATAAACTTTACTAAGTTTGGGTTAGTGAAAGTTTGAAAAAACTGAAAAGTATTTATTATACCAGAGAAATATTGCAAATCTAGATATTAAAATATAAGTAAACTAGAGTTTTTGGGCAGATTTCTTAATTAATTGTTTTGTTAATTTTTCTTTAAATATTTTTTTTTGTCAAATATCCAATCAGTACCTATTTAAGAACATAAATAAATAAATAAAATGTTTTAAGCCGTTTTGTACGTATAGTTTTGACCTAAGCTTAAGATTTTTTTTTAATTTTATTAAAACGTATATTTATTTACAGTAAGTTACATTTTGTCTTAAATTACTACATGATAACCTATATATGTATTTATGCATAGGTATTTACTTTAAACAACACTTTGACCTAATTTAAATATTTATTTGCAAGAGCACCAAGAACTTTTCACGTGTTTCCCGGTCGACTCCTTTTACACACTTTACACTAGATAAGACAAAGTCCTTGTAGTCTTGAATAAAACTGCTCTTGTCCCTGGGTCGATTTTCCAATACAAATGTTATCGACTTTGCAATAAAAAACGTCACCAGTCTATTCTGATTCTTATTTGATAAAGAAAAATCTAAAGAAATTAACTTGTTTAATGTGATATCCCTTTTTGTAAAGGTTTTTACTAAGTTAACCAATATTATTGACAAAATCCTTACTTCCCTAAAACACAAAAATCTGTGGTGTAGGCTGTCTTCTGCAATATTACACATCCCACATAAATCTGTATTTGAACGACCTCTCCTCTTCAGAACATTTTGGAACGGGTAAGCATTGTGAACAAGGATATATAGCAAGCTTTTCTGATTATGATCTAAAATATTTGAGTTTAGATTTTTAAAGATGATGCGCCAGTTTTTTGGAGATACGGAATTACGAATAGCGCTAGGAATTTCCCAATTTTGTTTTAAAAGTTGAAGGTAAATAGTTCTTGATACTGTTTGACATGTAATGTTTACGTATGATGCTTCTTGTATGTATCTCCTTAAGTGTGGAAACTGGTGAGGTATAGCCATCAAATTCGGAGGGTTTTGAATCTCTTCGATTGCAACATTGGAAATAATTTTTTTTTTGATCATTTTGGTAACATTTTTTATAAGTAGCGCATTTGCTTTGTGCCAAACATCAAAAACTCCCAGTCCCCCACTATCCTTTTGTAAAATTACTGTAGAATGGGCTACTCTGATTTTATTTTGTGACCATAAGAACCAACCGCATATCGAAGAGATTCTTTTAGACATAAGTACAGGGATAGGAAGTATTTGGGCAACAAACCACACTTTAGATAGAGAGTATATGTTTATAAACGAAGCTCTTTGCATAAGACTAAAATCCCTGTTTATGTTTTGAAATACTATATTTCGTAATTTATTAGTTACTACCAACCAATTGACACGTATCATTTCATGAATGTTATTTGAAAATAAAATACCTAAAACTTTTATAGAATAATCAATGGAAAACCAGTTGTACTTGTTTTGTGAAAATTTTTGACTATTTCTAGGACCCAATTTAATAGCTTTGCACTTATTAATATTTAATTTGGCACCAGAATTTTTTGCGTATAAATCTATTAATTTATAGCATTCTAATATTTGGTCCTCTGTGTCTATAAAAAGGGTAAAATCGTCTGCATACGCGCCTAGTAGTATCTTTATTTTTTTCAGCAATAAAATAAGTGTTTCCACTACTATCACAAAAAGAACCATTGGAAGGGGGCCCTGCCTGACTCCAGATTCTATATTGATCAACGTTGTGTAATCTTTATTTATTTGAAGATATGAACTTGAGTTTTTGTAAATATTTTGTAAAATCTGGATAATCCTGGGATCAAAACTAAATATTTTCAAAACGGACCATATATAGGAATGCGAAACCTTGTCAAAAGCGTGATCAAAATCTAAACTCAACATTAATTTGTTTACTTTTCTTTGATTAGATAACGCTACTTGCTCCCTATATCTTGAAATTGCACATAAAATGTTATTAGATTTCAACATACAGGTTTGTTCACTTGAAATAATTTCTTCTAGGTGCACGGAAATGCGTTCTTTTAAAACTTTCATGTAAAGCTTGTAATCGCAGTTGAGTAAAGATATGGGGCGAAAATCAGCAACTGTTTTGTTTTGCTCTGAGGTTTTTGGTATTAATATAATAAGGCCAGTTTTAAAGTTGTCTGGAATGAATTTTCCCGAATGTATTTCGTTATAAATTTCTAGTAACTCGCCTTTCATTACTTCCCAAAAAGTCTGATAGAATTCTGGTGTCAAACCGTCTACGCCTGGTGATTTGGTTTTCGGTATTTTAGAGATTAGACTACTAAGTTCTTTTTCCGTAATTGGTTCTAAAATTGTTTGGTTGGCATTGCATGACATTTTTTTGTCAATTATTTGCGAAAAAATTGTTTCGTTTATTTTGTTCTCTGGTTTTTTATATAATCCCGTAAAAAATGAAGAAAATTCTCTTTTCATGTTGTTTTCGCCCACTATTACAGAATTATCTTTTTTTATTTATTTTATTGTTTTTAGTTTATTAGTTTTATTTTCCTGCATTATGTGATAAAGTGATACGTCTTCTTTTTCTATATTTGTAAAATGTTTGTTTCTAATTTTTAAACCGCTAGTATAAACTTTTTGCTCTTGAACAAGTAGTGCCTTATACTTTTTAATTTCGATAAAAGTTTGTTAAAATTTTTTGATGCCATAAGTGATGTTAAACAATTGCTAAAAAAATCTATTTTTTGTTTTCTTTCCTTGTTCATAATACCTACTCTCCATTTTAGAAACGATTGAACTTTCGATTTTGTAGAACAACACCACCAGTCTATGGTACTTTTAAAGTTTTTTTTTTGAGCGGGACCATTTTGTCCAGTTTTCTTTAAAAAGTTCAATAGTTTCTTCATCTTTCAGAACCAAGTTATTTAATTTCCACAAGTTTCTTTGCTTAAATCAGGATTTTGCTGAAGTAAAAATCTATAATTAAGTGTTACAACTCTGTGATCAGAAAAAGCAGTTGAATGAACGCGACATGATCCTATTCTATCCAGATTTTTTTGTGACACATAAAATCTGTCCAGTCTGGAGGCACCACCATTATAGAAATACGTAAATTTATTTAGATTGCTGGTATTTTTTTGTAGCCAAGCGTCTTTAAGGTTTAAGGTGGAAACTAGTTTCACTAAGTTTTTTGAAGAATTTTCAGAACTACTTGTGCTATCTTCAGATGATATTATACAATTAAAATCTCCTCCTAAAATAAGATTTTCATTTTTGTTAAAAAGATCTAAAATATCTACGTTAAAAAAGTGCTCTCTATCTAACCTATTTTGGCTACCGCTTGGGGCATACAAATTAATAAATCTAGTATTGTTAATTAATACAGATAACCCTCTGGACGAATTCAAATATTTTACATCAGAATACACTATTCCTTCTCTAATGAAAATGGCGGTCCCTCTTTTGTTTGTATTAATATTTACGATTGCATTATACCCGGTCAAAAATGAAAAATCTGCTATAGCGACTTCCTGAAACATAAGTATATCTATATTGTTAACATAGACAAATGACTTTAACATATCTAGCTTTAATAGGAGATGAAATTATACCCATGTTCGAAGTTGCTATAACGTATGAAATAATTGTGTTTGTATTATCTGGCGGGTTCATTGCTGGCTGTCTCCCTGTTCCATCTCCTCAAGCCAGTCCTTTGTAAACTTTTTTGACGGTTGTGTTATGCGTTTTCCTTTGTCGTCACCAGATTGCTCGCTAGACGAGGAATCTATGGGCCTTTTTTTGTTAAGAATCGGACTTAGACCTGCAAAATCTACACTTGCGTTATTTAATACGCCCGCGCCCGTAGAAACCCCAGATGTCTGACCTATAATTTGTTCTGTAGGTGTAGTAACCTGCTGTCTTTGTTCATTCGATTTTACTTCGTTTAGTTTCTCAAACTGTTCTATTTCCGGCTCCGTGGGAGTCTGAACTGGTTTAGGTAAAAACTGCGCAGCCGCTGCGGCATAATTGGCTGGTTTTTCTTGTGACACAACTTTTGAGTTTCTAAGTCTTACGCTAGGGTCTCTTGGACAATCTCTTATCTCATGTTCTATGGAATTGCATCTACGGCAGGTTCTTGCTTGCCCAGGATAAGTTACTAAAAATAACCTGCTACCTATTAGAACAAAGGATGGTATGGGTTTTCTAATTTCCATATAAACAATTTTGATTTCATTATAAACTGGGTAAGGCATTTCCCTCCAGGAGTCATTTTTAATGTTTTCCACGATGCCATAATTGGCAAGTGCTCTTCGTATATCAATTTCATCTGTTTCAAGTGGTATTCTATGTATCTTCACAGCCTGTTTCTCACTTTCCGATTCCAGAATTACGGGGTACTCTACACCCTTGCTATCTTTGTACACTAATTTCCCTTCAAATGTTTCAAAAACTTTTTCAAAAATATCATGGTTTCTAACTTTAATTCTTACTCTCATTCCGGCATGTAATCCAATGGCTTGCACGTCTTCTACATTTAACTTTAGGTTTTGCTCGATATATCTGTGTGCATTCAAGGGGCTAAGTTTCTCAGGAATAGCCGAGAAGTTCAAACTAAATGTATTAACTACTTTCATCTTAACTTCCTTTACTTTACTTATACTTTGTCACACGGGCGAAGTTCAACCTTGTTAAAGGCGTACGCTATCTACAGTCGTACGATTGCAGGCGCTCGTGAACCGCCTTGTACCGTGGCACAGGACGTACTTGACTATAATAACTACTATTATACTAACTATAATAACCCTGCCGTATTAAAACCGATACCCAATTTTGACATATTCAAATACTAGAAACGACCAACGACCAAAATTTCAAATATATATATATATATATATATATATATATATATGTATATATATATATATATATATCTTTCTATCATTGTTGCGTCCGTGTTAACGAAAATCCATATCATTATTGCTTCACCGACATTGTTGCGTCCGAATACCGGACGCAATAGTGCAATCCCATGTTATTTGCGAACAGAGAAGATTTTTACAATGACAATCAGACAGATTTTTAGCTCTTTTAGAGAGCTATAATATGCTATGTCTTATTTTTCTCTACTTCAAAATTTAAAGCATTGGCGCCAAAAAAACCCGCAAAAAATCGGACGCAATAATGATAACTAAATAAAATCCGGTGTATATTTTTAGTTTGAGATAATTCCGGTAGAGGCGACACTCCTTTTTGTATATTTTTTTTGGTTTTACTTCTCTATCATTCTTGCTTCCACAGATTTGGCAACATTGCGTTTATTATTATTTAATATGCATTTTATGAGTTTGCAATATCTAAATTCCTTGACCAGGATTGAAATTGTTTTCTTATTTTCATTTAACGCCAATATACAAAAAATTTATGTTTAATGTTTAAACTTTGAGTTTTCAGTCTATCTATATATTTTCTCGGTACATTTTTGATACCGGATTGGCCAACATTATTTTTGCGCCATTTCTTGGATATATACAGATATTTTGCGCCAAAATAATCAGTCGGATGTGTGAGTTCAAAGTGTCTACATACTGATGGATAGAGACGACCCAGTGAAGATGGTAAACTGGTAGAGGATTACCTGTCACTTAGCATGAAACTGTCTGTGTCATCGTGTGCTTAGAAAATGCATACCTATACATAAAGACAATCCTCTTCCTGTTTCCGCAATAAACTGTCGCGATCATGGGATTCACAACTTGTGGAATAGAAGGCAAACCAAGCGATTTTGTAATGCTAGCTCAAATAAAAAAAATTGCAATGTAAAAACGATCTACCTTTCTGAATAAGAACTAATTTCGCTAAGATGTTAATAGTGACGTATGTCTAAGTTATTTATCGTAGACAGCCTAGGATTAATTAGATAATAAAATAGAACTCCACTTAGTTTTTTCTTTACTAGTAGTAAAATTACAATGAACCTTCTGGAGTTTTTAAATAAAGCCCAGGATTAAGTTGGCATTGGAAACAAAATTAGTAAATAACTCAAAGTATGTTATTAAATAAAATAAATAAAACCCCAAACAAAGCCTCGGAGCAATGGCCTGATATTCTCGAAGACAAAAAAGTAAAACCAAAGGACTATAGCTAAATGGAACGTACAGGGTGTCTCATTATAGTTTTCCCACCCTTTTACACCATTAATAATTGATATAGGAATATAAAAGAAATTGTGTTCGAATTCGCGAAATTTTTAGTTTTAAATTGCATCTTGACCTTATTCCTGATGCTTACCATATTTGACAGGCGCTCAAATTTATAGTTTTTGTAAATTGGATGCTCCTTATATTATTTAATTGATAGATTAGGCTTGGAACATATTTTCCAAAAATTCCCGATATGCCGTAGTTTAGAGCCATAGTTTCTGAGATATTAGCAATTATTTTTTAAAATGATAAAAAGATAACAGTACCGCCTTTGTGTTAATTTTAGTATCCTTATTCCAAATTATGTTAGTCCCCATGTATCAACAGTGACAATGACATTATGTGACACGACATATAAACTTTGTTGTCGTTACCGGTTGTCATTTTGAGCGTCATTAAAAAAAAACATTTGTCACTGTCACTGTTTATACATGGAGACTAACATCGTTGGAAATAACGACACTGAAATTAACACAAAAGTAGTGATGTTATTTTTTTATAATTTAAAAAATTGTCGCTAATATTTCAGAAACTATTTATCAAAACTGCGCTAATCTATTATAAACATTATAAGGAGCATCCAATTCACAAAAACTATAAATTTCAGCGCCTGTCAAATACGGTAAGCATCAAGAATAAAGTCAAGATGCAATTTAAAAGTCAAAATTTCGCGAACACAATTTCTTTTATATTCCTATATCAATTATTAATGGTGTAAAAGGGTGGGACAAAATATAATGAGACACCCTGTACAGGGAGTGAAGCAAAGGTTGGACATTATTGCAACCGAAGTGCAGAATAGTAAGATAGACATTATGGCACTCACAGAGATAAAAAAGAAAGGAACATGTACAAGTAGTGTCGGTAACTTTGTTCACAAAATAAAGGCCAAAGGGGTATCTTTATTAATCAAGAAAAATCTCAAAAATAAGATTACCGACTACGAGTGCATTAATGCTGAAGATGCTTGGACATAATATAAGCATAATAATAGCCTACGCACCATCAGATGACGAAAGATTAGCTACAAAACCAATGTTCTTCGACCAACTTGATGAGACTATCACCAAAATCGGCAATACCAGGGAAATAATTATAATAATATATTTTATTAGTCGAACTGATAGACAACCCCAATTGTGTGAACCCACAACTTAAAAATAAATAATGGTTTTTTTAAATATATGGATATTCATCTATATACCTGGATTCAGGCATCAACAAATCTAAAATCTAATTATGCTATAGGTGGACAACACTCGAAATGAAAGTGGTATGATGTGCGGTTACTTCGTGGTGATACCTGTGGATCTGACGACCATTCGGTAAAAGCAAAAATATTATTCCCTTTCAGAAAAAATAGAGGTGAGAGTAGTAAGAGTAAAGAAAATCAAAAATACAACTTTAGAAGTCTAGAAATCGAACTCGTTTGCAAATATTGTATTAGAAGCGATTAGATGAAAAATTAATAATTACAGAACACTCATTTGAAGAAACATATACAAACATAGTAAAAAGCTTAATAGAAGCAAGCAAAGAAGCTGTTGTGTACATTGAGGGTCTTTCTCTGTTTGCAGGGTCGTTTTTCCGAGTTTTTCATGAAAATTTGTCAATTTTTGGGTTTTGTTTCTGGACTCAGCAGAAACATAAACTCCAATTTCTTCTTCAAGGGTTCAAAAATCCAGAGTCCTCGAGTGTTTGAAAAATCAGCCTTCATGATGAAGTAATAAACAAATAAAGAAGATAGAACTCAACTTAGTTTTTTCTTTAAAACATATCTAATTACAATGAACCTTCTGAAGTTTTCAAATAAAAAGTTGCCATTGGAAACAAAATTAGTAAATAACTTAAAGTTGTTATTAAATAAAATAAATAAAACCCCAAACAAAGCCTCGGAGCAATGGCCTGAAATTCTCGAAGACAAAAAAGTAAAACCAAAGGACTCTGAAAATAGCTAAATGGAACGTCCAGGGTGTGAACCAAAAATTGGACATTAATGCAACCGAAGTGCAGAATAGTAAAATAGACATTATTGCACTCACAGAGACAAAAAAGAAAGGAACATGTACAAGTAGTGTCGGTAACTTTGTTCACATATTTACTGGAGTCCCAAAATAAAGGAGAGCAGCCAAAGGGGTATCTGTATTATTCAAGAGAAACCTCAAAAATAAGATTACAGACTACGAGTGCATTAATAAAAACCTACCTCGAGTTAACACGAAGATGCTTGGACATAATACAAGCATAATAATAGCCTACGCACCATCAGATGACGAAAGATTAGCTACAAAACAAATGTTCTTCGACCAACGTGATGAGACTATCACCAAAATCGGCACTACCAGGGAAATAATTATGGTTGGTGATTTTAATAATCGAACTGATAGACAAACCCAAAGCAAAATTGTAACACCATTTGGAGAGGAAGTAAAAAATGATCGCTTCAGACTGATGCAATTGTGTGAACCTACAACTTAAAAATAAATAATGGTTTTTTTAAAATATATGGGCATTCAGGCATCAAGAAATCTTAAGTCTAATTATGCTATAGGTGGACAACACTCGGAATGAAAGTGGTATGATGTGCGATTACTTCGTGGTGATACCTGTAGATCTGACGACCATTCGGTAAAAGCAAAAATATTATTCCCGTTCAGAAAAATTAAATAGAGGTGAGAGTAGTAAGAGTAAAGAAAATCAAAAATACAACTTTAGAAGTCTAGAAATCGAACTCGTACGCAAATATTGTATCAGAAGCAATTAGATGAAAAATTAATAAATACAGAACACTTATTTGAAGAAACATATACAAACATAGTAAAAAGCTTAATAGAAGCAAGCAAACAAGCTGTTGTGTACCAAGATAAAAGAAATAGCAAGAAGATGTGGTGGACGGAGGAAATACAGGAAATGGTCAAGGAGGAAAAACGCCCATACTCGGAATGGCTCAGTACTAAAGACCAAAGAGACCTAGGAATCTACAGGGAAATCAGAAGACAGCTAATAAAGTGAGGAAGGGTTAGCGGGAAATAAGGACAACGTTAGAGATTTAACCCTCTTTATTTTCTGGCGACGTTTCGACGGTTGTTTTCCGTCTTTTTCAAGCTATAAAACAAACACAATAAAAATGTAGAATGACGTTAGAAGACAATATAGCAGTATTATTATACATTCATAAATATTATAATTATATAAAGCTAATAGGTTTTTTTTAAAATTCAATTAATAAATAACATTAATACATAAGATATATTCTTCTGTTGTTTTTAAGTTTTTTTATCTATTTTTTTTGTTATTACTATTTTTTTTTAAATATTTTTTTTAAATTTTATTTTATAACTATTTATTAAGATCTACGTGTTAACCCATTAATTTTAAGGGTAAGTCATTAAAATTAAAATCCATACCAGTAGATCCATAAATAAAAAATAAAACTAATTAATGTCAATATTACCTAACAAACTATTACAATCGAATTGATTTTAATGTCATGGTGCTATTAAAAAAATTATAATAAGAATTTAAATAGATAAAATCTATAAAAATAGTTATAAAATAAAATAAAATAAAAAATTATAAAAAAAATGGTTATAACAAATAAAATAGATAAAAAAACTTAAAAACAACAAAAGAATATATCCTAATATAAACCTATTAGCTTTATATAATTATAATATTTATGAATGTATAATAATACTGCTATATTGTCTTCTAACGTCATTCTACATTTTTATTGTGTTTGTTTTATAGCTTGAAAAAGACGGAAAACAACCGTCGAAACGTCGCCAGAAAATAAAGGGTTAAATCTCTAACGTTGTCCTTATTTCCCGCTAACCCTTCCTCACTGTAAATTCTAAGGACGTCAACTTTCTTTAAACAGCTAATAAATTTGATACGCACGGAAAAAATGCCACGATACAAATACACACGTAGGAGGTAGGCAAAGTATGGAAATTAATTTCTACGGTAAAAAACCCAACCAAAGAAAAAGTAAATCAGATCATCAAATCAGAACAATGGACGGAACACTACAAGAGACTGCTGCAGAAAACGAGACCAAAATATCTGTCAGCCTTCCCGATGAGAGACATAGTACATGGAGAGGAAGTAATCATCAAAAAAGAAATGATAAAGAATAGTATTAAAAAGCTTAAATCCGGAAAAGCTAGCGGACCCGCGGGAATATACTGATTGGAGAATTGCATTCATATCCTCAATAAATAAAAAAGGAAACAAGCTGGATTCCAACAATTACAGATAAATTTCCGTAACCATTATACTAAGTAGATTGTAGGGTAGGATTCTTAAGAATCTAACAGATAATGATTTTCATGAACAAGAAGAAGAGCAAAGTGGGTTTCGTGCAGGCAGATCTTGTAGTGATAAATGTTTTTGTCTTACACAGGTAATTGGGAAAAGAAGTGCCAGAAACATAGAGACTCATGTTACCTTTGTGGACCTACAAAAAGCATATGATACCGTTCCAGTGGAAAAATTTTGGACAGTGTAAGAGCAAACTAATATCAATCATACATACATCAAAGCAATAAAAGAACTATATAAAGGGTTAAAATCAAAAAAAAAAAAAAATGGAAATCAACTTTCAAAAGAATTCCTGGTAACGAAAGGTTCAAGTAGTAGTAGTAGTAGCTCTAAAAAACTGGAAACGTAAAGTACACGGTATGGGAATACCACTTAACGACCAATTTACCATATACACACTACAGTTTGCTGACGACCAAGTAATTGTGGCTAATGATAAAGAAGACATGGAGTATATGATGAGAAAGTTAACGGAAAAATAACAAAAGTGTGGGTTAACCGTGAACGTAGACAAGACTCAGTATTTATGTATTAGAAACGAATCAAGTGAGTTAAAACCAGACTAGAGCAGAAAGATAAAAAATATTGTAAAATTTTACATTGATCGAAGGAGGTGGAGAATAGACGT
The DNA here is from genome assembly GCA_963576565.1 of Aspidapion aeneum. Lineage (NCBI taxonomy): Eukaryota > Metazoa > Arthropoda > Insecta > Coleoptera > Brentidae > Aspidapion > Aspidapion aeneum. Next base: position 148,569,930 of record OY755038.1, read on the forward strand.
CGGACAACGTAGAAAAACGTTCTAAACCGACATAGTAGTAAAATTTTACATACATGAAACAATGGTGAAAAGCATGCTGCTGTATGGAATAGACTTGACGCGTAACAGAAAAATACAAAACAAAAATGGAAAGTGCCGAAATGGATGCAATAAGAAGATAAATTAAAATATCTAGAACAGATCATGTAAGAAATGAGACCATAAAAGAACTAAAAGACAACTGATATGGTACGGCAATGTACAACGGATGAATGACGAAAGACTACCAAAGCAGGTTCTAGAATGGCAACCAATAGGGCGCAGAAAAGGAGGGCGTCCTAAACTGGAATGGCAACAGTCAATCCAAAGATCAATGAGTCAAAAGCGCCTTACATATTGTCAGGATCGAAGGAGGTGTAGAATAGGCGTCGGACAACGTAGAAAAACGTTCTAGTATATTATTAAATGTCAGTTTTGGCTAATAGTGTTTGTCAAGATGTATATTAATATTCGACAAATTATTTTACAACTTTTATATCAAAATTTTAACAAATTTCATGGAAACCATTTTTCCCATCCATTTATATGGTACCTTTAAGCCAAATAAAAAAAAACAAAATAAATTTAATAAATATACACACTGTATATAGGAAACATACACACACGGGACAGTACCTAAATTTTAAGTCTAATCAGTCTGTTGCTACAAAACAAGGAGTTATAAGAAGTTTGTATTTAAGAGTCGTGAATATTTGTAGTAATAATGAAAAATTAACGCACAGAACTCTACAACATTTAAAAGGACTTAAAACAGAATGGTTATTCTTATATTAAATTTAAGAACCAAATGTGGGAAATTCTCAAAATAATAATCTGTTGGGTGTTATTAATATTCCATATTATTATGTTAAAGGGATTTCAGTAAACATAAGACGAAAGCCAAACACTATAATATAAAAACAGTTTTTTCATCGGGAAATATGATAAGGCAGTGGCGAGGCGTAAGGATTTTTTAAGGTTGACAGAAGAAATAAAAAAAAAATTACAAAAAAAAATATATTTTTATTTTGCATAAAAAGTACAACAAATATTTATATTAATAGTGTACAGTAACTCTCAAACTGTCTTAAAAATACCAGTCTGCGTATTTTACTAGTAGTAAAATGGTCAATAACACTTTCCTTAAAATTTGGATATTAGAAATTTTATGTACACAAAAGAAAAATTAAACAATTAATTTTGTCTGACGTCGACACCGACACATACGTATGGAAACCATATACGTAGTATTTCCATACTCCCTGTTACCCATTTACACAATGGCTGGCATTTGATGCAAACATTCAGAAATAAAGATACGAAAAATGCACAGACACCAAATTTACATAGATAGAGTTTTTGTCAACTCTGAGCCGATGATTTGACGTGACGAATACAAGAATAAAATATGTATTCGTAAAAGTATAACCAATTAGGACATTTTATCTTAAGGACCGGAAAAAGGATAGACTTATACCCACTGACATTGCTATTTCAAATATGTTTGCATTATGCATCATAAGGTACCGTAGGTATTGCCATAATACGTACTATAGGGAAATAATATGCATATAAGTTTGAAAGCAACCAATCAGGTCATTTTTGCTTAAGGACCGCAACGACTCATATTTGCATCATGAATTGGCAATTACCGTGGGTATTGGAATATTATGTATATGATGGAAACCCTAACTGCAAAAAAGACGTCGATTTAAATCAAAACAAAATATACACGCAGAGTCAAGTATACTTACGCTCAGCAAAATATTGCGCTTCGATATAAATTAATTATATGCGAAATGCACGCACTATCTAGCTGGCCGACTACAGTAGACAAATAGCCGAATGTCTTTTCCACTCGCTCTCTCCCCCGCCGAATTGTCGCGCTTTTGCGTTGAACTGTACCAATGTTTTCATTGACTGTACCCTATAGCAGTGATTTTAGAATACAATTTTTAATACGTCTACATCATCTACACCGTGTTTTTTCGAAGCGCACTTTAGTTGAGAGGGGCGGGCCGTGCGGCGGGACCAGGATTGTCATTATTCTTGGTTTTTAGTTGTTAAATAATAAAAATAATAAATAATATACAAACAATAAATAGCATTAAGGAATATTTTTATGTAATAATAATATCCAAAATTTTGGGTAGGCACTGTCTACCTTGTCTACCCGTACGCTTAGCCACTGCGATAAAAAGTTTTGTAACTAAAACACAACCAGAAAATCCCTCAAATAATAAGAAATGTATTTACCAACTCCCGTGTGAGTGTGGTAAATCATATGTAGGTGAAACGAAACGCCATCCTCAGGTTAGAGTAAATGAACGTTTAAAAAGTACCCAATTAGGAAATATTGAAAAATCCTGTTTAGCGGATCATGCATGGTCAAATGATCACAGGATTCAATGGCCTGACGGTAAAGTTTTGCATAAGGAGTCGCATTGGCGAAAATGGAAGTTATTGAAGCTGCGTTTATAATGCAGAATTAAGAAGTTTTCAGTCAACATGTGTACATAAGTAGTCAACGAGTGTACATATGGAAACCACTCCTTAAGGAAAACAAGCGCCTTAGGATAAAAAGGGGGCAGGCCATCACACCTGACTGCACACCCAGTAGTATAACTACTTTTATTCAAGACCAATATTAAAATTTAAAGAATTTAAACGGGTGCCCACGATCCATAAGAAATTGGCACGGTTCTTTGGTTCGGTTCAAACAAGTTCAAAGAAAAATAATCATATTTTGTAAACAAAAGACAAATTGACCAAAGAAATAATTAACTTTGTTTAGCTGACTGTTAATTTAAGCCATTAAAAGGAAATGTAAAAAATCGTGCTAGATATGGGAGCGCAAGTTTTAACAATTTTGTCACACCTGTGTTTTGAGCCTTCTGTCAATATACCAATCCAATATCGGGCAAGAAAATATCGATAAATGAAAAGAGAGATGAAGAAGAAACAACAGGGTAGGTAATAATTTTATTATTTGTTAACAAGGTGCTTATCAAACAAGGAAATTAATATTTTTAAAATAATACTTGAGCATTTGAAACGAAAATGTCGATTATAGCCTGGAATTCTTAGTTGTTATTTGGAATTTTAGCTTTAAATTAAAACATTTGAAAGCAAAAATTGATTGAATTGAATTCTCCGTAGCTCGAATTTCTAGAACTAATAAAACTAAAACTGATTTGTAATAAATATCTGGCCGTTGCGTTGACTCACACAATTTCCTTTGTTTCCTTATTAACATAAAATTTGGCAAACGCGCTGACGCAACAATGATACCAAGCTAAGCGAAAATTATACGATGTGGACGCAATTATGATAAGAAAGTGTCAAAAATTATACAAGGGACGCAACATTGAATGGCAAATAATTGGAAGCAATAATGTTTGTTTGTACAGTTTTTCGTATATTGCTATTCTTAGCCCAAAAATTACGAAAAATAGACGACTAATCTAGAAATTTCAAAAACTGAAATATATATGATTAAAACCTTTAAAAAACAGACGTTTTCTTGGAGACGCAATAACGATGCGTTTTAAATGGAAGCAATAATGATATAAAGATCTATATATATATATATATATATATATACATATATATATATATATATATATATATATTTGAAATTTTGGTCGTTGGTCGTTTCTAGTATTTGAATATGTCATATATAAATCAATTGGGTTATATATCTCCTATATATAGTTAGTCACAAGATGGGAAACCAGGACATAACTAGATTATATATTTGTCAAAACCAAAAAAAAAAACAATCCAAGAACAAATTTTAAATCGTTTGTAGTAGATAGCCACTTAACGGATCACGCACCAATTATATTAAATATATACGGTAAAAATGTAAACAATATAGATATAAAAACCGTTACAAAATATAAAATTTTTACAAAGCGAAAACACCTCAGAAACACGAAACTTCTATCAACCTATAATATATTAATTAAGTCATCTATAATAGAGCATACATATAAACAAAATATGACTAATGTTCTCTTGCAACCCATAAAAAAACAAAGACAAACTGAAACGTAAGCTTTTTAAAAATTACAGTATAGAACTAGAAACTAAACACTATAGAAATATGTTACAAAAACTAATAACCAAACAGAAAAATGACTGTTACACAAATGAGATAAAACAAAACAACAAGAATATAAAAAATGTATGAACTGACTCATAAAAAAGCTGCATGCGAAACCACATTAAAAACTCAAAACCGTTGAAACAGATGGCAACTTATTTGAAAATCAGATTGAAGTAAGTACTTATTACAACGACTACTTTATAAATATAAACTCAAATAAACAATATAGAAATATGTAAAAAAATTAATAATCAAACAAAAAATTACTTTTTTACAAATGAAATTAAACAAAACAAAAATATGAAAAATGTGTGATTTCATAAAAAGCACTGCATGCGAAAACACATTAAAAACTCAAAACCGTTGAAACAGATTAAAGTAAGTAATTATTGCACCGACTACTTTATAAATATCGACTACTTTATAAATATCGACTACTTTATAAATATTGAAGTACATAATACGATACCAAAACCTGACGACTTATGTGTAATTCAAAATCCACAAATTCAAGAATTATTATATCTTAAACCAGTAACAAAACACACATTTGGAAATTCTTGAACCTTTGCAGATTATAATAAACCTTATTTTTGAAGCCGGAACTGTTTGAATATTAAAACATTTTTTGTCTGCCCTATACTCAAGAGTGGGGATCAATTACACATAAGAAACTTCCGACGAATTAAATTAGCCTTATTACAATTTTGATAGTAGGACGATTCCATCTTTTTTTACGAAAGTACAAAGCACAAAACATGTTGTAGAAATGAATAGTAGGCAAATCGGATAACATGCAAACAAACCTAAAGATTAGCAAAAAGTTCTTTTTACAAATCGTATTTTAAATAATCTGTACATTTTATAAAACGGAAACCAACCAAAACCGCCCCAAACCATACTTTGTTCCAATCGCAATTTAGACGAATGTACAAAATTAAAAACGTATATTTTGCTACTATACATTGTATACAATTACATATTTAAAAAGATCTTTCTAAACCAGTAGCCGCCTTGAAAGAAAAATAATTATACTTCTAGAAATACTCAAATCAAGCAAAAACCAAACAACTTTTCGTCGCTAATCGGGTAAAAAGAGGTTTTTGTCTCGTAGTTTCAATCATCAAAAACATTAATTTTTTTAACTTAGTAAACAATAATTAAGGTAAGTAAACAATTATTTCTGGTTATTAGTTGAGAGGCCTGTATTATACCGTGGCACAGTTGTGGAAGATTTTTTTAAACTACCCTACCTACCCTGTTTGCTTCCAATTTGAGTATGAAGGCCGGTATGACGTCATAAATACAAGATGGCGGTTTTTTCTGTTTTTTTCCACAAACTTTAGCTAAATTAGTTTTACAGAAGAACTGTAAATTCGTGTTTTGTTTGTAATAGAACAGCAATTAAGATAGTAAAGAAATTAGCTCTATAACCTAAAAACTAACAAAGATCTATATTGGTAATAGATCACAATTTTAAGTCACCGAGAGTTTGCTTCCAATTTGACGCCATAAATCAAAGATCGCGGTTTTTTCATGTTTTTTACAAACTTTGGCTTATACCTTTTGGTAAATTAGTTTTACAGAAAAACTGTAAATTCGTTTTTAGTTTGCAATAGGGTAGTAAATAAATTAGCTTTATAGCATAAAAACTATCAAATATATATCTGAGGGTAGCCTAAAAGTTCTTTTATAAAATTTTTAATATTTAAAAAAATATATTTTTTTAAAAATTTTGGGATATAAAGCTCTTTAAAACGACAACTAAATTGTTGTTCTATTGCGAACAAATCATACTTTAAACAATTTTTCTGTAAATTTGTTGTGGCAAAAGTTAAATGCAAAAGTTTGTGTAAAAAATATGGAAAAATCGCACAGGCAATCTTACTTAAATTTAAGGCAAATACCCGACGACCTAAAATTAAGTGATCCATAGTCAATCGATTTGGGGTAGTCTAAAACTTCCTTCCTCAATTTTTTTTGGTTAAAAAAGTAGTTATTTTTTTTCTTTGTTAGTTTTTAAGATATAAAGCTAATTTCTTTACTATATTAATTGGTGTTCTCTCTCAACAGTTTTTCCGTAAAACTAATTTAGCTAAAGTTATGAGCTGAAGTTTGTGAAAAAACCTGCAAAAGTAGCCATCTTGGATTGATGACGTCTCACAGGCGCTCCTACTCAAATTGGAGGCAAACACCCAGTTACTTAAAATTGTGTGACTTATTACCAATCGATCTATGGTAGTTTTAAAAAATCACAACTATCCCACGGGACACGATTTTTTACTATAAACCACTCATTTAAAGTGGGAGTGGTAATCAACCAACCCAAATCCTCCTCGAAAATGTTCTCTGACAGTATTTTCCTGTTTATTTGCAACTTAAAACATCAAGAAATAATTTTTGAGGCTTGAGGTCCTCTCTAATGATGCATGACATGCCCCTCACACACCAGCGGCGCACCTTGTATAGGCATTTGAATAAATAGTTTATTTTGTGTTTTATTGTTTTACACCACACATACATACCATTTTGTATATTGTAACGTTTGAAAATTATACGTCATTTTGTACATTTGTCTAAATTGCGATTGGAGCAAAGTACGTTTTTGGTTGGTTTTCGTTTTGTAAGTTGTACTGATTGCTCATATGATTTGCTAAAACTAATGTTTATATTTTTCGAATTGTATAATATATGATTGGGCCATTGTTCGTTTACTTTGTAATTTTTGTAAATATGAGATGCCGGTATGGTCCTACCTTATGTTGTATTGTTTTGTTTAGAGCGCCCGGTTTTTGGCAAATTGCAATCGGCAGGCAAGTTCTTTTATTAATCGGTTCGGGAAAGGATAGATAGGCAATGACGTTAATAGGCTCTATCCCGGAATTTAATCAGAGCGCCCGGTTTTTGACAAATTGCAAATCGGCAGGCAAGTTCTTTTACTAATCGGTTCGGGAAAGGATAGGCGCTAATAGGCTCTATCCCGGAATTTAATCCCTCCAATAAGGACGATGTATGCGGAAAGGTTGGACTTATTTTTCGTGGCAAACGACGTAAAAGTTGATAGTAGGACCGCTCATAGCTTTGGTGGAAGCGGACACATATAAGCTTCTTCGCGATCTCTGTCATCCTAAATTGCCGAATGAAATGAAATTTGACGAACTTTCAAAAACGATGAAAACTCAATTTGCTCCGGTTTTATCGGACTGGCGGGAAAGATCAAAATTTTGGGCGACAACACAAAATGAAGGGGAAGGGGCGCAAGAATGGTACGCAGGAGTGCGTAGTTTGGCAATAGAATGTTCGTTCGAAACAAGTTTAAATTGTTGTTTACGTGAAAAATTTGTGTCAGGTATGCGTAGAGGACCTATTTTTGACCGGATTTGTGAAATGTCAACAAAAGACTGGACAAATAACATCCTTGATAACTTGGTAAAACTCGCGGTGCAGCGCGAAAACATGCACGGACAAAGTGCGGCTCAACCGGTGTTATGAACATCGAATACCGCAGTGCAACCGGTGGTGGTGCGAATAAAAGAACGCGCCCGTTTGCCAGCAGTCATATGGGAAACAGTATGGCCGACGGTTTTGGGAAAAATAACAAAGTGCAAGACAGAAATCGGAAAAATTTTAATAAAAAGACGTGCGAGTCTGCGGATGGGTGCATAACGGGGACGGAGAAGAAATACCGTTGCAGGGCGTGTGGAATCCAGGGTCACTTGGCAAATGCGTGTCCCAGTAAAAAAAACAATGGTAAAGTACGCCGACAGAACTTTTTGGTGGAAAATACAGCAGAAAATTCGGGTCAAACAGAGTCAATTGTAGAAAATTGTGACTATTTAGATATGTTTAGTTTGTCGAATAATTGTAGTGACGCGTTGTTTAAAATAAATGTGATTTTAGACAATAAAAATATGTTAATGCAGGTAGACACTAGGGCGACTGTAAACACAATTAGTTTGAACATTTTTAAACAGTGTTTTTCAAATTACGGGGATATTCTGGGACAGTGATTAAACCAGTGGGCTTCTGCAGGATAAATACAAGAGTATAAAAGTTACCCAAAAACATCAAGTATTATCAATACATCAGGACCTAGTTTATTGGGTAGAGATTTTTTAAGACAATTTAACATCGGGCTAGATTTTAGAAACATGCATAGCTTGGAAGATGTGAAGGATAGGCTCATAAAAAATATTCTGATGTATTTACTTCCAGACTGGGTACTTACAACCAGGCCAGTTTTTTGTAGGCATAGACCACTACCTCTGGCATATAAGAAGCAGGTAGAAGATCAAATAAATGTCATGGTTAAGGACGGCATTTTGGACCCAGTTTTAGCTTCAGAATGGGCTACCCCCATAGTGCCAGTTAGGAAGGCTGATTCAACGGTAAGAATTTGCAGCGATTTTTCAGTATCCTTAAATAAACACTTAGAACGACCGGCACAATATCTTCTTCCAAGAATAAATGAATTATTTGCTAAATTAGGTGGGGGGCAACTCTTCACAAAATTAGATTTGAACAAGGCATACATGCAGTTTCTTTTGAACGAAGAAACACAGGAATTAATGACCCTAACCACATATATGGGTTTGTTTCGTCCAAAACGCATGTTATTTGGCATCTCCCCTGCTAGCAGCATATTTCAACAAAAACTAGAGCAATTGTTGCAGGGTCTGGACGGCGTTGTAAATTTTGTGGATGATGTGGCTATAACTGGGCCTGATTCAGTCACACATTTGAGAAATTTGGAGGCAGTGCTTGTCAGATTCCAAGAAGCAGGTTTGACTATACGACTTGATAAATGCAGCTTCTTTGCTGAAGAAATTGAGTTTTTAGGAATGAAATTAAACAAAAATGGCCTAAAGAAAAGTTGTAAGAAAGTATCAGCCATAATAAATGCAGAAAGACCTAGAACAATAACCCAAGTTAGGTCATTTTGTGGCCTGGTACAATATTATTCTCGTTTCGTAGAAAATCTGGCAAGTATCATGACCCCAATTTACGACCTACTCAACAAGTGAGAAAGCAAAGAGATCCAGTGGACAGAGGAATGTAAGTTGGCATTCCAGAAAATTAAAGAGTTAATAAAAGAGGACATAACTTTAGCACATTTTATTCCAGATGACAAGATAGTATTGATCACAGATGCGTCAGACTCGGGACTGTCAGCAGTTCTTTTGGGGCGTAACAAAGAGGGTATTATAGACCGGGAGGCAGCAGCCATTATTTTTGGACTAAAATATTTTTCTCAATATTTGATTGGACATCAATTCACAATAAGATGTGACCACAAACCTTTATTGGGCATTTTTGGAGAAAGTAAGGGCATCCCAATAAGAAACAGAGACAGGCTGCAACGCTGGGCAATTTATATGTCTGGATTTGACTATAAATTTGAACATACCTCTGGGAAGCAAAATTTCATGGCAGATTGTCTGTCATGTGTCATGTGGAGTCATAGGGTGGTTATTCCGAGATCCCTAAGAGGCGAGATGCTTGAATTAATCCATGTAGTCATTTAGGCACAGTAAAAAGTAAGCAGTTGGCTCGCTCATACTTATGGTGGCCAGGTTTAGATCGCGAGATTGAAAAACTGATAAAATCATGACTGTTATGCTTAAAAACGTTACCAGCTCCACAAAGAACAACATTGACACCATGGCCAATAGCTGAAACTCCATTTCAGAGAATTCATCTTGATTATTTGGACCTACGAGGCAAAATCTATTTGATTGTGACTGATTCTTACATAAAATGGCCTGAGGCAATCAGTATGAGAAGTTTAAGATCAGATGAATTGATTGAGACGCTCAGAAACATTTTTGTTGCTTTGGATTGCCGGAATTAGTGGTAAGCGATAATGGGTCAAGCTACAGTTCCATGGAATTTAAGAATTTCCTACATAAAAACTATAGAGTTCACAGATGACAATCAGAGCGTGTCAAGTGATTTTTATGGGTTTCCAAATCCTGGTCTGACAGACAACCCGAAAAGTGACATCAAGACTGAAGAGGCACTAATGAAAAGAAGCTCACGTAGAAATCGCAGCAAATTGCCAAGTCGGTTCAAAGACTACACTTTGGACATTGATTAAGTGCAATACAAATGGTTAAAATTGTATGTTTGTGTATGTCACTCAAAAACAATTTAAGGGTAGTTTAGAGTTAAGTGTGGAGGGAATTGTGATGTATTGCTGGTCGCCTAACTCGCGTAGTCATATCGCGGTGAACATTTCGCCTGCACACATGCGCATTGTATGACATTTCGCTCTCTCATCAAGTGCGGTGAACACCAACGAAGGTATCCTAGAAACGATCCTATAAAATAGACAATTCTACCTTAAATAGACGTCTGATCCGACCACGACTGTTCGCCAAGTGTTCGGCCGTGTACCTCGCCCAGTCGTAAGTATTTTACAATGGCCACGTCACGCGAAGGGTTAAGCGAGGTTTTTATCATACCAATCAAATTAAACGGCGGAATTATTTTGAATTTAAAATATAAGTATTAACTTTAAAAGAGTGTAAAAAGGGTTTTTCTTCTAGCCTACCTTAAGGCCAAGGTATCAGAATATACATTAACATTCGCTTGAAAATGACTTGAGGAATAGATATAGCGAATTTTGGGGAGTTTGTGCATAATTTCCGCGATGTCATCTCGCAGCTGTGGTGTTTGCGACACGTCAACACGCAAGCCATCTCTCTCTTGCGAAGGGGTTTGCAAGAGAAAATATCACGCAGATTGTTTGCGTAATACAGAGTGTACCAGGGCTAACTTGGAAATGTCCCACGTGCCGTAACCTACCTGCCGCAACTTTTACAGCTAACTTGGAAGGTCGTATTGAAGCACAACTCAACTCGGTGAAACAATCAATTGTAGAGGAATTATTTACAAAAATCGATCAAAAGCTCCAGGATGTCAGTCCTCGAACAATCAGCGAACCCAGGTATTCTGACGTTCTTAAGAATCAATTTCGTTCTAATATTATCATCAAACCGAAAGTTACAAATCAGAACAATACGCAAACAAAGAGCGATATTCTCCATAAAATCAAGCCAGACCAAGAAAAAATCCAAATCAATCGTGTAAAGCACATTTCCAACGGAGGCATCGTACTGTCCACCAACCACAATGATGCCCAACGCATGAAAGATCTTTTTAGCCAAAACTTAGCAGACGATTACGAGGTTCGGGAATCAAAATCCGTATCGCCGATGGTCAAGATTGTTGGTCTCTCAGCCGAGTACGACAAAGACGTACTATTACGACACCTAAAAACTTTTCTTTAGTAACTCAGCAGATATAAATATTATAAAAGTCTGGCCAACCAAAAATAACGCGAGCATTTTCCAGATGGTACTGCAAGTAGATATGGTCACACACAAAAAAATTAACTGATAAAAAACGCCTTGTAGTTGGTCTTGATTATTGTACCGTTTATAATTCAACTTTATCACGCTGTTTCAACTGCAACAACTTTGGCCACTCAAAAAAATATTGTCAAAAAGGCCCCACCTGCCCTCTCTGCGCTGGGCCACACTTAGTACGCGTGTGACAACTTTGCCAATAAATGCTGCGTCAATTGTAAGCATCTTAAAACCAAATTCGACCTAAACATCGAAATAAATCATGCTTGCTGGAATTATAATGCATGTTACGCTTATAAACAGGCAAACCAAAAATACAAGTCGGAAATTTTTGGGTCCACCATGTAGCAGCCAACCGCGCTAGCCCCCTCCTTAGCTGAGTTTACTGTTCATCCCCACAATATTTCACTACAGTCGACTGAGTCTGGTAGGCGCTGTGATATCCTTTCAATTTATTATCAAAACGTACGCGGGCTAAGGACAAAAACAAAAACTATTTTTAATTCCACACTCGCTTGTGAATTTGATATCATAGCGTTGACTGAGACTTGGTTGTACCCGGGTATTCACGATACAGAACTTTTTCATTCGGGGTATTGCATCTTTAGATCTGACAGAAACTACGATGAAGTAGATCAAAACTTGGGGGGTGGTGTTTTGTTGGCTGCAAGGGAAAATCTACAGACAACCAACCTGGAAATTGAATTGCCTGTATCAATCCGTGACACAATAGACATAGCTGGAATCAAAGTATCTTTCTCGAACAAACTATCTCTTTATATTTTCCTTGTATATATTCCGCCAGGCAAAATCTCATACATATATGAACAACTTTGTGAATATCTGTCATCCCTGAATTTCCTATATAGTGCTAAAGCAGTCTTTCTCGGAGATTTTAATTACCCTGAATACGTAACCTACATGGAGAGGGATCCTCCTCCCAACAGTAGGCTAACTCACTTGCTGAATGTTATTAATTTTCTTGATTGGCATTAAATTAACACTGTCAAAAATTCTGATAATCGACTGCTTGATCTAGTATTAACATCGTCCTCAAACCTCACTTCCGTGCAGAGATGTCATGACATCCTGCTAAACGAGGACAGGTGCCATCCTTCTTTATTAATTGACTATAAAATGGCCGGTGACAAAAAGTTGAGCAAACTCAAAATTAATGACATCTTTTATAATTTCAAGAGATTTGACTTGAGAAATCTATATGCGAGCTTAGCTGAGATTGACTGGCGTGTTTTGGAAACGGTTGATAACGTCAATGAGGCTGTCGAATTATTTTATTACAAATTATACTCCTGTCTAGACACCCACGTGCCAAAAACATCTAAGCGGCGTAGAAAATATCCTCCCTGGTTTACTTCCCTCATCATACGGTCGATTAAAGAAAAACATAAATACTTTCAAAAACACAAAAAAAGTCGCAGTGATAATGATTTACTTAAATTTCGAGAACTTCGTAATAAAATAAAACGCGGTATTGCGCTAGACTTAAAGCGAACCTGACAACTCAACCTGGAAATTTCTGGCGCCTAATACAATCATTGCAGTCGAATAATGGTCTGCCGCAGTGCATGACAGATCACAATGAAGAGAGTACGACGGATCCCCAGCGCATAGCTGATGCATTTGCTGATTACTTTCAGAGTTCATATACACCATCTCAGCAGCGTACTAAGGTACAAAATAATATTTCTTCTAACATTAACTCAAATTTCATTTCACTTAAAAGCTTCAATGAATCTGAGGTATTGCAAGCACTAAAGACCATGAAACCCAAGGCCATTGTCGGTCCCGACAAAATTCCTGCATTTTTACATACGTCTTTGCTTACCCCTTAACTGTTCTTTTGAACTTATCTTTAAAATTCTGCACATTTCCTGATACTTGGAAAAATTCTAAAATTATACCTGTCCATAAAAAACAAGAAAAAGATCGTATTGTAAATTATCGGCCAATTACCATAATAAACAATTTTTTAAAATGTTTTGAACGCGTTCTCCATACATCGCTTTACTTTCCCCTGAGCAGTCAAATAGATTCCTGTCAACACGGCTTCATGAAACGCAAATCTACCACAACCAATTTAATTACTGTTACACACCTAATAGCTGAATCCTTGGATGCGGGTGCTCAGATTGATGTTATTTACACCGACTTTTCTAAGGCCTTTGACAGACTAGACCATAGTATTCTTCTCCGTGCACTTGTAACCTTTGGCATCTCTGATGATTTATCTAAGTTTCTTTATTCATACTTAACTGAAAGGCTTCAGTATGTAGAATGCTATGGACAAACCTCCTCTACGATTAAGGCTACTTCCGGAGTTCCTCAAGGCTCTATACTAGGTCCTCTCTTCTTTATAGCTTTTATAAATAGCATAGTTCAGGACATAGAAGTTATTTGCCTATTGTACGCTGATGACTTAAAGCTTAGCTGTAGAATAAATAACATTGCTGATTGTGAGAAACTTCAAGCTACTCTAAATAAGGTATATACTCGGTGTCTTGATAACTCTCTCCCTCTCAATCCATCTAAATGCAATGTAGTGTCTTTCACCCTTAGAAAACAGGTAATTCAATTCAATTACTCCATTGATACAACCGAAATACCCAGGAGTCTGGAATTTAAAGATCTCGCAGTAACATTTGATAGTGCTCTATCATTTGTTCCCCACATCCAGGATGTTGTAAAGAAAAGCTACCGAATGCTTGGGTTCATAATACGGAATTGTCAGTACCTAGAAAATATTTCTAGTATAAAATAACTCTATTTTGCTTATGTCAGATCTAAATTGGAATACTCGTGCATAGTATGGTCTCCGTATTATGATACTTACGTTAATACTATTGAAAAAATTCAACGTAAGTTTCTGAAGTACCTTGTTTTTAAGCTTGATGGTGTGTATCCCGAAATTGGTATTCTGAACCAGGTCCTTTGTGAAAGGTTCAGTATATCTTCATTGGAGGACCGGCGCAAGTTGGCAGAGTTGCATCATTTTCAAATTAATACATAATCAAATCGACTCCCAGGAATTATTGCATAAGATTAATTTTTTAGTACCCAGAACATCAGCACGCACTACTGTTCCGTTTTATCTTCCTTACCAGCGCACCAATATTTGCAAAAATTCTCCAATAATTCGGGCTTGTAACACGTGCAATCAGACTTGCGACAGATGTGACATATTTAATTGCAGTATCTCTACCTTAAAAAATATACGATTTTCATAATTTTTATTTCTGCTCACTCAGTGTAGATGTAGTAAATTTCTTTTATTTTGTACTTCATTTTATCCTTAGATTCTGTTATTGTTAATCACTGTATTCTTCCCCACTTTGTAATTGGGTTAACTCCTGTTAAGTGGTGTAAATAAAATAAAATAAAATAATTTACTGTATTTCCTCCACGGAAGGCCTAAGGGGTATCTAAGAGATCATCAAAATCATTTAAGTTGCACAGACAAAAAGAATAATCGAAAAATATTTATGGACAAACCTTCTACAGGTCTTCTAAAGGCCCGTTGAGTATCCAGGTATTTTATCCGCATTAAAAACTCCTCAGGGGTACAGTTGAAAATCCGTACGCACGATTTTGGAGAAAATTAATTACAGGCTAATGTTTTTAAACGCTATTTTTAATATTGCTGCGTTTTAGTTAAACCATTAACCTTTTTCTTTAACTGCATCTAAGTAACCTTAAAAGTGAAATCAAGTGGGAAAAATGTTTCGTCTTTGTGTTCGGATAGTCCACATTAAAGCCAATGTGGACAAGAGATGAAATGGTGATGATTATCGGTGCGAGTGTATGAAAAGGGAACTTTTCACCTGCAAGTTAATCTTTTTTGCTTCAAGCTAAAAATTATCAAGTCCAGTGAATCGTAGTATTCCGATTCAGACGAAATCAGTTCCGAATCATGTGGGTAAGTGCAACAATGACTTGATCAGGCAGCGACGTTTTATTTTCCTCCTTTACGTGGGCAATGCTTTTCAACGAATTGTTTTTTCTTGGAAACCTATTCTTTTGCTACATATATCTGCGCAATCTGGGTCTGACAAATTTTTAAAAATCACAAAACTTTGCGACACAAGACAACAGCGATAAAACCAGTCACTAAATGTGTTTCCGTGCTATCCCAATTTTTACCTTTCAAGCCCGCGCAGCAATAGCTAGAGAAGGTATTGTTATCGACAAAAAAAAATTGAGATAAACGGCGAAAATGTGTTATTTGAGTGTATTATCGTACCAATAACGTAGTGAAGTCAGTCCGTGTGTGTGTCTGTCCCTAACACAATAGCTCTTAAACCGCTAAACCGATCTTCATTAAATTTTCAGGAAAATAGTGTACAATACTGTAAAGAGCTGATTAGATTTTGGTCAACATCTATTAATTCTAATAACTGTTTTTTACAGTTTAAAATTTGACAATATGCCTTCTTAACGGAGCATCCGCATCAATATGCGGTTTTCGGAAAATAGCAGAACACGTTTTTTTTCAATAATTTATGTTAATATTAAAAACTTAGGAGCTTCCGTTCCTAAGATATTTAAAAACTGTTTTCCAGGCTAATATAGCGTGGAGTGTGCTAAATGGCTAGGAAGGTATCAATCCATTACGATCCCCTACCTAACAAAATTTATCTGTCTTATGTTTTGTACCAGAGAAGAAGAGTTTTTCTATTTTGACAGTTTCGACAACCTGTGTAAATTATTTGAATTACAATTTTTTAATAAGTGATAAAGGAGCCCAACATTTCTCGTGTTTCAAGGTATAGGATTTTGAGACTTAAAAGCAATTATAAATAAAGTAAATCTGTCATCACCAAATCATTATTTGACGATTTATGAAGCAGAAATATAATATTCCTTTTTTTATAAATTTCCAATTTAGGTGATAGAGGCTGTCAAATATCTTCCAAGTTATTATTTTTACTTAGATACTTGTTTTTTTAAAATATATAATGTCTCCCTATCCTATCCCAATAACATTGCGTTTAATATGACATTTATAAAACTTTATTATTTCACTTTTAGCTTGGTTCGATAGTAGGCTACCAAGTACGTTTTGATTCAAATTTCCAGCCAAAAACTGGTAGAATATTATACTGCACGACTGGCATTTTACTTCGACATCTTCAAGCAGATCCATTACTTCGAAAATTTACTTGCGTCATCTTAGATGAGGCCCACGAAAGAGACGTTAATGCAGACATTTTGATGAGTTTACTTAGACAGGTTAGCAGAAATATCTTGTTTTTAAGCCATGACTTATTTTTTTGATTTCTTATTTGTGCTGCTTTACCCAATTCCCATTGCTTGACATAAGCATGTTTAAATGTGTTTATAATAATTTCTGAAATTTCTTGACATTTAGTCTAGTCTTTCATGGCCAAGAACAAAATGGCTTTGGTGGTCCAGTGAACGTACGTGCGCTGTGCAATCAAAATATATATAGAAATATTCCTATGCCTGCCACTATAAGCTCGAACCTACTACTATGCGTTTGTGAATACAGGTCCACCAGCCATAGGGGACTCGTGTTTCTTGGGCGGGGCTTCGTCAAGATAAGCGGAAGGTGCTGTGTTAAAAGCGTCCATGGCGCTAGCACGATTAAGCACTCTGGGCTCGACACAGAGTTTCAGGCAAAACTAAAACCTTTATTGAGAATATTGCCTACCGTGAGCGGCTTAGCGGACCGGCCCACTGTTTCTTCATGAAGTATGAATGTGAGAGTGAATGAGTTGTGATTGTCCCAGCCACCCAAGTACTTTGAGTCGAATTATCTTGTCCTCCCATTTGAGCTGACAAATTGTCTGCAATAAGCGGACAGCCTCAAAAAGTAAAAATCAACGAAAAACGAATGGCTAAAAACACTACATACCAAACTAAACCGAACCTAATGCTTGGTTTACATTACTTAGAACTTGTTTATTTATTTTGCGTTTACCTTGAAACCAATATTACCCAAAACATTCGCAACCTTGAAACTCCGTGTATTTTCTCGAGCATGTCAGACAGACAAGACATATTTTATTTAAGTATTTATGAAAATAGGAAATCGTAAGCGATGCGATAAAAGTAGAAAGTAATAAAAATCAAAATTATTATTGAGGAAGCATATAACTTCCACCTAAATGTGACCTGCACCGACGTCAGATTTAGTGAAAATTTAAGTCGTGAATAGATCGTACGTTAAACGACGCGACGGCGCCGGCGCGTCTGTATCAAAATTATATTGATCTGTTTCATTAGTTTCCCAAGGTCGGTTATGCGTACAAAAATTCTGACCAGCCCAACGATTAACCGACGGCGACGTCGGATAGGTCCCCTAATAATCATTCAAAATTAATATTCAAACCACAATAAACTGTATGTGTTTTGTGGGTCAAACTGGCGTTTAGCTAAATTCAAAACTAAACTGCATCTGTGACCATATCTACGTCTTTAATGGGTGAATGTAAATGCATCTATTTTTGTTGAAAATATATACCTATTAAGTACAAACTAAACATCGGACGTGCTCAGCGACTAAATTGAACTAAAGAGAACGTTAGAAATTTGTAAAAGAAAGGCGATGGTGTTCATGGACATCAAGACATACAAAAAAATGCAACAGCTCTTATCTTGTTAGACTTCTCTAAGGCCTTCGACACTATCAGTCACGAGCTTTTGTTGGCAATCTTTCATTATACCGGGTTTGCTCATGGTTCCATAACAATGATCGAGAATTTTTTGGATCAAAGATTACAGTTTCTGGTAACCAGCAAGAATAAATCCACACGCGAACGAGGAGTAAGGTCCACTAGACGCAACTTAATGATAAATCCCAAAAAATCTGCGTTGCTGATTTTTGGTAGGCAGAGGAGCATGATAGAAAAAGAAATTGTCTTGAAAATTGAAAAAAGATCTGGGTTTGCTAAGTTGCTGGTATATTAAAAAGGCATTTATAGCGCTTTAACTGCTATAACCACACCTTAAACAACTTACGAATACTTTAGTATAGAGTCCATTTAATTATGCCGATTCAGTGTATGGGCCCTGTTTGGATAGTGTCACCTAAAAGCAAATTGAAAATGTTGGGAATTCACGCTTATGCATGATTTTTGGCGTAAGAAAATTTCAGCCAGTTTCTCATAAGCTCGAAGATTGTAAATAGTTAAACATGAAAAACCGAAGGAAACTGCATTCATTAATTTTGTTTCACAAAATAATAATAAGCAAGTGCCGTCCCTATCTGAACATCAAAATTGTCTTTCGAACAGATACACAACCTGAATCGAATGTTCCAGGGAGCCATTTCTCTTCCTAACTTTCGTAGTCATTTGTCTCAAAGGTCTTTTTCCTACAATGTCTATAATCTTTACACTTACACTTTGTTCGTTCATTTTACATTAATAATTAAAACTCCTTAAAATCGAAATTAAAAAAATATTTCATATTAAAAAGTAAAAATTAAGAGTGTGTATGTTTTTTCGTCTGTGCGTAAACTACTTATAATATACATTTTCTCTTAAAATAAGTTAAAAAAATTTACCCACGAAGTAATTATACTGCTAGGCTAAGAATTACTCCAGGAGACTAGATCTTTCTTTAAAATTGTTTCTAGCTGTTTTTTAATATTAAGTTCTTATTATGATTTAATTTTTTTTTGAGTGGCCTTATTTGCAGTTTCCCGGCTTCGACCCACACGGGTGCAAGTAGGCTAGGTGTTCCGTTACCGCTTTTACTCCCCATCAACCGCGGGATCAGTAGAAGCGGTGTTCCGCATTATATGCCCTGAGTAGACGCAATGATCCCGCCTTCTGCATGTTGGCTGCAAGTTGCTCTGCCCGTGCCGGCAAGGTCTTGAGAGTGAAGAACCTCTAGCTTGACTGTATAGCCCCGGTACACTCGGCGAAGGTCAAAGCGAGGATCCTGACATTTCGTCCGTTTCTCTTCCTCCTTGGCAATGATGTTCGTCTAGACAGGAGCGGAGAACTCAATGACATATATATCTTTGTCATTTTTGTCAAGGAGTACTATATCCGGCTTGTTAGCATTTACAAGTCGCAGTGTGGGGAATGCGAAATTGCAGTGTATTCTGGTTCTGTCATTCTACACTACGGAAGAAATATCAGAGGGGATATATGGCAGCACTGGAACTTCATCAACACCGTACGAGTACCTTAGGTGGTAAGACAGCACCCGTAATGCTGCGTTGTGTCGATGGATATACACCGAGACCGCATAGCGCCCGCAAGCAGAGAGCAAATGATATAAGGTCTCCGGCGCCCTACAGCAGGCCTTACAACTTGTATCAGGAGCCTGTGTACCCATCAAGTGTTGATGACTCCATCTTGGCAACTATATTGCATCTGACCTTTAGAATGCAAAGCTTAGCTTTTTGGATAAGCTAGTGTTTCCAATGGCTTTACTGAAAACATTGAGCAATGGCTTATCCATATGCAGACGCATTACATAGTCTACCTCTGCACTCTTTAAGGTGGTTTTAGGTCTTTGGCTGGTCAACTCTGTCATAGAGTTTTCCTGCCGCCGACTTATGTCGAAAACTATTTGGAGCTCATCTGCTGCTCTTTGCGCTGCTTTCAAAAGAAATGCCCCTACCCCAAATGTTTCATGGTTACGCACCATGCATAGCAGGGGATCTTTGTCTCTGATTACTTCGCACGCGGTACTTAGGACCATCCGCCTTTGAAAAAATGTAAGTTTATGTCATATCTTTTTTTTTGAGACCCCAGGTATAATAACACATTTTTTTTCTGAATCCCCTTTTTAAATAAAAATCGACGTGTCCGTCCGAGCTTTTTTCTAAAAAAGTTACGATTTTCTCGGAAATTCGATGTTTCCAGACTTTACGGACTGTATACATCCCACCCCAGATTTCTTAAAAATAGACAATTCAATTCGATTTCTAGATTTCTATCAAGCTTCCCTAAAAAAAATTTTCCTTATTAAGGAGAAAATTTTGGGGTATACATATTGGTGGGTTCAACCCACGTTCGACTTATTCCGAAAATTTTAAATTGCAATGCGGGTCGCGCAAATATGTGCTTTTTAAAGGTTTTTCAATTCTCTATAAGTTTTAAAAAAAGATTGTTTACATAATGTATTGTCAGAAAGCCTTTGTACCTATACATTTAAAAAAGTAAATAAGCAACATCCAAAATTAAAGAATTTAAAATTTTAAAAAAGTTATTTTTAACCGTCCGTGTCCACCCATAAGTCAATTTTGACAAAAAAAACTTTTTGTTGCAAGATGTCTTGCACATCTAGATATTTATTGTGGTAAAATATTTAATTTTTTAATAAGCTAATTGTAATAGCAAGAACGTAATATTGTATAAAACGTAATATATCATTTAAGCAACTGAATCGATTTCAATTTTATGAAAATCTTTGAAGAATTAAGAAACTTAAAAATGGTGCCAGATGACCCACATTGACATTTAGAAGTTTCGAGTCAACCGTGGTGGTGGTGGGTCGTTGTGGGTTAACTACACCAATATTGTAATCACACCTTAATATATCAATCTTAATAGATTAATTAAC
Source organism: Aspidapion aeneum (assembly GCA_963576565.1). NCBI lineage: Eukaryota > Metazoa > Arthropoda > Insecta > Coleoptera > Brentidae > Aspidapion > Aspidapion aeneum. The sequence continues at coordinate 148,590,990 of OY755038.1, forward strand.
GCGTTTTTGCGTGTTTTTTTTTTCAAAAAATTTCTATTATTGAAAAATCTGCACTTGAAAACTTTATTATGAACACTCTGTACAAATAAATAATAATAATTTTTTAAATAGTAGCTTTCTTAAATTAGTAGTAGAGGTATGTGAGTTCTGGCTCACTTTGATAAGCGTTCCGGCTACTTATCCTATAATGCCAACCTATGTAAAATTCATGTATACGTTATTTTTAAGAGACAGAGGCGAATAGGGAACTTGCCCATTTTTTTTTTTTATTTTACTAAAATGTGTGTTTCTGTATGAAAACGCATTATACCAAATATCAGCCCTTAAATCGCAATGCTTATTTTACAATAAATAATTAAAGTTGTAATAATAATAAAATGGGCTGACTGGTATATTCAAACACAGCAAAATGCGCGGCAGCCGCTGGGACGTCACTCCTTTGAAAAATCCCGGGCCCCTTATGAGTATAACGGCCATTCGGTTCATAACTTTTTTATTTATGAATATTTTTTATTTCTGTGAAAACATTCTTTTACAGCACTTTTTTAAGAGCAATTCAACTGTCAAACTAAAATTTATTTGTCACTTTTAATTTTTGAGATATTACATAAAGTTTATATTTTACTTATGGATTAATCCTTATTTTATTCGATTTTTAAAATTAGCGTAAAATTTCCTTTAAAATGATGTTTCACACCTAATATTTAATTTTTTTATATTTTTTTATATTTTAATATTTTTATTACTTCTTATTTTTTTTATTTTTTTAAATAATTTAAAAATAATTTAAACCCATTCTTATTCAGCAAACTAAAAAAAAAAGTTAAGAGGTAACTAAAAATATAAAAAACAATAAAAAAAAATAAAATATTAAGTGTCATTAAAAAAAAATACGCTGATTTCAAAAATCGAATAAAAAAAACGTCATTCCATAAGAAAAATACAAATCATATGTAATATCTCAAAAACTAAAAGTGACAGATAAAATTTAATTTGACAGTTGAATTGCTCTTAAAAAAGTGTCTCAGGAATCTTTTTACAGTAATAAAAAATATTCATAAATAAAAAAGTACGGGGGTGGGTCGAAAATGCACCAAATTGAAAATATATATCTTGAAAGTAGTTTAAGATATCGATGTGCGGTTTTCGGCATTAATGTTTTAACAAAAATCGAGCTCGTAACATGTAGGTTAGTTTTTTCTATCTCCTCTAGAAATGGGCGTTTCCTATCAAAAGTGTCCAATTTGGACCACTCTGTACCTATGTGGGTAGGTATAAATGAAAATAAATCAGCACTAGTGTTTATAGAGCTCATTCCAAACAGTGTTTTAAGTAGGTTCACTTAATTAATATACAGTGAAACCTCCTATAAACGGACACTCACGGTTCCGTCGATTTTGTCCGCTTATGAGAGGGAACTGCGAAATTTTAATATATATTTATTAACAATTTCCGCTGCTTGCGTTTTTGTGATATTAAATTTTTTAGCGATCTTTCGTGCTCATAGATTTTCCTTCTCCGATACGTTAACAATTTCCATTTTTTTACGTAAACTAAGAAGTTTTTTACTAGGCGCCACTTCACAGAGATGTATTACTACCCAACTGAACAATAAAAATCAAACATAGAGTCCCGCCGAATAAAATATGTTATAAATACGAGAGAAGTACTTAGTCTCCGCATTAAAACGGAAAGAGGTAATTTCCTGGCTGCAGAGTGCGTTGTTGCCAACATACTACATAATATTTATGCCCATGAGATGCAGCGCTCCGTCCCGTTGTCAGAGGTTCGCGTCCGGTTAATGGAGGTTTCAGAATTTTTTAACCAAAAAAAATTGTCCGCGTTCGGTTATTAGAGTGTCCGGTTATAGGAGTGAACTTTACAGGTAATGAAATAGGGAAAAGCTTGGTTCCAACAAATTTGTCCGCTTAAAGGGAGTGTCCGCTTATTTCAGTTTACTTATTTTTAATAAGACTTATTAGTATGGTTATATATATAAATATATATATATATATATATATATATATATATATATATATACATATATATATATATATATATATATATATATATATATATATATATATATATATATATATATATATATATATAATTATTATATTATACTACTTAGGTATTTATACTTACTTGCGAGCTTTTACACCAGGAACTTCAGCTTGAGAAAAATCCTCCGAATTTTTAATGTATAATGCAGTCATAAACATATTAACTCTAGGTAAATTGTCTGATTGTCCTTTTATAAACCCCGCATCAACCATTTTCAGTCTTTAACAGAATCACAAAACACTAAATTAAGAAAATTTAGACAAAACTACGTCCGGAAATAACTGAACACCACGTTCAAAGCTCCAATAAGTACAATATCAATTATTTACATATCGAGATCCAAAGGCGTGACGTCACAACCAATGGCAGCGCGTTTTAAGAACAGGTCAAGTTATTCAAATTTCAAACCTTTATTTCTCAGTTAATTTAATTGTTATTGGAATTTTTCTTTTTCTAGGAAGTTTCTTATGATAATACCTTACGATTTTAATTGTTTTTAAAGGATTCGATTTTTTGGGCAAGTTCCCTATAGTACGATGAATAGTTTTTTTTGTGGTAGGTATTAAAAAATGGGTTTTGGATAGTAGGTAAAAAATAAAAATGGCGTATGATGTTATTAGATTGTTGGTGGGTGGGGGCACAAGAGGCGAATAGTACGATGTGTTGTTTGTATCAGGTATTAAAAAATTGAATTTGGAAAGTAGGTAAAAAAGAAAAATGGCGTATGATGATGTTGTTGGCGGGCGGGGCACAAGAGGCTGAATAATAGGATGTGTTTTTGTGCTAGGTAAAAAATGGAGTTTGGAAAGTAGGTATGATGTTATCAGGTTGTTGGTGGGCGGGGGACAAGAGGCGAATAGTAGGATGTGTTTTTTAAGGACATTGACGATATTTAAGAAATGCGGCCACTTCGATAATGCACTTATTTGGGGTAGGTATTAAAAAATCGAGTTGTGCAAGAAGTTGTGTAATAAAGCTTGATGCTAGGCCTCTTGGCGAGGTGGTCTTAGCGGTAATAAAAATTACATATTATTTTAAAAAATGATTTTAATTATTATATATTTGTATGGTCAAGTTGCAGTTAGACTAACAAAAATATCCTGTTTGTCAACCAAAAATGTGAGAATCATAAATATTTTTCCAGAACAGTCTTAAAACCACAAACCGCAACCTGCAGATATTTTTTAAAGCTGGTGTCTTGCATAGGCTATTGAATTTTCTGAAAAGAGGTTTGTATTATTATTTTTAATATTTACTAATTATTTAAAAATTAAATATTTTTTGTTGAGTTTTATCCTACATGCACTTTGAAAACATTCATCCATATCAGACACACGATGATTGAGCGGAAGACTGGTTTGTGTGTGAAAAATGCAATGTATGAAAAATTTAAAAGATAGAGTGGTTTTTTGTTAGCAAAACGGTGCCCTTTTATATAGCAATCTAACAAAACAAACTTATTATTTGAGGGTCATACATGCAAAAAAAAACCACACTATGAGTCAAGAATGGGAAAAATGTCATTTAGCTAATTTTAGCGTAGGGAATCCTATAAGACCAAAAATGGCCAAACTTATTTTTTAAAAACTACAGTTTATCAACAAAAGCACCGAGTTGAAGAATCGTAGGGCCATAGATGAGAAAAAATCACATCCTATGTTAGATTCGGAAAAACACGTTATTTAGCGAATTTCACGGTAGGGAATCCCATAAGACCAAAAAGGTTAAACTTTAAAAAATTCATATTTTAAAAAACTATAGACTACGACAGATTTAAAGGTAAGATGATAATTACCAATATTTTTCAAGCAGGTTAAGACTCGTGAACACTTCAAAATGAGACATGTCGAGCTAAAACGTTACAAGTCAGGACTTGTCTTAACTTGTTAGCAGGAGACTTGTCAACAGGAAATGAGTCATAACAAAAATTATTTTAAATTAAATGAATTTTTATTTAAATAATACTATTCATTTAGACAAGAGACGAAGAGTAAGTAATGTTTTTCGTAGGATTCATAAAGTTTGAAAATTCTTTTATTTAATTAACGTTATTTGTTTAGCTTATTTACAGTCTTAAATGTTATAAAATGTTACACAACTTGATTATAATGTATGTCTGTCTGTTTTTCTGCACTCTCTTGCATCCACAACTCAAAAAGTGATTGTTCAATACTGATTTGGACTATGATTTTTACTCTTTGTTTTTAAATTGATAAAACGTTAAATTAGTAAAAGCTTTTTAAAATTACATAAATACCTACACCTCATAACTACGGAACCCTTAAACGAGTTTAATATCAAATTGTGAAAGGCCAGCCCGAAAGCACACCCACCATTGGAGTTTAATATTATTTGATAGGATTAGCATATTTTGAAATGCTATGGATGAAGGTGCGCATAACCATGATTATAATGTATGTCTGTGTGTTTGTCTGTTTTTCTGACCCTCTTGCACCAACACCTGTAACTCACAAACCACTTATTCAATATTGATTTGGCTTATAATTTTTATTCTTTGTTTTTAAAATTCATAAAAGCTTTTTAACAATAAATAAATACCTACACCTCATAACTCAAGAATGATGCTTTATGCAATATAAATGAGATGTTGAACCGTGGTCTCCGGGGAAACGTTTTAGTAGATTTGGCTCAAATAAATACTTTTGGATCATTACGCAAAAATAAAACTAAAAAATTATCAACATAAGCATTTGTGATCTGCGGGGCGCAAACCCTGAATTTGTTAGGTCTATCTTCATTTTCCTGAGCTTAAAAGCATTAACTATAGGATAATAATATAGTTGACGACTTTTTAGTTAACGTAGCCAGGATGAAGTAGAATATATTTTTTGTTTTATGACTAAAAATAAAATGAAGAAATAGTCCATGTTGGGTGGAGGTGATTTATAAATCAAACAAGTTCAGTCGTTCTCCACTAGTTTTATTTTTTTTACAACTACATGTTTCGAGAGCATAAACTCTCATCTTCAGGTTGTACACTGAAATAAAATGAACCCTACCTTGATGGAGTTATCAAGGTAGGGTTCATTCTTTTAGGTCTTAAGTTTAGGTTGTTCTAATTTTATAAATAATTGTAGGAAACGGGCATTTATTTCACCTATTTTATTTCAGTGTACAACCTGAAGATGAGAGCTTATGCTCTCGAAACATGTAGTTGTAAAAAAAATAAAACTAGTGGAGAACGACTGAACTTGTTTGATTTAAAAATAAAACAAGTGACTAGAATGCAATAATACCTATCAGCATAAGTAGAGTATATATACGGGTTTCGGACCACGTTTTCCATGTAAATCTCCATAAGACGAAAAGGTGGTCATTTTTTGAATATGTCACAGAATTTTCAGCTAGAGACAGTAATTTGTATACGTGTTATCTTTTGCTATTCAGTCTAACTCTTTAAAGGTTTTTGACATTATAGCTGGCCCGTTTATTTGCTTCTTGACAATTTGTACAATTATTGAACAGTCTTGCCACTCACTAGCGTGTGCTTGTCACAACATAAAGTCACCCAAACAGTGGATTACTTAAATGTAGTTATTGTACTTACTATTTAGTCATGCAATTTTGATGCCCAATAAATACTTTTGTGTTTTTTAGAATATATTTTATTACTCTGTATGAGTTTATGTTGTTTCTGTTTATTAATTTTAGGTACTACTTAAGTAAGGTTAATAATAATATCATTATTGCTAATTTAAGTTGCTATAGCTATACCTATGATAACCCTATAGATTGTATAATATAAGTTTAGTCTGTGGGCAAAAGGAAGATTAAATTTAGGTTTAGGACTAAGATCAGATACATAATCAAATACAATGTAAACAAACAACACATTATTAAAATTACATTAAAAGTAAGTTATCACTTAATATTATAATCCCCCACGGCAACGTTCCATAAGACTCTTTTGAAATAGATGTTTTGTCATCCAGGGGACTTAGTCCGATTTTTATCTGTTTTACAGAGTATAGGTGGTGCTTTTCGGATCTTATAAGATTTTGCGTAACTATTTTTTCTTAAAAGGTTTTTAGTCAACATAGTCCTCAAATGATATTTTTGATTTTACAACATTTTGCTTTACACCCTTGGCTTTCTTGGTCACTCTTGCAGCTTTACTTTTGGTGTCCGCTACTTTTGTAGCATACATTTTAGCTGTAAGGCCAATAAAATGCGTCATTATTTCCTTATTGTTTTCATCTTCCATCATTCCTAGAACCTTTTTATTTAACCTCGGAATTTCATATATGTTGTCTTCAGCATAATCCGAGGTGTCAAAGTAATCCTGGCAATCACGCCGTATGGATTCATAAATGTCATGATTTTTGATGTTATAAGCTAAACTATCAGTATCTGTCTATGCCACAGTACAATCCTTACCAAAAGCGGGTACTATGTAGGTATAGTGAAAATCATATATAATTGTTTTGCCAATGTCCAAAATACACATTCCCACATACAGGGTGGGTGAAAAAACCGGACAATTTTTTTTTCATTTTAACTTTTAAATTTAATGGGACAAACTGCACTTGCCAGAGAATTAATCAGAGTTTTGTATAAATATATTTTTTTGTCCGCCATCTCAAAATTCAAGAGAGTTGACGAAATTAAAATGTACCCTTCAAAGATGCTCGTTTTTTCTTGTGTTGCTAACATGTTTTAATTATTTTTTTAAATTAGTAAAAAAGCTGCGCTCTTGTCACGCACAACACGGTACAAACCAGCAAAATCGGTTCATTGGTTCTAAAGAAATATATTTTTATTTCAACCATTGTTTTGAATATTACACGATTGCTTTGCCCAATCATGTCTACATTTATTTCCTGATAAATTCAATACTACTGAACCGATTTTGATGAAATAAAAAACATCCTGGAGAGAATTGATTGCTTTTTAAAGATCATGATTAAAATTTACAGCCATGTCATTACTTTTGCGCCACACAACGAGGTATAAATTAGTAAAGGTGGTTCTCAAAAAATCTATTTTTGTTTTAGCCATTGTTTTACAGATTATACGATTGCATTGCTAATCGTGTCTGCATTAATTTCCTTATAAACTCATTATTACTAAACAGATCTTAGTGAAATAAACGAAATCATGGTGAGAATTGATTGTTCTTTAAAGATTATAAACGAAATTTGCCGCCATCTTCAAAGTTAAGATGTCGGACAGAATCATACTTGACCCTTGAAAGAGGCACGTTTATTCTTAATTCCCAAAAATGTTTTAGTTTTTTTTAATCTGTAGAAAAGCACTACCTTTCTCCCGCAAAACGAGGTACAAAATAATAAAATCGGTGTAGTGGTTCTCACAAAATCTGATTTTGTTTTAACGATTGTTTAACAAATTACACGGTTGCATTGCCAATCCTGTCTGCAATTATTTCTTTATAAATTAATTATTACTGATCCGATTTTAATATGTTACTGTTAGAGAACAATCAATTCTCACCATGCTTCTTTTTATTTTACTAAAATTGGTTAAGTAATAACGAATTTATAAGGAAATGAATGCAGACAGGATTGGCAATGCAATCGTATAATCTGTAAAACAATGGTTGAAACAAAAATAGATTTTTTAAGAACCACCACACCGATTTTACTAATTTGTACCTCGATGTGTGGGGAAAAAGTCGTGCTCTTCTCCAAATTAAAAAAAAGCCTAAAGCTTTTTTAAAAATAGGAATAAACACGCCATTTTAAAAAATCAAGTATGATTCTGTCCGCCATCCTAAATTTTAAGATGGTGATAAACTTTGATCATGATCTTTAAAAAGAAAGGGGTACGGGTAGACCTCGTCAGATGTCTATCAGGGGAAATGAACCGACCCCTGCCCTCCGTAGATTCCAGGTACTCTCCGACCCGGAGAGTTAGCACCTGTATAGGGTCCCTTTCCCAGGGTTACGGGAGAAGACCACATCGATATGAAAGGCGGAGAGAATGGACCTCGGTACGGTGATCATAGCGTAGGTGGCAACCCATTCTTTTAGGGATGGTATAAAAGACTACTGCCTTGTAGTACCGGCGTTGGAATCGTCAAAGGCTAGGGGAAGAAAACCTCGATCAAAAATCACCTGGTCTTCCGAGTTGGGGGTTGGGGCATCAGACTAACTCTCTGATACCCGGAAAAAACGTACACTGTTAAAAAACCCAATCAAATGCCTCGGAAAGAAAAGAAAAAAAAAGAAACAGGAATATGATTTTTGGTACATGGAACGTGCAAGGAATGGGTCGAAAAGTAAATGAAATAGTACATGAGTGCAGCAGAATGAAGGTAGACCTTGCTGTACTAACAGAAACGAAAAAGAAAGGAAAAGGATCTGAAAACCTAGGACAATATGACCATTTCTATAGCGGAGTGGCAAAAGAAAAACATGCTCAATAAGGAGTATCTATTTTGGTCCACAAAAGATTTAGAAAATCTATCACCAACTGGGAAGCAGTCAATGAAAGGCTAATTAAAATGAATATAACAATAAAAGGAATGAGACTTACGATTTTTGGAATCTATGCGTATAACGACGATGCAAATGTAGCTGTGAAAGACAAATTTTTTAAAGAAACACACAATGAAGTATCAGCAGTAAGTACATCTAGAGAAATTGTCATATTGGGAGATTTAAATAGTAGAACCGGTAACAGAGTTAATGATCTGACAGTTGGCCAATATGGAGAAAATGTTGTTAATGGCAATGGAAACCGGCTAATTACAGTATGTTAGCAATTAGACCTAAAAATCCAAAACGGTTTTTTTCAACATAAGGAAATACACAAATATACCTGGACCAAACCCTCACAAAACCTGAAATCCGTCATTGATTATCTTATCACTAAACAAAAGACAAAACTAAAAATTCAAGATGTCAGAACAAAGCGTGGATCAACATGCGGAAGTGATCACTATTTTCTGGAGTCCAAAATTCTCTTTCCTTATCAAGGCCGAAGCCTGCATCAACAACATCTTGATGATACAGTGATTGAAGAAATTGATCACTGTAAATATAATCTACTAAGCCTAGAACATGACAGCGTAAAAAACTTATACAAAAACAGACTGAACGAAAAACTTAATACAAGTTCAGGTGAAACCCCAGATGAGGAATACGAATGTATTACATTAAGCATCCACCAAGCTGCAAAAGAAGCACTATGATTAGTGGAAGAAACTTCTAAAAGAAGAAAACCATACTGGTGGGATGCTGAGATTGAAAGAGAAATAGAGGAAAAAAGGAAATTATATCACACCTACTTATCCCAAAAGACAGATAGAAGCAGACAAGAATACAAAATCGCGCAATCAAAGGTGAGAAGAATGATCACTGATAAGAAAAATCATTCGTGGACGCAAAAGTGCCAGAAAATAGATTCTTACTTAGGAGGTAGGAGAAGTACCGAAAGCTGGAAAACTATAAGATCGATTAAAAAAGAAACATGCAGAGATATCATTTCACCAATACCAGACAAAGAATGGGATGAGCATTTTTAAAAACTTTTAACTGAAGATAGAGCAGAATTCAAGGAAGACGCAAGAGACAATATAATTAGAACGATGGGATCTCCAGTACCCCTCAAAATCTCTGAGGTCAAAAACGTGTGCACAACCTTAAAAAGCGGTAAATCTGCCGGACCCGGAAATATCCCAGCCGAACTTATTAAATATGGCACTGAAGAACTGTTTTGGAGATTACGGAATCTTTTCCAAAAATATTTAAATGGAACTGTAGTCCCAACTGAGTGGAAAACGTCATATATATCCAAAATACACAAAAAAGGAAGGAAAGATATATGTGACAATTATAGAGGTATATCTGTGACTAGTACGCTAAGCAGAATATACGGTAAAATAATAAGAAATAAAGTGGAGAGCGAATATAAAGACATGGAGGCAGAAGAACAAGCTGGTTTCAGGGCGGGTAGATCTACTTCAGATCATCTCTTTTGTATAACCCAAGTTATTTGAAAAGAAAATGGCATACGGACAAGAGCTGCATCTGCTTTACGTCGATTTGCAGAAGGCATATGATAGTATACCACTAAATCTACTTTGGAAAGCGTTGGAAAACACAAACATAAGCGTACAACTAATTAAGGCCATCAAAGAGTTATACCGCAATAGTAAGGCAAAAGTTAAAATAAAAGCAAAACTAACCAAAGGCTTTCAAGTAAATAAAGGTCTTAAACAAGGTTGCTGTATCTCGCCTACGCTCTTCAAGATATACTTGGAACAAGTCCTTAAAGTATGGAAGAGAAAATGCCAAAACATGGGAATTCCGTTGGACGAAACCACCTTGTATACTTTATGTTTCGCCGATGATCAGATAGTAGTGGCTCAGGATTATGACAACGAATATATGACACGAAAACTAATAGAAGAGTACAATAAGTGGGAACTAGAGGTTAATCTCAATAAGACAGAGTATATGTGTATCGGTGGAATGAAACAGGATCTAATCTTAAATACCGGGCAGCGAATTCAGTCCTGTGATGAGTATAAATACTTAGGTCTAAAAATTACAGCTGACGGAACACTAGACAAAGCTATAAAAGATCGAAACGTACAAGGAAGAAAAGCAATAACTTTATTAAATGGAATAATTTGGGACCAAAGGGCCAATCAAGGATAGAACAGAAAAAATGCTTTCCGCTACGGAGATGGACTATTGGAGAAGAGCAGCAGGGAAATCAAAAAGAGAAAGAGTTACAAATCAAAGAAGAAGAGAAATTATGACAGTTTCGGTTCATTGATGAACGTACTAGTGGATGATATAAGAACAAAACAGCTAGTGTGGTACGGACATGTACAAAGAATGAATGATGAAAGACTACCTAAACAAATACTACAATGGAAACCAACTGGCCGAAGAAAACGAGGACGGCCAAGGCGAAGCTGGAGAGAAGGAATAGACAGTTGTTATATTATTTTTTTCATATAATATAACTTTTTGTATATTATTGATGTTGTTTTAATATACCTCAAATTTACCTCGGCTAGGAAGAGGTTCCTTTAAGAAAAATATTGTCAATTTTCTATTTTTGAAGTGATAATAAACCTCTATTTAATTTGACACAATTAACAACAATGGTGACAGATTTTTCTTACTATCACCATGTTACCAATGTATCAATGCAGGAACGAAATAAAAGATCAGGATTACTTATTGTTTACAACCCTCAACATTTATTTTGCTTCAGAAAGAAAAACAAAAACAAAACAAATGATCAAATATAAACAAGAAAAAAATATTAATTTTTTGTTGAAACTCAGTTTCTTAAGAAGGTAGTAAAAAAATGGTATTAATAAAATTATAGATTTTACTGTTCAAATATAACTTAAAAGAGACATACTTCCTTTTTAGAACCTTGTTTCTTTGGATGTACAATAGTGAAAAAAAATATTTACATATGTTGTAATAGTTTTGTCGAGAATTAAGGTTACAAAAAAAAATAACATAAAAACAAAACAATCTTAACCCAGGAAATGTTAGATTCAGTATACTTGAAGTAATCTTTAAAATACAGCTACGGTTTCAAACATTTTCCATGGATAAAAACAAAAAACTTTATTTTCTGATCAGGTCCATCAATATATATATATATATATATATATATATATATATATATATATATATATATATATATATATATATATATCTTTAAAAAGCAATAAATTCCAATTAGGATATTTTTTATTTCATTAAAATCGGTTTAGTAGAAATGAATTTATAAGGAAATAAATGCAGACATGATTGACAAGGCAATCGTATAATACGCAAAACAATGGTTGAAACAAAAATATATTTTTTTAGAACCACTGAACCGATTTTGTTGATTTGTACCTTGTTGTGCGTGGCAAGAATGCAGCTTTTTTACTGATTTAAAAAAATAAATAAAACATGTTCGCAACACAAAAATAAACGAGCATCTTTGAAGGGTACATTTTAATTTCGTCCGTAATCTTGGATTTTGAAATGGCGGACATAAAATATATTTATTCAAAACTCTGATTAATTCTCTGCCGAGTGCAGTTTGTCCTATTAAAATCGATTAAATAGTTCAAAAGTTATAATAAAAAAATAAATTGTCCGGTTTTTTGACCCACCCGGTATATCGGTTTATTGATATATATTTCTGTTTTTTCAAGTTCTACAGCAACCAAGTTCTCAATAAATATAGTTATACTTTTAAACTCTGGTCGAGAAATCAGTACTTCAGCTCCAAATCGTCCGTCCCATTTTTTGATTAATTTGACAACACTCTGATTTGGGTTTTTCTGGCAAGGATGTATCTTTTAACTTTTCCCAACTATTCATATAGTCATAGCAAAATACTCCTTTTTTATAAATAAGTTTGTATTGTTCGTCAGATAAGTTGGGGAATTCGTTTTTCACCAGATAGTTCTCAAGATTTAAACCCAGCTTTTTCAAGCTACTGACCATAAAGCGGAACGAATCAATAAATCTAAATTCAAATAAATTTTCACTAATTTTTTTAGTAAAGGCTATATATTTTTCTTTGTTAATTGGTATCAAATTTATTGAGCGATCCAAATTAGCGATATTTTCAATTATTAAATGTCTATCATAGGAGCTAAGATTATGAAATACTATCGGGATGGTGTGACTATCCTAAAAATTCAAATTACAGCTTTCATGCGCAGGACCACGATAAGCAGAAGTAAGGTGATGGTTACGTATTTTCTTTTCACCCATTGAAAACTTCTGTTCACAAATATGACATTTCTTTGCGCTATTAAAGTCACGTTTTTGTTCTTTACTTAAAGGCTCCATGGGTATGTCACAGAGAAATACAGTTTCTAAGTTTTCAGCAAACTCCAGTATTTGTTTACTAAACCATTTTATACAGTCAGGTCCCGTGTACGATCGATAAAATGATAGGGAATCATCATAAGCAAAGTGGGTTTCGCGCAGGCAGATCTTGTAGTGATAATGTTTTTTGTCTTAAACAAGTAATTGAGAAAAGGAGCGCCAGAAATATAGAGACTCACGTTACCTTTGTGGACCTACAAAAAGCATATGATACCGTTCCAGTAGAAAAATTATGGACAGTTTTAGAGCAAACTAATATCAATCATACATACATAAAAGCGATAAAAGAACTATACAAAGGGTCAAAATTAAAATTGGAAATCGACTTTCAAAAGAATTCCTGGTAACAAAAGGCTTAAGACAGGGATGTTGTATCTCTCCAACTCTTAAAATATATATCGCAGTAACTCTAAAAAACTGGAAACGTAAACTGCACGGCATGGGAATACAACTTAACGATCGATTTACCATATACACACTACAGTTTGCTGACGACCAAGTAATTGTGGCTAATGATAAAGAAGACATGGAGAAAGTTAACAAAAGAATACCAAAAGTGGGGACTAACAGTGAACGTGGACAAGACACAGTACTTATGTATTGGAAACGAATCCAGTGAGTTAGTACTAGAAAATGGACAAACAATATCTCCATGCAATGAGTATGTATACTTGGGTGTCACATTTGGTAAGACAGGAACAGACTGTAAAGAATTGGAAAAAAGAATAGTAAAAGCAAAAAAAGTTATTGGATGTCTTAACAGTATTTTATGGAGCAGAGAGATAAAAAAGAATGTAAAATTTAACATATATGAAACAATGGTCAAAAGCACGCTGTTGTATGGAATAGAGACTTGTCGCGTAACAGAAAAATACAAAACAAAAATTGAAAGTGTCGAAATGGATGCAATAAGAAGATCAATGAGAATATCTAGAATAGATCACATAAGAAATGAGATCATAAAAGAAAGAATGGGAATCGAGGGAAGTATAACGGATGACATCACTAAAAGGCAACTGATATGGTACGGCCATGTACAACGGATGAACGACGAAAGATTACCAAAGCAGGTCCTAGAATGGCAACCAATAGGGCGCAGGAAATGAGGGCGTCCTAAACTAGAATGGCAACAGTCAATCCAAAGATCAATGAGTCAAAAGAATCTGACAGAGGATGATTGTCAGGATCGAAGGAGGTGGAGAATAGGCGTCGGACAACGTAGAAAAACGTTCTAAACCGACATAGTAGTAGTATCATCATAAGCACATTTTACTTAATACCCCACTGAACAAGGCACATGGCATCGATATTTTGGGTTCTTTTACTACTATTTTTTTACCATAGGCATCAGTAAGCATTCGATGTCGCAATAAATAATGAAGGATGCAAATTGTTTATTTTTAAAGTTTTTAAATTCTACAAGGTTTTTCTCTTTATTTAGTAATTTCGGAACCACGATACTGTCGATTATTCTGCAATCTTTTATATGCTGATTGAGTCCATCTTCGGAACAAAAGTAATGAATACATATATCACATACATATTTTGCTTTTTTGCATTTACTAGTTTGACTACTTACGAATCTTGAAAGATTTTTTATCCATACAAAGTGGTATGTAGGTGGGGAAAGGTCCTCTTCATTTTCTAAATAATAATTGTTTTGAATCAGTAATAAATTAACATGTTTTTAATGTTTTTCTCCAGTAATATACGCAGGCAGCACGTTAAAAGTGTTTTCATTAAACTTTTTCAGGCGATATTTATTTAGCACATTTTACGTAATACCCCACTGAACAAGGCACATGGCATCGATATTTTGGCTTCTTTTACTACTATTTTTTTACCATGGGCATCAGTAAGCATTCGATGTCGCAATAAATAATGAAGGATGCCAATCGTTTATTTTTAAAGTTTTTAAATTCTACAAGGTTTTTCTCTTTATTTAGTAATTTCGGAACCACGATACTGTCGATTATTCTGCAATCTTTTATATGCTGATTGAGTCCATCTTCGGAACAAAAGTAATGAATACATATATCACATACATATTTTGCTTCTTTGCATTTACTAGTTTGACTACTGACGAATCTTGAAAGATTTTTTATCCATACAAAGTGGTATGTAGGTGGGGAAAGGTCCTCTTCATTTTCTAAATAATAATTGTTTTGAATCAGTAATAAATTAACATGTTTTTCATGTTTTTCTCCAGTAATATACGCAGGCAGCACGTTAAAACTGTTTTCATTAAACTTTTTCAGGCGATATTTATTAATAGATATATTATTTTGCTTTTCAAAGCGAGCAACTTGGTTTAAAGTCATTGAAAATTTTATACCTTTTAAATTTAACACTTCTTGAGGATGCGCCCAGCCAAAGCGTAAGTTATCATTATTTTGCAGTTACAAATGCTTTTTTATTTAAAATCAATTTAGGCATTTTTAAATAACAACCTGCTCGAAGCGGGTAAAATCTGTTCATAGCGATAATACGATTATTTATTTTTGTAAGAGACCATCCAGATTGATTTTGCTTAAATTCTTCCAAATTTGTTAAAAACAAATCCTTCACATTCTTATCAAACCAGTTTTTCAAATTGGTATTATTGTCTATTACAGCATTGGCAGTACTAAAATATTTAGTTTCCATAATTAATTCCTTTTGCTTTGTAATTTGAAAATCTCCACTTCAGATCGTGTTTACCTTAATCATGTCCTCTTTCTTTAAAACACTTTTAATTCTACGTCTAAATAAACTGAAGCTATCCGTCAGAAATTGCTGCGTATGCTTAAAATTTGTAATTACACCACTTCTTACTCTACTGTTAAAGGCTAACCTTACATCTTCCCATTGTACACGGTGTTTCGCAGTTTTCTTGGTGATGACATTACCACCTCTTTGCTTTATGTTTGTCTTCAAGCGATGCTTAAAGCCTTTTACTTCTCCAAGACAGGCAGTTAGATGGGCTTTTTCATAAAGCTTCCGGGACTTCTTTAGGACAATGCTTATTCTTCGACTAGCGTTGGCACAGTCCTTCAAGATTTTTGATATTTTTGTCGCTTGGTTAACACTTTTTAATTGGCATTTTATTTCATGGACTAATTTACTTGCAAAACTCTTCTTCAGATCGATTTCATGTACTACAGAAAGTTCAGATTTTTCCAACTAGTAATTTAGTTAACGAATTGAAGTTTTAAAATATTTTCGTTAATTGACGATTAACAGATTATTGATTAAACACTACACTTTGTTTAAAATTCACTAAACGTATACTAGCAGAGGAAGAATCGTTCTTTGGGTATATATATAGCACGTTTAGCTATAGACTGACAAAAAAACGACTGTTTAGAACCTCGTCAAAGTTTTTACAGGACATTTTAAGTATTTTCTATACGGATTATTAGAGCCAGTACCAATGGAAGTCAACTGAAAACTGTTTAAAGAAATTGAAACTCGTCAGTCACCTTTTTTTAAAAAATATTAATGTTGAGCAGCTATTTAAAATTTAAAGCACTCTATTTATAGATGTTCTGTGATATACAGATCTACAATTGCAGTGTTTTATTATCGTAAAGCCAGAAACGAGTATATTATTATTAGTTTATGGTAATACTAAGTATTTAAAATAAAATCAGTTAAGAAAGGCAGGTGTTTTCCCTTGGCTTTACCTACTTTACCTAATCTTTAATATAAAGTTTTTAGAGTTTTGATCCCAAGTTATTTTAAAAAGAATTACTAAGATTAAATGGTAAATATCTACGTATTACGTTTTTATACATAGCATGTACTTTTATTTTTATTTCCTGAGTTTTTGTACATAGGTACGACAGAAAACGAAAACAAAGCTTGCTTTATTTAAATTATCTCGTCTTATAACCCTTGCGGGTGTTAGCGACCTATAGAACTGCACATATTTTTCTTCGATTCGCAGACTTCTAACTAAATCAAGTTATGCTTACATTTTCTACTAGTATTTATCCCAAGTAGGCATCAAGTGCACGACTAGCGTAATGGGTGATTTTTATACCTAGGTTAACTCAATTCTTACAGGACAGATAGCATGTGCCTGCATTTTACTTTCGTGCACACACAAGTTCCTACTTTTTATTTAAAATATCTACATTTAATTCACGTTTTTAGTTTTATTCATTATTACATAATATGAGTATGTACACGTTTTAGTCAAAGTCATTATTTTATTTGGATAATGTTTTACCATTTCTTCTTCTTATAAGTTTGTTTTTTAGCGATTACATATAGTTGGTACTAATTGTTCATAGTTAATTTTAATTAATCCACCCACACATGCACATAGCAAATTCAGATAAGCCGAGAGAGCTCAGATCTTGAGGAATCACCAGAAGCTTATATCAGTATTCTTCAAAAAATCAGACTCAGAACCCGTCTCTTTATTTCTCTCTTTTCATAATTTTTGCATGTAGTATCATTTTTCGAATATCTCAGCAGCGCTCTTTATACACACACACTATTAAGTTGATTATTTCTTAGATACCACCATAGGCACAAAAGGACAGATAGTCAGAGCATGTTATTTTAAAAGGCTTTCCGTTTTCGGTCTAGAAGCAAATCATATTAGTTTTTGGCAACATAACATTTTCCCCTAATTTGACCCCGCTGAATCCGAATATCTCTATTGCCAACTCGAAAAATCGACAGGGACGGAGAAAATCCCCCCCAAACCCCCAAAAACCTTTTTTTTTTCAGTTTTATGCAATTTTCTCGAAAACTAACCTTTTTATCAAAAATTGCAAAGAACAGTTTTTTGTGGAGAATAAAATTCCCTTTCCAACGATGTATTGGTCAATAAGGTTAGGAAAAGCAAGTAGCTCTTCAGTGGCGTACGTAAATTGGGATTATTTAGAAGAAACATGTTTATTATAGGTTTTTCAAAATTTTCTCAAAAACTACACTGTTTAGGAAAAAAGATGTAGTATACTTTATTGTAGAACATAACATTTTCTTTTAAAAAATTTATTAAAATGTCGGGTTGTTGCCATATTTAAGGCTTCAGGGGCGTACTAATATAAACTTATTTTCAAAAATAACTGAAATAATCAGTTTCTCTTGCATATTTATTTAAATATCTTTTCTAACTAACATTTTCAAAAAAAAATGCGCCTTTATTCGAGGATAAGACAATTTCTTTTTAAATTATATATTACAAAGTGAGGTTAATGTTATGATAAATACTTCATAAAGGTTCGTAATTTATACCTACTAAAATAAAATGTTTCCAAATTAAAATAAACTGTTTTTTGATTAGATTAGATATTTTGATTTATCTAAATAAGTTCTTTAAAGTAAAAAAACACCGGTGCTTATAAGGGGAGGGGGCATAGGGGCCGTGGCCCCCCCTAAGCAATATTTTTGTGCAGAAAGTAACAGTAGTAACTTTGACATAGGTGTTTTTGGTTATTTTTTTAAGCATATTGAACTAAAAATAAAGTGGTGAATCTTATGCAACGGTTTGGGGGGGGGAGGCATAATCATAATTAGGTACTCATTGGGATCAACAACCAACCTGTCAACCTGTTAGGAAGAGTTTGATATTTTTTTGCCTTATACTTATGCAATTTATGAACATGCCCCATAGTATTAAAAATCACTGATCCACTGGCTTCGCCGCGTCACACTGCGGTAATCTGGAGGCGACTAACTTAGCTTCCCATTAGTACAAAAGGTCGAAAAAAAATCGACAAAACAAAATATTAAAAATACAAATTTACCGTATCGTAAGTCGATGTGGACCCGCGGCCGTACTTTCGATCTTTTGTACTTTCGATCTTTTGTACTTTCGACCTTTTGAACTTTCGACCTTTTGTTTTTTGATCTTTTGTACTTTCGACCTTTTGTACTTTCGACCTTTTGTATTTTCGACCTTTTATCTGCCGCTCTTTATTATCCACCGAAAAGCTAATAAGACACAAAATTGATTAGTTTGGATTGATCTTAAATAATTTCTTTAAATTAAGAACACCATATAAAATAACTTCCACTTTGTTATACATCGTTTGAAAGGAAATTTTATTTGCTATGACGAAGTATAGAACACATTTTTTAATAAAGAGCTTGGTTTTTAAGAAAATTTAATAAAACGTATGAAAAACAGGTTTTTTTTAATGATTTGTTGAAATCACCCCCCTTGACGGACGTCGCTGGAGAGTTTGCTATAAGACAAACCCCACCGAGTTTCACGTTTTTAAAAAGGGAATTTCCCTGTCTACAAAAAAGTGTAAAACAAGTTTTTTCATGTTAAGGTTAGTTTTTGAGAAAATTAGATAAAACGTGTAACAAAAATGGTTTATATACTGTTTTTTCAAAATTAATTTAACTTACGGATGCCCCTGAAGTTTTATTTATAAAACCGATTTAATCATGTTATACGTCATTTTGAAGTAAATTTTATTGAGTATACTAAAATGTAATACACGGTTTTCTGTAGATATTAGTTTTTTAAAAAACTAAATAAATCTTGGAAAAAACATAGGTATTTTTTCAACTTTTTTTAATTACTTCAATTAACGGACGCCGCTGGAGAGCTTGTTATTAGTCTAACTTTATTAAGTTATACCATGTTGAAATACATGGAATTTTATTGTCTACAATAAAGTATATTATACATTTTTCTCTTAGAAGCTTAGTTTTTAAGAAAATTTTAAAAAACCTCAAACTTTCAGATTTTGGGGGGTCTGGGGGGGTTTTTGGAGGTTTTTGCAGCCATTTTGAAAAAATAATAATTTGTTATTATTTTTTAATTATACAAATATATATTTTGCGGCAATTTAAAATTCCGCCGCCATTTTGGCCGCCATCTTGAATATCTCAGCCCCTGTCAATATTTCGAGTTGGCAACAGGGATATTCGGATTCAGCGGGGTCAAAATAGGGGGAATTGCCCATTTGCCAAAAAGTAATATAAAATGCTTCTAGAAAGTGAATTTTCCCGAATCTTGCCTGAACTAAGATACTTGACACCTTTTTATCACATCAGTTTAGTTTATTACCAGTTTAAAACGTATGTACTTAAAACTCTATTTATGAATTATTGTGTGCCTTAGACGCTGGGGGTGCGTGAAACTAACACGAGCTTACAGGTCGTTTAGATCTAATTTCTTAACAATACGTATTTGTATGTATGTGTAACTCGGCGTCAGAATGCGTACGCACATGGGCACTGTGTGAATAAGGATCCACATTTGGATCCAATACAATTTTTGAACTTGACTCACAGCCCCCCACAAATTAATAATAAATTCTCACATTTTTGGTTGACAAACAGGATATTTTTGTTAGTCTAACTTGACGATACAAATATATAATAATTAAAATCATTTTTTAAAATAATATGTATTTTTTAATACCGCTAAGGTCGTTTTGACCACCTCGCCAAGAGGCCCAACATCAAGCTTTATTACACAACTTCTTGCACAATTTTTAATACATACCCCAAATAAGTGCATTATCGAAGTGGCCCCATTTCTTAAATATCGTCAATGTCCTTAAAAAATACATTATACACCATTTTTCTTTTTTACTTACTTTCCAAACTTCATTTTTTTAATACCTACTACAAAAAACACATCGTACTATTCGCCGCTTGTGCCCCCGCCCACCAACAACCTGATAACATCATACGCCATTTTTATTTTTTACCTACTTTCCCAACTCCATTTTTTAATACCTACCACAAAAAAACACATCGTACTATTCGCCTCTTGTGCCTCCGCCTACCAACAACCTGATAACATTATACGCCATTTTTCTTTTTTACCTACTTTCCAAACTCCATTTTTTAGTACCTAGCACAAAAAACACATCGTACTATTCGCCGCTGTCTCTTAAAAATAACGTATCCGTAAATTTTAATAGGTTAGCAATATAGGCCGAAAGCGTTTATCTAAGTAAGCCAGAACTCACATATCTATACTACTTAAATTCCTGTAATAAATTTGGGCAAGGTTTTTAAGACCTGCAGCTTATGTTAATATATCTGAATAGATCTTTTAATAAAGCAAAAAGAATGATTTTTTGTTTAAATAAAAGTTTTGACGCAAGTTAAAAACGAAATTCACTATGATAAACTCTTTGATCTGAAAAAATTAGTTGTTGTATATGAGGTGGCCCCTTAAATTAACCGTTCAACGAGGGTGGTCATTATTTTTTGAAAACAGCTGCAGCAACAAATTTATTTTCAACGTTAAAAATTTGCAACAAATTAAGCGAAAAATGTAACAATAAAATTATTTGAACCCCCCAATATGGTTTTATTCATTGATTTAGATGGTTTTATTGGTCGGGCAGTCAATTTTGAAATATTTAATTTTTGGGTGATTTTGATATAACTTGGCATGCTGTTTAAGGGCTCCATACGAAGTTAGGAAAAAATAGTCCTTTTCTCGGCGTCGCATTATAGATATCGTCGCGTAGCTTAAGATTAATAGTAACCTACTTTTTGTCAAATATCTCAAAAACGGTAATATCTAGGACATGAATTTCAAAAAACTTAACATTTCCCTTAAATATCGTTCTATGATAATTTTATGGCTTTTAAAATGATACTGTCATATTAAATTTAAAGAAAACCTTGATTCTCGAAAACAGAACTATAATTTTAAAATTTAGTAGGGGTATCGGCTACAAAAACTTGAATTTTTGCTGTTAAAATATTAATATATTTTATGCTTCAAAATGCTTTGAATTTGTAAGGAACCTTAGAACCTACGGTAGCTTTAAATAAGTGAATACCATAGCAGGTACCGCCCTAGATATTCAGGCGCCCTGGGTGGAATACTAAATGGGCACGCCTATACTTATACTTCCTAATATATCTAATGCGGCACCTCTAGATGTTCAATTTAGCGCGTTTAGAGCTCCGATTTGGCGGCCCTATACTTTGACTATCCTGGACCGGAGTCCGGTTTGCTCGTGCTTACTGCGGGCCCGGCCCATAGGCGTACCAAAGGAGTCGAAAGTTACAAAATAATAAAAATACCAAATAAATTTCTGGCTGTTTCCTGCGGTTTTTGGGGTTTGCAAGTACCTACAAATGTTTTCTATTTAGCTGGTAGTTCAGCGTGTACCTATATTTATTGTACTATATTAGTTCTAGTGCAAAAATATTATAATAATATAATTTTAGTAATGCTTTATATAGACAGTAATTTTAAGGCACTATTTAAAAAATATTGACATACTCACCATAATATCCTGTAATAAAATTTAAACTAGGTAGGTTGTTACGTTTGAAGGCCGACTTAGCTTACAAAAGCTACAAAATGCTTGCTTAAAATTTTCCTATAATCCTAGGAAATTTGATCATGTTTCTGCATTCCTGCTGGCTTCGGGTTGGTTAAACCTGGGTGAGCGCTACACAGTCCATTTGGCTTGCACCACTTTTAAAATACTTTCCTGTAAAGAACCAGAATATCTGTATAATAACTTTGTACGACATAGCCAGGTCCATAGAACTCATACTCGTAATAGACAAAAATGTATAATTCCTAATCACAAAAGTGCAATATTTCAAAGATCGTTCTTGTATAATGCCCCTAGATTATACAACTCCCTCCCTGATTTAATGTTATCCTGCAACTCTATAACGAATTTCAAAAAACAAATAAAAAAATATGTTAAGCAAACTCGAAATTAAAAGATATGTTTTGTGCTATTAACTTTACAAATTCAGTTTTTTCTAACTAGTTACTCTCTAAATATCCTTTACAGTCTTTGTAGATAAATGTAAACTCTAATGCCACTGATTCTCTTTTTTTTATGTATTTTTAAATTTATATAAAGAGCATTTATTTTGGGAGGAAAATCGCGACCTAGGATAACAGCTGTTGATAAGTTTTTTGCATTTTATTCGAGAAATCGATAATGAAATATATGCTTGTTGGACTCTTTTGGATTGATTAAAGTCAATAGGGGTCAAGTGTTAGTTTTATTCTTTTTAAATATTTTTTATTTTTTTAATTAACAATATGTCGTTAAAAAAGCTTGAGAATCCACGCAAAGTTTCAATATTTCGTATTACGGAAACGTATAACTTGGGAACAAAAGCTAAATCAGATAGTTCTTCCTTGCCAATTTTTAAGGCGTTTTACGAATCGTTAGATGATCACTATGAACAATTTAAAAACATTCATAATGACATCATAGGTCTCTTGAAGGACGACGACAATGATGAATTCGAAGCACAGGATAAAATTAGGGAAGATACGGATCTATTCTACTACCAAGCTAAAGTTCTTTTTTCGAGTTTATGTTCCGATTCAATTCATTCAAATTTTACCCCCGCAACTTCACACTATTCACGTAGCGATGATCTGGACCCTTTAAAGGTACCTTGCTTTAATGGAAACGTAAAAAAGTGGCCAACCTTTTACGATGTTTATTCTTGTTTGGTTCACGAAAACTCTAATTATTCCGATATAAGGAAATTTCAACATTTGCTAACTTTCCTTGAGGGCGAACCACTTAATATTTTAAGTTTCTATAAAATTAACGGCAAGTAATTACGCAATCGCCTGGAAGGTAATAACAGATCGCTATCAAAATAAAAGACTTTTAGCCAGTACCTACTGGAACTCAATCTACTATGCAAATTCTTTAAAGGGAAACCAGTCAGCAAAGGATCTTAGAGTCTTGGTAGATACCTTTTCCGAGAATATTGCGGCGCTCGAAAATCTTGAATTTCCAGTAACGTCGTTGTCTTTTTGTTTATTTTCAATTTTATTATCAAAAATCGATCAAACCACAAGAACCGCTTTCGAATTAAAGTATAGTACTACCGAGATTCCAACATATCAAAATCTAATTCAGTTTCTTACTAACCAATGCCGTGCTCTTGAAACAGTACAGCTATCTCCCCAAAATACGCAAATGCAACCTTCGACTTCAAAACAGCAAAAACCAAATTATTCGAATTCTAGTAACCAAAAATATAATTCTTATTCAAATAATCAGTACAAATCAAGCCCTCCATCAAATTTTTTAGCGCATACGCACTCACAAGTATCAAATAAACAATCCAATATTCAATTTCGACAAAACCAACAACCCTATAAATGCAAATTATGCAATAATTCTTTTCATCCACTCTCGCCGTGTGGTGTTTTTATTTCCAAATCTCCTTTAGATCGGTTTACTTATGTAAAACAACAATCTTTATGTATCAACTGTTTACGTTCAAATCATCAAGTAATCGACTGCAGTAGTACCTACAACTGCAGGGTATGTCGACATAGGCACCATAGTCTTATTCATCTATCGCAAATGACAGATTCAATCCGTCAGAATTCAAGTCAATCCTTTGTTAATTCAAGCTAAAATTCAAATCAAAATTCGAACTTAAATCAAAGTTTTAATTCAAATCAAGTGGCCGTGCCTAGCACAGGCACAAACTTGTCGTATCAGAATTCAAATTCAAGTCTTAGCCAACAGAACCCTAGTTTTGTTCAACCCAGTTCAAATTCAATTCAAATCAATTCGAATCCAAATACATCTACAAATCAATACTCTTCGTTATCCACCTTGACGCCCCGGACGACAGTGCTTCTAGCGACTATAAAATTAGAGGTACTCGATAGTCGGAGTAACTATCAACCTGTCCGAGCACTTCTGGACAGCGGTAGCCAAGCTAACCTGATAAGCGAAGCTTGTCTTAACAGGTTAGGCTTGCCAGGAAACAAAATTTCGATCCCTGTTCTGGGACTAAATCAATCTTCATCGGCCACTAACGGCATTTCTACTTGCACTATTCGAGCCCTAGGCCAACAAGAGCCTACCTTTTCTATTCAAGTCTTCGTTTTACCGAAACTCTGTTCAAATATACCCTCAGTACAGGTAGATTCATCCAATTGGAGTCATATTTCAAATCTAAAGCTTGCAGATAACCAATTTTACAACCCTGGTCCAATTGACTTACTCTTAGGTGCACAACTTTACACAGAAATCGTCCAATCAGGACGAATTCCAGGACCTCACGGCCTACCCTCCGCCTTTGAGACAGTTTTTGGGTGGGTCTTGATGGGTCAAACTCAAAACATAAATATTTCACCTCTAGTCAATTCTTACTTTACTTTCTGTGAGCAGTCTCTCGACTTTAATATTCGCAGATTTTGGGAACTAGAATCAATTAAGTCAAAACGTTTCTCTCACCCGAAGAAAAAAGATGTGAAGAGATTTTCCAAAAAACTACCACTAGAGATATTTCGGGCCGATTTACTGTAAATTTGCCTTTTCGTCACATTGACCCTCCTGACCTAGGAGACACATATTCAGTGGCCTATCGTCAATTTTTGTCTCTTGAATCTCGCTTAATAAAAAATTCAAATTTCTATAGTATGTACTCGGATTTTATGAGAGAATATCTCAAAAACGGGCACATGTCTTTAATTCCAAGATCCGAACCTAGACCTCAGTTATGTTCTTATTTACCACATCACGGAGTCCTTCGTCTTGACAAATCAACGACTAAACTCCGGGTGATTTTTAACCCCTCGATTAAGGGTTCGAAAGGCCTAAGCATGAACGAAACTCTTTTAATAGGACCAAAATTACAAGCCGATATTTCCGAAATTCTATTAAAATTCAGATTTTATTCTATCGTATTTTTGACTGATATAAAACAGCATTTTTTACAAATTCAAATCAATCCAATTCATCGGGACTACCAAAGGCTACTTTGGCGATTTGATCCCAACGAACCCCTGCAGGAATACAGGCTTAATACAGTGACGTTTGGTGTTAGTTCAAGTCCCTATTTAGCTATTAGAACTCTTAGAGAACTAGCCATCCTGGAGGCTAAGAATTATCCTGAAGCATCCCAGGTTCTTTTAAATAACATTTTCATGGACGATATTTGCTGTGGAGCTTACTCTCTAGAAGGTGCTTTATCGCTTCAAAAGGATCTCATAGCGTTGCTTAAATTGGGAAAATTTGAATTAAGAAAATGAGCATCAAATAATCCGAAACTTCTTTCACATTTGTCGCCCGCTGATTGTCAGATCCCTGTTACCTTTGAAGACGATTCTTCAACATCGATTAAGGTGTTGGGCCTTCAGTGGCACCCTTCTACAGATACCTTTACCTATTCTTGTACCCCTGGTGAAAAACCTTGCACCAAAAGAAATATTTTATCAGCTATCGCTAAAATTTGGGATCCTATAGGTTTCTTATCGCCTGTTTCATTTTTAGCCAAAGTGATTATGCAAAAACTTTGGTTATGCAAAACTGATTGGGATGAAATACCCCCCGATCCAATCAAAACTCTTTGGAATCAATTCAATAATCAATTAACCACTCTTTCGAATCTTTGTATACCTAGACATATTTTTTCGAATAATATTCAACGGTGTCAATTGCTAGGTTTCTGCGATGCATCCGAGCTAGGATACGCTTCTTGCGTATACGGTCGCGTCGAATTACCAAATAAAATTATCAAAACTGCTCTAGTCATGGGCAAGTCAAGGGTTGCACCCTTACACACTATTTCAATCCCACGTTTAGAACTACTTGGAGCTACTCTATTAGCTGATTTACTCGAACTAGTTATTCGCAGCTATTCACCCTTACTCGTAATCGATGAAATTCTTGCGTTCTCGGACTCACAGGTCACGCTTCATTGGGTCACATCTTCACCTCACAAGTGGAAGACCTTTGTGGCAAACCGCGTGAGTCGTATTCAAGAAACAATCCCAGAAGTCCCATGGTATCACATTACTTCACTCGAAAACCCTGCCGACTGCGTCAGCAGAGGGTCGCCTAATAACTTAATAAATCACCCTCTTTGGTTTCACGGCCCTCCATGGATTACTTTGCCCACTACGGAGTGGCAAATTCAAAGGTTTATAAATGAACGTTCTTTGGGAGTTCCAGACGAGGTTCTCAAAGAAGAAAAACCGGAAAATTCAGTGGTGCTGACGGCAGAACTTCAAAATCAAAACTTTTTTGATAGACTAATCGATAAAATATCCAATTTAAATACCATTCAAAAAATCATTTGTAATTTTTTAAGACATAAGTCTCTTATTGTGAATAATCACAATCAAAAAAACTCAGTTGACCTTTTATCCGGCGTTTTTTCCGCTTTTGAACTACACAAGGCTCTACTTGTTTTAGTTAAAAGGGTCCAAGAAGAGTGTTTTTCGGATATCATTCAGAAAATTCAGAATACTCAGCTATTACCTAAGCCGTTTCGTAAACTCGCGCCCTTTTTGGACGAATTGGGTTTCCTAAGAGTGGGCGGACACTTACGACATTCTCAACTCTCCTTTGAGGCAAAACATCCCTTATTATTGCCGAAATCTCATAGATTAACCCAATTGATCATTATTCAAACTCATAACGAAAATTTACATCCTGGAATAAACACAGTCCAATACTTAATTCGTCAAAAGTTTTGGATTATGGCATCACGTCGAGCTGTTCAGAGGGTTTTATTGCAATATATTCCCTGCTTTTGCTTAAAACCAAAACCTTACACTCCGTACATGTCGGATTTACCTTCTTTTAGAACGTCACAATTAAAATGTTTTTCACACGTTTGCTTGGACTATGCAGGCCCAATCAAAACCTTTGTAGGTCAGAGACGTCGTGGAGCACAAGTTGGTAAATCATATATCGCAGTCTTTGTCGATACTTCTGTCAAAGCAATCCATATCGAGCTGGTTTCGGATTTAACCACAGAGGCGTGCATCGCTGCTTTTCGACGCTTTGTCGCTAGACGTGGCACTTGTGTCCAAATCACAAGTGATAGAGGCTCAAACTTTGTTGGGGCTATTAAGGAGCTCCATAATCTTTCGAAATTAGCTTCTGAGAGCTTAAAAACCAAATGGTGTCTTAATAGTCCGGGAGCCCCCCACCTAAATGGTCTAGCAGAAGCAGGAGTCAAATCTATAAAAACACATTTGTATCGGGTCATCGGTGACCAGATACTAACCTTCGAAGAGCTCTATACTCTCCTCGCCCAAATAGAGGCATTACTCAATTCTCGACCCCTTTGTGAGCAAAGCTCTGACCCAAACGATCTTACGTCTTTGACTCCGGGTCATTTCCTCACAATGGAACCCCTTAATTCGTGTCCTGATCCTGACCTTTCTACCCTTAAAGTTAATACCCTTAAGGGTTGGCAACTTATCCAACGAATTCATGCCGATTTCTGGAAGCGCTGGAAACTCGAGTACTTAAATACTTTACAACAGCGTTCTAAGTGGTCGGATCCTTCGGTTGAAATCAAGCTAGATACGCTTGTATTAATTAAGGATGAAACTAGGCCGCCATTACACTGGTTGCTGGGTAGAATAGTATCTGTACATCCTGGTCGGGATAATCACATTCGAGTTGCTACTGTTAAAACACAACACGGACTTTTCACTCGTCCCGTGGTCAAGTTATGCCCACTACCTTTAGATGCGCACTAAACTCCCAAGCAACTTATTTTTGTTTCGTGTGTCGTTATCTAGAATATCTATATATTTTTTTTGCATTTTTTTTCTTTTTAATCTATAAACCTAAAACGGATTTTAATAACCTACCCTTTAAGGTTTTGAATTAACTTATATTTTTTTATATATATAGCCATTTGTTTATTCAACTTAATCTACATGTAAAACTTCGTTTTAAGTGGGCGGAAAATGTTCGTGCAACTTTAATTTTAAATTCAAATTTTGCGCCAAATTCCCGTATTCGGAAAACCCACACAATTTCAATTTTGATTGGCACAAGCAAAACGCCAGCGCCATCTACGAAAAATGAATCTGCGCAAAAAGGCGTAACCAAAAAGGATTCGTCTGTCGTATTCTATCGAGATCACCACGCAGCATGGTGATAAATTCTATTAACCAAAAAATCCAATAACATTCTTAGAAAATCAAACTAAACCATTACACAAACAAGTTATTCTAGTGTGGATCGACTGCAACGACTGGGCCAGCGAGAGGAGCTCCTCTGGACGACGGAAACAACTAAAAAGGTGAGTGCCAATCCTCTATATTGTCTTTGTGTGGCTCGGAAAAATTAATATTTTTACATCGTCCTTTTAAGGATTTTGCACCCAGATTTTATAAAACGACCAGCGCGCTTACAGTCCCGCGGCTCTACCTCATACCTCAAACCTCAAAACATCAACATCAACCTTCTGACTGAAGCGCCACCCCCATATACCGGGGGCAAGTCAATTCGATTGAGAAAATTTAACTAAGATCACGTGACCCGGATTATCACATTATTTTCAGATATTTTTAATAAATAAAATGTCGTTTAATATAAGTTAAATGATTATAAGAAGGTATTTAAAGACATACAATTTTTTCTATTTACAAAACGTTTTTTAAGGGCTCCATAGCGTAACAAACAAAATCACGGGATTACGAACCAATTTATAAGATAGTTTTTGATAATTAGTATATTGCTCAGTTAACAGAAGCTTGTGCTTAACTTCGCTGAAAATAAACCCCTTTTCATTTATTTATTTATTTATTACATAGCAAGAGAAGAAAGTGACAAATTTCACACGAGCGTGAGAAACTTAAATTCTGTCGAGTTATGGAGCTATTTTTCCCACGGACACTGTTGAACTATACTAATTTTTGTAAAAATTGGTGTTTAATTTTGCGTAAATTAAATGAAACTGCTTTTCCGCACATGTATGGGAAAGTAGTTTGTAACACATGTGCGAAAAAGTATTGTGACAGTTAAACACTTTCCATACATGTGCCGAAGTACTAAAAGTACTTGTCACACATGTGCGAAAAAATGTCTGCACACGGATGAAATTTAATGTTTTCTGAGGATGCAATTCGTGTAAAATCCAACATTTTTATATGTGGTCGCAGGAAATAGTAATTTACCTAACCAGTGCGGAAGACGCACTAAACACATTCGTTAAGTATGTAGGTACAATATTTTTTCTACGAGGTTGTGGAAACAAAAGTAAAGTACTACAATAAAAACAACTCATTTATTATATTTAATTTACAATGATTGCCGAAAACTTTACTTCTTATCCTGTGCAGCATCTGTGGATCAGATTTTCGTTTTCATCTTCTGGATCAATGATATCGGAAAGTCTGTAAATATATTTTGCTAGATGTATTCGGAGGCAGGCTCATAGGAACATTATGTGTTCCATCCTATTGTGGCTAAGTCTTCTTCGGGATTATCAGTATTTTCTATCACAGTAAATAAACACTTTTTTCTATTTTTATTTATAAGATGAAATGTCATGTTGTTTTTGACAAAAAAATAGGCTTTGCTATTTACTCTATTCTTTTATTTTTTCTGTTGCTATTGGAAAACTAGCCGCCCACTTGTGTTTTTGGGCAAAAATTAACGTCAGTGTCAAACTCAAAATGTCTTGTTTTTTGTCATCCCTAAAATTTTAGTAAGGCCCACAATTTAGAAACCGAATAGGTGTCCCTAGGACTCTAGTATGTAGTGCCACCTATTGACTGATATTTAAATATTTTGCCTTGTTGTCATTTGCGTAAAAAATTAGCTGATTCGAATTTGTCGCCTTAAGCAAGGCCAACACAAAAATAGAGGCCACGACCCTGAAAAAAGCAGCTGTTCTCCGTATGGTCACTGCATCCTGGAAGCCTGGCGTCTCCAGGGGTAGCGACAACAAACATAACCTCATTTACGAAAAACGTAAATCTGTCAGGAGCGTAGCTTTTTTTATGTTCAAAAAAATTAAATGGTTTACAAATGTTACGTAAAGAACTGTCCGTCACACCCGGTATATAAATTTGACTGTCCAAATAAACAAACCATTAAAATAATGCTTTTTCAGATTGTCGACTATAAAAACTAAGTTTTTTATGATTTCAATATTTATTAGGACCCTGTGTTAGGACCCACACAGCGCAGGAAACCAAAAATATAGTTTGCATGTTTTATATATATTCTAAAATATAGAAAACTATTATGTTGATGGGTTTTGTATCATTTAATAAATTTCTTTATGCTCTCTAGGGAATAAATGTGTACGTCTAATCCTTTTTTTCATGGGCTAAGGTAGTATTTTTTATCCCCAGTGATTAAAAGTAATTTCTTTAAAACTATAAAGGCAAAATATAGGTTTTTGAATTATTTTATTTTATCATAATACAAAAAACAAAAAGGAATCAAGATATATTCACATAACGATTATTTTGTTGCTTCCAGCTTGCCGTAAGCTTACTGTACTTTGCGCAAAATATAGGTTTTTGAATTATTTTATTTTATCACAATACAAAAAACAAAAAGGAATCAAGATATATTCACATAACGATTATTTTGTTGCTTCCAGCTTGCCGTAAGCTTACTGTACTTTGCTGATGACTTGGTTCGTTTCGATTGTTATTGTGTCCTTCGGCATAGAATATTGCTTCCATATAAACGAAGTATTTAACTTTCTAGACTTCTCCAGGATCTAAACCAGGAATACCTTTTCGGTGAAATTTTAGAAATTCTGTTTATTGCATCATTTTCGGTACTGAAAGCTGCTTTCTTCGGTGGCCTTTTCAATGCCCATCTCAAAGTAGGAATAGGCTTTATTATTTGGCCCGTTTTCGAGAAATGTAATTCGAAGTTTTTCTCGACTGAACTTATTTAGTTTGTTATGAAATAAATATTATTTTTTCCCCATTTTTTTCTATGTTTGTTAGCGTCTGACTGACTTTTGCCCACTGTTTTATTATATACGGGGGGTTGACATGCTAAAACTACAGTACGGTAAGTGGTTTAATACCTATTTATTTATTTTATGATTAATATTATTTTTGGTATATAAAAATAAACCTTGGCATTAAAGTCCCTTTTAGTCATTTAGCAAAGATCGAAAATACAAAAGGTCGAAAAACAAAAGAGTGAAAAACAAAAGATTGAAAGTAGCTACACTGAAATGATTGCAAAACATAATAGAAGTAAGACATCTAATAAAAAGCCAAGGTCTAAGAATTTTTATTTACCATCTCTATTTTTTTGGGTAGCAACACGACGGGTCGCAGAAGTTTGTTCGAAAACATTTTCTTCGAACGGAAATTTGTATGAAAACAAACAGTTTCTTCTAATGGAAATTTGTTTGAAATCATTTTTTTCAAACGGAAATTTGTTCTGAAACCATTTCTTCGAATTCGTTCGAAAAAATTTTCTTTCTTTCCGAAAATTTGTTCAAAACTAGTTCCTTCGAAAATAAATCCTTCAAATGGAAATTTGTTCCAAAACATTATTTTCGAATGGAAATTTGTTCAAAAACATTTTTTTCGAATGGAAATTAGTTCGAAAACCATTTCTTCGTACGGAAATTTATTCGAAAAAATTTTCGTCCTTCGGAAATTTGTTCGAAAACAGTTTCTTCAAATGGAAATTTGTTCGAAAACATTTTTGTCAAGCGGAAATTTGTTCGAAAACCATTTCTTTGAACGGAAATTTGTTTTCGAACGGAAATTTGTTCGAAAACATTTTCTTTCAATTTCAATTTATTTTTTCAATTACGGAAATTTGTTCGTAAGTAATAGTTGTTCGAAAACATTTTCTTAAAATGGACATTTGTTCGAAAACATTTTTGTCAAGCGGAAATTTGTTCGAAAACCATTTCTTTGAACGGAAATTTGTTTTCGAACGGAAATTTGTTCGAAAACATTTTCTTTCAATTTCAATTTATTTTTTCAATTACGGAAATTTGTTCGTAAGTAATAGTTGTTCGAAAACATTTTCTTAAAATGGAAATTTGTTCGAAAACATTTTTGTCAATCGGAAATTTGTTCGAAAACCATTTCTTTAAACGGAAATTTGTTTTCAAACGGAAATTTGTTTGTA
Organism: Aspidapion aeneum; assembly: GCA_963576565.1. Classification (NCBI taxonomy): domain Eukaryota; kingdom Metazoa; phylum Arthropoda; class Insecta; order Coleoptera; family Brentidae; genus Aspidapion; species Aspidapion aeneum. Next base: position 148,623,721 of record OY755038.1, read on the forward strand.
AGCAATAGTTGCTCGAAAACAGTTTCTTCAAATTGAAATTTGTTCGAAAACATTTTTTCAAACGGAAATTTGTTCGAAAACCATTTATTTGAACGGAAATTTGTTTTCGAACGGAAATTTGTTCGTAAGCAGTACTTGTTCGAAATTTCTTCGAATAGAAAACATTTTCTTCGAAAGCAAGCTTTTCAAAAGAAGAAGCTCTAGACCTGGACTGCCAAACCTAACACAATTCATATATTTTGACTAAGGCAGGGTCTTTCTAACATATTTTTTAAAGTAAAGTGTCTAAAAATTTGTCTACTTTCCTCCTTTTGGAAGTTCGAAATTGGTATTTTCCTAAACTTCGTCAATTGATCGCAAACATATCCGAACCAGTCCAGATACCCCCTGATGGACTCGATTGAAAAAGGTTAGAGTAACATCGATTTCAACCTTCCAAAATGAGAACCGGAAAGCTAATTTAGGGAAATCATTTTTCGAAAATAGGTTTTGGTTGGTTCGGTTTGGTTTCACACCCTCTTGGATCCCGGGAAAGAAGTCAGGGAAGTTTTTGTTTCCAAAAATTGTTAGAAAAAGACCCCATTAGTCGAACTATATGAGTTGTGTTAAGTTTGGCAAGCCAGGTCTAAACTTTTTTTTCGAAAAATGGTTTTTAAAGAAATGTTTTTGAAGAAATTTCTATATGAAGAAAATATTTTCGAACAAATTTCTGTTTAAAGAAAATATTTTCTAACAAATTTCCGTTCGAAGAAAATCATTTTCGAAGTGAGTGCTTTCGAACAATAATATTAAGATATTTATATGAAATGTACAAGCCGAACCTTACTAAAACTCGAACTGTATTGTTGGGCACAAAACCTAAAAACACCCAAAAAATGGGAAAAAACTTGGAAAATAAACTAAAAACTTACTACTACCAAACAGTGCAAAAATAAGCGTGAAAACCTTGTGATTACAGTTTCATTTTGTCCCTTGATATATTATATAGTATTAATAAACATTTAACATAGAAATGTATTTTTGTCTTTTTTGTTTATTTATTACGTATTATTTTTATACAAAAAACACAAATAATATTTAAAAGAAAATGATTTTTAACAATAAATATATCTACAATAAATATTCATAACCCAAAAACTCAAGGAACATATTTTTTATTTCTTAAGCTGTATAAAAACGAGTTATTTTTAAGTTTTATTAAAACATTTTTTCTCAGACTGTATAAAAATTAGTATTTTTCACGAACGTCTATGGAATTTTGAGTACGGTTTTGACACTCGTGTCGCTACCCCTGGGAGACGCCAGGCTTTCAGGATGCAGTGACCCTAGTTCTCCGGGGGCGGAATTTTACAATGGGTCTTATGGGAGGTCAGACATTTTTTTATGATATTTTTAAAATGGCACTACAGATTTCCGCGAAATTTCAGTGAAATATTCTCAGACACCATCCCGATATTCCACCAGACTTTTGTAAGGATACAGATGATTAAAAGGTTAAAATCTTCAAGATTTAGGATTCCTTATTTTGAATTCAAATTACCCGCCATGTACCGCATGCCAACTGTTATATTTGACATGTATTTGACTTTGTCATCTGTGTTTGTCACATTCGCTTCTGCTTTAAACTTAATTTTTGTGTGGGGTAATGAAGCGGCTCTGAAAAATTAAGGATTACTACAGATTTAAAAGAAATTGTTCTGAAAGACTATAGTAAAAACAATCTCAAAACCGGCTTTATTTAAAAAAAAATTAAATATTCATGAACCGTCCTTCCAACTTCAATATTTTAAAGACAATCAGCTGTGTCGTAACGTCTTAAGTATCGCATCTGTTTTAAGTATCGCATCTGGTGGGCCATGACCAAATGTTAAGTGTCATTAGGCGACTTAGAATAAACGTGTCAAAAATTGGTATAGCCCGCTTCCCTCTTTTTTTGCATTCGCATAGTGTTAAAAATTTCTCGCAATTAAAAAAGGGATCATCCTTCATAAAGAGATGAATAAATGAAAAAATTGCCGCAAATTGCTATAGTGATGCTCAAATAACAATCGATTCTTACTATTGTTACCAATTTAAGTTATTTAAATTTTATAGAATTTATTTAGGTTTAGTGTAGTATTAGGTTGACTTATCTTATGGTTGTATTCTTAGTCTAGGTTTTAGTTGCGTTATCTATGACACACTCGTGCTCGGACGGTCCGTGTTCTAGAAAAGGCTAGTATAATCGTGAATCGAAAGAGGATGGATGATTCGCGAAGGTTCGACGACTCTATATACAGGGCCGGACGTCGCGCATCAGCAGTCAGTCAAAGATAACGAACTGTAGTAGCGAGATATTAACACGAATTTAATAGGCCGATTATAGTAGTGAGTTATTAGCAAGTTATTAGTAACTTTAAGTGTGTGTTTTGTACATAATTGTCGAAATAAATTGACATATCGTTTTTGATATTTACGAGTTTTAATAATTGTTGAGAACCCGTAACAATTGGTGTCAGAAGTGAGAACTAAATAGTGTAAAGACTATCCTTACATAGTATCACCGGCTAGGACAATTAAACAGAAAAACAGTGAGTGATTTTTCCAGAATATTCGAAGAAGTTCGATATTGTTTTATTCAAAAATCAAAAGAGATATTTGAGAACCGACTTTGACATTAACTTTACTGTCCAAAAATTGATAATTAATTAAAAAACTTCCAGAAAATTCCATAACTTTCTACGACGTTCTATTCGAGAACCAGAAGAGATATCCAAAAAGCGACTTCGACATTAGCTTAGTTATTTCAAATGCAAGAATATGAAATAATTTCTAGAAGATTCCATAACATTCTACGACGTTCTTTTCTAGAAACAGAAGAGATACAAAAACCGACTTCGACATTAGCTTAGTTATTTCAAAAGCAAAAATCAGAAAGAATTTCTAGAATATTCCATAACATTCTACGACTTTTTATTCGAGAACCAGAAGATATATCCAAAAGGCGACGTCGACATTAGATTATTAATTTCAAAAGTAAGAATTAGAAAGAATTTCTAGAATATTCCATAACATTCTAGGACGATTTATTCGAGTACCAAAAAAAACCAAACCAACCAAAAAGCTAGAGCCTTGTTAGTAGCTCTACGAGAACCTGCTCTGGGACTTTTACGGTCCATTCAAGCCGAACAAAAACAGAATTATAACGTTTTAGTGGCAGCATTAGAAAGAAGGTATGGAGATGAACACTTGTGAAATTTACATTGGTCAGAATTAAATATTCGTCAGCAAAGAGCAGGAGAATCATTGCAAGAGTATGAAGCAGATATCAGGAGGCTGATGTATTTGGCTTATCCAAAAATGCCAGAAAACTACAGAGATCCCTTCACGGTAGATCGCTTTATTAACGGCTTGCAAGACACAGACTTAGCAAAGTTACTTCGCCGAGAACGCTTTCATAACAGCAGTGAAGTGTTGATTCGAGCCCTTGAAATTGAGTCATCAAATAATATGTTCAGGCCAAAAGTAAGGGCTGTTTCAATTCACGAAGGTGAAGAAATAAGCAGTGATCAAGAGGTTCCCTCAAAGACGCTAAGTCAAATTCTTCAATCACTGATAGTAGAAGAAAACATTCTTAAACGTGCCTGGGAAAGTGCCGATGGCCTTATTGTGATTAATCAAGTAGTAGTTCCTACGAGCATGGTAGACAATATAATGGCCGAATGCCATAGTGGAAAATCAGGCGCGCACCTAGGCATAAATAAAACCATGGACAAAATTCGAAACCGATTTTATTGGGTCAATTACTTTCAAGATGGGAAAAACTGGTGCGGCCGATGTTCGACTTGTACAGCCAGCCAAGGTCCCAAAACAAGGTCCAGAGGTCAAATTAAACAATATAACGTAGGTCTGCATTTGAACGCATTGCTATTGATGTGGCTGGACCATTTCCAGAAACTAAAAAGGCAACAAATACATCCTTCTTGTCATGAATTACTTTAGCAAATGGCCAGAAGTTTTTGCTTTGCCTAACCAAGAGAAGAAACTTTGAATCAAAGCTCTTCCAGAATCTTTGTGACCTTTTAGGAATACATAAAACACGAACTACTGCTTTACATCCGCAGTCAGATGGCATGGTTGAAAGATTTAATAAAACAATAGAAGAACATTTTTGCAAAGTTGTTGAGCATCAAACAGATTGGGACCAATATATTCAATTGTTTTTGATGGCCTACAGAACCGCCATTCACAATACGACAGGAGCTACTCCATCTAGTATCCTGTTTGGTAGAGAACTGCGTTTACCATGTGATATCATGTTTGGTTCACCTGAAGAAGAACACTTAGAGTTTAATGACTATGTCGAACGTTTAAGGCAAAAGCTGTACGATATCCATGAGGTGGTTAGAGAGCGAATAGAAATAGCCAGTGACCGCATGAAAGCGAGATATGACCTGAAAGCAAACTCTTCAGGGTTTAAAGAGAATGATCAAATCTGGCTATACAATCCTCAACACAAGAAAGGAAGATCACCTAAGTTGACACCACCATGGGAAGGACCTTATAAAGTTGTTAAGAGAATTAATGATGTAGTCTACCGAATCCAGAGAAGCCCGAAATCCAGTATGAAAGTTGTTCATCTGGACAGACTAAAACCTTACCTGGCAAATGTTGATCGAGACGATCAAGCCTGAAGAGGAGGATAGTGTTACAAATTTAAGTTATTTAAATTTTATAGTTAGAATTTGTTTAGGTTTAGTGTAGTATTAGGTTGACTTATCTTATGGTTGTATTCTTAGTCTAGGTTTTAGTTGCGTTATCTATGACACACTCGTACTCGGGCGGTCCGCGTTCTAGAAAAGGCTAGTATAATCGCGAATCGAAAAAGGATGGATTATTCGCGAAGGTTCGACGACTCTATATATAGGGCCGGGCGTCGCCCATCAGCAGTCAGTCCAAGATAACGAACTGTAGTAGCGATATATTAACATGAAGTTAATAGGCCGATTATAGTAGTGAGTTATTAGCAAGTGATTAGTAACTTTAAGTGCGTGTTTTGTACATAATTGTCGAAATAAATTGACATATCGTTTTTGACATTTGCGAGTTTTATTAATTGTTGAGAACCCGTAACACTATGATACTTGAAATCGGTTTAGATTTAATGCATTTATAAGGAAATCAATTCAATCAGAATTAGGCAATCGTATAGTTCGTAAAGCATCTTCTTTGCTATAACAATGGTTGGAATAAAAATTAATATTTAGGATACTACTAAACCAATTTGATTAGTTTAAACCTTTTGTGCGGCGGAGAAAAACGTTTTTAACGAATAAAAAAATACGGTTTTGTGCGGCGAAGAAAGAGGTTTTTCACGAATAAAAAAAAACGAATAGTTTGTCGATGCATAAGAATAAACGAGCCACTTTGAAGGATCAAGTTTGATTCTAACCGTCATTACTGAATTTTGAGAAGGTCACAAATTTCGATAGTGTGTTTAAAGAGCAATCAATTTTTGCCATGATGCCTTTTATTCTTGGAAAATCGGTTTAGTAATAATTAATTTATTAGGAAATGAATGGAGACAGAACTAAAAAGGTAATCGTATAATCTGCAGAACAATGGCTAAAACAAAAATAATTTTTTTGAAAATCATCCAACTGATTTTAATAATCTCGCTCGTACGTGGCAAAAATATGACTTTTTATAAATTAAAAAAAATGGATTGGATTTCAAGATGACGAACAATAATTATTTTTACTTAAAATCCTGATTAATTTCCTGTAAATTTCAGTTTTTTTCAATAAAATCGGTGGCATAGTTCAAGAGCTATAACAAAAAATATTTTGTCCGTTTTTTTTTCGTTTTATTTTTGCCCCACCCGGTATTTTAATAAACTGAATGATAGTGGTTAGCACCTCCGCTAATTAAAAAAAATTAAACGCTTTATAAAATGGAAGTACAAAAATTTTCTATAGTTAACTTCAAGTAATTGATATATAGCAAGTTAATAACGGTAATGACTTATTTATGGGATTTCATAGATTCTTTAAAAAGAGCTATTTTTGGGGGCACATGGCACGAAAACTGCAATATGGTTTTTGGGGATTTTTACAAATTTTGAAAGATTGTTTCTTGGGAAAGTTATTTCTACTGGAGGAACAAATTCACCCGCAAAATATAAAAATCTCAGGGACATGAATGAAGAGATGCCAAATTTGGATTAGTTTTTCAGACTCCCTGACTATTTTTTTTTGAACTTCAATATATTTTTTAAATTTTTCTTTAAATTCTAAAACATAATAATAAAAACTTAAAAACAAAATAAAGTTTAATAAAAAAAATATTTTTGTTATGAGCGAAATTCCAAAATTTTATTAAAAAACTAACTTGACCAGATTTAAACATTTTTTGCATCATTTTGTGCAAAGAAAACATCTAAGTTATAATACATTCTTATAGACAGACTCAAAAGGACCCTTAGTTTGCAAATGAACCTAAAATCACCCTTAATGGTCGGTGGTGATTTTGATACAGCTCAAAGTCAAAGCTAAAAAACGGTGGATAACAAAGGGTATTAGGGTTTCTGGTAAAAACGTTAGATTTCTACACACTATTCGAAAGTTTACAAATTCTGACTGGTTCCATAGCTACTATGATCTATACAGAAAAACTTATAAGAGAGTTATACGGGCAGCGAAAAAAAACTACTATCAGGCAAGGATAAGCAGAGCAGCTAATTCTAATAAAGAATACTGGAAAATTATCAACGAAATGAGAGGAAAAGCAGAAAAGAATACAAAAAAAATAAATATTTTACCTTCTCAATTGAACAAATTTTACTGCACCATAGCCGGCAAATTAACAGGTGACATAAAGACAAAAAAAGACCCACTAAGCTTTCTACCACCTTTTACACCTGCAGAAAATTTTAAACTTTCTCCAACAACCGTAATAGAACTTAAACAAATTTTTAAGAATATTAAAAAACAAAATTCCTCAGGTTTTGACAATTTATCACTGAAGGTTTTTACAAATTTGCCAGAAGAAGCTCTTTTGGCACTGGTACAATGCATAAATGAATCTTTTATGGCGGGTCACTTTCCAGACTGTTTAAAGTTGGCTGTGGTTGTTCCGATATTTAAAAGTGGTGACGATCAAAATCCATCGAATTACCGACCTATTTCGTTGTTGACAACACTCTCAAAAATTATAGAGAAAGTGGTAAAAATTAGACTTGTTGAATATCTAAACAACCAAAATATCATAACTCCAGAGCAATTCGGATTTCAGGAGAAAAAGGGAACGCAGGACGCCATTTTCTTGTTTTTGGAACAGCTATTTTTTAGCCTTAATGATGGCGAGAAGGCCGCGGCAGTATTCTGTGATTTTTCAAAGGCATTTGACTGCGTGAATCACAGGGTACTGCTGCGAAAAATGAGTCATTATGGGATTGTGGGGACTGAGCTTAAGTGGTTTGAGTCATATCTTACAGATAGAAGTCAATTTGTAAGGACTTCAGACTGTGAGGACTCCGAAACTCTGAGACTGGAACATGGCGTCCCACAAGGGTCAGTTCTTGGACCAGTTTTATTTTTGATCTATATAAATGACCTGGCCAAATTATCCATACAGGGACTGTTCGTGATTTTCGCGGATGATACTACAATTCTCTGGAAACACAAAAGTGAAGAAACTCTAGCAAGAATCGTAGAGCAAGATTTGGTTGCGGTTAAGGAACGGTGTGATTCAAACTATCTCATATGTAACGTTACAAAAACCAACATACTTTCATTCAAATGCTCTCTTGACAGTATTTCATTTAACAATCATACACTCGATGAAAAAGAAGTAGTAAAATTCCTTGGAATGTACATAGACACAAAACTTAAATTTGACAGTCATATAGACGTTCTAAATGGGAAAATTGCGAGGGGCTGTTATATAGTCAAAACTCTTGCACAGGAGTTAGGATTGGTTTCAGCAAAAATGGCTTACCATGCTCTTGTGGAGTCTCACCTACGGTATGGCATCGCTTTCTGGGGCTATTCAACACAAAACTTAATTCAATCGGTTTTTATTTTGCAAAAGAGGGCAGTAAGATATATGTGCCAGGTAGGATGTAGAGAAAGCTGCAAACCACTTTTTATCAAGCATGAAATTTTAACAGTCCCGAGCATTTTCTTATTGGAAACGGCATGTCTAATGCACAAGAAATTTCAAGGATTTGAAACTGAGTCACATTATGATTTACGAGAGATCAACCTACCTTTGCCTATACCTAGACTTGCACTCACAAAAAATTCTGTAATTTATGAGTGTCAAAATTTTTAACAAGTTACCAGCTCAAATTAAAAATATCACAAATTACACAATTTTTCGTATGGAACTAAAACAATTTTTATTGAACAAGGCATTCTATAGCCTGCAAGAATTTTACGGCTAGATAGGTTTTTTATTTTACTTTATAAGTTTTATATATAATATATATTGTCTTTTTTTGTTTGTTTTAAAATTCGTAAAGGTGACTTGGCTTTTCATATTGTGTGTATCATTGTGCCCTGTAAAGGATCATGTTTGTTCCTTATTGTCGTTTTATTTACCTATATTTGTTTTTTATTTTACATATATATTTTTTTTTAAATTTTTTACCTATGCTTAAATTGGTTTTATTTTGTGCTAGTTGTACTTGTACATTTATTTCTTAAATTTTTGTAAACGAAATGTTTGTTTTCTTGTATATTTTCTTTTTAACAATTTTTAAACTTTAGACATTAAATTTAAAAATATTAACTTGACCCCGACTGTGATACCTTAATTTTATCCCAAAATTTAATTTTATTACTTGTTTTTATTTTTACTCTGTTTTGCCTTTATTTATTTGTTTAGATATCTATTTATGTTAACATGTGATTGATAATTAATAGTTACAAGTACCTAGTTAGTAGAATCTCCTAGATTTTTTATTTTATATATGTATTAATTTTTAAACTTATGTCATTATGACTGAAATTCATTATTTTAACAGATTTTTATCACTACATTGAGTCAAAATATTATAGTTGTATATTATCAGGTATATAGACATGTAAGTGATATTTTGTTTTTGCTTTGTCAATGATTTTTTTAAATTTGGACAATAAAGCTTATTTTGATTGATTGATTGATTGATATAACTTGGCATGCTGTTTAAAGACTCCCTACGAAGCACAGTGGGGCAGAAGCACAAAAAGATGCGATAAAGTCCGACAGTGCAATGGATGTATTCCTTTGTAGAAAAAACGGCAACGTCGCTTTAAACCATAACGTACTAATTTTACAACGGCTCCTAGAAAATTCGTTTTTTACGCTATTTGGAACGTAAAAAAATTTTGGTTTTTGTGAAAACTCAACTCTACACGACTCAGAAGTATTGTGGTAAGTGAAAAACCACAAAAAAACCTGCAATATAGCCAAACTAGAACATTGTCTGATAAACTTTTTTTTGTGAAGATTGAAAACATTACTTGATAAATTCCACACGCACGGCAAAATCAAGCAGTACTGATTTGCGACGTTGCCTAGAGCAGAAATTTTTCCTTAAAAGCATGGGTAATGAAGATGAAAAGAACGATATATCTATGAAAGAACTCTGATCTCATAAAAAATGTGCAAAGTTCCTTATTAAATGAAATAAAGGATACCAAGTCTGAATTGAGTAATGAAATAAAAGTTTTTAAGAGGGATGCGGTAGTCATTAAAGGAGATATCGAAGCAGTAAAACAGGAAAATTTGGAGTTAAAGGAGAGGTTGTACAAAACTGAAAAACAACTAAAACAAAAAAATTTAATTTTTCAAGGTGTGCCAGAAGGCAGCTTAGTACCAGAAAAAGCTATTTTGGACATTGCAAGCAACAATCTCCAAGAGGCATTGTCAATAGTCAATATTTCAAGCTGTTTTAGATTGGGAAAGCAGTCTACTAAAACCAGACCTATTCTGGTGGAGTTTGTGTCACAATTTAAGAGACGGGAGATTTTAGGCGCTCGTAAAAAACTTAAAGGCACTAGTATTTATATTCACGAAGATCTAACCAAGGAGGAGTTATATGAGAGAAAAATATTAACCCAGGTCAAAAAAGACGATAGATTAAAAAGCTGTGTAGTCAAGTTTAAAGGGCATAAACTTGAGGTGGACGGTATTCTTTATAGCTACGAGGATATCTCAGAGAAAAAACGACTTCCTCCTCAATTTTCCATTTCGTCACCCATTCAATCACTAAAAAGGTCTTCCATCAGTGCCCCCCATACTCCCCTACCTATTCAAATCGAAAATAATAAACCTCTCGTAGCGAAAATTCAAGAGTCGCAAAGTTACAGCATTGACCTCGACAATCAACTCGACACTCAGAGGGAGTTTGTGAGCAATAACTTATTCCCACCGACAAGTGAGTCTCCGATCTTAGTCACTGTGGGGGCCGCTGCCGAGCTTCCTTCAGTACTGGATAAGGCGGAACAGCCGAAGGATACAGAAGCCCAAAACCGAGCAAATATTAATGCAGCAACCCATTTTAAGTTGCAAGAAATTTTGGGCAAGAGAAAAACATCAGAAGCATCATCCCCTGGAACTCCTACTAGTGCGAACGACAAAAATAAAAAAATTAATTATTCAACCCGCTACGCTTCGCAAAAATCTAAAAAATAATCTTTGTTTCTGGTATCTCTGTTTTACTACATTGTTTGTATTTCGTGTTTTTTTTTTGTTTTTTTTATCTTCTTGTTGTTTTATTATTTTGCAATATATTGGGCAGCAAAAAATAATTTATATTCCTCTTGTAGTTTTAAGTTTTATATGTAGGTACTCGTTTTTATTAATACAATTAAATAAAAGATAATATTTCCGCATACATACTGGGTTGCTTTGCTTTGCTTTTTTTTTCGTTTATTTCGATAAAAAAATTACTTCGATTTTATTATACCTATTATAAAGCAAATTTAAAATTAGAATAGTTTCTTTTAATCATAATGAAAAACCTTTCGATTGCATTTTTCAATGTCAGCTCACTTTCCGCACATTTTGTTGATTTAAAGGAACTATTATTGAGCGAAGGGTACGATATCTTTTGCATGTCTGAGACTTTGTTGAGCAAGCGAATATTAGATCACACTGTTCAAATTCCTGGATATAAACTTATTCGAAAAGATCGCGTAAAAATATCGACTACAAGATTTTTAGGTCGTGGTGTTGGAATCTATGTAAGAAATCAAATTAATTTTGAAATTTTGGAGTCACGATCCAATGAGAGTATTGAGCAATTATGGATAAAAGTAAAGTTAAATAAAAAATGCTATTGCATAGGTAGTTTATATAGGTTACAAAAGAAAGTATTTTCGGACTTTCTTGATGCTTTGGAAGACTCAATATCACAATTCTCAATCATGACGGATGCAATTATCTGTGGGGGGGATGTAAATGTAAACTTTTTGGAGATCGACCACTCATATACGCAAAAGTTGTTGACATGCATTGATACGTACAATTTAAAACAAGTTATAACAAATCCGACAAGAACAACAGAGTCATCTCAGACACTAATTGATTGGATAATTATACCGAAACAATGTGATAACTTCGAGTTAAATTGCAGAAGGGTTTTGAATGTCTCCGACCATGACATGGTCTCATGTACTATTGATGAACCTGTATACACTTGTGAAAATTTTTCAACTTTCCGAAATTTAAAAAGAATTGATAAGGACTCTTTGAATCAGTGCATCGAGCAAGCTCCCTTTGACACAATATTATATTGCAGAAACATTGATGAAAAACTTGCATTTTTAAACACGTCAATTTTAACCATGTTCGATCTACTGGCTCCACTTAAAACTGTAGCCATAAAAAAACAGAACCCACCTTGGTTGACTGACACAATTAAACAAATGCTAAAGAAGAAAGGCAGGGCTTACAACAGATTTAAAAAAACAAAAAATCAAACTCACTGGAACTATTACAAATCAATCAGAAATTTTACCAATATTGCTATCAAAAACGAAAAAAAGTCTTACCTTGAATACTGTGCAAACAAAAACAAAAATTTAATTTGGAAGAGGTTACAACAGTTAGATATCTACGGATCAACTAAATATAGCAAAAGTCCAATCCCGAACAACTTAAAAAATCCGTCAGATATCAATAATTTTTTTTCTTTGCACACTTGAGAAGTATCAACCCCCGACATGGAACTTCTCAATTATTATAATCTTAATAAAATGAAAAATTTTCCGACTTTATTTTCGTTTTATACCGTATCAACTGAGGAAATAAAAAAAATTCTATACTCCATTAAATCTTCTGCTGTAGGCCCAGACTTGCTCAATCTTGAAATGATTTTACTCTGCTGTCCACGCATTCTTCCCTACCTAACAAACATAATAAATAGCTGTCTTTTAGAAAACTACTTTCCAAGTATATGGAAAATAGCAAAGGTCAAACCCTTACCTAAGAAAACCAAAGTTGAAGAGCTCAATGACTTGAGGCCGATAAGTATTTTATCTTGCTTGTCAAAGGTTTTAGAAAAGGTTATGTTCACTCAAATACAAAAAAATGTAAATCTATATCAAATACTTCCAGAAAAACAATCCGGTTTTAGACCTGGGTACAGTTGCGTAACAGCATTGACAGATGTAACTGATGATATTTTTCGGGCATACGACGAGGGAAAAACCACAGCTTTAATACTTTTAGATTATTCCAAGGCGTTTGATACCCTGGATCATCGGTTGCTACTGTCAATTCTAAACTTTGTGGGTTTCTCTCGGCCGGCCATCACACTGGTCCAAAGTTTTCTTGATAAGCGCGCGCAGTTTGTGGAGTCGGATGAGCAACAATCCGAACAAAACGACATAAGGCGTTCCGCAGGGCTCAATAATCTCCCCACTTCTTTTCTCTATCTATACATGTAACTTGACTAGCTGTTTGTCTTACTGTGAAAATTACCAATATGCGGATGATACGCAATTAAAGTGCTCTTTTTTCCCGAAAATTGGATGCAGACAAAATATCGCATAGAAGAAGACTTAAATAAATTGGTTGAGTTTTCAAAAGGCACAATTTAAAAATAAATGCAAACAAATCAAAGGTTATGTTCTTTGGAAAAGATAAATACGTGGTTGAAAAAGAAATGCAATTAACTCTCCAAAACCACCAATTAAATTTCTCGCACTGTACAAAAAACTTGGGCTTAATGCTAGATACGGAATTGCGATTTAGATAACATGTTAATATGAATATTAAAAGAGCCTATGCATCTTTAAGGACCCTCTATCCGCATAGGCACATTCTCACGGTGGGGCAGAAACTACATCTCTCAAACACGTTAGTTCTTACTTATTTTAATTACTGTGATGTCATCTATGGACCTTGTATAGATCATAGAGATCAGCTACGTATACAAAGAGTGCTAAAGTCCTGCTTACGTTTCGCTTATGGAATCAGGAAGTTCCAGCCGATTTCTTACAGGCTGCGCGACGCAAAATGGCTTAGTATGGAGAAAAGAAGACATCTACATTCTTTAATGTTTTTCTATAATATTATAAACAAGAAATGTCCTCCATATCTTGTTAATAAAATAACATACAGGACAGACATTCATAACCTCAACTTAAGATTTAAGGGGCTGATAACTCCTCCATTTCATGCATCCGTCATGTTTAAGAGAAGCTTTACATACACAATCTATCGCATGTACAATGATATCCCTTATAACGTAAAAAATTTAACCGCACTGAAATTCAGGAAACAAATTATTAAAAAACTTTTGGCTTTATAGAGATCGAATAAATCAGACAAAAAAGTTTTGCATTTGGTTATTGTGCTCTTTTTCTCAATTAGTGGTTCCTTAATATATTTTAATTTTTTATGTTATGTACAACTAATTTACTTAGCACTAATTTTTAATACCTCTATTTTTATTTAATATTTTTTTAATATTATATATAAGTTTATTCTCCCTATTCCTAAGGGGCTGCTGGGCTTTGAACTTCCTTGAGTTGTTCCCAGCTCCTTTTTGCACATATTTATGAAAATTTTGTAATTTATACCTGTAATATCGATTATTGTTGCAAATAAACATTACTATTACTATTACTATTACTATTTGTAGTCAGGAATGTTTAAAAGGAATTACTTAGTGATCCAAAATAAAAAAAAAGTTACCCCGAGCTGTTAGTCGAGGTATAAGTGGTCGAATAAGCTTCAAAATATTTCCTAAAATACTATGTACGACGGCAATGTTTACAAAATATTATATTATGTTGTCGACCCTACAGAAACGGAAAGGCCAAGTTTGCCCCCTCCCCAATAACTAATCGTCCCCCTGAAAAATGAACACACCTAACCCCCAAAAAAAACTTTACAGAACATAAAATTTTGCACACTTTTCTTCTGACTGACTTTCGCTATTTTTAAAACGACTTGACAGAAGCTTTCAGTGGCGTATATAAGGGAGGGGGCCCGCCCCCCCCCCCCCCGAAGCTAAGATTTTTCTAGATATTTTCCACATATTTCATGAATACAAACATAAAACAGCATAAAATACGGCCTCATGGGATCTGCCCCCCCCCCCCCCCCCCGAGACATTTTTCTATATACGCCACTGGAAGCTTTCTTTGTTTATAAATAATCATGTTTATATAGTATACTAAACAGAACAAAAAATAATTTAACTATATTAATAAACCAAATAATAAGTTAAAAAAGAGATCGGTCTGAAAGTATAAAATTAACGTATAAACTTCGTTATAAAAGAGTATTTTTATCCTTTAACGAATTGTAGCTTTCGCTACGCTCGTGCTAAAAACTTTTTATCTTGAAATAAAAAGTGTCACTTTTATTCGTTGGTATATATTATAAGAATAGGGCCTTAATCCTTATTTTAGTGCTAAAACTGTCACTTTTTATCCTTAAAATTCAAAATAAAACGCTCTATCAGACATTATGTTTTTAGTAAAGTAGCTGAAAACCACATAATTATAATTATACTTTCATTTTAGAGCAGAAAAATCCAAAAGTTTAAAAAATATCTCCTAAAATTCGTAATTAGTGTCTTGGTAGCTATTGGCCAATTATATACCTCGCTACGCTCAGGCTACAAACTTTTTGCCTCGGGATAAGGTGTGACTTTTATTCCTTAATATATAATGAGTATAATAATAGTATGTGTAGATGTATATGTATTTAGTACTTTATTTTTTAAATATCTATACTACAATTTAAAGACATATTGCGCTAAGTTTGGAGAAAAATGTAAATATTTAAAAATTAATTTCGGCCTTATTAGCAAAAAGTAGCAGCTAAATGTGGCATCATTTTACAAAGGAAGGTTCAATAAAAAATGACATGTTAAAACTGGCCCGCGACAGCGGGCGACAAGTTACTTTGTGTCCACGTATATTATTAAGATTAAAGAAAATAATAAATTTTTTAATGATTTTACAAAAATGGCAGTTTGAAGAAAAACAACAAAAAATTTTGCATTTTTTTTATACGAGAATAATGTACTCACCATAGTGATTATCTGACATAATTAAAATTATTTTAACCAAACTTGATCAACATTAAAAATTGTGGCAAAGTTGATTCATTTGTGTTCTTAAAACAACTACGCAACGTCAGTTTTCAAAACACGCTAACTTTGACAAGGTGTTTTATTCATTTGTTTGACGTTTGACTAACCGAAGCTAACTTGCTATGGTAAAGCGATTATTAATAAATAGTTTTCAGTAAAAATATCTCTCATATTAGATAAATGAGTTCTGCACTGAATCGCATGTTTTCTTGATTTTGCCCCTCTGTGCGAAGTTGGGAAAAAACAGTAATTTGCTCGGCGTCGCATTATAGGTAGCGTCGCGACGCCCTAAGAGTGAAGATTGATAGTAACATTATTTTGTGTCAAATATCTCAAAAACGGTAATTTGTAGGACAATTTTGTTTTCAGTTTTATGCAGCTGTTAGCTCCCGCTAAATTTCGCGGTTGTTTTTAAATTTTAAAACCACACAATTGGATGAAGGAAGAGAGATCCTTTCTACGGCCTCGAGAAAAATGGCGTGTTAATTACTTTCTCCAACTATTACAAATTTCTACACTTGAAAGTGCTCGATTTTGGTGTACTGAAACATAGAACTGGAAACTTCAGCCCTTCAGCTACGTGGTGCCATCATTAGATCCTGACAGGGGCCCCTGGAACGTGGAGAAATTGGCTGCAAACTGGTGAATACTTTGTCTCTGATTTCCGTTGTGTGGGTAACAGCAATTAACCTATGGACCTTTTAATTATTTCGGGATTTCGTATCATTACAATTATGTTTGTTCGCGCTTTCATTGAATAAAATATATACAGTCCGCTGCAGTTATCGTTTTTCTAGCTGCGGGCAAACATAAGTGTTCCTCCGAACCGAATAAATAAATTTACTCCATACGACGGTATTTTAAGTCAGCCATTTTCGCATTTTCGCCGCGATCACACGGCCTTGAATTTTGCCAATCGTATTGAACCGTAGTTTTTCGTTCGACCTTCGGTTTTCGGCGCAATTTACCTGTTTTCGGTCCGCTGCTATGGTAACGCAGGGTCTACCGCGTGGTCATTTCAGTAAACAAAATCGAGGATCAATCAAAACAAACAACATTTCTGTGATTAGATTTGTTCCATACCATTTCGATATTTAAAACATTTTTCATCAATTGCGATAAATTAGTGCATATTTTCGACAATTCGTCATTTTTCTATTTCAGAAGCATTAATTTAGCGTTAATTGTATATTTACCGACAATTTCGTCATTTCAAAGGTAAAATCATGTCTATCAAAAAAGCCGTGCAAAAACGCAAGGGTTTTTTATCTGCGATCACCGAGTGTTATGTGTTTTCATAAACCGCGGCAACGGACGCAAAAGCGAGAAACGAGTTTCAAGTGAGGTATTCCGATTTGGATGAAACCTTCGATAAATGCTGATAGACGACTCGGACGACGAGGAGTTTAAAACACAAGATGCGATCCTTTCAGAAGCTCGTAAATATTTTTATGCGTGTAAGGGGGTTTACTCTGAAATATTTCCGGTTGAGGCCCCATCCTTTTCGAGATCATATATTCGTCAAAACGAATCTGAAACTCCAAAACTCAAAGAGTTAGGTATTCCCATATTTCGAGGGGATAAAAAATTATGGCCAAGCTTTTTCGATCTTTTTAATAACATTATAGATCAAAATCAAAGTCTAAGTAACGTCCGAAAACTTCAATATTTATTTTCATATCTCGAAGATGAGCCTTTAAAATTGATATCAGGGATTAGCTTATCTGATCAAAATTGCTTACGACAAATTAGTCAATAGATATCAAAACAAGCGAGACCTCGCAAATAATGCTTTAAGCACAATTATGAACTCTACATTAAAAAACGAGTCAGCTAAAGAATTGCGTAATTTAATTGACACCTTTTCAGAATCCCTAGAAATTTTAAAATCACTTAGCTTTGACGTTGACAGTTGGGACTTTATTATTTTTTTCATTCTGTTAGAAAAATTGGATATCCCGACGCGTTCAAATTTCGAAATGAGTCACGCCAATACTAATACCGAAATTCCCACTTTTCAGTCACTTTTTCAATTTCTAGAAAAAAGATGTAAAGTTTTGGAATCACTTCCTCAATCAACAGCACCCAAAAAGGTGCCTACCTATCAAAAATCAAATTCTATGCAAAATCAGTTTGGGCAAAAGCCTACCTATAAATCATACAATTCGCCTTTTATAGGACTGTCTGGTCACGTGCTTTCGAAATGTCAAACATTTCTTGACCTATCGCCTATCGATCGCCTATCTTTCGTCAAGCAGAAAAAATTATGTCTAGCGTGTTTTCATCCCTCGCATGGGGTAGACACGTGCAAATCAAAAGAGTCATGCAGGACTTGCAATAGTAAAAGGCACCACACTTTAACTCATATCTTAGAAACTAAGAGTCTGGAAGCCAAGATACTAGTCCTGTCATTCACACACCACCTGTCAATAATCTTCATGTGTCATTAAATACCTCAGGACCTTCAGGACCTTTTATGTACCGCCATAATAGATGTCATGGACGGTCGCGGAAATTTTCAACCTGTAAGGGCACTGGTTGATTCTGGATCACAGACAGGATTCATCAGTGAAAAGTGTATTCAGCGTCTTAATCTTCCTAGGCGAAGTTACATCACTGAAATATTCGGATTAAATCAAATGTCTTCTCTTACTTCCAAAGGGCTCGTTCAATGTCACATTAAGCCACAAGGACAAGTCAATCCTTTACTTAATTTCGAAGCGATTGTTGTTCCACAACTATGTTCCAATATGCCTACATTCACTTTGAACGATAATCAGTGGAAACACTTGGAAAACCTTAAACTTGCCGACCCATCTTATTTTAAATCTAGACCTGTGGACCTAGTTATTGGTTGCGAGCTATTCGCACAGATATTCAAGGAGGGCAGGGTTCTTGGACAAATAGGGCAACCTTCAGCCCTTGAAACCATCTTTGGCTGGGTCGTCATGGGAAAAGTGGACAAAGTAGGTAGTCTTACGGAACGAACCAGTTGTTTTTTAACGAGTCATTCACCTCCTTTGGAGGTCATTATCCCTAGGTTTTGGGAAATCGAACATTTGCCTAAAAAACAAATCTTATCAAAGGAAGAAAAACAAGCGGAATCAATTTTTACTGCGAGTGTCGTACGGCAACCGAGCGGTAGATTCATGGTAGATCTTCCGTTTAAAGATAAAATAAACCCTGACCTAGGAAATACTTATCCGCAAGCTTATCGTAGATTTTTACTTCTAGAAAACAGATTACTTAAAAATCCTGATCTGTACACTGCCTATTCAAGTTTCATGCAAGACTATATCGATTCTAATCACATGAGTCTAGTTTTATCTAGTCAACCAAAAGTCGACGTATCATGTTTTTTGGCACATCATTGCGAACTAAAGCCGGAAGGCTTAAGTACAAAATTAAGGGTGGTCTGGGATTGTTCGGCAGTCACCCCAAAGAATCTTAGTCTCAATGACACGTTGTTATCTGGACCGAAACTTCAAAAGGATATTGCTTCTTTACTCCTTACGTTTCGTCTTAATCCTATTGCCTACATTGCTGATATCAAACAGATGTTCCGTCAAGTCCTTATCAATCCTTATCACCGTCCTTATCAAAGGATATTGTGGAGGTTTTCTCCACAGGACCCACTTTCAGTGTGGGAACTTTCTACTGTCACTTTTGGCATGACATGCTCACCTTTTCTAGCCATGCGTACATTAAATGAGCTGGCAGAGAGAGAAAAGGAACGTTTTCCTATGGGTAGTACTGTTCTAAAAACGTCAATTTACATCGACGATATCTTGGGAACTAGCCTTTCGCTTTCTGAAGCCCTTTCCCTACAGATGGAACTCAATGATTAGTTGAAGTCGGGAGGATTTGAACTTAAAAAATGGGCAAGCAATTGTCCTGAGTTATTGGCAACATTGCCAGAATCCGATCGTCAAATGCCTCTCTCTTTTGACAAGGATGAACCACACTTTATCAAAGTTTTAGGCCTTCAATGGCATCCAAAAAACGAAATTTTTTCTTATCAATGCCGAATGAAGGACAAACCCCCCAACTAAACGTTCTATTTTATCTATCATAGGAACAATCTTCGATCCCTTAGGTTTTCTTTGTCCCTTGTTGCTACAAGCAAAATTTATTTTGCAACAGTTGTGGATATCGAAAATAGACTGGGACGAAGAACCAGATTCTTCTATCATCGACTCTTGGAACAAACTTCGTTCTGAATTCCCGCTTCTTTCCAATTTTCCATTACCCCGACAAATCAAACTGTCAAAAACCAATACCTGTCAAATCATCGGCTTCTGTGACGCTTCAATTCGAGGCTACGCAGGCGTCGTATATTTTCGTGTAGAAGAGGAAAACAATATATCTGTTCCTCTCATATCTGCAAAATCTAGGGTCGCGCTTATAAAGTCACAAACTTTGGCTAGGCTAGAACTCCTAGGCGCATTTCTTTTAAGCGAATTAATTGACTTCGTTTTATCTAGCTATGAAGGAAAATTAACTTTTACAAATATCGTTACTTTCTGCGATTCGCAAGTCGTATTGCACTGGCTTTCATCCCCTCCTAATCGCTGGCAAACCTTTATTGGAAATCGAGTCAGTAGAATCCAAGAAATCATTCCCTCAAACTCATGGCGCTACATTCCTTCTGCTTTAAATGCAGCCGATATTGCGTCACGAGGGGCCACCCCTTCACAGCTCATTTCACATGACGTGGTGGAACGCACCGTCGTTTTTGTGGTCTCCTGAAAACGAATGGCCCGATTTTCATAAATCAAAAATGCCGATTGATTTCGGAGATATTAATCTGGAGGAAAAGCCAAAGGTCTGTTGCAATGCGATAATTGACGTTAACTTTTTAGATCAGCTTCTTATCAAATATTCATCTATATCAAAAATTCAACGTATCATTTGTTATGTCCTTCGAATAGTTAACCTTTTTCAAAACTATTCCTATCAAAAACCCACTAATCTACCGGACCAAAAAATTATTTTTAAAAATATTGTTTTTCCTACCACCGGTGAGATGCAAAGTGCGTTATACCTTCTTATCAAACGCGTTCAAGGTTCTTGCTTTTCTGAGCTTTTTTCCGCGTTATCTAAGGATAAACAAATACCGAAACCTTTTCGAAAAATTTCACCTTTTCTTGATGAAAATAATATCATTAGAGTCGGTGGCAGATTACAAAAATCTGACCTTTTGTCTTATTCTGCAAAACACCCCTTACTTTTGAGTAACCATCGTTTAACTACTCTTCTTATCGAGTCCACTCATCGACAATACCTTCATCCGGTGTTTAAAACATTACATAATCTGCTTTTACAGCAATTTTGGATATTATCTGCCAGACGGGCAATTCAAAGAACCATATCCAAGTGCTTGCAATGTTTTAGAATCAACCCTAAACCCTATAGACCGCCCATAATGAGTTCACTTCCCGCTCATCGAATCAATCAACTTAAACCTTTTTCGAGTGTAGCTATCGACTTTTGTGGACCTTTCTTTGTGATTCCTCATCGTTACCGTGGTTGTAAAGCTTTCAAATCGTATGTCTGTGTGTTTGTCTGTACGGCCACACCATGGAACTGTCCACCGAAGGGTTTGTAGGTGCATTCCATCGATTCATTTCCAGACGTGGAAGCGGGACGCAATGCTGGTCAGATCAGGGCAGTAATTTTTTAGGGTTTCGTAACCAATTACTTGATTACGCAAGAAGTGCGTCCACCAGACTTTCTATTCGTTGGCACCTGGGACCCCCTCTCAGTTCACATTTCAATGGCCTGGCAGAAGCTGGCGTCAAAAGTTTTAAAACTCACTTTGTTCGAGTTGTCCACCCTTACATGTCGCATAGACTTAATAGTCGCCCTTTATCTCCTGCCTCTTCAGATCCACACGATCTTCAACCTCTTACCCCTGGGCATTTTTTGACCCTTGAACCCCTTAATTCAGAAATTCCGGAGTCAGATTTGTCCGAGGTTCCCCTAAATCGGCTCTCGAGATGACAACTAATCCAAAAACTACATAACGATTTTTGGAAAAGGTATTCTGTAGAGTATTTGCATACGCTACAACAGCGACACAAGTGGGCTGATTCGTCCCCAAATATCAAATTAAATGATTTGGTTATCATAACGAGTGATCACATCCAATCACCTTTGAAATGGCCAGTCGGTCGGGTTATCGAATTGCATCCCGGCGGAGACGGTCAAGTGCGTGTAGCGACGGTACGAACGGCTACCGGTGTTTACAAGCGGCCAGTTGTAAAACTGTGCCTCTTGCCGAATTAAAACTAATTTTCATTTTTTCTACCTATTGAAGTCAATTATTACAATAGGTAATTCTTTATTATTTTTTTTTGAATTTTGTTTGTTTGTTTTGCCTTTTTCGGGTATTCGTTATCTCTAAATAAACTTACGCTACTTATCAGTTTTTCATTCATTTATATTTATCGGTCGATCATTTTCTTATATCTATATCTGTCCGGCTGATATTCTAAAATTGTGTGTTTTGGAGGGCAGTTATGTTAGCTCCCGCTAAATTTCGCGGTTGTTTTTAAATTTTAAAACCACACAATTGGATGAAGGACCGAGTACATTTTTCGCGCATTGACATGCGCACCAAGAATCAGAGAGATCCTTTCTACCGCCTCGAGAAAAATGGCGTGTTAATTACTTTCTCCAACTATTACAAATTTCTACACTTGAAAGTGCTCGATTTTGGTGTACTGAAACATAGAACTGGAAACTTCAGCCCTTCAGCTACTTGGTGCCATCATTAGATCCTGACAGGGGCCCCTGGAACGTGGAGAAATTGGCTGCAAACTGGTGAGTACTTTGTCTCTGATTTTTGTTGTGTGGGTAACAGCAATTAACCTATGGACCTTTTAATTATTTCGGGATTTCGTATCATTACAATTATGTTTGTTCGCGCTTTCATTGAATAAAATATATACAGTCCGCTGCAGTTATCGTTTTTCTAGCTGCGGGCAAACATGCAGCCAGTAGATGTATCCATCTACCGCTCTATAACAATCTCAACAAATATTTAGAGTTTTTTTATTTAGAATTTTAGAAGTAAAATTTTCACCAAAATTTAAATTTATAATTTTTAAAATTTTTGGATTATTTGCTTCCCTCGAACACAGTTTAGTGGTGATTTTGATCTCGTATAATAATTATTGTATTTTTTAAGTTAGCCTATCACAACGTGCTTAAATTTATATATTATCTTTACATGGAACCGCGCAAAAAAATACCAAAATTAGCAATATCGCGTTTTGTAAAAAAATTTAAAAAAATGCTCTTAAGATTAAATAACTTTTTTAAAGTACCACTACTAATTTTTTTATTTTTATTTCTTGTCTAAATATTATTAAAACTTATTATTTAAAAAAATATTGCGGTAAATGTAAAATAGACCGGGTGTCTAATAAAAAAATTCAAGCTTAAGTAATGCTATGTAAAAAAAAACATTGGATTAAGGGCACAATTTGACATCTCTTCATTTGTGTGCCTCGGATTTCTATATTTTCTGGGTGATTTTGATCCTCCAAAGGAATTAGTTATATCAAGAAACAAGCTTTCAAAAACTGTATAATTTTACAAAAATCGTGCCGTAGTTTTTATGCCAAACATACTTAAAAATAGCACTTTTTAAAAAATTGTTAAAATTCCCAAAAATACAACATTTACCTTAAATATCGTTTTACAAATGACAATTTTCTAATGTTTAAAATCATACAGCCATACCAAATTTAAAGAGAACCTTAATTTTCGAAAATGGAACCAAAATTTTTCCAAAATTTTTATATTTAATAGGGGTGCCGACTACAAAAACTTTAATTATTTGCTGTCAAAATATTAATATGTTTTATGTCTCAAAATGCTTTGAATTTATATAGAACCTTAGAACCTTCAAAACATTTAAATAACTGAAGTCCATAACAGGACCCGCCCTAGATATTTAGGCGCCCTGGGCGAAACAGTAAATTGGCGCCTATACTCATACTTCTAAATACATCTAATCCGGCTACTCTAGATGTACAATTTAGCATTTTTAGAGCTCTGATTTGGCGCCCCTATGATTGGGCGCCCCTGAGCAGAGGAGGCCCGGTTGCCCGTGCCTACTACGGGCCCTGCCCATAGACGTACTAAAGGGGTCTAAAGTTACAAAAAATACAAATACCACATAAATTACTGGCTGTTTTCTGCGGCTTTTGGTGTTTGCAAGTACCTACAAATGTTTTCTATTTAGCTCTTGATCAGCGTGTACATATATTTATTCTACAATATTAGTTCTAGGGTAAAAATATTATAAGACAATTTTAGGAATGCTTTATATAGGCAGTAATTTTAAGGCTTTATTTGTAAAATGTTGGCATACTTCCCATAATACCTGTAATAGTGAATTTGAAATTAAGCATCGCGGAGGCGTCATCATGTTTCCTCCCAATTTGTTGGTCACCTGAGTTACTACTGATATACTTATCGATTTTAAGGAAATCCTACTCTATGCAATACCACTTCTAGAGTATTATTTCAAGTATCTCATAGTTATATGGCTCCAAGTAATTAGAAATCTGATGACTTGAAATAAATGTGTCAAAAACAATGCAACACATTGTGTCATTATCTTTTTGGTGCGTTCGTAGAGAAGAAAATCAGAATCTTTTAATTAATAAAATTTTGCAACAAAACTTATTTAGGTTTCTTAGTAATTTGCATTTTTTTATAAAATTACCGGTATTTCAAAAATATCGCTAGCGGAGTTTATTATTTCATAAATATCTAAGTTAATAAGTATTTCTTTTCTATTTCGGTAATTAGAAATTTTTGTTTTTTCTAACTAGAGAATGTTAAATTACATGTTTTTATCATTATTAGGTTCAGGTCCGGGGCTGGAGTATTGGCCGGACTATTTTGATGCCTCTCCTGGTCATAGAATTCTTTAAAATGTACATATATATATATATATATATATATATATATATATATATATATATATATATAATATATATATATATATATATATATAAAACCAATCACTATTATTAATTATAACCTTTTAACTATATTATCGATTTTAATAGGGTGAATTGCACTTTGCAAGTGGTGTTATTAATTTTTTAATAAATTTTTCGTTTTATTTTACGCATTTGGCTGCCCTCATATAACAACACCCTAGGTGACTGCGTCGTTGATGGCCTTACCCCCAGACAAAATAGTTTTTTGGATTATAATAATTTATCAAAGTTTAACAGGAAGTAAAAAATTATATGGTAAAAATACACTTTCTTCGGAAATTAGCAAACAATCTATGAGCCTAAAAATTTGGGATGGATTTCTTGTTTGCTTTTTTAATTCTGCTTGCATTTCTTTGGTTATGAATTCCTTATTAACGAACTACTTTTATTGAACAAAAAAGCATCATGGTTAACATCGATAGGGGGTGAAAATTACTCATAACTAAAAATAGCGATCCTTCATAAAGAGACAAATATTATTTAGTCGGCTATCTTTGATTTAAAAATTGACGAAAGTTGCTATGGTGATGCTCAAAGAGCAATCGATTCTCAATATGATACTTTTCATTTAGTTGAAATTAGAATTAGGCAATCGTATAGTTTGTGAAACATCTTTTGCAAATAAAAATTAATATTTCCGAAACTGCTAAGCCAATTTTAATGATTTAAGTTTTGTTCTGTGTGGCGGATAAAGAGCTTTTTAACGAATTAAAAAAAAACGAATAGTTTCTCGAAACTTAAGAATAAACAAACCTCTTTGAAAGGTTAAGTTTGATTCTGACCGCCATCTTGAATTTTACGGTGATAAATTTTAACCTTTAACCTTTAAAGCGCAATTAATTTTTGCCTTGATACTTTTTATTGGAGGAAAATCGGTTTAGTAATAATTAATTTATTAGGAAATGAATGGAGACAGAATTGAAATCTATACAATAAAGGTTAAAACAAAAATTAATTTTTTTTGAACAATCCAACTGATTTTAGTAATGCGTCAGTGCGTGGAAGAAATAGGATTTTTTTATAAATTAAAAAAAACTAAAAAAAGATCTGGAACATAAAAATAAAAAAAGTGTGTGTGCTTAAGACCACACGGCAGAAGTGTAAACTTCAACAAGGCGAAATTAATAATATTGGCCTTCATCTTCATCATCATATCGCTCGCTGAATGTTCCTCCCGCAGTTAGTCACCTCGAGCCGACTTCACCCGACTGAGCGTTACATAGCCGAGCCTGACGGCTCAGTTCAATTCACTACCCACAAAAACTGCTAAACGCGCCTAAAGAAGTTTACACTTCAACAAGCAAATTTAAAGGGTTTAGCATGATTTTGTGCTCCATCTTGTAATTTCAAGATTGCGGATAAATTATTTTTTCTTAAAATCCTGATTCATTTCCTGCAAACATCAGCTTTTTTCAAGAAAATCGGTAGCATAGTTCAAGAGTTATAACGAAAAAAAAATACGGAATTTTTTTTCATCACCCGATATTTTAATAAACTGGATGATAGTATGTGGTCAGCACCCCCACTATTAAAAAAAAATTAATACTTTGTATATTGGAAGTACAAAAATTTCTATAGTTAAGTTCAAGTCACAGATCTACAGCAAGTTAATAACAGTAATGACTTGTTTTTATGGGATTTCATAGATTCTCTAAAAATAGCTATTTTTGGGGGCAAATGGCATGAAAACTGCAATATTTGATGGCATGAAAACTTCAATTTTGGAGATTTACACAAATTTTGAAAGCTTGTTCCTTGGGAAAGTAAATTCTTTTGGAGGAACAAAATCACCCGGGAAATATAAAAATCCCATGGACATGAATGAAGAGGTGCCAAAATTGACTCAAAATTCAAGGATTTTTAAAGTATCATTTCTTGTGTTTGGATTAAATTCCCAAACTCCCTGACTATTTTTTTTTGAATTGCAATATATTTTTTAAAATTTTCTTTAAATTCTAAAACATAATAATAAAAACTTAAGAAAAAAATAGTTAAAAATAATGTGTAGTAAAAAAATGTTTTTGTTATGAGGGAAATCCATGGATTTTATAAAAAAACTGACTTAACCAAATTCAAAAATTTTTTGCGTCATTTCCAGCGAGTGACAAATCTAAGTTATAATATATTATTATAGACAGACTCAAAAGGAACCTTGGTTTGCAACCAAACCCAAAATCACCCCTAAAACCACTTAACCGCTTCAGATAAACCAAAATTAAGGAAAAATACAAAAATGTAAATTTTGATAGAAACTAAATTTAACAATTTTTATTTAATGGAACTTAATCACGCTTCTAAAGTGTAATACCTTGTTAGAAAGGCACACTCGTTGTCTGCCTAAAAGTGAAATTAGAACTGTCCTATCTAATGTAGTTATTAAGTTATTTCAGAAAATCTGGATCAATGTCACGTCACATTTGAAAGAGTCGCGACGCCGCATAAAAAAAAATATGATTTTTGTAAATGTCTTCATAAGTTTATTAATCGTACCAATTTATATCAAAATCACTACAACTTCGGAAATTCTGCCCAACCATAAAACCACTTAACTGCATCAGATAATCCAAAATTAAGGAAAAATACAAAAATGTAAATTTTGATAAAAACTAAATTTAACAATTTTTATTTAAAGGAACTTAATCAGGATTTTAAAGTGTGATACCTTGTTAGAAAGGGACAGTCAATGCCTACCTGAAAGTGAACTTAAAACTGTCCTAGACAACACAGTTATTTAGATGATTCAATAAATCTGGATCAATGTCACGTCACATTTTAAAGCATTGCGACGCCGCATTTATTACGTAGCCGGAAAAAAATATGATTTTTGTAAATGTCTTACCCAACTAACATTTATAGTAGCGGCTACATGTTCTAAAGGCTTTGCTACTTTCTTATAGTAGAAATGTGGTGATCCCAACCAAAATTTGTTACTTTTTAGTTCTAACTACTATTTAGTATCAGGAAATAGTAGATGTTTCGTAAAAACGACCCTCAAAACTACTTCTTAGGATTGTTTCTTGATAGTCGATTCTGATAGTCTTCTCTACCACAATAGGACGATGCTAAAGTTTTACTTTCTTTTTAGTCGTTATTTCGTAGTCGCCCTGACTTTAATATCCTACTTAATTACCACTAGAAAGTTAAGCTTCATTGGGGTCCCAAACAAGTGTATCCGACAACTACATTATAACTTTAATTTTTACCACAAAAGTTTGTGTCATCATAGTAACATCTGATGTAACAATGTAGACAAAATAACTTTTTGGATCAACTTTAAAACTACTTTGACTTTTTTTGAATGTCGATCTTTTAAAGTAATCTCTCCTTCCTGTTTCTACTTTGAAAACGTAGACTTTTTGAAGTCGCATACATTCTTAACCCTACTTTTTGTGGCTCCTTTTATAATATGGGAATATTAAAAATAGTTTTACAAATATTTTTTTAACTACCTTGAGCAGTCCATTTTTTCGAGCTCATTGCTTGGCCATTTTGCAAAACAATCAAAACGCAAAATATTGATCCAAAGTATCGAGTACCGCACACGGTTTTAAGAATTCCCTGGTCCATGCTTAATCTCCATCCTTAATCTTTTACGCTACTTGTTGCTGTTCTATTCTTGTACTGTCTTTACGGTCGTTCGTGTTTGTGCTGTGGCACCACCCTATCGCCATCGTAACCCTCTTGTGCGGACTAAACCGAATTCGTTTATCCACGCCTCTTGTGCTGACGTGTCGTGTCTCACTGTGATTAATTTTATGTGTTGAGCTTGGGTCAATTTGTCTTTTTGGTTTTCTTCAAATCTGTGCTGTTGTTAAAGCTTGGTTTGAAGTGAATAAATTTAAATTTGTGCTGTGTTTTGAACTCATTAGACTTAAATTTGTACTATTATCGAAGTGTGGTGTGTAGAACGCTTCAGTTTAAGGGCAAGGAAAGACGCGCAATATGCCCAGATCGCGAAGAAAGAAATCTTTCGACACAGTTCTGCCTTTTATCAACTATCAGTTTTTAATGCGAAACTGTCAATATAGTGTCCAGCACAATTTGTGCCTGGCTTTATTGCAATAGGTCCCTAATATCTAATTTATGCACGGCCCCTAAAATAACCTGTTTGGGATATGCTAGACTTCATCTAGGAACTTTGGCGCTGTTTGCGGCTAATAAAAAAACAAGTATGATATATCGTGGTTACATGCGGATTTCTAAGCGATCTAACAAGTCTCAAATATTGTTTTTTTACTTATAGGGCTTATAATAATAAAAATTACTTAATATTGAGAATGCGAAAATATCTAAAAACAATAAAAAATACTGCAAACGAATTGTGAGAGCAATGTGTAAATAAAAAAAGTAACAATAAGTTGATTTCATTGATGTGACTAGGTTCTTTTAGTTCCTTGACCAACACTTCCCAGAAATTCTAGAATAGGGATCATGCTCTCGACTGCAACATACATTTTTAAAAAACACTTTTTATTGGCACTTGTTTATCTTGTTTTTGTTTTTGTTTTAAAACCTACCACAAATTCACGCTGGTACAAAACCTATAAGCAGTGGTGCTGTTGTTGACAGAAACGGCAAATGACAAGTGGCGACACCCCAATAACTTGAGGGTAGTAGTTATACTTATCGCGTGGTTTCTATCACTCTGTAGACGTTTTTTAGTGGCGAAAGCTAGTTAATAATACGTTTCTGCAACGAAGGAGTAGAAATTCGAGTGTGTTATCTAGAACTAAAAAGGAATGCCGACATAAAAGTCGTACGTGACACGTTGCCGTAACTTAGGCTCACTTTCAAGTAACCCTTTCGACTATCAGGGAATATAGTTTGGGACGCCATGTTTTTTTGTAACAAAGAAAATTTAATATTTTTGTTGTCGTTTTATGAGCTCATATTAAGGAGCTATACTATTTTATAAACAAATTAGTTGAAGCTTACCAAAAATTCTCTTCTTAAGCACCATTTGTTGGAGTTAACTGTCGATTATAAAAACATAACCTCCAAAATCACAACACAAAAATTCCATCAGCCACCAGAAAACGGCTCAATTTTACGGGCGCACCGGTTTTTTACAATATATATAATGCATGTTATACAAAAAACTTTGCGTCGCACTTGAATTTTGACCCTCTGTTCGTAAATTCTCACACTTTTGGATAACATAGTACATATTATAGCCATAACCAAACAAAAAAACTAAGCGAGTCTGTTTACTGTTGTTTCCACCATATTGTGTAACAATTCTACCAAAAAGAAACGATTATATTATTTGCAACTACATCGCAACTTTTATGCCATTACGGAAAAAACAGCCTCTACGACGTAGTAGATACCTGGCTACGACGTAGTAGTGTAGTTGTTACTACAGTGACTTTAAACACTTGGCCTAGTAGTTACAACCAGAAATTGGTTCCCCACTTAGGGAATTATAACGTCGCTGTATGGTATACTGAGACGTAGCGGGAGTACGTTGCGGTTACTTTTATGAAATTCTTTCTAGTTGGGGTTTCGTCGTTACAACTTTAAATGTTTGTTGGGTACAAGTTTATAAATCGTACCAATTTAAATCAAAATCACTACAACTTTTGAAATTCTGCCCAACCATATGGCCTTCTTCGATTAAGTCTCGTAAGTAGGCGCTTAGCAGCAAAATTAATTGCAGCGAATCGCTTTGTGGACACCAACTTTAAAGGGTTGGACAGAAATGAAACAACTGTATATTACATAAACTGTGATTCTAGGAAGCTCTACTTTTGTCCGAAACTATATATTAAAATAAAACATGTTTTTGATAGAGCAATTTTTGAGTATACTGGTAGCTGAGGGTGAGTGTTAATCATTTTTACCTTCCTAGTCCGCGCAGTAATGGCTAGAGAACGTATTATGTTCGACGCAATTTTTTTTTTGAGATAATGCCAAAAATATGTTAGTTGGACGTATTTTGGCCTATCTTACCAACATCGTCGTGATGTCTGTCTGTGTGTGTAGTGTGTGTGTGTGTGTGTGTGTGTGTGTATGTATGTATGTATGTCTGTCCGTAACCCGATTGTTCCTAATCCGCTTAACCGATTTTCATGAGAGTTCGATTTTGGTCAAGATCCATTAATGCTAATGACAGTTTAAATATTGAAAATATGATTTAACAGTGCATCGTATCAATATGTGGTTTTCGGAATGTAGTAGAACAGATCTTTCTCAATAATTTGTGTTACCGAACCAAAAACTTCGTAAAAGCTTTCGTTTCTGAGATATTTACAAAAAACTGCGTTCAAGGCTGATATAGAGTGAAGTGTGCTAATGGGCTAGGAATGTATCAGATCCGTCATGGATCCATTCATTTTTATCTTTAATTATAGGCCTTAAAAGATAATGACGATCTAAAAGTCGTGGTGATGAGTGCAACAATCGACACCGATGCGTTTCAGCAGTACTTTTTGGATTCAAAAGTACTGAAGGTGCCTGGTGTTACTTATCCAGTCACCAGATACTTCCTAGATAACTGTAGGAGTTTAAGCCTGAATAAAACAATCAAAAATAGCAATTCTCAATATCCTTCTGTCATTCACGATGAGGTTGTTGAGGTAAGTACCACCTCCGCTAATAGCAGTGTTTTCCTACGTGCTACTGAGTGTTCGGTAGTTTTTCGCGGGTACCGGCGACTGGCATGCGCGTAGCCAAATATATTATACAGGGTGGTGACTTTAAATGAGATGCTACCTCCAGCGGGTTAATGTTTGTGTTTTCTGGAAAAAACAAAAATACGTTAACTGAGTTTTTTGCGGGGTTTCCTTCTGATGCAAAACATTTTTGGTCTTTAAACTTCAAACATCTTTTTTTACTATACGCCATATAAAACGTTAAAAAAAATAATTAAACATTTTATTGACTTTTGATTTTTTTTTGAAAAAAGCAAAAACACACAAAAAAATATTTAATTGTTTTTCTTTGAAATAATTTGCCACAAATAAAAAGTTGAAAAAATAATTTTTTGATATTTGAATTGATGTAATGTAACAAAACAATATTTTGTTCTTTATCCTTTTTCATAAGCTTTTGAATGAGGAAGGAAAGGGAAATAAAGGAGTAAAAAAAATGTGAGTAGACTCCTTCCGACAAAAATCAGAAAGGAAGCCCGTTTGAAATATCGGTTGACGTATTTTTGCTTGTTTCCAAAAATGGAAATATTAAGCCGCTAGAGGCAGCGTTCCATTTAAAGTCGTCCTTGTACATATAAAAACCTTGATATAAAATTTCATAAATTAAATGAAAAATTATATATTCACCAGTTTTTATTTAAACAAAACTTTCGTCTAAGTTGCTAAATTTGGTATAGTTCATAATTTAGTTAGGTTAGAACACAATTTTATACAGCTTTACTATTTAATTAGGTATGGCCAATTTCATTTGAAATTGGTACAAATTGGATTGGGATTGAGGATACGAATTTTTGTTTCTCAATTTTATGCAACACGAGAGCGGGCGGAGGTACTATTAGTAGAGTAAATTTGTAGGGTATTTCAAGAGCAAGCTGCAAAAAGGGTATATTTTTTTATATTTGGCATGATGGTAGCTAACATCAAATGCTAAATTTTCAATCGAGGATCCCTTATTTTCCGGCATCAGAATCCAAGATGGCGGCTGTCAAAGTTAAGAAAAAAGATGAATTTCCTGTTTTAAGAGAAATTAAATTAATTTTGATAAATTTTCTTTAAGTGGGACTCTTCATTCAAAAATGTAAAAAAAATTTACACCTGTCACTTTAAAACAAAATGGCGGCTAAATTTAAATTTTCTTCGATAGATAGATTTTTGCGCGATATTTATGTTTAATACCTCATATTAAAGCCACTGACCAGCTCTTTAAACCTACCGAAAAAAAATTATAAGTTTCCCAGCTGACACAAAGATGGCGCTTAATATGTCAAAAATAAAACTGATCTTTATAACCTGTAGACCAAATAAAATTTTGAATTTTTTTTTTGATTTTATTAATAAGCCAAGTTTTGTAAAAATTTATAAAAAGTTACAATGTGACATTTAAAATTTTAGGATGGCGGCCGAAGTTCAAATAAAAAAAGTTATTTTTTTGTTCTTGTTTGACACAACTAGTGTTGCCGTGTAATATATCGATTTATACTAAATAGGGGTCGCCAATTTTAAATATTTCATAATAAATGACACATGTCTATTATTAATCAAGATGGCGGCGTTCAAAATATAAAAACAACAGTATCTTCTTAGTTTGGTAATTTTTTTTACCAAGATATGTAGTTTTATATTACCCTTAATTAGTTTTAAGTTATAATGTACAAAAAAAATATAATTTATTTATTTTTTAAAGATGGCGGCCGAAAAAGTAAAAAAAAAAAGATTTTTGTTTATTTTTTCGAAACTTAACAAAAAAAACTCGAAAAAACAAGACACCTCGTTAAACAAAACAGATATTTTTAAAATGTCAAAAAAGTTGACATATGTCACGTACCGGGTGATTTGATTGAATTGACCATATTTTACTTAATAGCTATCTCCGGTAATATTGATCTAACAGTAACGTTTATATAAGCAAAGTTAAATAATTTTTCCTAGATTATCAGATTCTGATGTCAAAAATGACATATGCCACACACTTGTCAAACTTTTGACATATGGTTTATTTTTTTAAATGAAATACCCTGTATATAATTTTTTTAATTGATAAGGCTCATC
The DNA here is from genome assembly GCA_963576565.1 of Aspidapion aeneum. Lineage (NCBI taxonomy): Eukaryota > Metazoa > Arthropoda > Insecta > Coleoptera > Brentidae > Aspidapion > Aspidapion aeneum. The sequence continues at coordinate 148,657,026 of OY755038.1, forward strand.
ATTCTAATTTTAAAAATATATAATATGTTGACATTTAGAAATATTTGCATTTTAATAACCTAAATAAACAATAAGGATGTTGCCATTTTGTTAAGGAATATAATTTTTAAAATGCAAATATTTCAACAACGGCTGGACTAAATGTCAACATATCATATATTTTTGAAATCAGAAAAAGAAGCCCTATCAATTTAAAAAATTATATACAAGGTGTTTTATTTAAAAGAATAAATCATACGTCAATAGTTTGACAAGTGTATGACATATGTCATTTGCTAATTTAAACGCTACTGTTAGATCAATATTAATGGAGATAGCTATTAAGTAAAATTTGGCCAATTTATTCAAATCACCCGGCACCTGATATATGTCCACTTTTTTGACATTTTTAAAATATCTGTATTTTGTTTAACGAGATGTCTTGTTTTTTTCAGTTTTTTTGTTAAATTTCGAAAAAAATAAACAAAAATGTTTTTTTTTTTACTTTTTCGGCCGCCATCTTTAAAAAATAAATAAATTTAATTTTTTTTGTACATTACAATTTAAAACTAATTAATGTTAATATAAAACTACATATCTTGGTAAAAAAAATTGCCAAACCAAAAAGATACTGTTGTATTTATATGTTGAACGCCGCCATCTTGGATAATAATAGACATGTCATTTATTATCAAATATTTCAAATCGGCGACCCCCATTTAGTATAAATCGATATATTACACGGCAATACTAGTTGTGTCAAACAAGAACAAAAAAATAACTTATTTATCTGAACTTCGGCCGCCATCTTAAAATGTTAAATATCAAATTGTAACTTTTTATGAATTTTGACACAATCTGGCTTACGACTGATAAAATCCAAAACTTTTATTTGGTCTAGAGGTTGAAAAGGTCTGTTTTATTTTTGACAAATTAAGCGCCATCTTTGTGTCGGCGGCGAAACTTATCATTTCTTTTAAGCATGTTTAAAGAGCAGGTCAGTAGCTTTAATATGAGGTATTAAAAGTAAATATCTCACAAAAAATACAGAAAATATCGATGAAAAACTATTTTTTTTAAAAATAGCCGCCATTTTGTTTTGCAGTGATAGGTGTAATTTTTTTACATTTTTAAATTGAGTAGGTCCCACTTAAAGTAAATTTATCAAAATTAATTTAATTTCTCTTAAAACAAGGAAATCATTTTTTTTCTTAACTTTGGCAGCCGCCATCTTTGATTCTGAGGCCGGAAAATCGGGGATCCTCGAATGAAAATTTAGCTTTTGGGTTTAGGTACTACTATGCCAAATATAAAAAAATATACCCTTTTTGCAGCTTTATTTTACAAATTTACTCTACTATATTTAGATATAGTCCGATTTAGTTCATAATTGGTATTTGGGGTCAAGAACAAAACATTTCTGCTGATATTTAAAAAACTATAAAATTGATTGATATTTTTGGTTGTGCCCAAAACGGCCGACAACTCATCTATTTGACACTGCTGATATTTGAACGTCACATGTAGTTAACGGCTTCCGTGGAACGCCGCAAACTCTTGGACGGTTAACATAAGAATGTTGACGCATGTACAACGAGCGCAATTATGTTTTAGCGAGCTTCTATTACTTTCCGCGCCATTTCGGGTCGGCTGGCGCTAGCTGCACAGTTCGCTGACCGCATTGTTGATCCATTTTTTAACTTTTTATACAGTTTATAAATGTATAGGTACTTTCAAACAAGGTACCTAAATGTAATGTATGTATGTAACAAAACCTAACCTTTTTAAAATAGATATGGTAGGTAGGTTTAATAGTAAACTATTTGATTTTGAAAATTAAAACACGTAGGCTACAGACGAAACCTATTTATTTTACATAAGGGAAGATGGAGGAATAAGAAACAGGTGTAATAGGAAATATTTTTTTGCTACTCTTTCATTTTTTCTGAGAAAAAACGTAAGATTCGATTCTTCCATTACAATGTTAAAAAAGTTAGCACTTTAGTGCTTTTTTTTAAACATATTTTCGGTTCAGATAATATTTTTTTGTCTGAAGGAAACACTTTATTTGCAGTTTTAATACTTACGTTTGGGGTCAAATGTAAGTCTTACTATGTATTGTTTTAAATTTTGCTTGTCATAAACAAGTCTTTCAGAATGGAAATGTTTCTTATTACGCTTTCGTTTTCACTATCGTGGGTGTGTATCTTATTTTTTGTTGCAGATCAATTTCAGTAGTGAAATTGCCTTCAAATTTGATAAAAGTGACCCATGTAAAGCTTTAGAAATGGCAAGTTTGCAGAAAAATAATACATGGTCTAGTTTTTAAGTAATGACAGGGTCAATTTTCGTACGTAGCTTTATTTGGCCGAGAGGTTTAAGTTTTTTCACTGTCAAAATACTTGAAAGTGATTGCTAATAGAGTATGACCATCAGACTGACTAAACCAATCATACGATATGTAGAACAATATTGCTATTAACTTTCAAACACATTTTTTAAGCCGGTTACTAAGTCTTTAATGTTTTATCTCGTAGGTAATGATTTTGATATGATTGGAGAATACCTGTTTTCTTTATGTTATTTAAAAAAATGTGTTTGAAAGTAAATGGCAACATTTACACATAAAGAATATATTTCTTATTGTCCCATTACGAGTTTCTTATTATCCCACGATAGTCAAAACGAAGGTGTAATATATATTTTCATTCTGAACTACTTGTTTATGACAAGCAAAATTTAAAAATAATTCATAGTAAGTGTTAACGGCTCACTGTTAGTTTAGTTTTAGGTTAATTTAGAATTACTTATTTTCTATCTTTTAGTTTAGTTTTTCTGCATTTTTCTCGTTCAAGGTAAATGAGGAGGTTTTCATTTATTTTAAATACATTTTTCTTTAAATAAACGCGTTATGGATTTAAATATCCCGCGTAAACAGTTGAGAAAGCTCACGCATGCGCGCAGTAGCAAAAGGCCGCGCATTGCCCGAAACTCAGCACTCCGCAAGACTTCGCATCCGCCATTGCACGAAGCCGTGTTAAAACCCGCAAAATCCGCGCCATTACGGCAATTTACCATTAATAATATCATTTTACCGCTGTAAATAGTGAACATTTAGTTATAGGCTTAGATTAGAGACACTGATGTGTTCCAGCGACGACCTACAAGGGCCCTTGAAAGAGAATTGAAGAGAAAAACAGGTGAGTGGACTCAACTGCACGCCGACATTTTTATATTTGGGATCTTTGTGACATTGTCACTGGTCCATTCGAATCAGCACCTTACAATCTACCAAACTTTTACAGTAAGACTTACATTTGACCACAAACTTAAATATTAAAACTGCAAATTAAATGTTTCCTTCAGACAAAAATATCCCCCCTTCTACCCCTATTCAGCAAACGTATCTCTATTTATGTCTGAATTTTACGCACCAAATGACAAATAACCGGACGTCGACAAAAACTGGTACCAAAAAAACTATTTTGAACTTTCAAATATTGTTAAAGTTATCGTTGTCGGCGAAGTTATCAGTCTTAAATTTGGCACGACCAAAAACTGCTAAAAGCTCATTAATTGATAATTTTTAGGTAATTGGCTACATTTGTAAGAATAAGCCGGAAGGTGCGATTCTAGTATTTCTTCCCGGCTGGGATGATATTGGGAAAATCATAAAAGCCATACCACATGGAAACGATTTAATGGTGTTACCTTTACATTCTAAGTTACAGCATTCAAAGCAAGCGAAAATATTTTCCAAGCCGCCACCAGGAATTAGAAAAATTATTTTAGCCACAAATATTGCTGAGACATCAATAACTATTGACGACATTGTCTATGTTGTAGATACTGGAATTTTCAAAAGTCAGGTTTATGATGTTGAAAAGTGTAAGTATTCACTTTGTACTTAATTAAAAAATTATATAAATTTTGTGTCTTCATGATTTAATAAAAATAACCTCGAAATGATTTTGGCCCGATTATAATAAATAGATTATTAAATTTTTTTCCTTTATGTCTTTCTATGAAGAACCTCCACAAATAAATAACCTTTTGATCTTAGTTGTTCTTTTTTCAGCATGACAGAAAAATCGACTTTATGTTTGAAAATTGACTATTAACTTTTAGAAGGTCTTGAATTTGAACATGGCGGTCATTTATTAATCTATTAGATAGCCGCAGATATGAATTTTTTAAAAGTTGCTGTCTGCAGGGCTTATTGTAACTGACTGATTTTTGCAAAAAAGGTTAATTTTTTTGACAAATAAATAAACTAATAAGGAGAGAGACAGACTTCTCCTATAGTTATCTCAGTGTCTAATGGTTCTACAATGATACATGAACATAATTATTATTAATTAATTAAAATTAACATTCCAAGATTCCTTCAATACTAGTCATGTTCCAGATCGCTGGAAAATGTCTACCTTGACCCCCATCTATAAATCAGGAGACAAAACAGATGTAAAAACTTACAGAGGAATCTCAATATTATTATTCTTACCAAAAATCCATTCTAACTGAGGACATTAGTCAAAAATACAAAAACTACATCTCGATCTACCAGCATGGATTCTGCAAAAACCGCTCCACAGCTACCAACTTAACTTGTTTCCATCAATTTTTAACATCGGCAACAGAAGAAGAAGTTTTTTAGAGTGGATTGCCTCATACTTACATGAAAGACGTCAGAAGGTCAGTGTATGTGGTACATTAAGTCATTAACTTTTAATAACCACATGCACAATACTATTAACAAAGCATTCCGATAACTGGGCGTTATAAAACGAAATACTAAAGATATATGTGATATAAAAGCTATAAAATGCCGGTATAATTGCTTGACTAGATCCCTACTAGAATACTGTAGTGTAATTTGGGATCCAAGTTAAAATATTCATATTAACCAAATTGAAAGGGTACAGAGTAAGTTTTCCAAATACCTACTGTTTAAACTAAACTTTTCCTACGAAGGATTGAGCTACGACACAAGAGTTGCTTTATGTGGTCTTCAAAGCTTGGAAACTCGGTCAAAAAACGCTCAGCTAGTATTCCTATACAAACTACTCAACAATATGATAGACTGCTCAGCAATATTACAACAAGTGGGATTTCTGGCCACTCCCCTAGGTAATAGACAGCAGCTTCTCTTTCACCAGCCTAGACATATAACCAACTATGGACAGATTGCAATCGTTACCAGACTTGTGAGAAACTATAATACCTTTTTTAGTGATATAGACATTTTTGGAATAACCCTCTCCCTCTGTGACTATTTCATTTTAATATATACAGGGTGTCCCAGATAAAAGCAACTACATGGGAATTTCGGAAACGGAGATACGAGTTTGTTTAAATGAGAAAAAAGTTGCGCTATTCTAAGCCCAATCAGGTGCTGTATCAATATTAAAGATATCTACAGGGGTTACTAAAATATCGAGCAAAAACTAAAAATTGTGTTTTTTGAAAAATTGAATTATCGCCGCCATCTTGCAAACAAATTTAATGAAATTTGGTAGTTTTAGATAAGCAACTACGATCAATCGAATGACGTTAACAAATTTTTTCTAGGCCTTCTAGTTTTTTTGAAACCATAGCCAACTTTGTTATTTCCTATGACCGCCATATTGAATTTATACGTCAATAAATAGAGCATTTCAACCATGTATAATAAGCGTATCTTTAAATGACGGAAAATGTGAATTTATTTAAAAAACTTTTTCACTTCGTTGGCTGTGAAACAAAGGCCGTAGTTGCGTTTGTTGTCATACCTAAGTAACTATCTGTCAAAACTTTGTCATTTATTTTATTTATCTGTTAGAGTTTTAAAGTTTCTATAGTACTCAAGATTTTTTTTGAGTCACATTATCAATCAAATTTAACATCGAAATGTTTCCAAATTGGGAGAAAGTAGATATGTATGAATGTTATTTGTCAATCTTCAGAATACTTAGAAATAATTTAATTGAATATTCACAACCTTTTTTTTTTTTTTTTTTTTTTTTATTTTTCGAACACACTGTTTTTTTTTTATTACAATCTAGTCAGTAAGACTAATTAGCAATTTTGTTTTAACTTAATTTACTAGAAAAGTCAGATTTAAACTTAGGGTTCACTCAACAGTTCTCCCCGCTTTGTTTAGTCTGTAACTCACAATTGTGTTGTGTTTATAGCATTATTTTGTTTTATGTGTAATTCACTTAGTTTACTAGCTCAAACGGCTTCACTCTTTTTAGTCGTCGAACTAGCATAGTATTGTCTAGAAGCTGAATTGCTTCCACATTCACATGCCGATGGAGTCTATCTTCATGGCTTTTTGCGTACTTTTTTATAGTCTCTGCTACAGTTTCGATTTTTAGATCTCGATGAAGGTCACTATTTCGAACGTACCAAGGTGCATTCACAATGTTTCTTAATACTTTATTTTGAAATCTCTGTACAACTAGAATGTTACTCTCTTTAGCACAACCCCATAGTTGAATACCATATGTCCATACTGGTTTCAGTATTTGTCTATAAAGCAGTAACTTATTATGAATTGTTAAATTGGACTTCCTTCCAATTAGCCAGTTCATTTTTCTATACCTTATCTCAAGTTCTTCTTTTTTTTTCTTAACATGTGCTTTCCAGCGCAATTTGGCATCAAGTGTCATACCTAGATATTTTGCCTGATTCGAATATGGTACTGGAATGTTGTTAATTGTTATTTGTATGTGATTTATATTTTTGTTTGTAAAATCAACATGAATTGATTTGGTTTCATTTAATTTTATTCGCCACTTTGTGGTCCAACTGTGAATTTGGGTGACTGCATCCTGAAGTTTCTCTATGCATTTTTCAATAGATTTTTCTACCGTCAATAAACCAGTATCATCGGCAAATGTTGCTAAGTGACAATTTTCTGGCTTTGGGATATCACAAGTGAATAATAAGTATAGATAAGGGCCTAGTACGCTACCCTGGGGCACGCCTGCTTGAATTTCTCTTAAATTTGAGTATGAGTCTTCCTGTTTTACTCTAAAATGTCTATCAGATATGTATGATTCCAAAATATCCGAATACTGTTTTGGCAGAAACCTTTTTAGTTTAAAATTAAGGCCTTCATGCCACACTTTGTCAAATGCTTGTGCTACATCTAGAAAAACTGCAGAACATACTTTTCCCTCTTCTAGTGCTTTTTCTATTATATTAGTAATTCTGTGTACTTGATCTATCGTGGAATGCTTGTCTCGAAAACCAAATTGATGAGATGGAATAATTTCTTGTCTTTCTATGATGGGTTTTATTCTTTTAAGCAATAATTTTTCATAGAGCTTGGATATAATTGGCAGCAAAGATATTGGCCTGTAAGATGACACGTCATGGAGTGGTTTTCCCGGTTTTGGAATCATGATAACTTCTGCAACTTTCCACAGTTTAGGTACATACCTAAGCCTAAAAGACGCATTAATTAGGTTGCATAGTTTTACGATAGCTTTTCTGGGGAGTTGTTTTATGACTACCCCGTTAATAAGATCATACCCTGGGGCTTTTTTCGAATTAATATTTTTGATTTCTGTTAATATTTCTTTTGGTGATGTAAGCTTAATATGGTCCTCGATTTGATGGGGTTCATTTAAATGAAAGTGTTCATCTGGTGCTTCGTGGGGCTGAAATGTTTTTTCTAAATGACTTGCAAAAATATCTGCTTTTTCTTCGTTACTCCTTGCCCACTGGTTGTTAGATTTTCGTATGGGTGGAATTTGGATAATTGGTCTTTTAAAATCTTTGGTTGCTTTCCAAAGGGAATAGTCGGTATTTTTATCATCTGTAAGTTCATTAAGAAAATGGTTAATAGATTCATTTTTTATTACTAGAATTTCTCGCCTAATGCGCTGCGTCATGTTGTTGAGATTTGTTTTGTCCCGAGGATCACGGCTTTGTTGCCACTTTCTTCTTAGTTTCCTTTTTTCCAATATAAGGTCTCTAATTTCCTTTGGATAGTTTTTTCCCTTAAAAATTCTCTTTGGTTTTGGACTGTTTTCCCAAGCTGCTTGTTGAATATTTGTAACAAAATAATCAACTTCTTTATCGATTTGTTCTGGCGTTTGCAATGGTACTGATAGGTTTATTTTTTCTGACAGACTTTGTTTAAAACTAATCCAGTCAGTCAGTTTATTAACTAGTGAGATATTTGCTTCTTTCTTTATTATGTTTTTACTAAGGGTTAGAATAATAGGTGAATGATCTGAGTGTAAATCAAAACTTTCTTCTATATCTACAAAACTTAAAGATATATTTTTTACTATAAAAAAATCAATTAGATCTGGAATTTTTCCTGGATCTGTTGGATAGTATGTGGGCTTACCAGTTGATATCGGCTCACATTGATATTCACTAATAGCTTGCAAAAGTTCTTTTCCTTTAGTATTCGTCAGTCTAGATCCCCAGTAGGTATTTTTTGCATTAAAGTCACCTCCAATTATAAAACGGTTTCCTAATTTTCTGAGAAAATTAAGATATTGATTTTTCTTTAGTAAGTGCCTTGGTGGTATATAGACAGCACTTATGACTAATGTATATGTTTTGGTTTTTACACTTACTAATGTAGCTTGAATCTCTATGGTTTTATATCCCATCTCCTCATAGTGTGATATATTTTCTTTAATTATTACAGCACTTCCCCCATGTGCAGTATTGCTAGGGTGAGTTGTATGATACACTTTATAACCTTTAAATTTAATGTGAGACTGGTTAGTGAAATGCGTTTCTGACACAAGACAGACGTCAATTTTTTCTATGTCTAGAATAACTTGCAAGTCTTGCTGATGTTGCAAGAGACCATTGGCATTCCAAGCTAGGATTCTAAGATTACTGACCATTTTGAGGCATATTGGTAGCTCTGTTATTGCTACTTTCTAGTTTAGTTAATCGCTCATCAAGTTTGTTCAATTTCTCCAAAATTAATTGTAGTGTTTGTTCCATAGTATTTTGACTACTGATATTAATATCAGGTATAGTAGCTGTTGCTGCTACTTGGCTGTATGTCCTTGTCACAGAGTTTTGTGTGACTGTGTTTCTTGTCTGTTGGTTTTGTCTATTTGTACTCACGTTTGGTATGAGATTCGGTTTCTTAGGTTTATTTTTCAATTTTTGTATTTCCTTAGCAACAAGGCATCCTCTGTAGTTAGCAGGATGCTTGCCTCCACAGTGGATGCATTTTGGCTCAGATTCTTTTGGTTTGGGGCATTCTACAGTAAGATGTTTCCCCGTGCATTTTACGCAACGTGGTTCTTTAGCGCAATATTTTTGCGTGTGTCCATAAGATTGGCATCTTTTGCATTGAGGGACTAACTTTGAGGTTTTTAGTGCTTTTATTTCCACTTCAATCCCAAGGATACTGGAAATTTCAAAAATTTTATTGATATCTTCATCGTGGCTAAATGTGAGCATAAACATGTTAAGAGGTTGTCTTGTTCTCCATTTAAGTTTGTTGCTGGCCTCCAGTGCCTTAAAACCTTTTTTTTGTAGATCAGCTACAATTTTTTGTGGGTCACATGAGAAGTGTAGCCTATTCGCTATTACTCTAATTGGCCTTATTTGTTTGTTTTCGTATGAGTGCCATTGATGCTTTATTTCATTAAGCATTTTAGTAACCAGCCGATAGCTGTCTGCGTCTTGTACATTTATTTTAATATTTTCGTTATTTAAAACTTTTATTTTAACTCCTTGTATGATATTTAACTTTTCATAAATATCATTAAAATTATTTACGCCATTTACCATAATCGGTGGAGGTAATGGAGCTTTTTTAACCTTAGTTGGGGGTTCTTCATTTTGTGTTTTATTGGAGGGCTCTCCAGTGCCCGAGCTTTGTTGTGGTGGTGAGAGTGAAGTATCCATTCGACGTTTTTTCCAACCTTTTCCTTTTTGTCTGATCCACTCAGTTTCTCTTGCCAGATCGGCCTCATCAGTAATGTAGTCCATGTCAGACTCTTCTTTTTTAGTGACTTTTGTCTCTAAATCTGCAAATTTTCTTTGCATACTTTCCAGTTGACTTCGGAGATAATCCACTTGTACACTAAGTGAATTTTTTTCGTTTTGGGATTTTTTCCATTCGCTATATAAAACTTCTTCATTTTGTGTTCTAGCATGGCTATCCTGAAATAATTCGGCATTATCCATTTTTTCTTGATTTTGTTTGGGCTTTTCGCTAATTTTTAAAACAAGTTTCACAGGTGATGGTACACTTTTTTTGCTTTTAAACATGATATATTATTTATAATACACATTGTATATAGATTCTCAACACAGGTATCTCGCGAGCGAGTTTTTTTGTAAACAAAACAAACTCCGACTTTGACCTCGTTAGCACTATCATGCAGGTACGATGCAATATAACCGTACTGAACTGCGATCGAACGAATACTAATTCACAACCTGATGAAAATATTGAAGCTCAGGTTTTACAAAGTCTCGTTGACAATCCTCGCATCTCCCTTCGTGAACTGGAAAATAATGTTGAAGTACCCAAATCAACTGCACAGAGAATTCTTAAAAAATTTAAGTATCATCCATATGCAACACATATTAGTCAAGCACTCCGAGATAGTAACTTAGAAAGAGGAACCTTGTTTTGCAATTGGTTCATACAAAAATCGCAAGAAAACCCTCAATTTCCGCTTAAGGTTCTGTGGTCCGATGAAAGCAGGTTTACAAACTGCGAGGTGTTTAACAGACATAACTACGTGTACTGGGCCGATGAAAATCCATTCCTTAATCGTGAGGTGCACAATCAAGTTAGGTGGGGTTTGAATGTATGGCTAGGAGTCATAAACGGACACATACTATTTAACATTTCTCATAATAATTTGACGGCACCTCGATATCTAGAAATTCTACAAGATGTAGCAAACATGTGGTTTCAGCAAGATGGAGCACCTCCACATAATGCAAGAATCATAACCTACTATTTGAATCAGCAACATGGAAATAACTGGATCGGAAATCGAGGTCCAGTTGCATGGCCTGCACGTTCGTCGGACCTTACGCTTCTTGATTTTTGTATTTGGGGATACTTAAAGGATAAAGTTTATTCTATTCATAATACGATAGAAGAACTTGAGGCAGTCGTTGTTCAAGCCATAGAAGAAATTCGTGAACAAATGGTTAAAGATGCATGCATGTCTCTAATTCATCGATGCAGGATTTGCATAAATAACAACGGTGGAATTTTCGAACATTTGCTTATTTAATTCAATGCTTTGTTATCGGTTTTTAGTTTTGTTTTAAATTAAATAATAAGTGCAAACTTTTGTTTCAGAAATCAAAGATAGATTTTAAGAAATTGTATTATTTCTGAGCCAGAGAACAATTAAAAAATAAGGGCTTTAAATATTTGCATATAAATCAAATAAATGGAAAAGTTTTGAAAGGTAGTTACGTAGGTATGAAAACAAACACAACTACGAAGTATAAATCCAATATGGCGGTCATAAGAAATAACGAAGTTGTCTATGGTTTTAAAAAAACTAGGCCTAGAAAAAAATTGTTAACGTCATTCAATTGGCCGTAGTTGCTTATACAAAACTACCACATTTCATTAAATTTGTTTGCAAGGTGGCGGCGATATTTAAATTTTTTAAAAAACACAATTTTTAGTTTTTGCTCAATATTTTAAAAACCCCTGTAGATATTTTTAATTTTGATACGGCATCATTAAACAAACTCGTATCTCTTACCGTTTCCGAAATCCCGATGTAGTTGCTTTTATTTGGGACACCCTTTATATTACCTTTTTTTTTTAATAATATATTATTGTCAAACTCTTAGAGTAAACTTTCACTGTACCATTTAGTATAGAGCTGTAGTGTGCACTTTAAACAAATAAATCGTCCCCTTCATGACATACCGACGTAAATGCCAAAAATTCAAAAATTGAGTTACGTCGTCAGATAACATTATTTTGGTCGACTTTTAATGACAAAGTGGCGTATCTATATTTCTTATAGATCTTCCAGAAGTCATTATTAATGGTTTGGTTTTTAATAGCAACGCTATGGCCTGATAAACTTTGGTTCATTTGGTTTTTTGTCTCTCAATTTTCAAATAGTCAGTTATGTCATGAATGGGACGAAATATATAAACAAATAAAATAAATAATAATATTAAGTACTGATAAAAAATTTGGGAAAATAATACAAAAAAATAATTTTTTTATTACAACCAAATTTAAAAAATTGGTCAAACCAGACGCCGATTGATTGGTGCGCCATGTAGCCGCTCACTATGGATGAAACAAGTCGACGATTGTGCGAATCAAAAAAAAATCTTCCGACTAAGTCTTTTGTTCCCGAAATATATTTTTCTTGGTAACGCGTTCTTGGTAGCCGATAAACTTTTGTTTTCGATCACAGTGTGATTGAAATATCTTTTCATCTGTGAACACCACACGTTGCCAAAAATCTTCATTTTCCAGAAAATAAGTTAAAGCAAAAATTAGGCGGGCTTGTTTTTTTTCTCAATTAAAATATTTTTTTTTTGCTACCACACGACACCTTAATCTGGAAGGCCTTATTCGCCTTCGACTCGTTGTAAGTGAACCAGGAAAATTAGAGGCAATCCTTGCTTCACAGGCGTTGGAAAAAGGAAGTTCTTCTAAAAATTCTCCTAGTTGCTGATCTTCTTTGGTCAAGCCAGTACCTTGCTTTCGTCGAACATTTCCTCTGCTTCATATTTTCTTTAGCTAGCCGGATTTATCTTAGAAACTTCTAAGATAAATCCGGCTGCCATCCTTAATGGTATGTCCTATATATTTTTCCAAAATGTTAAAACTCAATATTTCGAAAACTAATTAATAGAATTTTATAATTTCTTTTGTGTTATTTAGAGAATTTGTAGTATAATAAAAAAAAACAAAAAAGGGTCGACAAATTTAAGAAAATAAAGAACATGAAAATATTTTTTTCGGGCCCAAAGAATCTTAAGCAAGCTTTTTCTGTCGGTTTTTCGTTTGGAAATTTACAAGCTAAAAATAAACGCAGTATGCAGGTATTAATTGTGTGAATGTACAATTTTCTTTTATGTGATTAGCTGTAGACGTAATGGACAAAAAATGGATATCAAAAGCCAGCGTTTCGCAAAGAAGTGGTCGAGCAGGCCGTTGTCAACAAGGAGAAAGCTTCCACTTATATACAACTGACAGATACAATTCATTTGCCGATTATAATGTTCCTCAAATACTAGGTAAATCTATTTATAATTTTTTTAAAGTTAATTTCGAAAACATTTCCTTCTACCGGAAAATTGTTCGAAAAAACTTTCGTTAAACGAAAATTTGTTCGAAAACATTCTCTTTAAACGGAAATTTCTAAGCGGTAATTTGTTGAAAATTAAATAAATTAATTAAAAGTAAATTGAAACTTTGTCCACTGATCACAAATGTATTCTAACCTGTCCATTGGTGACATTTTTTTTTGTTGAAAAAGGTCAAGGGGCATGCTTGGACAGATTAGAAACGTTCGCGATCCATTGACAAAGGTTAAGATAACATCGAGTTAAACCTCCCAAAAGGGGAACAGGCGAGCTAATTTGAGGAAATAATTTGTGTCGAAAAGAATATCGTTTAAAGAAAATGTTTCCGTTCGAAGAAAATAGTATCGAACAAATTTTCGTTTGACGAAATTGTTTTTGAACAAATTTTCGTTGGAAGAAACGAATTTGGGCAATTTTCCATTTGCACAATTTTTTTTCAAACTATTGCTTTGAACAAATGGTTTTCGAACAGATATCCGCGACCCTGACAGAACTTGGGTTCACTCTACAGTTTTTCCCGCTTTGGAGTTCAAATACAGACTTAAGAGGACAGCAAAGTAAAGTGCGCATTTGTATTCACATGACCAAACCAAAAAGTAAATTTGTAAAAAAAGCTGCAAAGTATTACCTTTGACCCAAAGCGAAATTCTCTTGATTTGCGGGCTTCAGAATCCAAGATGGCGGCTGCCAAAGTTAAGGGAAAAAATGAATTTTCTGTTTTAGGAGAACTAATTTTGAAGGATTTACTTTAAGGTCCCACTTAATTTAAAACTATAAAAAATTTGACACTTGTCACTTTAAAACAAAACGGCGGCCATATTTCAAAAAAATAGTTTTTCTTCGTTATTTGTTTTCTGAATTTTTTAATTAATTTTCCCACTGAACACAGGCTTTTGACTGATAAATAAACGATAAAGATAAAAAATTGTCATGTGACATCTGTCATATAATGTCACATTTATAAAGGATAAAGTTAGCTAAAGTAGGGCGTGCAAAAGATCCCTATTATCCAGCTCAAAACCTGCAAAAAAAAAATTAAGTTCCCCAGCCGACATAAACATGGCGCGTAATATGTCAAAAATAAAACATAGACCATACTTAATTAAAAAAAAACTTTTGTAAGAATGTATAAAAACAAACAATTTGACATTTAACCTTCAAGATGGCGAATGAAGTTTAGATAAAAAAGTTATTTTTTTTTTGTTGTTTGGCAGAACTAGTGTTGCCGTGTAGTATATTAATTTATACTAAATAAGGGTCGCTGGTTGAGAGGTCGAACATGGAAGAGAGATTACCCGCAGGGGCCTCTTTAACAAAAGCATCAAAATCATCTGAGATAGCTTATCAGCTCTAATAGCATTAAGCTCATACAAAATTCAATTTAGACTAGTCTGGAATCAAACCCTAAGACAGTCCAACAGACCCAACAAGATCAGTCTTGTCTGGGGGCCAAGCCACACGGGATTTGAGGGAAATGAAAAAGCAGACGCACTAGCCAGAGCGGGAGCAGAATCCGCGCTGCTTGGAACGGCTTACCTAAGGCCACAGTCGCGAGAGAAATAGGAGAGTGGGTTGTTAGAAAGGGGACTCAAAACTGGCGGGCAACTCCTGGACCACAACACCCCAAAGCCTTTCTAAACACAGACAGACAAACACAGAACAAACCAACTCCTGGAAATAAACAGGAATAGCCTAAGAATAATCACAGGGCTATAAACAGGCCAATGCCGACTTAACAAACACATGAACAGACTGGGAGTAAGTAACACACCAGGCTGTAGGTTCTGTGGTGTTGAGGAGAAAACGCCACTTCATTTAATCTGCTACTGCGTAGCACGACAGAGAACTGCGGCAAAACTATTTGGACCTGGACAGATAGAGCCTCAGGACCTTGAGGAAATATCATCAAACAAACTGATCTGCTTCCTAAAGGAGATAGGTATTAGTCATATTTAAGTTGGGATGAGCCAAAATAGACCACTTGAGTCGCAGTGAAAGGGCGACATTCGCACCACTCATAATCATCATCATGGCGAAAGGAATGAAAGGGGCACAACCTTAATGAATTATCTAGAGGAAAAGCACCGTTATGCAATGAATTCGTTCTATAGAAAGAAACCGCAATGAAAGTGGACATGGCTCAGCTCTAATGAAATAACGAAAAACGAAATTGATTACATACTGACTACTGAGAAAAACATCGTTAGAGATGTAAAAGTCCTAAACAGCTTTACAACAGGCAGTGATCATAGGATGGTCAGAACAAAAATCTGCATTGATAGCTATTTCGAAATTAAAAGAAAAATTGATAATAACAATGAACAACTTGACATGAATAAACTTACACAAAATAAAGCTATATACAAAGAAAGGTTAAAAGAACAGCTAACCCAAAACTTAAGATCCAAAAATGAAAATATAGATAAAATAAATGATACGCTGACAAGAGCTATGACAAAAGTAGGAAAAGATATCGCACAAAAAGATAAAAAGAGAGAAAATTGTTTATCAAAAGAAATAAAGAAACTGACGGAAAAAGAACATCGATAGAATACACAGAAGTAAATAAGTCTATAAGAAAAATTAGAAAAGAAAATAACAGAAAGAGCCAAGAAATAAAAGTTGAGAGAGTTATAGAAAATAACAGAAATATGAAATAAAAAGTAAAGTAAAATATAAAGGATATGAACGGCATAGAGACTAACGTTAAAGAGGATATTATAAATATCACAAAACTATTCTATACAGAATGGTCCGTACACCACTGTATATAAAAATTGTGTCGTCCCAAAATTTAAATAATAAATTAATAATTATAATTTGTTATAATTTTTAATTCTAATTTCTTTGAATCAATCAATCATTTAGTTTCTTCGATTCTATTGCTTTCTAATTTCATTCGACCGCGCAAAAAACAAGCCTTTTTTTTGTCTCAACTGAGCGCGACGCAGCGATCCTGAAAAAGTGCATATAAAAATACTTTAACAGTACAAATTTTTCTGCTCGACTGAAAACATTTTAAGAATACCTACGTCTTCTTATTTTTAATTTTGTGCTCAAAATAACTCAAACCATTCAATTCAATTCAATATACTACAGAGTGATTCTTACGATTACGCCACGAGGTGATCCGTGATTACGCCATCAGCCAAAGACGAGGAGGTAGGCCTACCCAGGGAAGAAAACATCAAGAAACCGGTAAGTTGGGATAAAAAAAGGCCGTAGTAATTTTTCTTACAAACCCTGAACGAGTTCATTTTAAAGCTTGCTGTCTATCGAAGGAACTAACATCGCTCAAAAATTATTTAGGAAACGTTAATATAATTTACAGAATTATACCAAACAAGAAAGGAACCATCGCGAGAAACCATGAAGAAACTCCAAACAAAAATAAAGAACATAAACTCAGAGCTACAACCTGAAATAAGCAAAGCGAAAATAAAGAGAGCATTAAAGAAAATGAAAAATAACAAATCACCTGAAAAAGGCGGAATAACGGCAGAAATGCTGAAATACGGTGGTAAAGCTGTAGCTAATACCCTACATATTCTCATGAATAAAAAACTAAAAGAAAAAATAATCCCAAACAAACTGGAAAGAATCCATAACCATTATTCTACACAAGAAAGGCGAAAGAGCCGACCTAAAAAACTATCCTTTAACACTCCTCAATGTAATTAATAAGCTTTTCACGAAAGAATTAACAGATAAACTAACAACAAAATTTGACGGATATCAATCAATCAAATAACAAGCAGACTTCAGAAAATAGAACAAGTAGAAGAATATTTATACCTGGGACAAATTATTAAACTAAAAAAAGAATCCCAAATGGCTGAAATCAAGAGACGAGTAAGATTGGCCTGGGCACCATTCGGTAAATTAAGCTACATATTAAAAATAAAAAATATCCTCAGTACCTCAAAACGAAAGTGTATAACCAATGGGTCCTTCCTGTACTTACCTATGGATCCCAGACCTGGATACTTACAATATCAAACATGGATAAGGTAACAAAGGCCCAAAGATCAATGGAAAGACAAATTTTACATGTAAAGCTAACAGATAGAAAAAGGAATGAATGGATAAGGAATAAAACAAAAGTAGCCGGTCATAATATCAGACAGAAAGACGATTGATGGAACAAGTGTATTGTAAACTGGAGACCTTGGGAAACGAAAAGAAGTAGGCCAAGAGCCCAAATGAGATGGGCGGACGATTTGAAGAGACATGCAGGAGTTAGATGGATAAACACGGCGACAGATAGAGAAGAATGGAAGATATTGGGGGAGGCATATGTGCAAAGGTGGATCGAAGAAGGCTAGATAGATAGATAGATATAGAAGGGTCGCTGATTTAAAAGATTTCATAATAAATGACATGTGTCTTACATAATTCAAGATGGCGGCGTTCAAAATATAAAAACAACTGTATTTTTTGGTCTGGAAATTATTTTAATCAAAAAATCTAATTTTATATTACTCTAAGCTAGTTTTAAATTATAATGTACAAAAGAAATACAATTCATTTACGTTTTAAAGATAGAGCCAAAGAACATGACATGTCACTAAATTTTACTTAATAGTTCTATACCGTTAATATTTATCTGACAGTAACGTTTAAGTTAGCAAAGTTGAACGTTTTTTCCTATATCATCAGAATCTGATGTTAAAAATGACATTGTCAATTACACTCTCAGTGCCAAATGTTTAACATATGGTTTATTTTCTAAATTGAACACCCTATATTTAATTTCTTTAATCGATAGGGATCCTCTTTCTGATTTCAAAAATATATAATATGTTGAAATTTAGTCTAGCCGTTGTTGAAATATTTGCATTTTAATAACCCAATTTTATTCAACAACATGGTAACATCCTTATTGTTCATTTAGGCTATTAAAATCAATATTAAAATATATAAAATACGACTGGGTCAAATGTCACCATATTGTTACGAGTTCACAACAATGATATATCAATTTATTTTAACCACTCAGTGTCCAAAAACGCACTTAAACTCACTAATAACTCACTACTCAAAACGGCTTATTAACTTCGTGTTAATATCTCGCTATTACTACAGTTCGTTATTTCTG
The DNA here is from genome assembly GCA_963576565.1 of Aspidapion aeneum. Classification (NCBI taxonomy): domain Eukaryota; kingdom Metazoa; phylum Arthropoda; class Insecta; order Coleoptera; family Brentidae; genus Aspidapion; species Aspidapion aeneum. Next base: position 148,675,396 of record OY755038.1, read on the forward strand.
ACAGACTCGTCAGGCGAAGTCCGCGAACTATCCATCTCCCGTTTGCGCCAGAAGGTACGCGTATACAAGCGAGCGTGAGTCATAGACAACGCAACTAAAATCTAGACTAATAATATAATCATAAGAAAAGTCAAGTAATACTACACTAAACCTAAATAAATTCTTACAATAAAATTTAAACGACTAAAATTCGTAAGAATATTATATATTTTTGAAAACAGAAAAAGGAGCCCTATCGTTTAGAAAAAATAAATACAGGGTGTATAATTTCAAAAAATAAACCATATGTCAAAAATTTGGCAAGTATTTGACATATGTCATTTTTGAAATCAGATTCTGATGATTTGGGAAAAATCGTTCAACTTTGCTCATTTAAACCTTACTCTCAGATCCATGTTAACGGAGATAGCTATTGAGTGAAATATTGTGCAGACCAAGCTGGTCCAAGTCCAAGAGTTGGTCCATATAGTTACTTTGGGGACATCTGGTACTGGTCAGAAACCCTTCCTCCCTATTATTATGCATTCTTGATAATGGTAATCGCATAAAGATCTGACGTTGATAGAATCTTCTTTTTGCCTCTCTATGTATCAACCAAGTAAATTGGGGGAAGGTCTAAGAGTGCCTCCATCACAGTTATCGGAGTAGATCTCATCGCGGCTGTAATGCTGAGGCATGCAAGTCTTTGCACCTTGCTTAGTCTGAGCATTACAGTCTGTCTGAGCTACTTTTGGCCACCAAAACAGAGATGCATACGTAATGGTGAGACCATCCACAGTCTTGTCCAGCCAATGCCAAATATAAAAACACAGGGATTAAAAGTAAATTACAGACAAAAAGATTGAAAACAAATGACAAAAATATTGACAAATGCTAAGTCAAGTAACAAATTATTGATAAATTTCTGCTATATACACTGGAATTTTGCAAGTTCAATTTAGTTTTGTTTTATTTTATTTAGCAGCCGTATAAACACAGCATTATTTTTATTAGTAAATCCGGTAATTCACACACTGCATTTTATTTGACTTTAGAAACATCACTTTCTAAGATAGTGTTGGATTCAAAAATGTTTAGCAACAACAGAAACGCGGTCGAATGGATGAACGAGCTTCTTACACCACCCGAAGAATACGCAGTAGTACAAGCCGTCCAATCATTAAAAGATTTGGAATTACTAGATACCAATGAAAACTTGACGCCGCTTGGAAGAATCCTAGTCAATTTTCAGTTAGAACCGAAATTAGCGAAGGTAAGAACGATAAACTACTGGGTACTATTGGAAAAGCATTTTACGGGATTTGAATTTTTTGCTGGTGAAAAAATTATCGTAAATTGACGTTCGAGGGAAGATCTCGCCCGGCCTCTTAAGCCCAGTTATAGTCCACAGCACACCGGTCTATTTTTAAGTGATGAGTAACAGGCTGAATTTTCGTACATAGCTTTATTTTGTCGAGACGCCCAACTTTTTCCCCTGCAAAAAATTCTTTAAACTGGTTCCTAACAGAGTTCGCGGGCGCAAAAATCTTTCGAGCCTCGGACTGACTAAACCAAGCATATGATTTTAAGGACAATGTTGCCATTTTCCTTCAAACACATTTTTTAAGTCACAGACAAATAATTGCCGGTTACTAATTCATTAGTTTTTTGTCATAAATTACAAGATAAAAAAGTAACAGTTTGGTTGGTTTTACTAACATAAAGCTACGGTATTTGATGCAAATATCTCAAAAACGAAAAAAAAATTCGTGGATATTGCCAGTATAGTAGAGCGGCTTAGGGCATTTTGACTGCACTTAAATGATGATAGTTGCCAAGATGATATTTTTTGAGACTTGGGGGTGACTCCTGACCATGAAAATATATCTTGGCCTCCCCCCCTCTCGGTCATACCCCTTTCACCCCCCTTTAAACCGCTTAAAATGTATTCTTCAATATCTCAGCAACCAGCAGAAATAGAACAAAAAAACTTCCACTTTTGTTTGTGTAGTGATCTCTAGATTTAAAAAAAATATGTATTTTTAGACCAGACACGTCTTAGTAACTAGTTTTAAACAGTTTTCACTATTTCTAAACAGGTATATACTTATGGGGTTTTGTTAACCCCACCCGTAATAGCAATGTTTCTGATATTCATTACGGTAATTGGCAAAATCGCGCCCAACGTGCATTTGAGGTATGTTTGCGCAATTAAGGATGCCTCCTGTTGCCCATAAAAATTTATCTTGGCCGCCCACCCCTCTAGTCATTCCCCCCTCACCAGCCCTTAAATATTTCAATTTAAATGTGCCATTTATTTTTGCCTATATTTTGTAAACTACAGTAGTAAAGAAAAAATACTTTAAATAAAGATTTTTTCATCAACAACATCGTGTGGCCAATTACAATGCGTTGGGTGACATTTGTGACAAACTAAATACGTTGCCGCCATTTTGGTTTTTTTTTTTAATTTGTCAAACACACTGTGTTTTTTTATTACAATCTAGTCAGTAAGACTAATTAGCAATTTTGTTTTAACTTAATTTACTAGAAAAGTCAGATTTAAACTTAGGGTTCACTCAACAGTTCTCCCCGCTTTGTTTAGTCTGTAACTCACAATTGTGTTGTGTTTATAGCATTATTTTGTTTTATGTGTAATTCACTTAGTTTACTAGCTCAAACGGCTTCACTCTTTTTAGTCGTCGAACTAGCATAGTATTGTCTAGAAGCTGAATTGCTTCCACATTCACATGCCGATGGAGTCTATCTTCATGGCTTTTTGCGTACTTTTTTATAGTCTCTGCTACAGTTTCGATTTTTAGATCTCGATGAAGGTCACTATTTCGAACGTACCAAGGTGCATTCACAATGTTTCTTAATACTTTATTTTGAAATCTCTGTACAACTAGAATGTTACTCTCTTTAGCACAACCCCATAGTTGAATACCATATGTCCATACTGGTTTCAGTATTTGACTATAAAGCAGTAACTTATTATGAATTGTTAAATTGGACTTCCTTCCAATTAGCCAGTTCATTTTTCTATACCTTATCTCAAGTTCTTCTTTTTTTTTCTTAACATGTGCTTTCCAGCGCAATTTGGTATCAAGTGTCATACCTAGATATTTTGCCTGATTCGAATATGGTACTGGAATGTTGTTTATTGTTATTTATATGTGATTTATATTTTTGTTTGTAAAATCAACATGAATTGACTTGGTTTCATTTAATTTTATTCGCCACTTTGTGGTCCAACTGTGAATTTGGGTGACTGCATCCTGAAGTTTCTCTATGCATTTTTCAATAGATTTTTCTACCGTCAATAAACCAGTATCATCGGCAAATGTTGCTAAGTGACAATTTTCTGGCTTTGGGATATCACAAGTGAATAATAAGTATAGATAAGGGCCTAGTACGCTACCCTGGGGCACGCCTGCTTGAATTTCTCTTAAATTTGAGTATGAGTCTTCCTGTTTTACTCTAAAATGTCTATCAGATATGTATGATTCCAAAATATCCGAATACTGTTTTGGCAGAAACCTTTTTAGTTTAAAATTAAGGCCTTCATGCCACACTTTGTCAAATGCTTGTGCTACATCTAGAAAAACTGCAGAACAAACTTTTCCCTCTTCTAGTGCTTTTTCTATTATATTAGTAATTCTGTGTACTTGATCTATCGTGGAATGCTTGTCTCGAAAACCAAATTGATGAGATGGAATAATTTCTTGTCTTTCTATGATGGGTTTTATTCTTTTAAGCAATAATTTTTCATAGAGCTTGGATATAATTGGCAGCAAAGATATTGGCCTGTAAGATGACACGTCATGGAGTGGTTTTCCCGGTTTTGAAATCATGATAACTTCTGCAACTTTCCACAGTTTAGGTACTTACCTAAGCCTAAAAGACGCATTAATTAGGTTGCATAGTTTTACGATAGCTTTTCTGGGGAGTTGTTTTATGACTACCCCGTTAATAAGATCATACCCTGGGGCTTTTTTCGAATTAATATTTTTGATTTCTGTTAATATTTCTTTTGGTGATGTAAGCTTAATATGGTCCTCGATTTGATGGGGTTCATTTAAATGAAAGTGTTCATCTGGTGCTTCGTGGGGCTGAAATGTTTTTTCTAAATGACTTGCAAAAATATCTGCTTTTTCTTCGTTACTCCTTGCCCACTGGTTGTTAGATTTTCGTATGGGTGGAATTTGGATAATTGGTCTTTTAAAATCTTTGGTTGCTTTCCAAAGGGAATAGTCGGTATTTTTATCATCTGTAAGTTCATTAAGAAAATGGTTAATAGATTCATTTTTTATTACTAGAATTTCTCGCCTAATGCGCTGCGTCATGTTGTTGAGATTTGTTTTGTCCCGAGGATCACGGCTTTGTTGCCACTTTCTTCTTAGTTTCCTTTTTTCCAATATAAGGTCTCTAATTTCCTTTGGATAGTTTTTCCCTTAAAAATTCTCTTTGGTTTTGGACTGTTTTCCCAAGCTGCTTGTTGAATATTTGTAACAAAATAATCAACTTCTTTATCGATTTGTTCTGGCGTTTGCAATGGTACTGATAGGTTTATTTTTTCTGACAGACTTTGTTTAAAACTAATCCAGTCAGTCAGTTTATTAACTAGTGAGATATTTGCTTCTTTCTTTATTATGTTTTTACTAAGAGTTAGAATAATAGGTGAATGATCTGAGTTTAAATCAAAACTTTCTTCTATATCTACAAAACTTAAAGATATATTTTTTACTATAAAAAAATCAATTAGATCTGGAATTTTTCCTGGATCTGTCGGATACTATGTGGGCTTACCAGTTGATATCGGCTCACATTGATATTCACTAATAGCTTGCAAAAGTTCTTTTCCTTTAGAGTTCGTCAGTCTAGATCCCCAGTAGGTATTTTTTGCATTAAAGTCACCTCCAATTATAAAACGGTTTCCTAATTTTCTGAGAAAATTAAGATATTGATTTTTCTTTAGTAAGTGCCTTGGTGGTATATAGACAGCACTTATGACTAATGTATATGTTTTGGTTTTTACACTTACTAATGTAGCTTGAATCTCTATGGTTTTATATCCCATCTCCTCATAGTGTGATATATTTTCTTTAATTATTACAGCACTTCCCCCATGTGCAGTATTGCTAGGGTGAGTTGTATGATACACTTTATAACCTTTAAATTTAATGTGAGACTGGTTAGTGAAATGCGTTTCTGACACAAGACAGACGTAAATTTTTTCTATGTCTAGAATAACTTGCAAGTCTTGCTGATGTTGCAAGAGACCATTGGCATTCCAAGCTAGGATTCTAAGATTACTGACCATTTTGAGGCATATTGGTAGCTCCGTTATTGCTACTTTCTAGTTTAGTTAATCGCTCATCAAGTTTGTTCAATTTCTCCAAAATTAATTGTAGTGTTTGTTCCATAGTATTTTGACTACTGATATTAATATCAGGTATAGTAGCTGTTGCTGCTACTTGGCTGTATGTCCTTGTCACAGAGTTTTGTGTGACTGTGTTTCTTGTCTGTTGGTTTTGTCTATTTGTACTCACGTTTGGTATGAGATTCGGTTTCTTAGGTTTATTTTTCAATTTTTGTATTTCCTTAGCAACAAGGCATCCTCTGTAGTTAGCAAGATGCTTGCCTCCACAGTGGATGCATTTTGGCTCAGATTCTTTTGGTTTGGGGCATTCTACAGTAAGATGTTTCCCCGTGCATTTTACGCAACGTGGTTCTTTAGCGCAATATGTTTGCGTGTGTCCATAAGATTGGCATCTTTTGCATTGAGGGACTAACTTTGAGGTTTTTAGTGCTTTTATTTCCACTTCAATCCCAAGGATACTGGAAATTTCAAAAATTTTGTTGATATCTTCATCGTGGCTAAATGTGAGCATAAACATGTTAAGAGGTTGTCTTGTTCTCCATTTAAGTTTGTTGCTGGCCTCCAGTGCCTTAAAACCTTTTTTTTGTAGATCAGCTACAATTTTTTGTGGGTCACATGAGAAGTGTAGCCTATTCGCTATTACTCTAATTGGCCTTATTTGTTTGTTTTCGTATGAGTGCCATTGATGCTTTATTTCATTAAGCATTTTAGTATAGCCGCCATTTTGTGACACTGCAAATAGAATAATAACGCTGTGCCAATTTGTGACACTAAAAAAAAATTACTGAGTAATTAAACAAATATCTGGAAGCAGAACTGTATTTTCCAGCTAGGTAAAACATTGATATGCCCGGTAACTTTTATACAGTGGAGAAGGGGGGTTCAAAAATAAGAAAATTTTAAGCGCCAGTGTTTTAATATCAATGTTTTACAAAGAAGATCTTATTTAAAATACAGTTCAACCCAAACGTTGTAGCCAAACAATGAAACTCTACTTACTTCCGAGGCTTCCAGAGTATTTGTGTAATTAAAAAAACTGAAAAAAAATTGACTAATAAACAAAATAAGATTTAAAAAGATTCCTAAATGAATCAAAATGACACAAATAGAAAGTACTTTATAGGTAGATGCACATTTCCAACAGGTCACAGTGTACCTACATTTGAGTCAGTTGTGTAAGACTCACTTATCTAAATGATTGTTAAAAAAACATACTTCCAAAATTATTCCGTCATAGGGCAGATCTGGACCAAATATCTGCTGTCATCATTCTACGTTGGGTAGAATGAGACAGACAGCAACCCAGTCCGAGATCTACCCCATGAGGTAAAGTGATGTAAGGAAACCGCAAAAAAATATAACCTCATCTCTCTTTTGTCTCTGCAAAGTTGGTTCATTGGATTGTACAAATAACACAAAGATTTAGTTCATCTTGTATAATTCAATGGTAAAAAAAGGAAAATTATCAAAAAAAAAAAAGATGAAACCAAGTTGAAACAAACTCTTTCAAAGGTACAGTACAATTTAAATGGAAGTTATGCCGCAAAATTTTGGTCATGACGTCATACCTTATCTTGCGTTTACAAGAATGCAAAAGTTGTACTTAATGAAAAATTATATGGAAAGTTATATGTAAAAAAATTATATCCAAAGCCCGCTCCTACCTTGATCCTGGATTATTGTATGTCAAATAAGAGGGTGTTTTGTTTCGTGAACCTGGAGTTGTTTCCAGACATTCCCCTGCTGCTCTGGTTTGTTCGCGCCTTCCCTGGTGATCACCTAGCACATGACGCTAGGACAGCACATGGTCCTAAAATGTGGTTAGATCTTGCCCGAGCGTAAAACCCTGTGGAAAATGAAATGTTTCAGTTTCCTGGAATTCGTCTATTTTGCACGAAGTTCCCCTACACCGAGTAATTTAAATCAAGAACCCCATGTCGACTCAATAAAATAAAGTAGATTTAAACAGATGATCTAAAATAATCCTAACGTACCTTTCCCAGGGTTACAGTGCTACACCCGGCTTCACACCAGCGTCCAGCACAACTATCCCGTCGATGGAATGGACAGGGCTGTAGACAAAGGAGAAAAACAATATATAGTTTTTATCCAAAACGTGGTTTTAAATTTTTTTTTTAAAAAACTCCAAAAATTCCCCACGTCTCTTGTCGAAAAAGTACATTTCACACGAAAAAGAATTACAATTTGGGAGGCAAATATTGTCTTCAAGAATTCAAAAAAAATAATTAAAAAAAATCGAACTTACCGCTCTTATTTCCCGTAGAAATGGCGTAGGCCGCCTTTTAATCCCTCTCAAAGGGTGTGAGCGTCACTTTAAGATTCGCCTAAACACGACGGCTCACAATTATACCGTCTTTGGTATAATCTGCATCTACTGCAGTGCCATTAAGTGCCAATAACCACAAAACAATTGCGACACCACTAGACGGCCACCAGCCCAGCCAAAATTCTTTAGGAAAGAGACAAGGCACTTTGTCGAGAACACAAAAAATGAAGTGGCCGGAAACCGTTCGTAGATCTGGTGGGGACAGTACCAACCTAATTTTCCCGGTTAAATTCAAATAAGGATGCAAACCTATTTATAAAAAAGACGCTCTCACCAAAAAATCACTAAATCCGGTTTGCGAGACTGGAGGAAAAAATCCGCGGTTTTCAAACTAACCAATTAGGAAATACATTAATACTTTCGTACCGGTATATAGGGGGCAGCATCGACCATTGAAAATACGTAAAACGCACCTTGAGGTGTTGTCGGATCTATTTCCACGGTTGAAATTTTTATCACCAGGACATCGAGACACCCTCCATACATAGACCGAACATTTGCATACCGAACCCCCGCCAACATAGCAAGTAGGAGGAAAATAGCCAGCAGGACTATAAAAAGCTCAGCATTGAAACCATCAACTGTAAAATCAATTACTGGAGATCAGAGCATGCAGCAAACCCAGGAATATTCGAACATTCAACCAATTCCCATATGGGTAAAGCTATACTAAGTGTAGAATTTAGTTGTATTTTAGTTACAGTTTTAGTCAAAAATTTCCTTTGCTCTTTATATATGTTTTCTCTAAGATTCATATGGTTTGACGCCATTCTTGTAAAACATTTCTACATTAATAAAGTTGTTTCTGAACTTGAACCTAAAAATACACATTGAACTACTGCTTAAACTCGGCACAAGAGTGTTCAGATGTTAAGTTTGCTCACCACTAGCTAGCCCTACAAAGCCCTTCAATCCGACTAACTGAGCTAGTTATTAACTTTATATAACTATGGTTTTTATCCCTCGTTTATCTCCCATTTATAAAACTGCATAACTCGTATTTATTTTATCCTTTCCCTATCAAATTAATAAAGATATCAAAGTGGGCGGAGCCTCGGTTGTTCCTGGTCGACCCGTGGACCCAAATATGTTTTCGTGCTATCAAAACTAGCTAATCCGTGAAGGATATGAGGTTCGGATTGTCCCAATATCCTCGAAAATAAACATAAGCGAATGAAATGTTCATCTAAATGTTTCCTTCCTGTTACTGAAACCATTTGTGATGCGGCAACGCCGCCATTCCCCAGCAGAACAGCTGTTCATCTTCGTGAACGTCAAAGAAAACTATGAAATTTAACAGATAAACAAAACAATCGAAAGTTTTTATGTGATTTCTCCCGAAACCCGTGGTCTTAAATTCCAATTACGATGTCCAGATAATACGATGTGCGCAATGTCCACAGTAATTCGATGGAATGTCTCCTTTATAAGGTAACTTTTTGAACACTATATAACCTCCAAACCTAGCTCTATAAAATACCCTTAATTTGTGTACAGAAAGACGAGTCGAGAGCCTTGATTATTTACCTAAATAAACAAATATGTAACGTTGCCTTAAACGTAAAAATGACACGTTACAATCAACAATTACAATTACAATATACATATATGTATATGAGCGAGCAGATAAGTAAATATCAACTTTGACAGGGCGATTTCCGTGACCATAAAATATTTTTAAAACATAAATGAAGCATCCTTAAAATATTTAGACTAGCACCGTCTCCCGTTCTTTGCCCCCCCCCCCAGACCAACCCCATCATTACCTAATATAAAAAAAAATAATAAGCTAGTTACCTAAGAAGAATGACTTAATATTTAATAAAAGAATTTTATTGCTGGTGTTAATATTCTAAGGGCTCTACCGGAAGAATCCGAATCAGGAATCCCGGTTGTTGGGAATATTATGTAGGTATATGGGTTGTTGTCGATCTGGCACCCTTAAGCATTTTGAGATAATCAAGAGGGCGTCCGTTTAGGGATTAAAAAATTAAAAAAAGATATATATTTAAACAATAAAAATTAAGACTGGGCGCAATCAATAGCTATTGGGGTTCCATTCAATATAGTAAAAGCTCCGACCCCCTTTCCTTAAGAAACATTGTCAAAATAACGCCGTCATTTTGAATTTTCGGCTATTTTGTCCTTTATAAGCCTTTTTCTCACATCATAGGGAATGGGAGGTGCGTTTGGTGAGGAGGGAGAGAACGTGAGAGTTAATAGTTTAAATCTTTAAAGGCTGCTATATTTATGTTTTAAAAAATATTTTATGGTTACGGAAATTCTCTTGTTGAAGTTAAATTTTGCTTTGGTCATATACATACATTTGTGTATATGCTTGTACTTATTAGCATCAATCAAACTGCGGTGTTTGTAGTTGCGTTGGCAAAACCCCATACCTATATAACTTTTTGGAACGAGCGAAAACGGCGGAAAAACTTTTATTTAAAGTATCTTGTCTGGTTTAGAAAATATGGAGTTTTTGAGATATGCAATAAAGTGTTAAAACATTATATAATCTTGAGATCACTACCCAAACAACAGTGAAATCACTTCTGGTTGCTGAGATACTGAATAATTAATTTTCAGAGGTCAAGATATTTGGCAATCATCATCACCTTGGTGCAGTCGAACACTTTTAATGCCCTATGCCGTCTACTAGTAGACCGATGATATATACGAGTTCGGTTTTGGACGTACTGCATTACCAGTTTTGATGCCCAACGACTGACGTAAGGCCGCCATCAGAAAAGTTCAAATTTGGAGAAAATTGCTATGCTTACATATTTTAGATTATAAAGTTTTATTTTCTTGTTTTTTAGACAATGGTTAACTCCGTGATTTATAAATGCACTACCCCAATTGTAGATATTGTAACGTTGTATTCATCTGATTTGGACATTTTCGACTCAGTTTCAATGGATAAGGAGGCAATTAGAAGGAACAAAACTAAGTTTTCCAAGACCAGTGATCACTTGGCTGTGTTAAGAATATTCGAAAAATGGTTAGAGTTGAATGAAGAATCTGACTCCTACGCCGAGTCGAGGCTTGTTTCGTTATTTAATCTTGTCCCTCATAAGTTACGGTATATCCAAAGTAAGTTCTAATTCTAGTGAAACTTATTTGACTTCACGAAGGCTGTTTAAATTTGATTGGCTTTCCAAATTTGCCAGTGGCAGAATTAATAGGTTAAATAATTTTTTAATTTGGTTTGTGAGTTGACACTTCCTTCCTTCCTTCCTAATATTCTCTCCTAAGCATAAGTCTTTATTTTGAATTTTTTCTTGTATTTATTCCTCTATTCATTTTCTTTAGATTCTTTATAATTTGTGATCTCATCTACTATTTGTTTTTCATCAACTTCTTTCATATTTATTGATATCGTTTTATTTATTGGATCTTTAAACATAATATTTCGTAATACTATTATTTCTTAATTTTCTATCGGAGAAAGTCTACACAAATTTGGAGCATAAACAAAAAAATATGTTTTAGCCAAAAATTTGAAGTCTTTGGCTTATTATCGTTCCACAATGAGTTTAATTTTCTTGCAAACTTTGTCTTAGACATTTATTCATGATTTTTGCTCCAGTTCACTCCATAAGTTTTTATCTTTTCCAATATCGAATTTTAAACATCTTGGTTTTTGCAATAATTACTCTGATTTTTTATTAACTTTGGAGTATTGGGTAAATTTGTTTGCATAACAATCTCTCTTGCAACTTTAAGATTTTTGCTGGTCTCCATTACCATAACTTTATAGCCTAGAGGTAAACAGTCGTAACTCCACATTTGGCCAGTTTGAGTTATGTATATTTAAAATCAGCAGGTCCGACTTAATATTAAAGATAAAAACCTTAATATATATATATATATACTCGACCGTTGTATCTTGTGACATCCAGCAAAAACTCGGTTTTTGTGACATCCACTTTAAAACCTGGTGTTATCCAAAAATAAAAAATATGAAATGTAATAAAAAATATTTTATTTTTAATTCCATAAAAATATTTGTATAAACTCACAAATTTAGAAATAAAATTTTTCATATCTTTGTGGCGTCCATTGTATATACAAAAAATTTTGACGTTGTAACATCCCTAAATATTTGTGTTAACTTGTGACATCCAGCAATGTTGCCAATGTTTCATAAAAATAACGAATGTAACAAGTACCTCTATAAAAATAAGAAATATACACTGGATCTCACGAGGAAACAAACAAGTAAAATATACAAAGACGTTAGGGATGTCACAAAAGTGTGCAAATATGTTACAGGTATATGTATGCAAATAAGAAAAATATACACTGGATGTCACGGGGAAGAAAATAACAAATAAAATATACAAGCACGTTATTGATGTCATAATAGGCTTACAAGATGAATATACGGCAAGGACTAAAAAAAAATACTCTGCTAATATATGGGCACCTACCCTCACACTAGGTACTTTAATTATAGTGTACGTGTAAGCTAATATTGTCACGACTATATTTGTGACAAGTGGTATCTCTACCATATATGTCACAAGGTTTATTATTTAGTGCCCTTGTGACTGAGGGATTTAGGGGAATATGAAAATTAAGTATAAAGAATCCACATTTATACATGTACTTTATATAAGAAAACAGATTAACAGGAATAGAGGTTATTGCTATAAATAATTAAATAATGTAAAAAGAGGGATGCTGGCTGGAGAGAGTTGACCTAGGGGCCATAAGAAATAGACCTTATAGGCCGTAGAGAGTTGGCCTTATGGGCCATAAAGCGTAACCACCATAGTGAGGTTTTACTTAGGTATGTTAAGTAGGGGCCACATTATTTCAGTGGTGTACTGGGTTCGTAGGGACCACGTATTTCAGTGGTGTACTGGGTGTGTTTAGTAGGGACCACGTATTTCAGTGGTATACTGGGTTAATCACTTGCTAGAGTGATGCCGGTCTATTATCCAGCATCGGCTTTTATAGACGAAATTAGTGCAAGCACAGCAATATTGGTTATTGCTATGGTAAAATGATCGGAATTTAAACTTAATTATGACAGTATAACTAAAACCTGTAATATATTTTATTCAACTCCAGACTCAAATACCTTTCGTTTGATACCACATAAACCATGTTTTGACCTTAACTCTAATTTTTTTAATTTACCCCCACCTTTTTTTTAACTAAAATGTATTTGTTTAACTCTAGACTCAATTACCTTTCGTTTAATACCACACAAGCCATATTTTCATTTAAACTCTAATTTTTGACATTTACCCCCACCCTTTTTTAAAAATAAACTAAAGTGTATTTTGTTTAACTGCAGGCTCAATTACCTTTCGTTCGATATCACACACGCCATATTTTCACATAAACTCCAATTTTTCAAATCTACCCCCACCCTTTTATTTGGCTTGCGTTAGGTGGATTTTGTTTATATTTAAATGGGACCATCTCGACCCAAGACCCAGACTAGGTACCAAATTTCATTCAAATCGGACAATTTGACGTTAAAAAAACTCGTCAGATTAAATTTTATCTGACTAGATTTAAAAATTCCTTATCTATTCAACTTAACTTTAGTTAAATTTAGTTGAAAAATAATGAGCCTATTATTAATAATTGTACCCTATATTCACAGTTTGTAGGTCAAATTAGATAAAAGTTGTCCGTTTTTGTATGTAACTCCCATTATCTTTTTGCACTCAGACTTCAGTTTTTATCAGTCCCAATTTTTACTTTCTTAGTTCGTGCAGCAAAAGCTAGGAAAGGAAAGGTATTATGTTCGAGGGATTTTTTTTTAAGATAAGAAATATTTTGTGACATTTGTTTGTTTGTATATATATTTAACCGGTTCTGTTCGGCTCTTCGGACGTTTGAAAAACCTGTAGCTGCACATTAAAATCGGCTTACTATATCGAAATGGCTTTACTGCCTTTTACCTTGAAATTTTTTAACTTACGTACAGCCATCTGAAAAACGCAGTCGTCCTGGGTGTTTAGGCGCTTTATTTTTTTTTAAATCAGATTTAATTAATTTCTGAAAACTTCGTTACCAGAATAAAAATTGTGGGGAAATAACAAGTTTTCGTATTTTGTAATTTCTTATTTTTGACACGCTTTTATTAGCTTCACCTGTATGTTTGTAGGTAGGTATGTATGTTTGTAACTGACTCCTTTGGACTAGATTTTGACCTACTTTAAACGAACAGATTTAATCATAACAAAAACATTTCATGTAAAAAAAAAGCCAAGTACGCGAAAATGGCATTCCGTAAAAAAAATTGAGATAAAAGTAAAGCCAAGTTTTCCAATACAAATTTCAAAATGAAAGGTTCTTACTAGTTTGGAAATGTTTTTTTAAACTTTGCTATTACAGCCAAACTTCTTTATGTTCAATTTAGCACTGTGCCTAAGAGTCATTTACAGCCGTAATAGCCAAGTTTAGAAAAATATTTCCAAACTAGTAAGAACCTTTGATTTTGAAATTTGTGTTGGAAAACTTGGCTTTACTTTTATCTCAATTCTTTTTACGGAATGCCATTTTCGCGTACTTGGCTTTTTTTACATGAAATGTTTTTGTTATGATTTCACTTCTTTTTTAAAGGAATTGGATAATACTTAATTTTTAAAGTAGTAAAATATGCGGAATATTGTTCAAAACTTTTGCAATGCCTTACTTAAATTTTTGAGGTTTTTAAATTTTTTTCCATGTTTTTTTTTATCATAGTTCCTATCAGCCTTCCAAAGCTCAGCTCTCGAGTGTTTCTGAAAGTGCACAATGTTTATTTTTACATAATTTAAATGTATAGGAGAGGGGAGTAAATTAAAATTTTGGGGTTTTTTCGGTTCGGTTCGGTTCGGTTTTTTTCAGGGGTTTGGTCATAATCAGTCTGCCAAATTTCAGCTTTGTAGCATGTCTGGAAGTACAGTAGAATATTGATGATCTATACATGAATGAGTGAGTGAGTCAGTGAGTGGCAATTTCGACGTTTTTTGAAATTTCGTAACTACTTTACTACTTTATGGAATCCATGAAACTTGGAGGGGTTGTTAACTCCATGGAGATCTACGACTGTGCAAAGTTTGAGATTCGTAGCTCATTCCGAAGTAGAGTTTTAAGTAGGTCAAATATCGGCTAAAATGTTTTAAGAAAAGATGGTTACGGCGCGCGATCTTGGCGAGGCACTGCCGTGTCCTCAGATCTACTTACCTTTAAATTCAATAAACTTTGATTAAAAACAAAAAAACACTTTGCCGGAACAGCTTTTGCTCGATTTCTACGCGGGGTCACAAATAAAACGAAAACATAATTATGTATGTGTGGATGTCACAGAGAGACGAATTTAAATCAAAGTATACATACTCAACTCAGCCCAGGGCTGGCCGATTGCGGACCGGCCGTTTGAAAAAATAGAATACCTACAGGGACGCCCACTACGGGGGTAGTAAGGGGCTAGGGCTAAGGTCACTCATCGTCAAGCAAGCTTTACAGGTAGCGAAGCCTAACTCTGATTTTATATTTTTTGGTTATAATTTTTGACTTGTTTTCCTCGGTTTCGCATTGGCGGCTCGTTGTTATTTTAAAAATGTGGTTTTAACACAGTCTAAGGATCTATTTAATAATGATACAGTTTCAAGATAGTTTGCAGCATAACTTTTTAATTACATAAATAAATATAGTTTAGGTACCTTCATCCTGTGTATACTGTCAAAAATAATAACCAAAAAATAGAAAGCTTGACGTTAGCTTCGCTTCCTATAAAGCTTGCCTTTACGATGAGTGTCCTTAGCTAGGGCACCTCCAAGACGTAAACAGGGAGGTGCGAAGCACCCCCAAGCATAGTCACATAGAAACTGATTACTAATCGGCTTTGTTCGGTACACAAAAAATGGCCGATATTCCAGTAAAATCTATGACTACAGTACCTAGATTTAAAAAAAAAATCTAGATAATCTGGACTAGGTACTTACCTATGTTCAGCGAATTTTTGATAAATTATGTAGCTCTATACCTAGCTGGATATGTTTTATTTACTGACGCTGGCGCCACCTTGGCAGAATTAAGGCCCTTAATTATTATGCAAATAATATAAAATAAAAATATAAGATTTTCATTATTCAGTCTAGCAATTTATTCCCATTTTCTTTTCTATTATATCTATATTTTTTTTCCAAATCCGCTAACCCATATGTTACTTTTTTTTAGGTACCTAAATTATTCTTCTGAATTTTTCCTTTATGTGCTACTCCTTGGAAATACATAAATAAATATATTAGAGGCGCAATTAGGGGGGGGGGGTTCTATAAAATCGGTTAAGCAGTTTCTGAACTCGTTTCCTTTACAGGGTTGGCCAAAAAAACCTGGCCATTTTTTTATTATAACTTTTGAACTATACAATCGATATTAATGGGACAAACTGCACTTGCCAAAGATGGCGGACGAAATTAAAATGTACCTCTCAAAGATGCTCGTTTATTCTTGTGTTGCGAATATGTTCTAATTATTTTTTTAAATTAGTAAGAAAGCTGCGTTCTTGCCAGGCACGACAAGGTACGATTCAGCAAAATTGGTTCAGTGGTTCTATAAAAAAATATTTTTGTTCAACCAATGTTTTGCATATTATACGATTGCTTGCCAATCATGTCTGCATTTATTTACTTATAAATTCATTACTACTGAACCGATGTTAGTGGAAATAAACAACATCCTGGTGAGAATTGATTGCTTTTTTAAGATCATGATCAAAGTTATCGCCATCTTAAATTTTAAGATGGCGGATAGAATTATTCTTGATTCTTTAAAATGGCGTGTTTATTCTTATTTTCCGAAAATGTTTTAGATTTTTTTTAATCTATGAAAAAGCACTACTTTTTCCCCACACAACGAGGTAAAATTAATTAAATGGTGGTTCTCAAAATATCTATTGTTGTTTCAATCATTGTTTTAGAGATTATACGATTGTATTGCCAATTCCGTCTGCATTAATTTTCTTATAAATTCTACCAATTTTAGTGAAACACAAAAAATCGTGGTAAGAATTGATTGCTCTTTAAAGATTATAATCGAAATTTGCCGCCGTCTTAGAATTTAAGATGTCGAACAGAAATTGCCAATGCAATCGCATAACTTGTAAAACAATTGTACAAAATCAGATTTTGTGAGAACCCCTTCGCCGATTTTATTAAATTGTACTTTATAAAGCGGGAGAAAGGTAGTACTTTCCAATAAATTAATAAAAAAACTAAAACATTTTCGAAAAATAAGAATAAAAGTGCCTCTTTGAAGGATCAAGTATGGTTCTGTCCAACATCTTAACTTTTAGGATGGCGGCAAATTTCGATTATAACCTTGAAAGAACAATCAATTCTCACCATTATTTTTCTTATTTTACTAAAATCGGTTTGGTAATAATGATTTATAAGGAAATGAATGCAGACAGGGTTGGCAATGCAATCGTATAATCTGTAATACAATGACGAAAACAGAAATAGGTTTTTTGAGAACCAATACACCGATTTTGCTAATTTGTGCCTTGTTGTGCGCGGGAAAAGTTGTGCTTTTCTATAAATTAAAAAAAGCGGTACACACTTCTTGTGTGTTTAATTTTACGTGTTGTGTTTTTTTGTTTTTTTAGTATGTCTTTTAACAAATGTTAAATTTTAAAATTTCTCAGGTAAATTTTTATTTATTTTTATTTTACTTTAAACCATTTTTATATGAGTAGGTTAATTATATATATTTGACGCATCCTATAAATGGAAAGGTATATGCTTATAAATAAATAAATGTGTTATTTTTAATATAATTATTAGCGACATAGGTGTACGTTGTACCGCGAAGTGATATTGATTTTTTATATCTTTTGGCGTAAACATTATGCTTTGTCCACAAAATGTTAAACATTTTTCTGACAATAAAGCAGTTTTGAATTGAAATTGAATTGAATTGATTCTGTCCGCCATTTTAAATTTTAAGATGGCGATAAATTTTGATCATGATCTTTAAAAAACAATCAATTCTCACCAGGATGTTTTTTATTTCATCAAAGTCAAAGGTTGAGTAGTAATAAATTTGTAAGGAAATAAATGCAGACATGATTGGCAAGGCAATCGTATAATTTTCAAAACAATGATTGAAACAAAAATATTTTTTTTAGAACCATCTAACCGATTTCGCTGATTCATACCTTGTGCGTGGCAAGAACGCAGCTTTTCTACTAATTTAAAAAAATAATTCAAACGTGTTTGCAACATAAGAATAAACCAGCATCTTTAAAGGGTACATTTTAATATTGTCCGCCATCTTGGATTTTGAGATCGCTGACAAATAATTATAATTTGTCAAAACTTTGATTAATTCTCAGCCAAGCGCAGTTTGTCCCACTAAAATCGTTGGTATAGTTCAAAAACTATAATGAAAAAAAATTGTGCGGTTTTTTTTGGCCCATCCGGTATATATGTATTGATTGATTTATAAGAATTCTAATTTAATTCATTTTTTTTTGTAAAAAAATCACTGAATAGTGTTAAAAATATACTATTATAAATCAGTACGTTTTGACGTAGCTAGATTAAAATTTAGCGCTCTTTTTACTCATCTGACTTTAACTACGTGGTAAAAAGGAGGACGGAGATAGCAATTCACAAATAGTATCAAGTCCCTATCCAAGTCCGTTAGTTAATTCACTTTTGCTCTGAGGTACATGAAGAAATATTTATTTATATTTTATATTTATGTTCCCAATAAGCTAGCTAACATTATTTATTATGCTAACATTTTTAAATATTTTTACAAAGATGCAAGTCAAGTGAATCGCTGGACCACATAGCAACAGCCGCCCCAAAATAAAAAATAAACCAAATTTAATTAATAAAATAGGCATAATGCAAGGTTGTCGCTTTGACGGATGTTACAAGTGCGTGCAATTAAGATGAAAATATACATTGGATGTCACAGAGTGATGAATATCAATTGGATCGTTTCTTGAATATACTCGCGCCAATATACACGGAAATTTTGGCGTCAAAATTTTTTAAAAATTTTGCTGTATTCTTCATCAGACTCATGGTATGCTATGACATCCATTTAATTTAGGTACACCCGGGCCCTCCCCATCAGGACTGTACCAAAAACATGGAAAAACTCACGGCGTCGAAGGATGTCACAAGATATCTAAAATTTTTACGCCTGGATGTCACAACGATCAGCGGATATATATATATATATATATATATATATATATATATATATATATATATATATATATATATATATATATATATATATATATGATCGTTGTGACATCCAGGCGTAAAAATTTTAGATATCTTGTGATATATATATGCAACAGAAAAATATGTATAATTATCGATACGAGTATTATCACGTACTTTTTATCATCCCAAGTCTATGGGGGATCTATAAGTCAAAATAAGTCTAATTGATTAATTTCTAGCGGTCTGCTAGCTCTGATGTTTCATATATATTTTTATTTGTTTATCATATTCAAATTTTGTTCAATTTATGCGAGTTGATAGTCTACTCTATTAAAAAAAAATAGTTTTGTACTATGAGTTTGGCAAATATGACATTCCAGCAGTGATTAAAATTTACTGTAACTTTTCGCGCGCCACGGATTTATATCGAACTTAAAAATATATAATATGCCATATTGCTATTGTTAAATCTAGACTGTAGTAAACAGAAATCTGTCGAATTATTTTTTATTTTTCAGTGCTATTTGTTAATAAAATCGTTTAACTTAAAAAAATATTTTTTATTTTATTATCAAGTATAAACCATTTTTTGCTTTGCTCTTTTCAGTACTGCATATTTTCTTTTATTATTACAAATCACTAAGCAAATTTTTACTTAGCTCTGGAATATAGGTGACAATATTTAGTATACATGTCGGTTATTTTTTACTTTTCTTAGCGACATTTATTTCACCTTTTATTGTTTGTTATTGTGTTAAATAGTTTTAATTAATTTGCCATGTGGTTAGAAGCATCTGAATCGACCACAAAGTAAATGATGTTATTTTTACTTTCGACTCCTGTAAAAATGCCACCTTTATCGCATCATTTTGCGCTCGTTAATAAATTTTCTTCTATTTTTTTATTTAATAAAAACAGATTTCTTTGTCGTTTTTGAGTGTTTACATCTTCTTTCTAAAAACTTCAAATTGACATGTTTTTTTTTAATCGTCTAAAAGCTACATTGTTGTCTTGATTCTACACTTAACGGTCTGCTGCTAAGGTTGTTTAATTATTTCTTCCATTAGCAAGCAGAACTAAAATGTTTATATTTTTTTAGCAAACGTAGTTAAAATCTTAGAAATCAAAATCTCGTCATGTATGTTTGCTTAATAGCTTCCAATCTGTATGCTAAATTTTCCATATTGCTTATATGAAAGAAAATACTACATTTCTTTTGCCCTTGGTCTGTTTGATAAATTTCACATATTTTTTCAAATATTGTTTGTGTTGTTTTACAATTTAAAATATGCATAAGCAGTTTTTTTTATCTATTGTTGTAATTATTGTCTTTTATGCTCTTCCGACCTTTCTCTTCCATATATTTTTATCTTCATCTCTAGTTAAAAAAAATATATATATATATATAAATGAGTTTGAATGACACCTTTTTCGAAAGGTATTTTTATTATTATATAGGTTTTTTTGTTATTATCTATACAGAGCTGTTTATTTTTTATCTATTCATATCTAGCTCCCTTAGAGATAATATTTTAGATAACATGAAGTTCCTTCTTTTATTAAAATCTTTACACAAAGAAAAATTAATTTAATTTAGTGGTTTTTTCGGTAAACATTAACTTGTATATCTGTTTAAATAATAGAAAAGGAAGGTATTGAGCCAGATACTAAATTTTTCACGGATTCTCTGTCATTTTTATCGTTTTGCTAAATTTAAAAATTATATCAAGACTACTTCGTTCAATTGTTACTAAATTTTTAGGAGGTACAAAGTTTACCTTTTTTTTTCGAATGCTGTCAGTCAGTTTTGCCTAAAACTACACAGAAATAAAACTTTTAAAAAAATACGGGATAAAAATGTGCAAAAATGGAATGGATGGTGAAATATTTACCCAATAATATAGACAATAATTATTTGTATTAGCTTTTATAGGCAACAATTATTTTTATTAGTTTTACATGCTTTAGGTCTGAGAGCTGAGCTACGAGGAAAGTTATGAAAAGCTAAATATTTTTGTTATAAAAATTATTATTGCCTATATTATTAGTTAGTTACCTGACCCAACATGATTTTTGCACATGGCGAATTTTTTGCAAAAAAATTATGTAAAAAAATTGGGTTTTTTGTAATTTCCGTCGTAACTCAGCTCTCAGACCTAAAAGTTGTAAAGCTGACAAATAATTGTTGTCTATATTATTAGTTAAAAATTTGACCCAAAATAATTTTCGCATTTCGAACATTTTTTAAAAAATTGAGCTTTTTGTAACTTCCCTCTTAGCTCAGCTCTCAGACCTACAGCATGTAAAGCTAATACAAATAATTATTGTCTATATTATTAGATAAATATTACCCAAAATGATTTTCGTACATGACACATGTTTTGCAAACAAAAATATTTAAAATAAGTTGTGCTTTTTATAACTTTCCTCGTAACTCAGCTCCCAGACCTAATTTATCCATTTTTGACCGGTATAGTGTACATAAAGACATATTCACTATTTACGTGTATGAAAAAAACTTTATATCCAAAAAGTAAAATTAATAATTTTAAAATTAAAAAAAACTCACAATTTATACTTATACCTTCCACCCTACTGAAACTTACAGACCTACCTTTGACAGATGGTGGGGCGACCTTTTTCTTTTAATGAATTTTTATATCAACTTTGTTTCCAAAAAGGTTCTAAGCCTTTCAATAACATATTTATCATTTTTTGTCAAGATTTCTTTGGTTCGCTGTATTTTAAGTTAATCTGAAGCTAACTTCAGCCACGTAACAATCATCGACTTATTGGGTGACACACTCTGTTTATTTTTTAGAGTTGCGAACGATACACTTTGACTACCTTCGTAACGGTTTGAAGGAATCAGTGCCAATAACCGACGATTGCTCCGACTGCGATGAGATTGTAAAGGGCGTGTTATTTGGAGGAGTGGGAAACTTGTTGCATTCCAGAAATTGGGAAATTGTAAAGAATTTGATCAAAAGTAAACATGTTCTTATAACAAAGTAAGTTTCTAAAATTTTTTAAAATCTAAAGGGCTTGTAGCAATTAGTTGATTGGGCAAGAAATCAAAATGTGCCAAGGTTCGCACATTTCGAAATGTTCATTAATTTTGGAAAACAAATTACTGAGATTATCATTACCAAATTAAACCCAACCCATAGTTTTTGAAAACCCAGCCAAACCAAACCGAACCACCCGAATTTAATAAACTTTTAAATCAAACATCAGTTATTTTAAAAATTTTGAAATGGCTTCTAGCAAAAAAGAAGAAAAAAGTTGCTTCGAGTTTTATATATCTTTGAGTTTTAGATGATTTTTTATCGCACCGTCTGTCTGTCTGTATGTCTGTAACAAAAAACGCGCATAACTCAAAAATTGCTTGCCCGATGGTCTTCTAGATGGTCCAATTTAATAATGAATAAAATCCACCGGATTTTAAGGTGGAGGTTGATTTTAAAAATTATTAGATTAGAGTTTTGGAAAAAATATAAAACTTGTGTTTTAGATTAAAATTGGTACCTAGGTTGGGTTTTGGCTCTAGATGGTTAAAAATACTCTGCCAATTTATGGGCACCTAAGCTCACGCAATTAATGTTTAATGTAATTTTATTTTTCGATACTATATAATAAAAAATGTCAAAATTAAAAAAAAGGAAAATCCGTTTGGAGTTTTAAGCCCATAATACTATAACATGCTAAAATTTTGTTAAATTCGCTTGAGCGCCATTTTCCCATGTATTTTGTACAGGGCTCTTTGAATTTTCAGCAAAAATATATTTTCCCCTATTTTTTCGGTGTGTGAAATGATCAAGTTACCTGAGAAAATTTAATTTTAAGTATATTCTTATAAAAACTGCTTTTTTTATTATTTTTTAGAAACAATCACAGAGCCCAAATAGCACAGGAAAGCGTAAACCATAAAAAGAACAAAATTAAATTCTTCACGTATATTGACGAGACTATGTCCAATGTGAGGAAAACTACCATAATTAGGGAAAGCAGCGCATTACCCAGTATATCTGTGATTTTGTTTAGCCACAATGATCATACTATCACTAAGGTAAAGTAGCCTATTCACCATAAAACATTTTGCGATGCGTGCATTGACTTGGCATCATTTGCAGCTTGCGGGGATAGTAGAGTAAATTTGTAAAATAAAGCTGCAAAAAGGATATAGTTTTTATATTTGGCATGTACCTAACACCAAAGGCTAAATTTTCATTCGAGGATCCCCGATTTTCCGGCTTCAGAATTTAAAGAGAAATTATATTAATTTTAATGGATTTACTTTAAGTGTAACTTAAAAATGAAAAAAAAATTACACCTGTCACTTGAAAACAAAATGGCGGCTATATTTAAAAAATAGATTTTCTTCGATATTTTCTTTATTTCTTGTGCGATTTTTATTTTTAATGCCTCATATTAAAGCTACTGACCAGCTCTTTAAACCTGTTGAAAAAAATAAGCCGGCAAAAAAATGGCGCTTAATAAGTCAAAAATAAAACAGGCTTCATAATCTATAGACCAAATTAAATTTTTAGAAAAAAATATTTGGATTTTATCAATAGTAAGCCAAATTTTGTAAAAATTTATAAAAGTTACAATTTGACATTTACCATTCACATTGACATTTTAAGATGGCGGCCGAAGTTCAGATAAAAAAGTTATTTTTTCGTTCTTGTTTGACACAACTAGTGTTGCCGTGTAATATATCAATTTACACTAAATTAGGGACGCCGATTTTAAATATTTTATAATAAATGACATACATCTGTTATTATCCAAGATGGCGGCGTTCAAAATCTTAAAACAACAGTATCTTTGGTTTGGTAAACTTTTTTACCAATATATGTAGTTTTATATTACTTTTAATTAGTTTTAAATTATAATGTAGAAAAAAAATATGATTTATTTATTTTTTAAAGATGGCGGCCGAAAAAGTAAATAAAAAGCATTTTTCTTTTTTTTCAGTTTAACAAAAAAACTGGAAAAAACAAAACACAGATATTTTTAAAATTTCAAAAAAGTTGACATGTAACGTACCGGGTGATTTGATTGAATTGGCCACGTTTAAGTAAGCAAAGTTAAATAATTTGTCTTAAATCATCAGAAAATTATGTAAAAAATGACATTTGTCATATACTTGCCAATCTTTTGACATATGGTTTATTTTTTTAAAATAATACAGCCTGTATATAATTTTTTAATCGATAGGGCTTCTTTTTCTGTTTTTAAAAATATAACATTTGGCCCAGCCGTTTTTGAAATATTTGCATTTTCTTTTAACCTCGATGCCACACCTGAGTTCTTTTCGCTTTCACAAATAGAGTAAAAATATATAAATGCTCTTTCTACAACTTTTGTTCTAAGAGTTTTGCAGATACCTTTTGAAAGGGAAAAAATTAGGTTAACAGCCTGAAAACTATTTTAAATAAAGAAAATCTATCGTCGCCAATAGGAAACTAAAATTGGACTTGATCCGAGTTATCCGGATGAAATGGGGTGAGCTTTTAATGGTAGATATGGTTTTTTTATGGATTTCAGCTCTACAACTTTTGTATAAATCATTTTTGGGTGGCGGAACAAAGGTCAAAAGATCGAAACACAAAAGATCGAATAGAAAAGATCGAAAAGAGAAAAGATCGATACCAAAGGTCGAAAAGACAAAAGATCGAAACCAAAAAAGATCGAGAAAATACAAAACATCGAAAGACAGAAGATCGAAAGTACAAAAGATCGAAAGACAAAAGATTCGACTAAGGGGTCTCTTTCTAATACATTTTTTCAAAAAAAAAACTTTCCTAATTTCTTTTTTGGGATCCTAGAGGGTGTGCAACCAAACTGAACCAAACCGAACCGGTTCGACTAAGAGGGGTCTCTTTCTAACATATTAAAAATAACTTTCCCGACGTGTTTCCCGGGATCCGACAGGGTGTAAAACCACACCGAACCGGTTCGGTTCTGTTTGGTTACACACCCTCTAGGATCATCGGGAATAATAATTTTACCCATAATTTTTGTACCTAAAATGTTCCGAAAAAAATAGACAAAACCAATCTTATACTTAAAACTAAAGTTGGAGTCGTTGTGAGTTATCTGGATGAAATGGGGTGAGCTTTTAGGAGTAGATATGGTTTTTTATAGATTTCAACTCTACAACTTTTGTATAAATAATTTTGGTACCTAAAATTTTCCGAAAAAAAATCGACAAAACCTCTTTTATACTTTTAATTTTGAAATGTTTTTATGAAAACACACCTATTGGTGTCCTTACCACGTATTATTTTAAATTGTAACATTGATTTTTTACATTTTCTTTTTATTTAAAACCTAAAATAAGGCTCCATTTTTCATCTTTTTTTTAACAGTGGTATTTTTTTGCAAACCGTATGTTTTCAGGTGGGTTAACAGAAATAAAACATCACTAAGGAGAAATTTCCTAGGGAACCAGAATTAAAACAGTTTAATTTATGGGCACCTAAGCTCACACGATTCTACCCCCACCCTTTTTTGGGCTTATGTCCGGTGAATTTGATTAATTATTAAATAAAATCAAAACCCAATCTACGTACCAAAATTCACTGGACAGCAATAAAATCCACTGGACATAAGCCGCAAAAAAAGAGTGGCTGTAGATTTAAAACATTAGAGTTCTGGTAAAAATATTACTTGCATTTAAGAATATGGAATTTTAGTAACTAGATTGCGTTTTGGCTCCAAGTAGTTCCACTTAAAAATAAATAAAATCCAGCGCACATAAACCAAAACAAGGGGAGGTTCGGTTCGGTTCGGTTCAAAAATTATAGTTTTGATAAAAATATGACTTGTGTGGTACTATATTAAATGTACCTGTGCATGAAGATTATAGTTTTTTTGTTCAGTGGTGTTACACTGGGGGGAGAATCTCCCATCGGATGGATCTTCGGGTGTCGTATAGAGGGTAGTTAATCGCGTGAGCTTTGGTGCCCATAAATTGGCAGAGTATTTTTTTACACTATCTAAAACAAGACTGCTTCCAGAATTTGAGCATTTTCGGGTGAAAATGAGGCCTCTGTTTAGGTTTAAAATTAAAACAAAATGTAAGTATAAATATCTTGATTTTAAAAAAATCAAGGCATGTTAGGGACATAAAAAGGAAAATTTTCACGTGAAAAACAAAATAAAATCTGAGCAAAAATCAAAAACAGAAAAAAAAACGGTTTTTCGAGTCGAAAATTTTTATTAATTAATTTCGCTGAAAACTGCGAAAACAGTTATCACCCCTAAAAGCTCACCCCGTTTCAACTTAATAACTCTGATCAAGTCTAATTTATTTCTTCTTTCATTTTCAATAGTTTTTTTGCCTTTTTAAACGTGCTGCCTTGAGTTGATATTACGGTATTCAAGTAGCAATGCGAAATTGTTTTCGCAGATATATACGGCAACTTAGTAATATAATAGAATCTGCCACCGAACGCTTGTTTTTTTTTATTTACGCACAGCCCCCTTTACATCAAGCCTGATTCTACTTTGAATGGCAACAGTTTCGAAGGCTGACAGATCTAAAATTTTGACTATTTTGGAAACAAAAAAATATAGGAAAGGAAATAATGAAAATGTCAGCCTTCGATAGTGTCCTATAAGTATAAAAATTTTAAAATAATTGCTATGTTGATAGGGTCTAAACCTATAAATACATATCGTACGTGGGACTTTCGTTTGCTCTTTCGTATTTTCCTATCTGTTGAGATTTAATAATGTTTTACATGGAGAAAAAATTGTGTGTGCTTAAGACCACACGGCAGAATTGTAAACTTCAACAAGGCGAAATTAATAATACTGGCCCATAACATATTCTGCAAAGCGGGCCGAACCGAATTCTTCTGTGTACTGGCCTTCATCTGCATCAACATATCGCTCGCTGAATGTTTCTCACAGTTAGTCGACTCGAGCCGATTTCACCCGAATGAGCGTTACAGAGCCGAGCCTGACGGCTCAGTTGAATTCACTACCCACAAAAACTGCTAAACGCGCCTAAAGAAGTTTATACCTCAAAAATAATGTACGAAAAATTAAAGAAAAAACTTAGTTGACAACTTTGAAGTATTTGTGTTTTTGATTTCACCTCCAGTGAAGATAATCTTGTCAATCTTTTTGGAGTAAAAAAAGGGCTCCGGAACGAAATAGCGATGTACAAAGTAGCGAGTAATGAAATAGCGACTATCAAAATAGGGATGTAATAAAAGAGCGACTATCAAAATAGCGATGTATCAAAATAGCGACAATCAAAATAGCGATATATCAAAATAGCAACAATCAAAATACCGGTAATCAAAATAGCGATGTATCAAAATAGCGATGTATCAAACTAGCGAGGTATCAAAATAGCGATGTATCCAAATAGCGATGCATCAAAATACCGAATCAAACCAAACCGAATCGAATCAAACCAATCCAAACCCAAACGAACCGAAATGCGCTATTATATCCTGCGATAGTTTGACTATACCAGCTTATTAAAAAAAAACTTCCCTGATTCTTTTCCGGGATCCTAGAGGGTATGAATCCAAACCGAAGCGAACCGATCTGAACCGAATTCGGTTTGTTTCGGATTCACACTCTCTAGGATTCCGGAAAAGAAGTCTGGAGAGTTTTTTTTTTAAATATGCTGGTTCGGTTCGATTCGGATTCACACCCTCTAGGATCCCGGGAAAAAAGTCAAAAAAGTTTTTTTTTTAATTACATCGCTATTTTGTTACATCGCTATTTTGTTACAATCGCTATTTTGTTACATCGCTATTTTGATAGTCGCCCTTTCATTACATCGCTATTTTGATTGTCGCTATTTCGATACCGCTATTTTGTACATCTCTATTTCGTTTCAGAGCCTAAAAACGATATATGATTTTTTGACACCTTGGAATGAATGACTTTTTTTATACTGTGATATAATTTCATTCTCCATTTGGATTTAAATAATAATAATGAAAATAGTCTTTAACTAATAGTTTATTAATATAAACAAACGGAGCCCGGCGCGGCGGTCTAACACTTTTCTCAATAAAATAATTTTATTAATTATAGCTTTTAGAGCTTTTTATCTCAAAAACTAAAGTTGAAACAAAACTTACACATTTTTAGAATGAACGCCAAAAGCCGTATTTCAATATTTATTTTTGGTTTGAAAAAAAAATGTTTTATGTAAAAAAGTATTTTTTTAACACGTCCGTCCATTAACAATAAGTATAGTTTTAGATCAACCCTCTAACTACTTTTGCAATTTAATTTTCATTTTTATTAATTATAATCGGCTGTGATTTTCAATTATAGAAAACGGTTAATTATTGTCTCTGATATTTTCATTAGAATAAAACTAAAACTTGTAATGATGGTGGAAAAATAATTTTATTTTTATTAATAACAGATTGACAGTTCCAAGGATGAGACCATGAATAAAGTTAAGATAAATCTTCAAAATATGGGATCTTTCCGAGGGAACTTTTTATGCAATCAAAGGTAAGTGACTTGGGGGCTCCGTCCATTGACATTTTGACCTATTAAACGGAAATCTGTTTAAATGCAATTATTTTGAACAAAAAAACGCAAAAAGTCAAAATTTAACTTATTTTGTTAAAAACATCCGATCTTAGGTAATTCAAAAAGATTGAAAAAATAAGTGAAACCCCTTTAATCATTTAACGAATGAAACGACAGCAAACCAAGTCCATAGCAAGACGAAAACGTCCACCGGTCTATAAGGAAGAAAGACATTTCGTCACAGTTCAATCAGACCATGCTATCACCGTCTCCATGCCGCACAGTGGAACGGGCTTATGGGAACGGTTGGACATGAGGTTTTTACTTGGTACTTTTAATCTGGAAAACTTAGGAATTACTTTTATACACCGTGATATTGTATAAAGAGTGACGCCTTATATTTGAACAAATTAGTTGCTTTGCATAACTTCAACCATATATAGGGCGGCCCAAAATTTTACAAAAACATATTTTTTTAAATTTACCTAAATATCACCTAATTTTTTCGGATGAAATTTTTTGGAAAGGAGCTTTTTTTTATAAATTAATAAATTATTATATAGGGTGGTCACCAAAAATGAGTCTTTGACAATTGCTCATTTCTTAAAACTTCAAAAAAGTTAATTTTTCATTTTTGAAAATGAATTACATATTACACAAAAAGATTTAATAGACAAGGTTTTGGAAAAGTTTCAAATGTCAGATTGCAATATATTAGAAGTACCTATGCAGACTAAATTGCAATTAGATATTAATGATAAGTCAAATGCGAATTTGCCACATCGTGAATTGATTGGTTGCTTTATGTATGTAATGCTAGGTTCCAGTCCAGATTTAAGTTAAAGCATAACTTATTTCAGCCAGTTTCAAAAAAGTTATTCTTAGAGTCACACACGCAAATATTTGCAAAACACAAAAAACTTTGGCTTGAAATATGTAAAAAGCAATAACTCTGAAATTTCATTAAAATCATTTTTTTGATTCGGATTTTGCAAATAGTTGTGGCTGATAGAAAAAGCATCACTGGTTTTATTATTAAATCAAATAATATGTTGCGTTGTCTTCTTGTGTTACTGAGAATTTATTTTTAGCACAACTTCTCTGTGAAATTTTAAATAAAAATATTTATCCCACAAATATTTACGAATACTAATCATGTATAAAAATGGCTTCAACAATAGAGTGAAAAAACAAAACATATTGATGTGAAGCATTACTTTGTTCGAGATTGCCTTATGCAAAATAAAATAACTTTTATTCGTTCTCGACGTTTCGCCATCTCGAGTGGATGGCATCTTCAGGAGATGTTGACTGTCGGCTTCTCGAAGACTGGTGGTTAGCCGTTAGTCTGTCGCGGGCGCAGGTTATATACGCTCTGGCGGGCGGGGCGTATTTCAGAGCTGGTCGGTGATTGGTCACTTTCCCGAGATTCAGTTTTGTTGTTGTAAGCAAGCCGTTTAGTGTTTTTAAGAACCGGTACCCATGTTCTGTTAATTTGAAGAGTTTCTTCAGATCTGTTGGTGTTTATGAATTTCGATTGCTTCTCTATAGAGTCTTGGATAGTATGAAGAAGAGGAGCAGAGAACTTGTGTGTCTTCGAATTTTATTCGGTGGTCTTCATTGTTTAGTCTGCGGATTTTTCCGTGTCCGAGTCGACAGTTGGCTTTGTGTTTTTTGATTCTTGTGTTTACGGACCGTTTGGTTGTTCCAATGCAGACACTTCCACAGGTACAGGGAATGCGGTATACCCCTGAAGAACTTAGTGGGTCCCTTATATCCTTCGCAGATCTGAGGTGGTTCTCGATCTTCTTAGATGGCCTGAAGATCGTTTTTATGTTGTGTTTTCCCAGAACACGTCCGATCCTATCCGTCACTCTAGGGATGTAGGGCAGGAAGGCTCTTGAAGTAACTTCGCGGCTGCTCAGTCCACCGCTACTGTTACTTCTAGTGCTCGGCTTTGGTCGTATACATTTATCTATGTCGCTTTGAGTGTATCCATTTGCTACGAGGGCGTTTTTAAGATGGTTTAATTCTTTGTCTAGATATTCTGGTTCGCAGATTCTTTTCGCCCTCTCTACCAATGTTCTTATTACCCCTTTTCGTTGGCACGGGTGGTGGTTAGATGTGTTGTTTAGGTAGCGGTCTGTGTGAGTAGGTTTTCTGTATACGGTATGTCCTAGTCGTCCCTCTTTCCTCGTTACTAGTACGTCAAGAAACGCCAATTCTCTGTTTCCAGATACAACCAGTGATTAACCAGGACCAGGTAGTACATGAGCAGGACCAAGAAAAAAGGTAGTACAAGAAGATTAAGTTGATGCAAAATACTATTTTAAAGGTGCGTAGTTCCATATTTTGTAAAAAAAATATTTCAATCTGTCATTTGTAATTTTGAGAGTTTACGATATACTTTCTAAATACCCAAATAAATAATTAGGCCTATGTTAGCCCGCGGATAGAAAAAACGCTAAATGCAGTGGACTGTAAATATTTTAATTAATGATAGCGCGAACAAACATAAATATATTGATATGAATTACGAAATAATCAGACGTCCATAGGTAAAATTGTTGGAACCACACAACGGTAATCAGATAAGTGCACTCACCTCCTTTGCAGCCAAATTCTTCTCGTTCCAAGGGGCCCCCGAATGGATCTAATGATGTCACCACGTAGCTGAAGGGTTGAAGTTTCTAGTTCTATGCTTCAGTACACAAAATTCGAGCACTTTCAGGTGTAGATATTTGAAATAGTTGGAGAACGAAATTAACACGCCTTTTTCTCTGGGCGATTGACAAGGATCTCACTGGTTGTTGGTGCGCATGTCCAAATACGCGGAATGCGCTTTGTCCTTCATACAGTTGTGTGTTTTTAAAAATATATATAAACAACCGCGAAATTTAGCGGGAGCTAACAGGCCTACATTGTAAAAAAGTTATCTCAACATGTAATTTGTGGTATTGACAGTTTTGAGAAAACTCAATCGAAAGGCCTAAGTTTTAATAGCAAATATTGAAATGGTTTAAAAAAAAGAAGGGAATATGATATTTCTTAATGGCTTGTTGTAAAAAATGTTCGTCAATTCTATTATTTTGGCCTTTTTGGAATGTTGCCGAAATGATATATGTAGGAAAAACTTTTTTGTAAAAATTTGTTTGTATTTTACTGTTTTTATGTTCTTGTTCAGTCGTGTGATTACAGGATATTAAATTAATCTAGGTAATAATCAAGTATACCAGGTCCACCAGCTCAAAAACAAAAATAATAACATAGAATCCAACATTTTAAAAAAGTGCGTTATACCTAGGCACTAGGCAGTACATAAAACGCCTGAAGGCCGTACATAGGCAGTACTTGAGTAAGACCAGTCAGTATTAAACAGTGACCGTTCAGGTCCACCTGTTTACTTCTCAGATTTACATATTTTGAATCAATACCCTTTAGTTAATATTATATTAGATGGAATACGCTTTGTTTATTTTTCAGCCTCTTCCAGAATATTTTATTGAGACACCATATCTTTGACCTCTTCGAATTCCTATCAGCCACTCTCTGGGTAATGGGGATCTTTTGCATGTCCCATTTTTCACTTAACCTTTATTTGAGGCCAGTTGCCTGGTTTAAACTTTATCTCTTACCAAAGGATAGCGTTTGACCTTACTTGTGTTCTAATATTCTACTAGTTCCTGTATTTAAAGACAGTGTTGCCGCGCATATAACGTTGTGACAAAATGTAATGTAAATTTAAAATATTTTTGATAACAGACAATTCTTTCAAGAGCTACCAATGCGGGGTAATCCACAGATTAATTTTTGTGCCAATTATTGAAAATTATTTTTTATAAAAACTTGAGTAGTATAGTATAGTATGTTCTGTGAAGTATGTAAAAAGAAGTAGAAGTACAAAGTACACAGAGTCTACCTATTTTACTGACCAGAATTTTACTGACCAACGACTTTTTTATACTTTTTGATGTCGGAGCGAATAGTTTGAGGTCGAAACAAATCCTACCTAATAAATCAAAGCTGCGAGACCACTGCCAAACAGTTACCTATCACTGAGGTATAAATCAGTTTTATCTGAAAAATACACTTTTTTCACTAAAAAACCACCTTTGATTAGCTTCTACTAACAAAAAACCAACCACCACCACCTTCCCTAGCTTCTCTCAGCTTAAAACCAATTACTACCACCTTCTTCTAGCTTTTACCAGCAAGAAAAACAACTACTACCACCTTCCCCTAGCTTCTGCCACCAAAAAATCATCATCTTTCCTTAGGTTCTACCAGCAAAAAATCAACTACTACCACCTTCCCATAGCTTCTACCACCAAAAACCAACTTCTACCACCTTCCCCTAGTTTCTACCACCACAAAACCAACTACTACAATCATAATCAAATGAGGTAGTACTTGGTTTTTTGGGACAGGAGCTAGAGGAAGGTATTAGTAGTTGGTTTTTTGATCTTAGAAGCAAGGGAAAGGTGGTTGTAGTAGTTTTTTTGGTAGAAGCTAGGGATAGGTGGTACTAGTTGGTTTTTTGGTGGTATAAGCTAGGGGAAGGTGGTGGTAGTTGGTTTCTTTGTGGAAGAAGCTAAGCGAGGGTGGTTTTTGGGATAAAACTTGGTCGTAGCTGAGTGGTAGGCCACTGTAGCTGTGGTAATAGCTTAGACTCATAAGTTAGTTTCTGTTTGTTCTTACCACAAACAAGACGGCCTCCAGTAAAATCTTAGTCAGTAAAATAGGCTTTTGAAAGATAAATAAAGGATAACAAAAATAACGCAAATAAAGATTGTGCCTGCAAAAGATCAAAATTGAACTTCCAAATATCACGTGACATTTGTCATTTAATGTCGCATTTATAAAGGATAACGTTAGCTAAAGGAATGCGTGCAAAAGGTCCCTAATAAAACCAAAAATTAATTCTTAATTACCTAACGCCCAAGAGGGGGAAGGGGGTTAAGCCTTGCGTTACAGATGTTTTTTTTGAAAATGCGATACAACGGGGAGGGGGTCAAAAATTCTGAATTTTTGCGTTACGTTTATGAATGTTCCCTAACAGTAAATAAGTTAATTTGTTCTTCAGGGTAAGGACAGCTATTTGATCTGAAAAAATTATGTTATGAACGACCAGGTTTAATATTAACGCCCCTCCCATACATAAACAATAGGATTAATTTTTCTTTGTCTTTTTGGGGCTGTTGCGGCGCAATAGTGAAAAAATAAATAAATCTATGTCTAATTTTATGGACTAATCCTGTAGTAAGGTGATTAAAACTTGGGGTTTTATTATACTTATTCTGAATCGGTGTCCGTGGTTGACTGTAGCCCGTCAAAATTGCCTTTTATACTTTGGCAACTCATTGTTTTCGGTTGCGAAGCGACGCCGCACGGTGGAAGGGTTCTGTGTTACATGTTGGACATTGGGTTCAAAATTATAATCATTTTCCTATAATAGCAATTATAGTGTTGGATTTGTAAATAGCTGCTTTATTTCATTTTAGGAATAGAAGTTTTTTCTCCATACTATTATTCCACAGGGTGAAAGTAAAGAGTTCCTAAATTGACAAAATTCAAGGAAAATTCATAGTATATTATAAATTATGTAACACAAAACTTTGTCGGCTTTTTATTACTTTTTTAATACGGTATTAGGGTAAATGGTGCTTTATATTTGCATCTTCATAATGGTTATTACATTATTGGTGAGTTTAAACCTATATGAAGAATACCATGTATTCACGATGTGGCAAATTCGCATTTGACTTATCATTAATATCTAATTGCAATTTAGTCTGCATAGGTACTTCTAATATATTGCAATCTGACATTTGAAACTTTTCCAAAACCTTGTCTATTAAATCTTTTTGTGTAATATGTAATTCATTTTCAAAAAAGTTAATTTTTCATTTTTAAATTCCTTAATTTTAAAACTTTTTGCCAATTCAGTTTTTACAAAATTTAATCAGAAGACCTTGAAAATAACTGCTGCTCACACTTGTTTAAAACCACGAGCCACTAGTCTGGCTTTTTAGTCTATGGACAAATCAAGTTTCGTGTGCAAGTCGTGCCAACTTTCTGCCGATAAGCTAACTTTGTTAAGGGCATCCCATATATCCCATTGTTGTCGTTGTGGTAAATGCGTTTTTTGAAAGATATGGCGGATTCAAAATGGCGGAAAGGCGTATCTTTAAAAAAATTGCAACTTTTTTATTTCTTATCCGATTTTCATGGAACAAAGTTTAAAATACTTGCTTTGTAAAGTATTTAAAAATGTATTGGTCAGAAAATATGTATTTTTTTGTCAAAAAAATTAAAAAAATTTAAAAAAAGGTAAATTTTTTATTTTTTTTAATTTTATTTGTAAAACTATTGGAGCTAGAAAAAAAAAGTTTTTCAAAAAAGATAGCTATTTTGATTTTTTATTCAAATCTGGTTCAAGTGTGCGTTAATTAGTTTTTTAGTTATTTCCAGATAATTGGAAAAAAATAGGGGTCATTGAGGTATATTTAAAAATTATGCTTTTAATGAAAACCATAAGAACTTTTTGAAAGTAACTTAAATTTGTTTAACATACCTAGCAGATCAGGTTTTGACTTATTGTCATTGTGATAATTGCGCTTTTTTTTAAATATGGCGAATTCAATATGGCATGTTTCTTTTTTAAATATATTTACACTACCTCATTAAACGGACGCCGCTGGAGAGTTTGTCATTAGTCGTACCCCACTGACTTATACATTGTTGAAAAGTAAATTTTATGGTGTACAATAAAGATTAGTACATATTATTAGAAGTAAAATTTGAAAAAATCTAAAAATTTCAGGACTTGGGGAGTCTTGGGCGTTTTTCGAGGATTTTGCAGCTAAAATTTAAAAAACTAATATAATTTTATTTTTAAATTAGATTTTACACATTTTTGATCCATTTCTATGTTATTGTGTCTTTAGGGCGTCAACTTAGATACATTTTTAGAAATTCGCACACGACTATATAAGGAGGGGGGATAAAGAAATTGGACCAAAAACTTGCCCGGCAACATCCAAATCGTTAGTCTGTGACCTATTCTCAGCTAGGATCCATTGTCAAACTGCGGTCCTCATATTTTGCATACTCAACTACCTCTAGCACCTGCACTATATTGTAAAAACTTTCGTCGATTGATATTCACTTTCAAAAATAACAATAACAACGTTGTTTGATAATGTCCATCAAACAACGATAACAATAATAATAGAAATCACCTGTTTTATTAGACGCCTCAGTTCGCGTACGGTAATACACCTTCGGTAGTCGTTTTGGTGACAACAAATTGTTTTTTTATTGAAACAAATATAAAATATACATCTATATAAGCCTTGTATACATCAAATTAAAGAAAAATGTTCATTCTAAAACTTTTATTTAAACTTTTTTTTTTAAATTTTGCATTGGAGTTATTAAAAATTTAGGTTAAACTTTACTAGCTATACAAAAAAAAGTAAAAATTCAGTTATTTTATTTTTTCAAAAAAAACGAAGCAAAATTTTGAAAAATATAATAGAAAGTTATTTTATTGCGAGTGTTTACTGATTCATTTGCCATTTTTTGCAACCCTCTACGACTATTTTTAAGAAAGATACATCGATTTAAAAAGTATCGTGCAAAAAAAACGCATTTACCAGAATGACAACAAGTCAAAACCTGATTTATAAAGTGCCCTTAACAAACTTGGCTTATCGGCAAAAAGTTGGCACGACTTGCACACGAAACCCCCTTTTAGGCCGATTTGTCCATAGACATTCACCATTAGTCATTTTTTCTTTAAAAACCCACCTCTGTTTCTTTACTCGGCTTTTTCACTCACTCCCATTTCTCTTTCTCGTTCAGTTATTTCAGTTCTTCATTTATAGCTTTTTGCCATCCTTTATCTTTTGCTGCTTCTTCATAACTTTTTGATACTTCAGATATCAAATGACCAGCTGATAGTGCTGCCATTAAATTCATATCATCAAAGTCCATTTCGTAGTCTTAATCTTTCTGGGATTTTTCTTGTTCTCTTACCTCTTTCTGTATCAGTATTATCTGTCTCTCTTCTTCTTAAATTTTCTGTCTCATATCTCTCTTCTTCTTCAAAACTACTTTCTTTATCTCTGTTCTCTTGTTTTTGTCCAAAGCTTTTTCCTTTTTCTGAGTTTTTTCTCTCTGTCTTTGAATCACTGTCAATATGTAGTTTTACTGAGTTTTCTTTTACTTCTTCAAAAACTATGTTCCTTCGAAGTACAATTTTCTGTTCTTCAGCTTTCCAGAGTCTATACCCTTTATCACAGTAACCTACCATGGTTAGATTTTCATTTCTAGGATCTAGTTTTGATGTCTTGTCCTCCTTTGGTATATGTTTGCATGCTGGGCAACCAAAAGGCTTAATTTTATTCATGTTTGGATTTTCTTCAAACCAAATTTCTGCAGGACATTTATGATCCGGTAGTACACTAGATTTTGTTCTGTTGGGTAGGTCTGATAGCTTCACCCCACATGCTTTTGTCTAACTCTGAATAAAAAATCAGACATCTGGATTTATCTAGAATTGTTCTATTACAGCGTTCAGCTACTCCGTTTTGCTCTGGGTTCCGAGCTATTGTGTACTGAATTATGATTCCTTTTTGTTGACATAGGGTTCTTAGTTCTGCAGAGACATACTCACCTCCATTATCACATCTGAGGCGTTCAATTTTACATCCAAATTTTGCTCTATAACCTCACTTTTATTTTCCATTAGGTAACACATAGCAAAATTTGAGTAATGGTCGATAAAGGTTACTACATACCTTTTCTCATCGTATGTGGCTTGATTTATCGGTCTTATGACACTACTTGAAACACATTCTAGGATTCTCTTTGGTTTTCTTTCATCAGGTATTGATTTAAAACCTGGAGCCGGAAACTATGTTCAAGCCATGTTGCCACATTAATGTGGCACATATACAATTCCATTAAGCTTTCCTTCAACAAACATCTTATCATCTTTCATTATTAGTACTTGAAAATTGTGAGCTGCTTTCTTCAACTTTTCTTTCTATAAATAAAGCTTTTACAGACCCATGCATCTCTAATGACTACTTTCTTTTCTTGGTTTATCATTAAGTGGATATCACCTTGTTCTTCAGCTTTTATGCTTTCTCCTTTCTTAGAAATACTTATTGTATGACTTTACATTTGACATCAGCTGATCAGTAGCTTCATTTATAAGATGATTTGTGAAACCACTATCTACTATGAATCTAACCTCATTATCTTTGCTTGCTTTCATACTTGTTTCATGTTTCAACTATGTCAAGAAACTTTGGCTATTTTCTGAACTATTTCCACTACTTTCATCTGCTTCTTTGCTTTTTTTCTGCATTATTCTAAGAGCAACTTGTTCTTTACAGTCAAGAGTGACTTTTCTTCGCTTTGGGAAAACATAACATCTATCGCTGTTGTGACTTCTAGATACGAATCAGGCATTGCTGCTAACAACTGAGATACTATCTCGTTATTTTCTATTTTACCTCCTGAGGCTTTGAGCTCAGAGAACACAACGTTCAAGAAATCAACTTTTTTCTTAACATAACCTGACTTTTTATGCTCTTTTTTGTGTATACCTTTTCTAGATACTACAATCTATTTGGCTGTCTTTTTTTCTTTCATTAATTCCAGCATATTGTCTGCTAGACATTGTACTATGATGTTTCTGACTTTGACATCATTTTCTAACCATTTCTTCGTGTTGTCTGAATCTGTTTTTCTTAGACACAGTTCTTTCAAAGTTGACTCACGCGAGCTTGTTCCAATGCCAGTTTGACTTTTTTTTGCTACAATGATATTCAAATTTCCCGCCATTTTACTAACGACGCTGTCCATTGACTAGCACGACCGACACGTTTTGACTACTTTCCTCTAGATTTTTCGCGCCTACGATTCCGAATCGATACTTTTGGCACTAAAGCACGACTGGGACCATAACCTATAATTTAGTAGCGATTAGGTCTTAAACTAAACTAAGTTGGGGGTCAGGAGGTCGATGAAAAAGGAACAGCTATATGCAATGGGTGTGCAAGACCCTTTTCATACCATATTTCAAGAATTAATCGAAAGCTGATTTAAGTTGGAAAATGACATGCCCTATAGGACCGCCAGGCCAAGCCCTTCTAACTTTTTTAGTTTAAAACAAATCCTCGAATTTGCCAATGCATGACATTTGCAAAAGTCATTTTTTGGGACTCCAACTGTAAACATAACAAAAAGTCGTAAATGCTTGCAGATTC
This sequence comes from Aspidapion aeneum, assembly GCA_963576565.1. Taxonomy (NCBI): domain Eukaryota; kingdom Metazoa; phylum Arthropoda; class Insecta; order Coleoptera; family Brentidae; genus Aspidapion; species Aspidapion aeneum. The sequence goes on from OY755038.1 coordinate 148,714,117, forward strand.
TTCTGAATGACATTTTAAATAAAAAAGAAACGTTATTTATTTTTAATAAAGACCAAAACAACATAAAATAGCTGGTCTTGACAAAAAGAAAGTGAAATGTCATAAGGGTCATGGCCTACTACTTCTGGCATAAAAAAATCAAGATATACAAGTGTCATGTTAGATAGTGTAATATGTCCCACATAGCAATGACAGAAGATTCACATGCTAAGTATATTCCCTTAAGCTACTACTTTAGGTAAAGCATATTATTAAAAGAATATTCAGATCCTAAGTATATTAATGAGTATTCTAAAAAATATATTATTTTAGAAATGTGCACAGCATATTATTAGCATATACTATATTTAGCACATGCATCGCTTATAGCGATATCGGATATTACGACATATCGGTTATAGCGATGACATATTGAGGTCCCGACCGAGTACTATAATATAACCCTATGTGTTACCTTTTTTCTCTATAACGACGCTCGGTTATAACGTCCGAAATTAAGCGGTCCATTCAATGTCGTTATAACCGATATTCCCTGTACGAAACTTGCACCTGCCAAAAATATAAAAAAATATGGAGTAGAAAAATTGCGAAAGCAAACCTACATTAGTTTATGGGGAATTTCGTAGATTCATAACGTTAACGACGGTGTCACATGTACATATATATATATATATATATATATATATATATATATATATATATATATATATTTATAGATAGACCAAAATGGAGACGTGTCGTGAACAACTACAACACAGAGTCAAACATACGCCGTCGAAACCCATCGGCGCAGGGTAATTTCGAGTGTCCTGGATGTGGCAAAGTGATAACCTCAAGAATAGGTCTTTACAGTCATCGAAAAATCCACAGGTGACAGTGTTAAATGTGAACACCTATAACCTGAACCAGTGTGTTAAGGCCTTTAGTGACTTTTTATAACTATTACTGTGTATTTGAAAATTCAAATTTCCCGCCAAGTGTGACAAAGAGAGAAGAGAGAAGCGATGGGGGAGACTTTTGACAGACAGCTCGATCGACGACAAGAGCTTTTGATTTTTGATCTTGTATTTTTCGCTATTTTTGTTCAAATAAAGCTATAATTTCTTGTAAAAATAGTGGTTGTTTAATTGCCAGTCCAGGCAAAGATCCAGCAAGAACATTTGGTCCATCAGAGCCTGATAACAGTAAGATATTCAACAGTGAATGTTTTCAACCAGACCTTCGACGCAAGGAAAAGGCCGGAATCCTGTAAGTCCGTTCCTTTTTGATTTTTTTTTTAAAGGGGATATTGGCAATATTTTTTTAATATTAGTATGGCTGACAAGCTTAAAACTTTTAGATTTGCCCGAGGGCAATTTAAAAAACAACAGACAAATTTGGCTAAATTTTTTAGTAAACTTAAGACAGACAGTTTATCAGAATTAGAATTAAAAATTTAAATACAAGAGTAGACAAACATAAAAATGATCTTTTAGATTTTTTAAACAATTACAGAGTCAGATAGAACGGTTGTGTGAGGAGGACAAAGAGGTTGAGGCTCAAGGCGAAACTGAGGTCATAGAGGGTGAAATGATACATGATGAATTTTGTGGATTAACTTCTATGATTGATGTTGTTGTAGAAAGGTACAATACACCTTTAGCCCCACCTCAACCTTCACAACCGCCTATTAATGTACAGGTTGTCGCACCTCCTGGAACAAGTTTGGGGGTACAAAGGTCGAATTTACCATTACCGAGTATTAAAATATTCTCAGGTGGGTTTGACAAATTGTTATCATTTCGAGATGCTTTTATATCAATTGTTGATAGTGACAGTACAGCTGATAATGTCAGAAAATTTCACCATTTAAAGGGTATTTTAGAGGGTGAGGCAGCTGAGATTCTTGAGTCAATACCGGTTACTGAACAAAATTACGTAATAGCATGGTCACTTTTATCGGAACGGTATGAGAATAAAAAATTAATTGTTCATAACCATGTAAAGGCACTGTTTGATACACCCGTGTTAACGAAAGAGTCATATGTAGATCTACGTAAGTTACTTGATCATTTTAATAAACATTTAAGATCATTAAGTCAATTAGGAGAGGCTACTGACACCCTGTTGATATTTTTAATATGCACCAAATTAGACAGCAGAACCCGTAGGGACTGGGAGAGTCATAAAATTGGGAGTGACACTCCTAAAATAAGAGATTTAGAAGAGTTTCTTAAAAGCAAGTGTGAGGTACTTGAAAAAATTGAGCTTACAAAAAATGACATCCCACGAGACAACATGACATCGAAGCATCCAGCATCAAGAGGAGGTTTTGCTGGTAGACAGCAAGTACGAGCGCATGTAAGTACTGGTGTTACAAAATATTGTTATTTCTGTAGTAGTTTACACTCAATTTTTCAATATGAACAGTTTAAAAAATTGAGTTTAGACAATAAAATAAATGAAATAAAAAAGAAAAACTTGTGTTTTAATTGTTTTAGTCCATCCCATGACTTAAGTTATTGTGAAAAATCTCCATGCAGGCGATGCAATAAAAGGCATAATACATTAATTTGTAAGACTACGGCCGCGTCACACTATCGTGGGTCTTCAAAAGACCAAAATCGCAGTCAGCCGGGCGAAGCCGAATGTAACAAAGGCGAGAAGCGCGAGGCATGGGTGGGGGAAAGGCCGGCGGTGATCGCGCAACAAGAACCGTGGCAAGAAAGCGCAAACGGCGACCAGAGAACCTCAAAAGCGACGCCAAGTGCACAAAAAAAAAGCTGCGGTTCGGTCTGCGTCTATGGCCAAGTGCGACACCGACCCTTAATCGAAGCACTGTAGGGTTAACAAGCGCACACGTTTCGAGTCATAACAGTAAATATGCACTTTTGTCGACGGCTTCAGTAAATGTTGCAGATAAATTTGGAAAGCTCCATAAAGCGCGAATTTTGATAGATGCTGGTTCTCAGATGAACTTTGTGACAGAAAACTTTTGTCAAAAATTAGATTTAAAAAAAGAGCGCGTAAATTTTCAAATTTCTGGTGTAGGTAATAATCAAACTTTGGCACAAAATAAGACAAATTTTAAGATTTTATCGCGATACGGAAACTTTTGCCTAAAATAACAGACCCGATGCCAATAAAGGATGACAGACCGTTAAATATACCGAGCGATATTAAACTGGCAGACCCTGATTTTAATATTAGGGCAGAAATTGACATTTTATGCAGAAATAGTATGTTTTATGACATTTTATTAATGAGCCAAATTAAGTTGGGATCCGTAACGCTACAAAACACTAGACTAGGGTGGATTGTAGGAGGTGAATTAGATTTTTTTTATGTTTTCTAACAAATTTTATTCTCATCTCTCAATTTCGACAGAAGACTCGATTTTAAACAAAAATATGTTAAAATTTTGGGAGCTTGAGGAATACGACAGTATCCCGAAAGTCGATAATTATTGCGACCAACATTTTTTTAAAACCCTCAAGCGCGATAAAGATGGTAGGTTTATAGTGCAGATTCCGTTTAAAAGCGAGATTGAAAAATTGGGAAGATCAAAGGATCAAGCTATACGCACTTTTATGACATTGGAAAAAAGATTCGAGGAAAATCCAGACTTAAAAAAGGATTACACTGACGTCATACACGAATACCAGAATTTAAATCACATGACAAAAATTGAATCGAACATTGAAAACTTACCGGAATATGATGCTTATTACTTAAGTCATCACGCAGTAGTAAAACAGTCTTCATCAACAACAAAAACACGTGTGGTTTTCAATAGTTCGGAAAAAACTAACAGTGGCTTGTCAATTAATTGTGTTCAATTACCGGGACCGACGATTCAAAGCGATTTGTTTGCTATTTTGCTCAGATTCCGGAAATATAAATATATTTTAAATGGAGACATCACAAAAATGTACAGGCAAGTTTTGCTAGATGAAAGCCAAAGAAAATATCAACGCATTTTTTGGCGCGATAATCCTGATGTGGTAGAATGCCATGAGCTAAAAACGGTGACGTTTGGTATGGTGTCATCACCATACTTAGCAATAAGATGCTTGTTCCCTGTAGCCTCTGATATTCTAAAAAATGATTTTTATGTCGACGACTTATTGACAGGTAGCGATTCCAAATCTGAGATATTAAAAATTCAAAATGACATATCTGCTATTTTGAAACAAGGGTGTTTTCACCTTAGAAAATGGTTGACAAATAAACCGGAACTGTATTCGAAAATGCAAGTTGACGAAAATGTAGAGTCAAATTTCGCAAATTTAGGTGAAAATGACAAAATTAAAACACTCGGCATTTACTGGGATGCCAGAAAAGACACGATACAGTATCATACGGCAGTGTTCGAGCTACCTCCCAAGATAACCAAACGTGTTATCCTATCCGTGATCAGTCAAATATATGATCCAATGGGATTGGTCGGTGCCCTTGTAATAAACGCGAAAATTATTATGCAAAAGTTGTGGCGAGAAAAAATCCAATGGGATCAAGTTGCATCTGACGACTTAAGCAAAAAATGGCGTGAATTTTGTTCAGATTTAAAAAATATTGCAAAAATCGAGATTCCAAGATTGGTTTGTTTGCCCAATTCAGATTATGTGGACTGCTTATTAATATTTGTGGACGCTTCAAATCGTGCCTATGCCAAAGAAAAGACCGAGTTACATGTCATCTTCTAACAGCAAAATCAAAGGTGGCGCCCATTAAGCAGCAAACTCTGGCCCGATTAGAATTATGCGCCGCAGTGTTAGCAACCAATTTAGCAAAAAAAGTAATAGATTCTCTTAAAATCACATTAATGAGTACTTTTTACTTCAGCGATTAAACTATTACTTTATTTTGGGTGCACGGCAAGCCAGGAAAGTGGAAATTATTCGTAGAAAATAGAGTTACCCATATCCGATCTTTGAGTTCGGTCGATCAATGGTATCACGTATCTTCGAAAGACAATCCTGCAGACATTATTTCTCGCGGTTGTACAGCTAATCAATTACAAAATGACAAACTCTGGTGGGAAGGCCCCAGTTGGATAAAACTAGATCATGCTTCCTGGCCTATTATACCAGTAAGCAATTTAAAAGAAAATATACAGTCCTCTACTCATGACATTTTACCAGAACAAAGAGTTTTAGTGCATAAGTCCACGTATTAAATGATTATTTTGACATTTTTACAAGGTATTCGGATTTACCAAAGTTAAAAATGGTGTGGACATATTGTCAACGTTTTATCTATAATACCCGTCATAATATTAAAAAATCAGGCAATATAACGACAGAAGAAGTTAATGAAAGTTTTTTAAAATTGGTTTCTTTGGCTCAAATACAATCCTTTTCGGATGATTTTTAAAAATTGCAATCTAAAAATGCGATTTCCAAATCCAGTTCTTTAAAATCATTAAATCCGTTTTTTTGAGAATAACTTAATAAAGGTTGGAGGCAGAATTCAAATGGCACGCGATATCTCAAACACTCAAAAACATCCGATTATCTTACATCATAAGCATACATTGACTAAAATGATTATGTTAAATGAGCACAAACGTTTACTACATTGCGGTCCTCAACAACTGTTATATTCAGTGAGGCAACAATTTTGGCCAATTTGTGGTCGCAGTTTAGCTAAAGAAATCTTTGTTTGTGTGTAACTTGTTTTAAGATCAAACCAAAACCATTTTACTATCAAATGGGTAACTTACCGAATGAAAGGGTAAATTTAACTTTATCTTTTGTTAACACAGGGTGCGATTACGCAGGTCCTTTACAGATGAAAGACAGAAATGCTACGCGCAATCCGAAATTACAAAAAAATTGGATTTGCCTTTTTATCTGTTTATCTACAAAGGCAATACATCTCGAGATAGTAACTGATTTGACAAGCGAATCATTTTTAGCATGTTTTAAGAGTTTTATTTCAAGACAAGGCAAACCCTCAAATCTGTTCTCGGATAATTCGACGACATTTGTCGGTGCTGACTCCGAATTAAAGAAATTTTTAGACTTGGAAATCCCTAAAGTTTCGGAAAGTTTGGTTAAAGATGGAGTTCAGTGGAGTTTTATTCCTCCACGAGCCCCAAATTTCGGAGGGCTGTGGGAAGCGGGGGTCCGTATGACAAAATTTCATTTAAAAAGGTTACTGGGAAATGCGATTTTAAACTACGAAGAATTTCAAACGGTTTTGACACAAATTGAAGCCATCTTAAACTCGCGGCTAATATCTCCATTATCCCCTAGTCCTGACGATTTTATTCCTTTGACCCCAGCTCACTTTCTCGTTGGAAAATCCTTAACTGCAATTCCTGAACCTTGTTACCTCCAAATACCCGAAAACCGGCTCACTCATTACAAGAAGCTGCAACAATTGGTACAATGTTATTGGAAAAGATGGCAGAGCGAATACGTCAACGAAATGCAACAAATAAGAAAATGGGCAACAACTGGTTCAAACCTGGTCAAAGTTGGTGCACTGGTTGTGGTGAAAGACGACAATTTACCACCACTAATATGGCGAACAGCTAGAATTATTGAATTGCATCCGGGAGCCGATAAAATCGTACGAGTTGTTACCATCAAGTTTAGCGATGGAACAACAGCAAAACGAGCGATGACTAAGATATGTATCCTGCCCACCGAACTAGTAGCGGCAGCAGCGGATAATGAAAATTAAAAATGTGAAGATAGTGACCCAATAATGACGTAAATTTTCCAGACTGATGATGAATGAAAAACGAAGAATGAAGAACGAAAAATGAAGAAAGAAACAAGGAAAATTATAAAAATAAACTTTGTTTCATATTTTCTTTTTTTTTTAAAGTAATATTAATTAATGTTGATTTTTTTCTTTTTCAAATAATTTAACTTTGTTTCATATTTTTATTTTGTTGAAATTCTGTAAAATTTCAAGGCGGTATGTGTATTTGAAAATTCAAATTTCCCGCCAAGTGTGAAAAAGAGAGAAGAGAGAAGCGATGGGGGAGACTTTTGACAGCTCGATCGACGAAAAGAGCTTTTGATTTTTGATCTTGCATTTTTCGCTATTTTTGTTCAAATAAAGCTATAATTTCTTGTAAAAATAGTGGTTGTTTAATTGCCAGTCCAGGCAAAGATCCAGCAAGAACAATTACTATGTACCTGAACTTAAGTACCTGTACATTTTGTGTAACTTTATACTCGGTAACGAGTTCAGCATTTATATATATATATATATATATATATATATATATATATTGATAAACGGTACTTAGCCACCTCAAAACAAAGTATATAAACTACGGTGTCACCTCATATATAACTTTAACACCTCTCTTTTTTGAGGTGACAACGTTTTTCAATAAAAATTTCAGGGACGATTCCTAACACACTCAGCAAGCTTTGTGCAAAATTTTGTTCTGAGGTCACAAAATGGTATATATAGCTACTTTTTGGCCGTGTAGTTCACGTGTCTACCGGTGGCGCTAGCGTCGCTTTTACTGTAACTAAACGGTCCACTGAGTCACCTCGGTGGTATAAAACGTATTCTGCGTATTAAAACCGCGTCGTAGCGGCTTCAGAAATTTGGCAACATTGCAGATTAGATTTTAGACGCTACGGGTTTCTTTGTTATATGTAATTTGTACCTGCTTTTTTTAACCTTGAAATAGAATTCTCAGAAACGAGTGCCTGGATCTGATATTTTAAGAGGGGCTTTGTAAAGGATTATTATTGTATTTTTTATCTTATTGAAATAATTTGACTAATTTTGCGTCTTCTTACATTTTGTTGCTTATTCTGGCTGGTAGTTTTTAACGGTTTTATTTAACTTGACTTGATTGATTTTGTAATATAATAAATTTTTACGACAGCTATTCAGACACTTTCCTATGGGCAAGACTTGAAATTAGTTAAGTAGTTTAACCATATAATATGATGTTTTGGTGCAAAAGGTCCGAAGCTTGGCACAATTATAGAGCAATGCTTGATCTCGCCGCTTTTTAAAAAAAATGGCGCACGAATTCTCTTTTTTTTAAATAACTTGGTTTTTGTACAAAGTTTGAAACAAAAATTATAGCCAACAAAATTTTATACGAAAATGCTAAACTGTGTTTTTTGTTAGACTAAAAACAAGGTTTGAGGTATGATATTAACCATTTTTTCATTTTGGAATTTGTCCAATTTGTTTTTTTGGTGGCCTTTAAATTAAAAGTTACTCATTTCTGAGAATGATTGAAATGACATGAAATAAAGATAGATAAATATTCCACAAAAATTATTAACCAGTTGCATGGGTAATATTCTTGGTAAGATACAAACCATAAAGTTTTAGGTCTACCCACATATATGTATTTCTATATTATATGCAAATTAAACTGAAATAATTAGGTTTTATCTAATTTTCTAAAAACTAAGTACCTAAGACTTCATGGGCTATTTTTAAAAATCTGAAAAAAAACCTGTATTATTTTTATAGGTTTCGTTTATTAGGTTCGCGCGCCGTATACCATCTTTTCTTGAAACATTTCAGCCGATATTTGACCTATCTAAAACTCTACTTCGGAATGAGCTACGAATCTCAAACTTTGCACAGTCGTAGATCTTCATGGAGTTAACAACCTTTCCAAGTTTCATGGAATTCCATAAAGTAGTAAAGTAGTTAAGAAATATCATAAAACGTCGAAATTGCCACTCACTCACTCATGTATAGATCATCAATATTCTACTGTACTTCTAGACATGCTACAAAGCTGAAGTTTGGCAGACTTATAGAAATTGTGACCAAACCCCTGGAAAAAATCAAGAAACCCCAAAATTCTAATTTACTCCGCTCCCCCACACATGTAAATTTATATAAAAGTAACATTGCCCACTTCCAGAAATGGCAGACTGATAGGAACTATGATAAAACTATAGAAAAAAAATTAAAAACCTCAAAATTAAAATTTACTTTCCTCCTCTATAAATGTAAAGTAATGTAAAAGTAACATTGCACACTTCCGGACACGCTAGAGAGCTGGGCTTTGGAAGGCCGATAGTAACTATGATAAGACTATAGAAAAAAATTAAAACACCCCAAAATTCTAATTTACTTGCCTCCCCTATAAATGTAAAAGTGTGTAAAAGTAACATTGCCCACTTCCAGAAACGCTCGAGAGCTGAGCTTTGGAAGGCTGATAGGAACTATGATAAAACTACAAAAGAAAATTAAAAAACCCCAAAGTTTAATTAACTTCCCTCTCCTATAAATGTAAAGTTATGTAAATTAGCATTGTCCACTTCTAGAAACGTTAGAGCGCTGAGCTTTGGAAGACTATAGGAAAAAATTTAAAAACACCAAAATTTTAATTTATTTTCCTCCCCTATAAATGTAAAGTTATGTAAAATTAGAGAGCTGAGCTTTAGAAGGCTGATAGGAACTATGTTAAAACCATAGTAAAATATAAAAAACCTCAACATTTTTAATATGCATTTCAAAAGTTTTGAACAATATCCCGCATATTTTACTACTTTAAAACTTAAATATTATCCAAATCCTTTAAACAAGCAGTGAGATCATAACAAAAACATTTCATGTAAAAAAAGCCAAGTACGTGAAAGTGGTATTCCCTAAAAAGAATTGAGATAAATGTAAAGCCAAGTTCTCCAATACATATTTTAAAACGAATAGTTCTTACTAGTTTCAAAATGTTTTTATATTATAACTACTTCCACTGAAAGTTGTAGTTGATAGGCCTATTATGGGATCCCGTGGAATTATTTTTATTCACCAGGTGTTTGCTTCCTTGAGTAGGAGGGCCGGTGTGACGTTAAAAATCCAAGATGGCAGGTTTTTCCATGTTTTTTCAAAAACTTTGGCTTGTAACTTTTGCCACATCGACTTTGCAAAAAAATTATATAGGTTATGATGTGCTTGTAACAGAACAGCAAGTTAGTTGTCGTTTTAGTGAGCTTTGTATTCATGAACTTAAAAAGTAACTGTTATTTTTTTAAATATTAAAAAAATTATAAAAATTCGAGATTAATCAAGAAAGTTTATGACTACCCTCGGTCGATCGGTGATATATCACTCGATTTTAAGTCACCAGGTGTTAATTTGAGTACGAGGATCTATATGACGACATAAATCCAAACTAGCGGCATTAAGAGCGTTTTTAAGATATAAGCTAGTAAGTTTTCTTACAAACAAAAAACTAATAGTTTTTCTGTAAAACTAATTTGGCGAAAGTTATAAGCCAAAGTTTGTGAAAAAACAAGATGCTAAATGCTAAAATTAAGAAAAATCAAAAAGTGGTTTTGGACAAAAATTAGCTGAGACTGATCTTAAGAATATCTACCTAATTCTAAAATTATAAATAAGTTTTTTTTGCAAAAAACTCGCCGTTTTAAGAAAACTAGGAAAATTTACTTCAAACAGTACGCTTCCGTAAAATTATCTGGATGTAGTGCGCTAAGACGTAAGTTAGGCAAACATAACCTAACCCAGCGTAATCCAACCCAAACCAATCTAACCTAACATAACTTGGCTCGATTTTACATTATTTCCTAGTAAAAATTTAGTCGCGAGCATGCGACCGAAAAAGGTTAAGGTCAGGTTGGGCAAGCCGATCATTTAAAAAAAGGTATGTTGAAAATATGAGATGGCAGGGGAATATTTTACTTTTTGTGTCTCTTTTTTGGTCCAGAACACACATTTTAATATAAATGTTTAATATGTCCCAGAAAATTTTTAAAAACCGGAAGGATCAAAGAAAAAGCACATTTCAAATATTGATCGAAGGAGTCTTTTACATTTCAGTGTATACAAGTAAAATAAATGGATCCATGACGGATCTGATACCTTCCTAGCTAGCCTATTAGCACACTTTAAGTGAAGCCATGATATATCAGCCCTGAAAACAGTTTTTGGTAAATAACTCAGAAACTAAAGCTCCTATGAAGTTTTTGGTTATTACACAAATTATTAAGCAAAATGTAGCCTACTATAAGCCGCATATTGATACGACGCTCCATTAGAAAGTAAGAATTTTTAAAATTTTTTAATTGTCAAAAAACTATCATTAGCATTAATGGATTTTGCCCAAAAACTAATCAGCTCTTTAGAGTGGCGAACACTATTTTACCTGAAAATTATATGAAAATTAGTTCAGCGGTTTGGGAGCTATCGCGTTACGGACAGAAATAATATACACAGACACACACACACAGCAGACATCACGACGATATTGCTAAGATAGGTCAAAATACACCCAAATATATTTTCGGCGTTATCTCAAATTTTTTTTTTCGTCAAAAATAATACCTTCTCTAGCCATTGCTTTGCGGGCTAGGAAGGTAAAAATACTTAAATATGGATAAAAATGATTTTCATGTGTCAAATTACTTATGTTTTGCTTTACACACCAATCTTTAATAAGGTATAAGTTTGACAAAGGGTCCTAGCAACGTAGTACACCTACTCCTAAAATCGTACCCGCTTCTTAACGACGTTTTTAGGCATATTGTTTCATTACACCTGAGGATGGTCCAAAAGGTCGAAACCGGTCGTGGATTGGCATGGATCACTTGTTCCTGATTGTCAGGACGTGTTCCAGACGGGGATCATTCGTATCCTTGTGATCGACGTTGGAAATAGACAACCAAACAGTTTTAAGAAGTTCCCAACGAAAGCATCAAGCCATCAGTATAATTCAATGCCGTAGGGGTATTTTCCCTTGTAGTAGTTGTTTCTGTTGGTTTCGCAAAACTTATGCTCTACACGGAGCTATCGCCTACATTCACCTGAGGATGGCCCAAAAGGTCGAAACCGGTCGTGGATTGGCATGGTTCACTTGTTCCTGATTGTCAGGACGTGTTCCAGACGGGGATCATTCGTATCCTTGTGATCGACGTTGGAAATAGTGAAAACCAAACAGTTTTAACAAGTTCCCAACGAAAGCATCAAGCCATCATTATAATTCAGTGCTGGTAGGGGTATTTTCCCTCGGAGTAGTTGTTTCTGTTGGTTTCACAAAAGTTATGCTCTACACGGAGCTATCGCCTACATTCACCTGAGGATGGCCCAAAAGGTCGAAACCGGTCGTGGATTGGCATGGATCACTTGTTCCTGATTGTCGGGACGTGTTCCAGACGGGGATCATTCGTATCCTTGTGATCGACGTTGTAAATAGTGAGTAATTTCTGTTGGTTTCACAAAAAATAAGTAAGTATGTTAAGAATGTTGTTGAATGAATGTAATTAAAGTAAAATAGTACAAAGTTTCAAAAATCAGATATTGATGTATGAAAAAATCCTGGCAAGCATTCTGGTGTTAAATATTTTGATTTTTTTAGGTGTTAGTATAAAGAGGAGCTGTTGACAGAGAAGAAGTTAAACTTTTAGCAGACGGAGGCTAAAACTTATTTAAATTATGCCTATCTATATTTTCGGAAGAATATCTAAATAACGAAGACGATGATTCAGTACAGACAAGATCAAGATATAAAGATGACGCAAATTAACAAGTGTACAGAGGTTAATTATTCTTTGCATTGTTCCGGATATAAAAGAAAGTTACGACAACCTGGCGATATTAATTGGGATTACGAATGTAAACAACATATCCTTTAAATTTATATCTGCTTTTAAACTCATTCTCGTGGCTAATGGGTTGCAAACAGCTGCTTCATCAAACCCCTGTCCATATTGTTTAATTTCGTAACAGGAGCTTAGAGACAAGGAAAATCTTTCTGTTTATGGTGTAAGTACTTATGGAAACCTACACGGAAACTACCAAAAGTATGTAAGTGTCTTAGAAAAGAATTTAAAAAATGCAAGAGAATGCTGCAGCACTATAAAGCCTCCACTATTTATTGAAGCAGACGATATGGCTGTTCTTGAAAAGTGAATCCTTTCGGAAGTACATCTTCTACAAGGCTTTATAAATCATGTGTTTTGGAAGGGTTTAGTGCCTCTTCTTGGTAAAGAAAATGTTCTCAAGTGGCTCAAAAAATTAAATGTTTTGCCTAAAAATTACCAAGGAGGGGTATTTGAAGGAAACGCCTGTCGTAAGCTGCTGCAACACGCTAATGAAATTAATTTCCCAGATGTTTTGGGAAATGTTGATTTCATATATGTGCAACCTTTTATTTCGGCAATTAACACCATGAACAGAATAGTTAGTAATTGCTTCTCCTCCAAAATAAATAGCATTGATGATTTAAAATTAGATATTCTATACTTGAGATCTCCTTTTAAAGATACTGATCTGTCCAAAAGTCTAAAGTACACTGCATTTTAAATCATTTAATTGATACCCTGGAAAATCTTAAGACAGGTTTAGGTTTATGGTCGGAGCAGGCCGGTGAATCTGTCCACCGCGAATTTCTAAAAGTCTGGAACAAATATAAATTGAATTGATGATGAATGAATGGTGTCAGATACGGACGTAATTTGCTGAAAGCGTTTCTAGATTTCTCATCAAATAGGCTTTAAGCATAATGATATAATCATAATATAATTTTCCATTAGATATGTCATTTTCTTCCGAATTTTTTTATTAAGTCTAGATTTCTGTTTCTTTTCAAGTTACAAGTTACTTAAAAATTCGATTCCAACATATTTAATAAAAAAACTTGACTTTCGTAAGCAACAACATAATGTTGCCCTCCGAAATAATAATCTTGCCCTTCCTAGATATCATACAACTTTATTCCAAAGATGTTTTACTTATAATGCAGTAAAATTGTATAGTGAATTTCAAATATTTTTTGTGAAAAATAATTATATATTAGTATTTCCAAAGGAGCTCAAGAAACACGTCTTAATAGTGCAGAATGCCTAGAAATTAACGAAAAAGTTTTCTCGTGCAATATTACTATAAATATATTTACTTGTATAATAAACATTTTGACCCTTCTCTATTTTCTATTTTTAGGTTAAGTTAGTTTTAGGTTTAAGTTCGGGATAAATTTGAATAGCTGTTCTTTTTAGGTAGATTTCGCCCTTTCAGAGTTGTTCTTGTTAAGCAAAACAAATCCTGAATAAAGACCTTATTTATTTATTTATTTGTTGTAAAGCGAGATAGTGAAAATATAGATCCTAAATTTGGATTTAAACTTCTTTTCTATCCGATTTAAAAACTAAATTACCATTTAGAATTGTTTTATCGAAAAAAGTACATAAATTAGAGTTTATAGCCAATATGAAAAATATGTATAAATAATTTGTCAAAAACGGGCCTTAAGAAGCACGTACGATTTTAAAAGTAGGTGTTTTAAGTTGCTAGGACCCTACCATATAATACCCTGCTTTAAATTTTTTTAGGACGTTTTGTCAAACTTATACCTCATTAAAGGGCGGTGTGTTTACATCATAATAGCACCCATTTAAAAAAAAATTAATATTTCAAAGAAATGAATCCGGTTTTACCGTTTTACTTAGAAATATGAATGGGCGTACCCAGAGAGCGGGAGGGTTTTTTTACAGATTTTCCACATATTTCCTGAATAAAAATATTAAAGAGTATAAAATTCGCCATCATGAGGCTTCGGGCCCACCCCAGAGGCGTCGCGCCCCCCCCCCCCCCGGAAAAAATATTTGTGCATTTATTTTTTTAGAGGGGGCAATTACCCCGTTACCCTCCTCAAATTCGCGCTTTTTGCCTTGCTTTACTCCAATAAGTCCCTAATGTATTTTGTGACAAATTTAAACATGACTTGTACAGTTTGGGACAATTTCGATGTTTTTTGGGGATTTTAGGTATTTCTAGCAGAGATAGATAAAAGCAAGTGGACTGAGCTTGATTTTCGAGACGTTTTCAAATATCAAAGCCGGTTTTTAATACATATGGCCGCGTTTGAACTACGAGGGGTTTAACTTTTTAATTTACGAAAATTTAATTTTTTATTAGAAATTCAACTGTCAAACTAAATTTATTTTATTACTTAGTTTTTGATATATAACATTAAAATCGTATTTTTGATTTTTATTGTGCCTCGCCCAGTTCGCGCGCCGTACCATCTTTTCTTGAAACGTTTCAGCCGATATTTGACCTATCTAAAACTCTACTTCGGAATGAGCTACGAATCTCAAACTTTGCACAGTCGTAGATCTTCATGGAGTTACCAACCAAGTTTCATGGAATTCCATAAAGTAGTAAAGTAGTTACGAAATTTTAAAAAACGTCGAAATTGCCACTAACTCGCTCACTGATGTATAGATCATCAAAATTCTACTCTACTTCCAGACATGCTACAAAGCTAAAATTTGGCAGACTGATAGAAAGTATGACCAAAGCCCAGAATTCTAATTTACTCCCCTCCCCTATACATGTAAAGTTATGTAAAAGAAATGCTAGAGAGCTGAGCTTTGGCCGTCTGATAGGAACTATGATAAAACTATAGAAAAAAATTTAAAAACACCAAAATTATAATTTACTTCCCTCCCCTATAAATGTAAGGTTATGTAAAATTAACACTGCCCACTTCCAGAAACGCTAGAGAGCTGACCTTTAGAAGGCCGATTGTAACTATGATAAAACTATAGAACACCCCAAAAATCTAATTTACTTCCCTCCCCTATACTATCCCACTTTCAGAAACGCCAGAGAGATGAGCTTTTTAAGACTAAAAGGCACCATAATAAAACTATAGGAAAAATTTTAAAAACACCAAAATTTTAATTTACATTGCACACTTCCAGAAACGCTTTGGAAGGCTGAAAGGACCTATGATGAAACCATGGAAAAAAATTTAAAAACCCCAAACTTTTTATAATTTGCTCTCCTCCCCTATAAAGTTATTTAAAAGTAACATTGCCCACTTCCAGCAACGGTAGAGAGCTGAGCTTTGGAAGGCCGACTATAATAAAACTATAAAAGAAAATTAAAAACCCCAAATTTTAATTAACTTCCCTGCCCTTTAAATGTAAAGTTATGTAAAAGTAACAATCTCCACTAACAAAAGCGCTAGAGAGCTGAGCTTTGGACGACTGATAGAAAAAAATTAAAAAACCACAAGGTTTTAATTACTTCCCTCCCCTATAAATGTAAAGTTATGTAAAAGTAACATTGCCCATTTTCAGAAACGCTAGAGAACTGAGCTTGGGATGGCTGATAGGAACTATTATCTGGGGGTACA
The DNA here is from genome assembly GCA_963576565.1 of Aspidapion aeneum. Lineage (NCBI taxonomy): Eukaryota > Metazoa > Arthropoda > Insecta > Coleoptera > Brentidae > Aspidapion > Aspidapion aeneum. The sequence continues at coordinate 148,730,210 of OY755038.1, forward strand.
GTAGTGCCCCGCCAAGTTCGCGCGGAAATGGCTGTACAATCTTTTCTTGAAACATTTATGCCCATATTTGACCTATCTAAAACTCTAATTCGGAATGAGCTACGAAACTCAAACTTTGCACACAGAAGAATTAACAATCTCTACAAGTTTCATGGAATTCCACGAAAAAGTAAAGTATTTCAAAAAACATCGAAATTGCCACTCACTCACTCATGTATAGATCATCAAAATTCTACTGTACTTCGAGACACACTACAAAGCTGAAATTTGGCAGACTGATAGAAATTGTGACCAAACCATTGGTAAAAATCAAAAATCCCGAAAATTCTAATTCACTCCTCCCCCCCCATACATGTAAAGTTATGTAAAAGTAACACTACCCACTTCCAGAAGCGCTAGAGAGGTAAGCTATGGCAGACTGATAGGAAATATGACAAAACTATAGAAAAAAACTTTAAAACCCCAAAATTTTAATTTACTTCCCTACCCTATAAATGTAAAGTTATGTAAAAGTAACATTGCCCACTTCCAGATACGCTAGAGAGCTGAGCTTCGGAAGGCCAATTGGAACTATGATAAAACTATAAAATAAAATTAAAAAACCCCAAATTATAATTAACTTCCCTCCCCTTTAAATGTTAAGTTATGGAAAAGTAACATTCTTCTCTTCCAGAAACGCTAGAGAGCTGAGCTTTGGAAGACTGATAGGAACTATGATAAAACTAAGTATAGTCAAAAATTTAAAAACACCAAAATTTTAATTTACTTTCCTTCCCTATAAATGTAAAGTTATGTAAAATTAGCATTGCCTATTTCGAGAAACACTGGAGAGCTGAGCTTTAGAAGGCTGATAGGAACTATGATAAAACCATAGGAAAATATAAAAAAAAACCTCAAAATTTTTAATAAGGCATTGCAAAACTTTTGAATAATATTCCTCATATTTTACTACTTTAAAACTTAAATATTATCTAAATCCTTTAAAAAAGGAGTGAAATCATAACAAAAACATTTCGTAAAAAAGTCAATTACTGCGAGAGTGGTGTTCCGTTAAAAGAATTGATATAAAAGCCAAGTTCTCCAATACAAATTTTAAAATGAAAAATTATCACTAGTTTGGAAATGTTTTTGTAAACTTGGCTATTACGGCTGCAAATGACTCTTAGGCACACTGCTAAATTGAACATAAAGATATTATAATTTTGATATGACTTACTTGGAAATTAAATAATAAAGAATGTCAAAGCTGCAAATTGACAGTTGGTCTCTCCTCAGTAAACACCATATTTCCTATTTCTTTTTCAGATACCGACATGATCATTTCATTTCATGGTTATGCTTGGACTGAATAAGGCCTAATGAGGCCGAAACGCTTCCCCAAGCTACCTTTACCTCTGAGGACTTGCCCGTAAAACTTTTTTGTTAAGACTTTTTACCTCGTGAAATTCCTCCAAATTTAAAAAAATCCAGGGCTTAGGCTGTCTTCTGGGAGCAGAAACGCGTCCCCAAGCTACTTTACCTCTGAGGATTCGCCCGTGAAACTTTTTTGATAAAGAATATCATTTACAAATTCTGACATCACGTCAACATTTGAGCCTTGTGATTGCTGGTGGTTATTATTAGATTATTAATATTCGCGTTGGGCTGTGGCGTGGGCAAACACATCATTCCTGGATATGGTTTTCCTGTTTTAAACGGCTTAACTAATTATCACATTTCTTTTTTATTAAATTTATTGTTACGGATAAATAATTTTTTTTTAATTTTTCATATCAATCTTGTCATAAACATTGCAAACCCAAAAATATATAAATTAAGATAATGTATTATTTTTTTTTGCATTACATAGAGTGTATTTTTGACAATTTTTTCTGAGTTCACAAAACCTCAAAATGTGTTTTCCAAAAAAAATAACAGCAAGTTTTTCTATAATGAAAGTATAAATGTTCGGTTTTTTATATAAAGACAGTACGTTGTCACCATTAATCTTTTCTTACAAACTTTTGCAACCTTTTAAAGTTGTAATATTTCCTAAAGTGTCCCTAAATAAAAGTAAAACGTTTTTACCTTATATTTAATATTTAAATTTAGTGAGATAAAGCTATTGTTGCTTATAGACTTACGCCATACGTTATCACCTTAATAAGACCGGCAACAGTGCCTGAGGTGGCAGGAAATAGCACATATCCAAAGGTTGTATATCGGTCTGAGGTCCGAACGTATTCCACGTATTTATCAAATATTTGAAAAAAAATTATTTACCCCTCTTTTGAAATTCTGGTAAAGGAACTTTCCCTCATGTCATATATGTACCTATATATGGGCTAACACCACTAGAAATAGGTGAGGTCAGGTCGTCATATCCTTAACGCCGAGGTGACAACGCCGAGTGCATCAATATATATATATATATATATATATATATATATATATATATATAAATATTCCTAACAGAATCCGTTTGGACATTTAAAGCAATTCGGTGATTCAGTCCCACGTAGCTTAGAATCAAAATAGGTATATCTGTAATCTTTTCTGGGTATGAGCGTAGATAGTGCGCAATGTAAATTCGGAACATTCTTAACATGTGCACATTCTCTATTAAAATATGCTATCCACGTTCCAACCATGTAAAATTGCTATGTGACTCAGAATTTTGTAAAATCAGATACATCCTGTTGATTTAACACGGCAAAGTATGGATGTAAACGACAAAAGACAAAGAGAAATGGGACCATAAATTCATGTCCCGAAATATTTAATTTGCGACATTATTCATTTTTCATTTACTGTTATATTTCGAAAAACTTTCTTTAAATTCATAAAAAAGTTCCAGATCAAAATCACTGATATTAGTTTCGTCGTTCCTTAAATATTAATTTTTGTTTCAACCATTGTTTTGCCAGATTATACGATTGCCTTGTGAATTCTGGCTGAATTGATTTTCTCATAACTGAACTAGTTTTAATGAAATAAAAAGCATCGTAGTGAACATTGATTCTTTTACACACCCCGCCCCCATGTTTTGCATTTGCATTTGGGGTCAAAAATTCCTCCATAAGAAAAACCCGATAGATTCTTCATAGAGAGACGAAAATTTATTAAGTCCGCCATCTTGAATTTCTAAATGGCGGCAAATTTTAATAGTAATTTTAAAATCAGTTGAATAATGCATTTATAATGAAAATAGTAGAATTAGCAAGGGAATCGTATAGTCTGTCATCATACACTGACATAAAAACATATACTTTCTTTGGCAAAACAAAAATTATTTTGGGAGCCACTAAACCGATTTTAGTGTATATTACCTCGTGTGCGGCGGAGACAGAGATTTTCTACTAAAAAGTTACAGTTTCTTGAAGCATATAACCGAGTAGTGAATAAACGAGTCGCTTTAAAGGGTCAAGTTTTATTGGATTCTGTCCGCCATCTTGGATTTTAACATGGACAACACATCTAAATATCATCTCTCTGTGATTAGCACTATGATCTCTCTTATAAATGCTGCTGTACTTTGTCATTGTATTGTGTGTTTTTGACTGTATTATGTATAATCTAAGTCTAGACTGAATTATAAAAAATATATGAATAATTTTTTTAAAAAACATAAATATTTCCAACTACTTATTAGAGACGTGATAAGATTTTTATTATTTGTTGTGTTAATTTATTGTTAGACATCTGAGCCCTGAAGGGGAGAAAACTAGAGATATCCCAAAAAATCTAACCCCAAAATTAAATTCGCCCCGTCCGGGAAAACAGAGTCTATTAAACTAAAAACAAAGAAAATAAAAAATCGGCAACACGCTAGAAGCTTACCTTCTGTAATTCTGTTGCAGTTCCAAAATTTCACTGGCGGCCGCGGCCCTTTCTTGCGACTGGAATTTCGGTCTTCAACCCAAAAACACGTGTGACTTCTTTCAGTTTTTTGTCGAAAGTAATTTCTTCATTCCCCTGTCACACACAGGGTGGCGCTTCAAACTCCCAGCGTGAGCAAAAAACGCGCATGATTTTACCAAAATTATCAGGTGATCAAAAAGAAAATAACTTTCAACAAAGAGAGAAATTATCACCTGATCGGAATTTTTCCTAAACCGGACTTTCTTTTTTGAAGGTTTTTGCTGAAAGCCCAAAAATATCAAAACAAACTTTAAGGTTTTTCAAAAAATTCAAAATAAAACAATAAACAAAAATAACTGGCAGCATTAAACATTCCGCCCACCATAAAAATTCCCAATTTTTATAGAAAAACCCAAAACTAAAAAATCAAAAAAAAAAAGGTTATTCAATTACCCAAGGGTCTAAACAATAGATTAGCATTTTTGCAACAATAATTTTATCGCAATAACTATAGACGTCATACTTAAGTTAATTCAAATAAGCATGATTCACGCTACACAAGGCTTTGAAGGTTGGTTACTGGCTGGGTAACGGACATACCTTCACCAAACTACGATCAAGTAATCCTTTCGCGGTTTTTACTTGCACTACACGGGGGATTCTATCGGGACTCGAGTAAATTTTTTCAATTCTACCGAGTGACCACTTCAATGGGGGTAGGTTTTCGTCTTTCAACGCTACTAATGTTCCAACTTTTGGAGGGTTATCGGGGGTATTCCATCTTTCGCGTTGTTGCAACGACTGTAAATACTCCATATGCCAGCGGCGCCAAAAATGCTGCTGAACAAGCTGCCAGCGATGGAGCCGGTTTAACTTAACATTGGTTAGGTCTTCATCGGGAGGGGCTGTCAAGGGTTCCAAAGTGAGGAAATGTCCAGGAGTAAGACTTTGAAAGTTATGAGGATCAGGGCTCATACTACACAATGGTCGACTATTTAAAATAGCCTCAATCTGAACCAATACAGTCATCAACTCTTCAAAGGTTAGGATTTGATCCCCCACAATTCTCTTCAGATGAGTTTTCGTGGACTTTATCCCAGACTCATGGAGTCCACCAAAATGCGGACTGGCGGGTGGATTAAAACACCACTTAATCGCTAAAGTCTCAGCAACTTGCTGACAATAAGACACAATGAGGTTATTTGCCTCAACAAAATTAGTGTCCTGGTCACTGTAGAGGGCAGCACATCTGCCACGTCTACCAACAAATCGGCGGAGGGCAGCCAAAAATGCATCAGTGGACAAATCAGAAACAGCCTCCAGGTGAATGGCTTTAGTTGGGAAACAAACAAAAATACACCCATAAGCCTTTTGACTTTTTACACCACGACGCTTGGTTAACGTGATGGAGAATGGACCCATAAAATCTACACTAACATGGGAAAAGGGCTTCACGTGGGACACTCTAAATTTAGGAAGGTCACCCATGAATGGGTGCAATGGTTTGGGAGTTACCCTGGCACAACAAAAACACTTGGAAACAACACTGTGAATGGCACTTTTCACCGACAAAATCCAAAACTGTTGATTTGGGAGGAACTCCAATAAGCGAGGACCTGGATGTCCATGCTCATTATGGAATTTTTCAATAATCAAAGTGGTAAGCCTGTGACTACGAGGCAACAACATGGGGTGTTTCACCTCATATGCTAAATCAGTGTGACGTAATCTACCGCCCACCCTGAGAACACCATGGGAATCAAGAAAAGGAGCTAACTTTCGAAGAGGCTTAGCACAACTCTCACCCTTACGTATCCTTTTCAAATCTTCAAAAAAAACTTGTTGTACAACTCGCACAACAACTAAAGTAGCATAATAAAGATCTGCCTCATTGAGGGCTTTAGTAGGAAAAGATAAAGAAGGATCTTTTTTCACTCGAAAAGTTCTCAAACAAAAGGCAACAATGCCCAATATTTTACGCAAAGAGGAGTACTTAGTGAGTAACAGCTGTACTTCATCAAGCGGTATTTCTGTCACAAAAACAAAACGATTTTCCTCAGGGGGTAGATCAGCATCAAACGCATCAATTTTATGGTTCATAGGTCATGTTTCACTAGACTGGGACAACCAGGATGGTCCAGTAAACCAAAGAGGATGGTCTATCAATTGACCAGGAAGTAAGCTCCGGGATAAGCAATCAGCTGGGTTCTCCTTACAATTTGCATGGTACCAACAGCTGGGGGGAACTTTCCCTTGAATAGTCGTTACATGATTGGCTACAAAAACCTTTCGTTTTGATGGACACGATTTTATCCAAGCAAGGGTAACGCTGGAGTCAGACCAAGCAAAAATCTTATCAATCGGGATGCAATCAAGATGATTGCCAACAAACTCCAATAGTTCTGCTAACAATACAGCAGCACACAATTCTAAGCGTGGAATAGAAATACTTTTCAAAGGTCACACCCTACTTTTCCCACACAAAAGGGAGATATATTTCGATCCAACTCAATTTGTCGAATATATACTGCACCACCATATGCCCACATTGAGGCGTCACAAAAGCCATGCAATTTAGTGGTGACAGCATTTTGCTTCACAACGTATTGATATCGAAGATAATAATGGTAGTTGCGACACATAGAGTTGCCACTGTGCAACAATATCATTGGAGGGGGTATCATCCCATGAAAGACCCTGGACCCACAAACGTTGCATTAAACATTTAGCAACCAAAACAACTGGGGCTAGGAACCCGAGTGGATCATATATCCTTGCAATCTCAGAAAGAATGTTTCTCTTGGTACAAGGTCTTTCCATGGGCATCACATCATAACAAAACGAATCCAATTTTGGACACCACTTTAGTCCAAGGATTTTTAAACCAGCAGATTCATCATCAAAGGAAATTGGTTGCTGATGACTAGCTGGAACCGATTCTAGTAACTCAGGAGTGTTGCTAGTCCACTTACGAAGTTCAAAACAACCCAATTTTAACAACGCAATTAGCTGTTTCTGGCTTTCTAAAGCTTCAGCTACAGAATTAGCTAATCCGATGGCATCGTCCACATAAGTAGTATGCATCAACACCTTGCTCGCTAGTGGAAAGCCACTGCCATGATTTTTAACGAGCTGGTGAAGAGTACGAATAGCTAGGTATGGGCTCGAATTTACACAATAAGTTACTGTTTGAAGAGAGTACTCTTGAATCTCCTCGGTTGGGTCGAACCGCCACAATATCTTTTGATAACACACATCAGCCTGATGCATATCAATCTGCCTGAACATTTGACGTATGTCACTAGAATATACAACACTATAAAGGCGAAAAGTAAGCAATATTGACACAATATCTCTGTAGTTTAGGTCCTACCAATAAAATAGAATTTAAGCTACGACTATTTGAGGTCTTGGCAGATGCATCAAAAACAATTCGAATTTTTGACAAGTCACCATCTGCCTTCACAACTAGGTGGTGTGGAATAAAATATGAATGGAAGTCAGGGCTAGAATTGTCCAATTTCATATGCCCCTGGTCTAGGTAATCCTGAGCAAAGTCTTTGTACGCACTATACAAAGCAGGATTTTTCAACAATCGGTTTTCCATCATATTGAATCTACGCAATGCTTGACCTTTAGAGTTACCAAGTTCTTGTCGAGGCTCTCTGAAAGGCAAGCGAACAACATATCTGCCGGACTCAGTTCTTGAATGAGTGGTAGCAAATATTTTTTCACACAAGTCCTTATCAGAGGAAAGAGGGATTTTTTGAGGGGTCGATTCTAGTTCCCAAAACCTTTGTAAGGTACTATCCAATCGAGATTCTATAGGGGAAGACACTGAGGTCAACAAATTAATGGCACAAGGTCCTCCATTTTCTCCTTTTTTAAAGCCAGGCACAAGCATCTGACCAAACAAATCAGCCCCAATTAAAAGGTCTACACTACTAGGTTGTCCAAAATTGGGATCAGCAAAATCAAAATTTTTTAGGTACGGCCACTGAATAGAATCATATTCTACAACAGTCACAGGTATGGTTCCACAAATTTTAGGAATAAGAATGGCATCACAGAAAAACAAACTATCAGAAAACTTGGAGGAGCCTATTTGCAATGTTACATTTATGTGGTGATCCTGGGAGTCCTTCATGCAAAGATATTAAAAGAAGACCAAAAACTCAACTCAGAATTGATTTTAGCAATATAAGAGGATTAAGTACCAACATGAATTCAGTTCACCAACATCTTGAAGAACAAAGACCTGACATCCTTGTTCTCACTGAAACTAAAATCAGTTCTGCAACACCTACTGTGAACTATCTTTATCCCGGCTATGACCTACACCACCGATTTCGACATAATTTTGGGATCTGTGTGTACATTAAAAATGACCTTTCATGTCATCGAGAGGAGAAGCTAGAACCAGCGAACCTCGATATCATATGGCTTACCTCAAAGTCATCGACTAAGTTCATTTGCTGCCTCTACCGACCGCCAAGTAACACCGAGTATCAAAACTTTTTTGCGACATTATCCGAAAACTGTGATAGTATACAGTCTACCTATCCACATGCGGAAATTGTTTTTTTAGGCGATTTCAACGTCCACAATATACCCTGGCTAAAACACCACAACAAAACAGATAATGAAGGCAGGGAAGCAGAAGCTTTTGCCATAAGTTGTGGTCTAACGCAGCTTGTAGATGAACCTACCCGTATCTCAGAAAGGGGTGAATTTGCAGCGCTTTTAGACTTGTTCCTAACTACAAATCCTGACTTGTACACAATTCAAGTAGATCCCCCACTTGGTTCATCCGATCATAAACTTATAAGAACAAAGTGCGAAATGTTCATACCGCCAAGCCAACAATCACTTCCTCGTAAAATGTGGCACTATAAATCGGCAAAATGGAATGACCTTAAACAGTTTTACCTGGATTTTCCATGGCAAGAGGTTTGCTTTAAAACAGCTGATCCCACTATTTGCTGTAATGAAATAACAAAAGTAATCTTATCTGGAATGGATGCATATATCCCACATACAATAAAACGCAGAGCTAATGCAAAACCTTGGTTCAACAGCCAGTGTCAAACGGCTGTACAGAAAAAACACAGAGCATATAACCTTTGGAAACGACAACAAACCGCTCAAAACCACACAGAATTTATAGAAGCCAGAAATAGTTGCAAAATTACTATTGACGCCGCCAAAGAAACATACAATCAAAGAATAAAAAACAGGTTGCTGAATTGTCCAAGTAGTTCTAGGTCCTTTTGGTCTCTTGCAAAAGCCGTTGGATCAAACTTCACCAAGTCATCCATACCACCACTTACAGATAAAAATACTCACTTAGCCACAACATCAGAGGAAAAAGCCAATATGCTGGCCAAAATCTTTTCCTCCAACTCAAACCTAACAGTGCCAAATGGAAAAACTCCACCGTTCATTGAAAGGGTTTCCCACAGTATGCCAGAGGTACCCTTTTGTCACAGAGAAATACGAAAATCCCTTAAAAAGTTGGATACAAACAAAGCAATGGGTCCAGATGGCATTCCCGCGATAGTACTCAAAAATTGTGCTAGCGAACTCACCCCAACTTTCGCCAAATTATTCAATTTATCTTATAGGCAAGGAGTATATCCATCATCATGGAAGTCTGCCGCAGTACAACCCATTCCAAAGAAAGGAAAAAAGACAGATCCGTTAAACTATAGACCAATTGCTCTACTTCCGGTGATATCAAAAGTAATGGAAAGAGTTGTGAACAATCACCTAACCAAGTACTTGGAAAAGTACAAAATTATCAACGACAAGCAATACGGATTTCGAAAATATAGGTCAACTGGCGATTTACTTACATACGTCACTCACTTATGGCAAAAAGCGATTGAGTTGCGAGGTGAAACAAGAACAATTGCCTTAGATATATCTAAAGCATTCGATAAAGTCTGGCATGAAAATCTGCTCAACAAGCTCAAAGCAACGGGATTGTCACCGAGACTTTGCACTTGGTTTGAAAGTTACCTTAAGGATAGATCCATTTATGTTGCACTGGATGGCCGGAACTCCAACTCTTACCAAATAAATGCTGGTGTGCCACAGGGAGCAATCCTTTCGCCAACACTTTTTCTGATTTACATAAATGACCTCATAGATAAAACAGTAAATCCACTTTATTGCTTGCAGATGATGGCAATGTAGTCTCCTCAGTCATACCACCCACATGTCTCTCCGCACGTGAATTCCATTACCTTAGACTAACTGAAATATCACAGATAAATAACGACTTGGAGATAATAGAGGACTGGGGCAACAAAAACCTTGTACAGTTCAACGCGCAGAAAACCCAAGCAGCCCTGTTTTCGAAAAAGACCAGCACCGGTGAGCCAAATATCATGCTATCTGGAAGTGCTGTCGCATTGCAGAGCCAGTTGAACATCTTAGGAGTCACTGCAGAGACCAACATGTCTTGGCACAGTCACGTGGCAGATATAGCTAAAAGGGCGTCCCAAAAGCTTGGGGTGCTATTTCGTACAAGACATCTGTATACACCAAGCCAACTGCTGATACTCTACAAAGCCCAGATTCGACCAACTATGGAGTACTGCTCACATATATGGAGTGCGGCACCCAAACATACCTTAATGCTTCTGAACACCGTGCAAAAACGAGCTATCAAGCTGATCAATGACCCCGCACTTACCCGTGGCTTGGATAGTCTCGAACATCGAAGAACTGTGGGCGATCTATCTCTCTTCTACAGGTATTATCACGGAAAATGCTCTGAAGAGTTGGCACGTATGATCCCCCCGGGAGTAGCACCTACTAGGCGAACACGTCAAACAGACGGTAACCATCAATTTATTGTCAAAATAGAGGCACCAAGAACCTCATTATATCAGAATTCATATCTCTGGAGAACAGCATCGCTGTGGAATAAACTCCCTGCGACAGTTTTCCCTGCAGGTTACAACCTGAACCGTTTCAAAACCAACACGCACCAACATTTCCGCGCACTTGCCGCTTCTCGAGCGTGATAGGGATCTCCTTGCGAGTGCGCATACCCGTAAATAAAAAAAGTAAATAAAAAAAAAATGTTACATTGCCATCTGATGTACTAGAAATCATGCCATTTATTCCTTCAATAGGAGTTCTATTCGGAGCTACTTTAAGTCCTAACCTCTCAGCCGAAGAGACGGTTACAAAGGAGGCTTCACTAGCGGAATCTAAAAATGCCTGACAAGACACAAACTTCTTGTTGGCATCTACAACTAAAACTTCGGCAGTTGCAAAAAGCACAGGTCTTCTCTTACGAGGTTCAAAATGGTTGCTACTGGGTGTAGCAGTACACAATGCCTGTTGGGCACCTTCACTATTAGGTATACGGGGGGTCTCCCCTGGACGATCAACTTGGGGGCTCGGAGAGCTTTTCACAAAGTGCAACAGGGAATGGTGAAGATCCTGGCACTGACGACACGTGGCATTTGTAGGGCGTTGAGATACACCATGTTTGCCAAAGCAGTTAAAACACAATCGTTCACGCTTAACAAATTGATGGCGTTGACCTACTTCTAATTCCAGATATCTGGTACACTTCACAAGGGGATGGTAGGGCTGTTGCTGGCAATAAACACAACCTTTATTACCAGACTGGCCTGTTCCAGTCAATAACGCAGGATAGGGTGGTTTGCCACCCTTCCTAGGGGGTAGAGGAGGTGAGACCTCCGGCTTATTCAAAAGAGAACTATTTTCCAAAGCCCGACAATTTTTTTCTAAGAATTTAAACAAATCTTTATAGGACGGGATTTCCTTATTACTATACTCAATCTCAAACTGAGTTTTCAATCGGGTATCAACCTTTTGCAAAAGAAGAAGCATTTTAGCTAAATCTAAAAGGTCTACATCATCATAGTTTGACAATGCTTCCAAATTTTCCCGGAAAGTGGACAATAACCTCAAATCATGTGGGTTGCTCGATTTTGCAGAAGGGGCTTGACAAATAGACGTCCAATAATTTGTTACCAAAAGTCTTTTATTATTAAAGCGTCTAATCATTGCATCGAAGGCTACTCGATAATTATCTGAGGTTAGCGGTATGTTCCTAATAGGGCTGTCTAACAAATCCAAGATGTCTTCCGTAGGACAAACAAACCGATTTCCCATAAGCCGTAATGTTAACAAAAACGTAAATTTTACAAAAACGACAAGAGTTTTAGTCTCAAAAATTAATCAGTTTTAAGAACGGATCCTTTGTGCATATGGGAAAAATGCGTTTTTCTTAAAAATATTAAACTAAAGCGAGAAAATCTGAAATAAAAGGGACCATGTTTTCTTTAAAAAAGTAGGTTATGTTTTTGTTTATTTTGTTTTTTTAAAACTTTTTTTCTAGTTTTTTTACTTATTTTGAATTATTACATGGGCGCCCCAAGGGGGCGGGGGGGCTAGGGGCCTGGACCCCCCTAAACCATATATTTTTTTAGATATTTTCCATATATTTCATGAGTAAACAGAAACAATAACATAAAATACAACATCATGAGACCTCTGGGGGCCCCCCAAAGGTATCGGGCTCCCAAAGGTTTCGGGTCCCCCCAAGATGTATTTCTGGGTGCACCACTGATTATTATGTCAAGTTTTTTTGCTGTTGTGAATTGTGGCAGCGGAGGAAGTAATGATAATGTTAGTTTTCATTGAATTTAAAGTTTTTTGACCAATGAATCAATGAACTATCAGCCCAAGGTAGGGGAAAGTGGATAAGTAGTTCTATTCAAAGAGCTCACTTCAAGGCTCACTTAACAGAGACGAAATTGAAATAGACTAAACTTTTCTCATCAGATTCAGGTTTTCTATTAGGATCTTTTATTGTACTTGACTAAACCTTTTGCTAAGTAATAGGCCTTCTATAGCGTTAAACTGTGAAAAATATTTCACTATGATTTTTAGGTTTAGACAAAGTTTAATTGTGTTAACCCTCCAGTAGTGACATGAAAAAGAGGCACAACTTATAGGTAGGTCAGTCCAACAGATCAATATGCACATATATGAGTTCCAACCGAGATTGGTCAAGCAAACTTCTAATAAGTACTTTACAAAATATGTTTATTTAAAAAAATATAAGTAAACATTATATAAAAAAAAAACTTGCAAAATTAAAATACAGTTTTTCCTTGTCATTGGCCTCACACACTGTACATCACCATATGATTTTCCATGAACTATAATACATAGGGCTTAAGTACAGTCAAACCTAACGTTCATCAGCTCACAACAGTACTGTTCAAATTTTACAACAGTATAATATTCGCTGTTGTATTACTACTGTTACTAATACTTTTATTACTGTTTTTTTGTAACAATAGTTGCTCAATTATGTATCTAAAAGTTTATGCAAATAAATATATACTCTACTCTACAATTGGGCGTAACAGCATATGACCCATTAGGACTCAAGTTTTTTTTCTTGTGGTCATCAAAGTCAACAAAGATGACTTTTTTTTTCATCTATTTTTTGATAAAAAAATTTTTTTGGTAATAAGCTCAGAACAGTGCCGTAGAAATTTCACAACAGGACTTGTAGTAGGTCCAGTCAGATGCTATACAAATTTTACGGTGTCAAAAAGCATGGAAATAAAGGAAAAAAGCATGGAAATAAAGGAAAAATTGCAACAAAATAGTTTAAGATAAAAAGAGGTTTGAGTTAGGGAGATTGTCAAATTCACCAGTTTATTCTAAACTGTTTTGAGGTCTGTAAAATAAATATTTATTAAAGAAAAAGAAACTTTGATGATACAGGACTCCACTGGACACTATACAGGACGCTACACTACCAAGAGTTTATTTAAGAGTTCTGTAGGATGGTGTACAAATTTGGTTCAGCTCATTACCCACACTTTAACCTCATATTGTTTTCCTTTTTTTTCTTCTCTAGACCCTTTTTTCAACCATAATTTTTTAATTTTTCAACCGTTTTGAAACAATAATCCATTCAGGAGAGACCCAGTCAGGATCATTGCTGTATTCTTGTTTTGAAAGTTGCTTGCCTAGAATAGTAAAAAATCATAGTGAAGTATTTCTTACAGTTTAACACAATTCTATGTTACACTTCTGCAAAAGGTCCACTCGAGCACAAAAAAAGATCCCAATAGAAAATGTCGAGGAAAATGTTGCCAAAATGGCAGTTACCTATTTATCCAAAACAAACCTGACAAAAAACTTTCGAATATTTCAATTTATCCTCTGTTAAGTCAGGTATAGAATAGAGCACTTATCCACTTTCTTTTCCCTTCTTTGAGCTGATACCTAGTTCATTTAAATCAAGATGGTTTTTTAAGGTCAAAATACTTGGCATTCCATCAAAACTAACATTATCAAGATCTCTCCAGCTGCCACAATTTATAATAGCACAGAAACTGATAATAATGATTGAAACTGAGTAAAAAACTGGAAAAAAAGTTAAAAAAACAAAAGTAAATAAAAACATAACCTGACTTTTTGAACAAAACATGGTCCCTTTTATTTGAGATATAACGCATTTATCCCATCTTTGTTGTAAATTAAATCGTTTCACTTTTTTTTTAAATTACGTTTTTGTTAACATTGCGGCTTATGGGAAAACGCTTTGTTTGTCCTATGGCGACCATCTTGGATCGAAAAACAGCTGATCGTGACAGTTCGTTAGACAAGCTAATTACAGATGCGGCCTCTCCCACCAGAGCGGTATTTAAGGCTTGAAATTTAGCTATTTCACTCATGTCAGCTTTATCATGAACAAGTGACTTAAACATATCAAAAAAGGTGGGCCATTTTTTAAGATTACCGTCAACATGGGGTACCTCTATTCTTTTAATTTCAAGACCCCTGTCCACATTTACCAGGGAATGGTTCAAAATTGTCTGTGAGACATCTTGGTAATCCTCCGGATAGAGCTCACGACAAATCGATCTAATTGTGTATTTCATTTCATCAAATTCCTGCACTAAAGTTTCCTGACTTTCTTGTATCTGATCACTACTATCTAAGCTTATAATTTCAAACCAGAGAAGGCACATCTTCGCATCTGGGTTTTAACTTTTTTGCCTTCTCTGCATTGCCCTGGGCTTCGACGGCTCTATTATAAGTTGTTTTTAATTTATTAAAAACACTTTTTTGCGCGGCACTAATCTCGCGCTTAACGAAAGCAAAAAATGAAGGTAAATTTCGACGGATTTCACACAAACAAATTCGAAACCCGACGAATAATCAACAATTTTCTAACCTCGGAGGTAAGCAAAACAACACATGAAGTTGTGAGGTTAGCACACACAAACGTCAATGAAACGTCAGCCAGCAAGAAAAAAGACCCCGGGGCCCGGGCCGCTCCCTAATGTCGAACGGGGGTTTTTTTTATCGCCGCACGAGGTTATATACCAAACTCAGGGCAACCAACCTTAAAAACCATGCGGACTCTAAAAAAAAACCGGTACAAAAACAACAATGTCCGAATCTGGCAAAAAAAAACGATAAAATGTGGTTGCTGCAAAAAAACTATAAAATTACCATTTTTTTAACAAAAAACACTGTAAAATCCAAAGGGCTTTTTCAAAACATCCGGCTCGAAGGACCAAATAGACATCTGAGCCCTGAAGGGGAGAAAACTAGAGATATCCCAAAAAATCTAACCCCAAAATTAAATTCGCCCCGTCTGGGAAAACAGAGTCTATTAAACTAAAAACAAAGAAAATAAAAAATCGGCAACACGCTAGAAGCTTACCTTCTGTAATTCTGTAGCAGTTCCAAAATTTCACTGGCAGCCGCGGCCCTTTCTTGCGACTGGAATTTCGGTCTTCAACCCAAAAACACGTGTGACTTCTTTCAGTTTTTTGTCGGAAGTGATTTCTTCATTCCCCTGTCACACACAGGGTGGCGCTTCAAACTCCCAGCGTGAGCAAAAAACGCGCATGATTTTACCAAAATGATCAGGTGATCAAAAAGAAAATAACTTTCAACAAAGAAATAAATTATCACCTGATCGGAATTTTTCCCAAACAGGACTTTCTTTTTTGAAGGTTTTTGCTGAAAGCCCAAAAATATCAAAACAAACTTTAAGGTTAGGTTTTTCAAAAAATTCAAAATAAAACAATAAACAAAAATAACTGGAACCATTAAACAATTGTTTATAGGCCAACCTAACCTTTTACTTAGTTTAGTTTTAAAGGTTGAACTTTTTTTTTGACGATGCTTAAATTTAAACTTTTAAAAGTATTGTAAAGTTGTGTAGCAAATAAAGAAATGATGATGATGATGAAGATCGTTGCAAAAGACTGTAATTTTTAAACAGCAATCAGTTTTCGCCATGATGCTTTTTATTTATATAAAATAGGTTTAATAAGAATGTATTTATAAGAACATTAGTGTACAGAGAATTGATAAGACAATCGTATAATCTGTGGTTGAAATAATTATAAATTTGTTGGGAACCACTTAACTAGTTTCAATAATTCGTAAGTTTAATTTTGAATTTTAAGATGGCGGCCAAAAACTATTTTGCTTTAAATCATGATCAATTCCCTGCCAAGCACAGTTTATTTTATTATGTTGGTATAGTACAAAAGTTATAAAAAAAAATAATTTGATCCGGTTTTTTGGCCCACTCAGTATGTTCATAAAATTTAAACGCCTCCCCTTTTTGAAGGCAGCATTATTATTACTACTAGACCTTATTTCACTTTCAATGAGTCTAATGCATTTACCGCGTAGTTCATCGTAAAAAAAGTGCATTAAATTTGGTACAGGTTGTCTATTCTAAAATGCAAACGATTTGCAAGCGAAGCACGGCTTATGACGCTTTGCGGCTGAGGCCAGGCTGTACATTTTTCATTAGACGGCGATGCATCAGTCGGGCATCCGGTATATGCTTAATATTGGCTGAACTTAACCTTCCTTAAATTGTTTTGGTCTTTAAATTCAACCCCTTTTTAGTTTGAGGTTTTGATTTTTTCTAACAATCAATATGTTTTTAAATGCATTTTTTGTATTTTTTAGTGACGCTCAGTTACTCTTGGCATGCAGAGCGGCAATTAGAGATTGTTATAATTATTATGTTTACGAAATCACAAGCGGTGGAAAAAGGATAGATCAAGTTGATAAAGCTTGGACGAGAATTTTGATTTATCTGAATAAAATTCTTCAAGAGTACAAGTCGGAATAAAAATAAATTTTCCAATAAAGTGACCTGACGATTAGTAAGAATAATAGATGGTTAGCAGTTTGTTTTATGTATAAGTTCCTTTGAAAGTGTTAAGATTAAGGATTTTGTTAGAATTATATGTTAATTTGTTAAAATTTTATTGGTTGGAGAACCAAAGATTAGTTTAAAAGTAATTATTTTCTACAAAAGAAAGGTTAGGATGCATACTTGTGCATTAACCGGAATAACAAATATTGGCTTAGAACATGAAAACGTTAAACAATATTTAGTTGTAGTATTTGTTTTGTGTTTTATGTATTTGTTTTTGTATGAATGTTAAGTTTATCGTTTTTGTTTGTGACATGACCAGCAAACAACGTTACTGTTCAAAACAACACATTTGGTTAAAATTTTTCCCGCCGGTTAGGCCTGATCCATAGTTTGACTTTTAGCTGTTGGCAGCTATTTCCTTCTTTCTGGAAAAGAGACAGAGAAATATAAATTTGCCAGCTGATTATTTCCCTCTCTCTCTCTTGTCGAGAAAGAGGAAAATAGCTGCCAGCTGCTTAAAGCCAAACTGTGGAGCAGGCTTTACGTTCGTACTGATAAATTCTATCAAGGAAACATCATTGTCTGTAGAGGAGTGGCGTGGGAGAGCTTATTTACATTTTTTTTCAGGTAGGTATTCGTGGGTAAGAGGACAGATCAAAAATAAACTAATGTGTCTTTGGCAACGTTTTAATTAATCCTATTAGAAAAAGGATTAAATAAATCCGAAACGTTGCCAAAGACACATTAGTTTCTTTTTGGTCTGTCCTCTACCTACGAATACCTACGTGATTCTATAACACACAAAATGCTCACTTAGAATTTTTTATTTATACCATTTTTCTGAAATGTGCTAACCGAGATGTTGATCATGCATACATTTACGATTTATAACCTGAAAACAACCTTTACGCGTTGATTAGCTTTTGTTTATAATGTTTAGGATAAGATATTTGAATAAAAAACATCATAAGCCTATCAAGCATTTTTTTCACTTTAAAAAAAATTCAAAAATTGATCGGTGGAAGGAAGGATACATTAGTAAAGTGCGAACCAGGTTTTCGTAGTTGCGTTTAGCCTATGATGTTATAATGCATCCCAATGCAATGATCAATATAAGAAAAATAAAACTTAAGGCTTAAGAATTTTGGTGGTTATACACCTCGCACTTTTGTTTTATTTATAATAAATATTTTGATTGCATATGTTTTTTTTGTTTAAAGTTTAGTATTTAAGGAAACAATATACAGTGGTGGCCAAAAAAATAAGAGTGAAATGGTTTCCTGATAATATTTTATTATAAATACTTGTACAGTACAGTAAGAACATTCCCAATATATAATAATGATTAGATAAAACCTCCTAAGGAAAATAACTTCTTTAACCGTAAAAATTAATGTTGTTTTAAATATAAATTAAATTATTATTTTGCAAGAACATCTCTTGGCCATAAAAATAAGAGTATTAATTAAAATAGCTAGAGAAAAAGATAAAAAAGTATCTTGTACATGATTGCTTAAGCTTAATACTGACCTTCACTTTTAAGCACATTTGCGCATCTTCTTGGCATGGAGGCGATTAAAGTTTGGCATATCTGGAGAGGGATAGAAAATCAAGCTGCTTGAATTTCTTCCCACAAAGCTTGCTTATTTTTTATTTTTTTGCCCCAAATTCGTTTTTTTAGTTCTCTCCAAAGGTTTTTAATGGGGTTTAAATCAGGTGATTGCGATGGCCACTCTAAAACCATAACATTATTTCTTACAAACCATTGTTTGACAATGCGTGCTGTGTGTTTGGGGTCGTTGTCTTGGTGATAGACCCACCGCAAAGGCATATTCTCTTCAGCATATGGCAGTATAATGGTTTCTAAAATTTCTAGATAAATGTCCTTGGTTATATTTTCCTTTATCCAAAAAATAGGACCCACTCCGTTATATGAAAAACAGCCTCAGAGTTTGATATTTCCACCACCATGCTTTACTGTACCCAAAGTTTTATACGTGGATTGAATTCTTCATTAACACGTTGTCTAACATAAAAGCTTCCATCCAAACCAAATAAATTTATTTTAGTTTCATCACTAAAAAAAATATTTTTCCAGTTACGTTTAAAGTTATCCTTATAATTCTGCATTGCAAAATGTAATCGCTGCTTTATATTTTTCTTATAAAAATGGAACTTTCCTAGCAACTCTACCATGTAGTCCTTTCTGGTGTAAACGACTTCTTATGGTTCTGGTGCTGATGCTTAAGCCCAATTTTTATTTGATGATAACAGAACTCGAAAAAGGATCCTTTAAAGCTTCCGGGGCAATACGAATATCGAATTTTTTTGTTGTTTTCCTTGGACGACCCCTTCTTTCTAGTGGTCTTTCAATCACATTTTGTTCTCCTAAAACTTTAGCAATTACACACTGGGATCGCTTGGGTGCATTCGCAATAAATGCATAGGACTTATTCTGCCGTCTTAGTTGCAAAATACTACTACTATGTCGGTTTAGAACGTTTTTCTACGTTGTCCGACGCCTATTCTCCACCTTCTTCGATCCTGACAGTCATCTTCCGTCAGGTTTTTTCGACTCATTGATTTTTGGATTGACTGTTGCCATTCCAGTTTAGGACGCCCTCTTTTTCTGCGTCCTATTGGTTGCCATTCTAGGACCTGCTTTGGTAATCTTTCGTCGCTCATCCGTTGTACATGGCCGACCATATCAGTTGCCTTTTAGTAATGTCATCCGTAATGCTTCCCTCGATTCCCATTCTTTCTTTTATGATCTCATTTCTTATATGATCTGTTCTAGAAATTCTCATTGATCTTCTTATTGCATCCATTTCGACACTTTCCATTTTTGCTTTGTATTTTTCTGTTACGCGACAAGTCTCTATTCCATACAACAGCGTGCTTTTCACCATTGTTTCATATATGTTAAATTTTACATTCTTTTTTATCTCTGTGCTCCATAAAATACTGTTAAGACAACCAATAACCTTTTTTGCTTTTACTATTCTTTTTTCCAGTCCTTTACAGTCTGTTCCTGTCTTATCAAATGTGACACCCAAGTATACATACTCATTACATGGAGATATTGTTTGTCCATTTTCTAATTCTAATTCACTTGATTCGTTTCCAATACATAAGTACTGTGTCTTGTCCACGCTCACTGTTAACCCCCACTTTTGGTATTCTTCCGTTAACTTTCTCATCATATACTCCATGTCTTCTTTATCATTAGCTACAATTACTTGGT
This sequence comes from Aspidapion aeneum, assembly GCA_963576565.1. Classification (NCBI taxonomy): domain Eukaryota; kingdom Metazoa; phylum Arthropoda; class Insecta; order Coleoptera; family Brentidae; genus Aspidapion; species Aspidapion aeneum. The sequence goes on from OY755038.1 coordinate 148,750,507, forward strand.
CGTCAGCAAACTGTAGTGTGTATATGGTAAATCGGTCGTTAAGTTGTGTTCCCATGCCGTGTACTTTGCGTTTCCAGTTTTTTAGAGCTACTGCGATATATATTTTAAAAAGAGTTGGAGAGATACAACATCCCTGTCTTAAGCCTTCCGTTACCAGGAATTCTTTTGAAAGTCGATTTCCAATTTTAATTTTAGATTTTGACCCTTTGTATAGTTCTTTTATCGCTTTTATGTATGTATGATTGATATTCGTCTGCTCTAACACTGTCCATAATTTTTCTACTGGAACGGTATCATATGCTTTTTGTAGGTCCACAAAGGTAACATGAGTCTCTATATATCTATATTTCTGGCGCTCCTTTTCTCAATTACTTGTTTAAGACAAAAAACAGTATCACTACAAGATCTGCCTGCACGAAACCCACTTTGCTCTTCTTCTTGTTCATGAAAATCATTCTCTATATATATCTCTAAGAATACTACCGTACAATCTACTTAGAGTACTGGTTACTGAAATTCCTCTGTAATTGTTGCACCAGCTTGTTTCCTTTTTTATGTATTGAGGATATGAATGCAATTTTCCAATCATCAGGTACTGGATGACCGTTTTTGCATTGATTAATAATATATGTGAGATTTTCGAGTAGTTTCTCTGATCAATATTTGAGCATTTCAGCATATATTCCCCCAGGTCCGCTAGCTTTTCCGGATTTAAGCTTTTTAATACTATTCCTTATCATTTCTTTTTCGATGATTACTTCCTCTCCATGTACTCCTATGTCTCTCCTCGGAAAGGCTACCAGATATTCGGGTCTCGTCTCCTGCAGCAGTCCCTTATAGTGTTCTGTCCATTGTTCTGGTTTGATGATCTGGATGCTTACTTTTTCTTTTGCAGGGTTTTTTACTGTAGAAATGAATTTCCATACTTCAGAACTCTGCCTACCTCCTACGTGTGTATTTATATCGTGGCATTTGCGCTCGAACATTTCATTCTTTTCTGTGCGTATCAAATTTCTTAGCTGTCTTCTGGTATGTCTGTATATTTTTAGGTCTCTTTGCTCTTTAGTACTGAGCCATTTTAAGTATGTGCGTTTTTTCTCCTTGACCGTTTCCTGTATTTCTTTCGTCCACCACATCTTATTGTTTCTATTATCTTGGTATCCAACAGCTTCTTTGCTTGCTTCCTTCAAACTTTTTACTATGTTTGTATATATCTCTTCAAATGAGTGATTTGTGTTTATTAATTTTTCATCTAATCGGTTCTGATACAATCTTTGAGTACTTTCGATTTCTAGACTTCTAAAGTTGTATTTTTGATTGTCTTCGATGCATTCTAGATTTTCATTTTCTCTAATACTTTCGTCCTTATTTGTTTTTCTTACAGGGAATAATATTTTTGCTTTTACCAGATGGTGGTCAGATCCACAGGTAATACCACGAAGTGTGCGCACATCATACCACTTTAGTTCCGAGTGTTGTCCACCTATAGCATAATCAATGATTGATCTAAGATTTCTTGTTGGCTGATTCCAGGTATACCGATGAATATCCTTATGTATAAAAAACCATTATTTATTTTTAGATTATGGGTTTCACACAATTGTATCAGTCTCAAGCCATTATCATTTGTTACTTCCTCTCCAAATGGTCCTATCACTTTGCTTTGGCTTTTTCTACCAGTTCGAATATTAAAATCGCCAAGCATAATTATTTCCCTGGTATTACCGATTTTACTGATAGTCTCATCAAGTTGGTCGAAGAACAATTGTTTTATAGTTACCGTTTCGTCATTTGATGGTGCGTAGGCTGCTATTATGCTTATATTGTGTCCAAGCATCTTCATGTTAACTCGAAGTAAGTTTTCGTTAATGCACTCGTAGTCTGTAATCTTATGTTTGAGGTTTTTCTTTATTAATAAGGATACCCCTCTGGCTGCTCTCCGTTCTTTTAGGACTCCAGTGAATAAGTGAACAAAGTTACCGACACTACTTGTACCTGTTCCTTTCTTTTTTGTCTCTGTAAGTGCAATAATGTCTATCTTACTATTCTGCACTTCGGTTGCAATAATGTCCAACTTTTGGTTTATTCAACCAAAAGTGGCAAAATTAGTCGTCTTTAGTTAGGACTACAATGTCTAGCTCGACCCATGACTACGCAACTACAGTAAGACACTAAGCAGATTTCACTTTAATAATTATCGGTTAAATTTATTCACTGTGTGTACCTGACAATCAGATAAAATAAACAACACTCTTATTTTTTTGGCCACCAAGATAAAAGCCAATAGCAAAAAACAACGCAAGGTTAAAATTTGTTTGGGTGGGATATAAAGTTTGGGAATAAAAACAATTATTTTTTTTAATATAACAAATTAATTGAAAAACACATTATACCGAAATTTCTTTCTGCCCTAGCACTCTTATTTTATTGACCACCACTGTACGTACTTCTTCCAAAAATTAATTCAGTACTTAATATTATATTAATGTTTAGTTTTAAATCCAATTTTTGCGTTTTTCCGATGCTAAAATTCAAATATCTGACGCTCGTTGAATGTGCTCAAGCCGTTGCATTTTTGGGAGAAGGTTGGAGTTGTCGGAAAATATGTGAAAAATGCTTATTGGTTAGGATGATTATTGGCAAAAACGGCCCTAACCTGAATTTGAGATAAATAGTAAATTTTATCGCTGATTTTATTAGTCGAATGGATCTAATTACAGAATCCGGTTCATCTTACACCGTTAATCGTTTTGATTATATTTAAGATGGCGCACCATGGTCTGAGGGATCAATATTTTGGGCAAAAATAGACTTTTACAGTTAAACTCTCTAATCACTTAAACCCAAATCAATAAAGAAGTCTAAATCGCTAATATATCATTAAAACGTATTTTTTTATTCCCCCCCCCCCCACTCTTGCCACCACCATTTTCGAGGTGTATACTGCCCAAAAGCCCTTTAAAAAAGGTACAAATTACAAAGCCTCACAAAAAAGTATAAGTTGCAAAACTCAGAGGGTAGACCCCCAAATCCTCCTAATTTTTGTACGCTAAAACCGAGTTTCCCAAAAAACTAAAACCGAGTTTCCCAAAAAAAAAGTTTCAATAATCGAATTTGGCCCTATTACCCCCCCCCCCTACCACGGAGGGTAAAATTTGATGTACGAGGTCTGGCTAGTAAATAACGAGACTGCGCGCCTAGACGGGTGGGGTAGAAAACGAATAGTGCTTTGGGTATGTAGATATCTTGTCTATGCACGTCCCAAAACACGTTTTCCTCACTATTATAGTATTTGTGCAGTAGCGGTTTGAAACGAACGTGTTTTTTTCTCGTGCCGAAAACCATGTGTGACAAAAAACAGGAGCAACGTATCAATCTCACAAATTTCTCGTTAAATTGAAAAAAACTCCGACTGAGTGCTATAAATTGCTGCAAGAGGCCTATGGGGACAATTCTCTATCTCGTGCGCGTGTTTTTGAGTGTTGTAAGCGCTTTAGTGAGGGCCGAGACACCACCGAAGAGGACCAGCGCCCAGGTCGCCCTGTGACTGTTTCAACTCCAATGTTGATCGTTTTTTTCGACATTAACGGTATCGTGATGACTGATTGGGTTCCAGAGGATCAGACTGTCAACCAGACTTACCATCTGTTAGTTTTGGCACCACTGCGAGAACGAGTTCGTAAAAAACGGCCCGAGTTGTGGAAGATCAACTCGTGGTGTTGAGGAGGAAACGCCACTTCATCTAATCTGCCACTGCGTAGCAAGACAAAGAACTAGGGCGAAAATATTCGGACCTGGACAGATAGAGCCTCAAGATCTTGAGGAAATATCACCAAACAAACTGATCTGCTTCATAAAGGAGATAGGTATTGGTGATATTTAAGTTGGAATGAGCCACAATAGACCACTTGAGTCGCAGTGGAGGGGCGACAGTCGCACCACTCATAATCAAACCTAACCTAACCTAACTCGTGGATTTTGCACCAGGACAACGCACCTGCCCATAACGCACTATTTGTAATGCAGTATTTGGCCAGCAAGTGCACTCCAGTGCTCGAATACCTGCCGTACTCACCAGATTTGGGACAGTGCGACTTTTTTTTGTTTCCGAAGATAAAATTTGCTTTCAAAGGGACCCGATTTAAGTTGATGGAAGCGGTAAAACAAAAAACGGCAGAGCTCATAAAGACCCTCACCAAAGAAGACTTCCAGCACTGCTTCGATCAATAGAAAAAACGTATGGAAAGGTGTGTGGCGAGGGGAGGGGAGTATATTGAAGGGGATCATTCGAATGTAGAATAATTTTTATAATAAAACCCTTTTTCGTAACCAGTCTCGCTATTTAATAGCCAGACCTCGTATTATAAAAATTTAAAATACTATATAATATATGGTTCGGTTCAGTTTGGTTCGGGGGGGGGGGAGAAGGGCAGCTGTGGAGCTGTGTGTGGAGTCTTTAACCAGATTTTTTAAAATCTGACATTGAAATTCAATTATATTTTGAATTCCCCCACCCCCCCTTTCTAAATCAAGAAGGCCATGAAATTTAGAAACCTGCCCCCTGTTCTGAGTTGGATACGACCTTGCCCCAGCACCCCTTTTTTCTCCCTAGGAAGGAAAGCCGTAGAGACTAAAATAAAAATTCATATAGAAGTTTAGTCGTGTCTATAGTAATTTCCATAAAAAAATGTTTATAGACTCCCACGCCTCCCATTCCCACGCCTTCCCCTCCCAGGGGGATGCTAAATAGTTTTTCTCGTTCTGGTTGGATTCACCGAATAGAAATACCTAATATTGCATTAAAAACTTAAAGTGAAGTTCTTACATTCACAAACAGATTTGAAAAGAGGTGATGAATCATTTAAATCGAGGATAAATTTATATTTGTAAAATACTTACGACTGGGCGAGGTACACGGCCGAACACTTGGCGAACAGTCGTGGTCGGATCGGACGTCTCTTTTAGTTAGATTGGTCTATTTTATAGGATCGTTTCTAGGATACGTTCGTTGACGTTCACCGCACTTGATGAGAACCGAAATGTCCTACAATGCGCATGTGCGCAGGCGTAATGTTCCTCGCGATATGACTACGCGAGTTAGGCGACCAGCAATACATCACAATTCCCTCCACACTTTACTTTAAACTACCCTTAAATTGTTTTTGAGTGACATGCACAATAGGTTGGGCCGAAAAACTTTTTTTTTGAATATCGTTTGGCCTGAGTAATTAAAAGTTGTCGTTTTGGTGTAGTATTAGTTTGGCAAAATTTTAACTTTCTAAAATAATATCTTAAGGTGCCTAGTTGAGGTTAAATTTAGACAAAAAATTACAAAAAAATGTAATTATTTTTTTTAGCTTTTTTTTCAACTAACCATTCTACGCATAAATAGATACAAATAAACTTATAAAATCTTAAAAAAGAATTCAATTGAATAGAAATACGCAGAAGCCCGCGCGTAGTACTCATATCGGAATTCCGCTGCAACGGCTATAAGTCTGTTCCCGTTTCGACAAGTTTAATTATCTCGACGCGGTCGCATTAAATAAACATGTTATTTATTATTTGTAAGCAAAATGCCTAATACGCGTAAAAACATTGAATGTGAGGTGTTTGGAGTACCATCAGAACTTAAGTGCAATATACTTCCGACTTATGGTGATGTTATGAGGGCATAGTTATGGTACAAACAAATAAAAAAGGACCAGAACAATGGAAAGGACCCAAGTGTGAGTGAAGTATCTAAAAGTGTGTTACTGGTTTTAAAAAACATTTGGCAAAATGCTTCCTTAGAAGTAGTAAGCGAACAAGAGATTTCTCGGTTAATTAAAGACTATGTTGAGAAGTTCCGAAATTTAAAGAAAAATATCAGATCGGTTTATAATAAAAAGTGTTTAGAAAAATTACAAAAATTCAAACAGTCCAGCGAAAGAAAACTTTTTGATATTTCCATGTGCAAATGTAAAAGATTTTAACTTATGTAAATGCAGAAATAAAGTTTCTAAAACCGAACAAGAATTTTTAAGACCAAAGAACAGTAAGGAAAATGTTTATTGAAAATCTGGATGTTAAAATGACAAAGGTACTACAAAAACGGATGCAAAGAAAAGCCAATACCCAAAAAGAGAATCAGAGTAAGCCCGAGCAATTAGAGAAAGAAGCAAACAATGAAATTTTAGTGACACCCTCCCCTGAAAAAGAAAAAAGTTTTCAGTCAGAAAGCATTTCCACTAGTGATTATGATTTTCAAATCGATGGGCCCTTCAACTTCAAAAGCAACAGACCTTCGAGGAGTAAGTTTTAAAAATTTCGCAGAAGCTTGCGATCGAACGGGAGTTTCAGATAGATCTGCTTCTTTTTTTGCAAATGCTGTTTTACAAGATCTTGGTGTGGTTAGTAAAGATATCCCTTCAAAGATATTAAACCGAAGTAAATTAAGAAGAGAAAGAAAAAGAGGAAGAACAGAGCTAAAAAAAGAATCAAGCAACAATTTAAAAGTTACCGGGATCTACTTTGATGGTAGAAAGGACAAGACGCTACTAACAGACAAAAAAGGTAGTACTTATCACAAAAAATACGTTTTAGAGGAACATATTCTTCTAGTTTCAGAACCGGGATCTACTTACCTGGGGCATGTAGCTCCTACTTCGGGAAATGCCAAAGACATAAAGTCAAGCAGTTTCGATTTTTTATGTGACAACTTGGAATTCGTTGGAGACATTGTTGTTGTAGGCTATGATGGGACCGTCGTAAACACAGGTTTTAAAAATGGGGTTATAAGACAACTAGAAAATGCAATAGGACACTCGCTACAATTGATGATATGCTTACTTCACGCTAATGAACTTCCACTCTGCCATTTGATTGAGAAAACTGATGGTAAAACAAATGATCCAAAAAGATTTTCGGGGCCGATTGGAAAGCTTCTTTCAACTTGTCAGAATCTTTCAATAGTTAAATTTGAAAAAATTGACAGTGAACTGCCACAATTTGACCTGAGTGATACCAGTACCGATCAAGCTTATTTGTACGAAATGTGTTTAGCAATCGCAAAAGGTGAAATACCCTCAAATTTATCCCTTCGTGATCCTGGAAAAATGGCGCACGCAAGATGGCTAACAACGGCTAATAGGATCTTGAGACTTTACGTAGCTACAGAACAACCTTCGGGCGAATTAAAAACATTAACAGAATTCATACTAAAAGTTTATGCTCCTACCTGGTTTGATATTAAAATCAATTAATCGTGTACTGATGGCTCTAAACCTCTAAACATTTATTCTCTTTAATAAGAAGATCCAGATACCTACCAAGAACAGCGAAAGCAATAGTTGATTTAGTAATACAAAGAAATGCATTTTTTGCTCATCCAGAAAATATTTTGTTGACAATGATTAGAGATAGCAGAATATATATATAAGAGAACTTGCGCTACGAAGAATTCTTAAATGTAGACTACAAGGTAATCACACACAAAAAAACATCCGAGAATTTAAAGTTCCGAAATTGAATTTTGATGCTCAAGATTACATAGAATTAATAGACTTACAAAAGCAATTTCTAACAACAACTTGCAACAGATGATTGAAACAGTTCCTAACGACATTAAAATTATGAAATACCCCTGCCACTCACAAGCCGTTGAGCGATGCATCCGAATAGTTACAGAAGCCTCAACTTTAGTGAGTGGTATAGACTCAAGAGATGGCTTGATTCGAACTCGAATTGCATCCAGAAAAAAAATTCCAAAAACTGAGACAAAACAGCAATTTTTAGAAGTTTTAGACAAATAAAGTAGTAATTTGAGTGATGGGAGGACGGCAGGGAGGGAGGTGGGAGGAACTCGCTATGCGGCCACCTCCACGTGGTGAGTTTTGAGTTATTTTAGTCACCAAACATTAGTTTTGTTGATTGAAATAAACGAAGAGCTGCATTTTATACTGATATTTTTTTAGAAAGCTATTTAGAAAATTCAAGTCTATCTAGGCACCTCAAGACGGTGTTTGATAGAGTCAAAATTTTGCATAAATCATAAACAACTGCAATGACAACTTTTAATCACTCAGGCTAAATGAAATATTACACTTTAATTTTTTTCCTATATAAACCGATCCAACCTAATGCACAAACATATAATTTTAACAATTTGTATTGCACTTAATCAATGTCCAAAGTGTAGTCTTTGAACCAACTTGGCATTTTGCTTCGATTTCTACGTGAGCTTCTTTTCATTAGTACCTCTTCAGTCTTGATGTAACTTTTCGGGTTGTCTGTCAGACCAGGATTTGGAAACCCATAAAAATCACTTGACACGCTCTGATTGTCATCTGTGAACTCTATAGTTTCACTATTTAAGTCCTCATGGCTACTACTGAGCTTGTTTCCTGGCCTAGTGAAGACGTGCAAGGAATGTCAGGATCTTTTAAAACTTCTGTATTGCTGCCTACTTCTATGACACTTCTAGGTTTTTTTCGTGACATTTCGCTACTCAGAGGGTCTTCTAGCCTTTGACCAATTCTTTTGATGCATGTCTGTGCCATGACTATTTTTCTGGGCTCATTTTCCTCTGCTTCTGTCACGTTTTTTTCTTCAGTTGCAGATCTTACTTGTCTTCTTAACATTTGATTTGTATGTCTTCCATATTGCATCAGACTTTAGCCTGCATAAGTAGACTGTTCTACCTATTCTCTTGATGACAGTCGCTTTTTGTTTCTTACTCTGTAGTCCCTGACCATCACCTCTTCTTTCTCCTCAAATTCTCTTTTTCTCCCACCTTTATGTTTGATCTGAGTTTCTTGTGCTTTTTTCATGTTTTCTATTGAACTTGTGTTCCCTATGTTTGTTTTTATTGCTGGTTTCACTAAATCCAATAGGGTTTTCGTTTTTCGACCAAAGATTAGTTCTGTGGGTGAGTATTTGGTACTGCAATGGGGTGTGTTGCGGTAATTTAATAAAAACCCAGGAACCAAAGCACCCAAAGTAACATTTGTATTCTTTGGATCATTGACCGCAGCTACGATTTTCTTTTTGAAGGTTTTTACTGCGTTTTCAGCAGCCCCATTGCTCTCACTATTAAAACGCGGAATTAGAACTTGTCGAATACCGTTTTTCTGTAGGAAATTCTTAAATTCCATGGTGGAACTGTAGCTTGTCCCATTATCGCTCACCACTAATTCCGACAATCCAAAGCAACAAAAGATGTTTCTGAGCTTCTCAATCAATTCATCTGATCTTAAACTTTTCATACTGATTGCCTCAGGCCATTTTGTGTAAGAATCAGTCACAATCAAATAGATTTTGCCTCGTAGGTCCAAATAATCAAGATGAATTCTCTGAAATGGAGTTTCAGCTATTGGCCATGGTATCAATGTTGTTGTTTGTGGAGCTGGTAACGTTTTTAAGCATGGCATACATGATTTTATCAGTTTTTCAATCTCGCCATTTAGACCTGGCCACCATAAATATGAGCGAGCCAGCTGCTTACTTTTTACTATGCCTAAATGACTTACATGGATTAATTCAACCATCTCGCCTCTTAGGGATCTCGGAATTACCACTCTATGACTCCACATGACACAGCCACATTCTTCATAAAGTTCTTCTTTACGTCTGAAAAATCATTTCTTCTGACACTTTCTTGGACCATCTACCCCTTTTGCAATAGTCTAAGATCTTGCTTAAAATGTTATCTTTCTGTGTCTCTTCTTGCACTTTTTCATTGTCTATGGGCCATTCATTTCTAGTTGGAGCAAAATTTATGTATTCTTGAGCCTTCCTAACTGGCACTATGGGGGTAGCCCACTCTGAAGCTAAAACTGGCTCCAAAATGCCGTCCTTAACCATGGAATTTATTTGATCTTCTACCTGCTTCTTATATGCCAGAGGTAGTGGTCTATGCCTACAAAAAAACTGGCCTGGTCCCTTCTTTTACTCTTATTGACACAGTACCATATTTGTAAGTACCCAGTCTGGAAGTAAACACATCAGAATATTTTTTTATGAGCCTATCCTTCTCATCTTCCAAGCTATGCATGTTTCTAAAATCTAACCCGATGTTAAATTGTCTTTAAAAAATCTCTACCCAATATACAAGGTTCTGATGTATTAACTACATAATACTTGAGTTTTCTCCTCTTGTATTTATCCTGCAGATGCCCACTGGTTTAATCACTGTCCCAGAATATCCCCTTAACAATATACTGTTCTCGGACAGGTCGTAATTTGACAAAAAAACTGTTTAAAAATGTCTAAACTAATTGTGTTTACAGTCGCCCCAGTGTCTACCTGCATTAACATATTTTTATTGCCTAAAATCACATTTATTTAAAACAACGCGTCACTACAATTATTCGACAAACTAAAAATATCTAAATAGTCACAATTTTCCACAATTGACCCTGTTTGACCCGAATTTTCTGCTGTATTTTTCACCAAATAGTTTTGTCGGCGTACTTTACCATTGTTTTTTTACTGGGACACGCATTTGCCAAGTGACCCTGGATTCCACACGCCCTGCAACGGTATTTCTTATAACGACAACCTTCTCCGTCCCCGTTATGCACCCATCCGCAGACATCGCACGTCTTTTTATTAAAATTTTTCCGATTTCTGTCTCGCACTTTGTTATTTTTCCCAAAACCGTCGGCCATACTGTTTCCCATATGACTGTTGGCAAACGGGCGCGTTCTTTTATTCGCACCACCACCGGTTGCACTGCGCGTATTCGATGTCCATAACACCGATTGAGCCGCACTTTGTCCTGCATGTTTTCGCGCTGCACCGTGAGTTTTACCAAGTTATCAAGGGTGTTATTTGTCGAGTCTTTTGCGGACGTTTCACAAATCCGGTCAAAAACAGGTCCTCTACGCATACCTGACACAAATTTTTTCACGTAAACAAAAATTTAAACTTGTTTCGAACGAACATTCTATTGCCAAACTACGCACTCGTGCGTATCATTCTTGCGCCCTTTCCCCTTCATTTTGTGTTGCCGACCAAAATTTTTATCTTTCCCGCCAGTCCGATAAAACCGGAGCAAATTGAGTTTTCATAATTTTTGAAAGTTCGTCAAATTTCATTTCTTTCGGCAATTTAGGATGACAGAGATCGCGAAGAAGCTTATATGTGTCCGCTCCCACCAAAGCTATGAGCGACCTTACTTTTTTTTCCTCATCTTTTACGTCGTTTGCCACGAAAAATAAGTCCAACCTTTCCGCACACATCGTCCAGCACTCATTGAAGGGATTAAATTCCGGGATAGAGCCTATTAACGATATTGTCTATCTATCCTTTCCCGAACCGATTAGTAAAAGAACTTGCCTGCCGATTTGCAATTTGCCAAAAACTATGTCCTTCAAGGTTAGGTATAATTTTCCCGCATGCTTCCACTCACGAATATGCTATTTTCTCGCGGAAAACCGTCTCGTCGCCAGTGTAAAATACTTACGACTGTCGTGGTCGGATCGGTCGTCTATTTTAGGTAGAATTGTCTATTTTATAGGATAGTTTTTAGGATACGTTCGTTGACGTTCACCGCACTTGATGAGAGACCGAAATGTCCTACAATGCGCATGTGCGCAGGCGTAATGTTCCTCGCAAGATGAATAATTAAAATCTATTTATTTCTTTTGTTTTAGCACCTTTATTATTTTTAACCTAGTTAACCCTCCCCCATCCATTCTAAACTGTTATTTCCCTCCCTCAATAAAAATTTTTCTATATTTGAATTTGGATGCTCCAAATACCCCAAAACCGATGTGTCTGCTTTAAATGTTGCAGTTTCTATTAATTTCGTACCTATTTTGGCGGCCATCTGTACTTTGCTTATTACTATCTATATAGAAGACACACGGAAACACAAATTAAAATGAACTACAATACGAATTTGGAGACTGTTACACCTTTTCGCACTAAAAGTGTATGTACTCCGGAAAGTACAAATTAGGACGAAAATATTTTCACAAAAATTAATTTGAAAGTTTGTGAAAGTTTTTTAGTCCAATAAAATATCAAAAAATAAAAATTTCATACATTTCTTGCACAATATTTGTATCAGTGGTATTTAAAGAATAAGTTTAAAATCCGTTTAAAACTGAAATTATCAAAAAACAATCTACTTACCTTTAGTTAAAAAAGCCATTCTTAAAATTTTTATAGCTCTTCGCACTTCTTAGAAAAAGCACATTAAAGTTAGTGGAAAATAACAAACAATAAAAAAACAACATTGTCAGGAAATGTCAAATTCAAACAACGATATTTCGAAGCCTGCTTTGGCAATGAAGCCAATCATGCTGGAATTTTAAGGTGCCATTATTTAGCTTTAAAAAATATATAAATAAATTTTATTGTAAGTTAGTTTTTGGTATATTTGGTTAAAATATTGGGGTTTCAGACTAAAGTGTGGCGGCCGATTAAAGGTGAAAAATGGAACAAAAATCGTTTTAGCCAGATCAACCATTGTCTAGACCAATGTGTATCATTAGAAGGAAAAGTTTATTGCCTATAGTAAGGGAGGCCGTGAAATTTTTTGGAACTTGTTTTCTTTGTCAGCAAACATTAATAGAATTGTTCAGTGAGCAATTCTAAGAAAAAATGTCTATATAAACCCTTCCTATTTTCCGATGGGTTTAGTCGCAAAATGCAAAAAAAGTTATGAATTCGAGGAACTTTTTTTCTTAGTCGAAAATTGAATGTCATTTTTTGACAATTTTGCCAGAGATATTTCCTATACTTAGAGATTAGACAATCTATATTTTATACTTAGCTTAAGTGTAACTTTCACTAATAAAGATATATGCATTACTAAGAAAAAAAGTTCCTCGAATTTATAACTTTTTTTGCATTTTGCGCCGAAACCCATCGGAACCCCCCCCCCCCCCCATTCCTATAACAAATTTTGCTTAGAATTGATCAAGAAACAGTTTTAGCGATGTTTGCTGAAAAAGAAGTTTCCAAAATCTTCACGGCCTCTACTACTACAATAAAGTTGGAAATTTAAAAAAATGCACGTTTTAGGCGGTTTTGCCATGTTGATTTTGGCAGATGCTGCGTGTTCTAGAGAAAAACTTTTGTATGGACCACTATGGAATCCAAGATCTAACCGAAAAATCCAGCTTTTTCTCAAAAACCTCCTCTAAAACTAAAAAAAAAATACGTTTTCAGTTTTAAAAAAAAGTATATTTCTAGTAAATTATTGTTTAGGTTATATCACTAAAAATATTGGCACTCTTGTTTCTACAAAACTCGATAGTAGCAAAAATAATTAACAATCTCTTGTTCATAGATTTCAGGTGCATATCTGGCACAATTTCTTTTAGTTTTGGTATTCCGAGAAGGTAATTTCGCAACTGACCTCTTAAATTAAGTAGTTGTTTCCAAGTTTGTTGCTTTAACCTAAAATAAAACATTTAATGATGGTTAAACCGCTTTAAAATAAGCCAGAAAACGTTTCATGCTTTCCATCGTGGTGTGGGTAGTAGCTATGGAACACCGTAAAAAATCGAGCGAATGTACCATCCCTATCGAATCAATACGTTGTTCTACAAACTCACCTAGGTTGCAGTTTATAGCATTTAGTTGGAGGGTGTTAGCCATTAAAATAATACTTCCTGCTGGTTCGCTATTCTGCATAAGTGATGTTTTTTTTTTCAATTTCAATTCAATTTATTTCTAGGAATTACAAAGTAGATATAACACATTATAAAAGTTACGCTCCCAGAACAAATCACATTCCTAAAGACAAAAACGTCGCGCTAGGAGTGTTATTTAAAGTTTGGGTACATTTATTTTTTTGGAAATACGTGATATATTGTATTATCTTACGGCGGCACTTCACTTGGTGTAGCGCATTCGTTAGCGGTTTCGCTGTATTTGGCCAAATATTTCAAACATGCCTTCCACACACAAGAACGGAATTAGCAAAAAACTCAAACATGCCAAATTTGTTATGCCATCCATTTTGTCAACAAAAATCATTTTTACTTTCACTTACAAAGCAACGCACGTTGAATACGACGGCTCCACGGTAAGCGTGCTAACAGGATACCAAGTACCAGCAGCTTATTCGACTCTGATGTTGATTAAAAACCGACAAATCGACGGAAACGCGTGTTTGCTCTTACGGCTTTGCCGAATTTGGACAAATAAAGCAACTACATCAAATAGATCTTCTACACATCACAGTTTTTGTCAAGTCACGTGCCGCCGGTACTGCTTTGTGATATAGAATGGCAATAATTATTTTAAAAAAATAGGATTTATCTGGTAGCCTTGGTGGCTCTGGTTCAAATCTCGCTGTTTGCAGAGGTCCGATGCTGCAGACATTGGTAAGATTTCCCATTTCTTGGGTCAGTGTAAAATGTAATTTAATACTACCTCTTCATTTCTTACCTCAGTCAATAGGCCATTCTAAGGGATAAAAGGTGGCCGATGACCCGTGCGATTAGGGGTTCTGATTGGCGGCCTTAGTGTCGGCGAAAAAGTCACGGTTACCAAATAGGAAAAAAATATTTGATGGCGCCACTAAGCCGCTAGATGGTGAAATTTATGTAGATATTTTTTACAGTTTTTAAAATGTCAATCGAATGGGTAGGATAACTAAACCAGATTTTCTGCCAAAGAAAATAAATATCGAATAATGAACTTAAAATTGAGATAATTCCGCAAATGTCAAATAAATCATGACGTGATAGAAAAATAAAAGTTTTATCTGAAACATTTTTTTTAATTGTCAGTTTTTGAGATATTTTGGGTATTTAGAGCTTTGGATAAGAATACTAAAATGTTATGTATTTACAAGTCAAGTTACAATGGTTCAGAGGCTAAGACGCTTAAAAAGGCCGAACTAGAAAAACTCCCATTTGAAAGATGTATTTTTAGCTTACGCCGGTAAGTAACTAAATGTACTAGATGATGCTCATAAACAAGGTAATTTTCATTTTTCAGAATTTAATTTTTTTTATCAAATAAAAGAGATACAAAAATAAATAATTGTAAGAGATTTTTCACATCTTTAAGAGTTTAAGCCATCTTGCATGTATTTACACTTGCTACTGAAAAAGAGAGCTGTCGAAAGAAAGGATTTTACAGTATTTATTTAATTTGTTTTTTTGAAATAATGGATTTATAAAAAAATTATATAATTCCGAATTCCAATGGATTCTTTAATAGTTTGTTCCATCTAGCATATATATACCAATAAGACTGCTTTTTTAGTCCCATCCAATTGAGAAAGGTAGTACGTAGGTTGTCTCTTGACAAAATTGAAATTTCAACGCCACGTTACAAAATACCGCGTTACGTCATATTTGATTATGCTCGGACGTCATGGCAACCATGACTATCTGAGAATGTATAACTACAAACAATACGTGGATCCTTAACGACTTGGAGACCTTCCTAGTCCATTAGCACACTCCAAGTGAACTCCACGCTATATCAGCCTTGAAAACAGTTGTTTGTAAATATCTCAGAAACGAAAACTTCTACGAAGTTTTTGGTTATAACATAAATTATTAAGAAAAATATGTCGAGACATAAAGATGGTCACGCTCTTACGATCATGTAAACCGTCTCAGGACAGAGCGCAAGAGAGATCGATCAGCGCGAGATGAGGGAGGAAATGTTTTTCCTAATCAAAAAGAAATTGCAGCGGGAGCGACACTAAATCGAACAGACGGATCTGTTTGAGATTTTTTTTTATCGTTGATCTAAAAAGGTATAAGACAAGCTATGTACTTACATACAACATTGGTATAAGGGAGCCAGTATATCGATGTAGGTAATGTGGGGATTTCCCAATCCTTTGCCATTATCCAACCATACGACAATATCATCCAATGTTTCGTAATGATGTCTATCACCATTTTGAATTAAGAAATCAAATACGGCAGTATCGATCAAATCCAAAAGCCTTTTATGGGATAGTTTATCCTTTATATTTCTAAAAAAATGGGGTTGTATTAATCAAACCAACACGTTGTTTACACATTTGCTGTCAGAATTCACATCTTTATTTTTAAATTTTAAAACAAATAAAATCAATAAAATAAATAAATAAAAATGGGACACATTGTATAAAGAAAACAAACAAACATTGCGATTAAATAGCACTAAAAAGCTTTTTCTGTTTATTTCTGTTTTTTTTTTGTGAAACCTTCACTTTCTCCGAGACAATGTTGGAGTCTATTTCAAACAACAACAACCATGAAGCGTATTATTTTTTTTTACATTTTGATATGTTGAAATGCTTGTCGCATTTTTTGCATAATTATTTTCATTTGTCCAAATCGCATGTATAACATCAACATCACACTCGTTACAATGAAATTACACATACATAGGGCTGACTTATACTGATGTATCAACCTTAAAAACTCAAACATTTTGCAATTTTAATTTAAACTGATGAAGCATACATGTAGGAATATGACTCTATTGTTTAAAAACTAACGCCGTTACCTACTTGCAGTAATCGTTTGATTTTTCCCAAACAGCTTTTTTTCCTTTTTTGTACGTCCTCTGCCATGGAGATCGATGAACTTTAAACCTCTTGTTAATATTAAGTATCACAGCTCCTGTTAACTTGGCGCCGTCGCTAACGCAAATGGGATCCTCTTTCTTGCAATAGAAGCATTTACCAAATATACAAGTTCGGTTGCTCTTCGACCTACAACAAAGAATTACTTTAGAACCGAAAAATTTATACAGAATACCAACAGTGGCTTTCATATACATTTGTTACATCAGCTTAAACCAAATGCTAAAGAATACTCCGAATACCACACAATAACCCTTATGAGCCACACACCAAAATGTGTTTGGTGATCCGTGCTAAAAAAAATTATTTACAACATGTATTTGCAAATTTAGATGGTGTAATAAGTTACATTTAGGTAGAATTCAGAAATGGCATGAGCATTAGCTCTCTGTTTCGCGTCAAGGTTCTAGCTCAAAGATGTCTTGATATGAACCAAAGACGTGCTGACTTTATTTATTTCGAGAAAGCATTGATTTTAAACGCTCTAAAATTGGCTAAACTCTCAATTTTCTAGTTTTATTCCTTTTGAAAGAGCCTTAAGTTTGACCAACCAATTTTTTAATTGTCCATAAAAGAAAAAATTTGTGTCTGGATTTAATCGTATTGGTAACCTAGATCAATCTCAGGAAATAATACGAAGAATTGGAAAAGCAAAGAATGCTTTTGCAAAAATCAAAAATTCCTTTGCGGCAGATGTATTAATTTAAAACTGAGGATAAGAATGCTGCGCTGCTACGTTTTCTCAACATTTATTTACAAATGTGAACCATGGACAATAGGGACATTTTGGGTCGCGTATTTTACTCTTTACTACCGTTATTGTTATTACCGAGTCTGCGCATTAGCAGCTTCTCGCTCCGTTTTTGTTATTTACGGTAACGGCGCCCGGAACTTACGGTGGCCGTCCTTTAATGTTACCGTTATTTTTTGTATTGCTTTTTTATGCAGTCGAATTTTTTACTAAAATTCGGTAGTTTGCTTTTAAAAGGCCATAAATTTAATAAAAACAAAAAGCCATAAATCTCATAAAAATAAATAAACAAAAAATTGAAGGAGTGTGAAACTATAAATTAACGTTTGGGTTATGCTTATCTTTAGTGTTCCAAAATCTACTTTTCTTGCCCTGAATGTTACCGTTATTCTTAGTAACAATAACGGTAACAGCTGTCATATTTACTGTTATTTTAACTGACCCAAAATGTCCCTAATTAATTAATAATATTACCGTTATTTTTTAAGCTTAGTTTTGTATTGTTTTTTTAATGCAGTCGAATTTTTTACCAAAATTTTTGTAGTTTTTGTAGTTTGTACAAAGCCATAAATCTAATAAAAAAAAAAAAAAACAAATATAAATAAACAAAAAGTTGAAGGAGTGTTATCTTTTCTGCCCTGAATGTTACCGTTATTCTTAGTAACAATCACGGTAACAGCTGTCAAATTTTCTGTTATTTTAACTGACCCAAAATGTCCCTAATAACAAACAGTTAAATGAACACACAAACTTTTGAAAGATGGTGCTATCGTCGAATGCTAAGAATTTCATCGACTCAGAGAGTCACGAATTAGTCACACTGAACATTTTGGAATACTTTGGTCACGTGTGCAAGCTATTACAAATAGTTACATTTGAATGGTGTCGTTTTTAGCTGCTGCTTTTAGCTTGCCTATGTATGATACAATACTGTGTTACAACAAAATACAAAAAAATCGTAGAATACCAATTTCTAGTGTAAAGATCTGGCATATGGGGAGCAATTCTTTACATTTCAAAAAATCTGACGAAATTCGACAAAATGTGCAGAACACTGCGCCGCCTCCACCCAATGGGTTTTGTTTTTTTCAAAAAAGTCGAATTGGTTTCACTTGGGTTTTTAAATCCACATTTTTCAGTATTTCCGTACATAATTTGACCTTTCACCCCACCCCCAAAATTAGATAAAAAAGGGATAAAAAAATATTCTGGAAAAAACACCTGTGAATGGATGCTGATAAAATTTAAGGGGGTAGTGGTAGGCGCATCCAAAATTAGGTGTGTTCCTTATCTATGTCATCCCAAAAATGTCTCCCCTACAGGGTGTCAAATTAGGGGTAGTTTCTTGCAAGTAAAGTGTTTCTTTTTATTAAACCATTTTTTCTCACAAACCAAGTTACTATAAAAATTTGGAAAGCAGTTAAAATATCTAATAGAATTAAGCTACCTGCTTTATGTTTCTAATACAGAACAAATGGTGCCAGCCAATATAAAATATGTTTGGTCATTTGTCAACACACTGGAGAAATATAATGGAATTCCTAAGTTTATGGAATATAATGGACAATAAAAGAGCATTTTGAAGGATCCTATCGAGATTATTCAAGTGTGACTACCACTGAAACATCTAAATGTGTGCAATTAACTGTTTCACAGTGGAGGTAGTTTATCCTAAACTAGTAAAGTCGCTTTCAATTGCTGTCCTTTTATTCTCTCGTTAAGTTGTACAGAGTGATTTGCTATGTAGAGTGTTAATAAGTGGGATGTTCTTAGTTCTGCAAAGTTTAATACACAGTTCGACAAGTTTTTCTTATGAAGTTGATGATTTAGACCAGGTAGATTCAAAATTCTTAAACAGGAGGTTTAAACATTTGCAAAAAAATAGGGTTTTATTGAGGTAAAGATTTAAAAATACCCTACAGAGTTGCGCAATATAGGTCATAGACGAAAGGACCCTCTAAAGGTCGGTAATGTGGTCTTAGTTGGATCAGACAACCTAAAGCGACTTTAACTAGAGATAGGGTCAGTCGTGTGGCAAAATTAGAAATGAAAAATGGAGAATTTGTCACACTATTACAACGCATCTATCCCTTTGAAATACCACAGCAAATGAAACAGCAAAGGACAATTCTTTGCATGTCAAGAAATCCCGATATGGTCGAGTTTTGAAACTTCCAGCCAGATTCGGAAATTTTTGGGGCCAGAGGAATGTTGGGATTAGGACACGTTGTATAATTTTAACGTTGAATCTAGAGCCCTGTTTATATTTTGTTTTTTTACTAGTGATATATAACACGATATTTTTATAAGAGTTTGGACGATTGTCAATAAAATTTAAAAAAAGAAAATGTCATCTTCGTATTTTACTTTCAAAGAAAAGTAAACCCACAGTAAAATAACAATAACTCTCACCCACCCCTTGCTCCTTCCCTCGTGTTTTTTTCAAAAAATTATATTGTCACCAGCAGAGTTGTCAGGTACTTCAAGTACTGTACTTGAAGTACATCTACAATCCAGTAATTGTACTTGGTACTTAAAGTACTTCGAAATGTGCTTGATTTTGTCAAGTACTTCAAGTACACTAAAATGTACATTGGAAGTACTTCAAGTACATTGGAAGTACTTCAAGTACATTGTAAGTACTTCAAGTTGATTATAAGTACTTCAAATACATTCAAAGTACTTCAAGTTTGCCCCCCTGCCAGGGGGGGTGGTTCCCTTTCGTAAAATGTTCGGGCAAGTCTTATGACAATCCATGCCAAGTGTGTTGCTTCTATCATTAAACGCAGCATATAGCTGTAATCTCGGATGTAGGGCCTGAACTAAAAGCAGAATTACGGATTCGCAGTATTGATTATTAGTCATACAGATCAAATGATATCTAAGAGATGGCGCAACAGCAATTAAAATCAAGGTGTTTTTTCGATTGATTTTATTAATGGCCGGCTATGGCCTAGTCAGCCGGTAAGAGTAACGTCATTAGATCGCGAAAAGAAAACCATTTTCTTGAATTGCTAACTTGACAACAGCGCTAAACTACTTATCTCTCTTAGTGCCATTTATTTAAATATCGATCTTACTTTAATTCACATATTTTCAATGGCCAAACGATCGTTGACGAACCCTGTATAATGGATTTACACAAATGTCATCTATTTGGTGAACGCAACTGTTCACTAAACACATTTATTTATTGCTATAATCCCATTTTCCCAATTCTATGCCCTACAAAAGTGCTCTACTCACCCATTATCTAACAAATCTCGGCACATGAGACGCGTTCGATGGCTTGGAGCTCCGATGCCGTGTGGTCTCTCTGCTAGTCAAAGATGGAAAGGGGCGAATATCTCGCCTTTTCTAGTGTTTTTGACGTATGTCACGTCAACATATGACACTGGGCATAGAATCAAAAATAGGTAAAGCTGTTCACAACAATTTCAATTTGGACCCCTATTCCTGAGAAATCTATGACCCACACTTTGTTTGAACACAAACTCTTAAAATTAAGATCCAACATTTTCCGCCCACATAAAAATACATAATATTTTTACTCACAAAAAAAAAGTAATTCCAAAAAACAATGAATGTTATCCCCTAAAGAGCACGATTGTTGTAGCAATGCTTAATCGCGTCCTTTTGATGAGGCAAGAAAAAAAAAAGAATAATAATTCCTATAACACAATCTCACCCACAAAACTGAAACCAAAAAGGTTGGCAGTTACTGACTGGGAAGGGCACAAACTGTCACCAGAGGCCTGTCAAGCACACCTTTTGTGGTTCTAACCTGCACCACCCAAGGAATCCCAACGGGACTAGGATATATTCCAGTTATACGCCCCAACGACAAACGTAGAGGTGGGGCGTTTTTATCTCTTATCACTACGAGTGAGTCTAACTTGGGAGGGTTATTTGGAGTATTCCACCTTTCTCTTTGTTGTACTTGATTTAAATACTCTGTATGCCATCTTCGCCAAAAGCTTTGGTGCAACTGTTGCACCAATTGCCATCTGTTTAATCTTCCAATCTTGATACCATTTAGATCATCGTCAGGAGGAGCCGTCAGAGGTTCAAGGGTAAAAAATGCGCAAGGGTTAAACAAGTAAGATCATTGGGCGAAGGGCTGACACTACACAAAGGTCCAGAATTCAAAATTGCCTCGATCTGCACCAACACTGTGTATAATTCCTCAAACGTAAGAATTTGTTCACCAATAATACGCAATAAATGCGATTTTGTTGACTTGACACCTGCCTCGTGGAGGCCACCAAACTGGGCGCCCCAGGAGGGTTAAAAGTCCACTTTATGGACAAAGATTCTGTGCTTGTTTGCAATAATTATCCAAGATGTTCCTCGCTCCCAAAAAATTTGAACCCTGATCACTGTAAAGCGAGGAACAGCGACCTCTACGGGCTACAAATCGCCTCAGAGCAGCGAGAAACGCTTCTGACGTTAAATCCGACACCAATTCCAAATGAATTGCCTTCATGGGCAAACACATAAAAATACAACCATAAGAGTTATGGCTACGAATACCTCTAGCCTTGGTCATCGTTATGGAAAAAAGTCCCATATAATCAACAGCCACATGTGAGAAGGGCTTCACCTGTGATATACGAGCCGTCGGTAAGTCTCCCATATAAGGGGAAAAGGGCACAGGCCGAGTGCGAACACACCTAAAACATTTCGACAACCCACTATGAATTGCACGCTTCGCCGATACAATCCAGAATCTTTGCATAACCAAATAGTGCATCATACGAGGACCGGGATGACCGTTTTCTCGATGCACTTGCTCAATAATCAATGTTGTCAACCGATGTTCTCTAGGAATCAACATCGGGTGTTTAGATTCGTAAGACAAATCTTCACTATGGCGAAGACGCCCACCAACCCTCACGACACCATATTGGTCGACAAAGGTAGCTAATTTTCTGAGGGACTTTGAGCAAGACTCTTTATTCAAAATTTTCTGAATATCTTTACTAAAACAGGTCTGTTGGACATGCTTTACAATAGTCACCAAAGCTCTGTGTAAGTCTTCAAAACACAATGCACGGGTCTCAAAACTTTCTTTAAGACGAATGATCCTCAAAGGTCTCAACATGTAAGCCACAATATTTTGGATTTTTCGCAATGACGAAAACCTTTCCAACAAAACCGTTAAAAAATGAGAAGATAACTCAGTCACAAACACCTTAGATTTTTCTTCAGCTTGAATCTCATCACAACTAATATCAAGTCCCTCAGATGTAGGCCATGAATCCGAAGGCAAAACCAGCCAAGAGGGGTCTTGAAACCACAAGGGGTGATTAACAAAATCACAGGGAAGCAAACCTCGAGATAAACAATCTGCTGGGTTTGAATTACCACCCACGTGATTCCACACACTCGGAGGTAAAATCTCTTGAATTTGAGTAACCCTATTTGCCACAAATACCTTCCAGCAGGAAGGATGATCCTTGATCCAGGATAGAGCAACAGTCGAATCTGGTTAATTAATAAGGTTATCAATTTTAATGTCACGTAGACTTTCCATCACAAAACACATCAATTTACTCAATAAATGAGCAGAGCAAAGTTCAAGCCGAGGCACTGAGATCACTTTAAGCGGAGCCACCTTACTTTTTGCACACAGACGATGACCAGTCACTTTTCCACACGTATCCACTTGTCTTAAATATACTACACCACCATAAGCCGTGTAGTTCCCTCAGAACTATATTATCTACACCCACACACCTTGGAATGGTAATAGTTGAAAGAATGGGTAACTGAGACAAATATGTAGACCACTGATCCACAATTGTCTGGGATGGACAATCATCAAAATCTAACCCTCGAAGCCACAACTTCTGGATTAAAGATTTAGCCACAAAAACTACTGGTGAGAGAAAACCCACAGGATCATATATTCTGGCTATTTGAGACAAAATATTTCTTTTGGTACATGGCTTGTTGTCTGGCACTACTGAATATGAGAACCCATCATTCAAAGGGTTCCTTGCAGACCCAAAATTTTCAACACCGAATCACCTTCATCAAAACTGATGGGTTGGAGATAACTTTCTGGCACATGTTCCAGTAATTCTGAATAATTACTGGCCCACTTCCTAAGTCTCAATAATGTCACTAATTGTCTCTGGACCTCCAAAGCTTCTGAGACAGAGTTTGCTGATGCCACGGCATCGTCGATGTAGGTCGATTGCCTCAATATATCAGCTGCTAAAGGGTACTCTTGACCATGATCCTCTGCCAATTGCAATAAAGTACGGATGGCCAGGTACGGACTACAACTTAACCCATAAGTCACAGTATTCAAAACATACTCACAAATGGGTTGATCAATATCATCTCTCTCCAAAAAATTGTTTAGTAGGCCACATCTTCAGAATGCACTAAAATGTTACGATACATTTGTCTTATATCTGTAGTGAAAACCACTTTCTTCACACGAAAGTTCAACCAAATAGAAACAATATTTGTTTGTAGTTTAGTTCCAACCAACAACACATCATTTAAGCTCAGTTTATTACTAGTTTGTGCTGATCCATCAAAGACAGCTCTAAACTTTTTTGACTCTCCACTATCTTTTCAGATTCCATGATGAGGAATATAATATTTTCCATAAGAGTCACTGAGTTCTGATCAAGATAATCCGCCATAAAATCACAATGGGCTTCACGAAAAGAAGGATTTTTAAGCAAGCGAGCCTCTAGCAAGTGAAATCTTTTCAAGGCTTGGGACTTCGACTCACCTAAGGTAGCCTGTTCACGAAATGGCAAGAACTAAAAATGTCCTCACATCTTTGATCATCTTTAGTCAATGGAATATACACAGAAAGTCTCAAGTTGCCAAAATTGTTGTAGTGATTCCTCAAAACCTGTTGAGTTTAAAGAGGTACACAAACTAAGTTGACTTGTCGAAGGTTTGTCACACACACTACAAAGATGGTATTCACAGCACAGGGTCCGCCATTTTGCCCCTGTTTAAACCCAGGAAGTAAAACTTGGGAAAAGACATCAGCTCCTAATAATAACTCCACATCTCGGGGAGTACCATACTGAGGATCAGCTAATGTCACACCAGATAAGTATTTCCATTTATTACTTGTCCCACTAGAAGGAGTCACACCACAGATGAGGGGGACTACCACCGCTTTCACTTCAATAGACCATGACAAATTACTACTTGGGCACAATGTTTCCTAGCGAACCAGAAGATGTCATGTTATTGATACCTACGTTAATCCACCCACATGTGGCAAACCCAGCCGCTTGGCAAAGGAAGCTGTTGTAAATGAAACTTGGCTTGCTGCAGCCAATAATGCTCGACAAGTTACAACATTACCTTGAGAATCACGCACACACACTTGCGCAGTGGCAAAAAGGACAGTCTTAAAATTGGGAACTGAATTCCTACACACATTCACTGCAACAGAGTTTTCACATATTTCTAAATTTCCACTGTTTGACGCCAAATTGTGTGACTCACTCCTCAATGCTGAAGCACCTTTCGAATTAGGAAAGTGTAACAATGTGGAATGTCTTCGGGAACAAATTCTACAGTTTGAGTTGATAGGGCAGTCAAGAACCCTACGTTTAGCAAGGCAATTGAAGCACAGTTGCTCACTTTTGGCAAAGTCATGTCGCTGAAATGCATCTAGCTCACGAAATGTATCACATCTAATTATCACATGTTGGCTTTGGTTACCAAGAGATTTACAATATAAACACTCATTATTACCACCTGACTCCCTAGCTTTAGTTAAAAAATTATGTTTAGGACTAGAGTGACTGACCTTTTTTGACACTTCATATTTTGCGGTTCTCGACTCGACACATTCACAGGACTTGAAGTAGATTTGGATAGAAGTGCACTATTCTCCAAAGCATGACAATTTGTTTCCAAAAAACTAATAAGATTTTGATACAAAGGGATTTTTTCTTTACTGTACTCTATTTCAAATCGCGTTTTCAAAAAAGGATCTATTTTTTGTAAGAGTAAATTTAACTTTGTAAAATCCCACAAATCCAATTCTTGATAATTATCCAAAGCCTCCAAGTTTTGTTTAAAAGTATTCAATCGAGTCGAGTCAATTTACGTAGCTCCACTGAACTATTGTTTTTAGCTGGCGAAGCATTCACAATTGCCAACCAATAATTTGTCAAAAAGAATCTATCATTTTGGTATCTATCCACTAAAGCTGTTTTGTCCTGCCCTGAATAGGAATATTTTTAATCACATCCGCTGCTTCACCCTCTAAAACCGAAACCAAAAATTGAAATTTGGCAATATCTGAGTACTCGGGATCCTCATCTACCAATGTCCTAAACATGTCATAAACGGGCGGCCACTTTTGCCTGTCACCACAGTAGGTCGTTATATCTAACCTCGGTTTTGCAAAAGTTTTCATTTTACCACTCACAGACAAGTTTGAATCATTTTTATTCCTATCACTCACAATAACTTCAACATGCAACAAGTCCTTACAAATTTGTTTGATTGAAAATTGCATTGAGTCAAACTCATTTATAACCTCTTGCTCTGTATCACACTCACTTCCACCAACCCTACAATATCCAGATGCAGGTCTTCGAACCGACTTACCCACTCCGCCAAGTTTTCTACACGCGTTAGTAATTGACCCTTTTTCGTTGAGTCGATAAGGGCTTTATTTGCTAAGTTATGGAGCACTCGGGTTCGATTGAAGATTGTTAATCTTTTCTTTTTTCATGATTTTATTTCCGACGTCAGTCTTTTAGTTTTCTTGTTCATCAAGGCACGAAATTCCTACTAAACTCCGGAAAATAAACACAAAACACGTTGTTTTCGAAATAAAAACAATGAACATTTCTCAAAATTAAACTGAGGTTAGAACCGCTAAAATCAGCTGCGCTTGACAGCCACACTGTATGTCTATACCGAAAGCCACACACACTTTTGTTTACTATGTCTACACGGAAAGCCCAAGCACACAAGAACCGGAACTCGCTTTTACTTTAGTCGGTCACTGGTGCAGTACACCAGTTGCCAACTTCTCTTTGTTTTGAATTCAATTTTTGAAGGCCAATCTTTGGTCACGTGACCCACAAAAAAACGGTCGCAACGGTTGAAAAAAAAATGGCACATTCAAAAAATTAAAACCACGACGCTAAAAGGGAAAAGGATTAGAGAAATTAGTACAAAAATCGTATATCCACACTGCCAATTCAGGATTTGGCTAGAAGGACCATTTAATGAACGCAACTGTTCACTAAACACATTTATTCATTGCTAAAAATTCACTAAAAATCCCGAACCCTGATAACCCCATTTTCCCTATTCTATGCCCTACAAAAGTGCTCCACTCACCCCAGTGGCGTATATAAGGGTGGGGCCTGGGGGGCCCGGTCCTCCCCCCCCAATCTAAGGTTTTTTTAAATATTTTCCACATATTTCATGAATACAAACATAAAATAGCATAAAATACGGACTCATGGGGTCTCCCCCCCCCCCCCCCAAACTGTTGGGGCCCCCCTGAAACATTTTTCTATATACGCCACTGACTCACCCATTATCCAACAAATCTCGGCACATGAGACGCGTTTGATGCCTTGGAGCTCCGATGCCGTATGGTCTCTATGATGGTCAAAGATGGAAAGGGACGAATATCTCACCTTTTCTAGTGTTTTTGACGTATGTCACGTCAACACATGACACTGGGCATAGAATCAAAAATAGGTAAAGCTGTTCACAACAATTTCAATTTGGACCCCTATTCCTGAGAAATCTATGACCCACACTTTGTTTGAATACAAATTCTTAAAATTAAGATCCAACATTTGGAACAATTGTATGCAATTTAAGAAAGAAAAACTCTTTTTTAATTTAAAATTTTTGTCTTTTGGGGGAGGACCCATTTGCCCAGGATTTCGGGGTAACTGGGACCCCCTCTTTTGCAAAACTATAAAACATTAAAAACAATTTGATGCGACTGGGTCAATTTTGCAGCTTTTAATTTTTTGTTGCTTTTTGTTTAATAAAATTATTTTTTTCCATTACCTTTCTATATAGACCAGGCAAAAATTTTGGATTTCCAAACAATCGTATCACTTTACCCAATTTTGTACACATATATAGTACCCTTTCGTGGTTCCAAGAAGCTACTTTGTTAAGCTTTTTGTTAAATTTTCTGTGGCGCAGAGGCGATTTACTGATGTACGAGATTCGTACAAACATAAGTTTTGATTTATTATGATTCTTCAGAAACTTTTATTATAATGTTTTGTGTGGTTCGAAGGACCACAAACTGGTGAGTGCATTTGTATCTGATTACCGTTGTGTGGCACCAATATTTTACCTATGGACGTTTGATTATTTCGTAATTTCATATCAATATATTTATGTTTGTTCGCGCATCATTTAATTAAATTATACAGTCCATTGCATTTATCGTTTTTCTTACTGCGGCATAACATAAGTGTTCCTTCCGAGCCGAATTATTTTAAATAATAAATCCATACGACGGTATTAATAATCATTTTCACGCCGAAAAACAAGGCGGCCTTGAATTTTTCGCATCGTATTTGAAACGAGAGAGAGTCGTCGGTGCAGTGCATGTGTCTATCGCGTGGTCGATTTAGTAAACAATGCGAAGGAATCAAAACAAAACAAACAACATTTCTCATTTATGTGTTAGGTGTTCCATATCATTTCGATATTTAAAACAATTTTCATCAATTGCGATAAATTAGTGCATATTTTCGACAATTCGTCATTTTTCTATTTCAGAAGCATTAATTTAGCGTTAATTGTATATTTACCGACAATTTCAAAGGTAAAATCATGTCTGTCAAAAAAGCCGTGCAAAAACGCAAGGGTTTTTTATCTGCGATAACCGAGTGTTATGTGTTTTTACAAACTGCGGCATCGGATGAAAGAGCGAGAAACGAGTTTCAAGTGAGGTATTCCGATTTGGATGAAACCTTCGATAAATGCATGCTGGCACATAATGACGTCATTATGTTGATAGACGACGCGGACGACGAGGAGTTTAAAACGCAGGATGCGATCCTTTCAGAAGCTCGTAAATATTTTTATGCGTGTAAGGGGGTTTACTCTAAAATATTTCCGGTTGAGGCCCCATCCTTTTCGGGATCATATGTTCGACAAAACGAAACTCCAAAACTCAAAGAGTTAGGTATTCCCATATTCCGAGGTGATAAAAAATTATGGCCAAGCTTTTTCGATCTTTTTAATAACATTATAGATTAAAATCAAAGTCTAAGTAACGTCCGAAAACTTCAATATTTATTTTCATATCTCGAGGATGAGCCTTTAAAATTGATATCAGGGATTAGCTTATCTGATCAAAATTATAAAATTGCTTACGACAAATTAGTCAATAGATATCAAAACAAGCGAGACCTCGCAAATGATGCTTTAAGCTCAATTATGAACTCCACCTTAAAAAACGAGTCAGCTAAAGAATTACATAATTTAATTGACACCTTTTCTGAATCCCTAGAAATGTTAAAATCACTTAGCTTTGACGTTGACAGTTGGGACTTTATTATTTTTTTCATTTTGTTAGAAAAATTGGATATTCCGACGCGTTCAAATTTCGAAATAAATCACGCCAATACTAATACCGAAATTCCCACTTTTCAGTCACTTTTTCAATTTCTAGAAAAAAGATGTAAAGTTTTGGAATCACTTCCTCAATCAACAGCACCCAAAAAGGTGCCTATCTATCAAAAATCAAATTCTATGCAAAATCAGTCTGGGCAAAAGCCTACCTATCAAAATTCAAATTCTATGCGAAATCAGTTTGGGCAAAAGCCTACCTATAAATCATCCAATTCGCCTTTTATAGGACTGGCTGGCACCTCAACTAATTCAAGTACGGGAATAAAATGTTTCCGGTGTAATCAAGGTCACGTGCTTTCGAAATGTCAAACATTTCTTGATCTCTCACCTATCGATCGCCTATCTTTCGTCAAGCAGAAAAAATTATGTCTAGCGTGTTTTCATCCCTTGCATGGTGTAGATACGTGCAAATCAAAATATTCATGCAGGACTTGCAATAGTAAAAGGCACCACACTTTAACTCATATCTGAGAAACTAATCAAGAGTCTGGAAGCCAAGATACTAGTCCTGTCATTCACACACCACCTGTCAATAATCTTCATGTGTCATTAAATGCCTCAGGACCTTCAGGTACCTTTCTTTTATGCACCGCCATAATAGATGTTATGGACGGTTGCCGAAATTTTCAACCTGTACGGGCACTGCTTGATTCTGGATCACAGACAGGATTCATCAGTGAAAAGTGTATTCAGCGTCTTAATCTTCCTAGGCGAAGTTACACCACTGAAATATTCGGATTAAATCAGATGTCTTCTTTTACTTCCAAAGGGCTCGTTCAATGTCACATTAAGCCACAAGGACAAGTCACTCCTTTACTTAATTTCGAAGCAATTGTTGTTCCACAACTATGTTCCAATATGCCTACATTCACTTTGAACGATAATCAGTGGAAACACTTGGAAAACCTTAAACTTGCCGACCCATCTTATTTCAAATCTAGACCTGTGGACCTGGTTATTGGTTGCGAGCTAATCGCACAGATATTCAAGGAGGGCAGGGTTCTTGGACAGGTAGGGCAGCCTTCAGCCCTTGAAACTATCTTTGGTTGGGTCGTCATGGGAAAGGTTGACGAAGTAGGTAGTCTTACGGAACGAACCAGTTGTTTTTTAACGAGTCATTCACCTCCTTTAGAGGTCATTCTCCCTAGGTTTTAGGAAATCGAACATTTGCCTAAAAAACAAATCTTATCAAAGGAAGAAAAACAAGCAGAATCAATTTTTACTGCTAGTGTATTACGGCAACCGAGCGGTAGATTCATGGTAGATCTTCCGTTTAAAGATAAAATAAACCCTGACCTAGGAAATACTTATCCGCAAGCTTATCGTAGATTTTTACTTCTAGAAAATAGATTAATCAAAAATCCTGATCTGTACACTGCCTATTCAAGTTTCATGCAAGACTATATCGATTCTAATCATATGAGTTTAGTTTTATCTAGTCAACCA
Source organism: Aspidapion aeneum (assembly GCA_963576565.1). Classification (NCBI taxonomy): domain Eukaryota; kingdom Metazoa; phylum Arthropoda; class Insecta; order Coleoptera; family Brentidae; genus Aspidapion; species Aspidapion aeneum. Next base: position 148,780,869 of record OY755038.1, read on the forward strand.
AAGGTCGACGTATCGTGTTTTTTAGCACATCATTGCGTACTAAAGCCGGAAAGCTTAAGTACAAAATTAAGGGTAGTCTGGGATTGTTCGGCAGTCACCCCAAAAAATATTAGTCTCAATGACACATTGTTATCTGGACAGAAACTTCAAAAGGATATTGCTTCTTTACTCCTTACGTTTCGTCTTAATCCTATTGCCTACATTGCTGATATCAAACAGATGTTCCGTCAAGTCCTTATCAATCCTTATCACCGTCCTTATCAAAGGATATTGTGGAGGTTTTCTCCACATGACCCACTTTCAGTGTGGGAACTCTCTACTGTCACTTTTGGCATGACATGCTCACTTTTTCTAGCCATGCGTACCTTAAATGGGCTGGCAGAGAGAGAAAAGGAACGTTTTCCTATGGCTAGTACTGTTCTAAAAACGTCAATCTATATCGACGATATCTTGGGAACTAGCCCTTCGCTTTCTGAAGCTCTCCCCCTTCAAACAGAACTCAATGATTTGTTGAAGTCGGGAGGATTTGAACTTAAAAAATGGGCAAGCAATTGTCCCGAGTTATTGGCAACATTGCCAGAGTCCGATCGTCAAATGCCGCTCTCTTTCGACAAGGAGGAACCCCACTTTATCAAAGTTTTAGGACTTCAATGGCATCCAAAAAAACGACATTTTTTCTTATCAATGCCGAATGAAGGAAAAACCCCCAACCAAACGTGCTATTTTATCTATCACAGGAACAATCTTCGATCCCTTAGGTTTTCTTTGTCCCTTGTTGCTACAAGCAAAATTTATTTTGCAACAGTTATGGATATCAAAAATAGGCTGGGACGAAGAACCAGATTCTTCTATCATCGACTCTTGGAACAAACTTCGTTCTGAATTCCCGCTTCTTTCCAATTTTCAATTACCCGACAAATCAAACTGTCAAATACCAATACCTGTCAAATCATCGGCTTCTGTGACTCTTCAATTCGAGGCTACGCGGGCGTCGTATATTTTCGTGTAGAGGAGGAGAATAATATATCTGTGTCTCTCATATCTGCAAAATCTAGGGTCGCGCCTATAAAGTCACAAACTTTGGCTAGGCTAGAACTCCTAGGCGCATTTCTTTTAAGCGAATTAATTGACTTCGTTTTATCTAGCTACGAAGGAAAAATAACTTTTACAAATATCGTTACTTTCTGCGATTCGCAAGTCGTATTGCACTGGCTTTCATCCCCTCCTAATCGCTGGCAAACCTTTGTTGGAAATCGAGTCAGTAGAATCCAAGAAATCATTCCTTCAAACTCATGGCGCTACATTCCTTCTGCTTTAAATGCAGCCGATATTGCGTCACGAGGGGCCACCCCTTCAGAGGTCATGTCACATGACATGTGGAACGCACCGTCGTTTTTGTGGTCTCCCGAAAACGAATGGCCCGATTTTCATAAATCAAAAATGCCGATTGATTTCGGAGATATTAATCTGGAGGAAAAGCCAAAAGTCTGTTGCAATGCGATAATTGATGTCAACTTCTTAGATCAGCTTCTTATCAAATATTCATCTATATCAAAAATTCAACGTATCATTTGTTATGTCCTTCGAATAGTTAACCTTTTTCAAAACCATTCCTATCAAAAACCCACTAAGCCGCCGGACCAAAAAGTTATTTTTGAGAATATTGTTTTTCCTACCACCAGTGAGATGCAAAGTGCGTTATACCTTCTTATCAAACGCGTGCAAGGTTCTTGTTTTTCTGAGCTTTTTTCCGCGTTATCTAAGGATAAACCAATACCGAAACCTTTACAAAAACTTTCACCTTTTCTTGATGAAAATAATATCATTAGAGTCGGTGGCAGATTACAAAAATCTGACCTTTTTTCTTATTCTGCAAAACACCCCGTCTTACTTTCGAGTAACCATCGTTTAACTACTCTTCTTATCGAGTCCGCTCATCGACAATACCTTCATCCTGGGTTTAAAACATTACATAATCTGCTTTTACAGCAATTTTGGATATTATCTGCCAGACGGGCAATTCAAAGAACCATATCCAAGTGCTTGCAATGTTTTAGAATCAACCCTAAACCCTATAGACGGCCCATAATGAGTTCACTTCCCGCTCATCGAATCAATCAACCTTAAACTTAAACCTTTTTCGAGTGTAGCTATCGACTTTTGTGGACCTTTCTTTGTGATTCCTCATCGTTACCGTGGTTGTAAAGCTTTCAAATCGTATGTCTGTGTGTTTGTCTGTACGGCCACACATTGCGTGCATTTGGAATTAACCATGGAACTGTCCACCGAAGGGTTCGTAGGTGCATTCCATCGATTCATTTCCAGACGCGGAAGCGTGACGCAATGCTGGTCAGATCAAGGCAGTAATTTTATAGGGTTTCGTAACCAATTACTTGATTACGCAAAAAGTGCTGCCACCAGACTTTCTATTCGTTGGCATCTGGGACCTCCTCTCAGTCCACATTTCAATGGCCTGGCAGAAGCTGGCGTCAAAAGTTTTAAAACTCACTTTGTTCGAGTTGTCGGCGACCAGAAGTTGTCTATCATGGAGATGTCCACCCTTACCTGTCGCATAGAAGCCGTACTTAATAGTCGCCCTTTATCTTCTGCCTCTTCAGACCCACACGATCTTCAACCTCTTACCCCTGGGCATTTTTTGACACTTGAACCCCTTAACTCAGAAATTCCGGAGTCAGATTTGTCCGAGGTTCCCCTAAATCGGCTCTCGAGATGGCAACTAATCCAAAAACTACATAAGGATTTTTGGAAACGGTATTCTATAGAGTATTTGCATACGCTACAACAGCAACACAAGTGGGCTGATTCGTCCCCAAATATTAAATTAAATGATTTGGTTATCATAACAAGTGAACACATTCAATCACCTTTGAAATGGCCGGTCGGTCGGGTCATCGAACTGCATCCCGGCGGGGACGGTCAGGTGCGTGTTGCGACGGTACAAACGGTTACCGGTGTTTATAAGCGGCCAGTTGTAAAACTGTGCCTCTTGCCAAATTAAAAGTAATTTTAATTTTTTACCTATTACCGGGTATTACAATAGGTTTTCTTTATTTTTAATTTTTTGTTTGTTTGTTTTGCCTTTTTCGGGATTTCGTTATGTCTAAATAAACTTAGAAAGAATAATATATCTGTTTCTCTCATATCTGCAAAATCTAGGGTCGCGCCTATAAAGTCACAAACTTTGGCTAGGCTAGAACTCCTAGGCGCATTTCTTTTAAGCGAATTAATTGACTTCGTTTTATCTAGCTATGAAGGAAAAATAACTTTTACAAATATCGTTACTTTCTGCGATTCGTAAGTCGTATTGCACTGGCTTTCATCCCCTCCTAATCGCTGGCAAACCTTTGTTGGAAATCGAGTCAGTAGAATCCAAGAAATCATTCCTTCAAACTCATGGCGCTACATTCCTTCTGCTTTAAATGCAGCCGATATTGCGTCACGAGGGGCCACCCCTTCACGGCTCATGTCACATGACATGTGGTGGAACGCACCGTCGTTTTTGTGGTCTCCCGAAAACGAATGGCCCGATTTTCATAAATCAAAAATGCCGATTGATTTCGGAGATATTAATCTGGAGGAAAAGCCAAAAGTCTGTTGCAATGCGATAATTGATGTCAACTTCTTAGATCAGCTTCTTATCAAATATTCATCTATATCAAAAATTCAACGTATCATTTGTTATGTCCTTCGAATAGTTAACCTTTTTCAAAACCATTCCTATCAAAAACCCACTAAGCCGCAGGACCAAAAAGTTATTTTTGAGAATATTGTTTTTCCTACCACCGGTGAGATGCAAAGTGCGTTATACCTTCTTATCAAACGCGTGCAAGGTTCTTGTTTTTCTGAGCTTTTTTCCGCGTTATCTAAGGATAAACCAATACCGAAACCTTTACGAAAACTTTCACCTTTTCTTGATGAAAATAATATCATTAGAGTCGGTGGCAGATCACAAAAATCTGACCTTTTGTCTTATTCTGCAAAACACCCCGTCTTACTTTCGAGTAACCATCGTTTAACTACTCTTCTTATCGAGTCCGCTCATCGACAATACCTTCATCCTGGGTTTAAAACAATACATAATCTGCTTTTACAGCAATTTTGGATATTATCTGCCAGACGGGCAATTCAAAGAACCATATCCAAGTGCTTGCAATGTTTTAGAATCAACCCTAAACCCTATAGACCGCCCATAATGAGTTCACTTCCCGCTCATCGAATCAATCAACTTAAACCTTTTTCGAGTGTAGCTATCGACTTTTGTGGACCTTTCTTTGTGATTCCTCATCGTTACCGTGGTTGTAAAGCTTTCAAATCGTATGTCTGTGTGTTTGTCTGTACGGCCACACATTGCGTGCATTTGGAATTAACCATGGAACTGTCCACCGAAGGGTTCGTAGGTGCATTCCATCGATTCATTTCCAGACGCGGAAGCGTGACGCAATGCTGGTCAGATCAAGGCAGTAATTTTATAGGGTTTCGTAACCAATTACTTGATTACGCAAAAAGTGCTGCCACCAGACTTTCTATTCGTTGGCATCTGGGACCTCCTCTCAGTCCACATGTTAATGGCCTGGCAGAAGCTGGCGTCAAAAGTTTTAAAACTCACTTTGTTCGAGTTGTCGGCGACCAGAAGTTGTCTATCATGGAGATGTCCACCCTTACCTGTCGCATAGAAGCCGTACTTAATAGTCGCCCTTTATCTCCTGCCTCTTCAGACCCACACGATCTTCAACCTCTTACCCCTGGGCATTTTTTGACACTTGAGTCAGATTTGTCCGAGGTTCCCCTAAATCGGCTCTCGAGATGGCAACTAATCCAAAAACTACATAAGGATTTTTGGAAACGGTATTCTATAGAGTATTTGCATACGCTACAACAGCAACACAAGTGGGCTGATTCGTCCCCAAATATCAAATTAAATGATTTGGTTATCATAACAAGTGATCACATTCAATCACCTTTGAAATGGCCGGTCGGTCGGGTCATCGAACTGCATCCCGGCGGGGACGGTCAGGTGCGTGTTGTGACGGTACAAACGGTTACCGGTGTTTATAAGCGGCCAGTTGTAAAACTGTGCCTCTTGCCAAATTAAAAGTAATTTTAATTTTTTACCTATTACCGGGTATTACAATAGGTTTTCTTTATTTTTATTTTTTTTAAATTTTTTGTTTATTTGTTTTGCCTTTTTCGGGATTTCGTTATCTCTAAATAAACTTACGATACTTATCTGTTTTCATTCATTTATATTTATCGGTCGATTCTTTTCTTATATCTATATCTGTCCGGTTGAGATTCTAAAATTGTGTGTTTTGGAGGGCAGTTATGTTAGCTCCCGCTAAATTTCGCGGTTGTTTATATATTTTTAAAACCACACAATTGTATGAGGGACAGAACGCATTTCGCACATTTGGACATGCGCACGAATAACCAGAGAGAGATCCTTGTCGACCGCCTCGAGAAAATGGCATGTTAATTTCGTTCTCCAACTATTTCAAATTTCTACACCTCAAAGTGCTCGATTTTGGTGTACTGAAGCATAGAACTAGAAACTTCAGCCCTTCAGCTACGTGGTGACATCATTAGATCCAATCAGGGGCCCCTTAGAACGTGGAGAAAGTGGCTGCAAACTGGTGAGTGCATTTGTATCTGATTACCGTTGTGTGGCACCAATATGTTACCTATGGACGTTTGATTATTTCGTAATTTCATATCAATATATTTATGTTTGTTCGCGCATCAGTTAATTAAATTATACAGTCCATTGCATTTATCGTTTTTCTTACTGCGGGAATAACACTATACACGAAACATTAAAATAAAAATTAAACAAAAATTATCGCGCCAAATTGTTCCGCGGCAAATCGGTCGGCGGCAAATTGTCCCTGCGGCGTATCGGTGGCGGTGAATCGGCTTTATTTAGTGTAGAATAACACATACCTAAATAAGTAAGTATAGTTACTAAAAATTATCTCTATGTACAATTTTAAAACTTTAATATAAGAAAAACATTTTCAAATTTAAAAAAAGTTCATGATGCAAAAGGACGATGCCATCTGTTCATATTTTGTTAAGTTCGGCGTTTGGCTACATTGTATTAAGTATTTAAAAAAAAACGTCGATTTTAACATCTTTACAAGAAAAAGGGCGCTATTTTGACATGTGTGCAAAATTTCAGGTAATTATATAAGTCTGCTCGTCAACCATTTTATTTCTGTGAATTCTATCAAATCTCGTAATGTATCCCGAAACGTTGAAAACGGTAAAAAAGTACTCTTTTAACTCTTAATAAATAATTGCATATATAGCGCCATCGCCCAGATAGACAAATTTAATATTTTTTAAGGCCGCTTGACATGGTGCATGACGCGCTGCATATATTTGCAAGCAAAAAATTTCGGTCTAATTGTTGCCTGCAAAAACTCTTCTTTTCGTTTGACATTGTGCATGGCCATGCATTGATTCCCCAGAATCTAGGTAAAAATTCCCCAGTTAGCAAGTACAGTTTGCATGCAAAAAAATGGCACCGGACCAATAAAAATGGATTGCCTGCAACAATCAGCTGGATTTGTACTGCGCATGCACCTGGGCAAAATTTCATGCATTTGCCTGCAAATTTTATTGTCATGCACCATGTCAAGCGGCCTTTATGAAAAAATATACAAGAAACAAAAAAATATGACCAGATAAAATCCCCAGTAGAAATAGCAGTGTTATGAGCTAAAAACGGACAAAATTAAAACAGAATCAAAAGCCACTAAATAGGGATTTTTAATATTTCAGATCATTTGTGTGGCTTATCCTTGTATCTAGATTTTTTTTTGTGAAAGCACTATAAAACTGCTATAAACTGGTGCTTAATTCATTTAAATAAACGAAACGGTTTTAAAGAAAATTTGATTAATCCGAGTCAATACAATATCTTTAAGAAAATGTGATTTTGCTCTGTTTTTGTCAGCATAAAAACTTATCGTGTTTCCCCTATAGCATACTTAACATTTTTTTAATGACTTTTTGGTAATAGCAAGATCACAAAACCTTTTTGTGGCAAATTGTAATATTTGATTTTTGATTTCTGCTTTTGAGAATGAAAAAACATTTTTTTTTAAATCGCAAATTTTTTGGAAAAACTAAATATATTCTCATATTTTAGCTCACACATATACTATACTATAGTAGTGTGAGCTATGGTGATCCTAATTTTTTCGAGAAAAAAAAAGTTGGTCTGTCTGTCTGCATGTCTGTCTGTCTGTAATGACCAACGCGCATAACTCAAAAACCGCTTGGCCGATTTCAATGAAATTTGGTACCTAGGCTGGATTTTGGGTCGAGATGGTCCCATTTAAAAATGAACAGAATCCACCGAACACAAGCCAAATAAAAGGGTGGGGGTAGATTTAAAAATTAGAGTTTACGTGAAAATATGGCGTGTGTGATATTAAACGAAAGGTAATTGAGTCTGGAGTGAAACAAAATACATTTTAGTTTTTTTTTTAAAGGGTGGAGGTAGTTTTCAAAAATTAGACTTTACGTGAAAATATGGCATGTGTGATATCAAACGAAAGGTAATTAAGTCCGGAGGTAAACAAAATACATTTTGGTTTTTTTTAAGGGTGGGGGTATATTTTAAAAATTTGAGTTAAATTTAAAACATAGCTTGTGTGGTACCAAACGAAAGGTAATTTAGTCTGGAGTTGAATAAGACATATTTCAGTTTTTAATTATATTAGCTAACACATACACTATAACTATAATACTTAGTGTGAGCTTAGGGGCCCATATATTGGCAGAGTATTTTCTTAATTTCAACAATTAAAAATTACTAATGTAATATATCATTTTATTAGACATCTTTTAACAGCTTTAAAAAAATGATTGAAAAAATGTAGCCAGTATATACAGGGTAGTCCCGGTTGTGAAGAAATATAAAAAATAAGAAACTTATGTTGTACGAATCTCGTATATCAGGAAATCGCCTCTGCATGACATAAAAATTAACAAAAAACTTAACGAAGTAGATTCTTGAAACCGTGAAAAGGCACTGTATATGTGTATAAAATTTAGTGAAGAAGTACAATTGTTTGAAAATCCTAAATTTTTGCCTGGTCAATTTAGGAATATAAGTAATACATATTTACATACAATAATATTCCGAAAAATAAATCCTTTTAGGTGGAAAATTTTTTAATAATTTTTTTTTTACATCTTTGATATTTCGTTACATTTTTGACGGTGTTTGACATTTTGTCGTCCATATCATGAACAGAATATGAACGGCATAAAAACTAACGTTAAAGAGGAAATTATAAATATCACAGAACTATACCAAACAAAAAGGGAACCATCGCGAGAAACCATAAACAAACTCCAAACAAAAATAAAGAATCATCTGGAAAAGACGGAGTAACGGCAGCAACGCTAAAGTACGGTGGTAAAACTGTAGTTAATAGCCTCCATATTCCCCTCAATAAAATACTAAGACACAAAATAATCCCAAACAACTGGAAAGAATCAGTAACCATTATTCTACACAAGAAAGGTGATAGAGCAGACCTAAAAAACTATCGACCCATAACACTGCTCAATGTAATTTATAAGCTTTTCCGAAAATATCAACAGATAGACTAACAACAAAATTTGACGGATAACAATCAAAAGCAAACAAGCAGGCTTCAGAAAAGGTTTCAGTACAGTTGACCACTTATTATCCATGAAAATTCTAATAGAGCGACCCAACGAATACAACATTCCACTTTAGATCCCGCTAACCCTTCCTCATTCCACTTTATATTGCGTTTAAAGACTTTGAAAAAGCTTTCGCTAGCATTGAGCACGGGTCAGTAAAACCATCTTTAATTAATAGCCGAATAGATTACATATACACAGATTTAATAGCCAATATATATATATATATATATTAGCGAAGCAACAACATCAATCAAAATCCACAAAGGAACCAAGTCAATCCTCATAAGAAGAGGTGTCAGCCAGAGTGACACAATACCCCCTATGAACCATTTAACCAGGCCCTAGATGTTTTTAAAAACTTGGAATGGGAACAGATAGGCATTGAAGTAATCGGACAATACTTGAACCACCTAAGATATGTTGACGACATCGTCTTAATAACAGATAAGAAAAAACTCACGATCAGAATAAGCCAAGAAAAAATAGAATCGATTGAACTAAAAAATGAAAACCAAACAGCTGAAACCAAGAGACGAGTAAGATTGGCCTGGGCAGCATTCGGTAAATTAAGCTACATATTAAAAAATATCCTCAGTACCTCAAAACGAATGTGTATAACCAATGTATTCTTCCTGTGCTCACATATGGATCCTAGACCTGGACGCTTACAAAAGGAGTGGCTCCAGAACGAATGCGCGAAGAACAAAAGAGAGAAATGAGCGAGTGAAAAAAGTATGTAGAACCTAACCTAATTTTATCCAGACAAACCTGATTAACCTAACCTGACCTCGCTTCAGGTTTTTTTTCGATACTGGCGCTATTTTGTTTCGCGCAATTATGTTACTTCGCTTTTTAAATATTTCGCTTTTTGTTACTTCGCTCTTTTGTTACTTTTTACGAGCACAAAAAAACAAAAAGCTTTTTTGATACATTGGTCTTTTCATACTTCGCTTCGCTCATTCGTTTCGGAGCCCAAAAGAGCACATAAGTGTAAAAAAACTTGTAAACAAAATTAAATTAATGTGTGCGTGATATAAAATCAAAAATAAATTTGTAGCAACACACAAGGTGTGTCTGCTTGACTTCCGAGCGCTAGAAAGATTTACATTTATTTATTTATATTTGGTCATTTAAATAAATCTAAAACTGAACTAACCTATAACTAGTCTCCAGCATCCTATTGGAAGCCACAGGAAGAATTTCGTACTTCAACGACACACTACGGGCCACGCTTATAGGGGCTAGAGGTTTATTGAGGATTATTGATAAATAAAATGCTAATATTTCTGATCCATATCGATCCTTTCCAGCATACACACTTCCTTTAATTATCTCGTTCTCGTCGTACCACTTTGGTTTAAAAATAACTTCTTGCCCACCCTAAAAAAAAGTTGGCCAACCCTTTTCTTCTCACGCGGCTATTATCTGGGTTCATCTCTATAAAACCAGGAAATAAGCGCATATGAAATATCCGCAAATTGTTAAAGTTTAAAATAATTTAAAGATTTTCAAAATCTTTCTAAACTATAAAAATTTTTAAAAATATAAAAATATTCAAAATTTGAATATGCATTTGTCTTGATTCTCACATGACATGTTGTATAAATAATTCAGAGCATGCATATAATTGGTTATATTTGCTTGGTTTTTATTAGGGCCTAATGTAGGAGATAGAAGAAAACTCTAAATTCAAAAGTTGCATAATTTTTTCCATATCGCTGTCCCGGCAAAACAATGATGCAAATGCAAAAATATGATTTTGTCAGGAGAGGCGAAAAACGGAATTAAATTCTTTATTATTACGTTTAAATAAAGTAAAGAAAATGAATTGGGATGAAAGTAGTGGGATTATTAACTAAATACAGGGTCTCCCATTAAGGATGGCAGCCGGATTTATCTCAGATACTAGTAGAGCTACGACTTCGGGAAAAAAATTTATAACAAAATCGGGCCTTGTGAATTCACCTAAAATATTTTTGTTTCTGTAGCTCCCCGCTAGGTGGCCGTAATAACATCTCCCAACTATAAAAATTGAATTTTATGACAAAACTCTTTGATAAACATACACAAATTTTACCATTATCGTATTCCTTGAAAAATTCTGCATAATTTCGATCTCTCACTTGTACCTCTTCCTCTCTCCTCTTCGCATGGATGGAATGAAAATGTCACTTTCTATTTAAAAAATAATTACTTCTACGGGGTGCCTAAACCGACTCTTATTATTTATTTGACTTATTAAGAAAACCCTAAACAATGCAACTATTCTTGATTTTTTGTTTAAATTAAAATTTTTTCGAAAGAGGAAATTTTTTAAACCAAACCAAAAAACTTAAATGTCTTAAAAAATTCAGATACAAACCCATTAATATTTTTACTCGAAGTTGTCAAGCGATACTCATTTAAGATATTACTGAAATCCGCAAGTTAAAGTTTGACTTAGTTTTGAACATATTTAAAAAATAGTTTTGTTTGTGTATTATGTGGTGAGACGAGACCTTATTTTGTTATTTGTATGTGTCACACCTGTTATAATTTTTGGACAATTTAATGTTTATTGACGTTTTATAATTCTTTATGTCAAAAACAAATTATAAAACGTCAATAAACATTAAATTATCCAAAAATTATAACAGGTGTGAACGATGCAAATAATAAAATAAGGTCTCGTCTCACCACATAATGCACAAACAAAACTATTTTTTAAATATCTTCAAAACTTAGTCAAATTTTGACTTGCGGATTTCGGTAATATCTTAAATGAATATCGCTTGACAACTTGAAGTAAAAATATTAATGGGTATGTATCTGAATTTTTTAAGAAATTTAAGTTTTTTAGTGTGGTATTTTTAAAAAATTTACTCTTTCGAAAAAAATTTAATTTAATCAAAAAATCAAGATTATTTACATTTTTTAGGGTTTTCTTAATAAGTCAAATAAATAATAATAGTCGGTTTAGTTACCACGTAGAAGTAATTATTTTTTAAATAAAAAGTGACATTTTCATTCCATATATATATTTCTTTTTTTTTTACGGGTATGCGCACTCGCAAGGAGATCCCTATCACGCTCGAGAAGCGGCAAGTGCGCGGAAATGTTGGTGTGTGTTGGTTTTGAAACGGTTCAGGTTGTAACCTGCAGGGAAAACTGTCGCAGGGAGTTTATTCCACAGCGATGCTGTTCTCCAGAGATATGAATTCTGATATAATGAGGTTCTTGGTGCCTCTATTTTGACAATAAACTGATGGTTACCGTCTGTTTGACGTGTTCGCCTAGTAGGTGCTCTTCAGAGCATTTTCCTTGATAATACCTGTAGAAGAGAGATAGATCGCCCACAGTTCTTCGATGTTCGAGACTATCCAAGCTACGGGTAAGTGCGGGGTCATTGATCAGCTTGATAGCTCGTTTTTCCACGGTGTTCAAAAGCATTAAGGTATGTTTGGGTGCCGCACTCCATATATGTGAGCAGTACTCCATAGTTGGTCGAATCTGGGCTTTGTAGAGTGTCAGCAGTTGGCTTGGTGTATACAGATGTCTTGTACGAAATAGCACCCAAGCTTTTGGGACGCCCTTTTAGCTATATCTGCCACGTGACTGTGCCAAGACATGTTGGTCTCTGCAGTGACTCCTAAGATGTTCAACTGGCTCTGCAATGCGACAGCACTTCCAGATAGCATGATGTTTGGCTCACCGGTGCTGGTCTTTTTTGAAAACAGGGCTGCTTGTGTTTTCTGCGCGTTGAACTGTACAAGGTTTTTGTTGCCCCAGTCCTCTATTATCTCCAAGCCGTTATTTATCTGTGATATTTCAGTTAATCTAAGGTAATGGAATTCACGTGCGGAGAGACATGTGGGTAGTATGACTGAGGAGACTACATTGCCATCATCTGCAAAGCAATAAAGTGGATTTACTGTTTTATCTATGTGGGGAAGTGAGAAAGAGGTACAAGTGAGAGGTCCAAATTATGCAGAATTTTTCAACGAATACGAATATGGTAAAATATGTGTATGTTTATCATGGAGTTTTGTCATAAAATACAATTTTTATAGTTGGGAGGTGTTATTATTGCCCCCTAGCGGGGAGCTACAGAAACAAAAATATTTTAGGTGAACTCACAAAGCCCGATTTTGTAATAAAAAATTTTTCCCGAAGTCGTAGCTGTACTAGTATCTGAGATAAATCCGGCTGCCATCCTTAATGGGACAAAAAATAAGTCAAAATATCATAATTTTGCAGTTGCGTCCTTGTTTTGCCGGGACAGCGATATTATCTTTTGGGCTATGGGCTTAGTTTGTAAAGTAATCTAATTTTGCTAAGTTTTGAGAGCGTGATAAAATCTACCTTATTCCTAACCACGCTTTTTTTAATTTTTATATTTTTTTAAAGAGTCTCTGCACAAGCGCATGGATACAATATTTTCAACGTAATCCTCAGTCCTGGCATGCCGCGGTCTGGTGATACCTTAGAACAATAATGTTCATCATCCGAGTTTTGAGTCACTATCTATATCTTCCAAGATGTCCATTGCAACTTTGCTTACTACACCGTGGAGCATTTAACAAAATAAAATAACAAAAAAAATTAAAACACATCCGGCCGAACAAAAAAAAAACAAAAAGCAGCTGATTTTGACGTAACTGACATTCATCGAAGATTGCTCGCTCCCCAGAGTCGGTGAGCATTGGCCATCAATTGGTGAATTGGTATTCATGAGATAATTTATAAAACCGATGGATTTCAACGAATTGCACTGATTAATTTAAGAACTTGAGTGTTACCATCGATGAGCTCATCGATGACTTTTCGAACTCGCCCTATGTCACAATTGTCAGATGTCATACCTTACGTCAAATTTTGGCAACAACCTTCTTAAGTTAAAAGGAGCACCATGAAAAACTGACTGAACCGAAGCAAAAGTCCTTTATATATGGCACCATGTATACGTATTTTCTGTCAGAAATAAAGACATTTTTCCTCATTTTAAAAACATATTGTTTGTTAATAGGGGCCTATTGCAATAGTGCCAGGCACAAATTGTGCCGGGCCCTATATTGACAGTTTCGCATTACAAACTGACAGTTGATCTTTCAAAATTGACATAACAAAGTCGAATTTATAAATTCCGTCGTTTATTTTCCATTAATAGTGGCGTCACTATTAAATCCGGCTCGTATAATAGGGCGAGTTTGTAAAGTAATCTAATTTTGCTCACCGATTACATCGGTTTTTTGACATATGACGTTTGACGTTCATTTGACATTTTCATGCGGTGAGTCCGATGAACACCAGAAACGACTCTCAGGGTCGGTGAGCATTGATGCCATCAATTGGTGCCTTGGTGAAATTCATCAGATAATTTACGAACCCGATGGATTTCAACGAATTGCACTGATTAATTTAAAAACTTGATTGTTGTCATCGATGAGCTCATCGATGCCTTTACGAACTCGCCCATACACAAAGGCCTTATTTTGAAAGGACACAGCTGTTCTTATAATGAGAAACTGTCAATATAGTGCCCGGCACAATTTGTGCCTGGCACTATTGCAATAGGTCCCTATTAGGGACCTATTGCAATAGTGCCAGGCACAAATTGTGCCGGGCACTATATTGACAGTTTCGCATTACAAACTGACAGTTGATCTTTCAAAATTGACATACCAAAGTCGAATTTATAAATCCCGTCGTTTATTTTCCATTATTAGTGGCGTCAGTATTAAATCCGGCTCGTATAGTACACAAAGGCCTAATTTTAAAAGGACACAGCTGTTCTTATAATGATAAACTATCAATATAGCGCCCGGCACAATTGGTGCCTGGCACTATTGCAATAGGTCCCTATTGCAATAAAGCCAGGCACTATATTGACAGTTTCGCATTAAAAACTGACAGTTGATCTTTCAAAATTGACATACCAAAGTCATTAGAAATCCAGCCATTTATTTTCCAGTAATTGTGGTGTCACTATTAATTCCGGCTCTTATAATACACAATGGCCTTATTTTGAAAGAAGACAGCTGTTCTTATAATGTGAAACTGTCAATATAGTGCCCGGCACAATTTGTGCCTGGCTTTATTGCAATAAATCAAACAAGTTCAGTCGTTCTCCACTAGTTTAATTTTTTACAACTACATGTTTCGAGGGCATAAGCTCTCATCTTCAGGTTGTACACTTGATGGAGTTATTCCATCGCCATTGCCTATATTTTGTAGGCTCAAAAAGTTTTACAGCAGCATGTGCAATGAAGCAGTACAACGTATTACAGCAGCATGTGCCCCCTTCCGCTGGAGAAGGGTTAACATACTTTTGATCATTAAGGAGTGGAAGAAGTTTTTTTTTCTTTTTTTTGGACTTTTTTCGTTCCCCACTAGCTGATCAATTACCTTACGCATGTTGCTGTAATTGGTTGTGCTGCTTCTTTGCACATGCTGCTGTAATACGTTGTACTGCTTCATTGCACATGCTGCTGTAAAACTTTTTGAGCCTACAAAATGTAGGCAATGGCGATGGAATAACTCCATCAAGTGTACAACCTGAAGATGAGAGCTTATGCTCTCGAAATATGTAGTTATAAAAAATTAAACTAGTGGAGAACGACTGAACTTGTTTGATTTATAAATCACCTCCACCCAACATGGACTATTTCTTCAATTTATTGCAATACGTCCCTAATGTCTAGTTAAGCCGTTTTTAAGTTATTAAAATTTACATTGAAGTATACAGAACCTTAGGTCAAATGAATTATCATTGTGCCCTTTAATAGTAATTTAAATGTCGACAACCAATATATTTTTAAAATCAGGGCAAAAATATCTCTAGTTTTGACGAATCATATACTGGGTGTTCCTTTTAAGTTGCTATCAAAATTTGACATAAGGAATAACATTTGTGACTTCTGAGATAACCCAAAAGATAATATGGAAAAAATTGTACAACTTTTGTATTTGAAGCTTTTTTCTATCACATAGATTAAGCGCTGAAAAAGACCACGCAAATATAAATCAATGACCCTGTATGTATCGCCAACCTAACCTAGAGTCCCTGTATGTTGACATATTTGGATATATTAATATATCCAAATATGTCAATATACAGAAACTCTAACCTAACCTAACCTGCAAGGTATACTCCCCTCTTTTTGTGGGCAAAGTTAAGGTAATCCAGTAACCTAACCTGTATACAACATCCCGGCTCTGGAACAAAAAGGCGCATTTTAAAAATTGCGCGCTCATTTTAGCGCGTCTTTAAAATATCGCTTAATAAAATAGCGCGTGTTTATAATAGCGCGTGTTCAAGATATGTCGTGTTCAGAATAGCGCGTATATAAAAAAATCACATTTATTAAAATGTCTCATTCTTAAAATTATGTTTTTTAGAGTTGGTCGCAGAAACTTTTTCGAAAATTATTTCTCGATTTGTTTTTTCAAAATGGAAATATAATCTAATTTCTGGGTGAATTCATGAAAAGATTTTTAGCAAAACAAAAAATTAACTATTCTTTGATAAAAACTAATTTGGTTAAAAAGAAAATTTTACTGATATTTATGGTTTTGGGTAAAACCTTGCATTTTGGTATTAAAAACTATTATTGGCAATCGCTCATTGGAATCAAAATTTTTAACACACAAATATGATCTTATGCTTTCAAACGTTGATCCTTACGTCCAATTTGAGTTTAAACTTTAATAGTGGTAACGAAGAATTATAAAAACGATTGAATGGCCTATTTATACCATGATTGGAAGTTTTAAAAATGTATAATCATGTGTTTTGGTCGGTTTCGGTAGCTAAAATTGGCGTGGGCCGTGGAAGAAAAAACCCAAAGGTTCCGGGTTCGAGTCCCGGCTGAAGCACAAGAGGAGTTAAGAATTTAAGGTGCGAAAAGGGGGACAGAGCAAAATATATTTATAATATCTAGTACTTTAAATAAAAACTTATTTTTTTTTGTATTTTAATGGTTTTAAGAATAGGCATAACAATATTTTTTTAATTAAACACTTTTTGTAATGAACTTTAGAACCTACAATAGGACACGCACACAGGACTGACATTTTTAACATGGTTTTTAGTACATATAGTTAGTTTGATTGTAAATGGTGGCCACTTTTACAAAGCTTGTAATCATTAAATAACCAGAAACACACACTTTCGAATTTACTAAAAATATTTTTTTAAAGTGGAGATCTTAAAATACTCACTTTTCGCGGATTCACATAAAGTTCAACTAAGGGGTCCGGCCGATTTTTCCTTAATTTAGCTCCGCTGTGCTTTTTTTGGCAAGCTGAAATCGGTGTTAATCTAACCTTTGTAAATTAATCGCAAACGCATCCTAACCGGTACAATTTTTTTGATGGAAAAAGGCCAGGAGCGTGTCTGGACAGGTTAAAATACATTTGCATTCAATTGACCACGTGGTTAACACTGATTTCAACCTTTCAAACCGTGGACAGGTTTAAATTAAGGAAAAATAACTTAGGTTTGGACCTTCTAGTAGAACTAAATATATTTTAGAATAGCATACGCGCTGTAAACAACAAGTGAAATTGCTTCGGCCGGGGATCGAACCCGGGATCTCTTGCGATCTAGGCAAATATTCTACCACTGAACTACCGAAGCTATAAATAAATTTTCGGAAAACTTCTATCTATAGATAGAAGTTTTCCGAAAATGTATGGCTTCGGTAGTTCAGTGGTAGAATGTTTGCCATAAATTTATGTATGGCTTCGGTAGTTCAGTGGTAGAATGTTTGCCTAGATAGCAAGAGATCCCGGGTTCGATCCCCGGTCGAAGCAGAAAACTTTTTTCTTATTTTTCTTTCTTTAATTTCACTTGTTATGTATAGTTTTAGGTCCTTGCATTATTTGCAATTTGGTATTTGATAAGCATATTTTTAAATGGACACCTGTTATTTTGAACAATCGCTATTATGAAGAGAGCTGTTCTGATGCGCGCTACCGAGCCATACTTTTTTACATAAAACACTCTAATTGTAAAATCTTAACTTTATTTCATTGCACGATTTGGTGGTATGTTTTCTGTGTGCTTTTTTCTTGCGTCGCCGTTACATGGATCTTAAAAACAAAATATGTCTTTTTGGTAATATTTGGAATTGGATATATTTTGACACATTATAGTATAAAATATTATAGTTTTAATATTAATATGACTCAATTACCGAATCTTTTTTTAAAATAAAAATTATCCTTATTAACCTTTAATTGGTGACATAAAATTGTAATAACGTAGCTGGTGACTATGAGTCTGAAAAACCCACACCATTTTTTTGTTGCTATTGTTTTGATACATACGTCAGGTTTTTTTTATTTAGTTGCTTGAACTATAAATCATACGTTTAAAGAATTCTCATTAAAATAATTATTAAAAATGCCAGAGTAGTCCAATAAAATACAAAGGAACAAAAAAACGCTATCTTAGAGCTTTTCCTTTATTTTTTTGCTATGCTTTGCTTAATTTACAAAAAATGTTTTTTTATTTTTATAAAGCTAGTTTAAGTTGAAACAAAGTAAGTCAAAAACAGCAAATAGACATTTTTTTTATGAAAGTCAAGCAAACTAGCTTTCTGCGTGAGGCAATGTAATCTTTCCAGTATGCAGTTTCACATCTAAGGCTGCTCATTGCTTTCTTTATCACTATCATGTAACAGGGTCCAATCCTCTTTATTAGAATTATCTCTTATTTTTAAACCAGAGCCATATTCCAAGTAAAAAATGTGGATTTTCTACACTGTCATTTTGGTCACTTTGATCAACTGACAACATTTTCAAAATCTGAGTCTATAGCTTGCACTACTTATCGTGAACAGTCACTCAAACGTTGTGACTAGGGGTCACACGGAATCTGTTGAAAATTAAAAGAATCACTATAGATTTAAATAAGCTAAAGTGTGCATTGCATATCTGTGTACTTAGTACTAAAAAGTAGAAGGGTATAGAGTATGATGTTCCTAAGAAAAAGTTTTACAGTTTCTTATTGCCTTATAATTTTGAAATAAAAAGTAGAGAAAATAAAACCGCATTACTTTTAGGTCAAAATTATAAGACACTAAAAAAGTATTAAAATTTAAACCCGTTTTTCTCAAAACATAAAATTATGCGGCTGTCTTCTTAGGGTCGGCAGTATTATTCATACATTTTAAAATTGCTGTGGGTATGCCTGACCCATAGTCACTAGCTAAGTGGCAATGAACAGCATTAACATAAACCCACCTTTAACGTCAACAAAAACTTTAATTGCGTTCCTCTAACGTCCAAATCTGCTTTTATTACTTGGGAATGCTCCATGGCATGAATTACTTGGCAAAACATTGGATCTGATGAATTAAATAACTGCACTTTTGATGGCCAACTTTGTGCTTGAAACCAAATACTTTCCATACTCACCTTTTGCTCAACAAAATCTTTGGAATTTAAACAGTTAACTAGGGTGGCTAGATTACTGGAAATCGTAGTTCCATCTGCAACCAAACAAAAGCTGTTTAAATTTACAATTTGTAACATACAAAAGCTATCTTTAGAATGAGGAAAGGAGGAATTTATACACCAAATATTTTTTGTTATCTTGCCACAGGCTGGACGCTCCACTCAGCGCCGGTTTATCCTATAGGCACTCTGGGCACTAGTCTATTGCCCTGTTACGGGTTTATTTTAAGTTTAGAATTACCAAGATAATCTTAGAGAAAAATAGTAAATTATTACCTTAATTTAGGGAGTCCTATTTATGGTAGCCTAGGTAGGTTCTTGTAGTCTATAAAACCCACTTAGAATCCACTTCCCAGTACTCAAACTATTCCCAGCTAGTATGGTTAGCACTACATTAACGTATCTACCGCGACAATCGATCATATTTTTAGATGCCGTGGAAGATAAATAAAACAGATATTGTCCTTAAAATCCCCTTTAAGTGGTAAATACTTTGGCAAATTTTGGGTTATTAGCTTGTCTAAAGGGCCTACAGACACGCGAGCATTTCTTGAGATTAGTACGCGAACTAATCTCTGCATACATGTACGTTTGGTGGACTTGCCTACACACACGAAGACAAAATTAAACGTTCTAAACATAAACACGATATTATCAATGCGTTTTGCCTAGACACCGAGAGATTTGCTCGCGTACATCATGCGCGCGAACTAATCTTCGAGAGATATTTTAGGCGGATATTGTCTACACAAGAAGAGATTAGTATGCGCAAACTTGTACGCGCGTACTTATCTCTGGAAATGTTCGCGTGTCTGTAGGCCCCTTTACGAACTGTCACGATCAGCTGTTTTTCGATGCAAGATGGTCGCCATAGGACAAACAAAGCGTTTTCCCATAAGGCGCAATGTTAACAAAATCGTAATTTTTAAAAAAAGTGAAACGATTTAATTTACAACAAAGATGCTGTTTTAAGTATTGAACCTTTGTACACATGGGAAAAATGCGTTTTTCTTTAAAAAAATCAATTGAAGCCAGTAAATCCCAAATAAAAGGGACCATGTTTTGTTCAAAAGTCAGGTTTATGTTTTTGTTTACTTTTGTTTTTTTTTTTACTTTTTTTCCAGTTTTTTACTCAGTTTGAATCATTATTATTAGTTTCTGTGCTGTTATGAATTGTGGCAGCTGGGGAGAGCTTGATAATGTTAGTTTTGATGGAATGCCAAGTATTTTGACCTTAAAAAATCATCTTGATTTAAATAAACTAGGTATCAGCTCAAAGAAGGGAAAAGAAAGAGGATAAGTGCTCTATTACCTGACTTAACAGAGGATAAATTGAAATATTCGAAAGTTTTTTTGTCAGATTTGTTTTGGATAAATGTGTAACTGCCATTTTGGCAACATTTTCTATTGGGATCTTTCTTGTGCTTGAGTGGACCTTTTGCAGAAGTGTAACATAGAATTGTGTTAAACTGTAAGAAATATTTCACTATGATTTTTTTACTATTCTAGGCAAGCAACTTTCAAAACTAGAATACAGCAATGATCATGACTGGGTCTCTCCTGAATGGATTATTATTTCAAAACGGTTGAAAAATTTTAAAAATGATGGTTGAAAAAAGGGTCTAGAGAAGAAAGAAAAGGAAAACAATATGAGGTTAAAGTGTGAATAATGAGCTGAACCAAATTTGTACACCATCCTACAGAACTCTTAAATAAACTTTTGGTAGTGTAGCGTCTTGTATAGTGTCGAGTGAAGTCCTGTATCATCAAAGTTTCTTTTTCTTTAATAAATATTTATTTTACAGACCTCAAAACAGTTTAGAATAAACTGGTGAGTTTGACAATCTCCCTAACTCAAACCTCTTTTTATCTTAAACTATTTTGGTGCAAATTTTCCTTTATTTCCATGCTTTTTGATACCTAAAACTTGTACACTGTAAAATTTGTATAGTATCTGACTGGACCTACTACAAGTCCTGTTGTGAAATTTCTACGGTAATGTTCTGAGCTTATTACCAAAAAACATTTTTTATGGCATCATTAATAATAGATGGAAAAAAAAGTAATCTTTGTTGACTTTGATGACCACAAGAAAAACAAATAAGTTCTCTGATATTTTTTTCAATTTCTCTCAAAAAAACTTGGGTTCTAATACTCCTAATGGGTCATATGCTGTTACGCCCAATTGTAGAGTAGAGTATATATTTATTTGCATAAACTTTTAGATACATAATTGAGCAAATATTGTTACAAAAAAACAGAAATAAAAGTAATAGTAACAGTAGTAATACAACAGCGAATATTGTACTGTTGTAAAATTTGAACAGTACTTACTGTTGTGAGCTGATGAACCTTAGGTTTGACCGTACTTAAGCCCTATGTATTATAGTTCATGGAAAATCATATGGTGATGTACGGTGTGTGAGGCCAATGACAAGGAAAAACTGTATTTTAATTTTGCAAGTTTTTTTTATATAATGTTTACTTATATTTTTTTAAATAAACATATTTTGTAAAGTACTTATTAAGGCCACTTGACATGGTGCATGACACGCTGCAAATATTTGCAAGCAAAAAATTTCGGTCAAATTGTTGCCTGCAAAAAGTCTTCTTTTCGTTTGACATTGTGCATGGCCATGCATTGATTCACCAGAATCTAGGTAAAAATTCCCAAGTTTGCATGCAAGTACAGTTTGCATGCAAAAAAATGGCACCGGACCGATAAAAATTGATTGTCTGCAACCAGCTGGATTTGTACTGCGCATGCACCTGGGCAAAATTTCATACATTTGCCTGCAAATTTTATTGTCATGCACCATGTCAAGCGGCCTTTAGAAGTTTGCTTGACCAACCTCGGTTGGAACTCATATGTGCATATTGATCTGTTGGACTGACCTACCTATAAGTTGTGCCTATTTTTCATGTCACTACTGGAGGGTTAAAACAATTAAACTTTGTCTAAACCTAAAAATCATAGTGAAATATTTTTCACAGTTTATCGCTATAGAAGACCTATTACTTAGCAAAAGGCGAGGGGTGAACAGCTCTCACAATCGGTGTACACATTTCTCACAATCTGTTCACAATCCTTCACAATCCCTCCCAATCACCCACAATCTGTCACAATCTCTCACAATCCTTCACAATCTTACCACAATCCTTCACAATCCCTCACAATCTTTACACAATCCCTCACAATCTTAGCAAAAAAAGCACACATTTTGGGGCTAGCTGGTCACCCCTCGGTTATTAAGTAGCAGGGCCGGTAACGGTCTTTCCACAATCTTAGCAAAAGATTGTGGATTTTCACAATCGGTGTACACATTTTGGGTTAGCTGTTCACCCCTCGGTTATTTAATAGCAGGGCCGGTAACGGGAAATTAAGAGGGCGGCCAAGGAAACTATAGACATGATGACCTTTTTTTTTTTTTTTTGGTCGCCAGAATTTTTGATGGGATGACCCCCCCTTCAGGTACGCAGGTGCGCTACGCCGTTGCACAGTCCTCCACAATTCCTCACAATCTTGCCACAATCCCTCACAATCTTTACACAATCCCTCCCAATCACCCACAATCTGTCACAATCTCTCACAATCCTTCACAATCTTACCACAGTCCTTCACAATCCCTCACAATCTTACCACAATCCCACACAATCTTAGCAAAAGATTGTGGATTTTCACAATCGGTGTACACATTTTGGGTTAGCTGTTCACCCCTCGGCAAAAGGTTTATTCAAGTACAACAAAAGATCCTAATAGAAAACCTGAATCTGATGAGAAAAATTTAGTCTATTTCAATTTCGTCTCTGTTAACTGAGGCTTGAAGTGAGCTCTTTGAATAGAACTACTTTCCCCTACCTTGGGCTGATAGTTCATTGATTCATTGGTCAAAAAACTTCAAAAACCTTTGGGGGCCCGATACCTTTGGGGGGCCCCCAGAGGTCTCATGATGTACTTTATGCTATTTTTTTTGTTTATTCATGAAATATATGGAAAATATCTAAAAAAATATGTGGTTTGGGGGGGCCCGGGCCCCCCGCCCCCTTGGTGCGCCCATGTAATAATTCAAAATAAGTGAAAAAACTAGAAAAAAAGTTAAAAAAAAAACAAAATAAACAAAAACATAACCTACTTTTTTGAAGAAAACATGGTCCCTTTTATTTCAGATTTTTTCGCTTTAGTTTAATATTTTTAAGAAAAACGCATTTTTCCCATATGCACAAAGGATCTGTTCTTAAAACTAAAGCTTTTGTCGTTTTTGTAAAATTTACGTTTTTGTTAACATTACGGCTTATGGGAAATCGGTTTGTTTGTCCTATGGAAGACATCTTGGATTTGATCATATGTTTTGTTAGACAGCCCTATTATTATTGTTACCCAAACCTCACTTTTCACCGGTGGTCTCAGCTAACGGCTGAAACAACCAAAATCAGTCTGCAGGGTTTTACCGTGTGAATTTTATTAGAATTGGTAAGGTTTATCCGTGGATAACTTATGGAAAGTTGGAAAAAGTATGGACAATTTATATTAGAATAATTGACTTTTTTTAATCAAAAACTCTACGACATACTATACAGTTCTAGTCAATACAATATAAAAACACTGCCTCCTAAAATATATGAACAATCATTGCCTGCTAAAATACCTTAACACTCCTCCTCAAATATTACAATTTTAACCCAATAAAATAGTAAATATTTGTTAAAATCTCATTCCACGAAATGCATCCCGATATAGTTTATAAAATATGCAACTTGTCACGGAACCCTACAAACTTTTCTCTTGATAATGACTTTGTAAAAATATCCGCTAAATTATTATCACTACTGACATAACTAATTTCTATAATTTTCTTTGTACACAAGTCTTTTATAAAATGCTGCTTTATATCAATGTGCTTTCCACGTTTAGAGTTTTCGTAAGTTTGCGCCATCGAGATTGCACTTTGATTGTCCATTTTAAGCTTTGCGTGTATATCACCACTCAATTCAGATATAATGCCTTTTAAACTTACTAGGTCTTGAGCTGATAACGCGGCGGCTACATATTCAGCTTCACAGGTCGATATTGCTACACAGGTTTGCTTTTTAGAAAACCAACTGATGACATTTCCAGAAAATAAGGTCACAGAACCACTAGTACTTTTTCTTGTAACTTTATCTCCTGCCCAATCTGCATCTGAATATGTCTCTAAACTTAGATCTCCTTTTCTATACAATAAGCCAGTTTCTATTGAACCTTTTAAATATCTCAGGATACGTTTACCGGCTTTCCACAAACAATTGTTTGGTTGATCTAAAAATCTGTATGTCAGGTCTAGATGTGCAACTCAAATACATTAACGAACCAACTAATTTTCTAAAAGGTACGTCTGGTTTTGCTTCAGAATTTTTATCATTTTGAAAACCTTTGATGATTGGTGTGTCTACACTCTTCGAGTTTTGCATATTGAATTCATCTAGTACTTTCTCAATGTATTTCTTTTGCGTAATTTTTATGGTCTGACTCGTTCTGTTTATTTCCATACCAAGAAACTTCTTAATCTCTCCAAGATCTTTTGCATTCAGATTTTCTTTGAGTTTGTTTACAACTTCTTCAATCTTGTCATTATGACCTGTCAAAATCAAATCATCAACATAGACAATAAGTCATATGCCTTCTTTGTGATACATACAAAAATCAATTCCATCATTATTTCATTAAATCGATTATTCCAACATTTTGGACTTTCTTTCAAGCCGTAAAGCGCTCTATTTAGCTTAAGCACATTTGACTTCGCAAAGTTTAATCCATCTGGTACTTTTATATAAACCTCTGACTCTACTTTTCCATTAAGAAAAGCTGTTGGTATATCTAACAGCCGTATGTTCCAATCTTGGTTTAAAGCATGCACTAGAAATGCTCTGATAGTAGACATTCTAGCTACTGGTGCATATTGAGATGTCAATGAATGCTCCTCCTGTTGTTGGAATCCTTTGGCTTCTAAACGTGCTTTCTTTGTACCATCTTCTTTAGTACGAAATACCCATCTTGTGTCTATGGCTTGTTTTTCCTCTGGTAACTTAGTCACGGTCCATGTCTGTAATTTCTCATGTAAGCTAAGCTCTTTATTAATAGCTTCTTGCCATCCTTCCTTTAGTACTGCTTCTCTAAATGTCTGAGGATCTTCATTAGATTCAAAAATGCCATATGTTGCATACATTTCATATTCACTAAGATGTTTTGGTCTTGTGACTATTCTTCCACTTCTAGTCCCTGTATTACCATTTTTATCTTCTTTCTTTGTTTCTGGATTCATCAACCTATAGCCTTTTACTGTGTCACCATAGCCAACAAAGAGCAATTTTTCAGATTTTGCATCCCACGTTTTACGTAATTGACTAGGTACATGTGCCATCGCTTTACAGCCAAAAACTTTAAGGTGTGA
Source organism: Aspidapion aeneum (assembly GCA_963576565.1). NCBI lineage: Eukaryota > Metazoa > Arthropoda > Insecta > Coleoptera > Brentidae > Aspidapion > Aspidapion aeneum. Next base: position 148,806,443 of record OY755038.1, read on the forward strand.
TAAGTCAGGTTTTTCGCCATACCAAACTTCATATGGTGTATTTCCTTTTACTGACTTAGTTGGTGCTCTATTTTTTATGTACACAGAGGTATTAACCGCTTCAGCCCAATACTCTTTGCTTAAATCAGCGTCTGAGAGCATACAACGTGCTTTTTCAACTAAAGTGCGGTTTGCCCTCTCAGCAACTTCATTTTGTTCGGGAGTATACCGTACTGTCGTTTGATGTATGATGCCTTCATTTTTCAAATATCTTTGTAACTGATGATTAACATATTCTGCACCATTATCGGTTCTAAGTTTCTTCATCTTTTTATTGGTTTGTTTCTCTACCATACTGTTAAATTCTTTGATGACATCTACAACTTCACTTTTCTCTGTAAGAAAATATACAGCTGTGTACCTTGAAAAATCATCTATTAGAGTAAGAAAGTATTTACTTCCACCAACTGACTGTGTTTCCATTGGCCCACATAGGTCGCTATGAATCAACTCTAAAATATATTTTGTCTTAATTCTACTTGACTGAAATTGCGTTCTGTGTTGCTTACCTTCTACACATGGTACACATTGCTGCGGAGTTGGTACAACATTATCTATACCTGTTGATATTTGTCTTAGCAAATTCATATCTCTTCTATTCATGTGTCCAAGCCTTCTGTACCATACATCTGATTCATTCATGCATGCATACACTCTGTCATTCTTTATTACGGTTGCTAGCTGATAAATGCCATTTGTCTCAAAACCTTTGGCTATTATGTCATTTGACGAATCAATAATTTTTGCTCCGTTTTTGTCAAAAATGACTTTGTTACCTTTTTCAAAAATTTTACTTATTGACAACAAATTAACAGCTGCTTCCGGCGCATACATAAATTCTTTAGCTGGTATTTGATTTGTCTTGCTATTTAACGAAACATCTAATATCGCAGTTCCTTTCTGTATTATTTCTATACTGCTATTATTTGCAGTTTTAATTCTGGCATTAATATCTATTAAATCTTCTTTAAGAACTTCTTTTTGATTTGTTATGTGTACTGATGCACAAGAGTCCAAGAACCATCCCTCTTCATTATAGTTTCCTGAGGTCATCATGCCCAAAAATGCTGAACCTTTTCTTTAAGTCTGTTTCTTAGTTATTTCATTTTTCTTGGATTTGTTACTTCTACATTGAGACTCATAATGCCCAAGTTTGCCACAACCATAACATTTAGGTCCCCTCTTTGCATTTGTATACCCTTTTGTATACATTGCCAGCTCACTTGTGCTTGACTTTGGATCACATTTTGCTTTTACGTCTTGCAGTAATTTTACCTTTATGGAATCAGCAGTAATTTTAATGCCACTACTTTCTATTCCCATAATCATAGGTTTATATTCATCTGGAAGTCCCGCCAACAATAATGTTCCTATCCATTCGTCTGCCACTTTAAAATCTAAGTCGTTTAACTTGTGAGCGGTCATTATTATTCTATTACAGTAATCTTCTATACTGCTACAATTATCTAACTGTGTGGTGCACAACTGTCTTAAAAGTCAAACTTTTCTTGTAAGTCCGGAATCTTCAAAAGCTTTCGTCAAATTATCCCATGCCTCTTTACTTGTTTTGGCTTCTTTTATGTGCACAAAGTTAAGTTTATCAACTGACAAAATAATTTTTGAAAGAGTCTTTTTGTCTTTCTTCTTATCAGTTTCCGTCCCATTTACAACGCCGAACAAATCGGTTCTACTACGTTATTATACCTCGCTCGTCAAAACGTCCTATATAACGATTTTTTTGTATGGAAATGATTCTTTGGACTATTTTTAGTCGATTTAGATACGGGAAATTAAAAAAAAAAGTATGGTTTTTTTTTTAAATAATTTTTTAAAAGACGTTACATAGTGATTTTCTCTGACTTGTTTTGGTTGAAAAAAATCAATTTCTATCACTGCATCGTCAAATTTTCGACATAAATTTGTAAATTAGCTTAGGATTAATAATTTAACAATTTTAAATTAATTACATACCTAGATTTTCGCGTTTTTTCGCGGTTTTTTCACATAATTTGAAAATTTGTACACTTGACCTTCCCACAGATGTTTTGACACATTGATAGACATTTTTTGCGGGGCCAACTGTTTCCGGGTCATTCGGCCATATCAAATTTCCCAATTCGATTTGCTTACGCTGACTTACCCTCAGATGCACCGTAAGCACTTAAGCGCGATCATGGGTTTAATCGCGATTAAGTCCTTGTTGCTCACATACAAAACAACAAAGATTGAAAATGGATTAGCAAAGCCTTGTTACGGGGCATCTGAGGGTTAAAGGCCCAAATTATAGGAAATTATTTATTTAGAACTATTCACCAAGAATCGGCGCAGCCGATTCTTGCTTATTGCTTGTGCGGTACGGTTCGGTTCGGTTCGGTTCCATTCAGTTCGGTTCGGTTCAGTTCAGTTCGGTTCGGTTCGGTTCGGTTCGGTTCGGTTAGGTTCAGTTCGGTTCGGTTCGGTTCGGTTCCGTTCGGTTTGGTTTAGTTCGGTTCGTTTTGGTTCAGTTAAGTTGCGTTCGGTTTGGTTTTAGGTTAGGTTTGTTGGGTCTTAAAGTAATTCAGCAGGAGTCAGCGCAGCCGACTCCTGCTGAATTACTTTAAAACACAACCAACCTAATCTAAGATCGACCCAAACCGAACCAAACCCAACTGCTGAATTTCTGTAAATCATCATTATCATAATTGTTTCTGCATTTTTTTCATTATAAATGCTCAATAGTCGATTTTGGACGATTTTACGGAGTCAAAAATGCGCGACAAATTAAAATGTTGGAGCAAAATGTAAGGTCGAACGTTAGATTTCAAAAATATGGTGTAGCCATTTTTCTATGCGTAAATACATTTCTAAAAAACCATAACTTTTTATCGCCTCTTGCCAGACAGTTTGTGGGGGAGCGGAGATAATTAAAATAGGTTAATGGGATAACTATAAATATGGAAATGGGTTGACAAGTTACCTTAATGGCTGCTGGTACGTTATTCTCCACCGTTGTTCCTGCTATGTTTTCCGTGACGCACTTTGATTTATAATTAAGGGAAGGCACTTTAAAGTCACTATGTGTGATTAGAATATTTAATTATTTTAGAGGATTTCACTAATTGATTTTGGGGATAATAGGACGACGCGTGCTGCTGCGGTGCTCGTTGATCGAAGAGATGGTGCGTCCCCTCCATATTTTGGATGCCTTCTTGCTTCTTACTTGTCGTAGAGGGGAAATATAGTAGGAATGAAAAATATAGGGGCAATGGAATAGACATATAGTGCTACTCAAAATATGGGAGTAAAAATAAAAAATACCAATATTAATATCTAGCTTATCATCTATAAGTAAAATGAATGAATACGCAACATTCCGCGCGCCAAAATGAAAATTCATTTTACCAAATTAAACAAAAAAAATGTAATTCATTTAGATTGAATATATGTATCATAAAAAAAAAATAATAAGATATATTTTTTAACGAAAAACCATTTAAAAAAAAAGAAACTTATAAAAACGAATTATACGAGCGAGATTTTATTTAGTGTGCTTTAATTTTAATTTTGTGGCAAAGCACAAACTTTTGTTACGGGGCGTTGAATCATACTTTTACTGGTACGAAGGGTTACCACCCTTACAACACCGTCCTTGCCTGGATGCACCTGGACGACGCGCCCGTAGTTCCATTTTAACGGAGGTAAATTTTCGTCTTTAATCAAGACTAAGGTATCCAATTCAATATTTACAGATTTATCTGTCCAACGACTTCTTTGTAATAAAGTATGTAAATATTCATTACTGTAACGTTTCCAGAATGTCTGATGCATGTGTTGCAACATCTGCCATCGCGATAAACGATTAAGCGTAATATGACCCAAATCGGGTTCTGGAAAAGAATTTAAGGGCTCTAGAGTTAAGAAATGACCCGGAGATAGGACATTGAGGTCGTTGGGATCATTACTTTGAGGGCACAACGGCCGAGAATTTAGAACACCTTCAATTTGTACGAGGACCGTGTTTAATTCCTCGTAGGTTAAAATTTGCTGGCCAATTACCTTATAGAGATGAGTTTTTACAGAGCGTACGCCACTCTCCCATATGCCGCCAAAATGAGGCGCGCCGGGGGGATTAAAATGCCAAGTGATTTTTTTATTTTGAGAGGCTAAATGCATGTACTGATTAATTTCGTTCCAAGCCCCACAGAAGTTAGTACCTCCGTCGCTGAAAATCCCACTTATTTTTCCTCTTCGTGAGATAAAACGACGCAAGCATGCGAGGAATGCTTCGCTGGTGAGGTCGGAGCCTAATTCAATATGTAGGGCCTTAGTGGCCATACAAACAAATAGACATATATAGGCCTTTAAAATCTTAGCACCACGTGTTCTATTTGTTGTTATAGAGAAGGGTCCAGCGTAATCTACGCCTACAGATGAAAACGCTTTGATAGAGGAGACTCTAGCGAGAGGTAATTGGCCCATAATTGGTTCGGTAGAAGGGGGGTTAATGCGAAAATAATTATGACATTTTGATAAGACTTTACGAATTGTGCGCTTATAGGAAATAATCGAGTACTTTTGAGAGAGTAAATATTGCAGAGATTGAGGGCCTGGATGTAAGTAAATTTTGTGAGTATACTCTATAATTAAATAAGTCAAACGGTGGTTTGAGGGTAGTAGTATGGGGTGTTTTTTATCGTAAGCTAATTTAGCGTTTGTGAGGCGCCCTCCAACGCGCAAAACATCTTTGTCAATAAAAGGGGTAAGTTTTCTAAATGGTTTAGAAAGAGATTTATCTAACTTCAGAGCCGAAATTTCTTCCGCAAAACACTGATGTTGTACCAATTTAATTAAAACCACAAGCGCATCCTCTAACTCAAATATTGTGAAGACGGAAGTTTTTCGATTTGTAGGGTTTTTACAATTAAAAATAAATCTGAGTATGTAGCACATCGCTCTTTGAATTTTATATAGGCTAGAAAATCGATGTAAAAACTTATCTAGATCAGAAATGTCAGTAAAGAGTGATAAAGTGGTTTTGCGGCGTTCTTCTGAGGGTTCATATAATTCAAAATTACTTAGTGGCCAAGAATTACAGGGTTGATTAAGCCATTGGGGCCCCGCGCGCCATAGCGTATTATTTAGCAAATCTAGAGGTAAAAGGCCTCGGGAGCCTGGATCGGCGGAGTTATCAGATGAAATAATATGATGCCAATGGCAGGGAGTTATTTTTTCTTTAATATAAGCCACTCTATTAGATACAAAGGAGTTCCACTTACGAGAATCGGGTGCTTTTATATAACATAGCACAATAGAGCTATCAGTCCAGGCAAATACCTTGGAGATATAAATTTTATTTGTATAAATTTCTTGAACATGGGAGAGTAAGGTGCTTAGCAAAACGGCACTGCATAGTTCCAGACGAGGGATAGATAAATTTTTTAAGGGAGCTATACGTGATTTTACCATAATAAAATGGGTTTTAATAGAGCAATCTTTACTTAAAACTCTTAGATAGACTACAGCACAATATGCATTTTCACTAGCGTCGCACAAACCATGGAGTTCGGCACATAAAAAATTATTTAAATCAATTATTTGGCGGGGAAAATTTATATCAGAGAGACATTGAATTTGAGAGCTTATTTTTTTCGAAGATTCAAATATATCTGGGGGAACTGGGGAGTCCCAACCAACAGAGCTTATCCAACATTTTTGAATGAGTAGCTTTATAGTGACTGTAAAGGGAACAAGAAAGCCAAGAGGATCATATATACGTGCAAGTTCTGACAGCATATTTCTTTTAGTACAAGGTAAGCTTCTTGGAGTTACTTTAAAAGTGAGTTGGTCGGTTTTAAAGTTCCATAATAGACCTAAAACTTTGAGAGTTGCTTGATCATCCAAATCAAGGGAAAATGGATCTACTTGACAATCTGAAGGGGGTAAATGAGATAACATAAGAGGGTGATTTGAGGCCCATTTGCGCAATACAAAGTTACCGGTTTCTAGAACAGCGATTAAGTCCTTCTGAAGTTTTAGGGCTTCTTCTAGAGAATTTTGACCTGATAACACATCATCTACAAAAACGTCATTTTGTAGAGTTTCACAGGCGAGAGGATATTTTTTCTCATTTTCTAAAGCTATTTGTTTTATCGTTCTCAAGGCTAAAAAAGGGCTAGAGCTAACGCCAAATGTGACTCTTTGTAACTCAAAGTCTTGGATGGGTTCAGAAGAAGAGAACCGGTATAAAATTCTTTGATAAGGGGTGTGTTTGGGGTTAATTAATATTTGGCGATACATTTGTTTAATATCAGCTGAGAATACTATTGAGGGGAGTCTAAATTTTAATAAAATTGCGGCAATATCTTGCTGCAATTTAGGACCCGTTAAAAGAGAATCATTTAAGCTTTTATTATTTGTATCCACTGCGCCTGCGTTAAAAACGATACGAGTACGCGTTGTCGAGCTTTCTGCTTTAATCACGCAGTGATGGGGCATATAATAAAAATTATTTAAGTTTTCAGAGGGGGGAGATACGAGTTTCATTTGATTTGAGAGCAAATATTCTTTTAAGCAATTATTATATTCAGTGTATAAAGAGGGATTTTTTAGTAATCTTTTTTCTAGGGAAATAAATCTTTTTAAAGCGATTTCTCTGGTCCCAGAGAAAGAGGGTTCGGCCCCCTTGAATGGCAATTCAACAACATAGGATCCATCATTATTTTTAAAAGTAGTTTTTTGATAGTGTTCTTCAGCGGCTAAATCCTCTGAAGAAAATTTAGAGAGAGTGGGGATATTTTCTAAAGACCAAAAGCGTCTTACGGAGCTTTCAAGAGTGCTTTCGTGAGTAGTCAAAAACGTATTTATAGAGGGGGTAGAGTAATGAGTATCTTTTATTTTTCCCATGATTATCCAACCGAATATAGTATCGAGAGCGACAGGTTTATCAATAGCGCTAGAGAGAGAGCTGCCTGTAAGTAAAAATCCAAAAATATCGGCACCGAGAAGAATATCAATGGGGCCCGATTTATAAAATTTCGGATCAGCGAGAGTGAGATCGGAAAACTCAGAAAAGTTTTCTTGCGATATAGAGCACGAGGGTTGATTGCCACAAATTTGGGGTAAAATTATAAAATCTAAATTAAGTAAAGGCCCATTTTTTCTGACGGGTCTGATTGTACATTCACATCCAGATGTGGCACGAGAGTTTGTTTGGGCAATCCCGCAAATATTTATGGAGTGAGAGTAAGACTCTATGCCTAATTTTTTAAAGCATTTGGACGTAATAAAATTACTAGAACTGGCGCTGTCAAGAAGGGCTCGTAGAGGCCTGAATATTCCAGAGGCATCTTTCACCTCAATGATAGCAGTTGAGAGGAGAACTACACTGGGTATATGAGCTACTAAATTAGAGCTAGTCATAGAGCTAGGATTAGAGGGAGAGTCATGAGTATGAGTTCTGACGGTAGAGACCGCACAAAATGAGTTTTGTGATGCATTTGAAGTAGATGCGTCTGTGGGAGAATTATTTGAAGCATTATTTGGCACATTAGTCCGGGAGCTAACCTCCATATGGAGATGTGTATGGTGTTTCCTGGCGCAAAATTGACATGATATCTTACTATGACAATGATAAGCCGTATGACGGCTTCCTAAGCAGTTGGTGCACCATCTTTTTTCTTTAGTTAAAGTAAACCTTTCAGTAGGGGTTTTCGCTAAAAATAAGGGACAAATATAGATATCATGTTCTAAAGAAGAGCACAATTGACAACCTAGCGGTTTGCTTGCATTTTGTTGAGAAGTATTCGTATTAGTTATAAAACTAGCAGTGGGCCTTGCTTTAAAATTAGTATTAGAGTAAGAGCTGGGTTTTTTATCTGTATGTTTAAAATTATTTTTTTGTTTATCATATTCGAAGGTTTTATTATTTTTACAGTTATTAGAATATGAAACAGTATCAAGGGCTGCACATTGCTTATTTAGGAAAAATATTAAAGTGTCAAACGTTTTAGTTTTCTGATCAGGATTATCTAACTCGGATCCACATTCTAATTCAAATCGAGTGGCCGTGCTTAAATCTAATTTTTCCCTGAGCATATTAAATAAAATAAAATCCCAAGCATACGTGGGGTACCCGAGATTTTTTAGTACAGAAAGATTTTCTAAAAACGTATCGACAAGAGATCGCAATGCCAGCGCATTATCGGAATTAGAGATTTTTTTAGACGATTGTAAGGCGTTCCAATGATTTTGCGCGATCAATCGAGGGTTATCATATGCTATAAGGTAATTATCTGATGCCAAAGGGGTACATTTTACAAGTGAGAGCGGAGCCCCCTTTAAGTATGACAAAAGGTAATTAAATTTTTCAATATTAGAGATTGAGTTGTTATTATGTATTAAAGAGTCATACATATCAATAAATGTGCGAAAAGTTTTGAGGTCACCCTCAAAGGGAGTTATTTGAATTTTTGGAAGCTTCGTATTAGGTTTAAAATTAGAGCTAGAGCTAGAATTAGAGTTATTTTGCATCGGAGGCAGGTTTTCTACCGTGGTCTCCACCTGCGCGAAAAGTTTATTTTTAAAAAGAGAGGTATAAATGCCTTCAATCGCATAATTCATTTCATCAAATTTTATTAAAATATCTTTTTGAGCCTCTAAATCTTCTGCATTATCCGTACTAGCATAAACAAGCACAATATTATTATGACTTCTCATAAAACTATCAGAGATTGATTCGAGACTTTTAAAACGACAGTGAAAAGTAACGCGTGAATCGGCATCATCGACAGCATTTTTTGCCAACTTATGCAATTCATTCATTCTGGTTATATCAATATCGCGTTGAGCTATATATAATTTAATTTTTTTAGGGTCCGCCATTTTAAATTAAAATATTTTTAAAGTTCTGTATCAGAGCGACAAAATTAATAAGAGAGAGTTTGAGGAGGATCGATACGTGAGAGTATACAAATTAATATTTAGCGCAAAAATCCTCAAGAATTTTGTAGAGAAAATATCACTTTATATTTATAAATATTGAGTTGTCGCCCTTAGCTCTCGAACTATTATGTTTTCACCGCAAGCGCGTGTAAATTTTAAAATTGTGTACTGTAACACAGAGCTGCATCTATGCTGATTTACGAGTGTTTTTCGTGCACGTGGAAAATCAAAACACACCAAATTTTTAAACTCGCGCTTATAGGCCCCTCCCTTTATCATATAGAGGGGAGCGTCATGCCACCGGTCGATGCGAATCGCGAAACACAAATATGGCGATTCTACATCAATTAAATATATATTAATTTTTAAATTTTAAAAATTTGGCTATTTATTATGTATAGAGAGAATTTGAGTAGCACAGGACTGCAGGAATTTAAGGAGGATATCTAGGGGCGAAGGACCAAATGTGGGGGAGCGGAGATAATTAAAATAGGTTAATGGGATAACTATAAATATGGAAATGGGTTGACAAGTTACCTTAATGGCTGCTGGTACGTTATTCTCTCCGTTGTTCCTGCTGTGTTTTCCGTGACGCACTTTGATTTATAATTAAGGGAAGGCACTTTAAAGTCACTATGTGTGATTAGAATATTTAATAATTTTAGAGGATTTCACTAATTGATTTTGGGGATAATAGGACGACGCGTGCTGCTGCGGTGCTCGTTGATCGAAGAGATGGTGCGTCCCCTCCATATTTTGGATGCCTTCTTGCTTCTTACTTGTCGTAGAGGGGAAATATAGTAGGAATGAAAAATATAGGGGCAATGGAATAGACATATAGTGCTACTCAAAATATGGGAGTAAAAATAAAAAATACCAATATTAATATCTAGCTTATCATCTATAAGTAAAATGAATGAATACGCAACACAGTTGGTCACCTTATTTTTGGCTAAATTACCATTTATTTAAAGCCGTCCCTCTCTTTCTCGAAATACGTCAAATAAATTCTTTCTATAGCAATTTGTATGAGTTTTTACTAATTTTTTAATTTTGAAATTTCTAAAAAAAATGCGAAAAATCCGCATTTTTTTTTTTAAACAGTATAAAACGACCTCAACTTATCATTAAAAAAAGAAACACCCATTTTCAAGCATCGAGGTATAACGTAGTAGACCCGAACAAATCATCTAGCTCTAAAAGAGCTCTCATAGAAAATTTCCAATCGGAAAAATTTTCCCTACCTTGTAATTCTTCAATGGTAGTCAAATTACCTGCCATGGTCGTTGGTCCACTTTCCAAGTTGTTTTATCAAACCAAACTTGCTCTATTTCCTTGCATCAGCTTTTCCATAAGTTGCTACATGAACTGGGCCCCTAACCTATTAGAATTGGTGAGGTTTATCCGTGGATAACTTATGGAAAGTTGGAAAAAGTATGGACAATTTATATCAGAATAATAGACGACTTTTTTTAATCAAAAACTCTACGACATACTATACAGTTCTAGTCAATACAATATAAAAACACTGCCTCCTAAAATATATGAACAATCATTGCCTGCTAAAATACCTTAACAAATTTGCCGCCAATAACACAGATTTAAAAGATGAACCCTATTCATGTTATTCTTTGAAGGCACCAAAAATTGTACTAGAATTTTGTATTATTTTTATAGCCGGTTTCCACCTATGCATTTAAAACCGGTGAAAATCCTTGTCCCGTCACATGATGTGTTTTTTGAATCACGGTTTGGTGGAAACTAGGCTTTAAGTGCCCATACTTTGGTAGAATTTAAAAAAAAAATTGACAAAAAAAAGAAGTAAAGTTGGGTTAGAGTTTTCTCTCATATGTTTCATCTTCGCTATGCGCATGCGCGACAAGTTAAATTTTACCCAACTAATCGAGGTAGATAAAGGGTTGTGCGCCGTGTGTTAGTCGTGAACGTCATTGCGCCTTCCGGTGTGCGCACCAAAGCCAGCAACCGAATCATGAACGGAAAATTCATCCAACCGGACGCGCGCGGCGTCAATCGTGAACGGGCAAAAAGTAACGCCGGGCGCGTCCGGTGTGCACACGGCGTTAATCATGAACGTCCCCCTGGGGTCATGGATCGATATTTCGTAATTGTGATACGAGGGAGCTTCGTCTCATATTGCCGTGGTAATGTATAAATATAGCTCGATTCTTATTACGGACCCTGCAGGACATTAGGCATTTTTTACCATCTGTCTTCTATACTAATACATGTTGGATATCAGCAGGATCATTATAAATCGATTTAAAGTTCGTAAGGTTCCTGCAAATAGGTGGTCTCACCTACGAGCGAACTTGACCTAACCTCGCTTTGTAAGGTTTGTGAGTGAGGCTCCAGTGATTTTCTCGTGTTATGTGATTTCTGTTGACTGATTGACGCTAGTAATTAACCTTCTTATTACCTATAAATTGGTATTATTCTGATACTGTATTGATTCTGTAGTACTAAATACTAGTTTTTATGCGTTTCTGTGTAATAAAAACGGAACTAAAGTTACCCCAGCGAAATAGGAGTTCGGTGATACTAAATAAAATATTTATTTCACCTTAGTCTTATTTATTCCATAAAATCCAAAGTAATCCCCTTTATTCTTTTACGGCACTCGTATTTTTTGAAAATCCTAACGGTAGATTTATGGGATGTCAACTGATTGTCATTCCTTTTTCCACCCCTTGGGGGTGCTCCACTGGTTTATAAAGATTGAACCCTTAAGATAATAAGTTATTAGTGTAGATTGGCCTTTAGGCGCCCCTTTTTGTCTTGAAAGTCAGGCATATGTCCATTTGGGATTTCGATTTTTCGTAGAAGTGACAAGTATGACAGTTGCAGAGATCGACGTTTGGAGAAAATCCTTCCAATTCTTTCCTTTCCGATAGAAGCCTCTCCCGATGCCGGGTTGTGAAAAGTTTTCGCTTAATTTTGTGCCTAGAAAGGGCTTTTTTCTTTACCCTGTAGGGGTGTATTTAACCTTCGGGTTGTGTCGGTTGTGGGGGACAACCGGGAGAGCGAAAAACTTCAGTGTGTAAGTGTTGTAAATTAATTTAATTCAATCTCCTTATCTACCATCCCTCCACGTGCCTCATTCTTTGTGTAAGACTGTTTTTCCTTTCTTGCAGTGAAGAATCGTGGCATCCGACCCTTATTCGAGGCTTCTGTTGAGATACCCTGAGCCGCCCAACATCTTTAGGTAAGTGTTTTTCTGTTTCTCTTTTATTTTGTACCAAGAAAAGAGGACGATATAAGGTTACGAAATTAAGCCCCTTCTCTTTTCTTTGTAGGCTCTTCTTTCTTTCTATCTGTCTTCCTCTACACTGTCTTCATGTAGAACACCGTCTTTTTGACAGACCCCCTTCGAAAGACTCTGCTGTCCAAACAGTTTCTACCAGAACTTCTGTCCTGACCATTCGGGACCCTGTTTGGGCTGACCCCTCGTATATGGACACCTACCTATATACTACCATAGGGCATAAACTTCCCCGCTGCAGGCCTGTGATCTTTTATGCTACAGTTTAAATTCATGTGCATAACATGGCGATAAATATACCTTAATAATTCAATTTTGGGTCAGATACTTGATGGTATTTAATTAACTGTGAGTAACTTCCTTGGTGCTATAGTTAGGGAAAAGAGTAAAACCGTACATCTCTTAGGCTTACTATATATAGTACTGGGGTGTAAACCTCAACGAGGTAATTTTCTACAAATAAATAGGATTGTGTACTTACTAACCCTTAGTTTAAGCTAGTTAAATGAAATAGGTAGGCCACCTAAATTTTGTATTTTGGAGAATATGATGCATTACCGCAATTTGTGTTAGTTCTGTGTTTTTACTGCCCGCAGGCTCTCCATCAACAAACCCACCCCCTGGTTATATAACAGTAAGAGTCTCATGCATGTTTGCTTAAATTACTACCCGTAGGGTCCCTCACTGATGCTAAAGGCAGTTTGATTGATTTTGAAAAGTAACTGGACTACTGAATAGTAAATACAAATATATATCTTTCTTTCTAACTCCCTTTAAAGTAAATATATGTATTCTGACTAATAAATAATAAGAAGAACTCTTGATTGCAATCAGTTTCCCTGGCTGAGCAGCAGTTAGGGGCACAACCCCAAAAGGGTGGTAGTTTTAATAAACACAATTTGGGGTCTCAGCAAACTCAAATATTAAGGTAGAATGTGGAACCTTCATTAGAAAATATATTTAGAAACACAACAAAATTATTGTATAGGTAACGATTTAGATACAATAACTTATCTGAGACACATAGATACCGTGTTATATTAATTAACACGTAACAATGGCGCCGACTTCGCTTGTTGATGGAACTTGTGGAAGGTCTTAGAAGTAGCAGGCTTTCACAGGTTGCTGTTGGTGTAATTTTGTTTTATGTGTAATTCACTTAGTTTACTAGCTCAAACGGCTTCACTCTTTTTAGTCTTCGAACTAGCATAGTATTGTCTAGAAGCTGAATTGCTTCCACATTCACATGCCGATGGAGTCTATCTTCATGGCTTTTTGCGTACTTTTTTATAGTCTCTGCTACAGTTTCGATTTTTAGATCTCGATGAAGGTCACTATTTCGTAATAAAGTGGTAACTTTAAATTAAACTTTATTTTTGGTATCCTCTGCGGAGAGTATCGATATTAGAGAGGTTTAGCACTACTTATACGTTATGTAGTTGGAAATACATATATATAATTTTTGTCTTTCTCATTTTATTGCGTGGAAGCGAGCTGAAGCCAAAAATATTGGGTTTGACAAAAGTAACGAGAATAAATAGGGAATTTTAGCCCTACCTAAGTAAACTATCCCAACTATTCATAAATTCTTTTTTGGATTAAAATCATTTTGCAGATTAAATTCTACGATTTCTTGGTTTAACCTTTGATGTATCAGTTCGTGATTTAGAATTTGGTTGAATTTTTGTGATGTAGTGCGCAGTTTCTCATTGTAGTGATAGTGATATTTTGATAATTTTTTCAAACAATGGACACCATTTTGCACCGTTTCGAGGTCAATCGACTCCTTCATGATGAGTTGGCTTTTGAACTACATGTACGAAATTTACCAATCAGTCATACTGTACAAGTAAATCGAACTACCCTACGAGGGGCCCTTCGGTCCGAAAAGTCTGGGTTTCGATTTAGCGAACCTGTCTTTTTGGACACAAGTTAATAGGGATTCGCCAAGATGTGGATGCACTGAATATGGAGAATCGGAAAAACGAATATGAAAGAATTAGAATTTAGAATACTTCACATTAGTAATCGTCTTAATAGACTGCCGCTGCAAAATGAAATGCAGCTCCAAAATAAACAGGAACTCATTCGGCAATGCATGCAGCTAATCGAATTATTAAATGACCGTGTCCAAACGACTGAGCCCTTACCAGGAAATCCAAATGAATCAATTTTGGATGAACATGTACCGGACCCCGCTTCACTAATAGACGATCCAGTACCCTTAATTCCTGAACTCGTATACTCGAGTTCTTTACCCCGTACAACTAGGAGAGTGTCATTTGTGAATGACATGATGCAGAATCACGATGCCAATGAAATTTTAGAAGTGCCTGAGCAGGTGCTGCGTCGAGCTACAGAGCAGGAGAAGGGAAATGCTCAATCATCTCATCAAGGTTCTACGGCTACGGTAGGAAGCGAAGGACAACTCCACCGATATATCCCATATGCAGAAGTTACTACCCCACTTCTTCAACCTCCGGTAGCAAGGGAGATGGCTCAATCCCGAACGACTTTACAAGGAACTGAAGCTAGGGACATGGCCCCTAGGCACTCTGAAGTGGACAATGATTTCTTCCGAACATTCTCTCGAGTTACCTTGCGTGATTCACAGGTAACATCTGGGCCAACAAGACTAAACCAGTCTGCTCCATACGAACCACCTGCCGCAAACTTGCCGCAATGTAGAGCTGTATCTCGGCCACTCCCTCAGAGAAATCTGTTTCCTTTACCCTGTCGAGTATCGAACTTTCAGGAAGAAGCTAACCCATCACGTCTTCTTAATTCGACACCCATGACACGACCCATGATGAATGGTGACGCAACATTTGCCTACCCGGATGCCGTACAGCCTGATTATTATCAAAGTGCGGAGATGCCTCACCCTATTGGAGCATCAACTTTTGCACCGGATTCTCAACTGCCCCAGACCCATCATAATAATACTGAGATCCCCTATTCACAGGAAATGCCGAGACGAGGTCCAACTGTCCTATGTGCATTACGATCATCCTCATCGCCCCTTTAATTATTCATCCTTGAGCTGTACTTTTACTGGAGAAGGTGATAGTGTCTTGGATTTCCTGGAAAAGATCGAGGATTTACAAATTTCCCGAGGATTATCGGATGAGCAATTATTTCAAGGAGCAACTAAGCTATTGCGAGAGACTGCCTTACGATGGTTTCGTGAGCGGAGACATCAACTCCAGTCTTGGGAAACATTGACTGCTGCATTAAAGAAAACATTTATATCTGAGGAACATGAATATCAGATATGGACGGAAATGGGACGAAGAACCCAAGGTCCTCAGGAGAAAGCGATCACTTATATTTCTGCTATGGAACAATATTTCCGTAAACTTCCAGAACATCCGTCGGAGAAAACTTGCTTGGCCACAATTCAACGGAATTTACTTCCTTATCTTCAACACAAGTTGGCCTTGGAGAAAGTGGAATCAGTTTCTCACTTGTTAGAACTGTGTCAGAGGATAGAGACAGTGAATCAACGTGCTGAGCAGTATTGCCCCCCTCCATCAAATCCTAAATATTTGCTGGAACCAAGGCTCGCGTATAAAAAGCCTTCGGGTACCGGAGCCTCGGCGGCTGCGATCACGTCAACTCTACCCTCTTCTGAGAGTTCGGAAGCACTGGTTAACATTACTCAGTCCAATTCTACTGGGTCGGAACCCCGAACTTCTCCAAAATGTTGGAATTGCGGCAGTGAGTTCCATAAATTTAGGATATGTCCTAAGGACAAAACTCTGATTTGTTTCAAATGTGGCAGAAAAGAGGTTACTACCCTACGTTGTCCAAAATGTTCGGGAAACGGTCAGCCGAGCAGCGGAAGAACCGACGTGCCCGCTCGGAACTAGTGTCTTCGGTTCCTATGACTCTTCCTGTTCCATCTGAAGACTCGACTCTGAATTATATTCTTGCACAAGTTCCAAATGATGAACGCCCTTATTTGCAAGTAGAGATTTATGGCCGGAAGCTAAACGGACTATTGGATTCGGGTTGCAATAAAACCTGCGCCGGACAAGGCGGATTAAAACTCCTTCAGGACTTAGGTGTTCCCATAAATTCTACTTCAATTTCATCTTGCACTGTTGCCAATAATAGTCAATGCCAAATCTTAGGTCAATGCACCGTTCCAATCAAACTTATAGATAAAGTGATCCTTATAAAAATTTTAATCATACCAGAGATTAATCATAGTTTGATTTTGGAGGTTGATTTCTGGACTTCGGCAGCGATTATCCCAAACTTAAAGCAAGGCAACTGGGTGTTCGATCGTGACGAACCTACGATCCAAATCAATGAGGTAATTTCTTCAGAGGGACTAACAGCGGAACAACATTTTCGATTAAAATCAATGGTCGAAAAGTATTTTTCACAAATGGGAGACAAGTTGGGACGTACCAGCTTAGTAGAGCACAAGATTGTTGTCGAAGGAGGTCCAATAAAACAACGGTACTATGCAGTATCACCGGCTATTCAAACTCATATCGATAAAGAATTACAACAGATGTTGAAGGACGATATCATAGAACCGTCTGAGTCGCCATGGTCTTCTCCGATTCTGTTAGTCAAGAAACCAAATGGTACCTATCGTTTTTGCGTTGACTATAGGAAAGTGAACTACCTGACCAAGAAAGACGCGTACCCCATTCCATCGCCTCTATCCTAGATAAGCTCAGAAACGCAAAATATATTTCTTCCCTCGATATCAAGTCAGCCTATTGGCAGGTGCCCATGGCAGTTGACAGTAAGAAGATAACAGCGTTTACTATTCCTGGAAGCCGGGGCCTTTACCAATTCAAAGTTATGCCATTTGGACTGTCAAATAGGCCAGCTACCTTTCAGCGACTTATAGAAAAGGTGATCGGGACATCCTTAGAACCACACGTGCTGGTGTATTTGGATGATATAGTAGTGGTTACATCGACGTTTGAGCGACACCTGGAAGTATTGGACGAGGTTTTCAAGAAAGTCTTGTCTGCGGGACTTACTTTTTCACGAGAAAAATGCAACTTCTGTCTTGAATCTCTCCGCTATTTAGGGTACGTAGTCAACAAACAGGGTTTGCATGTCGACCCTGACAAGGTCAGTGCAATTTTGATGCTACCTACTCCGAAAAATGTCCGAGAAGTCCGTCAGGTAATGGGCACTATATCTTATTATCGAAGGTTCGTTCCAAATTTCTCGACTATCCTTGCTCCGCTTTCAACGTTGTTAAAGAAAAATCATGCTTTTGTCTGGTCGGACGACTGTGAAAACGCCTTTCAAGAGGTCAAACAATGTCCAGACTTTTCTCTTCCTTTTATCGTTCAAACTGACGCTTCTGGTTATGGTATTGGCGCAGTCCTTACCCAACAACACGAGGACGGAGAACATGTGATTTCCTATCTTAGTCGGTCTCTGACTAAATGTAAAAGAAATTATTCCGCTACCGAGCGCGAGTGTCTGGCTATAGAGCGTCTGCGAGCATACTTGGAGGGATATCGTTTTGTCATTATTAGCGACCACGCCAGTCTTAAATGGTTAAATAACTTAAAATAACCAAATGGTCGTCTCGCCCGATGGGCGGTAAGGCTGCAACAATTTGATTACGAAATCGTCCATCGCCGTGGACGAGACCATGTTCTACCAGATCTGTTGAGTAGATTAATGACAGGAGAGGCTGCCGACGAACAAGAGACAGTCGATAGCATTCTTATAAATTCCCTTGACCCGCTTGCAGGCGACACTGATACATGGTTATGCAGAAAGTCCTAGATCACCCGCTTCAATATCCTAATTTTAGAATTGAGGGAGGACGGTTATATAAAGATGTTGCGAGTAAGTACCCTCGTCTGGCTTTGGAAGATGATTCCTGGAAATTAGTTGTTGCAAAACCCCAACGACCATCTCTGCTTAACGACAACCATGATAGCCAACCGCCGGACATGCTGGCGTATTTAAAACTTGGCAGCGCTTAGCTCAACGATACTACTGGCCCAAGATGAAAGCCGACATTGCCCGATATATCAGAAAATGTAAAACTTGCCTTGCAACTAAACCAAAACAAAAGAGACCAGCAGGCCTAATGGGAAAACCGCTTACTGCTCGGTGTCCATTTCAAATTGTGAGTATTGACCTGGTAGGACCTTTACCTCGGTCAGCTTCAGGATTTACTTACATTTTATCTATGTGTGATACGTTCAGTAAATTTTCCTATTTTGTTCCTCTGCGAAAGGCCACGGTCGTTAAAGTTTGTCAGTCTCTGGAAGAGTATTGGTTCCTAGTGTTCGGCGTACCCCAATTTATCCTGTGCGACCAAGGAGTTCAATTTCGTAGTTAAGAGTTTCAGAAGTTGTGTAGTAACTGCCAGGTTTTTTTATTTTTTTATTTGTCAAACACACTGTGTTTTTTTTTATTACAATCTAGTCAGTAATACTAATTAGCAATTTTGTTTTAACTTAATTTACTAGAAAAGTCAGATTTAAACTTAGGGTTCACTCAACAGTTCTCCCCGCTTTGTTTAGTCTGTAACTCACAATTGTGTTGTGTTTGTAGCATTATTTTGTTTTATGTGTAATTCACTTAGTTTACTAGCTCAAACGGCTTCACTCTTTTTAGTCGTCGAACTAGCATAGTATTGTCTAGAAGCTGAATTGCTTCAACATTCACATGCCGATGGAGTCTATCTTCATGGCTTTTTGCGAACTTTTTTATAGTCTCTGCTACAGTTTCGATTTTTAGATCTCGATGAAGGTCACTATTTCGAACGTACCAAGGTGCATTCACAATGTTTCTTAATACTTTATTTTGAAATCTCTGTACAACTAGAATGTTACTCTCTTTAGCACAACCCCATAGTTGAATACCATATGTCCATACTGATTTCAGTATTTGTCTATAAAGCAGTAACTTATTATGAATTGTTAAATTGGACTTCCTTCCAATTAGCCAGTTCATTTTTCTATACCTTATCTCAAGTTCTTCTTTTTTTTTCTTAACATGTGCTTTCCAGCGCAATTTGGCATCAAGTGTCATACCTAGATATTTTGCCTGATTCGAATATGGTACTGGAATGTTGTTAATTGTTATTTGTATGTGATTTATATTTTTGTTTGTAAAATCAACATGAATTGATTTGGTTTCATTTAATTTTATTCGCCACTTTGTGGTCCAACTGTGAATTTGGGTGACTGCATCCTGAAGTTTTTCTATGCATTTTTCAATAGATTTTTCTACCGTCAATAAACCAGTATCATCGGCAAATGTTGCTAAGTGACAATTTTCTGGCTTTGGGATATCACAAGTGAATAATAAGTATAGATAAGGGCCTAGTACGCTACCCTGGGGCACGCCTGCTTGAATTTCTCTTAAATTTGAGTATGAGTCTTCCTGTTTTACTCTAAAATGTCTATCAGATATGTATGATTCCAAAATATCCGAATATTGTTTTGGCAGAAACCTTTTTAGTTTAAAATTAAGGCCTTCATGCCACACTTTGTCAAATGCTTGTGCTACATCTAGAAAAACTGCAGAACAAACTTTTCCCTCTTCTAGTGCTTTTTCTATTATATTAGTAATTCTGTGTACTTGATCTATCGTGGAATGCTTGTCTCGAAAACCAAATTGATGAGATGGAATAATTTCTTGTCTTTCTATGATGGGTTTTATTCTTTTAAGCAATAATTTTTCATAGAGCTTGGATATAATTGGCAGCAAAGATATTGGCCTGTAAGATGACACGTCATGGAGTGGTTTTCCCGGTTTTGGAATCATGATAACTTCTGCAACTTTCCACAGTTTAGGTACATACCTAAGCCTAAAAGACGCATTAATTAGGTTGCATAGTTTTACGATAGCTTTTCTGGGGAGTTGTTTAATGACTACCCCGTTAATAAGATCATACCCTGGGGCTTTTTTCGAATTAATATTTTTGATTACTGTTAATATTTCTTTTGGTGATGTAAGCTTAATATGGTCCTTGATTTGATGGGGTTCATTTAAATGAAAGTGTTCATCTGGTGCTTCGTGGGGCTGAAATGTTTTTTCTAAATGACTTGCAAAAATATCTGCTTTTTCTTCGTTACTCCTTGCCCACTGGTTGTTAGATTTTCGTATGGGTGGAATTTGGATAATTGGTCTTTTAAAATCTTTGGTTGCTTTCCAAAGGGAATAGTCGGTATTTTTATCATCTGTAAGTTCATTAAGAAAATGGTTAATAGATTCATTTTTTATTACTAGAATTTCTCGCCTAATGCGCTGCGTCATGTTGAGATTTGTTTTGTCCCGAGGATCACGGCTTTGTTGCCACTTTCTTCTTAGTTTCCTTTTTTCCAATA
This sequence comes from Aspidapion aeneum, assembly GCA_963576565.1. NCBI lineage: Eukaryota > Metazoa > Arthropoda > Insecta > Coleoptera > Brentidae > Aspidapion > Aspidapion aeneum. Next base: position 148,827,017 of record OY755038.1, read on the forward strand.
TAAGGTCTCTAATTTCCTTTGGATAGTTTTTTCCCTTAAAAATTCTCTTTGGTTTTGGACTGTTTTCCCAAGCTGCTTGTTTAATATTTGTAACAAAATAATCAACTTCTTTATCGATTTGTTCTGGCGTTTGCAATGGTACTGATAGGTTTATTTTTTCTGACAGACTTTGTTTAAAACTAATCCAGTCAGTCAGTTTATTAACTAGTGAGATATTTGCTTCTTTCTTTATTATGTTTTTACTAAGAGTTAGAATAATAGGTGAATGATCTGAGTGTAAATCAAAACTTTCTTCTATATCTACAAAAATATATTTTTTACTATAAAAAAATCAATTAGATGTGGAATTTTTCCTGGATCTGTTGGATAGTATGTGGGCTTACCAGTTGATATCGGCTCACATTGATATTCACTAATAGTTTGCAAAAGTTATTTTCCTTTAGAATTCGTCAGTCTAGATCCCCAGTAGGTATTTTTTGCATTAAAGTCACCTCCAATTATAAAACGGTTTCCTAATTTTCTGAGAAAATTAAGATATTGATTTTTCTTTAGTAAGTGCCTTGGTGGTATATAGACAGCACTTATGACTAATGTATATGTTTTGGTTTTTACACTTACTAATGTAGCTTGAATCTCTATGGTTTTATATCCCATCTCCTCATAGTGTGATATATTTTCTTTAATTATTACAGCACTTCCCCCATGTGCAGTATTGCTAGGGTGAGTTGTATGATACACTTTATAACCTTTAAATTTAATGTGAGACTGGTTAGTGAAATGCGTTTCTGACACAAGACAGACGTCAATTTTTTCTATGTCTAGAATAACTTGCAAGTCTTGCTGATGTTGCAAGAGACCATTGGCATTCCAAGCTAGGATTCTAAGATTACTGACCATTTTGAGGCATATTGGTAGCTCTGTTATTGCTACTTTCTAGTTTAGTTAATCGCTCATCAAGTTTGTTCAATTTCTCCAAAATTAATTGTAGTGTTTGTTCCATAGTATTTTGACTACTGATATTAATATCAGGTATAGTAGCTGTTGCTGCTACTTGGCTGTATGTCCTTGTCACAGAGTTTTGTGTGACTGTGTTTCTTGTATGTTGGTTTTGCCTATTTGTACTCACGTTTGGTATGAGATTCGGTTTCTTAGGTTTATTTTTCAATTTTTGTATTTCCTTAGCAACAAGGCATCCTCTGTAGTTAGCAGGATGCTTGCCTCCACAGTGGATGCATTTTGGCTCAGATTCTTTTGGTTTGGGGCATTCTACAGTAAGATGTTTCCCCGTGCATTTTACGCAACGTGGTTCTTTAGCGCAATATTTTTGCGTGTGTCCATAAGATTGGCATCTTTTGCATTGAGGGACTAACTTTGAGGTTTTTAGTGCTTTTATTTCCACTTCAATCCCAAGGATACTGAAAATTTCAAAAATTTTGTTGATATCTTCATCGTGGCTAAATGTGAGCATAAACATGTTAAGAGGTTGTCTTGTTCTCCATTTAAGTTTGTTGCTGGCCTCCAGTGCCTTAAAACCTTTTTTTTGTAGATCAGCTACAATTTTTTGTGGGTCACATGAGAAGTGTAGCCAGGTGACTATTCGTTATAGTACACCTTATCACCCTCAGGCAAACCCGGTAGAGCGTGTTCACCATCCTTGATACGATGTTAATCGGATTTGTTAAGGATAATCATTTCAAGTGGAGTGACTTGTTACCCAAAGTAGGTGCGGCAATTCGATCTGCGGTTCACGAGGTGTTAGAGGTGTCACCCTATTTTGCGACATTTGGTCGAGATTATGTGGTCTCTGGAAATTATTACTCGGATGCACTTTCTGACTCTGTCTTACTCTTAAATCGACAAAAAGCTTTCGAGGAGATGTTTAAAGATATCCAGCGACGCCTGGAGAGTGCTTTTCGTAAAGCTAAGAACAGGTATGATTTGCGGCGTAGGCACGTAGAGTTGCCAGTTGGAGCCTACGTATGGCGGCGTAATTATGCATTATCGAATGCGGCTAATCACTTTACGGCTAAGTTGGCTCCAAAATATCTAGGACCATTTATTGTGTCCAAGAAGATCTCCCCTACAACGTATGAGATATCCAGTGAAGATGGTGTGGTTCGAGGAAAATGGCATGTGAGCGATTTAAAGCTCCAGCCTTCGGACGAATAGTTGTTAGTTTTTAGACTCGTTGGAGTGTTATTCCATGGGAAGATAGAGGTTATTCCATGGGAATAAAGAGACTATGTTTCCCCTTCTCCCCTGCGTGGACAGGATACTTCGAGTCAAATAGATTAAGTTTTGTTGGGGTAGTTTCCCGAAAGTATATAAAAAAAAATTGATCTAGTTGATCTTTCCTCTGATTGGGATCCTGGAACAAATCCGAGCAATCGTCAGTGTTAAGGATAGGTTTAAGTTTCCCCTACTCTCCTCTTGTGTATTTCTAACTATCCTCACCGGTCTGGAAGATTGTGGGCAACTGGTTGGATCGTTGTGCGGCGGAGTGTAGGGCCGATGAACGAGGACTCTACAACTATTTAGAATTTCGCAACTTCGGCTTCTCTGAACTGACTCAACACCTGTAAGTTTGGACTACAGGCTGTGGCCGACACCTTCCTGGACCCCACAGAGTTCCAGATCCGGCCTTCATTTGTGTTTGCCACATAGGTTTAGTGTGAAGGTTGGACTAGGTTCTTCCGTTAGGATAAGTTGCTCAGGATTTGTTCCGATTAGTAAACGTAACTATACTCCTTGCCTGGAAGAACATTTTAGGAAAATGTTCTGTATTTCTTCTGGGACGAAGGGGGCATTTGTTACGGGTTTATTTTAAGTTTAGAATTACCAAGATAATCTTAGAGAAAAATAGTAAATTATTACCTTAATTTAGGGAGTCCTATTTATGGTAGCCTAGGTAGGTTCTTGTGGTCTATAAAACCCACTTAGAATCCACATCCCAGTACTCAAACTATTCCCAGCTAATATGGTTAGCACTACATTAACGTATCTACCGCGACAATCGATCATATTTTTAGATGCCGTGGAAGATAAATAAAACAGATATTGTCTCTAAAATCCCCTTTGAAAGTGGTAAATACTTTGGCAAATTTTGGGTTATTATTATTGTTACCCAAACCTCACTTTTCACCGGTGGTCTCAGCTGACGGCTGTAACAACCAAAATCAGTCTGCTGGGGTCATGGATCGATATTTCGTAATTGTGATACGAGGGAGCTTCGTACAGTAAGAGGTCATATTGCCGTGGTAATGTATAAATATAGCTCGATTCTTATTACGGACCCTGCCAGGACATTAGGCATTTTTTACCATCTGTCTTCTATACTAATACATGTTGGATATCAGCAGGATCATTATGAATCGATTTAAAGTTCGTAAGGTTCCTGCAAATAGGTTCATTTCTTGTATTGTACTCCAGTGATTTCCTCGTGTTATGTGATTTCTGTTGACTGATTGACGCTAGTAATTAACCTTCTTATTACCTATAAATTGGTATTATTCTGATACTGTATTGATTCTGTAGTACTAAATATTAGTTTTTATGCGTTACTGTGTAATAAAAACAGAACTAGAGTTACCCCAGCGAAATAGGAGTTCGGTGATACTAAATAAAATATTTATTTCACCTTAGTCTTATTTATTCCATAAAATCCAAAATAATCCCCTTTATTCTTTTACGGCCCTCGTATTTTTTGAAAATCCTAACGGTAGATTTATGGGATGTCAACTGATTGTCATTCCTTTTTCCACCCCTTTGGGGTGCTCCACTTGTTTATAAAGATTGAACCCTTAAGAGAATGAGTTATTAGTGTAGATTGGACTTTAGGCGCCCCTTTTTGTCTTGAAAGTCAGGCATATGTCCATTCGGGATTTGTATTTTTCGATTTTTCGTCGAAGTTGACAAGTATGACAGTTGCAGAGATCGACGTTTGGAGAAAATCCTTCCAATTCTTTCCTTTCCGATAGAAGCCTCTCCCGATGCCGGGTTGTGAAAAGTTTTCGCTTAATTTTGTGCCTAGAAAGGGCCTTTTTCTTTACCCTGTAGGGGTGTATTTAACCTTCGGGTTGTGTCGGTTGTGAGGGACAACCGGGAGAGCGAAAAACTTCAGGATTTTCCTGGTAAGTGTTGTTGTTCGTGCAACTTTAATTTTAAATTCAAATTTTGCGCCAAATTCCCGTATTCGGCAAACCCACACAATTTCAATTTTAATTGGCACAAGCAAAAACGCCAGCGCCATCTACGAAAAATGAATCTGCGCAAAAAGGCATAACCAAAAAAGATTCGTCTGTCGTATTCTATCGAGATCACCACGCAGCATGGTGATAAATTCTATTAACCAAAAAATCCAATAACATTCCTAGAAAATCAAACTAAACCATTACACAAACAAGTGATTCTAGTGTGGATCGACTGCAACGACTGGGCCAGCGAGAGGAGCTCCTCTGGACGACGGAAACAGCTGAAAAGGTGAGTGCCAATCCTCTATATTGTCTTTGTGTGGCTCGGAGAAATAAGTATTTTTACATCGTCCTTTTAAGGATTTTTGCACCCAGATTTTATAAAACGGCCAGCGCTTACAGTCCCGCTGCTCTACCAACCTCAAAACAGCAACATTTTCTGGTCCCACGACCCAGATAGTTTTTTAAAATTTGTTTGCTAAAAATATTAGATTTTCGCCTCGCCATTTTGGCTCGTTTGTTGCCGTGTCCAGTTTAGAAAGGAGGTTCCGTCCCCCCTTGCGTGGCTTAACGGTGGCTCCACCCACATTTCATTGCAGCCGAAATTGGCACTTCGTACGTCGTTTGTTTTAATTCAAAAATCGAAAGTTGTTTAATTAATAGTTATTTGTTTAAATAATATGTTATAGTTATTCAAAACAACAAAAGTGCTTGTGAGTTAAATGCTTTATTCTTATTTAACAGGTAAACAAACACATCTAGTAGAATTAGTATTTACCTGTAAATAATAAGAGAAACGGTAGTAGGTACAAGTTGTTTTAGTGTGCATTTATTTTGGGAGAAAAATCGCGACCTAGGATAACAGCTGTTGATAAGTTTTTGCATTTATTCGAGAAATCGATAATAAAATATATGCTTGTTGAACTCTTTTGGACTGATTAAAGTCAATAGGGGTCAAGTGTTAGTTTTATTCCTTTTAAATATTTTTTATTTTTTTTAATTAACAATATGTCGTTAAAAAAGCTTGAGAATCAACGCAAAGTTTCAATATCTCGTATTACGGAAACGTATAACTTGGGAACAAAAGCTAAATCAGATAGTTCTTCCTTGCCAATTTTTAAGGCGTTTTACGAATCGTTAGATGATCACTATGAACAATTTAAAAACATTCATAATGACATCATTGGTCTCTTGAAAGACGACGACGATGATGAATTCGAAGTACAGGACAAAATTAGGAAAGATACGGATCCAAAAACCAAGCTAAAGTTCTTTTTTCGAGTTTATGTTCCGATTCAGTTTATTCAAATTTTACCCCCGCAACTTCACACTATTCACGTAGCGATGATCTGGGCCCTTTAAAGGTACCTTGCTTTAATGGAAACGTAAAAAAGTGGCCAACCTTTTACGATGTTTATTCTTGTTTGGTTCACGAAAACTCTAATTATTCCGATATAAGGAAATTTCAACATTTGCTAACCTTCCTTGAGGGCGAACCACTTAATATTTTAAGTTCTATAAAATTAACGGCAAGTAATTACGCAATCGCCTGGAAGGTATTAACAGATCGCTATCAAAATAAAATACTTTTAGCCAGTACCTACTGGAACTCAATCTACTATGCAAATTCTTTAAAGGGAAACCAGTCAGCAAAGGATCTTAGAGTCTTGGTAGATACCTTTTCCGAGAATATTGCGGCGCTCGAAAATCTTGAATTTCCAGTAACGTCGTGGTGTTTTTGTTTATTTTCAATTTTATTATCAAAAATCGATCAAACCACAAGAACCGCTTTCGAATTAAAGTATAGTACTACCGAGATTCCAACATATCAAAATCTAATTCAGTTTCTTATTAACCAATGCCGTGCTCTTGAAACAGTACAGCTATCTCCCCAAAATACGCAAATGCAACCTTCGACTTCAAAACAGCAAAAACCAAATTATTCGAATTCTAGTAACCAAAAATATAATTCTTATTCAAATAATCAGTACAAATCAAGCCCTCCATCAAATTTCTTAGCGCATACGCACTCACAAGTAGCAAATAAACAATCCAATATTCAATTTCGACAAAACCAACAACCCTATAAGTGCAAATTATGCAATAATTCTTTTCATCCACTCTCGCAGTGTGGTGTTTTTATTTCCAAATCTCCTTCAGATCGTTTTACTCATGTAAAACAACAATCGTTATGTATCAACTGTTTACGTTCAAATCATCAAGTAATTGACTGCAGTAGTACCTACAACTGCAGGGTATGTCGACATAGGCACCATAGTCTTATTCATCTATCGCAAATGACAGATTCAATCCGTCAGAATTTAAGTCAATCCTTTGTTAATTCAAGCCAAAATTCGAACTTAAATCAAAGTTTTAATTCAAATCAAGTGGCCGTGCCTAGCACAGGCACAAACTTATCGTATCAGAATTCAAATTCAAGTCTTAGCCAACAGAACCCTAGTTCTGTTCAACCCAGTTCAAATTCAATTCAAATCAATTCGAATCCAAATACATCTACAAATCAATACTCTTCGTTATCCACCTTGACGCCCCGTACGACAGTGCTTCTAGCGACTATAAAATTAGAGGTACTCGATAGTCGGGGTAACTACCAACCTGTCCGAGCACTTCTGGACAGCGGTAGCCAAGCTAACCTGATAAGCGAAGCTTGTCTTAACAGGTTAGGCTTGCCAAGAAACAAAATTTCGATCCCTGTTCTGGGACTAAATCAATCTTCATCGGCCACTAACGGCATTTCTACTTGCACTATTCGAGCCCTAGGCCAACAAGAGCCTACCTTTTCTATTCAAGTCTTCGTTTTACCGAAACTCTGTTCGAATATGCCCTCAATACAGGTAGATTCATCCAATTGGAGTCATATTTCAAATCTAAAGCTTGCAGATAACCAATTTTACAACCCTGGTCCAATTGACTTACTCTTAGGTGCACAACTTTACACAGAAATCGTCCAATCAGGACGAATTCCAGGACCTCACGGCCTACCCTCCGCTTTTGAGACAGTTTTTGGGTGGGTCTTGATGGGCCAAACTCAAAACATAAATATTTTACCTCAAGTCAATTCTTACTTTACTTCCTGTGAGCAGTCTCTCGACTTTAATATTCGCAGATTTTGGGAACTAGAATCAATTAAGTCAAAAACGTTTCTCTCACCCGAAGAAAAAAGATGTGAAGAGATTTTCCAAAAAACTACCACTAGAGATATTTCGGGCCGATTTACTGTAAATTTGCCTTTTCGTCACATTGACCCTCCTGACCTAGGAGACACATATTCAGTGGCCTATCGTCAATTTTTGTCTCTCGAATCTCGCTTAATAAAAAATTCAAATTTCTATAGTATGTACTCGGATTTTATGAGAGAATATCTCAAAAACGGGCACATGTCTTTAATTCCAAGATCCGAACCTAGACCTCAGTTATGTTCTTATTTACCACATCACGGAGTCCTTCGTCTTGACAAATCAACGACTAAACTCCGGGTGGTTTTTAACCCCTCGATTAAGGGTTCGAAAGGCCTAAGCATGAACGAAACTCTTTTAATAGGACCAAAATTACAAGCCGATATTTCCGAAATTCTATTAAAATTCAGATTTTATTCTATCGTATTTTTGACTGATATAAAACAGCACTTTTTACAAATTCAAATTAATCCAACTCATCGGGACTACCAAAGGCTACTTTGGCGATTTGATCCCAATGAACCCCTGCAGGAATACAGGCTTAATACAGTGACGTTTGGTGTTAGTTCAAGTCCCTATTTAGCTATTAGAACTCTTAGAGAACTAGCCATCCTGGAGGCTAAGAATTATCCTGAAGCATCCCAGGTCCTTTTAAATAACATTTTCATGGACGATATTTGCTGTGGAGCTAACTCTCTAGAAGGTGCTTTATCGCTTCAAAAGGATCTCATAGCGTTGCTTAAATTGGGAAAATTTGAATTAAGAAAATGGGCATCAAATAATCCGAAACTTCTTTCACATTTGTCGCCCGCTGATTGTCAGATCCCTGTTACCTTTGAAGACGATTCTTCAACATCGATTAAGGTGTTGGGCCTTCAGTGGCACCCTTCTACAGATACCTTTACCTATTCTTGTACCCCTTGTGAAAAACCTTGCACCAAAAGGAATATTTTATTAGCTATCGCTAAAATTTGGGATCCTATAGGTGTCTTATCGCCTGTTTTATTTTTAGCCAAAGTGATTATGCAAAGACTTTGATTATGCAAAACTGATTGGGATGAAATACCCCCCGATCCAATCAAAACTCTTTGGAGTCAATTTAATGATCAATTAACCACTCTTTCGAATCTTTGTATACCTAGACATGTTTTTTCGAATAATGTTCAACGATGTCAATTGCTAGGTTTCTGCGATGCATCCGAGCTAGGATACGCTTCTTGCGTATACGTTCGCGTCGAATTGCCAAATAAAATTATCAGGACTGCTCCGGTCATGGGCAAGTCAAGGGTTGCTCCCTTACACACTATTTCAATCCCACGTTTGGAACTACTTGAAGCTGCTCTATTGGCTGATTTGCTCGAACTGGTTATTCGCACCTATTCATCATTACTCGTGATCGATGAAATTCTTGCGTTCTCGGACTCACAGGTCACGCTTCATTGGGTCACATCTTCACCTCACAAGTGGAAGACCTTTGTGGCAAACCGCGTGAGTCGTATTCAAGAAACAATCCCCGAAGTCCCATGGTATCACATTACTTCACTCGAGAACCCTGCCGACTGCGCTAGCAGAGGGTTGTCGCCCAATAACTTAATAAATTACCCTCTTTGGTTTCACGGCCCTCCATGGATTACCTTGCCCACTACGGAGTGGCAAATTCAAAGGTTTATAAATAAACGTTCTTTGGGAGTTGCAGACGAGGTTCTCAAAGAGGAAAAACCGGAAAATTCAGTGGTGCTGACGGCAGAAATTCAAAATCAAAACTTTTTTGATAGACTAATCGATAAAATATCCAATTTAAATACCATTCAAAAAATCATTTGTAATTTTTTAAGACTTATTCACAATCGAAAAAACTCAGTTGACCTTTAATCCGGCGTGTTTTCCGCTTTTGAACTACACAAGGCTCTACTTGTTTTAGTTAAAAGGGTCCAAGAAGAGTGTTTTTCGGATATCATTCAAAAAATTCAGAATACTCAGCTATTACCTAAGCCGTTTCGCAAACTCGCGCCCTTTTTGGACGAATTGGGTTTCCTTAGAGTGGGCGGACGCTTACGGCATTCTCAACTCTCCTTTGAGGCAAAACATCCCTTATTATTGCCGAAATCTCATAGATTAACCCAATTGATCATTATTCAAACTCATAACGAAAATTTACATCCCGGAATAAACACAGTCCAATACTTAATTCGTCAAAAGTTTTGGATTATTTCATCACGTCGAGCTATTCAGAGGGTTTTATTGCAATGTATTCCCTGCTTTCGCTTAAAACCAAAACCTTACACTCCGTACATGTCGGATTTACCTTCTTTTAGAACGTCACAATTAAAATGTTTTTCACACGTTTGCTTGGACTATGCAGGCCCAATCAAAACCTTTGTAGGTCAGAGACGTCGTGGAGCACAAGTTGGTAAATCATATATCGCAGTCTTTGTCGATACTTCTGTCAAAGCAATCCATATCGAGCTGGTTTCGGATTTAACCACAGAGGCGTGCATCGCTGCTTTACGACGCTTTGTCGCTAGACGTGGCACTTGTGTCCAAATCACAAGTGATAGAGGCTCAAACTTTGTTGGGGCTATTAAGGAGCTCCATAATCTTTCGAAATTAGCTTCTGAGAGCTTAAAAATCAAATGGTGTCTTAATAGTCCGGGAGCCCCCCACCTAAATGGTCTAGCAGAAGCAGGAGTCAAATCTATAAAAACACATTTGTATCGGGTCATCGGTGACCAGTTACTAACCTTCGAAGAGCTCTATACTCTCCTCGCCCAAATAGAGGCATTACTCAATTCTCGACCCCTTTGTGAGCAAAGCTCTGACCCAAACGATCTTACGTCTTTGACTCCGGGTCATTTCCTCACAATGGAACCCCTTAATTCGTGTCCTGATCCTGACCTTTCTACCCTTAAAGTTAATACTCTTAAGCGTTGGCAACTTATCCAACGAATTCATGCCGATTTCTGGAAGCGTTGGAAACTCGAGTACTTAAATACTTTACAACAGCGTTCTAAGTGGTCGGACCCTTCGGTTGAAATCAAGCTAGATACGCTTGTATTAATTAAGGATGAAACTAGGCCGCCATTACACTGGTTGCTAGGTAGAATAGTGTCCGGACATCCTGGTCGGGATAATCACATTCGAGTTGCTACTGTTAAAACACAACACGGACTTTTCAATCGTCCCGTGGTCAAGTTGTGCCCACTACCTTTAGATGCGTACTAAACTCCCAAGCAACTCCTTTTTGTTTCGTGTGTCGTTATTTAGAATATATATATATATTTTTTTGCATTTTTTTTTCTTTTAATCTATAAACCTAAAACGGATTTTAATAACCTACCCTTTAAGGTTTTGAATTAACTTATATTTTTTTTATAGCCACTTGTTTATTCAACTTAATCTTCATGTAAAACTTCGTTTTAAGTGGGCGGAAAATGTTCGTGCAACTTTAATTTTAAATTCAAATTTTGCGCCAAATTCCCGTATTCGGCAAACCCACACAATTTCAATTTTAATTGGCACAAGCAAAAACGCCAGCGCCATCTACGAAAAATGAATCTGCGCAAAAAGGCATAACCAAAAAAGATTCGTCTGTCGTATTCTATCGAGATCACCACGCAGCATGGTGATAAATTCTATTAACCAAAAAATCCAATAACATTCCTAGAAAATCAAACTAAACCATTACACAAACAAGTGATTCTAGTGTGGATCGACTGCAACGACTGAGCCAGCGAGAGGAGCTCCTCTGGACGACGGAAACAGCTGAAAAGGTGAGTGCCAATCCTCTATATTGTCTTTGTGTGGCTCGGAGAAATAAGTATTTTTACATCGTCCTTTTAAGGATTTTTGCACCCAGATTTTATAAAACGGCCAGCGCTTACAGTCCCGCTGCTCTACCAACCTCAAAACAGCAACAGTTGTAAATTAAGCTCAATCTCCTTATCTACCATCCCTCCACGTGCCTCATTCTTTGTGTAAGACTGTTTTTCCTTTCTTGCAGTGAAGAATCGTGGCATCCGACCCTTATTCGAGGCTTCTGTTGAGATACCCTGAGCCGCCCAACATCTTTAGGTAAGTGTTTTTCTGTTTCTCTTTTATTTTGTACCAAGAAAAGAGGATGATATAAGGTTACGACACTAAGCCCCTTCTCGTTTCTTTGTAGGCCCTTCTTTCTTCCTATCTGTCTTCGTCTACACTGTCTTCATGTAGAACACCGTCTTTTTGACAGACCCCCTTCGAAAGACTCTACTGTCCAAACAGTTTCTACCAGAACTTCTGTCCTGACCATTCGGGACCCTGTTTGGGCTGACCCCTCGTATATGGACATCTACCTATATACTACCATGTTATGCCCGCAGTAAGAAAAACGATAAATGCAATGGACTGTATATATTTTAATTAATGAAAGCGCGAACAAACATAAATATATTGATATGAAATTACGAAATAATTAAAAGGTCCATAGGTTAATTGTGGGTACCACACAACGGAAATCAGAGACAAAGCACTCACCAGTTTGCAGCCAATTTCTCCACGTTCCAAGGGGCCCCTGTCTGGATCTAATGATGTCACCACGTAGCTGAAGGGCTGAAGTTTCTAGTTCTATGTTCAGTACACCAAAATCGAGCACTTTCAAGTGTAGAAATTTGAAATAGTTGGAGAAAGTAAATTAACACGCCATTTCTCGAGGCGGTCGAAAAAGGATCTCACTGATTCTTGGTGCGCATGTCCAAAATGCGCGAAAAATGCACTCCGTCCGTCATTCAATTGTGTGGTTTTAAAATTTACAAACACCGCGAAATTTAGCGGGAGCTAACACTACCAGGGCATAAACTTCCCCGCTGCAGGCCTGTGATCTTTTATGCTACAGTTTAAATTCATGTGCATAACATGGCGATAAGTATACCTTAATAATTCAATTTTGTGTCAGATACTTGATGGTATTTAATTAACTGTGAGTAACTTCCTTGGTGCTATAGTTAGGGAAAAGAGTAAAACCCTACATCTCTTAGGCTTACTATATATGGTTGGGCAGAATTTCCGAAGTTGTGGTGATTTTGATATAAATTGGTACGATTAATAAACTTATGAAGACATTTACAAAAATCATACTTTTTTTTCCGGCGACGTAATATATGCGGCGTCGCGACGCTTTCAAATGTGACGTGACATTGATCCAGATTTTCTGAAATAACCTAATAACTACATTAGGTAGGACAGTTCTAATTTCACTTTTAGGCAGACAATAAGTGTGTCTTTCTAACAAGGTATTTGAAGCAGTTTCGATGTTAATTTAAGTGGACTATTTTACCTTAGGGCTGATCCACAGATTTTATCGGAATTCAGAGTCATAAAAAAAAACGCGTATCAAAACCTACCACTTACCTTGGTCTCTTCAGGGGCAGATCCGGAGGGTACCCTTAATGTTGGTTCACGAAGCAGCAACGGCACTTTGCATCAGAAAGTTCATAAAAATTAGCGGTTAGCGGGATCAAATATAATATTAGACAGCGTCGTTTAATTCACGTCGATTTTCTTTCAACAACTGTCTTTGTTGCGGTTCCTTCCTAATTTCTCGCTTTCCCCACTTTCACCTTTCAGTAGGCGGGTTTTGATATTAAGGTTTTGCGGGAAAAGTGAATAAGTATTTAAATATTTTATCGCGCTAATTTTGATCCTATTAGGCGGTAAATTTAAGGAAAAATTTTCATTAAAACTATTTACTAATTAATCTAATTACCCAATTCTCAACATACTCCTCTCACGTTTTTGAAATGGGGTGAAAACATTTCAAAAACTAAAATCAAAAAAATAATAGATAAATTTTATTCACGATTTCTGAACCCAATAATAAAAAAGAGTAAATAAAAATAAAAACAATTCTATAAATAACTACGCATTGCTCCAGCTATAAAATAGGTACCGATTTAAATATAACGAAGGCACAGATAAGTTAGGATACCGAATATAGCTAGAATGTGGACAAAAAAAAATGTAAGATAAAAAATTATTCTTGGTCCACGGGAAGTGGACACAATTTTACCAAGGGGCGTTGAGTGGTACGCACAGTTAGGGTCACTGCATCACGAAGACATAGTGTCTTCTTTGGGTAGCGACACGACAGCTAAATATTTTTGGTTATATGACGAATCTGACACTGTCAGGAGCGTAGCTTTTTTTTTGTATTTAAAAAAATAAATTGGTTTACAAATGTTACGTAAATAACTGTCCGTCACACTCGGTATATATATTTAGACTGTCCAAATAAACAAACCATTCAAATAATGCTTTTCAGATTGTCGAATAAAAACGATGTTTTTTTAATGATTTCAATATTTACCCACACAGCGCAAGAAACCAAAAATTATTTGACATGTTTTATAAAATATAGAAAACTATTGTTGGATTTATTCTAGGGCATAAGTGTACGTTTAATCCTTTTTTTCATGGACTTAGGTGATTAAAAGTAATTTCTTTAAAACTATAAAGGAAAAATTATAGGTTTTTTGGATCATTTTATTTTATTAATATACAAAAAACAAAAAGCTATCATGATAAACGATAACGGTTATTCTGTTGCTTCCAGCTTGGCAGAAGTTTAGTGTACTTTGCTGATGACTTTTCGATCAATATTGTGTCCTTTGGCATAGCCTTCTTATAAAGGAAGCATTTAGCTTTCTAGACTTCTCCAGGATAAAAAACATGAATACCTTTTCGGTGAAATTTTTGACATTCTTTTTATTGCATCATTTTCGGTACTCTGAAAGCTGCTTTCTTTGGCGGCCTTTTCAATGTCTATCTCAAAGTAGGAATTATTCTTTGCTCCCTCGTTTGTTCCATCTTTAAGAAATTAAATTCAAACTTGTTCGTATTTAGTTTGTTATGAAATAAATATTATTTTTTGCACATTTTTTTCTATGTTTGTTAGCGTCTGACTGACTTTTGTTTAATATTTACCATAGCAACGCGCCCAAAGCTCACCAAAAAAATGAAAACTATCACTGCTCGCTGTATTATTATATACCGGGGGTTGACATGCTAAAACGTAGTACCAGAGTAAGTGGTTTAATATTTATTTATTTTATGATTATTATTATTTTTAGTATATAAACATTGGTATTAAAGTACCTTTTAATCACTTCACAAATTATAGCCGTCCTTCCGGTCGGGCTTAAAAAATCTTGCCGCGGAATTAAAAGTTAATACAGCATATACCTACTATTATTTTATTACGGTGTCCAAACAAAAGCGGGCGGCGAAGAAAACGTCGAAAGAACAAAATTTCCAAGTACAAAAGGTCGAAAACATAAGGTCGAAACTTTAAAAGGCCGAAAATACAAAAGGTCGAAAGTACAAAAGGTCGAAAAACAAAAGGCCAAAACTTCAAAAATACACAAGGTCGAAAGTACAAAAGATCGAAAATAGAAAAGGTCGAAAGTACAAAAGGTCGATAGTACAAAAGGTCGAAAATACAAAAGATCGAAAAACAAAAGGTCCAAAATCGAAAGTAGCTATACTGTAATGATTGTAAAAAAAGGCTTTACTATAGACACAGAGGCACACACACACACACACACCAAACACACATACACATACGCGCACACACACAGACACACACACACAGACGTCACGACGATATTGCGAAGATAAGTCAAAATAAACCCAAATAAACACATTTTCGGCGTCATGTCATCTCAAAAACATTTTTTTTCTTCGAAAGCAATACCTTTTCTAGCCATTATTGCGCGGGCTAAGGTAAAAAAAATTCAACAATCTAAAAATTCAAGGTGTAAAATTTTTTTTTGTACCATCTCTAGGTATTTTTTGGGTAGAAACACGACGGGTCGCGGAATTTTGTTCGAAAACATTTTCCTCGAACGGAAAATTGTCAAAAACGGTTTTTTCGAACGGAAATTTCTTTGAAACAAAAATTTGCGATCAATCGGTGTTTTCCTAACCTTTGTCAATTGATCGCAAACATATTCTAACCGGTACAGACAATCTCTGACCTTTTTCCACCAAAACACTGTCTTCGAATCACAGGTTTGCTATCAATTGAGAAAGGTTAGAATAACACATTTTTCGAAAATATGTTTCGGTTGGTTCGGTTTGGTTTCACACTCTCTACCCAGACAGCACAAGTACGTACTATGTACGTACATAGTAGGTAACTCTGCGACGTATCATACGTACATAGTACGTACATTTTTGGATGTCCATATATGTACGTCATAGGGACGTAATTTTAGCCATGTACTATGTACGTAAAAACTCGTACTAGGTACGTACATGGTACATCCAATTAAACGTAAAATGTACGTACCTAGTCGTACATGGTACTAACATAAGACATCAAATTCAAATAACAAAAGTGTGGAATTAAGACTAGGTACCATTAAAAACTATTCTGGCTATCTGAACATTCCAACTTTAGAGTGATCGTCCAGGCTTACCTTAAGGCTCGAAGTTTCAATAGGTTTGAAGTTTGTTTTACTTGATTTAATATTTAAGTAATGTATCTCTAACAATGCCGTTAAATGTTATAATTCCAAATCTAAAGAACTTTAAAGACACTGTATGTTATTTTAAAAACAAATAAAGACTTACTGATCGATGTAAAATACAAAAATAAAAGTTTTGGAATATTTTTCAAAAAATCATGTTTTTGCACAAAGTCTACCTGATTGGAAGCACGGCAGAACCACAGAAATGACTTTAGAAACTATAAGAAATTTACAAAAGAGGCAAAATTTAGGGTAAACCCACAGAAATGATATTGTTTATGATTGTAGGTAAGTACTATAACTACTATTATATATTAGTAAAAGTGTATGCATTAAATTGTTGTAGTATTTTTTGTATCAATATATAATATAAAAATAAAAAGTTGGTCAAAAACTTAAAATATAAGTGGTCCTTAATTTTTTTAAAAATATTTTACATACTGTAGGTACTCTAAAAATTCTGAGATCGCTTTACAAACTTCTACAAAAATTGTAGGTACTCTAAAAATTCCGAGGTTAATTTACAATATTGTATAAAAATTGCGTGTAGGTGCTCTAATTATTCCGAGGTAAATTGACGAGTCGCCCATGGAAATTCCGAGGCAGGTCACGTGGGCTTGTCGCTACCCATGGAGACGCCAGGCTTCCAGGATGCAGTGACCCTACGCACAGTAGCCACTCTAATTATGCCATCGCGGCCTGGATGCACCTCAACAACTCGTGCCAGGGGCCATTGTAAAGAGGGGAAATTTTCATTTTTTATTAAGCACAAAGACCCTGGAGAAATTGTTGATTCGTTTTTATGCCACTTAGTCTTTTGGTTAAGGGTGTGTAAATATTCGTGGCTCCATCTAGCCCAAAAATCTGCATGGAGGCGTTGCAAAAGTTGCCACCGATTAAGTCTATTTAATTTTACTTTGTGGTAATCAGGTTCCGGAAGAACTGATAGGGGTTCAATATTAAGAAAGTGTCCAGGGGTGAGAGCGGATAGATCCCTAGTATCACTTGATTTAGCATAGAGCGGGCGGGAGTTCAATAGACCTTCAACTTCAATAAGAACAGTAGACAATTCTTCGTATGTCAAAGTTTGTTTTCCGATTACACGAAAGAGGTGCGTTTTTACGCTTTTAACACCACTCTCCCATAGACCGCCAAAGTGCGGTGCGGAAGGAGGGTTATATGACCAAGAGATTTTTTCTTCCTTTGCACAATGCTCAAAAATGGAATGTAAGTATTTTCCAGAAGAAATGAAGTTGGTTCCACAATCTGACCTCATTTCTCTAACTCTACCTCTTCTACTAAGAAATCTACGGAAACTTGCTAAAAAACAATCAGCTGAGAGTTCAGAAATTAATTCTAAATGATAGGCCTTTACAGAAAAACAAACATATACAACTATCCAACCTTTGAATAAGCGGGGTTTACGAGCTTTTCCAAGAGAAAGCATAATGGGACCAGCGAGGTCAACTCCAGTAATATTAAAGGCTTTTACCATAGATAAGCGGGTTATGGGTAGCTGACCCATTTGGGGTTCTAAGGTTTTTGGTTTTAATTTCCAACAAATAAGACAGCGGGATAAAATTCTATTAATAGCGCGGCGTCCAGAAAGAATCCAAAAATTCTGGGATAGAATAAAAGGTAGCGTTTGGAGTCCAGGATGACAAAATTTTTTATGCGTTGATTCAATTAAAAAAAAGGATCGAGTTTGCGTAAAGTGTTGCTCGAAAGTTTTTTCTGTTTTATTTTAATTATATCTTCGGAAAAATGTCGATTTTGCGTGTGGCAAACAAGAAGCAATAAAGAATTATTTAATTCTGCGGGTTGCTAACCCAGCCTAACCCAACCCAACCTAACCCAACATAACCAAACGTAACCTAACCATAAATATAGTAAAAGTTGTTAGGTTTATGTCCAGGGGGTAACCATTGTCCATAATCGTCGGAAATCGAGTTAGGATTAGTGTATGCGACCATAAACATTTAGTGGCGCGTGAGTATTTGGTCTTCAAATTTTTTTAGGGAAATTTTTCAAAATCTTTTTTTCCGCACTCTGGGCACTCTAATAAACCGTAATCTGGTCACATTAATCCATCGCAATCAAAGAAAATCTGTATTCGAAGTGTCACAAATTTTTTGTTGGTTTCTATTCTTCTTTTATATTATGTAGGACAAAATTATTAATTAAACTAAGTGACCTTATTAAGTAAGACAGCATGATCGTCAAATGGCATTAGAAGGACATACACATATAATATATACTTTCGCGATGAAAGACCAAAATTTAACTTAAAATTACTGTAAAGTCCGCAAAAAACATTAAATTTATCGAAATTTATAAAAAACATAGATCAGTGTGTGTAACAATTCATCAAGATGTATGAAACTCGACCGTGACATGTCAAAAGTTTGGTTCGAAAAAACAAAACCAACTGGATAAAAATCGGTATGTAAGCATTAAAAAAAAATCATTTTTAAGAAAATCAAATACTTTTTGTTAATTTTCATGCAATGCAAAAAAACCTTGTTGTAATAAGTCCTTTTTGTAAGAGTTCAGGATTTTTCGATTTATTTTTTGCATTGTTTATAAAGCGGAGCCAGTAGGAAATTATTTTTTGAATTTTATTGAGGCAAGAAAAGCGGTCTAACAAATTTTGTAAATAATCGGGGGGTGCGGTTTTAGTTGCAAAAACTAAAATATCATTTTCACGCTCTTCTTCACGTGTTACATAATCTTCAGCCTTTAATTTAGAGCTAGGCCATTGATTTTGTGGCAAACTAAGCTAATAAGGTCCTTTAAACCATTTTTCACTGTTTATAAAATCTCCGGGAAATAAACCACGACTTCCTGCGTCTGCCGGGTTTTCAATTGATTTTACGTAATTCCAAAAATCGGGGGATGTATTTTCGTGTATTAAAGCAACGCGATTAATGCTAGGTAATTTTTCCATCTATGCGGGGAGGACTTTATCCAAGCTAAAACAACCTTGGAGTCGCTATAACAAAATATGTTAGAAAAAATTAATTTATTTTTATAAGTCTCGAGTACGAACGAAAGAAGTTTAGATAACAATACTGTGGCATTGAGCTCCATTCTTGCGATTGATAAGCGATTTTTTACGGGACCAACTTTTGTTTTGGCGCAAACAAAAAAAGTTTCAAATTGATTTTCGTTAATCTCAGAGCGAAAAAAAATAATTGCACACGTTCCACGCTCAGATGCGTCACTAAACGCGTGAATTTGACAAGAATAATTAAAACCAAATTTTATTTGTCACGGTATATTTAAATTTGAAATTAGGGGTAACTCTGACTTGTATTTTCCCCAAATATTAATAATGTTTTGATCAGGAACTTCGTCCCATCCAAGCCCTAACAACCAGAGCTTTTGAATGAGCAATTTAGAGAAAAAAGTTATAGGTCCTAATATACCCAAAGGGTCAAAACATTTTCCTAATTCGGATAGCAAATTTCTCTTAGTACAGGGGCGGTCTAGCGGTTGAACAGAATAGCAAAAACTATCATTTATGCGGCTCCATTTCATGCCTAAAATTTTAATATTGACATCTTTGTCAGAATCAAAGGAAAGAGACTGCTCATTGACATAATCATGGGGTAGACTGGAAAGCAGTTGAGGCGTGTTACTCGCCCATTTTTTAAGTTCAAAACCTCCTTTTCTAGTAAAGCATAGGAGTTCATTCTGCAATTTTAAGGCGTTTTCAAAACTATCAGAACCTGTCAAACAGTCATCTATATACAAGTCTGTCAAAAGAACTTTGGACGCGGTAGGAAAATTATCTTTTTTGTCCTTTGCTAACTGATGAAGACATTTTAAAGCTAAATAGGGGCTACTTTTTACCCCAAACATAACGCGATTTAAATTATAAATGTTTAACGGTTCTTGCGGTAAAAATCTCCATAATATTTTTTGATAATCAACTTGCGTGGGATTAATATAAATTTGTAAATACATTTTTGAAATATCACATACAAAAACAAATGGATGTACGCGAAAATTACAAAGGATAGTAGTGATATCATTTTGCAGTTTTTGACCACTTAAAAGCGTAGAGTTTAGACTAGTCTGATTTTCACAAATAGCTCCAGCATCATAGACAATTCTCATCTTGAAACTAGTACTATCAGGTTTAAATATGCAGTGGTGCGGGATAAAATACGAATAATTATTATTAGAGAGATTTTCGGGGGCCAAATCCATAAAACCAAAATCCAAATATTCTTGCATTTAATGAATTGTAGATTTCTCCAGGGTGAAGCCCTTGAACCACTGTTAAAGGAGAAGAAACGAAAAGTCCTGCTTACTTCACAAATATTTTATTGTCTAATCACGACGCGTTTCGGCGTCGTGATTAGACAATAAAATATTTGTGAAGTAAGCAGGACTTTTCGTTTCTTCTTCTTTAACAATGATTCTTGCATTTGTTCAGCGTATTTTTTGTACAATTCTTTGTTGGAACATAGGCGGCGTTCTAAGAGCGACATTATAAGATCCAGGAAAAAAAGGAAGATCTTCATTTTTAAAAGGAAGAGAGACAACATATCTGCCCTCTGGCGTGCGGTAATGCGTTTTTTCAAATATCTCATTACATAATGAATCTTCGGGGGATAAAATATTTTTATTTGGAACCTCCTCAAGTTCCCAAAAGCGGCGCAAAGCGCAAAGTTAATTCGAGATCGGCGTGGTTTTCCAGAAAAGTTAAATGTGAGTTGACATTTATTTGAGGAATTTGAGTTGGATGGCACATTGCCCATTAGAACGTATCCAAAGGCGGTATTAAGAGCGGTGGGGTGCATTTTGGAACCCTTCATGCAACCCTCTTGTAAAAACTTGTGCACTTAATAACAAGTCAATAGGGGATTGAATATAAAAGTTTTCATCGGCTAACTTTAAATTAAGGGTATGCGGGTATGACTGGGGTATATTTATTGCGCGGGGGTGATCATTGCATAACTTTTCAAGAATGATAGCCTCAAAAGTAAAGCAAGGACCCTTTTGTCTGGGCGGTTTCATTAAACAATTGACTCCTAAAAAGATACATTGGTTGACATGTCCCCAAGACCAAATACCGAAAGCGATAAATTGTGAGCGGTTAAACCTAGCCTATTAAAGCATTTTTGAGAGATAAAATTTGCCTCGGACGCGCTATCAGCTATCGCGCGAACTTTTTGACAATGACTTCAACTTGTAAAGTCGATAATAATACTGAATTTTTATTTGTATATTTATTCAGACAAAAGGTATTTTTTGTATTGGAAAACGTTGCGTATGCTGTGCGGGAGTTAAAGTCGTGCTGTTCAGGGCCGGACTGGCGAATATTTAATTGTTGATTATTACTACTGGTTCCTGGAAGCGGTTGCGTAATGTTCTGCGTATTATTATGATTTTGAGGGGGGCGTGGGTTTTCTAGATTCGGTCGGCTTGGACGTTGCGTAGCGTTTAGATGCAAGAGACTATGATGACGTAGATTGCAGAAACGACAATTCATTTGAGAGCGACAAAAACTACTCACGTGACTTGTAGATAAACAGTTATAACACCATTTATTTTGTTTAACTAAATTAAAGCGGTCGTGCGGAGTTTTATTACAAAAATCAGGGCATAAATGTAGCAAATGATTAGAATTACAAAGCAGACAATTGCTTGAACATGTAGCGGGATTATTATTATAACCTGTCAAAAAGGCATTGCGAGTGGGCGGTGTTACAACAACAGGACTATTACGTGATCTAAGCGGATAAGAAAATTGTTGATGCGGTTTTTTTGGCGTTGTTTGAGTAAAAGACATAGTCTCATGCAATACATTGTTTTTCTAGAAAATCGACTAATTCATCATAAGTGGGAAAAGTATCAGATTGATGGTGCAATTCAAAACGAGAAAGCGTGCTACTATCTAAGCGTTTAAATATCATCATAACAAGAATAAACGACCAATGTTCAGTAGGATACTGTAAATTTTTTAAAGCGGAAATATTTTCACAAAACGTATCAACAAGTTTGCGTAATAATTGAGGGTTCTCACAGGTCAAAGCGGGGGCGGTATCAATCGCACTCCAGTAAGTTTTGGCAAGTACGCGGGCATTAGTATATCTTTTAACAAGAGCATTATAAGCAATCAAATAATTATTAGCAATGGCAGGTGTGCGCCGTATTAACGCTTTTGGCGGGCCATCAAGACTTTGTCTTCAAACATACCTTGATAAATTCCTTGTATATAATAAAGCAAATTTTCAAATTCTACCCTGACCAGATCCTCTTGAGCGATAAAATCAGCTTCAGTACTTTTGAGTGAGCTGATAATAAAAGTTTGAAATTTATTAAATTCGCTATTAATTTCTTCCAGAGCATTGTATCTCTGTTTAAATTCGTGCTGTAAGGAAGCATCACTCAAAGCTTTTTTAGTAAAATCATTCAAAGCTTTTAGCTTTTTAAGTTCAATATCTCGAAAAACAATGGTTTTCTTTCTTAAATTTTTCTGTGTCACTCATTTTGTTTACAAGGAGAATTGGTTGTTTCTTTTCAAATATAACGAGCGGAAAAAGGATAGCCAGAGCAATTAGAGTGGTTTATAAAATTTTTCAATGCGTAAATTTTCGATTGAAAAAGGAAAGGTGATTCCTTATAGCGGTAAGACAAAAATTGCAAATGGCTGAATGGCTAATAAATTCCCAAAATTAGCCAAAACGACCCACAAAATCCTAAAAATCCGCGATCGTAGGATCAAAATGAAGCAGTTTCGATGTTAATTTAAGTGGACTATTTTACCTTAGGGCTGATCCACAGATTTTATCGGAATTCAGAGTCATAAAAAAAGGCACGCGTATCAAAACCTACCACTTACCTTGGTCTCTTCAGGGGCAGATCCGGAGGGTACCCTTAATGTTAGTTCACGAAGCAGCAACGGCACTTTGCACATTAGAAAGTTCATAAAAATTAGCGGTTAGCGGGATCAAATATAATATTAGACAGCGTGGTTTAATTCACGTCGATTTTCTTTCAACAACTGTCTTTGTTGCGGTTCCTTCCTAATTTCTCGCTTTCCCCACTTTCACCTTTCAGTAGGCGGGTTTTGATATTAAGGTTTTGCGGGAAAAGTGAATAAGTATTTAAATATTTTATCGCGCTAATTTTGATCCTATTAGGCGGTAAATTTAAGGAAAAATTTTCATTAAAACTATTTACTAATTAATCTAATTACCCAATTCTCAACAGTATTACACTTTAGAAGCGTGGTTAAGTTCCATTAAATAAAAATTGTTAAATTTAGTTTTTATCAAAATTTACATTTTTGTATTTTTCCTTGATTTTGGTTTAACTGAAGCGGGTAAGTGGTTTTAGGGGTGATTTTGGGTTTGGTTGCAAACTAAGGTTCCTTTTGAGTCTGCCTATAAGAATATGTTATAACTTAGATTTTTCACTCGCAGGAAATGATGCAAAAAATTTTTGAATTTAGTCAAGTCAGTTTTTTTATAAAATCCATGGATTTCGCTCAGAACAAAAACGTTTTTTTACTACACTTTATTTTGAACTATTTTTTTCTTAAGTTTTTATTATTATGTTTTAGAATTTAAAGGAAATTTTAAAAAATGTATTGCAGTTCAAAAAAAAATAGTCAGAAAGTGTTACTGCAATTTTCTTTAGTTTTATTTTATTTATAATTTATCTATTTCGCCTCAAAAATAATCAGCCATACAAATTCAAATTGTGGCACCTTGCGCCGTCGGAACAACGCGGGTGCTAAGGACATGCGCAAAAGGCGCATGAAATGACACATTCTGTCAAGCGAAAAAACACGTGAACTCGTGAAAAATCATTCTCTTCTTTCGAAGACTAATTTTCTTTCGAAAATTAACTATTAAACATAAAGACCTTAGTTATTAAGTGCTACCATCCTCAATACAAAGACTGAACGTGAGACTACTTCCAGAGCGGGCCCGCAAGCAGAGAAATAGCCATCAAAAGGTAGGTGCTATTTTTTCTCTTGCTTTTGTATGGTTGCGCGATCAAGAAATATTAAATAAGAAAATTACACCTAAAGAAAGTTACAGTCCGCTATGAATTAAAGAAGAAAATCTATTCACCCTATCCATTACATTTTATGGTCCTTCGAGCCGGATCTAGGCTATGAAAAAGCGTTTTTAAAAATATTCTAATTTTTCTTGAACGCCATATTAGGCTTCATTCTTATCAAACGGAGCACAGTTTAGTTGTAGGTAATCGAGTTTCCTTGATACCTACGTATGTGTGCATGTGTGTGGCCTCCTAAATTTAAAATAAAAACTCCACGGTCAGTCTTGTTTACTACCTACTATCGATAAAATTAATGCATTTATTTATTCGGGAATTTTGTGTTTTCAAAATTTGATTTAATGCAAAAATAAAATACAAATCTTCTATCAAATATCGTCTTTCGGTTTCGCGTTTCCGCGATTTTAAACATATTTAGTGCGCTAAAGTGCAAAAAATAAAAGTGTTTAAATAAATCAAAATCCAAGTAACCAAATACAAAAAATCAAAAACTCAAAAACTGTTTTAAAATAGATACCTTTGTTTCAATAATTTAAAACCAAGTCAATACAACAAAAGATACTTAACAATCAAAATGGGGGATGCAGAATTAAAAACATTTACTAGAAAAAGAAAAATCGCTTTGACTAGGATCACTGAAATCTATACTTTGGCGGTAAAAGCCAAGGATGATGAAGCCGAGCGCCCTATCTTTCAAATTGCTTTTGAAACTTTGGAAGATCAATATTTTGAGTTTAAACATCTCCATAACGAATTGATTGGGTTGCTGACCGACGATAAAGATTTCGATGCGGAAGATACAATTAGAAAAAATTGTGACACTTTTTATTTTCAAGCAAAAGCAATATTTTGTAAGTTATTTCCAATTCCAGGCACTTCTAGGCCGCAGTCCTCTGCGCCTACTCCCACCAGTCATAGTTTTGAAAAGTTTAAACCTTCAATTCCGGTTTTTACGGGCTCAATGCTAAAATGGCCGACTTTTCTAGATCTTTTTTCAAGCATAATAGACAAAAATCCTGCACTATCGAATGCCTCAAAATTTCGGTATTTAATTACTTTATTGCAGGGTGAACCATTAAATTTGGTAAAGTCGTTACCAGTTACTGATAGTAACTATTTAATTGCCTTTTCAAATCTACAAAAAAGGTACAACAATAAGCGCCTTTTAGCTACGTCATATTGGAATTCCATTGTGCATGTTTCCTCCATGAAATCAAATCAGAGCTCTAAAGATCTTAGAAATATTTTGGACACGTTTACTGAAAATCTAGAGGCCCTGAATGCCTTAGAATTTAATACAAAAGATTGGCAGTTTCCGTTGTTTAATTTATTGCTGGGAAAAATAGATACTCCCACTAGATCAGCCTTTGAGGTTTGCCATACTGAAAAGGAAATTCCTAGTTACACCGATCTATATGAGTTTTTAGAAAAACAGTGCCAAGCACTAGAATCGGTTCAGTATTTTCAGCCTCAGTATCAAATATGGAAAAAAAATCTAAAAGTTTTGGATCTGGTAACTACAAAAGTTCAAAACCAAATTCATAAAATAACAATAATTTCAAAAACTCCTTTATGACAGGCATACCACAAAAACAACAAATTTTACCAAACTTTAATAATCATAATCAAAGCAACTTTCAAACAAAAATATCAAAACAATGCAAGTTATGTAACCTTTCGGTACATCCTTTTTCTCAATGCCAAGTTTTTTACAAAAAACTCCAGCTGATCGTCTCGCTTTCGTGAGACAAAATAATATATGTGGCAACTGTTTAAGATCAAATCATTTTCTTTTAAGATTGCTTATCGCCTTTTAATTGCAAATCCTGCGGGTTACGTCACCATAGTTTATTATGTGACGTCACAACTCGATTTAACCCAGCCCAACCTAACATGCAAACTTCTTCATTTATTTCAAGTATTCAGTCACCAACGCAAAATCAACAATCAAATTATAGTTTATATCCTAATAATATCGATTCAAATCAAATACCTTTCTATGATAAAAATATTCAGCAGAATATTAAGCCAACCTTAACTAGCATGCAGCATTCTAATCAATCTAATTTTAAGTCACAATTCAACCAATTCAAGATCAATCTCAACAACAAATCAATCAATCCTTTTACTTCGCAACAAAATCAACAATTAACGCAAAATACATCTTGACAACAACCTAACCAAACCAACTGTTATACCTCATTCACCCCAAACTGTCAAAGCACAGTACTATTGTCTACCACTATTGTAGAAATCCTCGATGCACGCGGGAACTATCAAGTAGTGAGAGCCGTCCTAGACAACGCCAGCGAAGCCTCTTTTATCAGCGAAAACTGCTTAAATAGGTTAGGATTATCTAGGAAAAAATTATCTGTTCCTATTCTAGGAATAAATCAATCTTCTTCTTCAACAAAAGGTATGACGCAATGCACTATTCGTCCAGTTGGAAAAACTGATCCCACCTTTTCCTTTAACGGTTTAGTCGTTCAAAGATTATGCTCTTCTTTACCTAGTGTCCAAATTAATCCAAGAAATTGGAATTATCTTTCAAACATTAAACTAGGCGACCCCTTCTTCTACAAACCAGCCCCTGTTGATCTACTTCTAGGCGCCGAGATTTATTCCCAAATTATTAAATCAGGTCGTATTTCTGGGTGTCAAGGTCAACCAGTCGCCCTAGAGACCGAGCTGGGATGGGTGTTGTTAGGCAGGGTCGAACAAAACATATCTTATCAATCCAATCCTTTAAAAATCGAAAACTACTTTACCGCTTTCGATAACTCTCTAGACTTGACTCTTAGGAAGTTCTGGGAGCTTAAATCGATTCCTCAAAAAAGCTATTTATCCCCAGATGAGAAAAAAGCTGAGGAAATTTATCAAAATACGGTATCACGTGATAGCACGGGACGATTCATGGTAGCTTTACCTTTTAGGCACTCTGAACCCGACTTAGGTGACACGTTTGCTAGAGCTTACCGTTGCTTCACTTCATTAGAATCTAGACTTCTTAAAAATCCTGAAATGTATTCCATGTATTCAGATTTTATGCTAGAATATTTAAAAAACGGACACATGAGCCTTATTTCATATAATGAACCGAAATCAATGAATGTTTCATATTTACCACATCACGGGGTACTAAAACCCGATAGTACAAGCACGCGTTTGAGAATTGTATTTAATGGATCTTCAATTGGAAGCAAGAATTATAGCTTAAATGAGACCCTTTTACCAGGCCCTAAACTTCATGCAGATATTACAACTATTTTATTAAGGTTTCGTTTTCATTCTATAGCAATTCTTAGTGATGTTCAAAAAATGTTTTTGCAAATCAATTTAGTACGAGAACATAGAGACTATCAGCGTTTATTGTGGCGTTTCCACCCCAATGAACCCCTAAAAGAATATCGTTTAAATACTGTTGTTTTCGGACTCACTTCAAGCCCTTTCTTAGCACTCAGAACCTTACGAGAGTTAGCCTTTCAAGAGAAAAATAAGTATCCAAATGCTGCAAAAGTAGTTCTTCAAGACGTTTTCATGGACGATGTCTGTACGGGCAGTTCTGATTTGTCTTCTGCGCAAGCGCTACAAAAAGAGCTGATTGGCTTGCTAAAATCCGGTGGGTTTGAACTACGTAAGTGGGCAAGCAATGACCCAAGATTGCTATCATCATTGTCTCCTTCAGATTGTCAAGTTCCAATATCTTTCGATAAGGAACAACCTTCTAGTATTAAGGTCTTAGGGCTGCAGTGGAACCCTTCGTCAGACACATTTTCATATAAATGCAATCAAGATAATAGTCCGTTAACAAAACGTAACATCCTCTCTGTAATTGCTAAAATATACGATCCTTGCGGATACATATCGCCAGTAACTCTCCTCGCAAAATCAATAATGCAAGAACTCTGGAAGCAAAAAATCGATTGGGATGATCAACCCCCACCCCACATCTGCGAAACTTGGTTACAATTTAACTCACAGTTTTCTAGTTTATCGGAGATTTCTCTCCCTAGATACATTTTTTCATCTAACATACAACGTTGCCAAATTTTAGCATTTTGCGACGCTTCAGAGCGCGGCTACGCATGCGCTATATATCTACGTATCGAACGAAACGAAATCAAATCTTCCCTTGTTATTGCAAAAAGCAAGGTAGCCCCACTCAAAACAGTTTCGATTCCTCGACTGGAGCTATTGGGAGCTACGCTCCTTGCTGATCTGCTTCGATTTGTCCTTGACATTTATTCGCCAATGATAACAATCGATGAGATCTTAGCATTTTCTGACTCAGAGGTAGTCCTGGCTTGGATTTCTAACTCTCCGCATAGGTGGAAAATTTTTGTGGCTAATAGAGTCAGTCACATCCAGGAAACCATTCCAGATATTCCCTGGTATCATATCCGAACTCTGGAGAACCCAGCCGACTGCGCCAGTCGCGGCCTAACTCCAGATAATTTACTTAATCATTGTTTATGGTTTACCGGTCCCCCCTGGATATGTTCTCCTCGCTCTGAATGGAATTTAGCTTCCCTGTCAGAATCGAATATTACTAGTTCTGTTTTAGAGGAAGAGAAAATACAGGTTTTGGCCACAATTCTGAATAATGATTTTAAACGATCTTTTACATAATTAGTCATCTATTTTACAAATTCAACGTATTATTGCTATTTGGCACAGATACTTTTTCAACATTAAGCATCAGGACACTAAACGCACTGGTTTTATTATGCTTTTTGAATTACAAGAATCTTTACTTGTACTTGTCAAGTACGTGCAAAATCAACATTTTTCTGATATCTTCTTAAACATTCAAAATAATGAACTTTTACCAAAACCATATCGCAAATTAGCGCCTTTTCTCGACCCCCAAAATCGTATTCGAGTTGGCGGGCGGATTAGAAATTCAATCACATTATCATATGATGTAAAACACCCCCTACTATTACCAAGTGATAGCACACTTACCAAGCTGATCATTCAAAATATTCATTCAACCTACTTGCACCCAGGATTTAATACAACTATGTATTTACTTAGACAACAGTTTTGGGTACTTTCAGCACGTATAGTTATTCAAAAGGTTTTATCATCTTGCGTTAAGTGCTATCGCACTCAACCCAAAGCTCTTACCCCCTACATGGGTGACCTTCCAAGCTTCAGAATATCACAGCTGAAATGTTTTTCAAATGTTGTGGCCTTAAAAAATGCGTTGTGTGACAATTTGCCAACTTGTGACACAACAAAACCATTGAATAATTAAACAAATATCTGGAAGCAGAACTGTATTTTCCAGCTAGGTAAAACATTGATATGCCCGGTAACTTTTATACAGTGGAGAAGGGGGGGTTCAGAAATAAGAAAATTTTAAGTGCGCCACATTATTTAATACCAATGTTTTACAAAGAAGATCTTAAATAAAATACAGTTCAACCCAAACGTTGCAGCCAAACAATGAAATTCTACTTACTTCCGAGGCTTCCAGAGTATTTGTGTAATTAAGAATAACCAAAAAAAAATAAACAGAATAAAATTCTAAAAGATTGAATTCAGATGACAAAACAGAAATACTTTACAGGTAGATGGACTCCTTTAACAGGTCATAGTGTACCTACATCTGAGTCAGTAGCGTAGGAATCAATTATATGAATGATTGTTAAAAAAAAATATATATACTTCCAAAATCGTTCCATCATAGGGGAGATCTAGACCAAATATCTGCTGTCATCATTCTACGTTGGGTAGAATGAGACAGACAGCAACCCAGTCCGAGATCCACCCCATGAGGTAAAAATGTGTGACGAAACCGCTAGAAACAAAATATAATCTCATCTCTCTTTTGTCTCCGCAAAGTTGGCTCACTGGATTGTACAAATAACAAAGAAATTTAGTTCATCTTGTATATTTTGATTGTAAAACTTGAGAAAAATACCAAACAAGTCAGGGCCAAAATAGCAAGGCACTTTAAATAGGGCCAAAATAGCAAGACAATCCAAATTTCACAAGAGAAATTGTCTTAAATAAATGAAATGAAGGAAAACTTAGTAAATACACCGCAAAATTGTGGTTATGACGTCATACCGTTACCTTGCGTTTACAAGAAGTGTTAAAATTAAGCTGTGCAAAATTATATAGGGAAAGATCACTTCTAAATTATATTGTGAAAGTTATATATGAGAAAAAAAATTATAGTTAAGGCTTGCTCCTACCTTGGTCCTTGATTATATTGTTAAAATAAAAAATGTGTTTTATTTTGTAAACCTGGATGTGTTGTACCAGACATCTTCTGCTACTCCAGGTCCCGTTCTGCTCGCGCCTCCCCTAGTGCCCGCTTAGCACATCACGCTAGGGCCATACTGGTTGTGGAAAATGTTGCTGATTCTTTGCCCGAGCGTAGAACCCTGTGGAAAATGAAATGTTTCAGTTTCCTGGAATTCGTCAATTTTGCACGAAGTTCCCCTACACAGTAACTTAAATCGAGGACCCCATGTCGACTCAATAAAACAAAGTAGATTTAAACAGATGAACTAAAATAATCCTAACGTACCTTTCCCAGGGTTATAACTGGCCCGTCCGGCTTCCCACCAGCGTCCAGCCCAACTGTCCCGTCGCTGGAATTGACAGGGCAATGCTCTTTCCGTGCAAATGGCGTAGGCCGACTTAAATCCCTCTATGTAGAGGATATGAGCCGTCCACGAGATACGCCTCACGACGGACTCACTCTTTACAGTCTCTGGGACAGAACCTGCAGTTTTTGCAGTGCCACTACACAAAAACAATGGCGATCCCAGAAACTGTTGTCGACCCAGCCAAAATTTGTTAGCAAAGAGACCAGGCAGAACACACAAAAACCGAGGTGGCCGGAAACCGTTTTGTAAATTTGGTGGGGAGTGGGGACAGTAAAACGCAATACCAACCAACCAGAAAAACCCGCGATTTTCAAACTAACCAATGAGGTACACCAATAGTTCTATACAGGTCTATAGGGGGCAGCACCGACCAAGGGGATAGGAAGTACGTAAAACAAACCTTGAGGTGTTGTCGGATCTATTTCCACGGTTGAAATTTTTATAACAAGGACGTCGAGACACCCTCCATACATTTGACCGAACATTTGCCTACCGGACCCCCACCAACATATCAAGTAGAAGAAGAATAACCCGACGGACTAGAAGAAGCTCAGCATTGAAACCATCAACTGTAAAATCAATTACTGGAGATCAGGGCATGCAGCAAACCCAGGAATATTCGAACACTCAACCAATTCCCATATGAGTAAAGCTATACTAAGTGTAGAATTTAGTTGTATTTTAGCTACAGTTTTAGTCACAAGTTTCCTTTGCTCTTTATAAATGTTTTCTCCAAGATTCATATGGTTTGACGCCATTTCTGTAAAACATTTCTACATTAATAAAGTTGTTTCTGAACCTGAACCCAAAAATACACACTGAACTACTGCTTAAAGGCACAAGAGTGTTCAGATGCCAACCCACACGATTTCGTCTATTCCCCCAGTCTTGGTTTTTATCCCTCGTCCATCTCCCATTTACAAAAGTGCATAACTCGTATTTATTTTATCCTTTCCCTATCAAATTAATAAAGATATCAAAGTGGCGGAGCCTCGGTTGTTCCTGGTCAAACCGTGGACCTAAATATGTTTTCGTACTGTCACAACTAATCAATCAAAATTTTTATGTGATTTTCCCGAAGCCTGTGATCTTAAATTCCAATTACGATGTCCAGATAATGCGATGTGCGTAGTGTCCACAGTAATTCGATGGAATGCCTCCTTTTAAGGTAATTTCCTAGACACTATATAACCTCCAATCCTAGCTCTATAAAATACCCTTACTTTGTGTACAGAAAGACGAATCAAAGAGCCTTGATTATTTACCTAAATAAACAAATATGTAACGTTGTCTTAAACGTAAAAATGACACGTTACAATGTTTGCATTGACTACGCTGGACCTATAAAATTAGCTCAAGGGCGTAAATTAGTCATTCATAAGGCTTACATTTTAGTGATTGTGTGCACAGCTTCTAGAGCTATTCATCTCGAACTAGTTTCTAACCTAACTTCAGAGGCTTTCATTGCTGCTTTTCGGAGATTTGTCAATCGAAGAGGAGTTTGCACCAATATTTATTCTGACTGCGCAACTACATACAAGGGAGCTTACAAGGAGCTTAACGAGCTTTCAAAGCACGCCGCAGATCATTTAAAAATTTCTTGGTTTTTCAATGTGCCTGCTGCCCCACATTTCAATGGGCTTGCGGAAGCTGGTGTAAAATCCGTTAAAAGCCATTTACTTCGTGTTATCGGTGATCAAATCTTAAACTTTGAGGAGTACTATACTCTTTTAACCGATGTTGAAGCATTGCTAAACAGCAGACCCTTATGGGCGCAAAGCTCTGACCCGAACGACTTAGCTCCTTTGGCTGCAGGGCATTTTCTTACGTTATCTGCACTAAATTCAGTTCCTGATCCAGATCTTTCTCATTTAAAACTAAATTCCTTATCTCGTTGGCAACTTATACAAAGGTTGAACACAGATTTCTGGAAGAGATGGAAATCAGAATATTTGAATACCCTGCAACAAAGGTCAAAACGGCACGAGCCAAACCCCAACATTGAATTGAATACATTGGTACTCATTAAAAATGAAAATGAGCCACCAATTCATTGGTTACTTGGACGCATAGTCGAGTTACACCCCGGCCGAGATGGGCATGTAAGGGTTGTTACGGTGAAAACTAAAACCGGGTTATTTAAGCGACCTATGGTTAAACTGTGCCCTTTGCCTATGGCTTCAGATTAAAATTAAAATATTAAATTTTAATTTCTTTAGTTTAATTGTAAATATAAATTTCTTTTCAAAATAGGAAAAAAAATATTATTTTTTTCTGTTCAAACAATGTTTGGAATTATCTTTTTGTTTTTCTATTTTTTACTTAAAAAATGCTTTTTTTTTTCTACTAAATTACTATAATTGAAAACATTCGTTTTCGGTGGCGGGAAATGTTACTGCAATTTTCTTTAGTTTTATTTTATTTATAATTTATCTATTTCGCCTCAAAAATAATCAGCAATACAAATTCAAATCGTGGCACCTTGCGCCGTCGGAACAACGCGGGTGCTAAGGACATGCGCAAAAGGCGCATGAAATGACACATTCTGTCAAGCGAAAAAACACGTGAACTCGTGAAAAATCATTCTCTTCTTTCGAAGACTAATTTTCTTTCGAAAATTAACTATTAAACATAAAAACCTTAGTTATTAAGTGCTACCATCCTCAATACAAAGACTGAACGTGAGACTACTTCCAGAGCGGGCCCGCAAGCAGAGAAATAGCCATCAAAAGGTAGGTGCCATTTTTTCTCTTGCTTTTGTATGGTTGCGCGATCAAGAAATATTAAATAAGAAAATTCCACCTAAAAAAAGTTACAGTCCGCTATGAATTAAAGAAGAAAATCTATTCACCCTATCCATTACAGAAAGTTTGGGAATTTAATCCAAACACAAGAAATGATACTTTAAAAATCCTTGAATTTTGAGTCAATTTTGGCACCTCTTCATTCATGTCCATGGGATTTTTATATTTGCCGGGTGATTTTGTTCCTCCAAAAGAATTTACTTTTCCAAGGAACAAACTTTCAAAATTTGTGTAAATCTCCAAAAACCATATCGAAGTTTTCATGCCATTTGCCCCCAAAAATAGCTATTTTTAGAGAATCTATGAAATCCCATAAAAACAAGTCATTACTGTTATTTACTTGCTGTAGATCTATGACTTGAACTTAACTATATAAATTTTTGTAATTCCATTATATAAAGCATTAATTTTTTTTTAATTAGTGGGGGTGCTGACCACATACTATCATCCAGTTTATTAAAATATCGGGTGAAGCAAAAAAAACGGAAAAAAACGGACATTTTTTTCGTTATAACTCTTAAACTATGCTACCGATTTTATTGAAAAAAGCTGATGTTCGCAGGAAATGAATCAGGATTTTAACAAAAAATAATTTATCCGCAATCTTGAAATTACAAGATGGAGCACAAAATCATGCTAAACCCTTTAAATTTGCTTGTTGAAGTGTAAGCTTCTTTAAGCGCGTTTAGCAGTTTCTGTGGGTAGTGAATTAAACTGAGCCGTCAGGCTCGGCTATGTAACGCTCACTCGGGTGAAGTCGGCTCGAGGTGACTAACTGCGAGAGGAACATTCAGCGCGCGATATGATGATGCAGATGAAGGCCAGTATTATTAATTTCGCCTTGTTGAAGTTTACACTTCTGCCGTGTGGTGGTCTTAAGCACACACACTTTTTTTTATTTTTATGTTCCAGATTGTTTTTAGTTTTTTTTTTAATTTATAAAAAAATCCTATTTCTGCTACGCACGGACGAGGTACGCATTACTAAAATCAGTTGGATTGTTCCAAAAAAATTAATTTTTGTTTTAACCTTTATTGTACAGATTTCAATTCTGTCTCCATTCATTTCCTAATAAATTGATTATTACTAAACCGATTTTCCTCAAATAAAAATATCAAGGCAAAAACTAATTGCGCTTTAAAGGTCCTTATCGAAATTTATCACCTTCTTAAAATTCAGGATGGCGGTCAGAATCAAACTTAACCTTTCCAAGAGGTTTGTTTATTCTTATGTTTCGAGAAACTATTCGTTTTTTTTAATTCGTTAAAAGGCTCTTTATCCGCCACACAGAACATAAGTTAAATCATTAAAATTGGCTTAGCAGTTTCGGAAATATTAATTTTTGTTTTAACCATTGATAAAGCAAAGATGTTTCACAAACTATACGATTACCTAATTCTGTCTGCATTTCCTCACAAATTCATTAAAACTAAACCGATTTCAATTAAATGAAAAGTATCATAGTGAGAATCGATTGCTCTTTAAGCATCATAATATTTGTCTCTTTATGAAGGATCGCTATTTTTAGTTGCGAGTAATTTTCACCCCCTGTCGATGTTAACCATGATGCTTTTTTGTTCATTAATAAGGAATTCATAAGCAAAGAAATGCAAGCAGAATTAAAAAAGCAAACAAGAAATCCATCCCAAATTTTTAGGCTCATAGAATGATTGCTAATTTCTGAAGAAAGTGTATTTTTACAACATAATAATATTTTTTTTACTTCCTGTTAAACTTTGATAAATTATTATAATCCAAAAAACTATTTTGTCTAGGGGTAAGGCCATCAACGACGCAGTCACCTAAGGTGTTGTTATATGAGGGCAGCCAAATGCGTACAATAAAACGAAAAATGTATTAAAAAATTAATAACACCACTTGCAAGGTGCAATTCACCCTATTAAAATCGATGATATAGTTAAAAAGTTATAATTAATAATAGTGATTGGTTTTTTCGGGCAACCGGTATATATAAATATATATGATCAGGAGACGCATCAAAATAGGCGGCCAATACTCCAGCCCCGGACCTGAACCTAATAATTATAAAAACATGTAATTTAACATTCTCTAGTTAGAAAAAACAAAAATTTATAATTACCAAAATAGAAAAGAAATACTTATTAACTTAGATAATTATGAAATAATAAACTCCGCTAGCGATATTTTTGAAATACCGGTAATTTTATAAAAAGATACAACTTACCAAGAAACCTAAATAAGTTTTGTTGCGAAATTTTATTAAAAGATTCTGATTTTCTTCTCTACGAACGCACCAAAAGATAATGACACAATGTGTTGCATTGTTTTTGACATATTTATTCCAAGCCATCAGATTTCTAATTACTTGGACCCATATAACTATGAGATACTTGAAATAATACTCTAGAGGTGGTATTGCATAGAGTAGGATTTCCTTAAGGGCCATAAGTATATCAGTAGTAACTCAGGTGACCAACAAATTAGGAGGAAACATGATGACGCCTCCGCGATGCTTAATTTCAAATTCACTATTACAGGTATTATGAGAAGATTGCCAACATTTTACAAATAAAGCCTTAAAATTACTGCCTATATAAAGCATTCCTAAAATTGTCGTATTATAATATTTTTACCCTAGAACTAATATACAGTCGAACCTCTCTAACTCGAACCTCTATAACCCGAATCCCTCTATAACTCGAATCTTTTAAGCGGTCCCTGCACTTTTTACATGTGTTTTAACCTATGTAACTCGAGTTTCTATAACTCGAACTCTCCATAACTCGAACTGTTTTGGTTGTCCCTTCAGGTTCGAGTTATAGAGGTTCGACTGTAGTACAATAAATATAGGTACACGCTGATCTAGAGCTAAATAGAAAACATTTGTAGGTACTTGCAAACCCTAAAAGCCGCAGAAAACAGCCAGTAATTTATTTGGTATTTGTATTTTTTGTAACTTTAGACCCCTTTAGTACGTCTATGGGCAGGGCCCGTAGTAGGCATGGGCAAACCGGGCTTCTGCTCAGGGGCGCCCAATCATTGGGGCGCCAAATCAGAGCTCTAAAGGTGCTAAATTTTACATCTAGAGTAGCCGGTTTAAATGTATTTAGAAGTATGAGTATAGGCGCGCCAATTTACTGTTTCGCCCAGGGCGCCTAAATATTTATTGTGGGTCCTGTTATGGGCTTCAGTTATTTAAATGTATTGTAGGTTCCAAGGTTCTATATAAATTCAAAGCATTTTGAGACATGAAACATATTAATATTTTGACAGCAAATAATTAAAGTTTTTGTAGTCGGCACCCCTACTAAATATAAAAATTTTGGTTCCGTTTTCGAGAATTAAGGTTCTCTTTAAATTTGGTATGGCTGTATGATTTTAAACATTAGAAAATTGTCATTTGTAAAACGATATTTAAGGTAAATGTTGTATTTTTGGGAATTTCGACAATTTTTTAAAAAGTGCTATTTTTAAGTATGTTTGGCATAAAAACTCCGGCACGATTTTTGTAAAATTATACAGTTTTTGAAAGCTTGTTTCTTAATATAACTAATTCCTTTGGAGGATCAAAATCACCCAGAAAATATAGAAATCCGAGGCACACAAATGAAGAGATGTCAAATTGAGCCCTAAATCCAATGTTTTTTTTACATAGCATTACTTAAGTCTGAATTTTTTTATTAGATACCCGGTCTATTTTACATTTACCGCAATATTTTTTTAAATAATTTTGTTAAGTTTTAATAATATTTAGACAAGAAATAAGAATAAAAAAATTAGTAGTAGTACTTAAAAAAAATTATTTAATCTTAAGAGCATTTTTTTAAATTTTTTTACAAAACGCGATATTGCTAATTTTGGTATTTTTTTGCGCGGTTTCGTGTAAAGATAATATATAAATTTAAGCACATGGCGATAGGCTAACTCAAAAAATACAATAATTATTATACGAGATCAAAATCACCACTAAACTGTGTTCGAGGGAAGCAAATAATCCAAAAATTTTAAAAATTACAAATTTAAATTTTGGTGAAAATTTCATTTCTA
Organism: Aspidapion aeneum; assembly: GCA_963576565.1. Taxonomy (NCBI): domain Eukaryota; kingdom Metazoa; phylum Arthropoda; class Insecta; order Coleoptera; family Brentidae; genus Aspidapion; species Aspidapion aeneum. The sequence continues at coordinate 148,864,410 of OY755038.1, forward strand.
AAATTTTTATTAGAAAAACTCAAAGTATTTGTTGAGATTGTTATAGAGCGGTAGATAGATACATCTACTGGCTGCATAAAACTGAAAACAAAATTGTCCTACAAATTACCGTTTTTGAGATATTTGACAAAAAGTAGGTTACTATCAATCTTCACCTTTAGGGCGTCGCGACGCTACCTATAATGCGACGCCGAGCAAATCACTGTTTTTTCCTAACTTCGTAGGGAGTCCTTAAACAGCATGCCAAGTTATATCAAAATCACCCAAAAATTGAATATTTCCAATTTGACTGCCCGACCAATATAGTACTGGGGTGTAAACCTCAACGAGGTAATTTTCTACAAATAAATAGGATTATGTTCTTACTAACCCTTAGTTTAAGCGTTGTTTGATGGAAAGTATAGTTAAACAACCTTATGCAACACTTTTTGGGAGCTTGGGAGCCCATGTCCAGAGGGCGTGACGCCTCATGTGCTAATTCAGAATAAATTCTACACACGGCAACGCTGCGACCGCATACCAAAGCCTTATTTTTTTATAGCCCAGTCAATGGCGATTGTGGATTTTGGGAGGAAACAAAATAATTTTTTTATTTTATGTTCTTGAATTTGTTTTTTGTTGTCTAATTTGTGAGGAGATATACACATGAGATGCAAAAGTGTTTTTTAACAAGCTGCTCCTTAATTTTTAAATTAATATGTTTTTATATGTATCCTTTTCCTCATGAAATATTTTTGAAGAAAATATAAAAAAGGGAAATTTCAAGCACATTAAAATACCTAAACTGCAATAATCACACCAATAAATCCTTTTTTTTTTACTTTATTTTTTTTACTATATTTATCTTCCTAGCCCGCACAGCAATGGCTAGAGAAGGTATTGTTTTCGACGATTTTTTTATATGGGTGTATTTTGACCTGCCCTAGTAGTGTCGTCGTGATGTGTGTGTGTGTGTGTGTGTAACTCTGTCCGTAACACGATAGCTCCTAACCCCCCAACCGATTTTCATGAAACTTTTAGGTAAAATAGTATTCGATAATGTAACGAGCTGCTTAGATTTTGGTCGAAATTCATCAATACTAATGACAGTTTTTTGACAGTTAAAAAGTTTAAAAAATGCTTACTTTTTAACGGAGCGTCGCATCAATATGCGGTTTTCGGAATATTGTAGCGCACATTTTTTTCAAAAATTTGTGTTATAACCAAAAATTTGGTAGGAGCTTTCGTTTCGGGGATATTTAAAAAAAACAGTTCTTAAGGTTGATATAGCATGGAGTTTACTTGGCGTGGGCTTATGGGTTAGGAAGGTATCAGATCCGACATGGATCCATTTATTTTATTTTTATACCCTAGTTTTGTAAGATAAATCAAAGGAAACATTTTACATTCCTAAATAAAAGATACAGAAAAATAAAAATTTTGATAGGAGAGTGGTGTGGAGTGGGTTTACGTACATTTATCTACCTCTCCTGGAGAAATCTATCCTTGGCATTAAAGTGACACAGGAAAGGGATAAATTCAGGAGAGAAAGGAGCCATGAGAGATATAAAGGAATGTGGAACCTACCAACACATTATATTGATACCTAACCTCAACTGTTCAATCAATTAGATAATTACAACTTTGTGTTGATCTTCTATTTTTACAAATTCCTATAAAGAGATACATGTGAGATAGATAATAAGTATGCTTTCCAAAAACTTTTTTCTTTTTTTTCTTTAAATCTATCAATTTTTTCTGGAACACCTACGTGTGTACGTGACTAGGTTGGCACCTAAACTAGCATAGCGACACTCCTTGTCGTTTAATGTAAGTGAAGTCTTCTGATCCATTTACGCCGACCAGGAGAGACAGAAAAAAAACTGGTGATAAGTTTAAACCCCTAAGAAAGTAGAAAAGCTGGGTTGAAGTTGTTTATATTTTTATAAAAAAAAGAACAGTACATATGTTATTAAAAAACACATAAAACATAACTCCCAAATTGATATAAAGCTATGTACAATTTTTTAAAGCATCAACTCGTGTTTTGATAGGTTAGTTAAAATTTTTTTAAAAGAAATAATATACACTTGATACCTATGCTCTCTCTCTCTTTAGTAGTATATAAATATACTTTTAAAAATAACTGATCACATAAATTGTGACAATATTTTGATCACTTTTAACTTTGTTCTCTATAACTTCGTATTTTAGCACAAAATAAACTATTATAAGCATTATGTGTTCATAAATGAATATATTTTGTCCGTATAATTAAAAAATAAATGGATCCATGAGGGATTTGATACCTTCCAAGCTAGCCTATTAGCACATTTCAAGTGAAGTCATGATATATCAGCCTTGAAAACAGTTTTTTGTTAGCATTAATGGATTTTGACCAAATCAGCTCGTTAGAGTGTTATTGTACCTGAAAATTTTATGAAAATCAGTTTAGCGGTTTAGGAGCTATCGTGGTATGGACAGCAAAAATATACAAACACACACCCAGACAGACATCACGACGATATTGCTAAGATAGGTCAAAATACACCCAAATAACACATTTTCGGCGTTATATAAAAAAAATGCTCTGCCAATATATGGGCCCCTAAGCTCACGCTAGGTACTATAGTTATAGTGTACGTGTGAGCTAATATAACTACAAACTGAAATATATTTTATTCAACTCCACACTAAATTACCTTTTGTTTGATACCACACAAGCCATGTTTTGACTTCAACTCAAATTTTTGAAATCCACCCTCACCCTTAAAAAAAACAAAAACTAAAATGTATTTTGTTAAACTCCGGACTCCATTACCTTGCGTTTGATATCACACACGCCATATTTTCACTTAAACTCTAATTTTTGAAATATACCCCCACCCTTTTTTTTAAATAAATTAAAATGTATTTTGTTTAACTCCAGACTCAATTACCTTTCGTTTGATATCACACATGCCATATTTTCATAAAAACTCTAATTTTTGAAATCTAACCCTTTTATTTGGTTTGTGTTCGATGGATTTTGTTCATATTGAAATGGGACCATCTCGACCCAAGACACAGCCTAGGTACCAAATTTCATTGAAATCGGCCAAGCGATTTTTGAGTTATGCGCGTTGGTCGTTACAGACAGACAGACAGACAGACATACAGACATACAGACAAACAGACAGACAGACAGACAGACGGCGCAACAAAAAAGTTTCAAAATCATCTGAAACGCAAAGATATATAAAAAATTTTGAAATCGGAGCAACTTTTTTTTTCTCGAAAAAATTAGGATCACCATAGCTCACACTACTATAGTATAGTATATGTGTGAGCTAAAAATGTATGTGCTTAAGACCACACGGCAGAAGTGTAAACTTCAACAAGGCGAAATTAATAATACTATTTTATCTGCATCATCATATCGTTCGCTGAATGTTCCTCTCACAGTTAGTCGACTCGAGCCGACTTCACCCGAATGAGCGTTACATAGCCGAGCCTGACGGCTCAGTTCACTACCCACAAAAACTGCTAAACGCGCCTAAAGAAGTTTACGCTTCAAAAATTTGTTCAAAATAATATTTCTCTAGCCATTGCTACGCGGGCTAGGAAGGTAAATAGTTCAAGCTTTACTCATAACCACGAAAAAACCAGCAAGCTAGAGCTCTTCTTTGTTATAAACTAACATATTCCAAAATCACAACATCTTCACGTTTTGTACGCTCAAAATTATTTTTTTCCACTCATTGATTTACTGGCCTATCATCCCTTCTCCGAGCAGATTTGTTTCGAGCGCCTGAGACGATTCCGAACCATGATGAGACACAGTGGGCTGAATATCCTTTTGGTCACATAGGGTTGAATTAAAAACAACTTTGACAATCAAGACTAGATAGACTAGTAGACCTTGCAAAAAAATGTAAGCTTTAATTGACGGAACTTTTAGTTGTTTTTTAGAAGTGCCAGTTTTCCTTTCTGAGAAACGCGTTAAAAGTACCATTTTAATAACGATTTGATGTATGTTTGCTCCCTATAGTTACACAAGATTTTAACAATTTAGTGACTTTCTCGACTGACCGCAAAGAAGTTACTTTGCGCACACTTTTGCAAGTGTAGTAGCACTTTCCCAATTTTTCCCGTACACTTATTTTATAGCAAAATTGCTTTATTATACATAGATACGTTTTTGTGTCAAATACGGTTTGTTCCCTTTGCAAATACTTTGTCATACAATGCTTTCGTGTCACTTTAGAGCTCGGTTTGATATGGTGTGGATGTGTTTTGGTTTATTTTTCCTTTTATTTTTACCTTCCTAGCCCGCCCGCGCAGCAAAGGCTAGAGAAAATGATATCATAACAAAAACATTTCATGTAAAAAAAAGCCAAGTACGCAAAAGTGGCATTCCGTAAAAAAAATTGAGATAAAAGTAAAGCCAAGTGCTCCAATACAATTTTCAAAATTAATGGTTCTTACTAGTTTGGAAATGTTTTTTTTAACTTTGCTATTCCAGCCAAACTTCTTTATGTTCAATTTAGCAATGTGCCTAAGAGTCATTTGCAGCTGTAATAGCCAAGTTTAGAAAAACATTTCCAAACTAGTAAGAACCTTTCATTTTGAAAATTGTATTGGAGAACTTGGCTTTACTTTTATCTCAATTCTTTTTACGGAATACCACTTTCGCGTACTTGGCTTTTTTTACATGAAATGTTTTTGATATGATTTCACTCCTTTTTTAAAGGATTTGGATAATATTTAAGTTTTAAAGTAGTAAAATATGCGGAATATTGTTCAAAACTTTTGCAATGTCTTATTAAAAATTATATTTTCCTATGGTTTTATCATAGTTCCTATCAGCCTTCTAAAGCTCAACTCTCTAGTGTTCCTGAAAGCAGGCAATGTTAATTTAACATAACTTTACATTTATAGGGGAGGAAAGTAAATTAAAATGTTGGTGTTTTTATCAGTCTTCCAAATCTCAGCTCTCTAGCGTTCCTGAAGTGGAGAATGTTACTTTTACATAACTTTACATTTATAGGGGAGGGAAGTTAATTAAAATTTGGGCTTTTTAAATTTTGTTTTATAGTTTTATCATAGTTCCTATCGGCCTTTCAAAGCTCAGCCCTCTAACGTTTCTGAAAGTGGGAAATGTTACTTTTACATAAATTTACATGTATGGGGGAGGGGAGTGAATTAGAGTTTTCGGGTTTTTTGATTTTTTCTCAGGGTTTCGTCACAATTTGTATCAGTGTGCCAAATTTTAGCTTTGTAGTATGTCTGGAAGTACAGTAGAGTTTTGATGATCTATACATGAGTGAGTGGTAATTTCGACGTTTTTTAAAATTTGCTTACTACTTTACTACTTTATGGAAGTCTATGAAACTTGGAGGTGTTGTTAATTCTATAAAGATCTACGACTGTGCAAAGTTTGAGTTTCGTAGCTCATTCCGAAATGGAGTTTTAGATCGGTCAAATATGGGCTGAAATGTTTTCAGAAAAGATGGTACAGCAGTCTCCGCGCAAACTTGGCGGGGCACTGCCGTGCTTTCAGATTATAGTTCCTATCAGTCATCCAAAGCTCAGCTCTCTAGCGTTTCTGAAAATGGGCAATGTTACTTTTACATAACTTTACATTTATAGGGGAGGGAAGTAATTAAAACTTTGTGGTTTTTAAAATGTTCTTCTATAGTTTTATCATAGTTTCTATCAGAAGCAAATTAAAAGTTTGGGGTTTTTAAATTTTTTCCCATGGTTTCATCATAGGTCCTTTCAGCGTTCCAAAGCTCAGCTCCCTAGCTCCCTGGAAGTTTGCAATGTTACTTTTATATAAATTTACATTTATAGAGGAGGGAACTAAATTACAATTTTGGTGTTTTTACATTTTTTCCTATAGTATTATCATGGTGCCTTTCAGTCTTAAAAAGCTCAGCTCTCTAGCGTTTCTGGAAGTGGGCAATGTTAATTTTACATAACTTTTCATTTATAGGGGAGGGAAGTAAATTAGAGTTTTGGGTGTTTTAATTTTTTTCTATAGTTTTATCATAGTTATCATAGTTACTATCGGCCTTCTACAGCTCAGCTCTCTAGTGTTTCTGGAAGTGAGCAGTGTTAATTTTACATAACTTTACATTTATAGGGGAAGGAAGCAAATTACAATTTTGGTGTTTTAAAATTTTTCCTATAGTATTATCATGGTGCCTTTCAGTCTTAAAAAGCTCAGCTTTCTAGCGTTTCTGGAAGTGGGCAATGTTAATTTTACATAACTTTTCATTTATAGGGGAGGGAAGTAAATTAGAATTTTGGGTGTTTGAATTTTTTTCTATAGTTTTATCATAGTTACTATCGGCCTTCTAAAGCTCAGATCTCTAACGTTTCTGGAAGTGAGCAGTGTTAATTTTACATAACTTTACATTTATAGGGGAGGGAAGTAAATTACAATTTTGGTGTTTTTAAATTTTTTCCTATAGTTTTATCATAGTTCCTAACAGTCTGCCAAAGCTCAGCTCTCTAACATTTTTTACATAACTTTACATGTATAGGGCAGGGGAGTAAATTAGAATTTTGGGGTTTTTTGATTTTTTCCAGGGGTTTGGTCATAATTTCTATCAGTCTGTCAAATTTCAGCATTGTAGCATGTCTGGAAGTACAGTAGAATTTTGATGATCTATAATACATGAGTGAGTGGCAATTTCGACGTTTTTTGAAATTTCGTAACTACTTTACTAATTTATGGAATTGCATGAAACTTGGAGGGGTTGTTAACTCCATGAAGGTCTACGACTGTACAAAGTTTGAGAACCGTAGCTGATTCGGAAGAAGTAGTTTTAGATAGGTCAAATATCGGCCTAAATGTTTCAAGAAAAGATGGTACGGCGCGCGAACTTGGCGGGGCAATGCCGGGCCCTCAGATTTTGGAAAAAAAATTAATAATATCTAGATATAGATAATGCTGCAAATGTGTTATTTGGGTGTATTTTGGCATCTACCTATTTTGGCAATATCGTCGTGATGTCTGCCTGTGTGTGTGTATATATATCTGCCCGTAACACGAAAGGTCCGCTAAACCGATTTTCATAAAATTTTTAGGTAAACAGTGGCGTAGCGTAAGGGGGGGCGCGGGGGGTTCGTCGCCCCCATGCCCCATGGGTGCCCGAAGCGCCCTAAGCGTTAGAAAGGAGCAGGACCGGTAAAGGAAACTAAAGACATGATGACTTTTTTTTTTTTGGTCGTAATATATTTGAGGGCGCCCTTTTTAGCTGTCGGCCCCCCCCCCGCCCCGTCAGGCACGCTACGCCGCTCCAGGTAAAATAGTATTGGACACTGTAACGACTGATTAGATTTTGGTCAAAATCCATTAATTCCAATGACAGTTTTATAACAATTTAAAAAATTAAAAATGCGAACATTTTAACAGAGCATTGCATCAATATGCGGGGTTCAGAATACAGTAGATTACATTTTTGGAATATAGACAGTAGTTATAATTTGTGTTATAACCAAAAACTTCGTAGGAGCTTTCGTGCTTATTTTAAGTTATTATCACAAAATCTTTTTTTCTAATATTGGCCATACATCAGGCTAATGAGCCCACTGTGCCTCAGACACAGGTAAAGGAAAATATAAATCTCTTATTTTAATGTAAAGTGATTTTTACAAACAGTTGAAAAATTGCGCTGTTGCCAATTTTCGAGGCTGAGCAGCAGTTAGGGGCACAAACCCAAAAGGGTGGTAGTTTTAATAAACACAATTTGGGATCTCAGCAAACTCAAATAATAAGGTAGAATGTGGAACCTTCATTAGAAAATATATTTAGAAACACAACAAAATTATTGTATAGGTAACGATTTAGATACAATAACTTATCTGAGACTCCCACATTTAATTGAGAAAAATGAAGACTATTTTTTGAAACGTAACAGCCCGTAGCCTCAAGGAGGTCCGCAGAGCCGTGGTCGTAAATCTCAATTTAACTTTAAATTTATTGTAATAGAAAAAAAAAATTATATTTTTCTTTATGGTGTTTTTCAGGAAAACTACTAATGAAATCTAGGTAGGTAAATAATATATTAATGTAACACTCGTTCTTTAAAACTACCTCTTATCAACCTTTTAATTGCTAATCCCATTTAACACTTATAATAAAAATAGTTTTCTGGGGTATTTATTCAAATATTTAAAATAGTTTAATGAAAATGTCTGCTTAATTTTAGATACATCCTATATATTAACAAAAAGAATAAACATCACAAACATTCAATTTTCTTACCCTTTTAAACATTTTTGTAATCAAAATCTCAAACATTATTTTATTTTTATTATTTTGTAAAATTACCCACGAATCTACCTAGCTACCTAGTAAATAGTTTCTTCTAACAACACATTGTCCTTTAGGTCAGATCAACGCTTATTCCGTTTGTTCCACCTTCAAGACGTCCCCCTCTCCTTAACATTAGCCTATAATCTAAAAAAAAATTACTAATTTTTTTACAAATTTAACTTTTTTTTTAATTTTCACACAAAAATTAATTTATCTTCCAAAAACTTTCGGGCATATTATTTCCATCCATGTTATGGCAAACTTCAGGGCTCAGACTTTAAATAAGAGATACAATTTTGGTTCAAGGAGAAAAAGTTGCGCTATTCCAAGCCCAATCACTTGCTGTATATAAAATTAAATACATGTAGAGGGGTTTCCAACATATCGAGCAGAAAATAAAAGTGTGTTTTGTCTAAAAATTGAAATATCTCCGCCACCTTGTAAACAAATTTTACAAAATTTGATAGTTTTCCATTAGCAACTACGTTCAATCGAATGATGTTTTGAAAGAATTTTTTCTAGGTCTTTTAGTATTTTATAACCATAGCCAATTTTGTTATTTCTTATGGCCGCCATATTCGCTTTATACGCCATTCAATGCATTGAATCATGGAAGATATAAATTTAATAAAAAATACTTCAGTTTTTAAGGGGGCTTTTGGCATGCATTTGAGGGAAACGGGACATTCTTTTAATATAGAGAATAATTTTAGAATGTTACATGATACCCAAAAAGGCAGAAAATTGAATTTTTTGGAAAATTTTGAGATTGCTAAACTCGAAATTGATCAATCGTCAGTTAGTTTAAATGAAACCACTACTAACGCCCACTTCAAAGAGGTAGCTAAAGTTTTAAACAATTTCAAATAAGATTTCTTTGTCTGCTTTTATTTATTGATTTTGTCAATTTTAAATTTTTAAATTGTTTCTGTTCATTTATTACATTATTTATTTTATGGTAGATGTCGCTTTGTACCTGTTTCGGATATCTGGGTTTTGTTTATATTATTTATTATTTTAACCTATATCTTCTTTGTCAATTAATTGTATTTTATAAAAATTACGTGTTTATGTCCGTTTGACTGATTTTTAATCTGTATGTTGTTTAAGACTATTTTAAATGTTTTTTAATTTTTTATTTTTGTGTGTTCCAGTTTTTCATTTGTTTCAAAGATGATTCTTAACTGTCTGTAAGTATTTTTTAGCATATCTTATTTTAAATATTATAATTTAATTATATTTTTTCATTATTCTTACAGACCAGACCACTTGATAATGGTTTTTTAAAAACCGAAACGCGTCGTGGTTAGACAATAAAATATTTGTGAAGTAAGCAGGACTTTTCGTTTCTTCTCCTTTAACAATGGTTCAAGGACTTCACCCTGGAGAAATCTACAATTCATTAATTCTACATATAAGAAGGATTAAAAATAGAAAATTACAATTATTTGCGCTTAGTAGGTTTTTCATCGAAATACCTGGATTCAGCCAACAAGAAATCCTAAATCAATCATTGATTATGCCAAAGGTGGACAACACTCGCAATTAAAGTGGTATGATGTGCGAGCACTTCGTGGTGTTACCTGTGGATCTGACCACCATCTGGTAAAAGCAAAAATATTATTCCCTTTAAGAAAAACAAATAAGGACGAAAGTATTGGAGAAAATGAAAACCTAGAATGCATCGAAGACAATCAAAAATACAACTTTAGAAGTCTAGAAATCGTACTCAAAGAGATATAGACAAACATAATAAAAAGCTTGAAGGAAGCAAGCAACGAAGCTGTTGGATACCAAGATAATAGAAATAACAGGTGGACGGAGAAAATACAGGAAATGGTCAACGAGAAAAAACGCACATACTTGATGGCTCAGTAGTAAAGAACAAAGAGACCTAGTAATCTACAGGGAAACCAGAACACAGCTAAGAAATTTGATACGCACAGAAAAAAATTAATGTTCGAGCGCAAATGCCACGATATAAATACACACGTAGGAGGTAGGCAGAGTTCTGAAGTATGGAAATTAATTTCTACAGTAAAAAACCCAACAAAAGAAAAAGTAAACATCCAGATCATCAAACCAGAACAATGTACAGAACACTGCAAGGGGCTGCTGCAGGAGACGAGACCCGAATATCTGGCAGCCTCTCCGAGAAGAGACATAGAAGTACATGGAGAGGAAGTAATCATCGAAAAAGAAATGATAAAGAATAGTATTAAAAAGCTTAAATCCGGAAAAGCTAGTGGACCTGGAGGAATATATGCTGAAATGCTCAAATATAGATTAGAGAAACTAATCGAAAATCTCACATATATTATCAATCAAAGCATAAACGGACATCTAGTACCTGATGATTGGAAAATTGCATTCATATCCTCAATACATAAAAAAGAAAACAAGCTAGATTGCAACAATTACAGAGGAATTTCCGTAACCAGTACCCTAAGTAGATTGTACGGCAGGATTTTTAGAGATCTAATAGAGAATGATTTTCATGAACAAGAAGAAGAGCAAAGTGGGTTTCGTGCAGGCATATTTTGTAGTGATAATGTTTTTTTGGCTGAAACAAGTAATTGAGAAAAAGGAGCGCCAGAAATAAAGACCTACAAAAAGCATATGATACCGTTCCAGTAGAAAAACTATGGACATTGTTAGAGCAGACTAATATCAAACATACATACATAAAAGCGATAAAAGAACTATACAAAGGGTCAAAATCTAATATTAAAATTGGAAATCGACTTAAGGCTTAAAACAGGGATGTTGTATCTCTCCAACTCTTTTTAAAATATATATCACAGCAGCTCTAAAAAACTGGAAAAGTAAAGTGCACGGCATGGGAATACAACTTAACGACCGATTTACCATATACACACTACAGTTTGCTGACGATTAAGTAATTGTAGCTAAAGATAAAGAAGACATGGAGGATATGATGAGAAAGTTAATGGAATCATACCAAAAGTGGGGATTAACAGTGTACGTGGACAAGACACAGTACTTATGTATTGGAAACGAATCCAGTGAGTTAGTAATATCGATCGACAAGTAATATCTCCATGCAATCAGTATGTATACTTGGGTGTCACATTTGATAAGACAGGAACAGACTGTAAAGAACTGGAAAAAAGAATAGTAAAAGCAAAAAAGGTTATTGGATGTCTTAACAGTATTTTATGGAGCAGAGAGATAAAAAATAATGTAAAATTTAACATATATGAAACAATGGTGAAAAGCACGCTGTGGTATGGAATAGAGTCGCATAAAAGAAAAATACAAAACAAAAATGGAAAGTGTCGAAATGGATGCAATAAGAAGATCAATGAGAATATCTAGAACAGACCATATAAGAAATGAAATCATAAAAGAAAGAATGGGAATCGTGGGAAGCATAACGGATGACATCCCTAAAAGGCAACTAATATGGTACGGCCATGTACAACGGATGAACGACGAAAGATTACCAAAGCAGGTTCTAGAATGGCAACCAATAGGGCGCAGAAAAAGAGGGCGTCCTAAACTAGAATGGCAACAGTCAATCCAAAGATTAATGAGTCAAAAAAATCTGACAGAAAATGATTGTCAAGATCGAAGGAGGTGGAGAATAGGCGCCGGACAACGTAGAAAAACGTTCTAAACCGACTAAATAAAAAATAAAAAAAAGGTTTTTGAAATTAAATTTCAATAAATAAACTGCCGATTGCCCCTGTTTCCACCAATTCATGCCCACCCCGATTCAAAAAACGCATCACGTGGATTGGATGGATTTCCACCGGTTTTAAATGCAGCGTCACCTGATGCGTTTTTTGAATCGGGATGGGCATGCATTGGTGAAAACAGGGTATAAGATATCTCGAAAACTACTTACACTGTAATATAGACCAAAAGCAGCATAGGATAACCCTCCCCGTACGTGGGAATTTTCGACACATATATTTTTGGGTTGCTATTGGAATCTAGTTTCAGGTTTTACTTCTTGACCACTTATCAACTACAGCATATAGGCACTTAAGGGAGAGATGGGGGAGGATCACCCAGACAAAAGTAGTCAAAGTAAAAAACTTATCCAATACATCATAGAAGTGTACAATTTCTTTAAAAAATGTAACTTTAAAAAAATTCGGTACATTAGCTGCCGATATACAGGGTGTTCTCAAAGTTGAGTCATTTATTTTAACAAGTTGTAGAACTAGAGCTGGAGAAATAGGCGTGAAGCCAGAGAGCATGTACGGTTTCTTCTTTGTCGAGTCAATTTGACCTAGTAATTTAGGTTTCAAAGATAGCCGCTGGCCAAAAATTGTAGTAAGTAGTTAAATTTATATACAAATTCTGTTACAGCATAAAGCTAACATCAATGTCTGGTGTGGTACTTTTTAGCTTAGTGACGCTACGGCGTTATAGAGATAGTCGATGGGCGAAAATCCTAGTAAGGTGTCAAGCACTTATGAAGTAACGCTGTTTTTACCCAATTTCGACCACCAAAATAAACCTAATAACCAATTAATGAATTAGTGTGTAATTTGTTAAAAACTTCATATAGACTGGACAGATTAAGATAGGGACATTCTATTATAGGGGTGACCTACTCAGAGAAATAGGTTAAAAACTGTTCCTCTTTGGCTATTACCTCACTTCGTAAAGAACTTTTGATGGAAAAGATGGCACAAAGTCCCATTTGTAAAGATATCATGCATCGACAAATATGCTTCCACATAATAAGACGTATTAACCCATAATTAGGGCCACACTGTGGTACACCACTGTGCCCATACTAAATACCCCACCACTTTTTTACCTTCCTAGCCCGCGTAGCAATGGCTAGAGAAGGTTTTATCCACGACGAAATTTTTTTTTTCAGATAACGCCAAAATGTGTTATTTGGATGTATTTTGATCTATCCTAGCAATATCGTCGTGATGTCTGTCTGCGTGTGTGTATATTATATATATATATATATATATATATATATATATATATAGGTAAAATAGTGTTCGATACTCTTATGAGCTTATTAGATTTTGGTCAAAATCCATTAATGCTAATGACAGTTTTTTGACAATTAAAAACTTAAAAAATGCAAACTTTTTAACGGAGCATCGTATTAATACACTGTTTTCGGAATATTCCATATTTTGCTCAATAATTCGTGTTATAACCAAAAACTTCGTATGAGCTTTAGTTTCTGAGATGTTTACAAAAAACTGTTTTCAAGGCTAATATATTATCATGGCTTCACTTGAAGTGTGATAATAGCTAGGAAGGTGTCAGATCAGTCATGGATCCATTTATTATGTGTCTTGGGACTAAACAAATATCCCAAACTATTACATATATTTAGAATGTGTCATGTCCTTTGGTAGATTTATGGCATTCTGGTGACAATACCAGAGTTGCCAGGTACTTTAAGTAAAATAGTTGAAATTCTACTTCAAGTATTTCAAGTACTTTACTTGAAGTACAACTACAATCCAGTACTTGTACTTGTTACTTTTTCACAATTTTGTCAAGTAAAGTACTACCAGTACAGCAAAATTTACTTTAAGTACACTAAAATGTCCTTTGAGTACAGGACTAAGTAGTTAAAGAAATAATTGATAATTGACGTACATTTGAAAAGAAAATTTACATAAAACTTTAAGTACTTTTACAAATAATCTTAATGTAATGCACTTTGAACTTGTACACAATGTACTTGTGACACCTCTGGACAATATGTACAATTTTTTTTGTTATCAAAAAACTCAAACTAGTAGAAAACAAGCCGTGCATATAAACCAAGCAAAACATACTACCGGAACTAATTATAAATGGGATGCTAACAAATAAAGATAATTGAAAGAGAGGTAACCGATTTATCAAAGAAATAATGGATAAAAAAAGTAGGGATAAATAAGTAATTGTTTACATGTTAATGGTTATGAAATATTCAATGGAATGGTGCCGCTATGAGCCAGAAGTCTTCTAAAGAAGGAGGATATGTTTAAGTCAATAGGAATCTTGACACTCCCCGTGTTAGAACTGCTGGAAGACCACGGAGCCCATACCTCTCCAGCTTTATAAGTAATATTCCCGGATCCCATACCTCTCCAGCTTTGTAACTGAAATTTTGTGGTCTACAATATCAAAGGCTTTTAATAAATCCACGAAGATGCCCATGGCTAAGGTGCCACAATTTGCATTTTCTACTGACTTTACGTAAATATGTTATGTACTACTTTTTTCCTGCATTTAGAGAAAATGGGCTATAGGCTTACGATAGCTTATTTAAGTTGGTCTGCGAAAAATCCAGGTTTAAATGAGTTATTTTCTGATTATCTAATTGTAGTGTTTGCGTATAAGTGAAACGACAAACACACGAATTTAAATTTCCCGCGCCGTGACAGTGTTAGTGACGTAGGCAATATGGCCGCGCGGCTGACCAATGAGAAAGCAGCGTTGGAGTGACGTCACATGGGACTGCCTCTCGTTACGGAACCATTTTACGGTCTATACGTATTTTATAGTAAGTCATAAATAATTACGCGGCTCAAACAACATGTCTAATTTCAATTAGACATAAATCTAGAGATTTATCCCAAAATAAAATAATTATAACAGCAAAACATTAACACACCGCAGTGGGTCACAAAGGATAGAATGCAGCAGTCAGCAGTTTTCACCCAGCACGAGGCACAGTATTGTTTTTAATTAACATATTTTGTATATAGTTAGAACCATATATAAACCTGTACAGTATATCAATAAAATCAGTATTAAACTTGCTATAGTTGTACTCACTATAAACCCATCGTTAATATCATACACACAAATACCTACTAGAAGTCACATACAAGGGCTTCACTTTAAGGGATTTGTATAAATTATTACAAGTAGAATTTCACAAATCTTTTCATGGTCCTTCGAAGCCTTAAATTAACCAAGCGACTCCTGAACTTCAAGAAACTTCAATCAACTTCAAGCAACTCCGACTGCAAAATTTAAGTGCCATCAAATAAAATAACGCGAAAACAAAAAAACTGAAAGTTTGGTTCTGCGTTTAAATCTTATTGTCTGACCAGTCTAACGGCTAACAGACGATAATTTTTAATCAATCTTGTATTGACCAGTCTCACGGCTAACGTACAAGATAATTATATGCACCAAAAAACGCTATCTTGTCTATTTAACCTTGTTCTTCTTGACCAGTCGAGAGGCTAACAAGGAGAACAAATTAAAAGGCAATAATAGTTAATTCTTATTTTTGTTCCTAAGAATATCTTACGGGAAAATAAAAATCTGTAAAGTGAAATCAGTTACTCTTGCGACCAGTACCTTTACAGGCGCTAATGCAAGATAATTTATCTCTACTACGAAAGTTAAAATAATCAAAATCGTAACTCAATATTAATAATAATTTTGTAATTTTATGGCACGCAAACAACTCAACAAAAAAACAACGTCAACGAAGAAGACTCCTAAAGTTGGCAAAACTCATTATTATCGAAAGTGACATTAAACTGCACCCATCAGGACTTCCTGTCACACCAACCATAGAAGAAATATAATTATAACAAAGAACAGCAACAAATAACGAAGCAACCTACGGAAGAAGCCGAATTGGAGCTACCCATTGACAGCAAAATAGTCGATGATATAGATATTCAAATACATTCATCAGGGTTACCCGTAACCCCAACGATCACCCCACTAAAATTAAAATTTCGATTTTCAGAAGTTTCAAAAAAATTGTGATCAATTCAAAAAAAAAATCTCGACAAACAATATTTAGAAATAGTTGAAGAAAAATAAACACAAGATTATCAATCTAAAATATCAAGCAACTCAATCAAATCAACGGAATCAATCAATCGACTCAATCAAAGCAACCTAATCAATCAATCAAATCAATCAAACAGGTCAAAACTACCTAATCAAGCTAATCAGTCAAATCAATCTAACTAATTAAATAAATCACACAAATTACTCAATCAATCAATATGGAGGAAGTAGACAAACTCGCAAGCCTGCAAGAGCAGCGAGGAAAGGAAATCTTACGCATAACTAGCAACGTCAAAAAGGACCCAGTAGACAGAAAAACTGACAAATATTTCAATCTCAATTCAACATACCAATAAAGAAATAGAGGAGTTACAATGTGACGAACATAACTATCATCAAGTAAAATACTTCGAGCAACTTACCAAAGTATACAATGACGCCATTAAAGTTATAAACGACCTACAACAAAAAATAAATCAACAAACAAATCTGTCAAGTCAGCAACAACAAAATATACCACCAACTCAACAGCATCTGCAACAGTTAACCAATCGCATCAAAGAACAAAAAATCCTTTTAAGACAAATGACGGAATTATTGGATAAAATCAAAACAGAAAAAGCTACAAATACTTTATCTATCCATAGACGCCAACAACTTATCACCAAAATTACAAAAAAAGGGAAATGATAGCGCAAATTTTCCTAGAATTGGAAGTTCAAGATTTTCATGCATCAGTTGAGATTGAATACACAGAACTGGAAGAATTACATGAAAAAATTATTCTAGAGCTTGAAGAGAATATAGAACCATTTACAACAACAGTAAATAATAACAACATTATGTTACCAAAAGTAAAATTACCATTATTCGATGGACGATATGACGAGTGGTCAACGTTTAAAGACATCTTCACCAAGATGGTACACGAAAATACTGGATTATCCAACACAGAAAAGATGCAATATCTTAAAACTCATCTCAGGGGTGAAGCGAGCCGCAGCATCCAGCATCTTCAGATAACTGAAAACAATTACAAAACTAGCTGGGATCTGTTAAACGATAGATATAGCAACGAGCGACTTACAGCTATAAATTTAATCAATAAAATATTGGAATTTCCTGCATTTCAACAGGAATCTGCATATCAACTGAAAAAGCTACATGATACAGTAACAGAATGCTTAAAGGCATTGGACAACCTAAACGTAGAGACATCATCATGGGATCCAATAATAAATCTCATAATAAGCAAAAAATGGGACACTGAAACCAATAGACTTTACGAACAATCACTGGAAAAACCGAACAAACTTCAAGATACAAACAAACTGATGAGTTTTTTACAAACAAGATTTCAGTCTTTGGAAGCCGTAGGACAAAATAAAAATAAGTCCGAACAAACAGCGATTAAAAAATGGACAACTTGCAAACCAAGCTGCAAGTATTGCAAAGAACCGCATTCTTTACAATTATGCTCTAAATTTCAAGCCTTACAACCACAAGCCAGATTTAAATTTGTAAAAGAAGAAAAAATCTGTGCAAATTGTCTTAATCATACATCCGAAGTCAGATGTACATCAACCTACAGATGCCTGAGCTGCAAAAGATTTCACCATACTCTACTGCACATAGATGCAAATCAAAACCGAGATCAACACCAACCGAATAACAGTCAACAACCAAATATCAGAAATCAACAAACATTTCATAGAAATAACAGGAAAGAAAATCAAGCGCAACAAACAGAACGCAACGATCAACGAGCAACATCAAACTATGTTGGAACACAAAATGAAACGGTTGTACTAGCAACAGCAATTATAAAAGTACAAAATGTACATGGAGACCATGAACTCTTGCGTGCCTTAATTGATCCATGTTCACAATCAACGTTTATAACAGAACAAGCTGCTGAGCTACTGAAATGTCCACGCCAAAGAATATCTGCTGAAGTATCTGGAGTGGGAGCAGAGACAATACAACCAGTGCAATCAAAATGGTTAACAGAAATAACAATCAAGCCACGCTTTTCAAGCAATTTCGAATTTTCTGTGCAATGCTTAGTCTTACCTAAAATAACTCGCACTCTTGCCAGCAAAATAATTAATATCAATGATAAAGAAATACAAAATACAGTATTACCTGAACCAAACTTCTATCGACCTGGACCAGATAATCTGCTAGGAGCTAAAGAATATGTCCAGCTAATTTTAGATGGAATTAGAAAAACAGAAGATGGACTTCTTTATCAAAACACAGAACTGGGATGGATTATATCAGGAAACACATTAAATCAACAAAAGAAAGAGATACAGGTTCTCAGCTTAACAACCTTTATCGAAGAGGATAAACAATTGACCAAGTTTTTGGAGATAGAAGAGATTAATCAAGAACAAAATATGTCTGAAGATGAGCTATATTGCGAAAAGCACTATGATAAAAACACAATTAGAAACGAAAACGGCACATTTACTGTTCGAATTCCATTTAGAAAAGAAATTAATCAATTAGGAACTTCACGACCTCAAGCAGCAGCAAGATTACTACAACTTGAAAAGAGATTCGCCAGAGAAAATGACCTAGAAATTGCCTATCGACAATTTATGGAAGAATATATCAACCTAGGGCATATGGAGCTTAATCATGATAATACTAAAACGAAATACTACATACCACACCAACCTGTTGTAAAAGAGTCAAGCACAACAACCAAACTTAGAGTCGTATTCGATGCTTCAAGTAAGACATCGAGCAAAATAAGCGTTAATCAAGCAATGTTTAACGGTCCACGACTTCAACAAGATATATTTGAAATATTATTAAGATGGAGAACGCACAAAATTGCAATAACCGCAGATATTAAAAAAATGTATCGACAAATTAAAATTCACAAAGATGATCAACCCTATCAAACAATTATTTGGAGAGCAGATCCGCAATTTCGATTTCAAGAATACAGATTGACAACTGTAATATATGGACCACTTCAGCCCCATACCTCGCAATTAAAAGTATTCAACGTCTGGCGAAAGATGAAGAAGCAAATTATCCGAAAGCAGCTAAAGCAACCTTACAAGACTTCTACGTGGATGATTTGTTTTCAGGCGCAAATAGCATTGAAGAAGCACAGATCTTACAAAGAGAACTAATTGACATGTTTATGACAGCTGGATTTACACTAAGAAAGTCTCGATGGAGCAACAATCGATACCTCTTAGAAGCATTAGAACCGGAATACAGAGATCAATCAGTCTACGAAATTAATCAAAACGAAACAAGAAAATCACTTGGCATTCATTGGGCGCCATGAGGACACGTTTAAATTCAAGACGATTATCTCCGAATCAGAGAAAGTTACCAAAAGAAAAATACTATCTGAAGTAGCCAAACTATTTGATCCACTAGGATGGCTAGCTCCAGTGGTGATAAAAGCCAAATTGCTAATTCAAGAATTATGGGTACAAAATTTAAAATGGGACGAAGCAGTTCCCAAAGCAATGTAAGATAGATGGAAAAAATTTCAGTCAGAACTCAAGTATGTGGAAAATTTTACCTACCCAAGATGGACAGGACAAACATCAGGAAAAACAATAGAAATTCATGGATTCTGCGATGCATCTGAAAAAGCATATGGAGCAGTCATTTACATGAAAGTAATATCAAATACTCAAGAAACTAAAATAACACTTCTCACAGCAAAATCAAAAGTTGCTCCAGTGAAATCAAAGACAACACTACCCAGACTACAATTATGTGCAGCAGTTCTCTTAGCAAGATTAACAGAAAAAACCTTAAAAGCTATAGCAATAAGAAATATAAAGCTATTCGCCTGGACAGATTCCATGATTACACTAGCATGGATAAAAGGTGATCCTACTAGATGGCTAACATTTGTAGCTAATCGAGCATCTGAAATCAATAGATTAGTACCTAGTAAACATTGGCATCATGTAAAGGCAGCAGGCAACCCAGCCGATGGCATATCTAGAGGAACTGATCCGTCAAAACTGCAAACTCACAACAACTGGTGACATGGACCAACATGGCTACAAGGCACCGAAGATTTTCATTATGACAGTACTATCCCGACCACTAATGAAGAAGTGAAGCTATGCCATTCAATTATAATAAATAACTGCCTAACCAACGAAATAATTAACAGATTTTCAACATTGACAAGATTAATTCGGGTAATTGCATACTGTCAGAAATTTATAAATTACTGTAGATCAAATGTCAAAAATGGAAAACCACTAACAAGTGATAACCTACAAAACTCCTTGGAGCAGATCTTAAAAATTGAACAGAGCATACATTTTCAAGAAGAAATGGCCGCCTTAACAAAAAAAAAAAACAAATAAATAACAATAGTAAGTTACATACCTTAAATCCATTTAAAGACACAACTGGAATACTTCGAGTTGGAGGAAGATTAGAATATTCACAGCTATCGTATGATAACAAACATCAAATTATTCTGCCCTACAAAAGTCATCTCACCAATTTAATCATATTAGATGCTCACACAAATACTTTGCATTAAGGAAACCAACTAACATTAGCATATACAAGAAGACGGTACTGGATAATTAACGCAAAACGAGCGATCAAAGCAGTCATTAGAAAATGCGTAGTCTGTCGCAGATACAAAGCACCCCGTCACACCCGTTCCTGCATAGTGGTGTTGACTATGCTGGACCATTTCAAATAAAAACTACAAGGGGCGAGGATTTAAATCTTACAAGGGATACATAGCCGTATTTGTATGTCTAG
The DNA here is from genome assembly GCA_963576565.1 of Aspidapion aeneum. Taxonomy (NCBI): domain Eukaryota; kingdom Metazoa; phylum Arthropoda; class Insecta; order Coleoptera; family Brentidae; genus Aspidapion; species Aspidapion aeneum. The sequence continues at coordinate 148,885,234 of OY755038.1, forward strand.
CAACAAAAGCTCTGCATATCGAGGTTGTCGGTGATATGACAACTGATACCTTTTTGGCAGCATTCAAAAGATTTGTAGCAAGAAGAGGTCGTTGTAGCGATTTGTACAGCGACAATGGAACCAACTTTGTGGGCGCCAGCAAGATCCTTTACGAAGAAATTAAAAATACAATCATGAATGACCAAGTTCAAGATCAACTGGTGACAATGGGAACACAATGGCATTTTATACCACCATCAGCTCCACATTTTGGAGGTCTTTGGGAAAGGAGTTAAGTCCATGAAATATCACTTGAAAAGAGTCATTGGAGACACCCGTCTAACCTATGAAGAAATGAACACATTGATCCACCAAATTGAGGCATGTTTGAACTCGAGGCCATTATGTCCATTATCAGATGACGTAACAGAGTTTGACGTACTAACACCAGGTCACTTTCTGATAGGCAGACCTCTAGTGGAACCTCCAGATATCATTACAATAAACATAAATTCAAATCACTGCGAAAGATGGAAACTTACTCAAAAAATTAAAAAAGAAGTTTGGAAATCCTGGATTTTAAATTATCTCAATCAGCTGCAACAACGGTTTAAATGGTATAATAAAAAAGAATCCTTGAAAGTTGGAGACTTAGTCTTAATCAAGGAACAAGAAATCAATCCAAGTAAATGGCCACTAGCCAGAATAATTGAAACTCATCCAGCAAAAAACGCGGAAGAAGTAAGAATGGTTACATTAAGAAAATCAGATGGCAATCCAATAAAACGACCAATCCACAAACTAGTTCCTATACAAAGACACATAAAAAAACATAAAACATCCAAGCTATGGAGGATAGCCATAACAGCAATATTGTTTTTAACAATGTTAAAAAATACATCAGCAACCGACTATGTCATTCATTATCTACAGCCAGGAATATATGTTGAAAAAATTGGGCAAGCAAAAATTGACAGAGGCACGTTTAGGATGGAATTAAAATTTAACAAACTCAGAATAAGTAACGACACGATTAACGTGAATAACTCAATATCACAATTAAATCTTTTTTGTGAAAGGGCAAGAGAATTAGCAGATAACACTCCATGTTCCTCACTAATTCACAATTTGCGAGAAAAGCAAAAAGAAATCGATTGGATGAATAAAGGAATGCAGCAAGTTATTACACATTACCGTCCGAAAAGGGGACTAGTTGGTAGAATACTTACTTCTCTCCTCGGAGTTAACGACGAAGTTTATATGAATATTAATGAACTAGACCAAAACCAAAAGGAGTTAATAAAAACTCAAACTCATCCAATCATCAAAGTAAATTCATGCTACATGCATTAGCTACGCTCAACGAAACAGAACAAAGAATTAATAGTCAATTTAAACGGAGCCAAGAAAAAATAAAGGCAGGACTCGAAGCTATCGAGAGCATGAAGCACTGGTTCAAGAATATCGATGAGAACAAATTGAACATACAATTTTTCAATGCCTACCAAATAGTGATGAATTTCATTGACGAAGTTACAGAATATCATAGAAAATTACTAGACGTTCACTACCATCGACGAGATCTATTTAAATTAATCTCACCTGCTCACGCCGAGAAAACTATCCTAAACATATCAAATACTCTACCATCTAACATACAAATTATATCTTATCCAATACTTCGAACAGAAGTAAAACACAGCACCGAATTTATTCATATTTATGGATTCTTTATTTTAACGGAAGTATCTCAGTTTAACTTAGTGAAAGCAACTCAAATCCCAATTAAAAGTAAAGGCAAATACTGGAATTTTGATATTTTTAACGGATTCACAGCCATCGATTACAACACACAATCTTATTTTCAAATGACTGAAAAAGTGACAAAATGCTTCAAGATGAATTATAATACATACATTTGTAGCCCGACCACAACTAGAAATATTGAGACTAGCCCGGATTGTGTAATAGATGAAATGCATCGAGGAACTGAAAATACATCATGTCCACTTACCAAGATGACACTTCGGTCAACCACCTGGAAGCAACTTCATGATCCCAACACGTGGATGTTTATTGTAGAAAATAAACTAAAAATTGCAATAATTTGTGATGGAATTAGAGAAGATGTAGTACTCAACCAAACTGGAATTATCAAGATTCCACAAAATTGTCTAATTAAGACAAAGAAAAACATCTTAATGCCTAAAAGAAGAGAGTCTATGACAATAGCAAGTACCCTTTTCCACCCGGTAAACATAGACATAGGGGCATTAAACTCTACAACTGAACAAATTACGAAGATTGACACGGAACCTGTTCTAGATACATCTGAATCAATCAACGCTTTAATGAATGAGGAAGTTCAGATAGAAGATAAGCTATAAGAAACTAAATGGAAAAAAATTCATCATCATATGATAGCCAATAGCACTGTGATATTAATGTTATTGGTTGCAACGATGTTAGTTTCCGCCTTCCTCTGTTATAAATGGAAGCTCCAGCATTACCAATCACTACAACGAGAAGATCCTGATGTACGACCTCTTCACTTATATAGCAGCGTACCTACCACAGAAGATGCCACTTTGTCGAGTGGGCAGAATGTCTAATTTCAATTAGACATAAATCTGGAGATTTATCCCAAAATAAAATAATTATAACAGCAAAACATTAACACACCGCAGTGGGTCACAAAGGATAGAATGCAGCAGTCAGCAGTTTTCACCCAGCACGAGGCACAGTATTGTTTTTAATTAACATATTTTGTATATAGTTAGAACTATATATAAACCTGTACAGTATATCAATAAAATCAGTATTAAACTTGCTATAGTTGTAATCACTATAAACCCATCGTTAATATCATACACACAAATACCTACTAGAAGTCACGTACAAGGGCTTCACTTTAAGGGATTTGTATAAATTATTACAAGTAGAATTTCACAAATCTTTTCACAACAGAAATATTACAATGGCGACGATGATCAAGTACGGGCGTAAATATTTTTTGAATTCCTTCGTTAATTTCTCATAAAATCGTGATTGACTGTTCGACGACCGATCGGCAAAAAAATCAACGACGGCCATAACCTAAAAAAAAATTTTTTGAAATTTTTTGAAATTTTTTTTTCCAAAAAAATTAAGAAAATTAAGAGTCGATCAAAATAATTATATTAAATAAATTTTCAAAACATTTTAAACGAAAAAAAAATTCAAATAAATGGATTTAAACTAAAAACGTCGTAGAAAAAAATAAAAATAAAAGTTTAACCTAAAAAAAACCATAAGTGCGGCGTAAACTAACTTAACCTGAAATGGAAAGGGGACCTTTAATAGGAAGAATTGAGGTGTTCGACCCTGCAAATGATTGTTGGGAAATCTACTGTGAACGAATGGATCAATATTTTGAGGCTAACAAAATAACTGACGAGGGGGATAGAGTATCCACCCTATTAACCTTGGTAGGGTGTTCAACTTCAAGTTGTTACGTGATTTGACGCACCCGATTTTGCCGGGCAAAAAGACCTACCAAGAATTGAAAGATCTATTTTTTTTTTTTAATAAAACTTTTATTAATTAATATGTACATAGTAATTTTTTACATCGTAACATTAAATATACATAATAATGTCACTAATATATCTAAAAATTATAAAAAACTAAATTCTCTAAAAGCAAAAAAATATTTTATCTATTTTTTCTTTTATTTTAAACAATCCATTTGTAAAAAACTTCCATTGGTGTTTTTATTTTATTTTGTAGTAGGTCTCCCACAGAATTGTATTTGTTGATATCCACCTTTGTTTTTTTTCCAGATATCAACTATTTCATCACACACTTTTATGCGATGAAACAGTGTATCTATTTGTTGGCATTTTTTACAAACATTGTCATTTGAGAGCCTGTGTTTTGCTAGTTTAGTTCCTACCGCATAAACATCGTTGATCGCCCAATAAACACTGGATTTCCATTTGACCGGAATTATTTTGTTTTGAAAGTTAGACCATATATTTTGCCAATTAAGATTGGGATTTGTCTCTTCAATGTGTGCTTTTTTTGAGTCTTCATTTAAAATTTTCTGGTAAACCTGCTTTGCTGTTGTATTTTCGTTTATGGTTTGAAGTGCATATTTTTGTACTGTGTCAAAAAGAGACCTAAATTCAGGGCTTAGGCTGTTTCTTGTATTTGTATGTAGAACATTGTTATAGAAAGATTCGAAACCAGATATTCCGTTTTGTTTCTGAGTTTTAATTAAAATTGCTTGTGTTTTGTATTTTATATTTACTAAGTTTAAACCGCCATTTTCAAAGTTTGTATAAAGTTGGTTGCGTGCAACTCTATACAAGCTTCCCGCCTACAAAAATTTTCCAATTTGGCATACTAGTTTTTGACTAAACGTCTCTGGCATGGGAAGCACATGCGCAGTGTACCAAAGCTTGGAAAGAAAACAATTCAGCCCTCTAGTAAGTACGTGGCGAGAGCGTATAAAACTACATATGGCAAAACAAAATCAATCTGAAACTGTTTCAGAATGGTATGCCAGACTTAGAAGTCTCACTGTAAATTGTAATTATATGAATTCATTCTGAGAGAGAAGTATATAACAGGACTCAAAGAAGGCTCAGTCCAGGATAGAATATGTGAAGAGGCTGATGACCAAACCCTAATTAAATGTGTAGAAATTGAGATGCAGAAAGAAGCATACGCTCTAGAAAAGCATAATGTATTGCAAGATGTAAACTACATGGGCAAATTTCCCAAAAGGACTCAATAAGATAGATGGAGGTAAATGTCGTTATGCAAATTCAAAATGCAACCGGTGTCATGTCACTGGTCACCTGGAATCAGTGTGCAAAAACAAGCAAAAAAGTGAGCTAAAAATGCACCACTTCTTAGAGACTGTAAGTACAAATAATTCTAATGTAGAAATGAGTAATTTTTATAACATATTTTCACTACGGGGTTTGTATCAATGTAATTATTTTAAACTTCCAGTATGTATTCAAGAGAAAATGTATCAAATGAATGTAGATACAGGAGCTAGTATAACAGTTTTAAACTTAGATTTTTTAAAAAAAGAATTTGGTAATTTTAAATTAGAAAATGATGACATAGTTTTAAGAAGTTATACTGGCAGCTTAATAAAACCTGTTGGCTATTTTAATATTAATTATACAGTTAAAGGTGTGACAAGGCTAGCAAGGTTTTATGTGGTAGGGATTTTTTGTCAATTTTTAATGTTACTTTAAATATTGCAAATGTTTATAATTTGGACAGCGTAAAAAATAAATTAATCAGTCGCTTTCCACAAGTTTTTTCAAATAAATTGGGTTGTTATAAATTTGGTAAAGTTTCTCTAAGGCTCAAAGAAAATTCTAAACTTGTTTTCTTAAAACATAGGCCTGTTCCTTTAGCATACAAAGAACAGATAGAAAAACAGTTGGAAATGATGGTAAAGGAGGGTGTGTTAAAACCAGTGACAACGTCAAAATATGCCACACCTATTGTACCGGTTATAAAGGCTGATAAAACTATCAGAATTGTTGGAGATTTTAAGAGCACACTAAACTGTCAATTTGACAGGTGCGACCAATATCCCTTACAGCGTATAACAGACTTGTTTGCTCATTTAAACGGGTCAAAAATCTTCTCAAAATTAGATTTAACAAGAGCATATGTACAGTTGCCACTTGACGAATATTCTCAGGAAATAACTACAATAACCACCCACATCAGTCTTTTCTCCAATTTTCGGCTTCCATTTGGTGTTACACCTGCATCATCCATCTTTCAAAGAACCATTGAACAACTTCTCAAGCGTTAAAACTGTGTGGTAAATTTTAGTGATGATGTCTGTGTGGGAGGAACTGATTTAAACGACCATTTGACCAATTTAGAGGCTGTCTTGACCAGACTGGATGAGGCAGGGTTGACTGTACATCCAGAAAAGTGTGAATTTTTCAAAGAAAGCCTGGAGTACCTCAGGCATCGTATCTCAGCGAGTGGCCTACAAAAAAGTAGTACCAAAGTTGATGCAATATTGAATGCGCAAGCGCCAACGACAATTACTCAGGTCAGGTCATTTACTGGTTTATGCCAATATTATTCTAGGTTTATCCACAATTTATCGCAAATTTTAAGTCCAATCTACAAATTGTTAACAAAAGAGTCTGGGACAAACCTATCAAAACATGCAAAAGTTGACTGGAATCAAAATTGCCAACAGGCATTTGAGACAGCAAAAAAATTAATATCTCAAGACATTACTTTAGCCCATTATGATCCAAAAAAACCCATAATAATGGTGACTGACGCAAGCCAAGATGGTATATCAGCCATCTTATATCACAAGGAAAAAGATGGGAGAGAAAGACCCATAGCCTGCGCTTCTAGGACATACTCAGTTCATGAAAAAAACATGGCAACCTTGGACAAAGAAGCTTATGGGATCATTTTTGGTTTAAAATACTTTGAACAGTATCTTTTAGGGGTGCAATTTACCATACGCACAGACCACAGACCTCTGGTGGGTCTGTTTGGCGAAAACAAGGGTATACCCCAGAGAAAAAGAGATAGACTGCAAAGGTGGGCTTTATACAGGTCAGGGTTTAACTACAAAATAGAGTACATAAGAGCAAAAGAAAACTATTTTGCTGATTGCTTGTCAAGGTTACCAGATGCCTCAACAGATAAAAATATTGGAGTTGTAGAAGAGAATTACTTAAATTTTGCAGCAACCACCAGAAAATGGCCGGTGGATAACAAAGAAGTGGCAGAAGAGACAAAAAAAGACAGAATTCTAACAAAAATAATAGATTACATCAACAGCGACTGGCCAAGCAAATGTACAATCGATAATGAAAGATCATATTTTGCAAAAAGGGATAAATTATACATCGAAAACAGTTGTGTAATGTGGGGTCATCGAATCTGCATACCAGAATCACTTAGACGTGATATGCTACATGAACTGCACAGCCCTAGTCATCTAGGACTGGTAAAAACTAAATCAACTGCAAGATCCTACATGTGGTGGCCTGGTATTGACAGTGACATAGAAACTAAAATCAAAAGTTGTTTACCATGTTTAAAAAACAAAGATGACCCACCAAAATCAATACATCCGTGGCCAGCTGCCAATGAAGTTTTTGAGAGAGTACACATCGACCTTTTGGAATTAGAAAAAGGAAAGAATTTCCTCATAATTACTGATGCGTACAGCAAGTGGCCTGAAGTACACTTTGTAAAATCAACAACAAGCAAAGAAATACAATTTGCCTTGAGAAAGACATTCGCAACGTTTGGATTGCCTGTTTCAGTCTGCAGTGACAACGGAGTTCAGTTCGTTTCAGAGAGCAGAACATGATTTTTTTCAAAGAATGGCATTAAACACATAACTATTCCAACATACAATAGTCAGAGCAACGGACAAGCTGAGAACTTAGTGAAAACTTTTAAGAAAAAAATGTACACAGCTTTGATGGACCCAATAAACCTAGGAGTACCTTTAGATGTACTAATATAAAGATTTTTACTGTCATATAGAAACACTATACATTGCACCACCCAGGCAACGCCTGCAGAATTAAGGTTTGGAAGGAAATTGCGAACAAGATTAGAACTTCTAAGACACCAGCCAGAAAAATCTGAAATGACTAATTTAACAGAAAAAGTACAGACAGAGGTAGCTAGGGTAAAAGAAAAACATACTAAGGAAAGGAGAAAATGCAATTTTAAAGAGGGAGATGAGGTTGTCGTTCGGGACTACAGAACTGTCAACAAAAAAAAGTGGATAGAAGCAATTATAATAAAGAGAGTGGGCAAAGGAGTGTATTTATGCCGTTTGCCTGCAGGACAATTGTGGAAAAGACACTTGAACCAGATAAATAAGAGGTTTACAGAAATCTCTATGTCACCAAAAACTCACAAAACATGACTATGTCACAAATGAGCACACCGGACACAGGCACACTCCCGTGTATAAAGTTGGACGCACCCTGGAGACACAGGAAGACAATGTAGAGATAGGTTAAGAACATTCTAGAAGCCCAATATCAGAGTTGCTAGGATTTGAAAGCCCAGTATCGGAGTTGCTAGGTTTTAATTATAGCTCAGAAGAGTCCAGAAGGTCAGAGGTGGCCGGGAATAGGAGCTACAGTAAAGAGCAAGAAGAAGACCAGGTGAGTCAGAAAGATGAAACCAGTTTTGAAAACCCAGACAACTCAAGGATAGAAGAAATGACTTTCACCACTCCAAACACAAGTCTGGAGGAACCCAGCACATCCTTCTCCAATAATAAGAAGGAGACAATACAAAACAAAGCTGATACACACCCTAAAATTGGGGTAAACTCGAAAAAGGCTTCTACAGCTTTGGTTTGCAAGGACTCATCAGTCCACGTAAAAGGACAGCCTAAGACTCACAAGAGCCAAAGTAAGAAAATAAATACTGACCCGTCAGAGGACAAAAGAACTACCCGTAGTCTGGCTAGAATGACACAAAATAGACCCCCTAGTCCTGCCACACATCAATGATTTGTTTGTTTGTCTCAAAGTATGTGTGTAATTGTATATGTCTACATAGTCATAGTTAATGCATATAGAATTGTAAGGGTAATTCTCGTGGAGCGTGACAATTTTATAGGGACTTGAGTATAGTGAACTTTAAGAGAAGTGGTGAAAAACAGTCTTACAAACAAATTTAAATTTCCCGCGCCGTGACAAAGTGTTAGTGACGTAGGCAATATGGCCGCACAGCTGACCAATGAGAAAGCAGCGTTGGAGTGACGTCACATGGGACTGCCTCTCGTTACGGAACCATTTTACGGTCTATACGTATTTTATAGTAAGTCTGTTTTCATCCATGAATATTTGCGCAATCATAAATAATTACGCGGCTCAAACAACATAAATATTATACTAATTCATAGATAAAATCAAGCATAAAATTAAAACAAACATTCGGGGATAAAATTTTATATTGCCCTAGCCAATGGGTGGGACACTCCTTAAACAGGTGTACAAATTTGGTAAAAGTATTTAATAAATACATTTAAATAGCTTTTAAATACTTCTAAATATATCCTAATACAATTAAATACTTTTAAAACAGCACCTATTTGCCCTTATAACTCTCTCTTAAACCTGCTTTTTTACATTTCCTTTCCGGATTATCAGGATATAAGTAAACACACATCCCCGATTAACCAGTGTAAAGTTTAGTGTGTATTTATACCCAAAAGTGTGTATTGTAATTACAAAATAAGGTTAGTAAATATCTTCGATTTTATTAAATTATAATTTAATCCCTTCTTTAACAACGTTTTTAGAGTTTAAAAAATATACCACCCCAAGGTTGCAAGTTTTTAAACTCCTGCTGAGACATTTCATTAGGGTTGCCACCTGGCCGGTTTTCGACCGGCCTGGCCGGTTTTCCATTAACAAGACCGGGTGCCGGTTAGCATCCAAAAAAAGCCGTTTTTTTTTACCATCTCACCATGATCGAATCGGACTCTCCGAAAAGTAATGTAATGAAATCGCAATACAAGGCACCATCTATTGAGGGGTAGCGGTATTTATGTCTTATGATTTACACAACTAAAAGACCCTGTTTTCCGTGCAGATTCGGGGGATTTACCCAAATTTACACAGCCGTTTTATGGTATTAAGATACCGCTGCATTTGCGCGTGTTGCAGAACATACTTATTTACTTATGTTTAATGTAGTTGATTTTCACGACTACGTTTATATCGTTGCGTTAGTGTATGTACAGTTGTAAAGTTATCGTAATATTGAGTTGTTAAGTATAATTCCGTTGAAATTGAAAATGAGTGACGACGGTGGAACAGACACGCCAAATACACCACCAAAGAAAAAAATTCGATTCAGGAATTGCCAATTTAATCTAAACTGGCTCACCAATTCTAATTAGAATAAGTGGCTAGCAAGTGATAATGATGTAAATATGGCCAGATGTACTTTATGTAAAATTACGTTTAGCGTTAAATACGACGGTTTTAAAACTGTAAAATCGCACAGTGGAACAGCAAAACACGTAAATTTAGAAAAGGCTAGCAAGATGTCTGATATCATGGCCAAATTTTTCGCTCTCAAGGATTCCAAAGAGTCCCATTTAGTTACTATGGCCGAACTATCAAAAACGTTTCATTGCGTAAAACAAGGGCTTAGCTACCTTTCAACTGAATGTGGTAAGTATAAAGTAATTTTGTCATACCAGTAAATATGATTTGATTTGCTCATTTAATGAAAAGTGAATATGCCTTATTTACATAGAAAGAAATTGATGACTTCTTGAATCAATTCTTTTTAGGTAACAAGCTTGATGGACATATTTATCGAGATTCAGCTGTAGCTACAAATATTCAACTAGGACGAACTAAGATGGAAGCCATCGCTTGCAACGTACTGGCACCCTATTCATTAGAATTAGTAACTAGAAAGTTGAAAGAACAAAATATTCCCTTTTCATTGATGAAAGCTCTGAATCGATTAAAAATAGAATAATGAATGCACTGCAACAACTGCAACTTGATATTGCTACTGTTACTGCATTTGGAGCTGATAACGCATCCGTGAATTACGGAAAACCTTGCTCTGTTTACCAAAAACTTACCGAAATAAAACCAAATATAATCAAAGCTAATTGCAACTGCCCCATATTACATAATACAGCAAAACATTCTCTCAAGTTATTGAGTTTTCATGTAGTCTCTAATATTGAAGGTTTTTATTCTTTCAGTTGTAGCGCAAGGAACGTGGCAAACCTCAAGGAATGCTTTAAGTTTGTCCAGCAAGATTATCATCAAGTATTAAGACACATACCGGTGCGATGGCTAAGCCTTTTTAAGCTCTTGATCGCTTGCTATTGAATTGGGATGCTATTAAAACTTATTTCTTGCAAGAAGGGGAAGAAAATTGTGATCGTATCATATGGAAATTTATAGGAGACCAAGAACACCAACTATCAGATCATCCAACATTTGCGGAATTCTACATTTATTTTGTGCACCATGTTCTATTTCTTTTCCAGTCTGCAATCAAAACTTTAGAGCAAGCTGATTTGGTTATTACTCAAGTATATGACATCATGTCAGATTTAAGAAACAAATTAAAAAAAACTGAGACAAGTTTCATTTTTCGGCTTCAAAACGAATCAGGCTATAGAGCACCTAACAAGCAACCTTAGAAACAAGTTTCAATATGAAGCAGTTCAAGTCTACAATCGAGCAATAGAATACTTAGAAAAATGGTTTGATTTTAAAAGCAACGTTTTTTTATTATTTAAAGCATTAAATTTAAAAGACCTTACTCCAGAACTAAATGAAATAACCTTAATTGCGTCGAAAATAGACATAGATCTTCAAGACAGCGATGGCGATACTCTATACGAAGAACTGTCTTTGCTTCAAGAGGCATCTCCGTCCTTTATTGATCAAGACATTTCTGTTGAGGAAAAAATGGTGTTTCTTCTTTAAGAAAGTGGAAGCTCCAATTTTAAGAAAAATAGTTCAGGTAGTTTTGTCTGTTTCTTGTAGCAATGCATATGCAAAGAGGATTTTCAGCATCATGAACCAACTATGTGATGACGACAGGAACAGACTGACAGTTGAAATGGTAAAAGCAGAACTTTGTATTCGTTCTAACATTAAGCTTTCTTATTCGGAATTTTATTCGTTATTAAGTAACAAAGCCGAACTTATTAAAGCAGCGAAATCAAATGCAAAATACCATTTTAAAATTTAAATAAGTATATCCGATGATCCAATTAATAGGTGTAGTCTGTAATATAGTCTGTAGTGTTTTAAGGTTCCACTTATTTTAAGTTTTAGGAATAAATCTGGACTGTCACGGCTAATTTTGTTTCCGTTTACATAGGCTAGTTAATTTAGTATAACAAGTTAAAAAGTCATATGAACCGCTTTTTTTTTTGGTTGACGGTCTCGAAGGCCGGTTTTCTATTCTCAGAAAGGTGGCAACCCTACATTTCATTCAAAAACTATCAGTAATTTTGATGCACTATCTTTAACTAGATTATGTATTTAAAAAAGATAAACATCTCACCTAGGTCATAAAGCGTATTAAAAGGAACGCCTAAACAAATACGGAGGCGATAGATTCTAGTCACCCGCGCGCACTATCGAACTCTATGAAAAAGATATACACTTTCTCTGTCACACGCGACTCGACGCGGGTAAGAATCCTTCTACCGCTTCTCGCGACGCGGCGGGCGACGATTTAAAGCATAGGTCCATATAAGACTTTCCCTGAGAATCCCATACCAAGAGTCATATTTTTCTTTTTGGTTTCTCATTCAGTCTAAAGTGTAAGTAGAAGGTGAGAAGACGTATGTTATAATATTAGTACACGGAAATTAGCCAAAATAGAAGAAAAAAATTATAATAAGCTGATTTTGGCAGTTAATGAGAGTAGCAATACAGGAATGAAAAGTTCCCACCCCTAACTGGTAAGCTTCACCCCTATTGTGACACCGCGTCGGTTTCTCTATAATATCTTGAAAATATGATATTCTACGGCAAAAACAGAGGTATGGAATAATGTTCAGAATTAAATTTTCTATAAAACATGCCCTACCGGCCGCAAAGGTAGGGGTAGGTACCAAAAATGCTTTTGGTGGGCAACACAATATTTCTCCAGCCTTACTAATATTCTGTTTTGTAGTATTCGGCTTAAGCAACTTCTTATATTGATATAGAGTTTCATAAGTATCAAAAATACTCATTGTATTTCGATGCGTAAGGCATTCTTTATTACCTACCTGTGATTTGAAATATTATCGGGTTGCGTTGTATTTAGTCAGGAAGATAATTGGCATAATAGGGCCTAACCTGGACTTGAGGTATATAGAAAATTTTATTAATGATTTTGGTAGTCAAAGGACTCTAGTTGAATAATCCGGTTGATGCCACTCTGGCACTCTTGAGCATTTTGAAATATTCAAGATGGCGGCGAATGGCGGTTAAAAAAATTAAAAAAGTTTTCAAAAACGTAAAATAGGCGCAAAGGATAGCTATTGGGTTCCCATTACACATCGTAAAATTCCCGATCCCTCTCTATTAAGGAACAGTGTCAAAATGGTGGTAAGGAATATTAAACCCCATTAAAAGACCTATTAAACGAGATATATCCGAGAAACGTAAGTACTACCCACAGTGTGCCTGAATGAAGTATAGGTTACATAAAAATGGTTCCAAAAATTAATTGCACATATTCATATAAATCCTAGCTGATCCTCTTCTCGAAATTTTATAATTTTTTTGCCTTTTTTTCTAGTTAGTCTAGGCGCTGGCTCCTGTCACGTGTGACCTAATATCTGCGCTCAGTTTAACTGCGGGGCTTTGATAAGCACCCACAGCAGTATAAAAAAAAGTTTGGTCCCGTGGTCGAACTCATCGTCGTTTGGCCGCCATCTTTGAAAATGACCGCCAAATTAAAAGATTTTTTGTTTAAGCGTATATCCCTACCCAGTGGTCCTATTTTAATTTTTTAAAGCTTATTTTACTCCTTTTTGACAGGCAAACATATTTTGTCATAACACATTTTTTGATAAATTACATAGTTTTTGAGATATACCAAGATTATTAGTAATTCCGCTCGCAAAAGAGTTAAAATAATACCCATGCTCATTTTATTGTAAAATCTTTCACAGAAGAGGATATTGACTATAAGTTCGTTGGATGGTACCCCTAAAGACTGCCTGAAAGAGGGTGGTTTCTGAAACTTCACAACATTATAGAAAAAGTGAATTTGCAGTGAAACGATGCATCCTAGCGAAAAACGATAAGATTAATTTTTTATAGTACTTTTAATTTCGCTTCTTCTGATGTATCACCTAGCATCCTAGCTTTGATTTGTAGCTGTACAAGCCAGCTAAAATATACAATTTTGTAAAAATTCCATGTTTTCGCTTCAAAATCGATTTTTTTTTCTTAAAAATTGTATAAGGTATGACAATGATCAGAAGAAGCGGAATTAAAAGTACTATAAAAAATTATTCTCAACGTTTTTCGCTAGAATGCATTGTTTCGCTGCAAATTCACTTTTTGTATAATCTTATGAACAGTTTTAGAAACCACCCTCTTTAAGGCAGTCTTTAGGGGTACCATCCATCGAACTTTAAAATCACAAAGTCAATATCCTCTTCTGTGAAAGGTTTAAAGCCTTCTATGTAACAAAAAAAACAAATGTCAATAATATTTTTATTTTTTTTTATTTGTCAAACACACTGTGTTATTGTATTACAATCTAGTCAGTAAGACTAATTAGCAATTTTGTTTTAACTTAATTTACAAGAAAAGTCAGATTTAAACTTAGGGTTCACTCAACAGTTCTCCCCGCTTTGTTTGTTCTGTAACTCACAATTGTGTTGTGTTTATAGCATTGTTTTGTTTTATGTAATTCACTTAGTTTACTAGCTAAAACGGCTTCACTCTTTTTCGTCATCGAACTAGCATAGTATTGTCTAGAAGCTGAATTGCTTCCACATTCACATACCGATGGAGTCTCTGCTACAGTTTCGATTTTTAGATCTCAAAACGGTTACTATTTCGAACGTACCAAGGTGCATTCACAATGTTTCTTAATACTTTATTTTCAAATCTCTGTAAAACAAGAATGTTACTCTCTTTAGCACAACCCCATAGTTAAATACCATATGTCCATACTGGTTTCAGTATTTGTCTGTAAAGCAGTAACTTATTATGAATTGTTAAATTGGACTTCCTTCCAATTAGCCAGTTCATTTTTCTATACCTTATCTCAAGTTCTTCTTTTTTTTCTTAACATGTGCTTTCCAGCGCAATTTGGCATCAAGTGTCATACCTAGATATTTTGCCTGATTTGAATATGGTACGGGAATGTTGTTAATTATTATTTGTATGTGATTTATATTTTTGTTTGTAAAATCAACATGAATTGATTTGGTTTCATTTAATTTTATTCGCCACTTTGTGGTCCAACTGTGAACTTCGGTGACTGCATCCTGAAGTTTTTCTATGCATTTTTCAATAGATTTTTCTACCGTCAATAAACCAGTATCATCAATAATATTGTAGCTACAATAAAAAGAGCATGGGTATTATTTAAATTTTTTTGCGAGCGGAAATACTAATAATCTGGGTATATCTCAAAAACTACTTGATTTATTAAAAAATGTGTAATAACAAAATTTATTTGCCTTTAAAAAAGAAGTATAACAAGCTATAAAAAATTAAAATCGGATGACTGGGTAAGGAGATACGCTTAAACAAAAAATTCTATCAATTTGGCGGCCATTTTCAAAGATGGCGGCCAAACGACCATGAGTTCAACCACGTGACCAAACTTTTTTTATACACCTATGGGTGCTTAACAATGCCACGCAGTCAAACTGAGCGCACATATTAGGTCACACGTGACAGGAGACTAACTAGAAAAATGGCAAAAAATTGATAAAATTTCGAGAAGAGGATCAGCTAGGATTTATATGAAAATCACTCTGAAGTCAGGAAAGAGTCCATATTCAAAATGTGCAATTAGTTTTTGGAACCAATTTTAGCTAACCTATACCTCGTACAGGCACACTGAGTAAAAAAAGCTTTTTTCAAAAATCGTGTGGTTTACTTTTTTGTAGTAAATAAAATTTCCATTTAAACCATATAATATTCAGCGCAGTATATATTATGGGTCAAACTCCAGTGGCGTCCACAAACTGGGAATCTTTTAAAAAATCATTTTTTTAATGTTTGTTGCAATTTTCGTAAAAACTAAGCATTTTAAGAGAAAAAATTATTAAAAATATAAACGGTACAGTGACTTCCTTAAATTGAGGTTATTTACAGAAATCTTCAAAAATCTAGTTAAATTATAAGTTTTTATTTAACAAATGAATTTTACTCAATTAAGTTGTACAGCGTGAAAATGACAATTTTAGTGCCTTCAGGCTTCAGTGCCATAGTTTTTGCACAAAGTACTTTATGTTAAAGAACTTATGAATAAAACAGATTATTAACGATTTATGTAAAGAACCCCTATTTATCGACGGCACTGTAGCGTTAGAAGTAAACTAAATTTTACCAAGTTATACATCGTTGGAAAAAAAATTGTATTATCTTAAAAAACTGTTGTGTACGTTTTTCATATAGATCTTGGTTTTCAGAAAATTTTAAAAAAACCTATAATAAAAATATTTCTTCGTAATTATTAAAAGGCACTTTTGTTTACAAGAGCTTCTGAAATGTTAAATGAAATGACATTTGTTGTTATGCATCATTTAAAAGAAAATTTTACTGTCTATAACATAGCCTAAATGGTTTTTTTCTCAAGAAGCTTTTTTTTTTTTTTAAATGTATTAAAACTTTTCATTATAATAGATTTTTGTTGAATTCTAACCTAACCCCCATTTAAGGACGTCACTGTGCCGTTCGTAATAAATTTAATCCTACTAAGTCATACTAGTCTTAATAAAGTATTTTAAAAGTAATTTCCTAGAAAGCATAGTTTTTGCAAAACTTGCAAAAAACAAATAAAAAACAAGTTTTTTTTTGTGATTTGGAAACTGATCCCTGTTAAGGGACATGTGTCTTTTAAAGTAGATACTACCTCCTGTTTCTACTTTGGAAACGTAGATTTTTTGCAGTCGCATCTTGGTCGCGCTCATTCTTAACCCTACTTTTGTGGCTACTTTTATACATAAGAAGTAGTTTTTCATGGATTTCCAACCGATCTAGAAATGTTCACTTTTTAAATTATAGTAACAAATATTATAATCAGAATAAAAAGAAACAAAACATAGAAAAAAGTGTTCAATCGGTCTTTTTGTCCACACAGCATTTATTTTCAGGTAGACCATCGAAATGAAGCATCATCAGTACCATATACCACTTCCGTATTTTCTTTCTTTTTATCCTAATTGAAATACAACGTCACATGGACACCATCCAACATTTAAAAAATATTTTTTAATAATATATAGTATGGGAAATAGGACAAACAATAACAAAATACAACTTAGCAAAGTGCAATAATGCAAGGTTTTACTCAAAACCGTAAATAACAATTCCAAACCAGGGGTGAAAATGGGGAAATTAAACAACGAAAAATCATAAAAACAAAAGTTTTCGGTGCGTCCGCCGTGACTAGAACCAGGAACCGTTGGATATGTACGCTAATTGATAGGGCGTTGGCGTACACAGCCAAAGGTTCTGGGTTCGAGTCCCGGCCGAGGCACTTAATTTTGTTAAGTTATTTGTCGTTCTTTAATTTCAATCCTGGCTTGAAGCAAAATATTATTTACTTATAAAAAAATGATTTTATGTATACTACGTTCTTTTAGCTCCTTGATAACATTTTCTAGAATATGGAACTTGCTTGATCAGATTCTAGTAAAATAAATCACAATATTTATTTTGGTTTCTAATACAATACTTGTATAAGTTTTCGTAATACAATATCTGCATTGGTTTATGTAAAGTATTCTCCCCGCTGACGCCCCCGAAAGTACAAAATGTATACTAAAATGTGTAAACAAACCTGTAATAAGAGGCAATAATACAGATTTTTATATTTTATGACTACGAGACGCATTTTCATCATTCACATCAACGAAAACTTACAAATTCACACAACCACGATGCTACAGATCACCGCAAAAACCAGGATTAGGCATTGTTGTTGACAAAAATGACAATTGGCCTCACCACAATAACTAAAGGGTAGTGATAACTTAAGGGTAGTGATATTGCTTATCGCGTGGTTCCTACTACTGTAAAGGTGTTTTTATAGTGGCGGAAGCTAGGGACTAATACGTTGCCGCGACGGAAGAGTAGAAATTCGAGTGTGCTATTTAAAACTAAAAGTGGTCCGTATTACGTTGCCGTAACTTAGGCTCACTTTTAAGTTACCCTTTCGACTATGAGGGAATATTGTTTGGGACGCCACGTTTTTTTTTGTAAGTAGAAAATTTAATATTTTTATTTTCGTTTTTTGAGCCCATATTAAGGAGATATACTATTTTATAAACAAATTAATTGAATGTTACCAAATGCACATATTAAACACCATTTGTTGGAGTTAACTGCAGATTAGGAAAACATAACCTCAAAAACCACAGCAAAAAAATTCCATCAAATACCAGAAAACGATTCAATTTTACAGGAGCGTCGGTTTTTTGCAATAAATATGATGCATGTTTCACATAAAAATTTGCTTCGCAGTTGAATATTGGTCCTCTGCTAGTAAATTTTCTCACTTTTAGATAACATAGTACATATTATAGCCATAACCAAACTAAAACCTTAGCCAGTTTGTTTACTGTAGTGTTCCATTACGGAAAAAAAACAGCCTCTACGACGTAGTACATACCTAGCTGCGACGTAGTGGTGTAGTTGTTACTACAGTGACTTTAAACACTTGGCCAAGTAGTTATAACCAGAAATTGGTTCCCCACCTAGGGAATTAAGACGTCGCTGTATGGTATACTGAGACGTAGCAGGAGTACGTTGCGGTTACTTTTAATAAATTCTTTCTAGTTGGGGTTTCGTCGTTACAACTTTAAATGTTTGTTGGGTGTCTTTAGCAAATTTTTGTTATACATCATCGGAAAGAAAATTTTACATGCAATATATTTTTAAGTTAAATACTACTTTGATGTACATTTTTCAATAGATTTAAATACTTTGAAATACATTTAAATACTTTGAAATACATTTAAATACTTTTAAATACTTTTAAATACTTTTAAATACTTTTCAATACATTTAAATACATTTAAAAACTTAAATACATTTCAATACTATTAAATACACTTAAATACCTTTAAATACTTCAAAATACAATTAAATACCTTTAAATCCCAAATAAATACAGTATTTAACTTAAATATTTAAATAGGTGTACAAATTTTTATGAATGTCCCACCCCTCAGTAGGTGTACAAAATTTTTCTGCAGCTGTATAGCCCTGGACTTTACCGGACACTGTACAGGACTCTACAATACACTATGGGATCAATAATTTATTTTAAATTTCCGTAGGATGGTGTTGAAATTTGATCAGGTTCAGCTTAACCAAAATACTCTTAACTCACCTAATAGTCCAATCATTGGAGACATAAAAATGGCATTTTGGTGCAAAAAGTCCGAAATTTTAAAACTTAGCAAGATTAGAAGGTTGAAGGTCCTTAATATTCCAGTAAGGTTGCGACCTCGAGCGATGTCCGCTAGCGCCGCCATCTTAGAAGAATGGTGCCCAAATTCAGTTTAAACAAAAAATAACTTGGTTTCTGTATGTTGCAAAAACATTTTTTTAATCAAAATTAAAGATAATCAAAATTTATCTTTTTTTCTAAAATGCACAGGAACCAAATAATTTAAAAAAAAAATCTTTTTGTGCACACTTAATTCAAGATAACGGGGAGAGCCGCCTCCCCCAAGGTAAAATGGACTTTTCGGTCTAGGACAACTGGGCGCCGGACCAACTCGGCGCCGCCAACTGGGCGCCGGGACAACTCGGCGCCAGACTAAAAAAAATTTTTTGATAAAAAACAAAAAATATTATTTTTACAAAAACATCTTTTAAAAATCTCTACGCAATTTTTTTTAAATTTGGTTTTGTTAAGTAAAGTTAAATCCATTAAGTCGAGTGTTTAAATTTGGTAGATGTAGTGTTTGGTAACCTGTAAGACTATATTTTACGTTTTTTATTACAACAATGGCGGATCCAAAATGGCGGATTTTCTTTATTTTTAAACCGATTTGTATGAAACTTGAAAGTTTGCAACACCTGAGATCACTTAATACAGTTTTATCCTCAAACTTAAAAAATTCAAAATGGCGAATCCAAAATGTAGGATTTTCTTATTTACTCACCAATTTGTCTCAAACTTGAAATATTACATTGCTTAAGATCATTTAACAAAATTTTGTCCTCAAACTTAAAAAAATCAAAATGGCCGATTCAAAATGGCGGACTTTCTTTATTTTTAAACCGATTTGTCTGAAACTTTAAAGTTTGCAGTGCCTGAGATGACTTAATACAGTTTTATCCTCAAACTTAAAAAATTCAAAATGGCGAATCCAAAATGGCGGATTTTCCTATTTACTCACCGATTTGTCTCAAACTTGAAATATTACATTGCTTAAGGTCATTTAACAAAATTTTTTATTCAAACTTAAAAAAATCAAAGTGGCCGAGTCAAAATGGCGGACTTTCTTTATTTTTAAACCGATTTGTCTGAAACTTGAAAGTTTGCAGTGCCTGAGATCACTTAATACAGTTTTATCCTCAAACTTAAAAAATTCAAAATGGCGAATCTAAAATGGGGGATTTCATTATTTACTAACCGATTTGTCTCAAACTTGAAAGACTGCAGTGCTTAAGATTACTTAATACAATTTTTAACTAAAACTTAAAAAAATGGCATTTCATTTTGGAATCGATTTATATTAAATTTAGAACTTTGTGGTGTTCATCGTCCCTGAATATGATTTTTGACTCATTTTAAAAGATTGTTTATTTAAAAATATTCACCATAACTGTCTTTTTGGTCAAGTTCTACTTTTTTCTGTGCTCAGTAATAGTTATTCTTAGTTGAAATTTTTTGTATTTTTTTATTGATTATTCTAAGTTTAAGTAAAAAACTGTTTTAATTGGCCTTACACTGTAAGCTTTCAAGTATAAAACAAATCGGTTAATCAATAAGAAAATTCGTTATTTTGAATTCGCCAGTTTGAATTTTTTTAAAGTTTGAGCGATTCATAAATGGAAGTGTCCGCCATTTTGGATCGGCCATATCGATTTTTTTAAGTTTAAGTAAAAAATTGTATTAAATGACCTTAGGCAACGTAATATTTTAAGTTTAAGAAAAATAGGTTAGAAAATAAGAAAGTCCGTCATTTTGGATTCGCCATTTTGAATTTTGTATAAGTTCACGTCAAAAATTATAATCAGAGACTTGAAACACCGCTAATTTCTATATTTGATACAAATCGGTCATAAATAAGAAAGTCCGCCATTTTGGATCGGCCATTTTGATTTTTGTAAGTTTGAGTAAAAAATTTTGTTAAATGACCTTAAGCAATGTAATATTTTAAGTTTAAAACAAATCGGTTCATAAATAAGAAAGTCCGCCATTATGGATCGGCCATTTTGATTTTTTTTAAGTTTGAGTAAAAAATTGTGTTAAATGACCTTAAGTAATGTAATATTTCAAGTTTGAGACAAATCGGTTAGTAAAGAAGAAAATCCGCCATTTTCGATTCTCCATTTTGAATTTTTTAAGTTTGAGGATGAAACTGTATTAAGTGATCTCAGGCACAAACTTTCGAGTTTCAGACATATCGGTTTAAAAATAAAGAAATCCGCCATTTTGGATCCGCTATTGTTGTGTAACAAAACGGGATTTGAGCATAAATATTTATTTTTATTTTTGCCATTTATAAGTTTTTAAAGATTTTTAATTAAATATTGTTTTGACATCAACAAGCATTAATTATATGCAAGACTAGGTTAAGATTAAGTAAAATTTATGGCAACTCGGCGACTTGTTTTTAGGCATATTTTCAGGTTCGCCGTATTTTTGTTGTTGTTGTTGTATTCGGCTAATATGTCCTTTGAGCCACTAACATCAAAATAATTCTTATTTTGTAACTGGAAACAAATTTTAAACTATTTTCAATTAAAAAAAACACACTGTGTAATTTTTAACGGGTTTTTAAGTCTGGCTTGCATTGCTATTTTGTCTCTTAGTGGAGCGCTTAAAGCGCAGTCTATCTCTTTCTCGCCAAGGCGAAAGGGAGTAGAATTCTAGCCAATCAACGCCAAGATATTTGTCCCTTCAAGCGCAGGGTCGCTTTAACTGAGACGGGAAACTTTCGAAAGTCGTCAGGGAGTTTACTCTTTAGTTTGCCTTTGCCTGGTACGTTACGCTTTCATTCACACTTCTTAAGGGGGGTTTTATTTCAACTGGGGAAATTTATCAATTATTTTAACATTGTATAAAACTGTTAACTTTAATATTCATAATTATTTTGGTCTTTTCTTTTAGAGTTTATTAATTTTAAAGCTTTTATTTATTACTGTTTCCAGTGTTTTGAAATAATGTTTTTATCTGTTTTATTGTTTATTTTAACAACAAAATACAAACCATTCGTTGCCCTAAAATCGGCATTTTTAATCAACATATCCCAAACCTAAATAGTAATATTAAGTAAATTAAACAGTTGATTGAATAGTTTCACTCATTCAATCAACGTTTAAGATGTTGATAAATATATATATTTACAACAAATTTATAAAAGGTTTATAAAACCTAAAAGTTTAAGAAGTGTAAAAAATTTGAATACAAAAGTTTAATAGTAGAAAAAAGTCGATATTCAACTAATAAATATAAGAAGTGAAAGTGTGAAGCTACAAGAAGAAAATTGAAAAGGTATGTATGATTATCCTACATTAGTTATAAATTTGAGAAAAACGTTTATAGCATACTTTTCCTCCAAGAACCGTCAAATTCCCTTTCGAGATCGTGTAAATTTAATAACATATAGTAACATTTATTCTTTTTATAATTTATATAAGTTGTAGCCTAAGTTGGTAGCTTACAACATTTAAGCCTTGGCCACTTGAGGAGACAGTACCACTGTCACACGCCAGGCCCCCGTTACAAAGTGGTGCCAGTAGTTCAGGGTAATTTAGTTTTTGGAAAATTTGTAAAAAAAAATTTGAAAATTTGTGGAAAAAATTTTGGAAAATTATGTGAAAATTTTATGTTGAAAGTTTGAGAAAAACTCAGTAGTACTTTAGTTAACCCATTGGTAGTATTTTGTTGGAAAAACTAAAAAAATTTTTTGTAAAATTGTTCGTTTTAAAAGAAATAGTCTTGTCTAGTTTTTGAAAACCAAAACTAATTTGTTGGAAGATGTGCCAAAACTGTTTTTCGTTGTTTAATTTACTAACGTTATAATCTGTGTTACAATTATTTTATGTATTTTTTTAATATTTTTGAATATTTTTTGTCCTTGAAACAGTAAATACAAGGAAAATGTCAATGTCAGCACAATTTTTCTATTAATATATGATCAAGATAAATTGTTAGAATATTTTTTATTGAAAAGTTAAGTTTAAATACTATCCAAATATGCCAGCAAATAAAATGCTCTCCATTTCTATCTGAAGGACGGATTCTCCAGCATGCGAAAGGATCAACCAAACTTTAAAATTGTTCCATCAAAACATTATTTAAATAAAATGGATAAAAGAGTCCATTATTTTGTCTTAATTGTAGCAGTGTTGTTAAAATAAAGTCTCATTAAACTTATCTTGCCATTAAAAGCCTATTTTGTCGAAATTCGAAAAGCTCCTTAAGTTTTTGTTTTTCTAGCTGAATTTTTTAAGAATCTTTTATTAAAAACACAAAAAAAGAGTCCATTGCAACTCTTTATTTTTGATTAGTTGGCTGAAACAATAATTGCCAACGCTTCCTCTGACAAACCACTGATTTTTTTTGAAGACACCCGTCAAATATAACTAAGGGAGGATATTTTTTATTTATTTTATTGCATTAATAACAGTTTTTTTTTTGTTTTTTTGAACCATTAAACCTTTTTTTTATTAATATTTAATAACATTTTTTGTTTAAATAATACAAAAATTTATGTTAAGTCATTATAACATTGTTTTTATAAGTATTTTTCTTCGTAGATATCGATATTTCTACTTTATTTTGGTTTTATTGTTTGTTTAATAGCTAAAATTTCATTTGGCAAAAAGTACCTAAGCCAAATTATTTGACCATCTAAGTATCCACAATGGTGTAATTAATTAATCTCAAGTAATTTTCCATTGACATTGCATCATAACTTATAATTTCTAACTACTTTTTCCATGCAAGCGTTCATCTCTCATAAATTTGTGCTACAGGACTGTTGTAAAGTGTCTGGTCAGGATAAACTCAAAAAACAGACCTAGCTACTAGCAATATCTTGTATAGAATATGTGATAGATGTCATTTTATAATTTTTGTACTCTCTATATCATACATATATGATTGAGATTTACCACAAGTTTAAACCAACAGTAAACAACTACGAAGTATTTTCAAATTTTATATTTCCAGATTTTGAAAATGTATTTTTTTTTTCAAATTACACACAAGTTTCTTTTTGGAAAATAAACGTGACTGACTGATTTCTTTGTATCTCAGTAACAACTTTGTCGATTATGAGAAATTTCTTTATTATATGGTCTACAAGTAAATCTTTCAAAATTTTAAAAACCCTAATTTGTTAAAACCATGGACTAAATAAATGTAGCTACAGCAAAAATCGATTCTATTCAAATATTATCAAATTAAAAATAAAAATTTACGTTTTATGTTACAAAACATAGCATTCAAACATAGCATTCTTTAAAACGACGTACTTGTCGAACTATTTTTGCTTTATAATTTTCTAATGACGTATTATTCTTTTCATAAAAGAAAATTTGATTTTCTTTTTAAGTTGGATATTATCAGCACTATCTGCAAATTCACAGCTTTTAAGTAAAGTGAGGTAAATGTAAAAACAACCTCCTGTATATTTTTTTGAGAGACTTTATTTTATTTATTTTCTTTCACTAACATGTAGGTAATCAAGTGAATTTCGTTTCATAATATTTTTAATTAAATTAAAAGTATATTGTCGTTTATTATCGTAAGTTATTGTCAAGCCATTTTTGCAAAATGGTATACCTAATTAAATATTATGAAATGGAAAAACCTAGTGTAGAACCCTTCATTCAATTTTCTATGATTCAGGTAGAGCCTACTAAATTGTCCGGACCAAAAACTTTTGAGTTTTGGCCGTTAAAGTCCTAAACTAATTTATGGTCTCTTGTTAGGGTATTATGTAGATGTAGCATAATAAAAATATTTTGGGAAAAAATCACAATAAAATTATTTTTGCTTTATTTTGTCATTATCTTTGCCCTTAAAGGAATTAATCCGCTACATGCGAAGTAATTAGGTAATTAACTATTTATGTTAATAAATGAACTCATCACACTTAAATATCTTATTAAATATTAACACCTTTGAAATTAAAACCTAAAACGACTTATTACCAAATAGATCATTCTGAGTTAAAACCATGAGGTAGAAAGAGAAAAATGATTAAGGAGTTTGATAAAAAGCTCATATTATCAAAAAAAATACTGATCTTTGTCAACATTAAAATTTGGTACATGTCTAACTTTGAAGACCTATTTTCTTTTTTTTCGAAAAAAAAATCTAAAGTTATATCCTAAGAAAGCTTATTAAGAAAATTCGACCTATTTTAAATCAAAGCCATCAAATAACCACCTTTAGCGAAAAATTTACGTTATTTTTCATATATTAAAAAATCGAAACGTTCACCTAACAGAAAACTAAACGTTTTTGGTAGAAAAATTAAAAATGGCATCCATATCGGTTTACTAGTTACAGATGGTAACACAACTTAGCCTATTTAGAGAGAGTTTTATCCTATTTTTTTATTCGTATGTCATTGTATTGAATAATAACTTTACTGAAAAGATAAATAAATTATCCAACAATTAACTTAAAAGTCAAAACACGTTAACTAAACTTAAGAAAGGACTATATTACCTATTGAGAACTGCCCATAAGCGTTTATCTCAGTACATATTTTAGATCGAGTCAAAATTTTTATTTATAAAGTCCTTTATTTTATCATCTGTATTTTACACTAAAATGCCACCTAGAGCAGTGATTGACATTGCACAAGTTGTAATTAAACATAAAAACTAGCACTAGTTTTATTGTCTAACTAACAAGAGTAAAGATCTCATTTTTCTGTGCATAATGTGTGTGACATTCACAAGTTACCACAGAACACAGTAGACAGAAAACATAATTTTTTGACAGTAATTTTTGAGTTAGGTATTTATTCGCACGGTAATTAAACAAGTTTTGCATTGGTAATTTTAACAATACGTTCATTACCTTTTAAAAAGAATGATGCTATCTATCTATTTATTTAGCCTTCTTCGATCCATCTTTGGATATATGCCTCCTCCAATATCTTCCACTCTTTCCTGTATGACGCCGTGTTCATCCATCTAGTCCGCATGTTTCTTCAAATCGTCCGCTCATCTCATTTGTGGTCTTCCACTACCTCTTTTATTTTCCCAAGGTCTCCAGTTTACAATAATTTGTTTGACAGAAAGACGATCGATTTAACAAATGTATTGGTGCTATCAACTATGTCTTAAATGAAATAATATTTTGTAAAGCCATACAGTAATTTTTGAAAAAAACATAATATCATAGCATTTTTATTGCATAAGGCTAAAGAAAGCCACAAATCAATGTCCTAACACAGTAAAGGCTTTTCTTAACCCTTTTTACTTATTTTAAAGCGATAATTTGTTATAACAGTGAAATCGTTTTGATTAGTTTGAAGCTAGAAGATATTTTCTTGTAATTTTTATTAAAAGGACCAAGTTTACAGGTCATGTCCATGTCTTTATGACTATATATATAAAAGATATACAAATTAAGTAGCATATTTTAAATAACTAAAAATATAAACAATTTAAATAAATAAATTCGATAAGATCAAAGTACCATGTTTGATGTAATATATAGGTTTACACCAAAACACCAGATAACCTAAAAAGATTGCTCAGCAGTTCATTTTCCATACTATATAAGAGAAGTACTAATGATTGTTTCTAAAATTTAACCAAAGATAATGATAAATCAATCTATTTTTCTAAATTTGACTTGACCTTTGAAATTGGATAAAGGTATTTGATATTTTTCCTAAAATAAAAACTCGCGTATTTTGAGTTAGTAATAATTTTATACATAATCTTAAAAATAATATTATTTAACATAAATAATAATTATTAAAATAAATATATCATAATTCCCATTTAATAATTAAAGACTGGTTAAAGAGAAAACGCAATATGGAAATATGGAAATTTAGGTTACACATAACCAATAAGCTAACTTAATTATACAAATTAATTAAAATCAAAGAACAAATATAAAACCCTTTGGTTAATAATCATTAGATAGGATGTGATGAGACATAAATTAGTTGACTTAATTAGTGATAACGAAAATATTTCAGAAAGTTTAGTTTATAAGGTTCAATTGTTGTTGTTGTTGTTGTTGGAGATTGATTTTGATTGTTATTATCTGGATTTGACATTTTTAAAGTATTTTTAAAACTTAATAAATATAAAATAAGATATTTTAAATTGAAACTTAATTATTAAATAATAGTTTTACGTGCACACACACGGATGTTGACAGCAAGTTTTCAAAAAATAAAAATAATTAAAGGAAATAATAATAAAGTTGCTTACATGGAAAGTGTTGTCTTCATTTGTTGCGTAGCCACTTCCAAAGGCTGGGTTCAACTCCTTGCTTACACACAACAATTTAAGTCTTCAGTGTTGAATGTTTCGTTTACTTTGTTCAGTTTATACTGGTATTTTTCTTCTTTTATTTTCTTCGAGTCACTTCTGTTCAGGAACGATGTATATACTTTTATACATACTTTACATTTTATTAGCTATAAATAGCTCTTAATTATTACAATGCATTACCTACTTACTAACAAATGACCTAACTACTACTAACTAAACTTGTTTAGATTTAATTTTAAACTTGTAAGGCAACATTTTCCAAGACATATTTTTTACATTTTAGCTTAAAATTATTTACAGACTGTATATTTTTAAGTTCCACTGGAAGATTGTTAAACAATATTAATCCTTTACTGTAAATAGTGTTACAAATTTAAGTTATTTAAATTTTATAATTGGAATTTATTTAGGTTTAGTGTAGTATTAGGTCGATTTATCTTAAGGTTGTATTCTTAGTCTAGGTTTTAGTTGCGTTGTCTGTGGCTTGCGGTCGCGGTAGTGCGGGAACTTTCCGGACGTCGAAGGCTGCCGGAAAGTTCGAGAGAGATGGACGATCCTATATATAGTGCCGGGGTCGCGCACCAGGAGTCAGTCACAGATAACGTGCTGTAGTGGTCGTGGGATTAACACGAAGTTAATAGACCGATTATAGTAGTGAATTATTAGCAAGTTATTACTAAGTTTAAGTGCGTGTTTTTTGTACATAATTTGTCGAAATAAATTGACGTATCGTTTTCAACAATTGCAAGTTTTAATTTGTCGTTGTGAACCCGTAACAATTGTTAGCCCGCGGATAGAAAACGCTAAATGCAGTGGACTGTAAATATTTTAATTAATGATAGCGCGAACAAACATAAATATTGATATGAAATTACGAAATAATCAGACGTCCATAGGTAAAATTGTTGGAACCACACAACGGTAATCAGATAAGTGCACTCACCTCCTTTGCAGCCAAATTCTCCTCGTTTCAAGGGGCCCCCGAAGGATCTAATGATGTCACCACGTAGCTGAAGGGTTGAAGTTTCTAGTTCTATGCTTCAGTACACAAAAATCGAGCACTTTCCGGTGTAGATATTTGAAATAGTTGGAGAACGAAATTAACACGCCTTTTTCTCTAGGCGATTGACAAGGATCTCCCTGGTTGTTGGTGCGCATGTCCAAATACGCGGAATGCGCTTTGTCCTTCATACAGTTGTGTGTTTTTAAAAATATATATAAACAACCGCGAAATTTAGCGGGAGCTAACATAACTGCCCTCCAAAACACACAAATTTAGAATCTCAACCGGACAGATATAGATATAAGAAAAAGAATCGACCGATAAATATAAATGAATGAAAACAGATAAGTATCGTAAGTTTATTTAGATATAACGAAATCCCGAAAAAAGGCAAAACAAACAAACAAAAAATTCAAAAAAAATTAAAAATAAAAAAACCTATTGTAATACCCGGTAAAAGGTAGAAAATTAAAATTACTTTTAATTTGGCAAGAGGCACAATTTTACAACTGGCCGCTTATAAACACCGGTAACCGTTTTTACCGTCGCAACACGCACCTGACCGTCCCCGCCGGGATGCAGTTCGATGACCCGACCGACCGGCCATTTCAAAGGCGTTTGAATTTGATCACTTGTTATGATAACCAAATCATTTAATTTGATATTTGGGGACGAATCAGCCCACTTGTGTCGCTGTTGTAGCGTATGCAAATACTCTATAGAATACCGTTTCCAAAAATCATTATGTAGTTTTTGGATTAGTTGCCATCTCGAGAGCCGATTTAGGGGAACCTCGGACAAATCTGACTCCGGAATTTCTGAATTAAGGGGTTCAAGTGTCAAAAAATGCCCAGGGGTAAGAGGTTGAAGATCGTGTGGGTCTGAAGAGGCAGGAGATAAAGGGCGACTATTAAGTACGGCTTCTATGCGACAGGTAAGGGTGGACATCTCCATGATAGACAACTTCTGGTCGCCGACAACTCGTACAAAGTGAGTTTTAAAACTTTTGACGCCAGCTTCTGCCAGGCCATTGAAATGTGGACTGAGAGGAGGTCCCAGATGCCAGCGAATAGAAAGTCTGGTGGCAGCACTTCTTGCGTAATCCAGTAATTGGTTACGAAACCCTATAAAATTACTGCCTTGATCTGACCAGCATTGCGTCACGCTTCCGCGTCTGGAAATGAATCGATGGAATGCACCTACGAACCCTTCGGTGGACAGTTCCATGGTTAATTCCAAATGCACGCAATGTGTGGCCGTACAGACAAACACACAGACATACGATTTGAAAGCTTTACAACCACGGTAACGATGAGGAATCACAAAGAAAGGTCCACAAAAGTCGATAGCTACACTCGAAAAAGGTTTTAGTTGATTGATTCGATGAGCGGGAAGTGAACTCATTATGGGCGGTCTATAGGGTTTAGGGTTGATTCTAAAACATTGCAAGCACTTGGATATGGTTCTTTGAATTGCACGTCTGGCAGATAATATCCAAAATTGCTGTAAAAGCAGATTATGTAATGTTTTAAACCCAGGATGAAGATATTGTCGATGAGCGGACTCGATAAGAAGAGTAGTTAAACGATGGTCACTCGAAAGTAAGACGGGGTGTTTTGCAGAATAAGACAAAAGGTCAGATTTTTGTAATCTGCCACCGACTCTAATGATATTATTCTCATCAAGAAAAGGTGAACGTTTTCGCAAAGGTTTCGGTATTGGTTTATCCTTAGATAACGCGGAAAAAAGCTCAGAAAAACAAGAACCTTGCACGCGTTTGATAAGAAGGTGTAACGCACTTTGCATCTCACCGGTGGTAGGAAAAACAATATTCTCAAAAATAACTTTTTGGTCCGGCGGCTTAGTGGGTTTTTGATAGGAATGCTTTTGAAAAAGGTTAACTATTCGAAGGACATAACAAATGATACGTTGAATTTTTGATATAGAGGAATATTTGATAAGAAGCTGATCTAAGAAGTTGACATCAATTATCGCATTGCAACAGACTTTTGGCTTTTCCTCCAGATTAATATCTCCGAAATCAATCGGCATTTTTGATTTATGAAAATCGGGCCATTCGTTTTCGGGAGACCACAAAAACGACGGTGCGTTCCACCACATGTCATGTGACATGAGCTGTGAAGGGGTGGCCCCTCGTGACGCAATATCGGCTGCATTCAAAGCAGAAGGAATGTAGCGCCACGAGTTTGAGGGAATGATTTCTTGGATTCTACTGACTCGATTTCCAACAAAGGTTTGCCAGCGATTAGGAGGGGATGAAAGCCAGTGCAATACGACTTGCGAATCGCAGAAAGTAACGATATTTGTAAAAGTTATTTTTCCTTCATAGCTAGATAAAACGAAGTCAATTAATTCGCTTAAAAGAAATGCGCCTAGGAGTTCTAGCCTAGCCACAGTTTGTGACTTTATAGGCGCGACCCTAGATTTTGCAGATATGAGAGAAACAGATATATTGTTTTCCTCTTCTACACGAAAATATACGACGCCTGCGTAGCCTCGAATTGAAGCGTCACAGAAGCCGATGATTTGACAGGTATTGGTTTTTGACAGCTTGATTTGTCGGGGTAATTGAAAATTGGAAAGAAGCGGGAATTCAGAACGAAGTTTTTTCCAAGAGTCGATGATAGAAGAATCTGGTTCTTCGTCCCAGCCTATTTTCGATATCCACAACTGTTGCAAAATAAATTTTGCTTGTAGCAACAAGGGACAAAGAAAACCTAAGGGATCGAAGATTGTTCCTATGATAGATAAAATAGAACGTTTGGTTGGGGGTTTGTCCTTCATTCGGCATTGATAAGAAAAAATGTCGTTTTTTGGATGCCATTGAAGTCCTAAAACTTTGATAAAGTGGGGTTCCTCCTTGTCGAAAGAGAGAGGCATTTGACGATCGGACTCTGGCAATGTTGCCAATAACTCAGGACAATTGCTTGCCCATTTTTTAAGTTCAAATCCTCCTGACTTCAACAAATCATTGAGTTCTGTTTGAAGGGAAAGAGCTTCAGAAAGCGAAGGGCTAGTTCCCAAGATATCGTCGATATAGATTGACGTTTTTAGAACAGTACTAGCCATAGGAAAACGTTCCTTTTCTCTCTCTGCCAGCTCATTTAAGGTACGCATGGCTAGAAAAGGTGAGCATGTCATGCCAAAAGTGACAGTAGAAAGTTCCCACACTGAAAGTGGGTCATGTGGAGAAAACCTCCACAATATCCTTTGATAAGGACGGTGATAAGGATTGATAAGGACTTGACGGAACATCTGTTTGATATCAGCAATGTAGGCAATAGGATTAAGACGAAATGTAAGGAGTAAAGAAGCAATATCTTTTTGAAGTTTCGGTCCAGATAACAATGTGTCATTGAGACTAATATTTTTTGGGGTGACTGCTGAACAATCCCAGACTACCCTTAATTTTGTACTCAAGCTTTCCGGCTTTAATACGCAATGATGTGCTAAAAAACACGATACGTCGACCTTTGGTTGACTAGATAAAACTAAACTCATATGATTAGAATCGATATAGTCTTGCATGAAACTTGAATAGGCAGTGTACAGATCAGGATTTTTGATTAATCTATTTTCTAGAAGTAAAAATCTACGATAAGCTTGCGGATAAGTATTTCCTAGGTCAGGGTTTATTTTATCTTTAAACGGAAGATCTACCATGAATCTACCGCTCGGTTGCCGTACTACACTAGCAGTAAAAATTGATTCTGCCTGTTTTTCTTCCTTTGATAAGATTTGTTTTTTAGGCAAATGTTCGATTTCCCAAAACCTAGGGAGAATGACCTCTAAAGGAGGTGAATGACTCGTTAAAAAACAACTGGTTCGTTCCGTAAGACTACCTACTTCGTCCACCTTTCCCATGACGACCCAGCCAAAGATAGTTTCAAGGGCTGAAGGCTGCCCTACCTGTCCAAGAACCCTGCCCTCCTTGAATATCTGTGCGAATAGCTCGCAACCAATAACCAGGTCCACAGGTCTAGATTTGAAATAAGATGGGTCGGCAAGTTTAAGGTTTCCCAAGTGTTTCCACTGATTATCGTTCAAAGAGAATGTAGGCATATTGGAACATAGTTGTGGAACAACAATTGCTTCGAAATTAAGTAAAGGAGTGACTTGTCCATGTGGCTTAATGTGACATTGAACGAGCCCTTTGGAAGTGAAAGAAGACATCTGATTTAATCCGAATATTTCAGTGGTGTAACTTCGCCTAGGAAGATTAAGACGCTGAATACACTTTTCACTGATGAATCCTGTCTGTGATCCAGAATCAAGCAGTGCCCTTACGGGTTGAAAATTTCCGCAACCGTCCATAACATCTATTATGGCGGTGCATAAAAGAAAGGTACCTGAAGGTCCTGAGGCATTTAATGACACATGAAGATTATTGACAGGTGGTGTGTGAATGACAGGACTAGTATCTTGGCTTCCAGACTCTTGATTAGTTTCTAAGATATGAGTTAAAGTGTGGTGCCTTTTACTATTGCAAGTCCTGCATGAATATTTTGATTTGCACATAATTTTTTCTGTTTGACGAAAGATAGGCGATCGATAGGTGAGAGATCAAGAAATGATTGACATTTCGAAAGCACGTGACCTTGATTACACCGGAAACATTTTATTCCCGTACTCGAATTAGTTGAGGTGCCAGCCAGTCCTATAAAAGGCGAATTGGATGATTTATAGGTAGGCTTTTGCCCAAACTGATTTCGCATAGAATTTGAATTTTGATAGGTAGGCCTTTGCCCAGACTGACTTTGCATAGAATTTGATTTTTGATATATAGGCACCTTTTTGGGTGCTGTTGATTGAGGAAGTGATTCCAAAACTTTACATCTTTTTTCTAGAAATTGAAAAAGTGACTGAAAAGTGGGAATTTCGGTATTAGTATTGGCGTGACTCATTTCGAAATTTGAACGCGTTGGAATATCCAATTTTTCTAATAAAATGAAAAAAATAATAAAGTCCCAACTGTCAACGTCAAAGCTAAGTGATTTTAAAATTTCTAGGGATTCAGAAAAGGTGTCAATTAAATTACGCAATTCTTTAGCTGACTCGTTTTTTAAGGTGGAGTTCATAATTGAGCTTAAAGCATCATTTGCGAGGTCTCGCTTGTTTTGATATCTATTGACTAATTTGTCATAAGCAATTTTATAATTTTGATCAGATAAGCTAATCCCTGATATCAATTTTAAAGGCTCATCCTCGAGATATGAAAATAAATATTGAAGTTTTCGAACGTTACTTAGACTTTGATTTTGATCTATAATGTTATTAAAAAGATCGAAAAAGCTTGGCCATAATTTTTTATCACCTCGAAATATGGGAATACCTAACTCTTTGTGTTTTGGAGTTTCAGATTCGTTTTGTCGAACATATGATCCCGAAAAAGATGGGGCCTCAACCGGAAATATTTTAGAGTAAACCCCCTTACACGCATAAAAATATTTACGAGCTTCTGAAAGGATCGCATCCTGCGTTTTAAATTCCTCATCGTCCGAGTCGTCTAGCAACATAATGACGTCATTATGTGCCAGCATGCATTTATCGAAGGTTTCATCCAAATCGGCATACCTCACTTGAAACTCGTTTCTCGCTCTTTCATCTTTTTCCGCAGTCTGCGACAACACATAACACTCGGTGATCGCAGATAAAAAACCCTTGCGTTTTTGTACGGCTTTTTTGACAGACATGATTTTACCTTTGAAATGACGAAATTGTCGGTAAATATACAATTAACGCTAAATTAATGCTTCTGAAATGGAAAAATGACGAATTGTCGAAAATATGCACTAATTTATCGCAATTGATGAAAATTATTTTAAATATCGAAATGATATGGAACACCACTGAACTTTTGTTTTGTTTGTTTTGTTTTGTTTTGATCCCTTCGCTTTGTTTACTGAATCATGCACTGAGCATGCGAAAGACACGTGCAGTCGTCGGTGCAGACGACTTTCTCTGCGATTCAAGGTCGCCTTATTTGGCTGCAAATAATTATTAATACCCTCGTGTGGATTTATTATTTAAAATAATTCGGTCGAAGGAACACTTTATGTTAGCCCGCGGATAGAAAACGCTAAATGCAGTGGACTGTAAATATTTTAATTAATGATAGCGCGAACAAACATAAATATTGATATGAAATTACGAAATAATCAGACGTCCATAGGTAAAATTGTTGGAACCACACAACGGTAATCAGATAAGTGCACTCACCTCCTTTGCAGCCAAATTCTCCTCGTTTCAAGGGGCCCCCGAAAGATCTAATGATGTCACCACGTAGCTGAAGGGTTGAAGTTTCTAGTTCTATGCTTCAGTACACAAAAATCGAGCACTTTCAGGTGTAGATATTTGAAATAGTTGGAGAACGAAATTAACACGCCTTTTTCTCTAGGCGATTGACAAGGATCTCCCTGGTTGTTGGTGCGCATGTCCAAATACGCGGAATGCGCTTTGTCCTTCATACAGTTGTGTGTTTTTAAAAATATATATAAACAACCGCGAAATTTAGCGGGAGCTAACAACAATTGGTGTCAGAAGTGAGATTAAAAGAAATAAATAGTGCAAAGACTATCCTTACACAGTACCACCGGCTAGGACAATTAAAAAGAAGAACAGTAAGTGATTTTGCCAGAATATTCGGAACTGAATAGTGCAAAGACCACCGGATAGGACAATTGGACAGAAAAACAGTAAGTGATTTTTCCAGAATATTCGAAGAAGTTCGATAGTGTTTTATTCAAAAACCAAAAGAGATATTTAAGAACCGACTTCGACATTAACTTTACAGTCCAAAAATTGATAATTAGAGAGATTTTCTAGAATATTCTATCACTTTCTACGACGCTCTATTCAAAAATCAGAAGAAATATCCAAAAAAAAAGCGACTTCGACATTAGCTTAGTAATTTCAAAAGTAAGAACTAAAAAGAATTTCTAGAAGATTCCATAACATTCTACGACGTTCTATTCAAAAACTAGAAGAGATATACAAATACCGACTTCGACATTAGTTTAGTTATTTCAAAAGTAAGAATTAGAAAGAATTTCTAGAATATTCCATCACTTTCTACGACGCTCTATTCGAAAACCAGAAGAAATATCTAAAAAGCGACTTCGACATTAGCTTAGTAATTTCAAAAGTAAGAACTAAAAAGAATTTCTAGAAGATTCCATAACATTCTACGACGTTCTATTCAAAAACTAGAAGAGATATACAAATACCGACTTCGACAGTAGCTTAGTTATTTCAATAGTAAGAATTGCCAAGATTTTCTAGAATATTCCAAAACATTCTACGACGTTCTATTCGAGAACCAGAAGAGATATACAAAAACCGACTTCGACATTAGCTAAGTTATTTAAATATTTAAATAGTGAGAATTAGAAAGAATTTCTAGAATATTCCATAACATTCTACGACGATCTATTCGAAACCAAAAGAGATAATCAAAAAGTGACTTCTACATTTGCCTAGTAGCAGAAAGAGTGACATTTACTAGTATATTCTAGAACATTCCATTAGGTCCTATTTAAGAATCAGAGGAGATATTAAAAAAAAAAAACAAAACCGACTACGACATTAGCTTTATAGACCAAAAAAAAAATAAACATTTTAAGTGATTTATCAGGAAGTTGATGGTTACTAGACAAGGATCGGCAAAGATGGAAAATCTAACTAAAATGATGCAGGCTCTAGCAGCTCAAATGGCTCAAAACCAGAACGATATAAGACAGACCATTGAACAAAACCAGAACGATATGAAACAGACATTTGAGCAAAGATTAGATGGCATTCTAGAAAACTTCGATCAAATAAAGAGCAACTCCGAGCAGCTTAGAGGAGAGTTCAAGGCAGCAACCGAAGATCTTAAGGAAGAAATAACTCAGAGAATGCAGAATGTAGAAGAAAAGGTACAACACAAATTGCAGAATGTAGAAGAAACGTTACAGAACAAATTGCAGAATGTTGAAGAAAAAGTGGAGACCAAGCTACAGAATGTAAGAGAAGAAGTTTTTCAAACAGTGGAAGAAAAATTCCAGGACGTGTCAAAACAGCTTATACAGCTCCAAAAAGAACACAACAAAATGAAAGCTCAGGGATGTGTTGTGAATTCCAACAAAAATATTAAGCCTCCAAATTTCGATGGTACGGCTTCCTGGTCTACTTACAAACAACAGTTTGAAGCTGCCGCTGCTGCAAATGGTTGGGATGATGAAGAAAAAGCTAGAGCTTTGTTAGTAGCTCTACGAGAACCTGCTCTGGGACTTTTACGGTCCATTCCAGTCGAACAAAAACAGAATTATAATGCTTTAGTGGCAGCGTTAGAAAGAAGGTATGGAGACGAACACTTGCGAAATTTACATTGGTCAGAATTAAATATTCGTCAACAAAGACCAGGAGAATCATTGCAAGAGTATGAAGCAGATATCAGGAGGCTGATGTATTTAGCTTACCCAGAAATGCCAGAAAATTACAGAGATCCCTTCACGGTAGATCGCTTTATTAACGGATTACGAGACACGGACTTAGCAAAGATACTTCGTCGAGAACGCTTCCATAACAGCAGTGAAGTGTTGATTCGAGCCCTTGAAATTGAATCATCAAATAATATGTCCAGGCCAAAAGTAAGAGCTGTTTCAATTCAGGAGGGAGAAGAAATGAGCAATGGACATGAGGTCAACTCAAAAACGCTAAACCAAATGTTTCAATCACTGATAGAGAAGATTGACTCTTTGAAAGAAAGCAGACGATCCCCTCCAAATGTAAAGTGTTTCAGATGCGGACGTACAGGGCATATTCAACGCGATTGTCGCGTCCAAATAAGGTCTCGCTCGCCATCTAGCGGGACAGAGTACCGAAGAAGAGATCAGGAAAACTAAAACTAGTCAACGCAGAGGGGCGGGTGTTGGCTAATGGGAATAGAGCCCCCAAAATTTACTCTATTAAGAGCCTAAAACATACTGCTGACAGTCTTAACATCGACGGACTCATTAATGGGAGAAAAGTTAATATAACAGTAGACACTGGTGCTGCCATATCATTGCTTAAGTTCAAAATTGCAACGAGATATAAAATTCGACCAATAGAAAAGAAAATAACACTTAAGACTGTGACTGGAGAATCCGCCGACGTGTTGGGGCAGACAGATATAGACCTACAGCTGGGAAGATTGAAGATTCGCCACACTGTATTGGTTGCCGAAATAGAAGACGAATTTATTTTGGGAATGGACATGATAAGTAAACATGGATTTGCGTTTGATAATAAACTTAATACCCTAAGATTTGGGAATGAAGAGTTCATTTTGTCAAATAGTCACTTCAATAAAGAACCAATAAAGGTCGTGGCAGTATGCACAACAAGACTAGTCGGTAACAGTGAGACCATAATTTTTGGGAGGCTGGAAAGTAAAACATCAAGCTGCGTCGGACTCATAAGCCAACAAAACACACCCAACACCTACCTCGTTGCAAAATCACTAGTTAAAACCGATAAAGACATCCCGATTAGAGTCGCCAATATTTTCCCAAATAGTGTCAAAATTAATAAGGGGGAGGTGGTAGCATTATTTGAACCAGTACAGAAAGTAACAAGATGTGAAGAGCCAACTTCCGAGGATACAAGCAAGTTACCAATGGAGGTACTTCAGCAATTTGAGTCAACTTGGCAACATCTCACTCCAGAAGAATATAGTAAAGCGAGAGAGTTTATAGAAGAACAAAGTAATATCTTCGAAACTAGGAGTAGTTCGGGACGCACAAACCTTATTCAACATGCTATCAACACTGGCGATGCCCAACCGATAAGACAACCCCCAAGAAGACTACCAATGGCCAACCAAGAAGAAGTTCACAATCTCATTAATAAAATGCTCAGCGACGGTGTTATTGAAGAGTCATCAAGTCCTTGGTCATCTCCTGTGGTGTTGGTCACTAAAAAGGATGGAAGTACTAGATTTTGTGTCGACTACAGGAAACTTAACGATGTGACCAAGAAAGACAGTTACCCACTGCCAAGAATAGACGACACATTAACAACGTTGGCAGGATCATATTGGTTTTCTACTCTTGACCTGAAAAGTGGGTATTGGCAAGTAGGAATCTTTGAAAGAGATAAAGAGAAGAAGTTTAATGTGATGCCATTTGGCCTGTGCAATGCCCCAGCTACATTTGAAAGACTAATGGAAGTCGTTCTACGAGGCCTTACTTGGAAAACCTGCCTAGTCTATTTGGATGATGTCATAGTAAAGGGGAAATCATTTCAAGAACATCTAGATAATTTACGAGCAGTATTCTCAAGAATCAGGAACGCAAATCTTAAATTAAACTCAAAGAAATGTTTTCTGTTCCAAGAAAAAGTTGAGTTCCTGGGTCACGTCGTTTCCCGAGAAGGCATCCATACCGACGAAAAGAAGCTACAAGCAATAAAAGAATGGCCTCAACCTCGTGACAAACATGAATTGAGAAGCTTTTTGGGTCTGTGTACATACTACAGACGATTTGTAGAAGGATTTGCCAAAATAGCGTCTCCGTTACATAGACTTACAGAAGATAAAGCTTCTTACAAATGGAATACCGAATGTGACCAAGCATTTAGAAGACTAAAAGCAGCATTATGTTCTAGTCCGATTCTTGCATATCCCATTCCAAAACGAAAATTCATATTAGATACTGATGCGAGCAACGATGGCATAGGAGCAGTACTCTCCCAAGTACAAGATGGAGAAGAACGGGTCATCGAATTTTTCAGCAAGAAGCTATCCAAACCAGAGAGAAATTATTGTGTTACTAGAAAGGAGCTCCTAGCCATAGTTAAATCCGTAGATCACTTTCACAAATATCTCTACGGACAAGAGTTTCTGATTAGAACGGATCATGCTGCGTTACAGTGGCTCATGAAAATGAAACAACCTGAGGGGCAAGTCGCGAGATGAATCGAAAAGCTACAACAATACCATTATCAAATTAAGCACCGAGCAGGAAGGGTGCATAATAATGCAGATGCATTGTCCAGAAGACCTTGCCCCGAGGATTGTAAACATTGCAGGAAAATTGACCAGAAAGAAGGAATTACCTACGTGCGCCAGATAAAGTTAGAACCAGATGAAGAATGGATGTCGGCTTCGATTAGAACCACACAACTTAACGACAAAGATGTAGGACCTATCTTGCGATTGAAAGAAGAGAACAAGCCACGACCATCATGGCAAGATATCGCAAACCAAGGGGTGATATTCAAATCACTGTGGGCACAATGGGATTCACTGATAGTAGAAGAAAACATCCTTAAACGTGCCTGGGAAAGTGCCGATGGCCTTACTGTGATTAATCAAGTAGTGGTTCCTAGGAGCATGGTAGACAATATAATGGCCGAATGCCATGGTGGAAAATCCGGCGCGCACCTAGGCATAAATAAAACCATGGACAAAATTCGAAACCGATTTTATTGGGTCAATTACTTTCAAGATGTGAAAAACTGGTGCCGCCGATGTTCGACTTGTGCAGCCAGCCAAGGTCCCAAAACAAGGTCCAGAGGTCAAATGAAACAATATAACGTAGGTCTGCCATTCGAACGCATTGCTATTGATGTGGCCGGACCATTTCCAGAAACTAAAAAGGGCAACAAATACATCCTTGTTGTCATGGATTATTTTAGCAAATGGCCAGAAGTTTTTGCTTTGCCTAACCAAGAGGCCGCTACAGTTGCAGAAGTTCTGGTAAATGATGTTTTCAGCCGATTTGGCATTCCTTTGGAACTACATTCAGATCAAGGAAGAAACTTTGAATCAAAGCTCTTCCAGAATCTCTGTGACCTTCTAGGAATACATAAAACACGGACTACTGCTTTGCATCCGCAGTCAGATGGCATGGTTGAAAGATTTAATAAAACAATAGAGGAACATCTTTGCAAAGTTGTTGATGAGCACCAAACAGATTGGGACCAATATATTCCATTGTTTTTGATGGCCTATAGAACCGCCATTCACAATACGACAGGAGCTACCCCATCTAGAATCCTGTTTGGTAGAGAACTGCGTTTACCATGTGATATCCTGTTTGGTTCACCGGAAGAAGCACACTTAAAGGTTAATGACTATGTCGAACGTTTAAGGCAAAAGCTGCACGATATCCATGAAGTGGTTAGAGAGTGTTGCTATTTTGAGGTTGGTAGAGCAGCGGGACTGTAAGCGCTGGCCGTTTTATAAAATCTGGGTGCAAAAATCCTTAAAAGGACGATGTAAAAATATTAATTTTTCCGAGCCACACAAAGACAATATAGAGGATTGGCACTCACCTTTTCAGCTGTTTCCGTCGTCCAGAGGAGCTCCTCTCGCTGGCCCAGTCGTTGCAGTCGATCCACACTAGAATCACTTGTTTGTGTAATGGTTTAGTTTGATTTTCTAAGAATGTTATTGGATTTTTTGGTTAATAGAATTTATCACCATGCTGCGTGGTGGTCTCGATAGAATACGACAGACGAATACTTTTTTGGTTACGCCTTTTTGCGCAGATTCATTTTTTGTAGATAGCGCTGGCGTTTTGCTTGTGCCAATCAAATTGAAATTGTGTGGGTTTTCCGAATACGGGAATTTGGCGCAAAATTTGAATTTAAAATTAAAGTTGCACGAAC
The DNA here is from genome assembly GCA_963576565.1 of Aspidapion aeneum. NCBI lineage: Eukaryota > Metazoa > Arthropoda > Insecta > Coleoptera > Brentidae > Aspidapion > Aspidapion aeneum. Next base: position 148,926,310 of record OY755038.1, read on the forward strand.
ATTTTCCGCCCACTTAAAACGAAGTTTTACATTGAGATTAATTGAATAAACAAATGGCTATATAAAAAAAAAAAAATATAAGTTCATTCAAAACCTTAAAGGGTAGGTTATTAAAATCCGTTTTAGGTTTATAGATCAAAAGGAAAAAAAATGAAAAAAAAATATATATATATTCTAGATAACGACACACGAAACAAAAGAAGTTGCTTGGGAGTTTAGTGCGCATCTAAAGGTAGTGGGCACAACTTGACCACGGGACGAGTGAAAAGTCCGTGTTGTGTTTTAACAGTAGCAACTCGAATGTGATTATCCCGACCAGGATGTACAGATACTATTCTACCCAGCAACCAGTGTAATGGCGGCCTAGTTTCATCCTTAATTAATACAAGCGTATCTAGCTTGATTTCAACCGAAGGGTCCGACCACTTAGAACGCTGTTGTAAAGTATTTAAGTACTCGAGTTTCCAACGCTTCCAGAAATCGGCATGAATTCGTTGGATAAGTTGCCAACGCTTAAGGGTATTAACTTTAAGGGTAGAAAGGTCAGGATCAGGACACGAATTAAGGGGTTCCATGGTGAGGAAATGACCCGGAGTCAAAGACGTAAGATCGTTTGGGTCAGAGCTTTGCTCACAAAGGGGTCGAGAATTGAGTAATGCCTCTATTTGGGCGAGGAGAGTATAGAGCTCTTCGAAGGTTAGTATCTGGTCACCGATGACCCGATACAAATGTGTTTTTATAGATTTGACTCCTGCTTCTGCTAGACCATTTAGGTGGGGGGCTCCCGGACTATTAAGACACCATTTGATTTTTAAGCTCTCAGAAGCTAATTTCGAAAGATTATGGAGCTCCTTAATAGCCCCAACAAAGTTTGAGCCTCTATCACTTGTGATTTGGACACAAGTGCCACGTCTAGCGACAAAGCGTCGTAAAGCAGCGATGCACGCCTCTGTGGTTAAATCCGAAACCAGCTCGATATGGATTGCTTTGACAGAAGTATCGACAAAGACTGCGATATATGATTTACCAACTTGTGCTCCACGACGTCTCTGACCTACAAAGGTTTTGATTGGGCCTGCATAGTCTAAGCAGACGTGTGAAAAGCATTTTAATTGTGACGTTCTAAAAGAAGGTAAATCCGACATGTACGGAGTATACGGTTTTGGTTTTAAGCGAAAGCAGGGAATACATTTCAATAAAACCCTCTGAATAGCTCGACGTGATGACATAATCCAAAACTTTTGACGAATTAAGTATTGGACTGTGTTAATTCCGGGATGTAAATTTTCGTTATGAGTTTGAATAATGATCAATTGGGTTAATCTATGAGATTTCGGCAATAATAAGGGATGTTTTGCCTCAAAGGAGAGTTGAGAATGCCGTAAGCGTCCGCCCACTCTAAGGAAACCCAATTCGTCCAAAAAGGGCGCGAGTTTGCGAAACGGCTTAGGTAATAGCTGAGTATTTTGAATTTTTTGAATGACATCCGAAAAACACTCTTCTTGGACCCTTTTAACTAAAACAAGTAGAGCCTTGTGTAGTTCAAAAGCGGAAAAAACGCCGGATAAAGGGTCAACTGCGGTTTTTCGATTGTGAATAAGTCTTAAAAAATGACAAATGATTTTTTGAATGGTATTTAAATTGGATATTTTATCGATTAATCTATCAAAAAAGTTTTGATTTTGAATTTCTGCCGTCAGCACCACTGAATTTTCCGGTTTTTCTTCTTTGAGAACCTCGTCTGGAACTCCCAAAGAACGTTCATTTATAAACCTTTGAATTTGCCACTCCGTAGTGGGCAAGGTAATCCATGGAGGGCCGTGAAACCAAAGAGGGTGATTTATTAAGTTATTGGGCGACAACCCTCTGCTAGCGCAGTCGGCAGGGTTCTCGAGTGAAGTAATGTGATACCATGGGACTTCGGGGATTGTTTCTTGAATACGACTTACGCGGTTTGCCACAAAGGTCTTCCACTTGTGAGGTGAAGATGTGACCCAATGAAGCGTGACCTGTGAGTCCGAGAACGCAAGAATTTCATCGATTACGAGTAATGATGAATAGGTGCGAGTAACTAGTTCGAGTAAATCAGCTAATAGAGTAGCTCCAAGTAGTTCCAAACGTGGGATTGAAATAGTGTGTAAGGGAGCAACCCTTGACTTGCCCATGACTAGAGCAGTTTTGATAATTTTATTTGGTAATTCGACGCGAACGTATACGCAAGAAGCGTATCCTAGCTCGGATGCATCGCAGAAACCTAGCAATTGACATCGTTGAATATTATTCGAAAAAATATGTCTAGGTATACAAAGATTCGAAAGAGTGGTTAATTGATTATTGAATTGATTCCAAAGAGTTTTGATTGGATCGGGGGGTATTTCATCCCAATCAGTTTTGCATAACCAAAGTTTTTGCATAATCACTTTGGCTAAAAATGAAACAGGCGATAAGAAACCTATAGGATCCCAAATTTTAGCGATAGCCGATAAAATATTCCTTTTGGTGCAAGGTTTTTCACAAGGGGTACAAGAATAGGTAAAAGTATCTGTAGAAGGGTGCCACTGAAGGCCCAACACCTTAATCGATGTTGAAGAATCGTCTTCAAAGGTAACAGGGATCTGACAATCAGCGGGCGACAAATGTGAAAGAAGTTTCGGATTATTTGATGCCCATTTTCTTAATTCAAATTTTCCCAATTTAAGCAACGCTATGAGATCCTTTTGAAGTGATAAAGCACCTTCTAGAGAGTTAGCTCCACAGCAAATATCGTCCATGAAAATGTTATTCAAAAGAACCTGGGATGCTTCAGGATAATTCTTAGCCTCCAGGATGGCTAGTTCTCTAAGAGTTCTAATAGCTAAATAGGGACTTGAACTAACACCAAACGTCACTGTATTAAGCCTGTATTCCCGCAGGGGTTCGTTGGGATCAAATCGCCAAAGTAGCCTTTGGTAGTCCCGATGAATTGGATTGATTTGAATTTGTAAAAAGTGCTGTTTTATATCAGTCAAAAATACGATAGAATAAAATCTGAATTTTAATAGAATTTCGGAAATATCGGCTTGTAATTTTGGTCCTATTAAAAGAGTTTCGTTCATGCTTAGGCCTTTCGAACCCTTAATCGAGGGGTTAAAAACCACCCGGAGTTTAGTCGTTGATTTGTCAAGACGAAGGACTCCGTGATGTGGTAAATAAGAACATAACTGAGGTCTAGGTTCGGATCTTGGGATTAAAGACATGTGCCCGTTTTTGAGATATTCTCTCATAAAATCCGAGTACATACTATAGAAATTTGAATTTTTTATTAAGCGAGATTCGAGAGATAAAAATTGACGATAGGCCACTGAATATGTGTCTCCTAGGTCAGGAGGGTCAATGTGACGAAAAGGCAAATTTACAGTAAATCGGCCCGAAATATCTCTGGTAGTTTTTTGGAAAATATCTTCACATCTTTTTTCTTCGGGTGAGAGAAACGTTTTTGACTTAATTGATTCTAGTTCCCAAAATCTGCGAATATTAAAGTCGAGAGACTGCTCACAGGAAGTAAAGTACGAATTGACTTGAGGTGAAATATTTATGCTTTGAGTTTGGCCCATCAAGACCCACCCAAAAACTGTCTCAAAAGCGGAGGGTAGGCCGTGAGGTCCTGGAATTCGTCCTGATTGGACGATTTCTGTGTAAAGTTGTGCACCTAAGAGTAAGTCAATTGGACCAGGGTTGTAAAATTGGTTATCTGCAAGCTTTAGATTTGAAATATGACTCCAATTGGATGAATCTACCTGTATTGAGGGCATATTCGAACAGAGTTTCGGTAAAACGAAGACTTGAATAGAAAAGGTAGGCTCTTGTTGGCCTAGGGCTCGAATAGTGCAAGTAGAAATGCCGTTAGTGGCCGATGAAGATTGATTTAGTCCCAGAACAGGGATCGAAATTTTGTTTCTTGGCAAGCCTAACCTGTTAAGACAAGCTTCGCTTATCAGGTTAGCTTGGCTACCGCTGTCCAGGAGTGCTCGGACAGGTTGGTAGTTACCCCGACTATCCAGTACCTCTAATTTTATAGTCGCTAGAAGCACTGTCGTCCGGGGCGTCAAGGTGGATAACGAAGAGTATTGATTTGTAGATGTATTTGGATTCGAATTGATTTGAATTGAATTTGAACTGGGTTGAACAAAACTAGGGTTCTGTTGGCTAAGACTTGAATTTGAATTCTGATACGATAAGTTTGTGCCTGTGCTAGGCACGGCCACTTGATTTGAATTAAAACTTTGATTTAAGTTCGAATTTTGATTTGAATTTTGGCTTGAATTAACAAAGGATTGACTTGAATTCTGACGGATTGAATCTGTCGTTTGCGATAGGTGAATAAGACTATGGTGCCTATGTCGACATACCCTGCAGTTGTAGGTACTACTGCAGTCGATTACTTGATGATTTGAACGTAAACAGTTGATACATAACGATTGTTGTTTTACATAAGTAAAACGATCTGAAGGAGATTTGGAAATAAAAACACCACACTGCGAGAGTGGATGAAAAGAATTATTGCATAATTTGCACTTATAGGATTGTTGGTTTTGTCGAAATTGAGTATTGGATTGTTTATTTGATACTTGTGAGTGCGTATGCGCTAAAAAATTTGATGGAGGGCTTGATTTGTACTGATTATTTGAATAAGAATTATATTTTTGGTTACTAGAATTCGAATAATTTGGTTTTTGCTGTTTTGAAGTCGAAGGTTGCATTTGCGTATTTTGGGGAGATAGCTGTACTGTTTCAAGAGCACGGCATTGGTTAATAAGAAACTGAATTAGATTCTGATATGTTGGAATCTCGGTAGTACTATACTTTAATTCGAAAGCGGTTCTTGTGGTTTGATCGATTTTTGATAATAAAATTGAAAATAAACAAAAACACCACGACGTTACTGGAAATTCAAGATTTTCGAGCGCCGCAATATTCTCGGAAAAGGTATCTACCAAGACTCTAAGATCCTTTGCTGACTGGTTTCCCTTTAAAGAATTTGCATAGTAGATTGAGTTCCAGTAGGTACTGGCTAAAAGTCTTTTATTTTGATAGCGATCTGTTAATACCTTCCAGGCGATTGCGTAATTACTTGCCGTTAATTTTATAGAACTTAAAATATTAAGTGGTTCGCCCTCAAGGAAGGTTAGCAAATGTTGAAATTTCCTTATATCGGAATAATTAGAGTTTTCGTGAACCAAACAAGAATAAACATCGTAAAAGGTTGGCCACTTTTTTACGTTTCCATTAAAGCAAGGTACCTTTAAAGGGCCCAGATCATCGCTACGTGAATAGTGTGAAGTTGCGGGGGTAAAATTTGAATGAACTGAATCGGAACATAAACTCGAAAAAAGAACTTTAGCTTGGTGGTAGAATAGATCCGTATCTTTCCTAATTTTGTCTTGTACTTCGAATTCATCATCGTCGTCGTCTTTCAAGAGACCTATGATGTCATTATGAATGTTTTTAAATTGTTCATAGTGATCATCTAACGATTCGTAAAACGCCTTAAAAATTGGCAAGGAAGAACTATCTGATTTAGCTTTTGTTCCCAAGTTATACGTTTCCGTAATACGAGATATTGAAACTTTGCGTTGATTCTCAAGCTTTTTTAACGACATATTGTTAATTAAAAAAATAAAAAATATTTAAAAGGAATAAAACTAACACTTGACCCCTATTGACTTTAATCAGTCCAAAAGAGTCCGACAGCATATATTTTATTATCGATTTCTCGAATAAATGCAAAAACTTATCACAGCTGTTATCCTAGGTCGCGATTTTTCTCCCAAATAAATGCACGCAAAACAACTTGTACCTACTACCGTTTCTCTTATTATTTACAGGTAAATACTAATTCTACTAGATGTGTTTGTTTACCTGTTAAATAATAATAAAGCATTTAACTCACAAGCACTTTTGTTGTTTTGAATAACTATAACATATTATTTAAACAAATAACTATTATTTAAACAAATTTCGATTTTTGAATCAAAACAAACGACGTACGAAGTGCCAATTTCGGCTGCAATGAAATGTGGGTGGAGCAACCGTTAAGCCACGCAAGGGGGGACGGAACCTCCTTTCTAAACCGGACACGGCAACAAACGAATCAAAATGGCGAAGGTAAAAATCTAATATTTTTAGCAAACAAATTTTAAAAAACTATCTGGGTCGTGGGACCAGAAAATGTTGCTATTTTGAGGTTGGTAGAGCAGCGGGACTGTAAGCGCTGGCCGTTTTATAAAATCTGGGTGCAAAAATCCTTAAAAGTACGATGTAAAAATATTAATTTTTCCGAGCCACACAAAGACAATATAGAGGATTGGCACTCACCTTTTCAGCTGTTTCCGTCGTCCAGAGGAGCTCCTCTCGCTGGCCCAGTCGTTGCAGTCGATCCACACTAGAATCACTTGTTTGTGTAATGGTTTAGTTTGATTTTCTAAGAATGTTATTGGATTTTTTGGTTAATAGAATTTATCACCATGCTGCGTGGTGGTCTCGATAGAATACGACAGACGAATACTTTTTTGGTTACGCCTTTTTGCGCAGATTCATTTTTTGTAGATGGCGCTGGCGTTTTGCTTGTGCCAATCAAATTGAAATTGTGTGGGTTTTCCGAATACGGGAATTTGGCGCAAAATTTGAATTTAAAATTAAAGTTGCACGAACAGAGAGCGAATAGAAATAGCCAGTGACCGCATGAAAGCGAGATATGACCTGAAAGCAAACTCTTCAGGGTTCAAAGAGAATGATCAAGTCTGGCTATACAATCCTCAACGCAAGAAAGGAAGATCACCTAAGTTGACACCACCATGGGAAGGGCCTTATAAAGTTGTTAAGAGAATTAATGATGTAGTCTACCGAATCCAGAGAAGCCCGAAGTCCAAGATGAAAGTTGTTCATCTAGACAGACTAAAACCTTACCTGGGAAATGTTGATCGAGACGATCAAACCTGAAGAGGAGGATAGTGTTACAAATTTAAGTTATTTAAATTTTGTAATTGGAATTTATTTAGGTTTAGTGTAGTATTAGGTCGATTTATCTTAAGGTTGTATTCTTAGTCTAGGTTTTAGTTGCGTTGTCTGTGGCTTGCGGTCGCGGTAGTGCGGGAACTTTCCGGACGTCGAAGGCTGCCGGAAAGTTCGAGAGAGATGGACGATCCTATATATAGGGCCGGGGTCGCGCACCAGGAGTCAGTCACAGATAACGTGCTGTAGTGGTCCTGAGATTAACACGAAGTTAATAGACCGATTATAGTAGTGAATTATTAGCAAGTTATTACTAAGTTTAAGTGCGTGTTTTTTGTACATAATTTGTCGAAATAAATTGACGTATCGTTTTCAACAATTGCGAGTTTTAATTTGTCGTTGTGAACCCGTAACAATAGTATCAACTCTGTTTTCTACAATGCTGACATAAAAGTCATTTCTTGCACGAGATCTTGTATTATACTGATGAATATTTTGAGTGAATGTTAATTCTTCACCTAAATAGTTTGGTAACATTTTATTTTTAATTTAAAAACAAACAGTAGCATATTATATGTTAGTCTTTGATAAACACTCATTAGAGAAAGTCTGTCGAGCATGTTTTTAATGGAAGTTGTTTTTTTACACATTAATATATCTCTTAGTGACCTATTTGTATGTATATCCACAAATAGAGACTGGAGACCAGTTTTTTTATACAATGTTCGTGATTTTTAGCACGTATGTCCTTTATTTTTCGTAAAGAAGTTAGAACTTCACCACGCGACTTTAGAGTACGACGTGTTCAAAAAATCCGCACGACTGCGTCAATTTTAGATGCGAGCTTAATAAAACTCTTTTTTAAAAAAATAACTTTATTTTATTCAGTCACTTTTACAAATAAGACAACTTTAAAGTTAGATGTGAACCGTTTAGATGCTAAGTCAAACCTAAGAGACGTTGTTTACCTGCTAACCTACTTATAGTTATAAGAGTGCTGACACAGCTTCGCGTGGGTTCCCGAAGAATATGGAAGTAAACATGTTTATCAAATGACTTTTATATGATCTTGAAAACAATAGCAATATTGTGCAATTATGGTACTATGTCTTAACTTATTGTTACAAATTTAAGTTATTTAAATTTTATAGTTAGAATTTATTTAGGTTTAGTGTAGTATTAGGTTGACGTATTTTATGGTTGTATTCTTAATCTAGGTTTTAGTTGCGTTATCTGTGACAAACTGGTCCGGTTCTAGAAAAGGGCGGAATGATTCCGAATCGAACAAGGATGGAAAATTCTCGAATAGTAGGCCATATATAAGGCCGGACGTCGTGCATCGGGCAGTCAGAGATAACCGATGGTAGTGATCGCTAGATGTTAACGCGAAGTTATTAGGCGTATTAAAGTAGTGAATTATTAGCAAGTTATTAGTAAGTTTAAGTGCGTGTTTTTGTACATAATTTGTCGAAATAAATTGACGTATCGTTTTCAACAATTGCGAGTTTTAATTTGTCGTTGTGAACCCGTAACAATTGGTGTCAGAAGTGAGATTAAAAGAAATAAATAGTGCAAAGACTATCCTTACATAGTACCACCGGCTGGGACAATTGAAAAGAAGAACAGTAAGTGATTTTGCCAGAATATTCAGAACTGAATAGTGCAAAGACTACCCTTACATAGTACCACGGGCTAGGACAATTGGACAGAAAAACAGTAAGTGATTTTTCCAGAATATTCGAAGAAGTTCGATATTGATTTATTCAAAAACCAAAAGAGAGAATCGACTTCGATATTAGCTTAGTTAGTTAAAAAGTAAGAATTAGAAAGAATTTCTAGAATATTCCATCACTTTCTACGACGCTCTATTCGAAAACCAGAAGAAATATCCAAAAAGCGACTTCGACATTAGCTTAGTAATTTCAAAAGTAAGAACTAAAAAGAATATCTAGAAGATTCCATAACATTCTACGACGTTCTATTCAAAAACTAGAAGAGATATACAAATACCGATTTCGACATTAGTTTAGTTATTTCAAAAGTAAGAATTAGAAAGAATTTCTAGAAGATTCCATAACATTCTACGACGTTCTATTCAAAAACTAGAAGAGATATACAAATACCGACTTCGACAGTAGCTTAGTTATTTTAAAAGTAAGAATTAGAAATTATTTCTAGAATATTCCATAACATTCTACGACGGTCTATTCGAGAACCAAAAGAGATAATCAAAAAGTGACTTCTACATTTGCCTAGTAGCAGAAAGAGTAGCATTTACCAGTATATTCCAGAACATTCCATTAGGTTCTATTTAAGAATTGGAAGAGATATTGAAAAACCGACTTCGACATTCGCTTTATAGCCCTAAAATAAACGTTTTAAGTGATTTATCAGGAAGTTGATGCTTACTAGACAAGGATCAGCAAAGATGGAAGATCTAACTAAAATGATGCAGGCTCTCGCAGCTCAAATGGCTCAAAACCAGAACGATATAAGACAGACCATTGAACAAAACCAGGGCATGATGACATGAAGCAGTCCATGGAACAAAACCAGAACGACATGCAGGAAAACTTTGACCAAATAAAGAGCAACTCCGAACAGCTGAGAGAAGAGTTTAAGACTGCAACCGAAGATCTTAAGGAAGAAATAACTCAAAGAATATAGTGTGGAACAAAAGGTACAAAATAATTTGCAGAATGTAGAAGAAAAGGTACATAATATTGAAGAAAAGGTACAGAATGTTAGGGAAGAAGTTTTTCAAACCATGGAAGAAAAATTCCAGGACGTGTCAAAACAGCTTATACAGCTCCAAAAAGAACACAACAAAATGAAAGCTCAGGGATGTGTTGTGAATTCCAACCAAAACATTAAGCCTCCAAATTTCGATGGAACGTCTTCCTGGTCTACTTACAAACAACAGTTTGAAGCTGCCGCTGCTGCAAATGGTTGGGATGATGAGGAAAAAGCTAGAGCATTGTTAGTAGCTCTACGAGAACCTGCTCTGGGACTTTGACGGTCCATTCCAGTCGAACACAAACAGAATTATAACGCTTTAGTGGCAGCGTTAGAAAGAAGGTATGGAGACGAACACTTGCGAAATTTACATTGGTCAGAATTAAATATTCGTCAACAAAGACCAGGAGAATCATTGCAAAAGTATGAAGCAGATATTAGGAGGCTGATGTATTTAGCTTACCCAGAAATGCCAGAAAATTACAGAGATCCCTTCACGGTAGATCGCTTTATTAACGGATTACGAGACTCGGACTTAGCAAAGTTACTTCGTCGAGAACGCTTCCATAATAGCAGTGAAGTGTTGATTCGAGCCCTTGAAATCGAATCATCAAATAATATGTCCAGGCCAAAAGTAAGAGCTGTTTCAATTCAGGAGGGAGAAGAAATGAGCAATGGATATGAGGTCAACTTAAAAACGCTAAACCAAATGTTTCAATCACTGATAGAGAAGATTGACTCTTTGAAAGAAAGCAGACGATCCCCTCCAAATGTAAAATGTTTCAGATGCGGAGGTACAGGGCATATTCAACGCGATTGTCGCGTCCAAATAAGGTCTCGCTCGCCATCTAGCGGGACAGAGTACCGAAGAAGAGATCAGGAAAACTAAAACTAGTCAACGCAGAGGGGCGGGTGTTGGCTAAAGGGAATGTAGCCCCCAAAATTTATTCAATTAAGAGCTTAAAACATACTGCTGACAGTCTTAACATCGACGGACTTATAAATGGAAGACAAGTTAACATAACAGTAGACACTGGTGCTGCCATATCATTGCTTAAGTTCAAAATTGCAACGAGATATAAAATTCGACCAACAGAAAAGAAAATAACACTTAAGACTGTGACTGGAGAATCCGCTGACGTGTTGGGGCAGACAGACATAGACCTACAGCTGGGAAGATTAAAGATTCGCCACACTGTATTGGTTGCCGAAATAGAAGACGAATTTATTTTGGGAATGGACTTGATAAGTAAACATGGATTTGCGTTTGATAATAAACTTAATACCCTAAGATTTGGGAATGAAGAGTTCATTTTGTCAAATAGTCACTTCAATAAAGAACCAATAAAGGTCGTGGCAGTATGTACAACAAGACTGGTCGGTAACAGTGAGACCATCATTTTTGGGAGGCTAGAAAGTAGAACATCAAGCTGCGTCGGACTCATAAGCCAACAGAAATTACCCAACACCTACCTCGTTGCAAAGTCACTAGTTAAAACCGATAAAGACATCCCGATTAGAGTCGCCAATATTTTCCCAAATAGTGTCAAAATTAATAAGGGGGAGGTGGTAGCATTATTTGAGCCAGTCCAGAAAGTAACAAGATGTGAAGAGCCAACTTCGGAGGATAAAAGTAAGTTACCAACGGAGGTACTTCAGCAATTTCAGTCAACTTGGCAACATCTCACTCCAGAAGAATTTCGTAAAGCGAGAGAGTTTATAGAAGAACAAAGTAATATCTTTGAAACTAAGAGTAGTTCGGGACGCACAAACCTTATTCAACATTCCATCAACACTGGCGATGCCCAACCGATAAGACAGCCCCCAAGAAGACTACCATTGGCCAAACAAGAAGAAGTTCACAATCTCATTAATAAAATGCTCAGCGACGGTGTTATTGAAGAGTCCTCAAGTCCTTGGTCATCTCCTGTGGTGTTGGTCACTAAAAAGGATGGAAGTACTAGATTTTGTGTCGATTACAGGAAACTTAACGATGTGACCAAGAAAGATAGTTACCCACTGCCAAGAATAGACGACACATTAACAACATTGGCAGGATCATATTGGTTTTCTACTCTTGACCTGAAAAGTGGGTATTGGCAAGTAGGAATCTTTGAAAGAGATAAAGAGAAGACTGCATTATCTGCTGGAAGTGGACTTTATCAGTTTAATGTGATGCCATTTGGCCTATGCAATGCCCCAGCTACATTTGAAAGACTAATGGAAGTCGTTCTACGAGGCCTTACTTGGAAAACCTGCTTAGTCTATTTGGATGATGTCATAGTAATGGGAAAATCATTTGAAGATCATCTAGACAATTTACGAGAAGTATTTTCAAGAATCAGGAACGCAAATCTTAAACTAAACTCAAAGAAGTGTTTTCTATTCCAAGAAAAGTTGAGTTCTTGGGTCACGTCGTTTTCCGAGAAGGCATCCATACCGACGAAAAAAAGTTACAAGCAATAAAAGAATGGCCTCAACCTCGTGACAAACATGAATTGAGAAGCTTTTTGGGTCTGTGTACATACTACAGACGATTTGTAGAAGGATTCGCCAAAATAGCGTCTCCATTACATAGACTTACAGAAGATAAAGCTTCTTACAAATGGAATACCGAATGTGACCAAGCATTTAGAAGACTAAAAGCAACATTATGTTCTAGTCCGATTCTTGCATATCCCATTCCCAAAGGTAAATTCATATTAGATACTGATGCGAGCAACGATGGCATAGGAGCAGTACTCTCCCAAGTACAAGATGGAGAAGAACGGGTCATCGAATTTTTCAGCAAAAAGCTATCCAAACCAGAGAGAAATTATTGTGTTACCAGAAAGGAGCTCCTAGTCATCATTAAATCCGTAGATCACTTTCACAAATATCTCTATGGACAAGAGTTTCTGATTAGAACGGATCATGCTGCCTTACAGTGGCTCATGAAAATGAAACAACCTGAGGGGCAAGTCGCGAGATGGATAGAAAAGCTACAACAATACCATTATCAAATTAAGCACCGAGCGGGAAGGGTGCATAATAATGCGGATGCATTGTCCAGAAGACCTTGCCCTGAGGATTGTAAACATTGCAGGAAAATTGACCAGAAAGAAGGAATTACCTACGTGCGCCAGATAAAGTTAGAACCAGATGAAGAATGGATGTCGGCTTCGATTAGAACCACACAACTTAACGACAAAGATGTAGGACCTATCTTGCGATTGAAAGAAGAGAACAAGCCACGACCATCATGGCAAAATATCGCAAACCAAGGGGTGATATTCAAATCACTGTGGGCACAATGGGATTCACTGATAGTAGAGGAAAACATCCTTAAACGTGCCTGGGAAAGTGCCGATGGCCTTACTGTGGTTAATCAAGTAGTGGTTCCTAGGAGCATGGTAGACAATATAATGGCCGATTGCCATGGTGGAAAATCAGGCGCGCACCTAGGCATAAATAAAACCATGGACAAAATTCAAAACCGATTTTATTGGGTCAATTACTTTCAAGATGTGAAAAACTGGTGCCGCCGATGTTCGACTTGTGCAGCCAGCCAAGGTCCCAAAACAAGGTCCAGAGGTCAAATGAAACAATATAACGTAGGTCTGCCATTCGAACGCAATGCTATTGATGTGGCCGGACCATTTCCAGAAACTAAAAAGGGCAACAAATACATCCTTGTTGTCATGGATTACTTTAGCAAATGGCCAGAAGTTTTTGCTTTGCCTAACCAAGAGGCCGCTACAGTTGCAGAAGTTCTGGTAAATGATGTTTTCAGCCGATTTGGCATTCCTTTGGAACTACATTCAGATCAAGGAGGAAACTTTGAATCAAAGCTCTTCCAGAATCTCTGTGACCTTTTAAGAATACATAAAACACGGACTACGGCTTTACATCCGCAGTCAGATGGCATGGTTGAAAAATTTAATAAAACAATAGAAGAACATCTGTGCAAAGTTGTTGATGAGCACCAAACAGATTGGGACCAATATATTCCATTGTTTTTGATGGCCTATACAACCGCCATTCACAATACGACAGGAGCTACTCCATCTAGTATCCTGTTTGGTAGATAACTGCGTTTACCATGTGATATCATGTTTGGTTCACCTGAAGAAGAACACTTAGAGGTTAATGACTATGTCGAACGTTTAAGGCAAAAGCTGCACGATATCCATGAAGTGGTTAGAGAGCGAATAGAAATAGCCAGTGACCGCATGAAAGCGAGATATGACCTGAAAGCAAACTCTTCAGGGTTCAAAGAGAATGATCAAGTCTGGCTATACAATCCTCAACGCAAGAAAGGAAGATCACCTAAGTTGACACCACCATGGGAAGGGCCTTATAAAGTTGTTAAGAGAATTAATGATGTAGTCTACCGAATCCAGAAAAGCCCGAAGTCCAAGATGAAAGTTGTTCATCTAGACAGACTAAAACCTTACCTGGGAAATGTTGATCGAGACGATCAAATCTGAAGAGGAGGATAGTGTTACAAATTTAAGTTATTTAAATTTTATAGTTAGAATTTATTTAGGTTTAGTGTAGTATTAGGTTGACGTATTTTATGGTTGTATTCTTAATCTAGGTTGTAGTTGCGTTATCTGTGACAAACTGTATGCGAACGGTCCGGTTCTAGAAAAGGGCGGAATGATTCCGAATCGAACAAGGATGGAAAATTCTCGAATAGTAGGCAGACCCTCATATATAAGGCCGGACGTCGTGCATCGGGCAGTCAGAGATAACCAATGGTAGTGATCGCTAGATGTTAACGCGAAGTTAATAGGCGTATTAAAGTAGTGAATTATTAGCAAGTTATTAGTAAGTTTAAGTGCGTGTTTTTGTACATAATTTGTCGAAATAAATTGACGTATCGTTTTTAACAATTGCGAGTTTTAATTTGTCGTTGTAAACCCGTAACATTATTCTAGAAACTACGCATGAAGTAAATACGCCTACGCATATTTTTAATATATAACATATATATACATATTTTTTAGCCATGTAAGGGATACTTTTATATTTTTGTAATTATATAGGTGGATATTTGTAATTGGCATACGCTGTTAATATCCTAAATAAATAAATAAATAAAAAATAAATAAATAAAAAAAATCTTGGATGCAGCTTACACATGCAACGGATTGCTCTTTTTTGAGCTACAAAAACTCTCTTTGCGCTGGAAGCAGCTCCCCAAAACATTATGCTGTAAAGAATTAAAGATTGCACTGATGCAAAGTAAAATGCTTTTAGTGTATTTAGTGTGAGAACGTCGCGTAATCTTCTTATAGCTGCACAATGGCTACTGATTTTGGCGGCAGTATTTTTAATTTGATGAGCCCAGTTCAAGTTAGGGTCAAGGATAACACCAAGAAATTTGGATTCATCAGTTTCTGGTATTGATTTTCCATTCAGAGAAACATATAAGGATGTGTCAGCGGTTCCAGTTTTGTGAAATGTAATTAAATTGGTTTTATCAACATTCATTTTTAGATGGTTTTCCTCACACCAGGTTTTCATTCTTCCTGCTGTATGCGAACAACAACAACGCTCGTAGTCAAGTAAGCAACCAACACGTTGTTTTTGTGTCTGCTACAAATTGAGTTTTCAGTGGTTTCAATTTGATAATAAATTTATATTTTTTGCATATAGTGATGGTTTTATATGCTCTTTTGGTTGATAGTAGTTATGATGAAAACTAGTTGCAGATAAGTACAGTAATTACACATTTTGTTAAATTATACATACCAATAAATAACTTATCTCAAAACACTAATTTTTTGTTGCGATAAAAATAAATTCAGTCGAGTTATTTCCTTGTCGCGTATTTTTTGCTAACCACTGAACTGAATAATTGAGTGGAAATTATGGCAAAGTATAAATGTAAAGTTTGTGCTAAATTTATTGCGGAGGCAAATAAAATTGGTTGCTCTGGTTCTAAATGTGGCAACCATTATCATTTCAAATGCGCTCAAATAACAGATGCTCAAGCGGACGAATTAAGCCGAACCAAACAAAATTGGTATTCTGTGGACTGCAGAAATCAAACTCAAAGTTCATGCATTGCTTTGGCTCAAGCCAACAACAACTCCTACAGCGATGGAGGGTCATATTTCCAACAAGTTGGTACTCCGGTGATGCCGAATTTTACACCGTTCAATAGAAGAATGAGCTTTGGAATCGTTCCAGAAATTGTTAATGACAGGACTGCAACCAGAAACACATTTGGTGTGATTCAAGAATTACCGAATCTTCAAGATACATCCTTTACTTTAAATGATGCCTCCCTGGCCATTACCCGATTAGAAAAAGCAATTTCCGATCAAAATCAAAACATTCAAACTATGTTGATGGAGTTAAAAAATCTTCAGCTTGACAAAGAGAAGCTCTCGAATCTGGAACTTAAAGTTCACTCTATCAGCAGTGAATTAGAAAATCTAAAATCAAATATATCTAGTGAAAAGACTCTAGAGGCTAGAGGTCAGGCTGATCCGGCGAAATCAGATAATTTATTAAATGAGATGTACGAAAGGTCCCTTAGAATAAAGAACATCATTATGCATAATGTCCCTGAGAAAAATTCTTTAGATACAGCAGTAAGGATTGAGCACGATTCTTCTTTGATAAAGACCACATTGCAGTCTATTGGCGTTATCCTTGCTGTTGATCAAATTAAAACATTTCGTCTGGGTAGAGTAGGCGGCGGCACTCGTCCTTGGAAAGTAATATTTTCCGCAGCCCAACTGGCTCAAGATTGCCTCAAAAATAGGAGAAAACTTATTGAACAAAAGTCAGAAATTCGAATAAGTGTTGACATGACTATAACCCAAAGAAATCACGTTAAGAAACTACATCAAGAACTCAACCTTCGTAAAGAACAAGGTTAATCTGACTTGGTGATTCGTTATTTTAAGGGTACTCCCCAGATCACTAAATCTAAATCTAAGTCTTATTCAAAAAACGAAAACAAAAATCATTAAGTTTCTATTTTCAAAACGCCGGAGTGATTTGCACAAAAATCAATCAACTCCAGCGCAGTGTCACTCTTAGTGATTATGATATTTTAGTCTTCTGTGAAACTTGGTTGAAATCAAACTTCACTGAGAGTGAAGTAGCGTTCAAGGGTTACATAACATTTAGAACTGATAGATCCACATATACCAGTGCAAAAAAAGGTGGTGGGGGTGTTCTTATATGTATTAAAAAGTGTTTATATTCACAGGTTGTTGCAAATCCAATTAACTCTATTGAACAACTTTATGTTTCTGTAACCTATGGAAGATCTAAGTTTATAATTGGTGCAGTTTATCTACCACCCAGTTCCAGCTATGATAAATATGCCGAATTTTGTGAATCCCTTACCCATATTGCTGAAAGTAATCCAAATCAGCAATTGATCATCCTGGGTGACTTCAACTTACCTGCTGCCAATTGGGTATCATTGCCTATCAGGGTGAGTTCTGTGTCCCTACCAATAACAACATAAAATATGTTGTTGAATATCTTGATTTTAAAAACTGTGATTACTTAGCTATAAATATTTTTTTTGCTTCAGTTAATTGGGATGTACTTTTCAAGGATTGTAACATAAATTCAGCTTTAGATAACTTTTATAATGTAATTTATCAAGGATTTTCACTTTTTGTTCCTATCAAGAGATATCGGAGCTCAAATTTCCCTGCCTGGTTCTCACCGGAACTTAGACGTCTTGTGGTTGAAAAGAAAATTGCACACAAACGATATAAACAGTCTGCAGCATTGGAGGATTACGAAACATTTTCTCTATTACGTGAAACTTGCTCAATTCTAGAAAATGAATGCTATAAAGCCTACAATGAGAAAATCAATAACAGCCTTACTCAGGATCCTCGAATGCTGTGGAAACATGTCAGTAACCTAAGCAGATCTCAAGATTATCCGAATTTAATGCATTTAGATCATGAGTCGTCTGATGATGGTCAGAGTACGGTAAACTTATTTGCAAAATTTTTCTCCTCAGTCTATACAGACACGCAATATGATATTCCTGAATATTACAAAGAATTGCCCCAAATAGTTAATTTTTCTAAAGTAAATTTTGATATCACATCAGTATTTAATGCTATTGAAGACTGCAAATCTAAGCTTTTCAGTGGTCCGGATGGTGTTCCTTCATTTTTTCTCAAAGAATGCATTTGTACACTTACTAAGCCGTTACATTTTTTGTTCAATCTCTCGTTAGACTCTGCTACGTTTCCCGAGTTCTGGAAAGATACCTTTATTACACCAATCTTTAAATCGGGTGAGCGGGCTGACATTAAAAATTATAGAGGTATTTGTATACAATCAGCGATACGTAAGCTTTTGGATTCCTTGTTTATCTCTGCTCTATCTTGAGAGTGTAGACAGGTTATGAATGTCGAGCAGCATGGATTTATTTCAGGGCGATCTACGGTTACAAATCTGCTTACTTATCAGAAGACTCTGTTGGATGCCTTTGCAAATAATCTTCAGGTTGATAGTATTCATACAGACTTTTCAAAGGCGTTTGACAGAGTCAGCCATAGATTGTTGATAGCTAAGATGAACGCTTTCGGTTTTGGTGATCATATTTTGAAGTGGATGCAGAGCTCTCTAACTGGACGCAAACAAAAAGTTAAAATCAGTAATCTAATTTCTAGCGATATTAAAGTTTTATCTGGCGTGCCGCCAGGATCGCACTGTGGCATGCTGTTTGATTTGTTTATCTTTGATATTACTAAATTTGTGATGTTTGCGCTAATGCTGGGATTTGCAGATGACTTTAAGGTATTTTACCTATACATTCAATAGCAAATTGCCAGTCTCTGCAAACCGATATTGATGCAATTTTTCGTTGGTCAATCTTGAACGGGTTAGATCTAAATATCAATAAATGTCTTTGCATTACATTTTCTAGAAAAAATTCAACTATTGAGTTTCAGTATAAAATACATTCCACTCCTTTAAAGAGAGTAAGCGAAGCCAAGGACCTTGGCATATTGTTCGATACAAAAGTCTCTTTCACTAGTCATATAAATGTTCTTACTGCACGTGCATACAGAAGCTTAGGTTTTGTTACCAGATTTAGCGCAGACTTGTCACCGTTTGTATTCAAAATACTGTATTGTGCCTTTGTAGTTCAGTTCAGTTCAGTTCAAACATGCTTTATTGTTCAAGAATATAAACTCTTATTAACAAAGCTTAAATACCTATATAGAAAAAAAAACTTAAAAATAAATGTAGTGTGTAAGAAAAGGTCATTATGATACTTAAAAAAAATAGAGCACTTAACCTAGAGGAAAAATTGAAAACTTAATATTAATTTTAGTTCAACTTGATAGGTATTCTTAAGTTAAAGGCATAAGTCTAAAGTTTAAAAAAACAAACAAACAAACAAAATAATTTTTAAAAAAAGTAATAATAATAGTAAAAAAGTTTGAAAAAAGTATTGGCATGAGTAAACCAACCTAGAATATTAAGAGATACATTCAATATAAAAAATATAGCAGGTACAGTTATGGTTACATATGAAGGTAATACAGGATGTTAATATAAAATATATATAAAATATAATATAATATAGAAGCAATTTAAATAAAATCTATTAAAACACATGGGATGTCAAATTGTAAAGATAAAATAGCAATAGTCAATGTAATTTTAAAAAAAATAATGATAATAATAATTAAAACAGAAAACATAAATAAACGTACTAATTAAAATGATATATAAAATAGATATGTTGCAGCTATGTAAGTAACATGTTATTTGACTAGAGTCGTTAGAATAGAGGGAATAGTAATGGTAGCAAAGAATTTAGAACAGAGACAATATTTGGGGTTACAATTATCGTTTTTAATTAGGTTTTTTAATTGTTTTCTAAAATTAGATGTATCTAAAACGTTCTTTAGGTCAGCTGGAAGATGATTAAATAGTTTGATGGCTTTGTAGATAATGGAATTTTGTACCAAAGATGAATGAGGGATAGGAGTAGTGGGTTTATGATGGTTCTAGGGCACTTTGGGGGGGGGGGGGGGTGGGGCAGGGCCTTATTCGACGACCCCTAAAATCAGTCAAATTTACTACAAACGAGTGAACCGTAGCAAAAATTGAACGAAAAAATCGAGTGAACCAAAGCAATCGATCTCTAAAATCAGTCAAATTTACTAAAAACGAGCGAACCGTAGCAAAAATTGAACGAAAAAATCGAGTGAACCGAAGCAATCGATCTCTAAATTCAGTCAAATTTACTAAAAACGAGCGAACCGTAGCAAAAATTGAACGAAAAAATCGAGTGAACCGAAGCAATCGATCTCTAAAATCAGTCAAATTTACTAAAAACGAGCGAACGTAAGCAAAAATTAAATGAAAAAATCGAGCAAACCGAAGCTGTCGCGCTATTCGACGACCTCTAAAATCAGTCAAATTTACTAAAAACGAGCGAACCGTAGCAAAAATTGAATGAAAAAATCGAGTGAACCGAAGCAATCGACCTCTAAAATCAGTTAATTTTACGAAAATCGAGCGAACGTAAGCATAAATTGAATGAAAAAATCGAGCAAACCGAAGCTGTCGCGCTATTCGACGACCTCTAAAATCAGTCAATTTTACGAAAATCGAGTGAACCGAAGGAAAAATTTATTGAAAATGTGTTACTACAGTCAAAATTATAAAAAGTCCTAGCTCAAGTAAACTCTTGTGTTTTTTAGACGATATTGAGAAAAAGCAACGAACCGCGTGTTACCCTTGCATCAAATTAAGCTAACCGCGTGCCACTATGCAAAACGCATTAAAAACTTATAAACTAACCGCGTGTTAGCATAAATATCAATTTAGAAATGTGACTAACCACGTAGTGAAAAATATAAAAAAGGTTAAATAAAAATAAAAAAAGTAATTTGTTCTTTGAAAAAAAGGAGGGGAAAAAATGAAGCAAACAAAATCTTAAATATTTAATTTTTTAAAAGTAAGTACATAAAAATCTTAATCTATTTTTCTAAATTCTAAAGATGGAATTTGTCCAAACGACGTGTTCACATGGCCTTCATAAATCAGGATGTATTTGTTCGTTTTAAATTCTTCTTTGTATGGTTCTACTTCAAGCGATATGCGTGTCGGTAGGTAAACATCAAAGCTACAGTTCTCCAAAACAGCAATAATGGAGCGGCCGAACGCAACTTTGATGGATCTCAGATGATTTATAATGTATTCTTTACCAATTTCCAACTCTGATATGCGTTTTGTCTGCCGCAGTTCAAATTTAGCTACAGCGTTTAATTTGGCTAAATCCATTTCAAAATGTAGAATGTGGACTTGGAGCAAACCTCTCACCTTATATAGGGCCCAAACAAACCTAAAGTATATCTCTTTTCAAAATCCATGAGTTGTGTGACTTGTCCATTCCAAGCCATTTAACATAAACCTTGTCACCTTTTCGTCTTAATACCTTTTCAACGAGGTAAACATCGGGATATTTGGTCAGTTGTAATTCTTCAGTGTAAAATCCACCCCTAATTTCGGAATTCTGTTGGTCTTCAAGCAGGTATGTAATGGGATTCGTCTGTACTATTTTTCTAATTCGAAAAACCTCATTGGACCAGTTGGGTGTATAACCCTTTGTAAAGGCCTGTCTCTCTTTGCTGATACGGACAAAGTCTCCAACTTTAAATGTTATTGATTTTGGATCTGGACGTTTTATTGATGGGTAGGACGTTCTTAAAATATATTTCTCATTTTTGTTAGACACTTTGCTGGGGGCCACACCCGTTGTCGAATGCACAGTGGTGTTGTACTTGTTTACAATTTCATCCAAAATATTTATCCAGTTGTAGTTGCCTTGCACACTAAATTTTTTCCACATTAAATTCTTTAGCGTGCGATTTACCCTTTCAACAATTGAGGCTTTCATATTGGAAAAAGTGTGATAATGGTTGATATTATAATCTTTTATGAGTTTTTGAAAATCTTTATTAAAAAATTCCTTGCCCCTTTCCGTATGTAAGTTTTTTGGTGTTGATGGCGCTTCTTCCAAAATGGATTTCATCGCCCGAAATACATCTGCAGAGGTTTTACTTTTCAAAGGGCGTGCCCATACAAACTTGGAAAATGCATTTATTACAATTAAAATAAATCTATGTCTCCTATTTGTTCGTTCATATGGAATCATGGAAATCAAATCAGCCTCCCATAAATCATTCAATCCCTTGATGTTAACTTTTCGACGAAAATATTTTTTTCGAGCTGTTTTATGCAGTTCATTTACCACAATTTCTTTCAAAGACATCTTGAAGGCAAGTGAAGAAATTATGATTGTATTGGATACTTAAGTAGTATAGTAGCACTAAAATCAGTGGATGAAGTTGCTGCTTCTCTCTCAAACGAAATTTTATCATTTTGTTTCAATTTTATATCTTCCACATTTGTTGAATCATAATATTTTACATTTTCGATCTCGTCTTCAACGACCATAATCGTGGTATTGGGGTGAAATTTTGCAAATTCAATTTGTGCTTCTCTTAAGGGCATGGTATAATAAACACTTTTTAACGAAAATATAAAAAATTTATTTTCTTGCTCCATATGTTTTCCCACAAAATCTAGCGGTAAATATCCATAAAATGTTTTATTCTCTTGCTTCAAATTAGATATTTTTTGTTCCATATTTTGTACTTTAAATGCAATGTCATCTTTAAAGTTTTTTATACTTTGTGTGAGTTGGATCTCTTTTGACGATACACTATTTTGTAAATTTTCTTGTAGTTTAGTAATTTTTTCATCTTGATTGTTGACAATTATTTCAAACTCGGAAAGTTTTTTGATTGTTTATTACTATCTTTACAAGCAGTTTTCAATTGCGAATGTTTATCTCTAATCTCATCTGTGCTTACAGTCAAAAGTGATTTTACACGTTTTAAATCATCTTGAAATGTTTTTAACTTTTCACTTAAAGCGCTAACATCTTGATCTATTTTATACTTTGCAATTTCCAGTTTTTCATCAAAGTTGCCATC
Organism: Aspidapion aeneum; assembly: GCA_963576565.1. Classification (NCBI taxonomy): domain Eukaryota; kingdom Metazoa; phylum Arthropoda; class Insecta; order Coleoptera; family Brentidae; genus Aspidapion; species Aspidapion aeneum. The sequence continues at coordinate 148,949,037 of OY755038.1, forward strand.
ATAATGTATCATACTGTATCTCCAAGTTTTTAACTTGTTCGATGTAGCCACTAATCGATTTACTTAATTTTGTTATTGTTTCGTTGTTGTGTGCAATCTGATCTTTAATTTTACGTTCGAGATAATCGATTGTTGGAAATTTTTCTCAAGTTGATCTTGTTGTGCTTTTAATTTTATTTTAACAGTCTCTAAAAATTTAGAATTTAAAGACTCTTCATCAATTTTTGGTATATTTTCAAGCTGGGTTTTTAACATGGAAATATCACGTTCAAGTTCACCATATTTTTTTTGCACATCCGGACTTGTTTCTGAAACGTTTCTAATTGAAATTTCATTTTGACTTTTTGACTTAGTTTATTAACATTTTCCATTAAACCTGAGCTTGTTTTAAGACATTTTTTAATTTGTTGATTAAAACTTTCAATATGTAATTGATTTTGATCGCTAATAATTTCTTGAAACTGTTTTTTAATACTGGTTTCTAAATTTTTTAGGGCATCAGTTGAAATTTTGTCGAGATCTGAAAGCTGTGTTTTTAATGTAGCAAGTTCGGTTTCGAATTGATTTGTTTTATCCTTTTCCAAACCATCGTTTGATAAAACCTGCTTGCATTTCAAACCAAGTTCATCCACAACTTGTAAATCAGAATTTGTTTGCAAAATTTTTTTAACTTTGTCATCTAGCTCTTTAAATTCCAAATGCTTCGTGTTGTTGGTAGTTGCAATTTGTTGAATATAACCATTTATTTTGTCTTGAAAATTTTTAAAACTACTTTTAAGAGTATTAAATTTTGTAAGGAAAACTGTAAAATTTTGTCCATAACTCTCTAATTCTGTTTTGTTTCCATTTTGAAAATTTTTAAGCTCACTTTCAAGAACATTTACTTCTCTTTTTAATAAAGTTATATCATTAGTAACATTATTTTGTTGACCAACAAGGTTTTGAAGGGATACTATTTTTTCAAAGTTCACATTAATTCGATTTTTGAAATCATCCACAATTTTATTCTGGTCTTTAAAAGTAGTATTTAGTATATCTGCTTTAAGCTTTTTCTCCCTTTCCAACAAGTTGTCTTCTTTAACACAATTTTGTTGCGCATTGCCCAACTTTTCATCGGTTAATTTAATTTTTTTTCGAATTTCTGACATTTCATAGTCGTTTGACACCATTCGTCTCTTTAAACCTACAAAGTCAGTTTGCGGTTGAAGTGTTTTCGATACATTTGACAAAACTCTATTTTCCAAATCGCTCTGACTAATGTTGTATTGAATATTTTTACCTTTTCTCGAAACATGTCTCCAGAACTTGTCCACCGTCATGGTTGTAAAAAACTAAATAAACTTATCTACCTGTATACATCCTATTTATACTAAAATTTTACGCTCTCTTCCAATATTGATTGTATTTCATTTGTGTGACCATCATTCCCGGCTGTTTGTGACGCTATCAAAAGTTTCAATCTTTCCACAATTTCATTTGGATCATCATAATATACATAGTCTATTTTATTGTTCGACAAGAGCATAGATCCACCTTTTTTCTGTAAAGTACTTGAAGTAGATTGTGCTCTAGGTCTTAAATTTCTCGGAGGAAGTGGTTTATTAAAAGAAGCAAGTCTTTCCCGATTTTGTGGGGGAAGAATTATGGTCTAATTATTTGATTCCATTTCGAAACTTTTGTACCTTGAATCTGATCCTGGGGGTCATAATTTCTACGGTAGGCATTGGATCTTGATAAAATATCCATATATTGATCTAAATCATCTTTCCTATAAGCCGCTGGCTCTTTTTTAAACAACAACTCATATAAACCAACAGTACCGGGGTAGGTTAAACCATTGACTGAAACATTTTTACCTTTAAAGTTTAGCTCAGATTTACCAATAAGAAACTTCTCATTTTCAACATCGTGATAGATTCCATAGGTATAATCGTGAACATCTTTAGTATCTCTCATTTGTTCGTCAATATACTTTCTGGGCAGCGGATCAAAATCTTTCAAGTACTCATCGTAAACAGGAAGTCTTGTTAAGTTTAATCTACTTTCATTTATTTCGTTAAGTGTTCTATCAATTTCTTCACTGGTATCACCATTGTTTTGAGCATCATTATCGTCGCTAACAAAAGTATCTTCTAAAAAACTGGGCATTGTAGGTGTCAACATTGGTTGAAATTTATACAAATTACTTCGAGCGGTAGAATTTAAGTCAATTGGACGATATGAGGAAAAGTTTAAATTTGTTTTGCTGGGTGTAGAGGAATCTCGAGTTGGGGTTTTTGGTTCCGATTTAATTGACATTTCATTTTTCACTTTCGATAAAAATTCTTCAAGATGTTTAGTTATTGGTTTCAACTGCTTCTCTCGTTTAAACTCTGATTCAACGAGATCGGATTTTAAGGCTTGAAGTTTCTTTTTTATTGCCTTGCGAGTTTTAACAAGCTCCAAAGCTTTTCGTCTGTCCATCTTTGTTTTTAAATCAGTTTAAAAAAGTTTGCAACTAGACCTCTTATATATGAATAAACTTGTCAAAGCCCTGTCGGTATCGACCGTTTTTAATATCGCTATCTTTGTCAACAACTAAAAAGCTATATTTATCTTTCCAACAACGAACAAAGTTCTTTAAATGTTTGAAAAGACAAGTCTGTGCTCACATGGTCCTGATAAATGTGCTTTAAATTGGTAAGGTCTTGTGGAAAGATAACTAGTAAGCTTAGATTATCTCTGATAAGCTGCTTTGGTATACTGGAGTAAGTCTGAGTTAAATAAAAGCAGTCTGTATTTTTATGTCTAGAGAAGCAAAAATAATCGCGAATAATGCTTTGGCCACCACATACCATATCATCGAAAATAACTACAGAATTATCCTTAATTTTGTTTGGTGGAATAATGTTGTCTTCACTGTCATTCTCAAAATATCCAATTATTTTAATGGGTTTTAAAAGATTTCTTAAATACTCATACTTGGGTTGATTTAAGGTTTTTGAATTAACATAAACACTTTCAAACCTTAATCAATTTAAATCTTCAAGTAAACTTATCATTACATTTGTTTTTCCACCACTTGGTGCTACAATGACACAGCGTTTACAGCTACCTGGGAATAGTCTACCATGTTTTCGAAATTCCTCACTCGTATTATCGTAATTTTTCACTGGTAGAGTAAATTTTTGTTTTACAATCCGCATTGCGCAACCCTTTAAAAGCAACTAAAAAATTTAGCATAAAGTATCCTTATATAAGAATTTTAGAACCAAATGCCCACAGTTGTAGGAGTTCCTTCCAAATTGATGTTGTGTATGATTATAATGAATTTTGTTTAAACTACCATCACTTTTGAAATACTTTTCAACTTCCAAGGGTGGTCTTAGGTTACCGTATGAATCAAAGTAGTAAATATCTGTTTTATTTTTATAAAATCCAACCCAATGACTACCTGTATTCTTCTTGCTATCCAAATTGATTATAGCGCTTTCATGTTCTTTAATTTCCTTTGGTAATTCATCGCGCATAAACACTCCTCGGAAGTATGGAATGTGTTTTCCAAATTTTTCTAAATCAATGTTGGTCAAAGGTCTGTGAGGTAGTTTCTTTAGCAATTTTTTGAATACGGTTTTAGATACAAACCACAACCAGTCTTGTAAGGTTTCAAGTACAGACCTTTTCCGATAGCTACTTCTTCCATGGCTCTATTATGTCTTTTCTCCTCTTCCAATTTTTCTTTTGCTGCTTTGGCGTCATTGACAGCTTTCGCGATTCCTGCAGCACCACCGCTTAAAGCACCAAGAGCTGAGAGACTGGCAAATAGAGGTATCAATGGTATGAAGCCTCCTGTTTTAGGAATCGGAATAGTCCTTTGCTTCGGTAAAACAACTTTTTTTCCTTTTAGCGAACGCAAGGACTTTTAGCAGCTGTTTGTAAATTTTTAAATCTTTTTCCAACAATACTTTTGCGAGCTTGTTTTATCGCGTTGCTCAACAAGATTCCTTTACCACCAATTCGTGAGCGGTTTCTTTTTCTTGATCTTTTTGTTTTGTTGTCGATTTCTCTTTAAACCCATTCCAAACTTACTTTTGACTTTCATAATTCCTGTAACTCCTGCAGCAGCCAATTTTTCACCAAAGCTAGCGTCGGATGCTGTTATTCGTTGTGCTGCTTTTGATGCAAGAACGTTATCAGCCTGGTGTCTGCTTGGTAGATCTGACTTTTGTGAGTAGGCAATGTCGTGTTCTTTGCACGCCTTGTCCAAAGGATTAATACCCTTATCTTTACGTGCTAATCTTTTCTTTAGCTTTGTTCCAGGACCACAGTAATTATATTTTGGTAAATGCACTTCAAAAGGTAGTTTATTAACTAAGGTATTTACCAAACCACGACCACCCTTCTCCTGTGTTTTATGTTTTTTCCCAGCTGAGACACCACGACGACGACGATCTTTCTTGTCACAAGTCATTGTTAATACTAAAGTCATTATCGTTGGTTTGAACTTATATATATATATATATATATATATATATATATACTCAGCCGCGACACGCTTACAATCAGTCTTTAGACATGTCTTTTACAATAACTGTCTGGGAATTCACCCACTTTAAAAGCCAATTTTAATCCTCCACTAGATTTGCATGATGCTGAGTATGAAGTAAGTCTTATTAATTTTGAAACGTTTAACGCTATTCCAAACATTGATAAGAGAAACAACAAATTTATTGTTGGAAAGCAAACAATAGAAATTCCTTCTGGAGCATATGAACTGCCGGATATCGAAGAATATTTAAAGACACAACTGCAACAGCATGGGATTACTTTATCTCTAATACCAAATGTCAACACTTTGCGTTGTCATATGAATGCAGTGAAAATATCGAATTTACCAGTGAAACAATTGGTAGTATTTTAGGATTTGAAGATGGATCGTACGAAGGCAATAAATTGCATACTTCACAAAATACTACAGAGATTATTAAAGTTAATTCAATATTGATAAATTGTAACATTGCAAATATATGTATTTTCCCCTTTAGCACCAGTCGGATATAAAATTGTTGAAGCACCCCAGAATCTCATCTACTTCCCAGTCAACGTAAAAACGTTAAGTAACATAACCGTATGGGTTAGGGACCAAAACAATGAATTGATCAATTTTAGTGGAGAGACTATCACCCTCAGATTGCATATAAAAAGGCAGTGGACGCCATTATAAAATCATTATTTAAACTGTCGCGCAATAGAAAGCATGGTGCTAAAGTATTTAAGTCAAAACAATTTTAACTCCCACCAACATACCCACGCAAAAAAATCGTATAAAAGAAAGAAAAAAACCAATTCATTAGTTAGTCTTACACCGGCTTCAAAACAGTTAACAAAGACCAACCGCGCTTTCCTGAGATCACTTGGTTTAAAACTAAGGAGACAATGAATTTTTTAAATGTGACAGATAAAATTATTGAGGATAACTCGGTCATAAGATATGAGACCTATTCCTACGATCCATTTTCACCCAACAAATTAAACAACAATGACGAAATTAAAATTGTTATACCAGATGTTGAAGCCTACACTTTGCCATGTGAGAGTTATCTATACATCGAAGGACAGCTAACCAATGATGGAAAATTTTCGAAAAACATGAAATTTAGCAACAACCCAATTGCGTTTATGTTTAAAGAAATAAGATACGACTTGAATGATGTCACTGTCGATTTTGTAAGAGATGTGGGTACTACCACCTTGCTTAAAGGATATTGTTCGCTAAGCAATGGCGAAAGCAAAAAACTGCGAAATGCAGGTTGGTTCCCAAAAATTAAATTCAATGATGCCAGCATACTGTGTGACAAGAAAGGCAATTTTAATGCTATTTATCCGTTGAGAAATTTGCTTGGATTTTTTGAAGATTATAGAAAAATTATCTTAAATTCAAAGCAACAGTTAACTTTGATACGATCCAATTCAGATAACAATTGTATAAAAAATGATATTGCTGGTGAAAAAGTAAAAATTTTACTAACAACCATGCGATGGATGATGCCACATGAAACAACAAATATCCCCACCGAACTGACATTATCAAAGATTGTAAACAAAGGTACAGAGATCCCAATTAATTTTCGACGATGGGAACTGGTAGAGTATCCCGAACTTATGCAAACAACTCGACACAATTGGCAAATAAAAACATCTGTAAAGGCAGAAGCAGAAGATTTGATCACATCAATTTAAGAAATATTCATGTTTACTTGAATGGAGAGAGATATCCCTATAACGAGATCTTTTTGGATATTGATAAAAACCAGTTTGCATCGGCGTATGAAATGTATTCAAAATTTCAAAGTTCCCACTACGGACTCCCTATCACTGATCCGCTATTTTCACCTTTAGAATACTTGGAGCTGGCGCCATTGCTGTATATTGATACAACCTTTCAGAGGGATACTGTGCAATCTTCCAACATTACCATGAGAATAACCTTTGAAACTCACAAAGACGTTCCAGCAAAAACAACCGCATTCTGTCTCGTGATATATGATAAAATGTTTTCCTACAACCCACTGACAAAAACTGTCAGACAGGTATAATTTTTTATATATAAGAGCAACAGTCGCAACAGTTTTTAGTGTTTACAATGCCATCACATAGTGTACGGCAAAAGTTGCAACAAGAGAGATATCATCATCGTCTGGAAAAGCATTTAAACAATTTGCAAGAGTTAAAAAAGATTTTGGAAATGTATGAAATTAAGAAGCAAGTTTTTAAAAAGTTTAATCTGTTAAAGCTAACAAAGGAATTTACAGACTTTGCAGACAAAAAACAAAAATTATAAATAAAATATATATATTTTTTTTAATAAGCAAACTTTAATAGCGTCTGCGCACTGAATCACGCCCTCATTTTTATGACCTATATAAGGAGGAATCACTCCACGCCAGATTCATAATTAACCAGTAACAGTGAATAAGAAGATGTATTACAGTGACTCCAGTTGTACCAGTTTTGGTAGTGATTACTCTTCCGGATACCATTCCGGACCTGGTTTTGAAAATGATGTTGACAACAATACTTGGAACGCCCCCCAACTAATTTGTGAAAGCATACTTCGGTTGAATGATGGTTATAATATGCTTAGTACTGGACTACACGTTTTGCTGCTTGAAGAATTTACTCCAATTATTAAACTCGAGAATAGTGTTGATAAGAAATGGGTGTGCATAAACCCGCAAGAGTTGCCCGAGTTGATCAAAATTTTAAGAGATATTTACGAAAACTACTTTTTAAAAGGTCAACGCATACAATCTGAATGGAAATTTACTAAATTTTCCATATTACCTGATATTTTGGGAGAAGTGAAAGTTGTTAAATTTGCAAGAAATAATAACAACATCATCTTGTTTCAAAATGACTTGGAAGAATTTTTATATTTGGAATCTTTTTTGCAGGACAAAATCCAAACACTTGTTAGAATAAACTTTAATGGTTTTTATAATCGATTTGTTAAAGTTGCGAGTACTCTGTGTTTTGATGAACAGTATTCACATGTTTTCTTTGTTTTAAATAGTTTAGCAAAGTTAGTTGATAGTTTAGAAATATGTATTATAAAAGAGGTTTTATTTATTAACTCACAAAAAGTTGTAAATTATACTTTATATATTCGGAGCATTAATAAACATTTGCAATAAAAACAATGTTTTTTTTATTTACTAATCCCTTTATTATAGGTTTAAAATAAAAAATTACATTCTGTACAATTCCTTCCTTTAAACACTACATCCTTTAAATAACAGAAATTAAAATAAACAAATAAAAAAAAATGAGATACCCTACACCACTAAAATTTATACATTTTTAGTTATAAGTTTTTAAGAAGAACACATAAAAAATAGTACAATTCAAATTTTTTCTACAAACTAAAAAAAAATACATTAATTTAATCACTGATCAATGTCATAGTGTCCCCAAGGTAGCGTGCATGTCGTGTTCGGTATTAGGAATCTTTTATTATCGTGATGTGACAGGACGACTTTATTAATAATCTCTGTATAAACGACATGCATATCAGATCTAAAAGTGTTCATCTTACGAAATATCATACCTTGTCTCTCTCTCACAACATTTAGGTAATCCAGTTCTGTTAGGTTCTTGTTAATGACATATTTCTTAACACCTTTTGACTTTTTGGTTTCTTTCGAAAGAGATTTCACGTAATATGCCTTAGCACCGGTTCCTCTGAACGTTTGAATTGGATCTCCAGCAAATTCATCCTTCATTCTCCCCAATATAGAGAGATTTTTCGTTATATTATATTGGTTATTCTCATTATAGTTGGATGTATCAAAGTTTTGGGGATTTTCTTTGATAAATTAAATTATAAAAAATCGTCAGTAAAAACCTTAATTGTTTGAGAATCTGTGTCGCAGTACATCATTGTCGCATTCGATCCAAATTCCTTCTTTATAACGTTATAGAAAAACTCATACATCACCGTTTTAGAAAGATCTAGAATACAGAAACCCAAATATATGGGTTTGTTAAAGCAAATTTTTAATTTTTTTATCTGGATAGCAACAATGTTTTCGGTAAAGATTGAGGAACTTTTATAATTTGGTCTACTCAATAGGGATCTTGCACCTTCCCTTCTTAAATAACTGTTCCAACTTGTTACAAGTTTGATGTCATTATATTTGTCTACATTTTCCATTGTTTTTCCAAAGACGGCATTGTTGAATAATTTGTATAAATCACGTTCAAAATTGCTTTTACTTTTATTTCGTAAGTCGGTATTTGTATCGATGTATTCTTTCAACCACTCTGATTGTTGAAACTCGATTATTCTGTAAATTTTGGTAATCTTTAGACCATTTTGAACCGCCTGTTTTAAATTCCTGTAATGTATGATGTATTTGTTTTTATCATATAGATTTGGAATTAGTTTGGGAATTTTGGATTTTGATCCAGGTGGTATTATGTTCTCAGCTAAAAAGGGAAAATCGGCATGTTTGTCATGCAATTCTCTGGGATAGCATATATCCACTTCCAGAACATAACCTAATTCGTTGTTATCTGGTATATCGAGCACATTAAAACTTGAAGTTTCTTGTTCTTTTAACCATCTAAATCCTCCTGTTGGAAGAGTTTGAGACATGCTATGCCCGTATAGATTCGTTGCATCAAGATACATTATGTAGGAGGAGGGTTTATTTGGATCATATTCGGGTAGGTATTTGTTATTTGCATAGTTAATCTCTCACTACACTGACTAATTCCACCCCTTATTCCTTTTTTAAAGAAATGGAGCATGTCGATGTCTGTAAGCAGCTGCAATTCGACTTTAGTCATTTTCAACATGCAGTCAAATGATAGGGATGGAAGAGTAAAGTATTGAGCAGGATCAAGCCTGTATGTATTTATCGATTTGCTCCTAAATTCTTCAAAAACATCGGTTAGTAACAAACAATCATTTAATAAATATAAGTCGGCATATTCATCCAAATTCTGACAGTTAAACACCTCCCACACTTTCTTTGCTCGCTCGTAATCGTCATCAGATATATGTTCTTCTCTTAGATGATCATAAAATTGATCTTTTGTTGGCAGGTTTTTGTCCTCCAATTTATTTAAGTCTGTTAAATAACTGTAGGGAAAGACACCCTTTTGCCGCATTAAATCAAATTTTTCTTGGGTGTCAAAGTGTTTTCGTGTCTCCAAAAACATATTAGTATCCAATCCCTTGCTAAGAGTATCCAGCGAGCCTGCCAAAAATTTAAAGCTGTCTAGAAATCGCATTTTTAAATATTTGTTTACCATCTTTCCCTCTGGGTCTTTATAGCTGTCTACATAGAGTGATTTGGTGAATGAAATGTAATTTTCCTTGTTTTTCGCTATCACATCAATATTGTCTTCGTGGCAACACAGCTCCTTGATAAACATGTGACAGTCATAACCGCTTAGATTGTGGAAAAATATTGGTACGAATGATGGTATCTTATGTTGTAAGTTGCATATTGAGTGTGTGGCAAGATAGCGCTTTTTCCCTGTTATGTGACAATGATCAGTCACAATTTTTTCTTCTGTTGTAAAAGGTTCATCGCAAATGCCACACGTTTTTGCTGATTGTTTTAAAAACCTTTCTTGTGTGGTCAAAGGTGTCATTGGAGTGATTTCTTTTAAGTATTTATTATACAGCTCTCTTAGGTCACACTCGAGCCTTTTTATAAATTCTTGGGCGGCATCTGGTCCACGATATAGCTCAAATTTTGAAAGTGAATCGTCAAATGAACACTTTATTATATATGCAAATGCATATGGTTTATATATAATATTTTTAGTTGTATATGATCTGTTGGGATCTGGTTCACAAACTTCCATTGGTTGCAAAGTTGTCTCACAGTCTGCATAGACCAAGAATGGTATTTTTAATTGTTTTTCATAGCTATTAAACTTTAAAATATTTTCCTTAATCAATCTACCATATTTATCTTTCTTCCATTCAATGGAAGTTGTTTTAACATAAACCTGGCCACAATCCTGTTGCTGATGACGTAGCAAATGTTGTGGAGTATAAAAGTGAATCAAACAACCATCACAAATATAAATTTTTCTAACGTGTGATGTAATCTGACTTCTTACCAAACGTGAAAGGTCTTTTATCCAACAGTAGTGGGTTTTAACACCTTCAAATAGTAACAGCAAGTTGATATGCTTCTGAAGTCGGCGTCCAGAATAATGAAGTGGTCCCACAACTTCATATTTATTATTTTCGGATTGTTGCTCCAATCCATATACATTTATCGATATATCATTTAAAGTTTCAAATTTAGATATATCTTTTACTTGAACCGGCATTTCGATACCTGTAAAGTCCAGAACTGATGTATAATGGGGATATGATGTGGTTCTCTTGGAGCTTTCCTGAGCTGGATACAATGCTGATGTGACTGCCCATGCAAAACAAGCATTATCGCTATTTTGAATATTCACTACAGCCTTTTTACTTTCTATACTTTTCGGTAACTTGATATATGAGTTACCTTTGAGATGTGTATACCTATTTATGTTGACTTCCAGGTGAAAAATCCTGCGCAAGGCCCAACCTGATCCACTCTCCTGGAATTCTGTACTTTGAGCCAGCATTTGATCCACAAAGTTTTCATAAACAACAGACAGGTCGGCCTTCACATACTATCAGATTGGAAGTATTGAATGATTTTATTGAGCATATTTCTTTGATTGGATGCAAAAACTCTGCAAATAACTCCATATTAACCTTTACAGCACAATGTTCGTCGATTGATTTTTGTAATAACTGCAACACTTGGTTCTTCATCTCAGCAAAACATCTTTTATAGTCCATTTCGGAATTCCGACAAAGTAATCTATAACTTGCCAACCTCGACTTAAAAGCAGTTTGTAAAATAAATACCTCATCAGACAATTGTTTACATGATTTATTCCGGTGTGCTTCACTGCGTTGATGTGCCATCAAATATCGTTTCTGGATATCGACATCACAGATTGTGCATAAACCTTTAAGATATGCAAAAGATTTGTTGCAAACAGTGCACAAATGCATTTTTATATACCGAATATAAAAATCTTTCACTGATCGTTTACCACTTTTAACAGTTTTAAATATGATGCAATTTGCACTGACTTTCGTTTAACCTACTTTAGTTTATATATAGTTATGTGTACAAGCAACTGTTCGCGGTCTGCCAATGAAGGTTCTCGAATACTTTCGAGCCCAAGCGCGCTGCAGTAGAACCGCGAGTCCGAATGACCTACGTAAAAATCAGGCCTCAGCCGGACATACAACCAAAACAAGACATTTTTTAAGTTTAATTATTCATTATTTTACAATCAGCAATTTAATCACAGTTTGTAAGTGTGTTTTTAAAATCGTTTGTTAACAGTTATTTATTTTACAATAGAACCAGCGCATATAAGTATTAGGATTGCATCATAACGCAAAACAATTGAAATGAAAATCCATTATGTATTGTAACCTTTTGATAGATTCTTCTGAATAAGGAAATTTTGAACTTTAAACTACTAACACAGAATATCAAGATTTCTAACTTAATCACACAATGTAGTACACAAACATAAGCTTCTTAACATTTAATAAACCATAACAATTCAAAGCTAATATTTAGACAACCTGTGTCGTACTACTAGGGACAAATACATCGCGCAGCGCCATCTATTCACAGCATTCGAAAGATAGACATGTATTAATTGAAAGCAGCAACGCTAACGGCTAACGCCATCTCTTCACAGCACTCGGAAGCTAGATATTTCTATATTGAAAAATACCAATGCATAGTTTCAAATACAGATTTCTGTATTGAAAAGTACAAATGGATATTTTTGATCGAAGATTTCTGTAATTTTTATGTTATATTTACAGAAAACTGTATTATTATTACATTTTGCAAATGCATGAATTTGTTTATCAAACCTGACCTGTGTTGGTTATTTCGTTAAATTTTTGGTTCGGTTAGTCACATTTCTAAATTGATATTTATGCTAACACGGGGTTAGTCGCTTTTTTCACAATTTCATCTAAACTTTGGGATTTTCTATAATTTTTTTATGTTTTTTTATAATTTCAACTATAGTAGCACGCGGTTAGCTCAATTTGATGCAAGGGTAACACGCGGTTCGTTGCTTTTTCTCAATATCATCTAAAAAACACAAGAGTTTACTTGGGCTAGGACTTTTTATAATTTTGACTATAGTAACACATTTTCAATAAATTTTTCCTTCGGTTCACTCGATTTTCGTAAAATTGACTGATTTTAGAGGTCGTCGAATAGCGCGACAGCTTCGGTTTGCTCGATTTTTTCATTCAATTTTTGCTTACGTTCGCTCGATTTTCGTAAAATTAACTGATTTTAGAGGTCGATTGCTTCGGTTCACTCGATTTTTTCATTCAATTTTTGCTACGGTTCGCTCGTTTTTAGTAAATTTGACTGATTTTAGAGGTCGTCGAATAGCGCGACAGCTTCGGTTTGCTCGATTTTTTCATTTAATTTTTGCTTACGTTCGCTCGTTTTTAGTAAATTTGACTGATTTTAGAGATCGATTGCTTCGGTTCACTCGATTTTTTCGTTCAATTTTTGCTACGGTTCGCTCGTTTTTAGTAAATTTGACTGATTTTAGAGGTCGCCGAATAGCGCGACAGCTACGGTTTGCTCGATTTTTTCATTCAATTTTTGCTCACGTTCGCTCGTTTGCTTCGGTTCACTCGATTTTTTCATCCAATTTTTGCTACGGTTCGCTCGTTTTTCGTAAAATTGACTGATTTTAGGGGTCGTCGAATAAGGCCCTGCCCCCCCCCCCCAAACTGAGCCAGAACCCCCATAAAGCCACTACTGATAGGAAGTGGAATATTGTCTCTTTGACGCGTCATGTATGTAGCTTCCTGAACTGGAAATGAGCTTTTATGTTTATGAATTAGGGCTGTTGATTCGAGTATATAAAGGCATGTTAGGGTTAGAATGTTAAGACTAGGAAACAATGGTCGACAAGATTTTTTTGTTGAGGCACCAGTTATAAAACGAACTGCTCGTTTTTGAATTGTAAACACAGATTTAAAGAGATAATCGGAGCAGGAACCCCAAAAAGGAAGACCATAGCTAAGATGCGACGAATCATTCTTTTTTTGAAGAGTTTTTCAATTAATTTGGAAATAGTTGAAAGTAGCGATATTGGCCTATAGTTTGTGGGGTCTTTTGTATTGCCCTTTTTATGAATCGGTACGACAAGTGCCCTTTTTAGTGTTGATGGAAAAACACCTGAGGAAAAGGAAAGATTAATCGCTTCAGCTAGAACATGGAGGGCCTGGTTTGGAAGTTCGTTAAGAATTTTAGATGAGATACCATCAGAACCTGCTGATGTTTGATTTTTAAAAGATTTAAGGACACATTTGACTTCATGTGTATCAGTAGATACAATTGTAAAACAATCATTTACTCGTAAATTTTCTACATAGGTTAGGGGATCAATATCAGAGCTAATCTTTGTGGTAAGATCTTCAGCAACATTGCAATAAAAGTGATTTAAAATCTCCGGTTCAATTTCAATTTCATGTGGTGTAGTGTTTGTTTTCCCAGTTATTTCTTTTATGATATTCCACGTTTCTTTGGATTTATTGGTTGCATTATTTAGACGTTTAGAATAGAACAAATTTTTAGCTGAGTTAATCAGTTTCCTATAAAGTTTTCAATACTTAGCGTGATATTCCCGAATAAATAAGTGCATTTTTAACATGGTAATTGATCTTAAATTCTTTGATGAGATCCTTAACCCCTTTGTAAGCCACTGCTTATTGTCCCTTTTTTTACGAAGAGGTTTTAAAGGAAAGGATTTGCTGACAATATCACTTAAAAGGATATGAAATGCTTCAAGGGGATTGGCTTTTACAAGCAAGGGCTGCCACAAAGTATTATTGCAGGTTTGTTTAAATTTGGTAAAATTCTTTTTGCTAAAAATTCGCCCTAGTTTTTTTAGTTTATTAAGTTTCTTGGCTTTTAGGGGTAGTAGGGTTAAGATTGCATGATGATCCGAGAGCGCAGAGTCCACAACATTACAGTCAATATCGGTACTAAGATTTGAGCGGATATAGTCTATTGTAGTTGATGTAGCATTAGTAATCCTTGTTGGCTGTTTTACATGCATTTGAAGATCATAAGCTTGAAGAGGGTTAAGCCAAAGCGTGGTGGAGTAAGCTTCGAGGTTGCCATAGTCTATATTAAAATCGCCAGCAACTACTAGTTTGGAATTAGCAGATATGTTGGATAGGAGTGTGGCCTATTAAAATGCGTTGTGTGACATTTGTGGCAGCTTAAAGACGTTGCCGCCATTTTGTGACACTGTAATTAGGATAGTGACAATTTGCCAACTTGTTACACAACAAAACCATTGAATAATTAAACAAATATCTGGAAGCAGAACTGTATTTTCCAGCTAGGTAAAGCATTGATATGCCCGGTAACTTTTATACAGTGGAGAAGGGGGGGGGGGTTCAGAAATAAGAAAATTTTAAGTGCGCCACATTATTTAATACCAATGTTTTACAAAGAAGATCTTAAATAAAAGACAGTTCAACCCAAACGTTGTAGCTAAACAATGAAATTCTACCTACTTCCGAGGCTTCCAGAGTATTTGTGTAATTAAAAAACAAAAAAAATGACTAATAAACGAGATAAAATTCTAAAAGATTTTTAACTGAATCAAAATGACAAAACTAGAAGCACTTTACAGGTAGATGGACACCTTTAACAGGTCATAGTGTACCTACATCTGAGTCAGTAGCATAGGACTCAATTATATGAATGACTGTAAAAAAAAAATATACTTCCAAAATCGTTCCATCATAGGGGCGATCTGGACCAAATATCTGCTGTCATCATTCTACGTTGGGTAGGATGAGACAGACAGCAACCCAGTCCGAGATCTACCCCATGAGGTAGAACAATGTAAGGAAACTGCTGTAAAAAAATATAACCTCATCTCTCTTTTTGTCTCTGCAAAGTTGGTTCATTGGATTGTACAAATAACACAGAAATCTAGTTCATCTTGTATATTTTGATTGTAAAACCTGAGAAAAATACCAAACAAGTCAGGGACAAAATAGCAAGGCACTTTAAATAGGGCCAAAATAGCAAGGCACTTTAAATTTGACAGTAAAATTATCTTAAATAAATAAAATGAAGGAAACAAGTCAATGTAGTAAATATGCCGCAAAACTAGGGTTATGACGTCATACCTTATCTTGCGTTTACAAGAGGTGTTAAATTATACTGTAAAAATTATATTGGAAAAGATTATGTCTAAATTATATTGTGAAAATTATATATGAAAAAAAAATTATAGTTAAGGCTTGCTCCTACCTTGGTCCTTGATTATTTTATGTATAAATGTGTGTTCTAGTTTGTAAACCTGGAGTTGTCCAGACACCTCCTCACTGCTACTGCTGCTCCTGGTTTGCCCGCGTCTCCCCTCGTGCTCGCTTAGCACATGGTGCTAGGGCAGCACATGGTGGTCAAAAGGTTGTTGGCTTCTTGCCCGAGCGTAAAACCCTTTCCCAGGGTTACAACTGGCTCGTCCGGCTTCCCACCAGCGTCCAGCACCGCTGTCGATGGAATGGACAGGGCAATGCTCTTATTTCCGTAGAAAGGGCGTAGGCCGCCTTAAATCCCTCTATGTAGAGGATATGAGCCGTCCACGAGATACGCCTAACGACGGACTCACTCTTTACAGTCTCTGGGACAGAACCTGCAGTTTTTGCAGTGCCACTACACAAAAACAATGGCGATCCCAGAGACCTGTTGCCGACCCAGCCAATTCTTTTGAAAAGAGACCAGGCAGAACACAAAAAAATGAAGTGGCCGGAAACCGTTTTGTAAATTTGGTGGGGAGTGGGGACAGTAAAACGCAATACCAACCAACCAGAAAAACCCGCGGTTTTCAAACTAACCAATGAGGAAATACAGCAATAGTTCCATACCGGTATATAGGGGCCAGCACTGACCAAGGGGACATTGAAAGTATGTAAAACGTGCATTGAGGTGTTGTCGGATCTATTTCCACGGTTGAAATTTTTATAACAAGGACGTCGAGACACCCTCCATACATAGACCGAACATTTGCCTACCGGACCCCCGCCAACATATCAAGTAAGAGGAAAATAACCAGACGGACTATAAGAAGCTCAGCATTGAAACCATCAATTGTAAATTCAATTACTGGAGATCAGGGCATGCATCAAACCCAGGAATATTCGAACACTCAACCAATTCCCATATGAGTAAAGCTAATTCTACACTTAGTAATTTAGTTGTATTTTAGTTACAGTTTTAGTCAAAAGTTTCCTTTGCTCTTTATAAATGTTTTCTCTAAGATTCATATGGTTTGACGCCATTTTTGTAAAACATTTCTACATTAATAAAGTTGTTTCTGAACCTGAACCTAAAAATACACACTAAACTACTGCTAAACTCGGCACAAGAGTGTTCAGATGTTAACTCACACGATTTCGTTTATTCTTTTAGTCTTGGTTTTTATCCCTCGTTTATCTCCCATTTACAAAAGTGCATAACTCGTATTTATTTTATCTTCTCCTCATCAAATTAATAAAGATATCAAAGGGGCGGAGCCTCGGTTGTTCCTGGTCGGCCCAAATATGTTTTCGTACTATCAAAACTAGCTAATCCGTGAAGGATATGAGGTTCGGATTGTCCCAATATCCTCGAAAATAACCGTAAGGGAATGAAATGTTCATCTAAATGTTTCCTTCCTGTTACAGAAACCATTTGTGATGCGGCATCGCCGCCATTTCCCAGCTGTTTAATTTCATGACGACAAGAGAATCACAAAATTCCACAGATAAAAACAAAACAAAAGTTTTTATGTGATTTTCCCGAAGCCTGTGATCTTAAATTCCAATTACGATGTGCGTAGTGTCCACAGTAATTCGATGGAATGCCTCCTTTTAAGGTAACTTCCTAGACACTATATAACCTCCAAACCTAGCTCTATAAAATACCCTTAATAGTGTACAGAAAGAGTCGAAGAGCCTTGATTATTTACCTAAATAAACAAATATGTAACGTTGCCTTAAACGTAAAAATGACACGTTACATAATTCCCCCCCCAACTTCAAGACGATTAACCTAAAAGGTTAATCGGAGAGGTCCGCTGCCGACTTAAGGTCTTTGGCATGCCAACTCCCTGGTAGTACTTTACCCGATGGTTCCTGAAGCTCAAATATCCATGGAGAAATTTTATTCCTAATCACATAAGGACCAACGAATTTCGGTGCTAACTTCTTCGAGAAAAACTTCGCAGCATCCGACAAAACATAATTTTCTTCCAAACACGCTGACCCACAACAAAGTTGGGTACCCTTGTACGCAAATTATACTGAACTACGTTTTTCTCTGCAGCCACCTCTAACCTTCTCTTAACATCAGCATAGAGCTTCCGGAAACCTTCGTTCTTACTTTCAGCTGCGGATTGTACACCATTCTCCTCAGATAACAAAACTGGGTTGGAGTAATCTTTTCCTGACAAACACATATTCCTACCAAAATTAACAAAGAAAGGAGACATCCTGGTTGTCTCATGGGTTGCAGTACGAATCGCGCAGGCAAGTTTATGTATTTGTTCGTCCCACTTCCTTTGGTTGTCTTTCACATAACAACATAACATGGTTTTTAACGTACGATTCGTCCTTTCTGTTGGATTCGCTCTGGGGTGATAATACGGATTATACTGAATTTTAACCTGATAACTCTCAGCAAAACGTTTAAACTCGTTACTTTTGTACTGAGGGCCATTATCACAAAGTATCAAACGGGGTACTCCGAAGACCATAAATACTTGCTCCTCAAGATGCTTGACAACAGCTTGAGTAGGGGCTGTTCGCATTGGAAAAACTAAGGAAAACTTACTCAAATAGTCCGTAACGACGAGAATCCAGCAATTACCCTTTGTCGAACGAGGTAAAGGTCCACATAAATCAGTCGAAATAATTTCCCAAGGACGAGTTGGTTTTGGGTGAGATATCATCTGATCAGATACACCTTGTGTATCACCTTTATGAGCTGCACAGACAAAACATTTCTTTACAAAAGTTGCCACGTCCTGGCGCATTTTTAACCAATAATATTTTTCTGCCAATCTGTGGAAGGTTTTATACACACCCATATGCCCTGCGGTAGGAGGATCGTGAGCTTCTCCAATAATTCTACGCCTATGATCTTTGGGGACTACCTCTTTCCAATATTCGTTAGATGGTGAAAGTTGAGGGTATTCTTGTTTGACATATTTATACAACTTATTATCAGTGTATCTCCAGTTCATAAATTTTAACGGTGATTCTACGACCCTCTTTACCATCTTTTGGTACCATCGATCTTTAATTGCTGTTGAAACGTCTCTGGGCTGCGAAATTGTATCAATCATAGGTACTTCGCGAGACAACATGTCCGGGACAACTAAATCTTTCCCTTTCCGATGGATTACTTCAAAATCATATTGCTGCAATTTTACAGACCAACGAGCAAGTCTTCCACTGGGCTCTTTCAAGCTATGAAGCAATTTTAAGCTAAAATGATCTGTTATGACCTTAAATGAGATCCCCTCAATAAGGCCGGAGCTTCTCTATCGCCCAAACCAATGCCAAACATTCTCGCTCGGTGGTCGTGTAAACACGTTCTTGCCTAGTCAAAGATCGACTCAAATAGCATATGACTTTGTCTCCCTCAGGATAAGGCTGCGTTAAACATGCTCCTATTCCATATCCTGATGCGTCTGTTTGAATGACAAATTCTTTGGTATAATCTGGACATGTAAGAATCGGTGCAGTCACTAGAAGTTCCTTAATCTTAATAAATGCTTTTCCGCAGTCTGGAGTCCAATCGAACTTTTGATTTTTCTTAGTTAGAGCTGTAATTGGAACTATTATCGCTGAAAAATTCTCTATGAAACGTCTATACCAGGATATTGTACCTACAACTCTACGAACTTCTCTGACAGTTCTTGGCCTCTGGAGCTCTAACATGGCTCTAATTTTATTAGGGTCAACTCGGATGCCTCGACGGTCCACTACGAAACCTAAATAAGTCATTTCTGGCCAACACAGTTGGCATTTCTCCCAACTTACCGTTATCTTTGCATTCTGCAATCTTCGTAGGACTTCCTCAAGAATTCTAAGATGTTCAGAAAAGCTCTGTGTGACAATTACGAGGTCATCGAGATATACGTACACGTAGGGGTCTAAATCGTTTCCTATGATGCTATCTATGAGTCTCTGCCAAGTTGCAGGTGCATTATGAAGACCAAATGGTAACCGCTTAAATTGGAAGAGACCTCGTCGACAGATGAATGCTGTTAGTGGCTTCGATGATTCTTCCATTGGTACTTGCCAATAAGCACTCTTAATATCTAAAGTTGACAAGTACTTAGCATCTTTCAATTTGTCAAGAGTCTCGGATACGAGTGGTAAAGGATAACTATCACGCGCCGTCACTGAGTTCAATTTGCGGTAGTCTACACAGAAACGATATTTCTTTGTGTTTTTCTTTTGTACCATTACCACTGGTGAAGCCCATGAACTACTACTACGTTCTATCACATCCATTTTCAGCATTTCGTCGATTTCGTTATCAATAAGTTTCTGAATGACCGGTGAGACCTTATATGAACGTTGTCTTATCGGTGCTGCATCTGTTGTAATCTTATGCTCTACCCTGTCTGTACATCCTAGTGAGTCACCCATAATAGTCTTATATTTAACGACCAATTCCTCTAGTCGTTCTGATTCATAAGGTGTAAGAGTTGTTTGTTGGTCTGATGTTTCTAAAGAACAAATCACATCTTTATTATCGGCAAAGTGCCACTCATTAGTACTTAAGTTCGGTACTATACCCATCGAAATCCAAAAATCTAATCCCAAAATCAAAGTGTGTGGCAACTCAGGAACGACGACGACCTCTATTAACCTAAATTTATCCTGAACTCGCATAGGAAGCTGCACTGTCCCAATACTACTCGTGCTTTGACCATTTGCCACAATACAACTCGTCTTCTTCGTCGTATCAAGTGAAAAACCAAACCTCTCGATGATTGACCAACCATGATTCCCTAAAAAGGTACGTGAAGCCCCGGAATCCAACAAACCTAATAACTTATTTCCGAGCACATCCACTTCTAAATAAGGCCTCTCATCTTTACGAGCATGACTTATCACATAATCTAAAACGTACGTTAGCCTATCGGTCGATGCTTGTTCAGGCTGACTCGAAGGTCGACCGCCTACGAGCGCCTGGGTCCGTTTCCCTGACGATTACAATTACGACATTCTCTGACTGTTACCCCTGCCTGACCACACGAATAACACTGCTTACCTCTAGGTAATGCGCACCCGATTGCCATGTGCCCTGTTTGGTTGCATCTATAATGTGCCGTTTGCACGTAATAAAAGGACTGTATTTTAAGTTTCCATAGGTTTTATATTTACGTAGTAATAAACTCAATTTACAGCGATTATAATACACGATGTTTACGAGATAGGGGCTAAAGCCTAACTGCCTAAAAACTACCTGATTTCAAAAGTATATAGGGACGGCCAGCTTTCGAGCGGGTTCAAAGGAACCTTTCCCTTTGTTTAGTCACGTACCAGAGAAGGGTAACAGAGTATAATAAACGCACAGAAACAGAACATGCCGCCGCCGTTGAAATATCCCATATTTCAAATAATGAATAAAAAATTAAAAATCTAATTTAAATCACTTAATAAATTTAAAGAAACATGGAATAGTGCAAAGTATAAATCTAAAATAATTTGAATAAAATCTTATTACTAAAGCCATTAATAAGTACATGTTAAGATAACTATGTCACTTACTAAAAACAAAATAAGTTAAATAAGTACCAGTTAAACTTAAGATTCTAGAATTTAAAAAAAACTGCACAAATCTGTGTAAAAAGTTGAAAATAATCTGCGTAGCTACCTTAGATACATATTATAAAAAATAATAACTTAAAATAAAAACAAATATATTTAGGAGTTTTTTATCTTCACTGGGAGAACACAAACATCTTCTTCAATTGGTAAAGGACATAATCGTGTTATTGCTCTCTTGAAAATACCATTTTTCATGCGTACAGAGCAGACTCTCACAAGATTGTCAGCGCCAGGGTGAACAGCTACTATACGACCAAGTGGCCATGACATCGGTGGCTCATTGTCTTCCTGCACAATACACAGTGTGCCAACTTGTAAGTTTGGAGACTTTTTAAACCATTTTGACCTTTGCTGTAACGATTGCAAATAGTCTTTCCTCCAAACCTTCCAAAAACATTGGATAACTTTTGTCATTTGTTCAAAATGCTTCAGTCTGTTTAAGGAAATTTCAGATACATCTTCTTGCGGCACAGATAACAAGTTACTTCCCACCAAGAAGTGTCCGGGAGTTAAACACTGTAAGTCTTGTGGGTCTGAGGTAAGAGGCAGGATTGGCCGGGAATTAAGGATGGCTTCAATTTCCGTCAATAATGTGTAAAATGTTTCAAAATCAAGCTTAATGTCGCACATCCTCTTTAAATGAAACTTAAAAGACCGCACAGCTGATTCCCATAATCCGCCGTGATGAGGTGATCGACTTGGTATGAAATGCCAAGTTATACGATTTTCCAGAAAGTAGCTCGCATGTGCCTGTTTGGCGCAATTTTCAATAATAAAGTAAAACCTTTGAATTTCGCGATTACTTCCCGTAAAATTAGTAGCATTATCGCTATAGATATCAAAACATAATCCTCTTCGGGATACAAACCTTTTAAAAGCATTTAGAAATGCATTGGATGTTAATTCGGTCACTAATTCTACGTGAACAGCCCGGGTACTGAAACATACAAAAATAGCGAGGTACGCTTTTATGTAAGTTCGAGACCTAGTTTTTCCATCTTTAATTAAGTATGGTCCTGCAAAATCTATACCACAATGAGCAAAAGGACGAGAAGGTGTCACTCTAGGGTTGGGTAGCGGAGCCATAAGCTGATTAACAGTTGAAGGATTAGCTCGGAAACAAGGAATGCATTTATGTATTGTATGCCGTACAAAATTTCTACCATTCACTATCCAAAATTTCAAGCGAATTTGTGATAAAACAAATTGAGGACCAGCATGTAAGAACTTTTTATGATTGTGTTCGATCAATAATTTTACAAAAGAGTGTTTACTAGGTAGAATGATAGGCTTGATAGTATCTTGAGGTAATTTGGAGTATTTTAGCCTAGTATCCATTCGGATCAAATTTTTATGATCTAACATAGGACTCTTTTCAGTTTGCTGTCACTCGGAATTAGACGCTCGTTTTTAAGAGATATATATTCCCTTAAAAAAGATTCTTGTTGAACTAAAAAACATAGTCTATTTTCAGCGTTATTTAATTCTTTTAAAGTTAAAGGACCAGTAATTTTATTAAGTTTTTGTTTTTTCGCACGACAATTTTCAGCAAATCTTAATAAATATGCTGTCATTCGGATCAACTTCCAATACGAGGAATATTTTTCAAATAGAAAACTACTTTGATTTGTGGAAACATAAGTGAGGATGATATTTTCCTTTCTTACTTCAGGTACAGATTCCAAATCCGCAATGACGTTTTCAGGCCAGAATTCTGGGTCTTGGAGTAAAAAATTTGGCCCAATCCACCAAAGTGAATTATTTTGCAAAGATTGGGGATCTGAACCTCGGCTCAAAATATCTGAAGGGTTCTCATGTGTTGGTACATGCCGCCACTCAGAGTTTTCAGTAAGTTTTTGAATTTCGGCAACCCGATTTGAAACAAACACCTTCCAATGGCTAGGATCTTTTTGAAGCCAGGCTAGGACGATGGTCGAGTCAGTCCAAAAAATTGTGTTTTTAATAGGTAAACGTAAAGCAAGCTTGACTTTCGTCATCAATTGAGCTAAGAGATGGGCACTCGAGAGCTCTAATTTAGGAATTGTTAAGGTTGGTTTCAAAGGTGCGATGCGACTTTTCGCGCACAACAGATTGGAATAAATAACACCTTGGTTGTCATTAAAAGTTATAAAAATGCTAGCACCATATGCGACCTGAGAACTGTCACAGAACCCGTGTAAATTGACATTGAAATATTCGATGGAATGCAAAACAAATCTTGGTATTTTTATGCTACTAAGAAGTTCTATTTGATCAATGAAATCTAACCACGATTTTGCCAAAACATTTGGTAAGGGGTCATCCCAGTCACAGCCAAGTTTCCAGATGTTTTGAAGAAGCAACTTTGCCGTTACTATGATGGGGTTAATTAGCCCAAGCGGATCAAAAAGCTGAGCAACTCCTGCTATAACGGTGCGTTTTGTAATTTGAAAACGATTTATTTTTAAACGAAAAATATAACTTAGTAAATCCTGATTATGATCCCAAAAAATTCCTAAGGTTTTAATCTCGTTTTCACTCTTGATCTGGAAAGATTCATTGTCAGAAATATGACTTAAAACGCCGGGACTATTTGACATCCATTTTCTTAAATTTAAGCCAGATTTTTTTAAGATTTCTGAAATGTGATTTTTTAGTTTTAGAGCTGATTGAACGTCTTTACAACCAGTAATAAGATCATCCATATAAAAATCATTCATTATGATTTCTGAAATATCCGGAAAATTACTTTGACACTTCTGGCCTATTTCATTTAATACGCGAGTGGCTAAAAATGAACTAGGAGTTAAACCGTAAACAACAGTGTTCAATTCAAAATGCTGGATTTCTTGACTAGGATCGAAACGCCATAAAATTCTTTGAAATTTTCTATCTTGTTTGTCCACCCAAATCATACGATACATTTTCTCAACATCGGCGATCAAAACTATTGCATGTGTACGCATTCGTAAAACAATTTCAAAAAGATCATTTTGAACTTTAGGACCAGTTTTAAGGACATCGTTAAGACTTAGTTTTGAGCTGGATAAACTACTTCCATTAAAAACTACACGGACCTTTGTCGTTTCACTTGAATCCTTGCAAACCGGGTGATGGGGGAGATAAAAGCATTTTTGATTGGGTTCGTCAAGTTCATGATTAATTCGCGTCATATGACCTAGCTCGGCGTATTCTTTTAAAAAATTATGATATTCTGAGCGTAGGTGTGTGTCCTTGTTTAATCGTTTCTCGGTAGAATACAGGCATTTTTCCGCGATAGAAAATGATTCTCCAAGTTGATCTACATTTTCTTTGAATGGCAATCTGACTATGTATTTCCCGTTTTCGTCTTGAGTGGTATTTTCTCTAAAATGTTTTTCACATTCGAGTTCTTGCGCCGTCAGTTTGTTTGAAGAAATTTCGATGTTTTCAATTTGCCAAAATTTCTCGACTTTTTCGTGTAATGAACTGATAGATAGACAGCAGTTAGAACGCTGTTGTTGAGCTTTTAAAGAAAAATTTTGTTGCAAAGGGCCTGCTAAAATAAATCCGAATTTAGTATTTTGCAAAATAGGTAAATGCTTGCCCAATATTATTTGCTCTGCGTTCAAAAGCTTGTAAAATATCTCTACACCCAATAATAAATCTACCTTTTGACTGTCATAAAATTGCGGATCAGCTAGTTTAATATTTGACGGTAAATTTAAACAATTGGGATTAAAAGAAATTTGAGGCAAATTTGAAGTTACCTGATCTATTATCAAGAACGTTAAGTTTTCAGAAAAGGTGTGATCTGTGGACATTATTTCGGTATCAAATTTTGTGTCAATTTTGCTGGATTGATTATTTATTCCAGATATAATCATGTTTAAAGAAGTTGGTTTGATGTCTAGTCTGTTAAACAACTCGGATGAGCAATAGTTACTCATGCTTGCTGAGTCTAACAACGCTCTACATTTTATAGGGTTTTTCTTCCGGTCTAATATTAAAATTTCAGCTGTTGCTAGTAAAGTTTGCTGAGTATCAAATTTTTGTGAAGAACATGCAATTTCAGTGCTACAGTGAGTTTGAGTGTTCTGCGGAGAAATGCTATAACCGTCAGTAGAATATTCTTGATTTGCAAGAACATGTGCGGTGGAATTAGGTATCGGACTGTGTTCAGCACGATTATGGTTAGTAAAGTCATGTAGGATACTGTTATGTCTTTGATTACACACTTTGCAACCTCTTCCTTGACATTGTTCTAGAATATGACCAATTTTCAAACAATTAGTACAAATTCCAGAATTTTTTAGAGCCTTGATTCGATCTTGACAAGAAAATGATAAAAGTTTCATGCATCGGTAGGTATAATGATTGTTTGACTTACAATATGTACAACTTAAAAAAATTTGATTGTTTGGATGATTTTGAAAATTGTTCGATTGATTTTGATGAGTTCTTTGGTGATTAATTAAGTTTGAATTGTTTTGAGTGTTTGCGTATGTTTGAATGTTCGCAGGTTGCATGATTGAAGATGTCTGTTCGAATGTTTGCTGTTGATTTAATGTTTGAGGATTTTTTGAAAATACTTGCGGGTTGTTCAAAAACCTTTGAGGTGTGTTCGGAAATGTTTGTGGTATGTTCGAGAATGTTTGTGGTATGTTCGAAAATGCTTGTGGAATGTTTGGGTCTGTTTGTGATATGTTCGCTGTTTGATCGATGTCTGACTGATACTGACTGTCTGCTTCTGTTTGAATGTAGTTTGAATTTTCGTTTTCCGTTGTGACGTGTGCAAGTGTTGATTTTTTATATGTGTTTGAAAAATAGGGTTTGTTTTGAGCTTTTTGATCGTACTTAAAAGTATTTTTTTCAGAGTACAATTTATTTTCAAGTGTTTCGAGTATCTGACATTTGTTTTTCAAAAATTGCATGAAATTCTCGTATTTTGGACGTTCCGATTTATTAAAAACCTCCCACTCTTTCCTTGTGTGGCTATCTAATTTATTTGACAATAAGTAAATTAAAATAGTGTCCCAAAAATCTACAGGTTCTTCTAAGTTTTGTAAGGCGCGATAATTTTGGGTGATCGTGTCAATAAATTTTCGTAAGTATGCGCATGACTCTTTGGATAAGCTTGGATACTCAACTATGTTTTTTATATGATTATGTATTAGAATCCGCTTATTTTCAAATCGTTCTTTTAGCAACTGTAGTGCTGTTCTATAATTATTTTCAGTAGTTGATAATGCGCTAAGAACCTCCTTGGCTTCGCCTTGAAGACCAGATCGTAAATAGAAAAACTTTTTTATAGTTGGATATTTGGGATTTTCATCTACCATGCTAGTAAACATCTCAAACCAAGAAGTCCAACTTTCGTATTTGTCATCAAACTTTGGAATCGGTAACCCTTGTAGATCTAAACCTAAATCGGGGAATGAATCGTGATTGCATGAATTTTTACATGTATGTTCACATGATGATGAGTTCGACGCGCTATTTTTGTTTGCTTCAGTACTTGGTTTCGTATATTGTGCTATGAAATTTTCGGCACGTGCTACTAATGAGAAATATTGATTTTCTCTCGTTTCCCTGTCAGGTATGTATTCTTCATCTATAGCTTCAATAGTCGATTGAATATTTTCGAATTCTGAGAAAACCGTTGACAATTTTAAGCTACGAATTTTTATTTCTGTGACCTTTGTTTCATCTGCATCCGCGAGTACTTTCTCGAATCGATCAAATTGGCTTGTAAGTTGCCGTCTACGCAATAATAACTCATCAATATCGGGTTCATCAACAACGTCTTCTGGGACATACTGTAAGGTCTGTTTTTTTGCGGGTGATTTTGCTTTTGTTTTTTTATTAGGCATTTTGATCAAATAAAATATACTTATTAAAAAAAATCAAAATTTATTAACGCAGATGAAGCAAAAGTTGGAAAATGGAAACTTAAGACTATGACTTAGCTGACAATAGTGCTGCAACAAATAAATGTCCATCCATTTAACCATAAACCAATGTGCTGTATGAAACTGTCTAGTCACCAAGTTTTAGTCTACTTTACTATACATTTAATTACGCATCGAAATCGCACTGCTGTAATTTGGCACTCTCGATTTTCCGCCGTAAACGATGTCTTTTTACGATTTTTCGATTTTTATGTAAGTCACTTTGATAGATTTGCAATTTGTATAAATCACAAATTAATAACTTCACTAATCCTTGCCAATGCTTCTAATGTTCTCGGTTGCTTTTGTTTGATTTTTTCTTGCACTGTATGTTCTTTCATAATATTTGTTTGACTCTGTATATTTTTGATGATTTTTGCCCGATTTTTCGTATAATTTTTATGTGCTCACTATGCTTGTTCGATATTTTCACTGATATTCGATTAATGTGTTTTCTGATGAGTTTGCTGTTTGAATGTTCGTTTTCGATCTTACGGTTTATTTTTGTATTTGCCCTTGTTATCGTGTATAAATCGCCCGAGTTTTAAATAATATTCGCTCGTTAGGACCAAAAAAAATGTGCCGTTTGCACGTAATAAAAGGACTGTATTTTAAGTTTCCATAGGTTTTATATTTACGTAGTAATAAACTCAATTTACAGCGATTATAATACACGATGTTTACGAGATAGGGGCTAAAGCCTAACTGCCTAAAAACTACCTGATTTCAAAAGTATATAGGGACGGCCAGCTTTCGAGCGGGTTCAAAGGAACCTTTCCCTTTGTTTAGTCACGTACCAGAGAAGGGTAACAGAGTATAATAAACGCACAGAAACAGAACATATAACATACCACGTCCCTATTCGCCCTACCAGGTCTAGCACCTTGTGGTGGTCGTCCATCTCTGTCATTTACACTAGACTGACCACTAGCTGGTTGCTGTCTATCTCTATCAGCTCTAGCAGCGAAATTGCTTGCTGGCTGTCGCCTATTTCTATCAGCTCTAGCAGCGAAATTGCTGGCTGGCTGCTGCCTATCTCTGTTAAATCTATTATCAGGAATATTCAAATTCTGTTGATTCGATGTCCCGGCACCTGATATTTGAATTGCACCAACCCCTGTTGGAAAATCGTCACTGTCGCTCTCTACGTCAACGTAGGCCAAGTCAGGTTCAATAGATTGGTTTTTCCTAGGTGTAAAATTCTCCTCTTCTAAACCATATCTCTGGTCTATTCTACGACACAGATCTTTTAAATGTGATAGGCTATTGACCTCAGTAGCAATTAACCCATTTTTATAGATGTCCGCGATATTTCTGAAGACGATAGCTAATTTTGCTTCTTCGGAAACAGGACAGCCAAGTCTTTGGAAGAATGTGTTCATGACAGCAATGTAAGTCCCTATAGACTCTCCAGGGCCTTGTTTACGTTTTTGAATTTCCTTCAATAGCTTCTCGCCATATGAAGAAGGAAGATACTCTGCCATGAACCTCTTTTCCAGCTGTTCCCATGTATGGACTTCTCTACGTACATCTTTGTAAAAAGTATAAGCTGACTTTTCAAAAAGATCAATGCCCGAATTCAGTAAAACCTTTTTGCTGACTCCTCTAGCCTGACTCAACTCGTCCACTCTCTCGAAAAATGCGGTGACGGAGATTGTACCCCTCTCACCTGTAAACTTTATGTTCCACTTATGCGGAGGTACAGGTGCAACGTGATATGAAGTACCAGGATCACTTGACATCGGTACTGGCGACGAACATGAAAATGGTCGTGACTGAGCAATTGGTGCTATGCTACTTTGGAGGGCAGCTAAACTCAAAGGAACGGTAGACGGTTGTTGATAATAAAAAGCTGATGCACCGTCATTCTGAATTAGCATTGGGGGTGGTGCCTGTATTGGTGCTTGAGTTGGGTTCGCTAGCACTTGCATTTGCACTGGAGCAATGACCGACGGTTGGTTCGTAGGCTGTTGAGCTGTTCTTTGTGTGCTCGAGTGCTGTGGTTGCGGTAGTTGAGACTGGTTAGGTGTGTTGCCAGCATTTGTTGAGTGGTCTGAGCCTCGACTCGTTGATTGGGCTTCATCATCATCTGAGGTAACGCCAACTCTTAGTAAATCTGTTGCTTGGCTCTGCAATCTCCCAATCAAACTCAAGGTTTCCGCAACCAGTATGCCTTTGGTTTGACTTTCTTCAAAGTTAGACGGATTCATGTTATTTATCCTGGCTAACACGTGTTCCAACCTTACAGCGATTTTTCTAAACTCTCCCCCTTTGCTCGTACCAGAGAACTTCTCTACCAGCGGTACCAGACTATCAAGCTTCTTCATGCAGCTAAAAGCATCTTGTCCAAATTTAAAGGGATACGGAGGGTATCTCATACTTGCATCAGTCTTTTCTCTTTGTTTGATCAACATAAGCTGTTGTTTCATCTCCTCCACCGATCCAATAGCTATGCCTCTCCATGTTAACTCATAGATTAATTCGTCCTTGACTAAGTACCTTACGTCAGACAACCGACTCAAAGATATAGCCATAGTGCCTTTTATCTTTAAACTTTAAACTTTAATTAAAACTGTTAATTATACCTCCCAATTATAAAAACTAAACCACGCAATAACAAACACAAAGTTCACTTTAAATTCACTATAAATTTTCTCAGAAATGTAGAAAATATAAAACTTAAATACGGGTAGACGCGAACAAAACCGAAAAACACCGGAGCAGTAAGAAAATAAAATTTATTTGCATTTAAAAATGTATGTATCATAGTTTATAATAATTATTTGCACAACCAACCATGACGTCCAACCCTGCAGAGAGAAATAACTACTTAATTCCTAAATTAGAATTAACAAGTAGCCATAAAAAAAAGTTAAAAAATAAAAGAGAGACAAGAGCTTTGGCAGTGTTTATGTCTTATGTTTCACTCCTGCGTGAGTAAAACCAAAAAAAATAATTGCGCTTATCCTAGCTGAACTGGATTAAAATTAAAGTTAAGTGATGTTTGTTTAGCTCAGCAACCGAATAGGTAAATTTATCCCTAAATGGAACGTACAACAGACTACCTATAACAAAAAAATCCCAAAGCTGTTGTACACAGTTAAAGCTAGGGTATACTCCTGCTATTGCAGAACGGCTCCACAAATAAACTCCTCAAAAAAACCCAAATCGCCGTATACAATGATTTTTCTAAAAAGAAAAAAATCAAAACCCACTTTAACCTGCTTACCTACTCTGAGTTTACACGAAACATGCATTGCTTAAGGTCACATCATCCCTTAATATATAAGTGAACGCAATAAACATCGGAACAGATGTTCATGTTATAGAAA
Source organism: Aspidapion aeneum (assembly GCA_963576565.1). Classification (NCBI taxonomy): domain Eukaryota; kingdom Metazoa; phylum Arthropoda; class Insecta; order Coleoptera; family Brentidae; genus Aspidapion; species Aspidapion aeneum. The sequence goes on from OY755038.1 coordinate 148,979,744, forward strand.
TCGTAAAATATGCTCAATTAAAAAAAAAACCGCTCGCTGAAATTGCGTCGAACTAGACTAGTAAGGACGTTGTGTGTAATTAAAAAAAAATTTAAAGAAAATTTTTAAAAAAATTACCGATGGTAATAAAAAATTTACACAAATAACGTCTTGGTAGGACTGCAACTCTCTAATAATCGTTAAAATGAAATTCCCAAAATTTTAACTAAATTGATGCAAACCATGGTCAAGAAGACCCTAGGATCGTACCGAAAGGTGTCCAAAAAAAAAATTGAAAAAAATTTTTTGGTGTCGACCACAGTAGCCCAATAATCAAAAACAATTAATTAGTGGCTCACTAAAATTTTCAAAATATTACTCTACCCTGGCTTGGAGTAGGGAGAAAAAAAAGTTAAAACAAATGATGATAGGTTGCTAAAACGCGAGGGTTCGAAATGAAATTATATTTTAATTCAGAAAAAAATTATTTAAATAAACTGGTAGAATCATTGTAGGGACAAGGTACTACCATGCACCAAAAAAAAATTTTGCAACAAAAAAAATCAAGTTTCCCTTCTTAAAAAATTTTTTTAAAAAATATTTAAAAAAATATTTTCAAAAAAAAATTAAAGATGTTTAAGTGGGGTTGCAGCTCTCCTATTAGTGAACCTTAAAAAAATTTAATAAAATCAACACCAGAAAAATCCTATTCGAGCTGTCATGCAACAGTTTTTGTTCTTTTCCTTTAAAAAACAGTTGCCAATTCCCTTTCCTCTCCCAAACTGTGTGAATGTAAAAAGTGAATGAGCTAGAAAAATTTATTTATTATCCTGAAGAAAAAAAAATTGTTGGAAATTAAATTTACTTAAAACTCATAAGGTATAAAAAATCGTAATTGCAAAAAAATAATCAGTTTAGGAAAAGAAAAAAAAAATATTTATGTTCCAAAAAAACAACCGATGTTAGTGTATTTGTTTAAAATTATTACTTAAGGAAATAAGCAACGTTAGTACTTATTTACTGTACCACTATAATGTGAAGAACCTTTGCACGCCACTCCGTAAAGAATTATCTTGTGTACACTTTCAAAAAAAACAAATATGAAAACAATTTCAAGGTTCACCTATAAGAACGTTGTAAAACTAAATCTGCCTACTCAAGTGTCTTTACACACAACCTCTAATCAAAAAAAAATTTACTGCTTAATGCATTCTCAGATCCTTATTCCCGGTGTTCACGAGATATAAAATTAAGTTGGGCCCTTTTCACAACTATTAGTCAAAGCAAAATTACCAAATGTCCCAGGGCTAATGAGACCCCATCACCAACAAATGATATTTTGAAATGAAACAGTTGGGAATAATCCTGCGTAAAAACCAGACAACAAAAATCAAGAAGCCAAAACTATTACATTAATTTTAAAAGAGCATAATAACCTCCCGGCCCCAATTAAATTTTTGTTATCTCAACAAAACTCGGCCTAAAACCAAAAACTTTTTATTAGACATTTCCCTAAGTATAATGTCAATAAACCCAAAAACTTGTGATTTCCATTCCAATCCCATCTGTACCCTATATATTTTCAAACAGTTAAACACCCACAGGCGAAACAATATCTTATTTCAAAGAAAGGGTGAAGATATTTTGAAGCACCCTGTAAAAATAGGACACTATTATGGAAAATTGTTCAGATCAGTGTTCTTACTACTTTTTAACCTAAATATATCTAGTTCCCTCATGTGCATGTTACTATTTTAATTCCTATCATAATTAAATACATCACAAAATTTGTCTTTCTCCGCGAATCTGCAAGGTCCTGGAAAATGCGAGATTCAGCCTGTAGGCCAAATTTGGATGTATTTTAATTTAGCGAAAACCGAAGTTGCGAAATCCTAAAAAGATTAGCAGGAAGTCCTCGTTCCTCGATTTCTACACTCCGAACCAAACATTTCTTCCATTTCCACCCAGCTCGCGGGAGGAAAACCCCTAATTATTGCAATACAAAAGGTACTACTATCATATTATGCATAACAAAAAATATATGCCCTCATCATTGTTTAGTCGCATCAAAGAAAACCTATTGTTTTTAAATTTATTCTTAGGTTGGAATCTTTTTTTTTAGAAATCAATGATCTTAAATTTATTGTTTAACCTGAACACTTTCCCATTTATTCCACAACAGTGTATTGTAATTTAAAAATTTGCTTCATTATTTGAGGTCACCAGTATGAAATTATTTTAAAATTAAAAAAAATGAAATAAAAAAAATTATTTCCCAATTGTCCACAACTTCCAAGTTTTCATCCCTAAATACCTAGGTACTTTCTCAGTCTAACACCATCCATCGTTATCCAACATAACGCTTTAATTTCAGAAGCATCAAAACGAAGATTAAGTGAAAAAGCTAAGCAAGTAAGTTGGAAGTTGCTTTACAATGGGCGCAGATGTAAGGCCCCTTTAAGTACACGCCACTGTCCTGAACTGCAGACTAACGAAAAAAACTGAAGACTAGCATATCTGCCGTCAAACAACATTTGGCATGAAATTAAAATAATTTCATATCATACCAGTACCCTCCAAAAACAAAACGTTTTTTTCTATAAGACCCAAATACTTAACCAATAAATCTTGTTATTTAAAATTACGATTCGGAAGTAAAAAGATTTATTTATTCCTGCCTGATCAACTAAGACAAAAAAAAGTTCACCTTTTTGTAACTCAAGAAGTTCCCGTTTGGTCCCCCAAAAAAAAATATAACCTGTCTGGTCACCCTTTAAAACTACGACCACTATACAAACCGTTTTGACCAAAACAAGAATTCGAGAAGTTATGTTAACAGAAAGGAAATAATCTTTTACGAAAAATTAAATTATTTAAAAAAAAAATCAAAATTTGGAAATATTTTTACCAATTACCACCGCCTAGCATTTATATTTAGTTGAAAGTCTCTCTTAAATTCACTGACCAATTTTACGGCCTCAAAATGACATTACTTAAAAAATTACTGAACTTTACAAATGAACTCTACAAATGAACTAAAAAAAATCAAAAAAAAACTTATATCTATATCTGTCTCAGTTAAACATTTCTTTTGTGGTATTATATCTAGTTGGGCTTCAAATTCATTTTCTCTGTATTCAATCTGGAGCAGGCAAAACTTCTCAAGGCTCAAACATAAATGTTTGCTCTCCAATGGCCATGACCAAGCTATGACCTGAACGCAGAAAAAAATACAGAAAAAAAATAATTGTGAACCAGAAAACTTTAATTGATAGAAATACCCGTAGGTAATTTTTTAAAAAAAATGCACTCCAAAGCCCAACGCTGTATTTTCTACCAAAAAAATTTGACCAGTCCCAAAAACACAACTAGACAACTAAACTGGCAACCAAAGACCTAAAAAAAAACTGCTCCAAAAAAAAATACCCAAAAAAAAATGTTAACTGGACCTCTGGCGTTGATCTTCAGCCAATATGTTGCTCTAGGAGTTCTAGCCTTGTGTTCCCTAAACTTCCGAGCTAACTATAAGTAGTACCCTCCTCTGACCCGATGTAATTGAGTGACGTAAGATCTTAATTGTCATCCAACAGTTACCACCAAAAAAAACAAGAAAAGAAAATGACAAAGCAAAATAAACTCATTTTCCTTTTCTTTTATTACTAATTAATACTTTCAACTAAACAAAGCTACCAGCTGTTAAGCTATATTTACCCTAAAACAACCTAGCCAAGAAAAATTTGTGTGAAACCCTGTATAAATATTCCAACTTCCAAGTAGTGATATCCCACAAAAATTAAAATCACCAAAAAAAAACTTGTTGACCTAAATAAATTGACTGCACTAAAAAATAATCGGTGAAACAATTTCTGTCTTATCACAAGCAGGAAATAATAACATATTTGTAGTAGGCAACCTGCAAAAAAAAATTGTTAGAAAAAAACACACTACTTCTGGCATATATTTAAACCTAAAAAGACTATGTCTGGAGGTCCATCCACCTATAAATCATCATCATCAAACCGAGTTCCAAATCAACGTTCAACTATTACCAAAAAATATTTAAAAAGTGTTATTTCCAAAAACCAATGATCTTGTTTTTCATTTAAAAAAATGATTGAGTGTCACGACCACCCACAGCCACTGAAAGCCTTTAACCTGGCTTTAGCGGTACCACAAAAAAATTTTCTCAAAAAAAAATTTAAGAATAATTTTGTCTTTTTTTTTCAAATTCAAAAAAAAACCAAAAAAAATTACATCAGATGTTAAAAAACTAGCCAAAACACACGTTGGGCGCCAATTTGTGGCCTATTAAAATGCGTTGTGTGACATTTGGGGCAGCTTAAAGACGTTGCCGCCATTTTGTGACACTGTAATTAGGATAGTGACAATTTGCCAACTTGTGACACAACAAAACCATTGAATAATTAAACAAATATCTGGAAGCAGAACTGTATTTTCCAGCTAGGTAAAGCATTGATATGCCCGGTAACTTTTATACAGTGGAGAAGGGGGGGTTCAGAAATAAGAAAATTTTAAGTGCGCCACATTATTTAATACCAATGTTTTACAAAGAAGATCTTAAATAAAATACAGTTCAACCCAAACGTTGTAGCTAAACAATGAAATTCTACCTACTTCCGAGGCTTCCAGAGTATTTGTGTAATTAAAAAACCAAAAAAATTGACTAATAAACGAGATAAAATTCTAAAAGATTTTTAACTGAATCAAAATGACAAAACTAGAAGCACTTTACAGGTAGATGGACTCCTTTAACAGGTCATAGTGTACCTACATCTGAGTCAGTAGCATAGGACTCAATTATATGAATGATTGTAAAAAAAAATATACTTCCAAAATCGTTCCATCATAGGGGAGATCTGGACCAAATATCTGCTGTCATCATTCTACGTTGGGTAGGATGAGACAGACAGCAACCCAGTCCGAGATCTACCCCATGAGGTAGAACAATGTAAGGAAACTGCTGTAAAAAAATATAACCTCATCTCTCTTTTTGTCTCTGCAAAGTTGGTTCATTGGATTGTACAAATAACACAGAAATTTAGTTCATCTTGTATATTTTGATTGTAAAACCTGAGAAAAATACCAAACAAGTCAGGGACAAAATAGCAAGGCACTTTAAATAGGGCCAAAATAGCAAGGCACTTTAAATTTGACAGTAAAATTATCTTAAATAAATGAAATGAAGGAAACAAGTCAATGTAGTAAATATGCCGCAAAACTAGGGTTATGACGTCATACCTTATCTTGCGTTTACAAGAGGTGTTAAATTATACTGTAAAAATTATATTGGAAAAGATTATGTCTAAATTATATTGTGAAAATTATATATGAAAAAAAAATTATAGTTAAGGCTTGCTCCTACCTTGGTCCTTGATTATTTTATGTATAAATGTGTGTTCTAGTTTGTAAACCTGGAGTTGTCCAGACACCTCCTCACTGCTACTGCTGCTCCTGGTTTGCCCGCGTCTCCCCTCGTGCTCGCTTAGCACATGGTGCTAGGGCAGCACATGGTGGTCAAAAGGTTGTTGGCTTCTTGCCCGAGCGTAAAACCCTTTCCCAGGGTTACAACTGGCTCGTCCGGCTTCCCACCAGCGTCCAGCACCGCTGTCGATGGAATGGACAGGGCAATGCTCTTATTTCCGTAGAAAGGGCGTAGGCCGCCTTAAATCCCTCTATGTAGAGGATATGAGCCGTCCACGAGATACGCCTCACGACGGACTCACTCTTTACAGTCTCTGGGACAGAACCTGCAGTTTTTGCAGTGCCACTACACAAAAACAATGGCGATCCCAGAGACCTATTGCCGACCCAGCCAATTCTTTTGAAAAGAGACCAGGCAGAACACAAAAAAATGAAGTGTCCGGAAACCGTTTTGTAAATTTGGTGGGGAGTGGGGACAGTACCAACCAACCAGAAAAACCCGCGGTTTTCAAACTAACCAATGAGGAAATACAGCAATAGTTCCATACCGGTATATAGGGGCCAGCACTGACCAAGGGGACATTGAAAGTATGTAAAACGTGCATTGAGGTGTTGTCGGATCTATTTCCACGGTTGAAATTTTTATAACAAAGACGTCGAGACACCCTCCATACATAGACCGAACATTTGCCTACCGGACCCCCGCCAACATATCAAGTAAGAGGAAAATAACCAGACGGACTATAAGAAGCTCAGCATTGAAACCATCAATTGTAAATTCAATTACTGGAGATCAGGGCATGCATCAAACCCAGGAATATTCGAACACTCAACCAATTCCCATATGAGTAAAGCTATACTAAGTGTAGAATTTAGTTGTATTTTAGTTACAGTTTTAGTCAAAAGTTTCCTTTGCTCTTTATAAATGTTTTCTCTAAGATTCATATGGTTTGACGCCATTTTTGTAAAACATTTCTACATTAATAAAGTTGTTTCTGAACCTGAACCTAAAAATACACACTAAACTACACTGCTAAACTCGGCACAAGAGTGTTCAGATGTTAACTCACACGATTTCGTTTATTCTTTTAGTCTTGGTTTTTATCCCTCGTTTATCTCCCATTTACAAAAGTGCATAACTCGTATTTATTTTATCTTCTCCTCATCAAATTAATAAAGATATCAAAGGGGCGGAGCCTCGGTTGTTCCTGGTCGGCCCAAATATGTTTTCGTACTATCAAAACTAGCTAATCCGTGAAGGATATGAGGTTCGGATTGTCCCAATATCCTCGAAAATAACCGTAAGGGAATGAAATGTTCATCTAAATGTTTCCTTCCTGTTACTGAAACCATTTGTGATGCGGCATCGCCGCCATTTCCCAGCTGTTTAAAATTAATAATGACGACAAGAGAATCACAAAATTCCACAGATAAAAACAAAACAAAAGTTTTTATGTGATTTTCCCGAAGCCTGTGATCTTAAATTCCAATTACGATGTCCAGATAATGCGATGTGCGTAGTGTCCACAGTAATTCGATGGAATGCCTCCTTTTAAGGTAACTTCCTAGACACTATATAACCTCCAAACCTAGCTCTATAAAATACCCTTAATAGTGTACAGAAAGAGTCGAAGAGCCTTGATTATTTACCTAAATAAACAAATATGTAACGTTGCCTTAAACGTAAAAATGACACGTTACATAATCAGCTCAAAGCTATCCAAGAAATCAGATACATTAGAATTTGGAGACCGATAAATGCACAAGATGTAGATGTTAAGACATTTTGAATACAGAAGAGAAAATTCAAAATATTTTTCAGTGACCATGAAATCGAACCTGTTGCAGTCGCAAAAGTCAGAAATTGATGAGAATTTGGAATTTATAAGGATAGAGGTGCCTCCATTATTAGAAGAAGTGCGGCAGAATTTAGATAATGTTTGATACTTTGGGACGTAGAAGGGTTCCCCATCCTTCAGCCAGTGTTCTGTTAGAAGAACTAGATTTGGAAAGTTTTCACATTCAAGAAATAGGAACAGTTCGTCAGCCTTGCTTCTTGCTGATTGGATGTTAAGAAGCATTATTGACACATGATTAAAATCAGTTAAAGATTGATTGTTTTGGTGAGACGCTTCTCTAAAAAATGATAAGGAGAACTTGGATTCAGGCTGCTTCCACTACAACTGCTCATATTTAATTCATCAAGTAAACTCATAGGCTGAAGGGAACTATTTGACAAATTTTGGCTTATGACAAAGTTTTGACTACTAATAGAGGCCTCTGGCAGCCTGTCTGAGGGCAAAACGGTTGCCGGAGATAGTAAACTAGTAAGTTTTGAATTAGTTTCTGTCGATGAACATAATAGTGTATCACTAAGCAAAGTACCTTGTAGGCAATCAACCTGGATTGACTCCGTAACCATCCCGCCGATCAGCCAGTTTCTAGTCTTAAACCCCTTGTCAGTATTAATATCAATATATTCAAAACTAGTCTCTGATGTTTTGTTAAAAGCATTTATAATTTTTTTAAGATTACTATTAAACTGAATTATGGGGTCTTTGTTACTGTATTTTTGTAATATAGGGCATGCAAGAAAAATAAAATTAGTATGCACACAGTTTTTTAACATATCGTGAATAAAATGGAATTTAGGTCGTTTTTCATTCAACAAATCATTGGATCCAGCGATGACAACTACATAGTCTCTTGAGTTAAAGCTCGCCACTTTTTTTTCCAGAGTTAACAAGACATTGTTCAAATGAGCTCCAGGTTTGACAATTGATTCTATCGTAAGATCAGTGCACTCTAGATGCTTAAGGATGTTACGATCTAGGTTTTTTCCATGATCATCAGATATAATGAGCAGTTTTCTGGTCTTCTTAGAGGTTTGTTCTAGTACGACGTGATGTTGTGTTGGTGTGTGGTTTATTTGGGGCTGCCGTACTGCGTCGCGATAAGTGTTTAGTGTGCAATTTTTCTTTTCATCTCGAAGGCTAGTTATTTGAATAAGCTGTTCGTTGTTGCACTTTTCAAGAAAGCTTATCTTCGAAAACATATTAAGATTTTGCGCAGAGAGTTCTTGCAGTTCTTTTTTGTAGTCCAGTATGGATTTATCTAGACTTTTTTTGAGGGAATTTAAGTTAACAATCTGGGTTCGTTGATCTTCAATTGTTTTCAAAGCCTCGTTTATCTTGCGATTGCAATCACGTTCGATCTCCTCTGCTTCTTCATTTAAGGCCCTTGAACCACGCACAAGCCTTCTGATGTGGTTATCTTTCTGCTTTAACTCACATTTCAGTGTATTTATTTGGATTTCTAAGTTTTCCATTCTTTTCTCGTCATCTATATCTTTTTGTTCATATGTGGCATCCTTAAGAGCAGCTTCATTTTTCAGTTTAAGCACTAGTTCCTCCAAGTAAGCTATTTGTTCAGCTGTCACGTTTAGTTTATCCTTGCAGTTTTTGCAGTAAAAGATCACTGCTCTTTGGCTGAGAGCAATGGTGTGGCACTCCGTTGTGGAAACACCAGCGCAGTTGCGACATAAGCAAGCACTGCATTGGTCACATTTAGATCCAAAGAGCTCATTTTCTTTTGGTCTTGATTTAAAAACGCATTCGGAGTCACATAATGAACATTTCATCTGTTGTTAAGATATAATTAGGTATTATAAAGGGGTTTGACTAATAGTTCAATAAAATGGCAAAGATTTAAAGAATTTAAGAATAGGGGTCCTTTTGCCGGGAGTCTCGTGTGTTCAATCTGTTTGACGGCCTAGTTTTCACGTCAGCCAGGGTCAGCATGCGTCAGCCTACCAGCAGCATCCAAAAACGTTTTGCACGGCGTCACCTGGGTGTTCTGTTGTAACCCCACTTTTAAGATGTTTTTGAAAATGTGGGAAAAATTTTTATAAACAAATGCAAAGTGTCAATTATGTTATAAAAAATTGCAAAAGTTCACCACCGAAGATTACGCTTTATAAAGATTTAAAGACCGCTATTGTGTTCACTCACATGTCCAGACGTAAAGGGCACATGCCCTTATAAAATTTAGGTAATTAGACTTTATTAAACACAGTTAAAATGGACAAAATCAACCAATAAAAACACAACAACAATCGTTACAGATTACTTTACCACAGTACATTCTTTGGTGGAGTATGCAAGCCAAGTATGGTCTCCTTTTTATAGAGTGCACATTGACAACATTGAAAATGTCCAGAAAAAATTTTTGCAGATTGCTGCATTCAGATTACGAGTGCCTAAAGTGAATGGACATACTGATTACGATGCTGTTCTGAATCTCTTTAATATGAATTCTCTTGAAACTCGAAGACTTCACTCAGACCTTTGTTTTGCTTTTAAATTGATCAGTGGGGAGATTGACTGTAGTTTCCTATTATCAAAACTGAATTTCAAAACATCTTATGGAACCAGATCTAAAGATATTTTACGTGCCGTTTAGAGCAGCAAATTATGGCTTGCATGGCCCACTAGTGTGTATGCAGAGAAACTATAACGAATTTGATCTTGAGGTTAGTGGCAGCTTTTACAAATTTAAAAACAGTTTGAAAATTGTAAAACGTTGACTTTTCGTTTGATTTTTAGTTTTTAGTAGGTAGTAGGTTGTATAGGAACTTTTAATTATATTTTTCTATTTTCTTTTGTAAATGGTGTAACTGTTGAAAATAAATAAATAAATAAACAGCCCCCGACAGCCCAGACATCGATTCAGCCGACAAAATAGCTCCAGTGCCGTCAGCGTACTGGGACACCAAATCAGCATCCAGTAGAGCTGACAAGCTGTTCACATACATCAGGAAGAGGATGGGACCTAATATAGATCCCTGAGGGACACCTTAAGTTACTTAGGTTTCACAAGAATAATGCTCTTTGAAGTTTTGCCTAACACATACTACTTGTTTTCTTTGAGCCAAGCAAGATTCAATCAGCTTAACACATAATCCTCTTATTCCAAAGTTACTTAATTTCTCTATTAGTTGTTGGTGGTCTACAGTGTCAAAGGCCTTCGAAAGGTCAAAGAAGAGACACTGATTGCTTTCTGTCCAATTGATCTACTATATATGTAACCACTCTGAAAATTGCCAACTGAGTAAATTTTTTAGGTAGAAAACCAAATTGTGTTTCAGCTAATAATTGTTAGATATGACAAACTCAAGCAGTCTAGTGTAAATTGCCCTCTCGAAAACCTTTGACACAGCTGGCAGTATTGACACAGGTCGGTAGTTCTTAATGTCATCCCTCGACCCCTTTTTGAATACCGGCACAATTTTTGCTAATTTAAGCTTGTTTGGGAAAATTCCAGTGGTTAGACATTTATTAATAATTTCACATATCAGACTAGCAAACAAAGATTTTTATTTTATTTTATTTTTATTTTTTATTTTCAACGGTCATGCCATTTACAAAAATTTAAATTACAATAGTATGAACTATAACTAACAGTATTATGTAGTAATAATTATTGAGCAAATTTTTTCACAAACTTGTTGAATTGTTGTAAAGTTACATTAAATAAATCTACATCGATTTTATTTAAAGAATTTGCCATTCTAGTAAGAGGAGAGTTTATCCCATGTGCAGTTCTATGAAATTGCACAAACAATAAAGAATAATTTCTAGTCTGTCTTTGTGGAACTTGAAAAGAGATCATTTCTAATAAGTTAGGACAATCAACATTATTATTTATAATTTTAAACAGTAACCTGGTATCCATCATAAACCTCCGCTTTTCCAAAGATTGAATACTCAATAAACTCTGTAGAGATATGTAGTCAATATGATCTTTTGGTATTTTTAGCTTGTAGTTTATTAACCTTAAAAACCTACGCTGAATTTTTTCTAACATATCTATATATTTAAAATAGTGTGGATTCCAAATTTGACTAGCATACTCAATCAATGATCGCACCAGAGAACAGTACAACAATTTAAAGCAATATACGTTATTGAATTCCTCTAAAGTATGCGATATAAACCCTAACACTTGTAGACTTTTGTTGCAAATATTTTCAATGTGCAAATTAAATTCAATTTTTTGATCAAAAATAACACCTAAGTCCTTAATTTGATCCACACTGTTTAAAGTAGTAGAATTTAAGATGTAGTCAAATATTATTGGTTTATGAATTCTGAAATATCTCATGACACTACATTTGTTTAAGTTCAATGATAACTTGTTATTTTGGCACCATAAATTAAAGCAGTCTAAATCCTCTTGAATTAATAGGCAATCTTGATGACATCCAATTACTAAATATAATTTAAAATCATCTGCAAATAGTAAGAATTTACAGTTTTTTACACAGAAATAGAGATCATTGATAAATAAATTAAATAAAAGTGGTGACAAATGTCCCCCTTGAGGCACTCCTGAGCAAACTTCAATTCTAAATGAATGAATAGTATTTATATTAACAATTTGACTTCTTTTGCTTAGGTAGCTCATAATCCATCTAAAGAACCCTCCAGAGAAGCCATGATGTTTTAACTTACTTAAGAGGATCCTATGGTTAATTTTATCAAAGGCTTTAGAGAAATCCGTGTGGATTGCATCCACCTGACAACGGCTCTCCAAAGCCTCAGATATATATTCTGTGTAAATAAGAAGATTACTTACTGTCGATTTACCTCTCTGAAACCCATGTTGTTCTTGGCAGAGAAGAGGTGATAATAAAGGAGTTATTTTATTTGTTACTATATGTTCAAATATTTTGCTAAATAAACTTATTTTCGAAATCCCACGATAATTTTCGATTTTTTCCTTATTACCACTTTTAAATATGGGAGTTAAGAAGCTAATCTTCCATTTTTCTGGAAATTCCCCTAATGATAATGACCTAGTAAATATTTTGTGTAAAATTGGTGCCAAAATAAACCTACAGTTATATATGAAATCCCGAGGAATGCCATCGGGGCCTTTTCCTAGAGATCTTTTGAGTTTTTCTATTGCATTATATATATCAATTAAATCTATATTTATATCACATAAGTTTAAGTCGGAGGGTATGCCATGATTAACCTCAAAATCAATGTCATTTTCTAAATCAGATTCATAAACATTGCCAAAAAAAGTGGCAAACATGTTGGCTATATCTTGTGCATCTGAAGATGTTTCATTACCATATGACATAGTATTAGGAAGGAAGGAACTGGAATTGTTTTTATTTTTTGCATATCTCCAAAATTCATTTGGATTGACTTGCATATTTATTTCTAGATTGTTGATAAATAATTCCCGAGACTGTTTGTATGATTCTTTACAGTCACGACGTGATGTCATAAACTTGATATAGTCATCGATCGAGCCACTCTTTTTGTATTCCTTGTGCAAAATTTTTTTGGTAATTATCAATTCTTTTAAATTATTTGGCATCCAGCTTGGAAAATTTGACTTCTTTGCCCGACAAATTGGCACAAACTTATCTATTGTATATTGAAGTTCATTATAAAATTTATCAACCATAGTATTGATATCTGATTCAAACATATCATCCCAGTTGGAGCATGCTAAATGATGATTGATGCCTTCATAATTTGAAATTGTAAAATTCATAATCAAAAGAAAGAGATGGTTGCTCTGGCTGAATGTCAATATTTATCTCCAATGCTGGATGCTTCTGATCTAATCTTATAAATGGATCATTTACTACTACTACACTTAAGTTATTTTGATTGCTAAAAACTAAATCTAGAGTATTACCATATATATTTGGTACCTTGTTGTGCTGAAAAAAATTCAAAAAAGAAAAAAAGTCGGAAATACATTCAGACTTATTATTCATTTGACCAGTTGCCCAACAACCATTTTCCATATTGCACCAATGTATCCTAGGCAAGTTGAAATCGCCAAGCAAAAATATATGATCAAATTTTTGACTGCACAAAATATCTTCAACTGAGTCACAATATGCTTTATATTTTTCGCAAGGTGTAGATGGGGATAGATAGACACAACCTAATAGTACTGTTTTGTTTCCAATAGTAACTCTAATAAACAAAATTTCAATACAAGATTATTAAATCTGTTGTGATGACACCTAAAAAAATAAAATTAACCAAACCTAGTGCAACCTAAGTAACCCCAATCCAGCTCTACCTAAACCAACACAAACCGAACAGAACCAACCTGAACCAAATTGAACGGAACCAAACGGAACCCAACTGAACTGAAACCAACCAAACCCAACCCAAACAGAACTGAATCGACCCCAACAGAACCAAACTGAACCAAACCAAAGCAAACTGACCCCAACCAGACCAAACCAAACCCAATCGAACCAAATGGAACTAACCTAAACCAGACAGAACCGAACCCAACAAAAACAGCTGAACCAAACTAAACCATACCAAAAGAAATCCAACCAACCAATCCCACCTGAACACAAACCAAACCTAAATCAAGGCATCCCAGCTCTACCATAACCAACTCAAACCCAACCTTTGTATATTAGATATATAATAGAATACAACTTATCCTGATCCAAGCCTTGCCTTTTTAATGTATGTCAAAGAAAACCTAAGTGAGTACAACTTAATGTCAAAAACACACGATTATGGTACAAGAACTGCTATGAGCATCAGGTTACCCTTTACCAGGTTAGAACATTCTAGGTTTAGTAAGAACTATTATGACCCAAATTTTTTACAATAAATTGCCAAAGCAAATAAGAGCCCTAAAATTAAATGAATTTAAAACTAAAATTAATCGATACTTGTGTCAAAACACCTTTTATGACCAAGAAACATTTTTAATAAAAAATTTAACCATTTCAGATTTTTAGCTCTGTCTGTGTTATATGTTAAGTGTGTTTGTATATGAATGTCTGTGTTTCTGAGTTTAAAATGGTTTTTTTTTCTTGATAATAAAATGAATTTTATCTTATACATAGGTTTTATTGTATTGTATTATGAATAGTGGTATTGTTGTTTTAAATAGTTTATGATGACACCATAATGTGACAATGTTATTTGTTAACTATTGTACATGTTTTTACGCTAATATATTTCCATTCTATTCTATTCTTTAATTTTATTGGCTAAAAAAATATGAATGGCAGAAAGAAGGGACAATCAAATCAAAATATTTTATTTTATACATACCTACTTGTCATGTGGCAACCTCACATTATATGTTAAGTGTGTTTGTATATGAATGTCTGTGTTTCTGATTTTAAAATGTTTTTTTTTCTTGATAATAAAATGAATTTTATCTTATAGGTAGGTTTTATTGTATTGTATTATGAATAGTGGTATTATTGTTTTAAATAGTTTATGATGATGCCATAATGTGACAATGTTATTTGTTAACTATTGTACATGTTTTTACGCTAATATATTTCTATTCTATTCTATTCTTTAATTTTATTGGCTAAAAAAATATGAATGGCAGAAAGAAGGGACAATCAAATCAAAATATTTTATTTTATACATACCTACTTGTCATGTGGCAACCTCACATTTTTAGTTGGACTCACAGGCACAGAATTTAAGAGTAAAACCCCAACAAATGGCCCAAAGGCCATTATCATATACGCCCAATATGTATGTAATTTTGTGTGCATTTTAGATAGAAATTGAAAAGTGTGTTTTTTATTAAAAAAACTATTTGTTTTTGAATTTTCCGTACCTAAATAAGTTTCAAGATCACTAAATTACCATTTTCAAAAAGAATAGTGCACCGAAACCTTCATGTAGTTCCAATGATGACTCGGCAGAGCCATCTTTCTGCTGCTGTTATTAAGTTTGTAGGGTTGCATATCTATTTGTGTAATCATTGCATTAAGTACCCCTATAAGCATGCCAAATTTCAAAACATTTGAAACCTCAAATGCAAACATATTAAATTACTGGCCTAAAACTGTTGGTTACCTTTTGTTTTGTTATAAAATGCAGGTAGACTTTTTAGCTGTAGATTAATAACTTCCTCAAAAGAAAAGTTTGTGTCTGTTGGGCTTTGTACTAATATAGGTGAAGGCAATTTGCTTATTAAAAAATAAGTTGAGACAAGAAAAAGAAGCACAATAAAGACACTAGAAGTAAAGAGTACTTTTTTGCGAATCATTAACCATTTTTTAAATAAAAAATTTGTTTACAACTAACTTTTTTTTTGCTGGGGTACGTTCAGGCCAGAACAACGTTCAGATTCACCCCCGTGAAAATGACATACGGAATATAACAGCGCGAACTAGGGATGGCACTCCGGAGCAGTACCTGTTCTTTTCGGAACAGGTCTGTGCCCGGAGCAAGTCGGAACAGGTATTAATTTCCGGAACAAGTTGCTCCGCCGGAGCAGAAGTGACAAGGAAACTTCGAGAGAGCCAGAAAATAACCGAAACAACT
Organism: Aspidapion aeneum; assembly: GCA_963576565.1. Lineage (NCBI taxonomy): Eukaryota > Metazoa > Arthropoda > Insecta > Coleoptera > Brentidae > Aspidapion > Aspidapion aeneum. The sequence continues at coordinate 148,995,523 of OY755038.1, forward strand.
TGCTCCCTGCTTTTACGCCTGTTCCGAGTCTTCACTTCAGCTAGCTGCATGTTTTTCAGGCTCGCCACGAACCTTTATGAGACACACACTGGGTGTATCTTCGTTCTTTTCTAAATTATTGTTTTGAAAAACGACAGAGATACACTTATGCCGTATTCCATTGGGGAAATGAGTGCAGCACTAGTGCGCAACTGGCTCGGTGTTTGCATTCCATTGACATGCACTTTTTCAGTTTTCGTATTCCATTGAGGAACTTATGAATTCAGTTTTGCACTGAGTGCGGCTTTTTTGACACCGGCTTTGAGGGCTCGTGCCGCACCGAAAACTTTTTACCGCCATTAATTTTAAACGCTTATTATTGTCGTGGGACGTAAAAATGAGTGAAAATAAAGTTGTTAGCGATTTTTTATTATTTTCTTCGCTGCTAAAGGCCTTCACACACACAATTTACGTAATCCGTAGCATGGCGCATAGCGGGCTTTCAACCAATCAGCGATCGAATAGCAGCGGCCATATTGGATTTACGTAAGAAAAGTCCATAAGGTTGAACTTCTTACGCGTTATGTTTTTTTGTGTGTGATCGGCTTAAGTAGTGGCAGCGATGAAGATGAAGAAGAACAGTTCTGTGCAATAAAAACAATGAGAACGAAAACCCCAAAAATAAAAAACCTTATTGAAAATGTGGTTTACCGATTTAACAACAAACAGATAAGTAGATTTGTATGGATTTGGTTGACTGGGGCCCTGGGGCTAATTTTCCGACAGTTGGGGTTTTCTGGCAGCTATGATTATAAGTAAAAATAAATGTATTTTTTAGTTCAAGAAACACTTTCGGCTAGAGATGAGCACTGCAGAATTTCTCATAAATAAATTCAAGTAGCCCCAATTTTGTCCAAAAAAACAAGGGGGACAAAACCTTATTAGCGCTGAGGCACATGTCTTGCCATTTTTATGGTATGTTAAAACCAAGGACTGTACACAGAGCTGTGTACAGTCCTTGTGTTAAAACACCCTTACGTTTAGCTGTTAGGTTAGGTTATGTTCTTGTTGAATGGAAATTTGTTCAAAAATATTTTCTTCAAAAACTTTTTTAAACAATTTTCCTTATGAAAAAAAATGACTTTCAAAGAAAATATTTTTGAACAAAAAAAATTTAATAAAATGTTTTCAAACAATTTTTTGTTTGAAGGAAATGTTTTTATATAATTTTCCTTTTCAAGAAAATGTTCTTGAAGTATTAATATTACTTTCGAACAAATGGATTTTGAACAACATGTTTTTGACCAAATTCCGCAAGGCAGGAAAGTTAGGTTTAGTTGAAAGAAACTTGTGAAATATTATATATGTATACAAGGTGTTTCGAATACTTATGTTCAAATTTTGGGAGCATAAAGTACACTTCTGGTTAGGGTTTTTTGAAAAACAAGCGCGAAATATAGATAACTACTCTATCTGTTGGTATACGAGCACAAGCCTGCATTCAACAAGGAGGTGGGCATTTTTAAAATATTCTTATTAACTTTTTTTAAATAAAATCATTATTTATTTATTTGACGAATTTTATTTATCTTAGGATAATATTTATCGGCGTGTAACTATGAAACAAATAAAAATGGATATTGGCGTTGGCCTGATAAAACTACAGGTTGTGTGACATTTTTTTCAAAAATGAGATTTTTGCATAATCAATTTGCCCTATTCAAATGTTATATTAACGTTGCTTAAAGCAATAATAAAAAAGAAGTTCTACAGCTCATAATGGCATACCACACTAAGGTCACTATATCACGATGTTAGGAACTTCGTGATATAGTGACCTTATACCACACGAGTGCAATTTTTCATTTTCCGCGTGTTCCATTGAAACTGCACTCGGTGCAAATTTTTGACAGCACCGTTTCAGTGCCAGTGCACCACCAGTGCTGCACTCATTTTCCCAATGGAATACGGCATTAGTGCGCACTGAGGCAACTCATAGAAATTGCTGATAGATAGACAACACGCATGGTACTAGGGTTGGCGGGCGGCAGATTATCTTTAACAGTGGCGTTTCTTGCCGGGTTTTCTTTCGTTCAAAGCAAGGAAGTAGGAAACACTAAAAATATTTGAAATTGAATATAAAAAACCTTTAATCCAATAAAATTTACGTGAAATAAGGAAAACAGCAAAAAGTGAAGCGTTTTGTAAACATTGCATTTCTTTTTCTATTTAAAAAATAAAATTGTTATAAGCGACAACCAGATATAGCGGTTAACACCCTGTTCCTCATTTATATACCTTGTAACACCAATAACAGAGCACACGCATAGTTAGATTTCATGCACACAAATTGTTTCTTTCATAAAATGCGGAACAATTGCAATTTATTTCCCTTGAAAAGTCCGGAACAGTTTGGAGCAGGAGCAGATGTTTCGGAACAGGTCATAATAAAAATCGGAACAGGTCAGACCTGTTCCGGCAAATTTACTGCTCCGGCCATACCTAGCGCGAATAGCGCCTGCGATCTGGACAAGGGACTAAATTGGAACTAAACATAATGACGTTTGACAGTGTCATCCTGTTCTGTGGTTTGACTGCTGTTGTGGGAAAGAGAGAGAGCCCACCAGAACAGACAGAAAGAGAGACACGCGACACACCTGAATTTATTCTGTGGTGAATGTCATTTTTGCAGAGACAAAATAAAAAGAGACTGCCGAAAAGATACGTCTGCGCAGCCAACAAGTTCCAGTAGCGCACAGCGCTGCAATCGCGGATTATGTTTCTATTTGTATTTAAAACTGATTTTATTCTGTTCGATTGGGGCCGTTTATAAATTACGTAAAAGTTTGAGAAAATTGTCTATAACATAACACTTAGTATTTTCTTAATGCCATTTTTTGTTAGAAATGGTTCACTATGTTGAATTGAATAAATCTTTATTAACAAATCATGCTATTTCAAATTACAAACATAAATATAAAAAATACATTTAAACGTTAATACATACACCAGTATTTCTATAACATAACAAATCCAAACTTATAAAACTAATAACTATTTACTTCTTATTATTACATAATGGATAATTATTGAAATAAAGCCAGGTTCAATAACAGCAATTTTTATTTTATTTAAATAGTATAAATACTGAATTAGGATATAAGTCATTGTTTTATAAAGGAATCAGATTGTATAACAAATCACCATTAGACATCAAAAATTGCAAATCAAATAATATGTTTAAGAGAAAACTTAAGAAGTACTTGTTGCCTAGTTAGCCTGTAAGCCTGATTGTTTATGTAAACCCTTGGTACCATATTATATTATATTATTTTGTTCTTTTAGTCTCCATATAATTTTTTTGGTGTGTTTTAGTATAGTAACCTTTTCTCACAAAGAAATATGGTATCAATGTTTTTTTTTTAGGATAGGATGTAAAACATTCTACAGTACAGTGTAAGTACTTGATAAAGCTGTGTGTTACTAGATTATTCTTTTAGCAGGTAGGTATAGTTAGTTCTGTTGGGAATGATAGAGGAATGCTTGTATCGGTATTATTAGAGAATTATTTGAATATAGCCACGCTATAATTGTGCCAGGCAAAATTTTGACACCTTCACATTGTAATATCAGCTGTGATCTTTCAACACATGGCCTTTGTTTACTATATATGAACTGGAATAAATAGTGCCTTCTTTTATTAATTGAAAATAAACGACGATAGTTTTAAATTCGACTTTGGTGTGAATTTTGAAGGATTAACTATCAGTTTTCAATGTGAATGTGTCAAAATAGTGCCTGGCACAATTATAGCCTGGCTATATTTCTCTAATAATACCGAAACACCATTATAAGTATTCCTGTATCATTCCCAACAGAACTAACTATACCTACCTACTAAAAGAATAATCTAGTAACACACAGCTTTATTAAGTACTTACACTGTACTGTAAAATGTATTTAATCCTATCCTAAAAAAAACATTGCCACCATATTTCTTTATGAGAAAAGGTTACCAAGAAAATAATATGGAGAATAAAATAACAAAATATAATATAATATAATATAATATGGTACCAAGGGTTTACTTAAACAATCAGGCTGACTAGGCAACAAGTACTTCTTAAGTTTTCTCTTAAACATATTATTTGATTTGCAATTTTTATTGTATGTCTAATGGTAATTTGTTATATAATCTGGTTCCTTTATAAAACAATGACTTATATCCTAATTCAGTATTTATACTATTTAAAAAAAATTGCTGTTATTACTTGTTGCATAGGTATGAACATCTGTAACATTTGTTAGCTCCCGCTAAATTTCGCGGTGTTTGTAAATTTTAAAACCACACAATTGAATGACGGACAGAGTGCATTTTCGCGCATTTTGGACATGCGCACCAAGAATCAGTGAGATCCTTTTTCGACCGCCTCGAGAAATGGCGTGTTAATTTACTTTCTCCAACTATTTCAAATTTCTACACTTGAAAGTGCTCGATTTTGGTGTACTGAAGCATAGAACTAGAAACTTCAACCCTTCAGCTACGTGGTGACATCATTAGATCCAGACAGGGGCCCCTTGGAACGTGGAGAAATTGGCTGCAAACTGGTGAGTGCTTTGTCTCTGATTTCCGTTGTGTGGTACCCACAATTAACCTATGGACCTTTTAATTATTTCGTAATTTCATATCAATATATTTATGTTCGTTCGCGCTTTCATTAATTAAAATATATACAGTCCATTGCAGTTATCGTTTTTCTTACTGCGGGCAAAACATAAGTGTTCCTTCGACCGAATTATTTAAAATTTACTCCATACGACGGTATTAATAAGTCGGCCATTTTCACGACGCCGAGATCAAGGCCTTGAATTTTGCCAATCGTATTGAAACGAGAGAGATTTTCGCTCGACCTTCGGTAGCGGCGCAGTTCATCAGTTTTCGGTCCGCTGCTATGGTACCGTACCGTGGTCATTCAGTAAACAAATCGAAGCAATCAAAACAAACAAGCACATGTTCAGTGTGTTAGGTGTGTTCCATATAATTTCGATATTTAAAACAATTTTCATCAATTGCGATAAATTAGTGCATATTTTCGACAATTCGTCATTTTTCTATTTCAGAAGCATTAATTTAGCGTTAATTGTATATTTACCGACATTTCTGTGATTAGATGTGTTCCATATCATTTCGATATTTAAAAGAATTTTCATCAATTGCGATAAATTAGTGCATATTTTCGACAATTCGTCATTTTTCTATTTCAGAAGCATTAATTTAGCGTTAATTGTATATTTACCGACAATTTCGTCATTTCAAAGGTAAAATCATGTCTGTCAAAAAAGCCGTGCAAAAACGCAAGGGTTTTTTATCTGCGATCACCGAGTGTTATGTGTTTTCACAGACCGCGGCAACGGACGAAAAAGCGAGAAACGAGTTTCAAGTGAGGTATTCCGACTTGGATGAAACTTTCGATAAATGCATGTTGGCACATAATGATGTCATTATGTTGATAGACGACTCGGACGACGAGGAGTTTAAAACGCAGGATGCGATCCTTTCAGAAGCTCGTAAATATTTTTATGCGTGTAAAGGGGTTTACTCTAAAATATTTCCGGTTGAGGCCCCATCCTTTTCGGGATCATATGTTCGACAAAACGAAACTCCAAAACTCAAAGAGTTAGGTATTCCCATATTTCGAGGTGATAAAAAATTATGGCCAAGCTTTTTCGATCTTTTTAATAACATTAGATATAGAATATAGATCAAAATCAAAGTCTAAGTAACGTCCGAAAACTTCAATATTTATTTTCATATCTCGAGGATGAGCCTTTAAAATTGATATCAGGGATTAGCTTATCTGATCAAAATTATAAAATTGCTTACGACAAATTAGTCAATAGATATCAAAACAAGCGAGACCTCGCAAATGATGCTTTAAGCAGAATTATGAACTCCACATTAAAAAACGAGTCAGCTAAAGAATTGCGTAATTTAATTGACACCTTTTCTGAATCCCTAGAAATTTTAAAATCACTTAGCTTTGACGTTGACAGATGGGACCTTATTATTTTTTTCATTTTGTTAGAAAAATTGGATATTCCGACGCGTTCAAATTTCGAAATGAGTCACGCCAATACTAATACCGAAATTCCCACTTTTCAGTCACTTTTTCAATTTCTAGAAAAAAGATGTAAAGTTTTGGAATCACTTCCTCAATCAACAGCACCCAAAAAGGTGCCTACCTATCAAAAATCAAATTCTATGCAAAATCAGTTTGGGCAAAAGCCTAACTATCAAAATTCAAATTCTATGCAAAATCAGTTTGGGCAAAAGCCTACCTATAAATCATCCAATTCGCCTTTTATAGGACTGCCTGGCACCTCAACTAATTCAAGTACGGGAATAAAATGTTTCCGGTGTAATCAAGGTCACGTGCTTTCGAAATGTCAAACATTTCTTGATCTCTCACCTATCGATCGCCTATCTTTCGTCAAGCAGAAAAAATTATGTCTAGCGTGTTTTCATCCCTTGCATGGGGTAGATACGTGCAAATCAAAATATTCATGCAGGACTTGCAATAGTAAAAGGCACCACACTTTAACTCATATCTTAGAAACTAATCAAGAGTCTGAAAGCCAAGATACTAGTCCTGTCATTCACACACCACCTGTCAATAATCTTCATGTGTCATTAAATACCTCAGGACCTTCAGGTACCTTTCTTTTATGCACCGCCATAATAGATGTTATGGACGGTTGCGGAAATTTTCAACCTGTAAGGGCACTGCTTGATTCTGGATCACAGACAGGATTCATCAGTGAAAAGTGTATTCAGCGTCTTAATCTTCCCAGGCGAAGTTACACCACTGAAATGTTCGGATTAAATCAGATGTCTTCTTTTACTTCCAAAGGGCTCGTTCAATGTCATATTAAGCCACAAGGACAGGTCACTCCTTTACTTAATTTCGAAGCAATTGTCGTTCCACAATTATGTTCCAATATGCCTACATTCACTATGAACGATAATCAGTGGAAACACTTGGAAAACCTTAAACTTGCCGACCCATCTTATTTCAAATCTAGAGCTGTGGACCTAGTTATTGGTTGCGAGCTATTCGCACAGATATTCAAGGAGGGCAGGGTTCTTGGACAAATAGGGCAACCTTCAGCCCTTGAAACTATCTTTGGCTGGGTCGTCATGGGAAAAGTTGACGAAGTAGGTAGTCTTACGGAACGAACCAGTTGTTTTTTAACGAGTCATTCACCTCCTTTAGAGGTCATTCTCCCTAGGTTTTGGGAAATCGAACATTTGCCTAAAAAACAAATCTTATCAAAGGAAGAAAAACAAGCAGAATCAATTTTTACTGCGAGTGTAGTACGGCAACCGAGCGGTAGATTCATGGTAGATCTTCCGTTTAAAGATAAAATAAACCCTGACCTAGGAAATACTTATCCGCAAGCTTATCGTAGATTTTTACTTCTAGAAAATAGATTAATCAAAAATCCTGATCTGTACACTGCCTATTCAAGTTTCATGCAAGACTATATCGATTCTAATCATATGAGTTTAGTTTTATCTAGTCAACCAAAAGTCGACGTATCATGTTTTTTAGCACATCATTGCGTACTAAAGCCGGAGAGCTTAAGTACAAAATTAAGGGTAGTCTGGGATTGTTCGGCAGTCACCCCAAAAAATATTAGTCTCAATGACACGTTGTTATCGGGACCGAAACTTCAAAAAGATATTGCTTCTTTACTCCTTACGTTTCGTCTTAATCGTATTGCCTACATTGCTGATATCAAACAGATGTTCCGTAAGGTCCTTATCAATCCTTATCACCGTCCTTATCAAAGGATATTGTGGAGGTTCTCTCCACAGGACCCACTTTCAGTGTGGGAACTTTCTACTGTCACTTTTGGCATGACATGCTCACCTTTTCTAGCCATGCGTACATTAAATGAGCTGGCACAGAGAGAAAAGGAACGTTTTCCTATGGCTAGTACTGTTCTAATCTGTCAATCTACATCGACGATATCTTGGGAACTAGCCCTTCGCTTTCTGAAGCTCTTTCCCTTTAAACGGAACTCAATGATTTGTTGAAGTCGGGAGGATTTGAACTTAAAAAATGGGCAAGCAATTGTCCTGAGTTATTGGCAACATTGCCAGAATCCGATCGTCAAATGCCTCTCTCTTTTGACAAGGAGGAACCCCACTTTATCAAAGTTTTAGGACTTCAATGGCATCCAAAAAACGACATTTTTTCTTATCAATGCCGAATGAAGGACAAACCCCCAACCAAACGTGCTATTTTATCTATCATAGGAACAATCTTCGATCCCTTAGGTTTTCTTTGTCCCTTGTTGCTACAAGCAAAATTTATTTTGCAACAGTTGTGGATATCGAAAATAGGCTGGGACGAAGAACCAGATTCGTTCTATCATCGACTCTTGGAACAAACTTCGTTCTGAATTCCCGCTTCTTTCCAATTTTCAATTACCCCGACAAATCAAACTGTCAAAAACCAATACCTGTCAAATCATCGGCTTCTGTGACGCTTCAATTCGAGGCTACGCAGGCGTCGCATATTTTCGTGTAGAAGAGGAAAATAATATATCTGTTTCTCTCATATCTGCAAAATCTAGGGTCGCGCCTATAAAGTCACAAAATTTGGCTAGGCTAGAACTCCTAGGCGCATTTCTTTTAAGCGAATTAATTGACTATTTGAAAATAACTTTTACAAATATCGTTACTTTCTGTGATTCGCAAGTCGTATTGCACTGGCTTTCATCCCCTCCTAATCGCTGGCAAACCTTTGTTGGAAATCGAGTCAGTAGAATCCAAGAAATCATTCCCTCAAACTCGTGGCGCTACATTCCTTCTGCTTTAAATGCAGCCGATATTGCGTCACGAGGGGCCACCCCTTCACAGCTCATGTCACATGACATGTGGTGGAACGCACCGTCGTTTTTGTGGGCTCCCGAAAACGAATGGCCCGATTTTCATAAATCAAAAATGCCGATTGATTTCGGAGATATTAATCTGGAGGAAAAGCCAAAGGTCTGTTGCAATGCGATAATTGACGTTAACTTCTTAGATCAGCTTCTTATCAAATATTCATCTATATCAAAAATTCAACGTATCATTTGTTATGTCCTTCGAATAGTTAACCTTTTTCAAAACCATTCCTATCAAAAACCCACTAAGCCGCCGGACCAAAAAGTTATTTTTGAGAATATTGTTTTTCCTACCACCGGTGAGATGCAAAGTGGGTTATACCTTCTTATCAAACGCGTTCAAGGTTCTTGTTTTTCTGAGCTTTTTTCCGCGTTATCTAAGGATAAACCAATACCGAAACCTTTCCGAAAACTTTCACCTTTTCTTGATGAAAATAATATCATTAGAGTCGGTGGCAGATTACAAAAATCTGACCTTTTGTCTTATTCTGCAAAACACCCCGTCTTACTTTCGAGTAACCATCGTTTAACTACTCTTCTTATCGAGTCCGCTCATCGACAATACCTTCATCCTGGGTTTAAAACAATACATAATCTGCTTTTACAGCAATTTTGGATATTATCTGCCAGACGGGCAATTCAAAGAACCATATCCAAGTGCTTGCAATGTTTTAGAATCAACCCTAAACCCTATAGACCGCCCATAATGAGTTCACTTCCCGCTCATCGAATCAATCAACTTAAACCTTTTTCGAGTGTAGCTATCGACTTTTGTGGACCTTTCTTTGTGATTCCTCATCGTTACCGTGGTTGTAAAGCTTTCAAATCGTATGTCTGTGTGTTTGTCTGTACGGCCACACATTGCGTGCATTTGGAATTAACCATGGAACTGTCCACCGAAGGGTTCGTAGGTGCATTCCATCGATTCATTTCCAGACGCGGAAGCGTGACGCAATGCTGGTCAGATCAAGGCAGTAATTTTATAGGGTTTCGTAACCAATTACTTGATTACGCAAAAAGTGCTGCCACCAGACTTTCTATTCGTTGGCATCTGGGACCTCCTCTCAGTCCACATTTCAATGGCCTGGCAGAAGCTGGCGTCAAAAGTTTTAAAACTCACTTTGTTCGAGTTGTCGGCGACCAGAAGTTGTCTATCATGGAGATGTCCACCCTTACCTGTCGCATAGAAGCCGTACTTAATAGTCGCCCTTTATCTCCTGCCTCTTCAGACCCACACGATCTTCAACCTCTTACCCCTGGGCATTTTTTGACACTTGAACCCCTTAACTCAGAAATTCCGGAGTCAGATTTGTCCGAGGTTCCCCTAAATCAGCTCTTGAGATGGCAACTAATCCAAAAACTACATAAGGATTTTTGGAAACGGTATTCTATAGAGTATTTGCATACGCTACAACAGCAACACAAGTGGGCTGATTCGTCCCCAAATATCAAATTAAATGATTTGGTTATCATATCGAGTGATCACACCCAGTCACCTTTGAAATGGCCAGTCGGTCGGGTTCTCGAATTGCATTCCGGCGGAGACGGTCAGGTGCGTGTTGCGACGGTACAAACGGTTACCGGTGTTTACAAGCGGCCAGTTGTAAAACTGTGCCTCTTGCCAAATTAAAAGTAATTTTAATTTTTTCTACCTATTGAAGTCAATTATTACAATAGGTAATTCTTTATTCTTTTTTTAAATTTTGTTTGTTGGTTTTGACTTTTTCGGGTTTTCGTTATCTCTAAATAAACTTACGCTACTTATCTGTTTTTCATTCATTTATATTTATCGGTCGATCATTTTTTTTAAATCTATATCTGTCCGGCTGTATTCTAAAATTGTGTGTTTTGGAGGGCAGTTATGTTAGCTCCCGCTAAATTTCGCGGTGTTTGTAAATTTTAAAACCACACAATTGAATGACGGACAGAGTGCATTTTCGGGAATTTTGGACATGCGCACCAAGAATCAGTGAGATCCTTTTTCGACCGCCTCGAGAAATGGCGTGTTAATTTACTTTCTCCAACTATTTCAAATTTCTACACTTGAAAGTGCTCGATTTTGGTGTACTGAAGCATAGAACTAGATACTTCAACCCTTCAGCTACGTGGTGACATCATTAGATCCAGACAGGGGCCCCTTGGAACGTGGAGAAATTGGCTGCAAACTGGAGAGTGCTTTGTCTCTGATTTCCGTTGTGTGGTACCCACAATTAACCTATGGACCTTTTAATTATTTCGTAATTTCATATCAATATATTTATGTTTGTTCGCGCTTTCATTAATTAAAATATATACAGTCCATTGCAGTTATCGTTTTTCTTACTGCGGGCAGAACAACATTCATCAATCAATGTTAATAGAAGTTGCAACCAAAAAAATAAATAAATAATACAAGTATTCTACCCATATTACAAATTGCAAGTCATTTTTAAAAGTAAGTTACAAGTATATTGTAAACGCAGTCGAGTCAGACCTAACCTCAAATTCTTGGTTTGTTTTTCTGGAATTTTCGGATGCAAAAATTTTGCTACGAAATAACTTTTTCACTACAAAGGAGATCTGTTTTGTGTTAAAGCGTGTGTTATTAGACAAAACTATTCTTGTTTTGTGACTAAGACAAGGTAAGAAATATAATTTATGTTATTGAAGTTAGGGTCGATTTATATACTTGTTATTCTAAAAGTTTATTCATGTTTTTCAAGAAGATTTTCGGATATTCCCTTCAATCATTTTGTTTCTCATTTTTAAGGCTGATTTCTTTGCCATTGATAGTTATAAGTTCTGCTTTAATGCTTCTTAATAAAAAAACAGATGTTTTTAAGGCTTTTTAATTCTTTTATCCTTTGGGGCCAGGCAAATATATACAGATTGACACTTAACATATACATTGGTTTGAGATAAAATGTGTCAACTTAGTATTGGTGCATTGTAAGCCTTTTTCCTCCAAGTAACCAGGTAACCTGGTTACTCATTTTAGGTTTTTGCGCGCTGAGTAACACTAAACATGACATCACAAGTAACCACACAGGCTCACCAGCTTAGCAGTAGTGGCTGCTTCAAAATTTTAAGGTTAAGTGTGTTCGTTTATATTTCAAACTTGGTAATTCCAAAATCTTTAAAATTGAAGTGTATTTTACAATGAATTTAGAGAAAAATCATGTCACTGACCGGTGATGTCATACAACTGGTCACTCCAAGTAACTGTGATGTCATTTGGAGTTACTTATAGGAGTGACTAGTAACCTCGAGGAAAAAGACTGTGTGTGTTAGGGAGGGGTGATCATCTGTCCACAGTAGGTATACAATTTTTTTTAACAGGACTGAATAGGACTCTACAGGACACTAAAATACACTACAGGGCCAAGAATTTATTTGAGTCCTGTAGGATGGTGTACAAATTTTGTTCAGCTGTTCACCCCTCAGTTATGGCAGGGGTGGATCTAGGAACTTTATTTAGGGGGGGTAGATATCATAATGAATATTGCATAAAACTGTTTTGCATAGTGACCAGGATGTGTATTCTGTATGTAAAAACTTAATATAGTTTGAGATTTGGGGGGGGGGGAATTTCCCCTCCCGTAGATCTGCACCTTCGTATAGGTCATTGTCCATATAATTTTATTATTATTGATGTATTGCCTTTTCAGCATTTTCCATTTTTAGTTTGAGTAGATATTTTAGTCAGTAGTGCACCCAAGAATAGGTCTTGGGGGGACCCGAGACTCAGTTATGTCATATCTTCACCTATTAAATTTTTTTATTCATGAAATATATGGAAAATGTCTAAAAATCCTTAGGCTTCTGTCTTTTAGTTTAGTGTTTGAACATAATTCTAGCTATTGCTTTTACATTTTAGGTACACAAACATTATGGATTTGTATGGATCATTACATCACATTGAGTACACACTGCTTGGTTGCAAATGTTTTTTCATTTAGGTAAGTAATAGAGAAATATTGGTTAATAAGTTCTGTCTCTTTCCACACCCATACTAGGGCCTATTCTTAAAATACATAATGTTCAAAAGTAATGCTCAAAGGGGGAGCAGGGTTTGGCCTTGTAATACACATAACTTTTTTTTATTGTATTTTGTTTCTTGATAATTCTGTACAGAGGGGGGATGTGGTCAACTACATAATTTAAGAATAGGCCCAAAGTGTACTTAGGGCAGAGCTTCAAGAGCTAAGCTCTTCCTTAAAAATTTGGTTAGCCCCTGAAATTATATTACATATAAACACATATTTCAGACAGAGTCGACACGAAGGCTTATTGTGGTGGGGGAGGCAACAGCCACCTTTCCTAACTAATAATTTTTTTTTAAACTATCCAAAAAATTTTAGATTACCAAAAAGAAATGTTGCCACCCAATTTTTCTTTTTTTAGTTTTTGTCCAAAAACTGTTTACTCATTTTTGTTTGGTTTTACAGAGAAAAAGTTAATAACAGAAAAAAGGGTCCTCACTCAATTTTTTATTTATTTTGCCTCCAAAAATCTTTCTACCTAAAATTTTATTTGTGATTTTCTACTTTTGCTAAAATTTAATATTTTGGGGAGGGACTCCCTCCCATCCCCCCTTAGCGACGCCCCTGCTCAGAAAAGAAATTAGAATGCAAAATTAATTTTTTTAGGAAATGCTTTTGCGATGTTTTGCTCAAATTTGGAACATGTATCAGGAAAAAACTACAGGGTGATATTTTTTCAGGAGTCATGCCCCCTTTTCCCCAGAACTTTTTTGCAGTAAGCCAATGGTAGATTCAAATAGATTCTTTGTTTTACTCAGAAAATTTTTGATCTTCTGCAATTGTTTATAACTCTAACTGTAACACAACTAAAGACAAAAAAGGAAAATTTGTACCCTGCATTATTTTAGTTTTACGCGAGTTTTATGTAATTTCTAAATAGCAATTGAAGATACAAATTATTTTATTTTGTTTTTTTTTCTGAAAAATGTTTAGAGATAAAAATATTGCAGATCAAAAAATTTCTGAATAAAATAAGGAATTCATTTTACATTTTTGAATCTGCCAGTGTCTTACTGCAAAAAAGTTCTGGGGAAAAAAAGGGGGCATAACCGCGGAAAAATTATCACCCTGTAGTTTTTTCCTAATATTTGACATGCTTAATGATGTATACCTTGTAACCAAATACATGTTCCAGATTTGAGCTAAATATTTCAAAAACTGCACGAGTTATAAATAAAAAGCAAACAAAAAACTAATATTTTAATAACCCATATCTCAAAAACTAAGCATGGTTATACAAAGTTTTTTTTCTTAAAATCACTCAAGATAATCCTCTGAAGTTTGGCTGCATACTTTATTAACACCTGTATAAAATACCTACTATTATGAGTCCCTTGGCAGTTTTTTTTTGGTTTTTAGTCATCCAATGCAACAATCAGCAATGGGATAACATCATTATGTGGCCACCTTTATTATTAAAAAACTAAAAAATGGATTTTGTGAAGAATATATGGAAATTACATTACAACATTTGAGCAATTCCACATAAACCTAGAAATTAGAAGACTGTAAAAGTGTGTTCTTATTTTTTTTAAATATTGGTTTTATTAAGGATTATTAGGTGGTACTTATTTAACTATTATTAAGTTTTCTAAAATTCCACAGTTTTTTGTAATATAAATCTCCATTCACTACAGTAGTAATTCTAAGCAGCAAACTGATCAAGGCATTTCTGTAGTGGGCCAAACACCAACCAATCAAATTCCAATAAGAAACGACGTTATTCAAGATGTTGCGGCATCTGATGTATATTGAAGCATGCAACAAACAGAAAGTGCAATTTCAATATCTACCATCGTTAACATTTTCGTTATTGTTAATTAAATGTTCTTTACATAAAGTTTCTTTTTAATATATCATAATAAAAAAATCCTGTTTTATTATTTTTCCGTGCATAAAAAAATCAACTTAAACCTTTTTCGAGTGTAGCTATCGACTTTTGTGGACCTTTCTTTGTGATTCCTCATCGTTACCGTGGTTGTAAAGCTTTCAAATCGTATGTCTGTGTGTTTGTCTGTACGGCCACACATTGCGTGCATTTGGAATTAACCATGGAACTGTCCACCGAAGGGTTCGTAGGTGCATTCCATCGATTCATTTCCAGACGCGGAAGCGTGACGCAATGCTGGTCAGATCAAGGCAGTAATTTTATAGGGTTTCGTAACCAATTACTTGATTACGCAAAAAGTGCTGCCACCAGACTTTCTATTCGTTGGCATCTGGGACCTCCTCTCAGTCCACATTTCAATGGCCTGGCAGAAGCTGGCGTCAAAAGTTTTAAAACTCACTTTGTTCGAGTTGTCGGCGACCAGAAGTTGTCTATCATGGAGATGTCCACCCTTACCTGTCGCATAGAAGCCGTACTTAATAGTCGCCCTTTATCTCCTGCCTCTTCAGACCCACACGATCTTCAACCTCTTACCCCTGGGCATTTTTTGACACTTGAACCCCTTAACTCAGAAATTCCGGAGTCAGATTTGTCCGAGGTTCCCCTAAATCAGCTCTCGAGATGGCAACTAATCCAAAAACTACATAAGGATTTTTGGAAACGGTATTCTATAGAGTATTTGCATACGCTACAACAGCAACACAAGTGGGCTGATTCGTCCCCAAATATCAAATTAAATGATTTGGTTATCATATCGAGTGATCACACCCAGTCACCTTTGAAATGGCCAGTCGGTCGGGTTCTCGAATTGCATTCCGGCGGAGACGGTCAGGTGCGTGTTGCGACGGTACAAACGGTTACCGGTGTTTACAAGCGGCCAGTTGTAAAACTGTGCCTCTTGCCAAATTAAAAGTAATTTTAATTTTTTCTACCTATTGAAGTCAATTATTACAATAGGTAATTCTTTATTCTTTTTTTAAATTTTGTTTGTTGGTTTTGACTTTTTCGGGTTTTCGTTATCTCTAAATAAACTTACGCTACTTATCTGTTTTTCATTCATTTATATTTATCGGTCGATCTTTTTTTTAAAATCTATATCTGTCCGGCTGTATTCTAAAATTGTGTGTTTTGGAGGGCAGTTATGTTAGCTCCCGCTAAATTTCGCGGTGTTTGTAAATTTTAAAACCACACAATTGAATGACGGACAGAGTGCATTTTCGGGAATTTTGGACATGCGCACCAAGAATCAGTGAGATCCTTTTTCGACCGCCTCGAGAAATGGCGTGTTAATTTACTTTCTCCAACTATTTCAAATTTCTACACTTGAAAGTGCTCGATTTTGGTGTACTGAAGCATAGAACTAGATACTTCAACCCTTCAGCTACGTGGTGACATCATTAGATCCAGACAGGGGCCCCTTGGAACGTGGAGAAATTGGCTGCAAACTGGAGAGTGCTTTGTCTCTGATTTCCGTTGTGTGGTACCCACAATTAACCTATGGACCTTTTAATTATTTCGTAATTTCATATCAATATATTTATGTTTGTTCGCGCTTTCATTAATTAAAATATATACAGTCCATTGCAGTTATCGTTTTTCTTACTGCGGGCAGAACAACATTCATCAATCAATGTTAATAGAAGTTGCAACCAAAAAAATAAATAAATAATACAAGTATTCTACCCATATTACAAATTGCAAGTCATTTTTAAAAGTAAGTTACAAGTATATTGTAAACGCAGTCGAGTCAGACCTAACCTCAAATTCTTGGTTTGTTTTTCTGGAATTTTCGGATGCAAAAATTTTGCTACGAAATAACTTTTTCACTACAAAGGAGATCTGTTTTGTGTTAAAGCGTGTGTTATTAGACAAAACTATTCTTGTTTTGTGACTAAGACAAGGTAAGAAATATAATTTATGTTATTGAAGTTAGGGTCGATTTATATACTTGTTATTCTAAAAGTTTATTCATGTTTTTCAAGAAGATTTTCGGATATTCCCTTCAATCATTTTGTTTCTCATTTTTAAGGCTGATTTCTTTGCCATTGATAGTTATAAGTTCTGCTTTAATGCTTCTTAATAAAAAAACAGATGTTTTTAAGGCTTTTTAATTCTTTTATCCTTTGGGGCCAGGCAAATATATACAGATTGACACTTAACATATACATTGGTTTGAGATAAAATGTGTCAACTTAGTATTGGTGCATTGTAAGCCTTTTTCCTCCAAGTAACCAGGTAACCTGGTTACTCATTTTAGGTTTTTCCGCGCTGAGTAACACTAAACATGACATCACAAGTAACCACACAGGCTCACCAGCTTAGCAGTAGTGGCTGCTTCAAAATTTTAAGGTTAAGTGTGTTCGTTTATATTTCAAACTTGGTAATTCCAAAATCTTTAAAATTGAAGTGTATTTTACAATGAATTTAGAGAAAAATCATGTCACTGACCGGTGATGTCATACAACTGGTCACTCCAAGTAACTGTGATGTCATTTGGAGTTACTTATAGGAGTGACTAGTAACCTCGAGGAAAAAGACTGTGTGTGTTAGGGAGGGGTGATCATCTGTCCACAGTAGGTATACAATTTTTTTTAACAGGACTGAATAGGACTCTACAGGACACTAAAATACACTACAGGGCCAAGAATTTATTTGAGTCCTGTAGGATGGTGTACAAATTTTGTTCAGCTGTTCACCCCTCAGTTATGGCAGGGGTGGATCTAGGAACTTTATTTAGGGGGGTAGATATCATAATGAATATTGCATAAAACTGTTTTGCATAGTGACCAGGATGTGTATTCTGTATGTAAAAACTTAATATAGTTTGAGATTTGGGGGGGGGGAATTTCCCCTCCCGTAGATCTGCACCTTCGTATAGGTCATTGTCCATATAATTTTATTATTATTGATGTATTGCCTTTTCAGCATTTTCCATTTTTAGTTTGAGTAGATATTTTAGTCAGTAGTGCACCCAAGAATAGGTCTTGGGGGGACCCGAGACTCAGTTATGTCATATCTTCACCTATTAAATTTTTTTATTCATGAAATATATGGAAAATGTCTAAAAATCCTTAGGCTTCTGTCTTTTAGTTTAGTGTTTGAACATAATTCTAGCTATTGCTTTTACATTTTAGGTACACAAACATTATGGATTTGTATGGATCATTACATCACATTGAGTACACACTGCTTGGTTGCAAATGTTTTTTCATTTAGGTAAGTAATAGAGAAATATTGGTTAATAAGTTCTGTCTCTTTCCACACCCATACTAGGGCCTATTCTTAAAATACATAATGTTCAAAAGTAATGCTCAAAGGGGGAGCAGGGTTTGGCCTTGTATTACACATAACTTTTTTTTATTGTATTTTGTTTCTTGATAATTCTGTACAGAGGGGGGATGTGGTCAACTACATAATTTAAGAATAGGCCCAAAGTGTACTTAGGGCAGAGCTTCAAGAGCTAAGCTCTTCCTTAAAAATTTGGTTAGCCCCTGAAATTATATTACATATAAACACATATTTCAGACAGAGTCGACACGAAGGCTTATTGTGGTGGGGGAGGCAACAGCCACCTTTCCTAACTAATAATTTTTTTTTAAACTATCCAAAAAATTTTAGATTACCAAAAAGAAATGTTGCCACCCAATTTTTTTTTTTTAGTTTTTGTCCAAAAACTGTTTACTCATTTTTGTTTGGTTTTACAGAGAAAAAGTTAATAACAGAAAAAAGGGTCCTCACTCAATTTTTTATTTATTTTGCCTCCAAAAATCTTTCTACCTAAAATTTTATTTGTGATTTTCTACTTTTGCTAAAATTTAATATTTTGGGGAGGGACTCCCTCCCATCCCCCCTTAGCGACGCCCCTGCTCAGAAAAGAAATTAGAATGCAAAATTAATTTTTTTAGGAAATGCTTTTGCGATGTTTTGCTCAAATTTGGAACATGTATCAGGAAAAAACTACAGGGTGATATTTTTTCAGGAGTCATGCCCCCTTTTCCCCCAGAACTTTTTTGCAGTAAGCCAATGGTAGATTCAAATAGATTCTTTGTTTTACTCAGAAAATTTTTGATCTTCTGCAATTGTTTATAACTCTAACTGTAACACAACTAAAGACAAAAAAGGAAAATTTGTACCCTGCATTATTTTAGTTTTACGCGAGTTTTATGTAATTTCTAAATAGCAATTGAAGATACAAATTATTTTATTTTGTTTTTTTTTCTGAAAAATGTTTAGAGATAAAAATATTGCAGATCAAAAAATTTCTGAATAAAATAAGGAATTCATTTTACATTTTTGAATCTGCCAGTGTCTTACTGCAAAAAAGTTCTGGGGAAAAAAAGGGGGCATAACCGCGGAAAAATTATCACCCTGTAGTTTTTTCCTAATATTTGACATGCTTAATGATGTATACCTTGTAACCAAATACATGTTCCAGATTTGAGCTAAATATTTCAAAAACTGCACGAGTTATAAATAAAAAGCAAACAAAAAACTAATATTTTAATAACCCATATCTCAAAAACTAAGCATGGTTATACAAAGTTTTTTTTCTTAAAATCACTCAAGATAATCCTCTGAAGTTTGGCTGCATACTTTATTAACACCTGTATAAAATACCTACTATTATGAGTCCCTTGGCAGTTTTTTTTTGGTTTTTAGTCATCCAATGCAACAATCAGCAATGGGATAACATCATTATGTGGCCACCTTTATTATTAAAAAACTAAAAAATGGATTTTGTGAAGAATATATGGAAATTACATTACAACATTTGAGCAATTCCACATAAACCTAGAAATTGGAAGACTGTAAAAGTGTGTTCTTATTTTTTTTAAATATTGGTTTTATTAAGGATTATTAGGTGGTACTTATTTAACTATTATTAAGTTTTCTAAAATTCCACAGTTTTTTGTAATATAAATCTCCATTCACTACAGTAGTAATTCTAAGCAGCAAACTGATCAAGGCATTTCTGTAGTGGGCCAAACACCAACCAATCAAATTCCAATAAGAAACGACGTTATTCAAGATGTTGCGGCATCTGATGTATATTGAAGCATGCAACAAACAGAAAGTGCAATTTCAATATCTACCATCGTTAACATTTTCGTTATTGTTAATTAAATGTTCTTTACATAAAGTTTCTTTTTAATATATCATAATAAAAAAATCCTGTTTTATTATTTTTCCGTGCATAAAAAAAATCAAGTAAAAATAAAAGTTAAAAAAACGCACGGAAAAGTAACTTTTCCGCACTAGTGTTGAAAAATTTCTTTTCCGCACGATTTTTGTTTTGTTAAAAATAAAGATATTTAGGACTCATTAACTATTCTATCTTACGTATCATTTTCTAGCATTATTATAAAATCTTTGTGAATTAAAACATGTTTTTTGATAAAGATGGACAAAAACACTCGTAGGAAAAACATTGTACCTAATTCTTACGGAAACTATCTTTTCCTTCCTTGACGGCTTGCCCGAACTCCGCTCCGCGTCGGTTGTGCAAGTGCCGTCGCGTGCGGAAAAGTACCTCTTTCCGCACTTGTTAGGTAAATAACTATTGTACAAACAATTAAAAGCCTAAGCGATACAAAAAAATATTTATGTAAAAGATATTTAAAATTTAAAGATAAAAGACCTTAAGTGGGATGAAACTACTGCTTTTGTTGATTTGGAGTTTTCAGTAAAAATAGCTAAAGAAGTAAAGAAATATATCCCTTTATCAGACAACCAAATAGCTATGTAGCGGTACATGTATTTACAGATTTTTTGAAAGAAATGCAAAATATTGAGTCGCTTCACTTTGGAAGACGTCTATATACAAGTAATTAAATAAAACTAAGAACGACGTACGGGACAAAAATATTTGTGTGCAGGTTGTTGTTTGTCAATGTAAATAAATGTAATATTTATTATGTGTATTTGTACATTTTTATATTGAGCAAGCTTAATAATTATAAGGATTTGATTTGGCTCGGTTTGGTTATGTTAAATAGATAACTTGGGTGTCAAATTGTTGCCTAAAAAACATGCACATTTGTGAAATAACAACGAAGACAGTTTTTTCTTGTAAATAAATGTGCAGATTTTTATATTTATCGTGTATGTTTGTAAATGTTTACATTAGGCAAGCCTAGTGAAGGCTTTCGTTTTGTTACATTAAATATATATTTTAGGGCCAAGATTCTAAAATATCTTGTAAATTTGTTAATTAACAAATCAAACAAATGTAAAATATTTGTAAAATTTTTTTTATTTATTTGTTAATTTTTTTATATTGACCAACTGGTTCGGTTTGATTCTATTAATTGTATATTTTGGATGAAAAATTTTTGTCAAATAAGCATGTAAATTTGTGAATTAACAACGAAGGCAGGCAGGTTTTTCTGTAAATAATTATTGTACATTTTTATATTGACCAACGTTATTTATATGGGTTTGGTTCGGTTTGGTTATACTTGATATGTATTATAAAGCCATGATTTTTTCAAACCAACTGGTGAATTTGTAAAAGAACAACGAACCAAGATGTTGTTACGTAAATAAATGTAGGGCTTTTTGGATTTCTTATGTGTATTTGTAAACTTTTATTTTGACCAAGGTTAGTTAGGGGCTTAGGTTGATTTGGTTATATTAACTAATAAGTTTTAATGTCAAAATTTTATCATATTAACTTGTAAATTTGTCAAATAAATAGTAAAAGTTTTTCACGAAAATATATGTGAATATTTTTGGATTTATTTATTCATTTCACCCTGTAGCTCACCTCCCTTTTTTTTTAAAAACGTGATTTTTCAAAATCTTTACTGCTATTTAGATATCACCCTGCAGCTTACCTACTGGAAGTAAATGAAATTTAGTAAGTGGTATGATTGCTTAACGTGTTACTAACTATTTTTTGCTAACAAACGCTCCTGACAACGTTGTTTTTTAAAAACGTGATTTTTACGAAATTTTATTACTAATTTCAATATCACCCTGTACCTCACTTCCTGGACCTAACAGTGATACAGTCAGTTAATGGTATGATTGTTTCACGTATTCCTAACTATACTTTGCTAACAAAAGCTCCGGACAACCTTGCTTGTAAAAAATAAGATTTTTAGAAAATTTACACACACTAATAATTTCTATATTACCATGTAGCTCAATTCCTGGACCTGAAGGTGATAAAATCTGATAATGGTATGATTGTGTAACGTGTTTCAAATAATTTTTTGCTAACGAAAGCTCTTGATAACATTGTTTTTTAAAAATGTGTTTTTTAGAAAATTACGCTTCTAATTTCGATATCACCCTGTGGGTCTCTCACTTCCTGGATCTAAAAATAATACAATAAGTTTCTTACTCTTATTTGCTAACTAAAACTCCTGACAGAGTTGTTTTTTAAAAATGTGATTTTTATTAAGATTTACTACTATTTTCGATATCACCCTGTAACTCACCTCCTGAACCAAAATTTGATCTAATCCGTAAATAGTAGTTTTTTGGGGCTATTTTCAACTTTTTATTGCTAAGTAGAAAATTAGAATTTTTTAACAAATCTATAATATTAGGCACACAAGAAATTTTACATAATTATACAAACATTATTTTTAATTATACGAATTTATAGAAAGTTTGAAATTTATGTTTTAAAGGTTTGTTTCTTGGGTCCGGTTAGGTATGCAATAAAACCAAAAAATATTTTGAAATCTATTTTCAGGTCGGCTGTACGCAGTTGTCTGCCTGTATGTGCGGCTCCCTCTAGGGAGCGTGTTGCAAACTTAAGTTTTCCTTGCACAATGTGACCACGTGGTCGTTGCACCCCTCAAAACTTCCGCCTTCGACTTATTTTCCTCAGGTGGCGACTCTAGCAATTATTCTTAGGGTCACTGCATCCTGAAAGTCTGGCGTCTCCCAAC
The DNA here is from genome assembly GCA_963576565.1 of Aspidapion aeneum. Classification (NCBI taxonomy): domain Eukaryota; kingdom Metazoa; phylum Arthropoda; class Insecta; order Coleoptera; family Brentidae; genus Aspidapion; species Aspidapion aeneum. Next base: position 149,018,271 of record OY755038.1, read on the forward strand.
GAGCGGATAGTTCACAACTTGCTACTGGTTGACATAGTCAGGCGGGACTTTTAAAATTAAAACTCTCCTGTCCTCGTTTTGGGAGGTTGAAATCGGTGTTAAACCAAACTGAAACAAAACCTAACCGTGGTCAATTGATGGGAAACGTATCCTAACCGGGGCGTGTCTGGACAGGTTAGGATACGTTGTCGAATAATTTATCTGGTTTAGGTTAACACCGATTTCGACAGGAAAACAGGATAGGGAAGCTAATTAAAAAAAATATAATATGTTTTTAAAAAACAATAAAAAAAAACTCATCGGCATAGATTTAGTTAAATTCAATAGGTATGTACTGCACAAACCACTAAACTTTTTAATCACTTACAACTAGTATATATTCGTATTTTACGCCGAAAGCTGTAAACTGTGGCCTATTCAAATGCGTTGGATGACATTTGTGGCAGCTTAAAGACGTTGCCGCCATTTTGTGACACTATAATTAGAATAATAACAATTTGCCAATTTGTGACACAAAAAACCCACTGAATAATTAAACAAATATCTGGAAGCAGAACTGTATTTTCCAGCTAGGTAAAACATTGATATGCCCGGTAACTTTTATACAGTGGAGAAGGGGGGTTCAGAAATAAGAAAATTTTAAGTGCGCCACATTATTTAATACCAATGTTTTACAAAGAAGTTCTTAAATAAAATACAGTTCAACCCAAACGTTGTAGCCAAATAATGAAATTCTACCTACTTCCGAGGCTTCCAGAGTATTTGTGTAATTAAAAAAACAAAAAATTGACTAATAAACAGAATAAAATTCTAAAAGATTGAATTAAGATGACAAAAATAGAAGCACTTTACAGGTAGATGGACTCCTTTAACAGGTCATAGTGTACCTACATCTGAGTCAGTAGCGTAGGACTCAGTTATATGAATGATTGTTAAAAAAATATATATATATACTTCCAAAATTATTCCGTCATAGGGGAGATCTAGACCAAATATCTGCTGTCATCATTCTACATTGGGTAGAATGAGACAGACAGCAACCCAGTCCGAGATCCACCCCATGAGGTAAAACAATGTAAGGAAACACTAAAAAAAAATATAACCTTATCTCTCTTTTGTCTCTGCAAGTCGGTCATTGGGTTGTACAAATAACGCAAAGACTTAGTTCATCTTGTTTATTCTAAAGATTGAAGTTGAAGTTAATATTGGAAACATGCTTAAAATAAATGAGTGTAACAAGGAAACCAAGTCAGAGCCAGAATGGCACGCAATAGCAATTTAACCTTAGCTTAATTATGCCGCAAAACTGGGGTTATGACGTCATACCTTATCTTGCGTTTACAAAAATGTTGAAATTATATGGTGAAAATTATATATATATATATATATATATATATATATATATATATATATATATATATATATATATATATATATATATATATATATATATATATATATATATATATAAAACAAATATTATATCTGTACTTGCTCCTACCTTGGTCCTGGTTTATTGAATGAGTAAATAAAAAAAATTATTTTATTTTGTAAACCTGGAGTTCTGTTGTCCAGACATCTCCTCACCACTGCACCGGGTCCTGTCCTATTCTGTCCGCGCCTCCCCTGCTGACTAACTAGCACATGGTACTAGGGCAGCACACGGTTTCGAAAAGTGTGCTGGATACTTGCCCGAGCGTAGAACCCTGTGGAAAATGAAATGTTTCAGTTTCCAGGAATTCGTCTATTTTGCACGAAGTTCCCCTACACCGAGTAATTTAAATCGAGAACCCCATGTCGACTCAATAAAATAAAGCAGATTTAAACAGATGAACTAAAATAACCCTAACGTACCTTTCCCAGGGTTACAACTGGCTCGTCCGGCTTCCCACCAGCGTCCAGCACAGCTGTCGATGGAATGGACAGGGCTGTAGACAAAGGAGAAAAACAATATATAGTTTTTATCCAACACGTGGTTAAAAGAAAAATATAAAAACGCCAAAAATTCCCCACGTCTTTTGTCAAAAAAAAGTACATTTCACACGAAAAATAATTACAATTTGGGAGGCAAATATTATCTTGAAGAGTCCTCAAATAATAACAAAATGAAAAAAATAAAATCGAACTTACCACTGCTCTTCCCCGTACAAATGGCGTAGGCCGACTTAAATCCCCCTCAAAAGGGTATGAGCGTCACTTCAGGATTCGCCTAAACATGACGGACTCACTTCTACAGTTTCTGGGATATCTCCTGCAGTCGCTGCAGTGCCAATAACCAAAAACAAGGGCGATCCCAGAAACTGTTGTCGACCCAGCCAAAATTCATTAGCAAGAGACCAGGCACTCCTTCGAGAATACCAAAATAATGAAGCCACCGGAAACCGTTCGTAGATTTGGTGGGGAGTGGGGACGGTAAAACGCATAGTACCAACCTAATTTTCCCGGTTAGATTCAAATAAGGATGCAAACCTATTTATAAAAAAAACTTTCTCGCCAAAAAATCTCTACTTCGGTTGCAAGACTGGAAGAAAAAAACCCGCGGTTTTCAAACTAACCAATGAGGAAACACAACAATAGTCCCGTACCGGTATATAGGGGGCAGCACCGACCAAGGGGATATTGAAAAATACGTAAAACGCGCATTGAGGTGTTGTCGGATCTATTTCCACGGTTGAAATTTTTATAACAAGGCCATCGAGACACCCTCCATACATAGACCGAACATTTGCCTACCGGACCCCTGCCAACATATCAAGTAGGAGGAAAATAACCAGACGGACTATAAGAAGCTCAGCATTGAAACCATCAACTGTAAAATCAATTACTGGAGATCAGAGCTTGCATCAAACCCAGGAATATTCGAACACTCAACCAATTCCCATATGAGTAAAGCTATACTGAGTGTAGAATTTAGTTGTATTTTAGTTACAGTCTTATTCAAAAGTTTCCTTTGCTCTTTATAAATGTTTTCTCTAAGATTCATATGGTTTGACGCCATTTTTGTAAAACATTTCTACATTAATAAAGTTGTTTCTGAACCTGAACCTAAAAATACACACTGAACTACTGCTTAAACTCGGCACAAGAGTGTTCAGATGTTAACTCACACGATTTCGTTTATTCTTTTAGTCTTGGTTTTTATCCCTCGTTTATCTCCCATTTACAAAAGTGCATAACTCGTATTTATTTTATCTTCTCCTCATCAAATTAATAAAGATATCAAAGTGGGCGGAGCCTCGGTTGTTACTGGTCAAACCGTGAACCTAAATATGTTTTCGTGCTATCAAAACTAGCTAATCCGTGAAGGATATGAGGTTCGGATTGTCCCAGTATCCTCGAAAATAAACGTAAGGGAACGAAATGTTCATTTAATGTTTCCTTCCTGTTACTGAAACCATTTGTGATGCTGCAACGCCGCCATTCCCTAGCTGTTTAATTTCATGAACGTCAAATAAAATTACGAAAATGCAGGTAAACAAAACAATCGAAAGTTTTTATGTGATTTTTAAAGAACTGTGATCTTAAATTCTAATTACGATGTCCAGATAATGCGATGTGCGTAGTGTCCACAGTAATTCGATGGAATGCCTCCTTTTAAGGTAACTTCCTAGACATTATATAACCTCCAAACCTAGCTCTATAAAATACCCTTAATTTGTGTACAGAAAAACGAGTCAAAGAGCCTTGATTATTTACCTAAATAAACAAATATGTAACGTTGCCTTAAACGTAAAAATGACACGTTACATAATCCCCCCCCAACTTCAAGACGATTAACCTAAAAAGGTTAATCGGAGAGGTCCGCTGCCGACTTAAGGTCTTTGGCATGCCAACTCCCTGGCAGTACTTTACCCGATGGTTCCTGAAGCTCAAATATCCAAGGAGAAATTTTATTCCTAATCACATAAGGACCAACAAATTTCGGTGCTAACTTCTTCGAGAAAAACTTCGCAGCATCTGACAACACATAATTTTTCTTCCAAACACGCTGACCCACAGCAAGGTTGGGTACCCTTGAACGCAAATTATACTGAACTACGTTTTTCTCTCCTGCCACCTCTAACCTTCTCTTAACATCAGCATAGAGCTTCCGGAAACCTTCGTTCTTACTTTCAGCTGCAGTTTGTACACCATTCTCTTCAGATAACAAAACTGGGTTGGAGTAATCTTTTCCTGACAGGCACATATTCCTACCAAAATTAACAAAGAAAGGAGACATCCTGGTTGTCTCATGGGTTGCAGTACGAATCGCGCAGGCAAGTTTATGTATTTGTTCGTCCCACTTCCTGTGGTTGTCTTTCACATAACAACATAACATGGTTTTTAACGTACGATTCGTCCTTTCTGTTGGATTTGCTCTGGGGTGATAATATGGATTATACTGAATTTTAATCTGGTAACTCTCAGCAAAACGTTTAAACTCGTTACTTTTGTATTGAGGACCATTATCACAAAGTATCAAACGGGGTACTCCGAAGACCATAAATACTTGCTCCTCAAGATGCTTGACAACTGCTTGAGTAGGAGCTGTTCGCATTGGAAAAACTAAGGAAAACTTACTCAAATAGTCCGTAACGACGAGAATCCAGCAATTACCCTTTGTCGAACGAGGTAGAGGTCCACATAAATCTGTTGAGATAATTTCCCAAGGACGAGTTGGTTTTGGGTGCGATATCATCTGATCAGATACACCTTGTGTATCACCTTTATGAGCTGCACAGACAAAGCATTTCTTTACAAAAGTTGCCACGTCCTGGCGCATTTTTGGCCAATAATATTTTTCTGCCAGTCTGTGGAAGGTTTTATACACACCCATATGTCCTGCGGTAGGAGGTTCGTGAGCTTCTCCAATAATTCTACGCCTATGATCTTTGGGAACTACCTCTTTCCAATATTCGTTAGATGGTGAAAGTTGAGGGTATTCTTGTTTGACATATTTATACAACTTATTATCAGTGTATCTCCAATTCATAAATTTTAACGGTGATTCTACGACCCTCTTTACCATCTTTTGGTACCATCGATCTTTATTTAATGTTGAAACGTCTCTGGGCTGCGAAATTGTATCAATCATAGGTACTGCGCGAGACAACATGGCCGGAGTTTCTCTATCGCCCAAACCAATGCCAAACATTCTCGCTCGGTAGTCGTGTAAACACGTTCTTGCTTAGTCAAAGATCGACTCAAATAGCATATGACTTTGTCTCCTTCAGGATAAGGCTGCGTTAAACATGCTCCTTTTCCATATCCTAATGCGTCTGTTTGAATGACAAATTCTTTGGTATAATCTGGACATGTAAGAATCGGTGCAGTCACTAAAAGTTCCTTAATCTTAATAAATGCTTTTTCGCAGTCTGGAGTCCAATCGAACTTTTGATTTTTCTTAGTTAGAGCTGTAATTGGAGCTATTATCGCTGAAAAATTCTCTATGAAACGTCTATACCAGGAAATTGTACCTACAACTCTACGAACTTCTCTGACAGTTCTTGGCCTCTGGAGCTCTAACATGGCTCTAATTTTATTAGGGTCAACTCGGATGCCTCGGCGGTCCACTACGAAACCTAAATAAGTCATTTCTGGCCTACACAGTTGGCATTTTTCCCAACTTACCGTTATCTTTGCATTCAGTAATCTTCTTAGGACTTCCTCAAGAATTCTAAGATGTTCAGAAAAGCTCTGTGTGACAATTACGAGGTCATCGAGATATACGTCCACGTAGGGGTCTAAATCGTTTCCTATGATGCTATCTATGAGTCTCTGCCAAGTTGCAGGTGCATTATGAAGACCAAATGGTAACCGCTTAAATTGGAAGAGACCTCGTCGACAGATGAATGCTGTTAGTGGCTTCGATGATTCTTCCATTGGTACTTGCCAATAAGCGCTTTTAGTATCTAAAGTTGACAAGTATTTAGCATCTTTCAACTTGTCAAGAGTCTCGGATACGAGTGGTAAAGGATAACTATCACGCGCCGTCACTGAGTTCAATTTGCGGTAGTCTACGCAGAACCGATATTTCTTTGTGTTTTTCTTTTGTACCATTACCACTGGTGAAGCCCATGAACTACTACTACGTTCTATTACATCCATTTTCAGCATTTCGTCGATCTCGTCATCAATAAGTTTTTGAATGACCGGTGAGACCTTATAAGAACGTTGTCTTATCCGGTGCTGCATCTGTTGTAATCTTGTGTTCTACGCTGTCTGTACATCCTAGTGAGTACCCATAATAGTCTTATATTTAACGATCAATTCCTCTAGTCGTTCTGATTCATAAGGTGTAAGAGTTGTTTGTTGGTCTGATGTTTCTAAAGAACAAATCACATCTTTATTATCGGCAAAGTGCCACTCATTAGTACTTAAGTTCGGTACTATACCCATCGAAATCCAAAAATCTAATCCTAAAATCAAAGTGTGCGGCAACTCAGGAACGACGACGACCTCTATTAACCTAAATTTATCCTGAACTCGCATAGGAAGCTGCACTGTCCCAATACTACTCGTGCTTTGACCATTTGCCACAATACAACTCGTCTTCTTTGTCGTATCAAGTGAAAAACCAAACCTCTCGATGATTGACCAACCATGATTCCCTAAATAGGTACGTGAAGCCCCGGAATCCAACAAACCTAATAACTTATTTCCGAGTACATCCACTTCTAAATAAATGACTTATCACATAATCTAAGACGTACGTTAGCCTATCGGCCGATGCTTGTTCAGGCTGACTCGAAGGTCGACCACCTACGAGCGCCTGGGTCCGTTTCCCTGACGATTACAATTACGACATTCTCTTACTGTAACCCCTGCCTGTCCACACGAATAGCACTGTTTGCCTCTAGGTAATGCGCACCCGATTGCCATGTGCCCTGTTTGGTTGCATCTCTAACAAGCAACGTCCCTATTCGCCCTACCAGGTCTAGCACCTTGTGGTGGTTGTCCATCTCTGTCATTTACACTAGACTGACCACTAGCTGGTTGTTGTCTATCTCTATCAGCTCTAGCAGCGAAACTGCTTGCTGGCTGTTGCCTATCTCTGTTAAATCTTTTATCAGGAATATTAAAATTCTGTTGATTTGATGTCCCGGCGCCTGATATCTAAATTGTATCGATCTCTGTTGGAAAATCGTCATTATCGCTCTCTACGTCAACGTAGGCTAAGTCAGGTTCAATAGATTGGTTTTTCCTAGGTGTAAAATTCTCCTCTTCTAAACCATATCTCTGGTCTATTCTACGACACAGATCTTTTAAATGTGATAGGCTATTGACCTCAGTAGCAATTAACCCATTTTTATAGATGTCCGCGATATTTCTGAAGACGATAGCTAATTTTGCTTCTTCGGAAACAGGACAGCCAAGTCTTTGGAAGTATGTGTTCATGACAGCAATGTAAGTCCCTATAGACTCTCCAGGGCCTTGTTTACGTTTTTGAATTTCCTTCAATAGCTTCTCGCCATATGAAGAAGGAAGATACTCTGCCATGAACCTCTGTTCCAGCTGTTCCCATGTATGGACTTCTCTTCGAACATCTTTATAAAAAGTATAGGCTGACTTTTCAAAAAGATCAATGCCTGAGTTCAGTAACACCTTTTTGCTAACTCCTCTCGCCTGACTTAACTCGTCCACTCTCTCAAAAAATGCGGTGACGGAGATTGTACCCCTCTCGCCTGTAAACTTTAAGTTCCACTTATGCGGAGGCACAGGTGCAACATGATATGAAGTACCAGGATCACTTGACATTGGTACTGGCGACGAACATGAAAATGGTCGTGACTGAGCAATTGGTGCAATGCTACTTTGGAGGGCAGCTAAACTCAAAGGAACGGTAGACGGTTGTTGATAATGAAAAGCTGATGCACGGTCATTCTGAATTAGCATTGGGGGTGGTGCCTGTATTGGTGCTTGAGTTGGGTTCGCTAGCACTTGCATTTGCACTGGAGCAATGACCGACGGTTGATTTGTGGACTGTTGAGCTGTTCTTTGTGTGCTCGAGTGCTGTGGTTGCGGTAGTTGAGACTGGCTGGGAAAGTTGCCAACATTTATCGAGTGGTCTGAGCTTCGACTCGTTGATTGGGTTTCAGATGCTTCATCATCATCTGAGGTAACGCCAACTCTTAGTAAATCTGTTGCTTGGCTCTGCAATCTCCCAATCAAACTCAAAGTTTCCGCAACCAGTATGCCTTTCGTTTGGCTTTCTTCAAAGTTAGACGGATTCATGTTATTTATCCTGACCAACACGTGTTCCAACCTTACAGCGATTTTTCTAAACTCTCCCCCCTTGTTCGTACCAGAGAACTTCTCTACCAGCGGTACCAGACTATCAAGCTTCTTCATGCAGTTAAAAGCATCCTGGCCAAATTTAAAGGGATACGGAGGGTATCTCATACTTCCATCGGTCCTTTCTCTCTGTCTAATCCGTATGAGCTGTTGCTTCATCTCTTCCACCGATCCAATGGCTATGCCTCTCCATGTTAATTCATAGATTAACTCGTCCTTGACTAAGTACCTTATGTCAGACAACCAACTCAAAGAAATAGCCATGGTGCCTTTTATATTAAAACTTTAAACTTTAAAACTCTTAATTATACCTCCCAATTATAAAACTAAACCTCGCAATAACAAACACAAAGTTCACTTTAAATTCACTAGTGAAAATCACTATAAATTTTCTCACAAATGTAGAAAATATAAAACTTAAATACGGGCAGACGCGAACAAAATCGAAGAACACAGGAGCAGTAAGAAAATAAAATTTATTTGCATTTAAAAATGTAATCATAGTTTATAATAATTATTTGCACAACCAACCATGACGTCCAACCTTGCAGAGAGAAATAACTACTTAAATCCTAAATTAGAATTAACAAGTAGCCATAAAAAGTTAAAAAAATAAAAGAGAGACAAGAGTTTTGGCAGTGTTCAGGTCTTATGTTCCACTCCTGCGTGAGTAAAACCGAAAAAAAAATAATTGCGCTTATCCTAGCTGAACTGGATTAAAATTAAAGTTAAGTGATGTTTGTTTACCTCAGCAACCGAATAGGTAAATTTATCCCTAAATGGAACGTACAACAGACTACCTATAACAAAAAAAATCCCAAAGCTGTTGTACACAGTTAACGCTAGGGTATACTCCTGCTATTGCAGAACGGCTCCACTAATAAACTCCTCATAAAAACCCAAATCGCCGTATACAATGATTTTTCTACAAAGAATAAATCAAAACCCACTTTAACCTGCTTACCTACTCTGAGTTTACACGAAACATGCATTGCTTAAGGTCACATCATCCCTTAATATATAAGTGAACGCAATAAACATCGGAACAGATGTTCATGTTAAAGAAATCGTAAAATATGCTCAATTAAAAAAAAACCGCTCGCTGAAATTGCGTCAAATTAAACTAGTAAGGACGTTGTGTGTAATTTAAAAAAAATTTAAAGAAAATTTTTAAAAAAATTACCGATGGTAATAAAAAATTTACACAAATAACGTCTTGGTAGGACTGCAACTCTCTAATAATCGTTAAAATGAAATTCCCAAAATTTTAACTAAATTGATGCAAACCATGGTCAAGAAGACCCTAGGATCGTGCCAAAAGGTCTCCAAAAAAAAATTGAAAAAGATTTTTGGTGTCGACCACAGTAGCCCAATAATCAAAAACAATTAATTAGTGGCTCACTAAAATTTTCAAAATATTACTCTACCCTGGCTTGGAGTAGGGAGAAAAAAAGTTAAAACAAATGATGATAGGTTGTTAAAACGCGAGGGTTCGAAATGAAATTATATTTTAATTCAGAAAAAAAATATTTAAATACACTGGTAAAAGAATTGTAGGGCGAGGTACTACTATGCACCGAAAAAAAATTTTGCAACCAGAAAATCAAGTTTCCCTTCTTAAAAAAAATTTAAAAAAGAATATTTAAAAAATATTTTCAAAAAAAATTAAAAATGTTTAAGTGGGGTTACAGCTCCTATTAGTGAACCTTAAAAAAAAATTAAATAAAATCAACACCAGAAAAATCTTATTCGAGTTGTCATGCAACAGTTTTTGTTCTTTTCCTTTAAAAAACAGTTGTCAATTCCCTTTCCTCTCCCAAAACTGTGGCAATGTGAAAAGTAAATGAGCTAGAAAAATTAATTTACTATACAAAAAAAATGTTGAAAATTAAATTTACTTAAGAATCATAAGGTATAAAAATCGTAATTGCAAAAAAACCAATCAGTTTAGGGAAAGTTAAAAAATATTTATGTTACAAAAAACAAACGATGTTAGTATATTTGTTTAAAATTATTACTAAAGGAAACAACCAACGTGAGTACTCATTTACTGTACCACTATAATAATGTGAACCTAAGTTTTAAACTTTGCACTCAACCCCGTAAAGAATTATCTTGTGTGCCCTTTAAAAAAACAAATATGAAAACAATTTCCAGGTTCACCTATAAGAACGTTGCAAAACTAAATCTGCCTACTCAAGTGTCTTTACACACAACATCTAATCAAAAAAAAAATACTGCTTAATGCATTCTCAGATCCTTATCCCTGGTGTTCACGAGATATAAAATTAAGTTGGGCCCTTTTCACAACTATTAGTCAAAGCAAAATTACCAAATGTCCAAGGGCTAATGAGACCCTATCACTTACAAATGACATTTTGAAATGAAACAGTTGGGAATAATCCTGCGCAAAAACCAGAGAACAAAATCAAGAACCAAAAACTATTACATTAATTTTAAAAGAGCATAATAAAACTCCCGGCCCCAATTAAACTTTTGTTATCTCAACAAAACTCGGCCTAAACCCAAAAAAACTTTTTATTAGACATTTCCCCTATTTCCTAAGTATAATGTCAATAAACCCAAAAACTTGTGATTTCCATTCCAATCCCATCTGTACCCTATATATTTTTAACCGGCCAAACACCCACAGGCGAAACAATATCTTATTTCAAAGAAAGGGTGAAGATATTTTGAAGCACCCTGTGAAAATAGGACACTATTATGGAAAATTGTTCAGATCAGTGTTCTTACTACTTTTTAACCTAAATATATCTAGTTCCCTCATGTGCATGTTACTATTTTAATTCCTATCATAACTAAACAGATCACAAAAATTGTCTTTCTCCGCAAATCTGCAAGGTCCTGGAAGATGTGAGATTCAGCCTGTAGGCCAAATTTGGATGTATTTTAATTTAGCGAAAACAGAAGTTGCGAAATCCTAAAAAGATTAGCAGGAAGTCCTCGTTCCTCGATTTCTACACTCCGAACCAAACATTTCTTCCATTTCCACCCAGCTCGTGGGAGGAAAACCCCTAATTATTGCAATACAAAAGGTACTACTATCATATTATGCATTATGCATGGTGGATATCTGTCATTGGCGTAAGCTGTTGATATCCTTATGAATAAATAAATAAATAAAATAAAATAAATAACAAAAAAAATATATGCCCTCTTCATTGTTTAGTCGCTTCAAAGAAAACCTATTGTTTTTAAATTTATTCTTAGGATGAAATCTTTTTTTTTTAAATCAATCATCTTAAATTTATTGTTTAACCTGAACACTTTCCCATTTATTCCACAACAGTGTATTTTAATTTAAAAATTTGCTTCATTATTTGAGGTCACCAGTATGAAATTATTCTAAAATTAAAAAAATGAAATAAAAAAAAATTACTTCCCAATTGTTCACAACTTCCAAGTTTTCATCCCTAAATACCTAGGTACTTTCTCAGTCTAACACCATCCATCGTTATCCAACATAACGCTTTAATTTCAGAAGCAACAAGACGAAGATTAAGTGAAAAAGCTAAGCAAGTAAGTTGGAAGTTGCTTTACAATGGGCGCAGATGTAAGGCCCCTTTAAGTACACGCCACTGTCCTGAAATGCAAACTAACGAAAAAAACTGAGGACTAGCATATCTGCCGTCAACCAACATTTGGCATGAAATTAAAATAATTTCATATCATACCAGTATCCTCCAAAAACAAAACGTTTTTTACTATAAGACCCAAACACTTAACCAATAAATCTTGTTATTTAAAATTATGATTTGGAAGTAAAAGATTTATTTATTCCTGCCTGATCAACTAAGACAAAAAAAAGTTCACCTTTTTGTAACTCAAGAAGTTCCTGTTTGGTCCCCTAAAAAAAATATAACCTGTCTGGTCACCCTTTAAAACTACGACCACTATATAAACCGTTTAGACCAACCAAGAATTCGAGAAGTTATGTTTACCGAAAAAACTAATCTTTTTAAGAAAAATCAAATTATTTAAAAAAGTAGTAAAATTTTGAAATATTTTTACCAATTACCACCGCCTAGTATTTATATTTAGTTGAAAGTCTCTCTTAAATTCACTGACCAATTTCACGGCCTGACAATGACATTACTTAAAAAAAAATTACTGAACTTTACAAATGAACTAAAAAAAAAATCAAAAAAACTTATATCTATATCTGTCTCAGTTAAACATTTCTTTTGTGGTATTATATCTGGTTGGGCTTCAAATTCATTTTCTCTGTATTCAATCCGGAGCAGGCAAAACTTCTCAAGGCTCAAACATAAATGTTTGCTCTCCATTGGCCATGACCAAGCTATGACCTGAACGCAGAAAAAAATACAGAAACAATAATTGTGAACCAGAAAAACTTTAATTGATAGAAATACCCGTAGGTCATTTTTTTAAAAAAATGCACTCCAAAGCCCAACGCTGTATTTTCTACCAAAAAAAATTTGACCAGTCACGAAAACACAACTAGACAACTAAACTGGCAACCAAAGACCTAAAAAACTGTCTTTAAAAAAAATACCCCAAAAAAAAATGTTATCTGGACCTCTTGGCGTTGATCTTCAGCCAATATGTTGCTCTAGGATTTTTAGCCTTGTGTTCCCTAAACTTCCGAGCTAACTATAAGTAGTAGTAGTACCCTCCTCTGACCCGATGTAACTGAGTGACGTAAGATGTTAAATGCCATCAACAGTTACCACCAAAAAAAAAACAAGAAAAGAAAATGACAAAGCAAAATAAACTCATTTTTCTTTTCTTTCATTACTGATTAATACTTTCAACTAAACAAAGCTACCAGCTGTTAAGCTATATTTACTTTAAAACAACTCAGCCAAGAAAAATTTGTGTGAAACCCTGTAAAAATATTCCAATTTCCCAGTGGTGATATCCCACAAAAAATTAAAATCAGCAAAAAAAAATAACTTGTTGACCTAAATAAATTGACTGCACTAAAAAATAATCGGTGAAACAATTTCTATCTTATCACAAGCACGAAATAATAACATATTAGTAGTAGGCAACCTGCAAAAAAAATTGTTAGAAAAAAACACACTACCTATGTCATATATTTAAAACATAAAAAGACCATGTCTGGAGGTCCATCCACCTATAAATCAACAAAACAATTGAAGTAAATTTACATTGTTGTATTTATTTTTCTTAAAAAAAATTTAAAAAATTAAAACATGTTTTTCATACAAAAACTTTAAAGAATTAAGACATGAGTTGGACTCCGTTCAATAAAAACTCCTATGTTTTTTATCCACTTACTCTTCCTTAATACATAAAAATTAATATTTTATTTTCCAAGAAAAACTTGTGAAGATAAGCTAACAAAAAAAACTATGAGGATCAACAGAGCAACAACGAATTTCAAATCAAAGCTTAAATTACCAAAAAATATTTAAAAAGTGTTATTTCCAAAAACCAATGATCTTGTTTTTCATTAAAAAAATGATTGGGTGTCAAAAAACACCGACAGCCACTGAAAGCTTTTAACCTGGCTTTGGCTGTAATACAGAAAAAAATAAAAAAAAATTTCAAAAAAATATTCAAAAAACTTTTTCTTTTTTCCAAATTTAAAAAAATCAAAAAAAAATTACATCAGATGTTAAAAAACTAGCCAAAAACCCACGTTGGGCGCCAATTTGTGGCCTAATTAAAATGCGTTGGATGACATTTGTGGCAGCTTAAAGACGTTGCCGCCATTTTGTGACACTATAATTAGAATAATAACAATTTGCCAATTTGTGACACAAAAAACCCACTGAATAATTAAACAAATATCTGGAAGCAGAACTGTATTTTCCAGCTAGGTAAAACATTGATATGCCCGGTAACTTTTATACAGTGGAGAAGGGGGGTTCAGAAATAAGAAAATTTTAAGTGCGCCACATTATTTAATACCAATGTTTTACAAAGAAGTTCTTAAATAAAATACAGTTCAACCCAAACGTTGTAGCCAAACAATGAAATTCTACCTACTTCCGAGGCTTCCAGAGTATTTGTGTAATTAAAAAAACAAAAAATTGACTAATAAACAGAATAAAATTTTAAAGATTGAATTAAGATGACAAAAATAGAAGCACTTTACAGGTAGATGGACTCCTTTAACAGGTCATAGTGTACCTACGTCTGAGTCAGTAGCGTAGGACTCAGTTATATGAATGATTGTTAAAAAAATATATATATATATACTTCCAAAATTATTCCGTCATAGGGGAGATCTAGACCAAATATCTGCTGTCATCATTCTACATTGGGTAGAATGAGACAGCAACCCAGTCCGAGATCCACCCCATGAGGTAAAACAATGTAAGGAAACACTAAAAAAAAATATAACCTCATCTCTCTTTTGTCTCTGCAAGTCGGTCATTGGGTTGTACAAATAACGCAAAGACTTAGTTCATCTTGTTTATTCTAAAGATTGAAGTTGAAGTTAATATTGGAAACATGCTTAAAATAAATGACTGTAACAAGGAAACCAAGTCAGAGCCAGAATGGCACGCAATAGCAATTTAACCTTAGCTTAATTATGCCGCAAAACTGGGGTTATGACGTCATACCTTATCTTGCGTTTACAAAAATGTTGAAATTATATGGTGAAAATTATATATATATATAAAACAAATATTATATCTAAGGGTGTACTTGCTCCTACCTTGGTCCTGGTTTATTGAATGAGTAAATAAAAAAAATTATTTTATTTTGTAAACCTGGAGTTCTGTTGTCCAGACATCTCCTCACCACTGCACCGGGTCCTGTCCTATTCTGTCCGCGCCTCCCCTGCTGACTAACTAGCACATGGTACTAGGGCAGCACACGGTTTCGAAAAGTGTGCTGGATACTTGCCCGAGCGTAGAACCCTGTGGAAAATGAAATGTTTCAGTTTCCAGGAATTCGTCTATTTTGCACGAAGTTCCCCTACACCGAGTAATTTAAATCGAGAACCCCATGTCGACTCAATAAAATAAAGCAGATTTAAACAGATGAACTAAAATAACCCTAACGTACCCTTCCCAGGGTTACAACTGGCTCGTCCGGCTTCCCACCAGCGTCCAGCACAGCTGTCGATGGAATGGACAGGGCTGTAGACAAAGGAGAAAAACAATATATAGTTTTTATCCAACACGTGGTTAAAAGAAAAATATAAAAACGCCAAAAATTCCCCACGTCTTTTGTCAAAAAAAAGTACATTTCACACGAAAAATAATTACAATTTGGGAGGCAAATATTATCTTGAAGAGTCCTCAAATAATAACAAAATGAAAAAAATAAAATCGAACTTACCACTGCTCTTCCCCGTACAAATGGCGTAGGTCGACTTAAATCCCCCTCAAAAGGGTATGAGCGTCACTTCAGGATTCGCCTAAACACAGTCCGTCGTGTTCCACTTCTACAGTTTCTGGGATATCTCCTGCAGTCGCTGCAGTGCCAATAACCAAAAACAAAGGCGATCCCAGAAACTGTTGTCGACCCAGCCAAAATTCGTTAGCAAGAGACCAGGCACTCCGTCGAGAATACCAAAATAATGAAGCCACCGGAAATCGTTCGTAGATTTGGTGGGGAGTGGGGACGGTAAAACGCATAGTACCAACCTAATTTTCCCGGTTAGATTCAAATAAGGATGCAAACCTATTTATAAAAAAAAACTTTTTCGCCAAAAAATCTCTACTTCGGTTGCAAGACTGGAAGAAAAAAACCCGCGGTTTTCAAACTAACCAATGAGGAAACACAACAATAGTCCCGTACCGGTATATAGGGGGCAGCACCGACCAAGGGGATATTGAAAAATACGTAAAACGCGCATTAAGGTGTTGTCGGATCTATTTCCACGGTTGAAATTTTTATAACAAGGACATCGAGACACCCTCCATACATAGACCGAACATTTGCCTACCGGACCCCTGCCAACATATCAAGTAGGAGGAAAATAACCAGACGGACTATAAGAAGCTCAGCATTGAAACCATCAACTGTAAAATCAATTACTGGAGATCAGAGCTTGCATCAAACCCAGGAATATTCGAACACTCAACCAATTCCCATATGAGTAAAGCTATACTGAGTGTAGAATTTAGTTGTATTTTAGTTACAGTCTTAGTCAAAAGTTTCCTTTGCTCTTTATAAATGTTTTCTCTAAGATTCATATGGTTTGACGCCATTTTTTGTAAAACATTTCTACATTAATAAAGTTGTTTCTGAACCTGAACCTAAAAATACACACTGAACTACTGCTTAAACTCGGCACAAGAGTGTTCAGATGTTGACTCACACGATTTCGTTTATTCTTTTAGTCTTGGTTTTTATCCCTCGTTTATCTCCCATTTACAAAAGTGCATAACTCGTATTTATTTTATCTTCTCCTCATCAAATTAATAAAGATATCAAAGTGGGCGGAGCCTCGGTTGTTACTGGTCAAACCGTGAACCTAAATATGTTTTCGTGCTATCAAAACTAGCTAATCCGTGAAGGATATGAGGTTCGGATTGTCCCAATATCCTCGAAAATAAACGTAAGGGAATGAAATGTTCATCTAAATGTTTCCTTCCTGTTACTGAAACCATTTGTGATGCGGCAACGCCGCCATTCCCCAGCTGTTTAATTTCATGAACGTCAAATAAAATTACGAAAATGCAGGTAAACAAAACAATCGAAAGTTTTTATGTGATTTTTAAAGAACTGTGATCTTAAATTCCAATTACGATGTCCAGATAATGCGATGTGCGTAGTGTCCACAGTAATTCGATGGAATGCCTCCTTTTAAGGTAACTTCCTAGACATTATATAACCTCCAAACCTAGCTCTATAAAATACCCTTAATTTGTGTACAGAAAGACGAGTCAAAGAGCCTTGATTATTTACCTAAATAAACAAATATGTAACGTTGCCTTAAACGTAAAAATGACACGTTACAAAACATAAAGTTTGTTAAATGCTTGACTGGTGGCACCATCTCTTAATATAATATAATAATAATCTTAAACGGCAACGTTCAACATCAAAAAGTCAGCTGACTATTTCGACCAATAGCAAACGGAATGCAAGTTGTGAACTAGCCGCTCATGTCTCCCAGGGGTAGCGACACCAAACATAACCTCATTTACGAAAAACGCAAATCCGACACTGTCAGGAGCGTAGCTTTATTTATGTTTAAAAAAATTAAATGGTTTACAAATGTTATGTAAAGAACTGTCCGTCACATCCGGTATATAAATTTTACTGTCCAAATAAACAAACCTAAAAAAACTAAGTTTTTTATGATTTCAAATTTATTAGGACCCTGTGTTAGGACCCACACAGCGAAGGAAACCAAAATTATAGTTTGCATGTTTTATATATATTCTAAAATATAGAAAATTATTATGTTGGGTTTTGTATCATTTAATAAATTTTTTATGCTCTCTACGGAATAAAGGTGTACGTTTAATCCCTTTTTTCATGGGCTAAGGTAGTATTTCTTGTCCCCAGTTATTGAAAGTAATTTCTTTAAAACCAAAAAAGGCAAAATATAGGTTTTTGGATTATTTTATTTTATCATAATACAAAAAACAAAAAGGAATCAAGATATATACACGATACCGATTATTTTGTTCCAGCTTGCCGTAAGCTTACTGTACTTTGCCGATGGCTTGGTTCGTTTTGATCGTTATTGTGTCCTTAGGCATAGAATATTGCTTCCATATAAACGAAGCATTTAACTTTCTAGACTTCTCCAGGCTGTAAACCAGGAAACTGTGAAATTTTCGAAATTCTGTTTATTGCATCATTTCCATGCCCATCTCAAAGTAAGAATATGCTTTATTTTCCATCTTCGAGAAATGTAATTCGAACTTTTTCTCGACTAAACTTAATTAGTTTGTTATGAAATAAATAATATTTTTTCCACATTGTTTGTTACTCATCGTCAAGCAAGCTTAGTTTGTTAGCATCTGACTGACTTTTGTTTAAAGTAATGCCATGACAACTATCACTGCCCACTGTTTTTTTTATATACGGGGGGTTGACATGCTCAAACTACAGTACGGTAAGTGGTTTAATACCTATTTATTTAGTTTATGATTATTATTATTTTTAGTATATAAAAATAAACCTTGGCATTAAAGTCCCTTTTAGTTACTTAGTAAATTATAGCCTTTCTTCCGGTCGAGCCTGAAAATTCCCGCCGTGTTATTAAAAGTAAACACTGCACGCCCCAGGTTTATAATATACCTACTATTATTTTTATTAGTGTTCAAAAAAAAAAGCGGGCGGCGAAGAAAAGGTCGAAAATACAAAAAGTCGAAAATACAAAAGTTCGAAAGTACAAAAGGTCGAAAATACAAAAGATTGAAAAACAAAAGGTTCAAACAAAGATCGAAAGTAGCTACACTGTAATGATTGCAAAACAAAGTAGAATTAAGAGACACACAGGTACACACACACACTCATAGAAAAGTTTTTAAAAAATCAACATCCAATAAAAACTCAAGGTAGCAACACGACGGGTCGCAGAACTTTGTTCGAAAACATTTTCTTCGAACGGAAATTTTTATGAAAACAATTTCTTCTAATGGAAATTTGTTCGGAAACATTTTTTTTAAACGGAAATTTATTCGAACACCATTTCTTTGAACGGAAATTTGTTTTCGAACGGAAATTTGTTCGTAAGTAATAGTTGTTCAAAAACATTTTCTTCGAATAGAAATCATTTTCTTCGAAAGCAAGTTTTTCGATAAAAGACGCTCTAGACCTGGATTTCCAAACCTAACACAATTCATATAGTTTGACTACGGCAAGGTCTTTTTAACATATTTTTTCAAAAAAACCCTGACTTCTTTCCCGGGATCGTAAACATTCTGAAAATTTGTCTACTTTCCTCCTTTTGGAAGGTCGAAATTGGTATTTTCCTAAACTTTGTCAATTGATCGCAAACGTATCCGAACCGGTCCAGATACCTCCTGATGTGCTCAATTAAGAAAGGTTAGAGTAACACCGATTTCAACCTTCCAAAATGAGGACCGGAAAACTAATTTAGGGAAATCATTTTTCGACAATAGGTTTCGGTTGGTTCGGTTTGGTTTCACGCCCTCTAGGATCCCGGGAAAGAGGTCAGGGAAGTTTTTGTTTCCAAAAATTGTTAGAAAAAAACCCCATTAGTCGAACTATATGAGTTGTGTTAAGTTTGGCAAGCCAGGTCAAATATTTTTTTTTTCGAAAAATTTGTTTTCGAAAAAATGTTTTTGAACAAATTTTCATTTAAAAAAAATATTTTCGAACAAATTTCCGTTTAAAGAAAATGTTTTCGAACACATTTCTGTTCGAAGAAAATGATTTCGAAAAATTTCTGTTTGAAGAAAACGTTTTCGAACAATCTTTTGTTCGAAGAATATGTTTTAGAACAATTTTTGGTTTGAAGAAAATGATTTTCGAAGTTTATGCTTTCGAACAATAATATTAAGATATTTATATGAAATGTACTATAAAATTATAAATAATTAAGCCAAACCTTACGAAAACTCGAACTGTATTTGGGCATTTTTTGTCTTTTGATAAAATGTAAAATTCGGAATAAAAAGGTACTAAAAAAACCACAATACCAAAAACACCCAAAAAAATGGGAAAAAATCTTGGAAAATAAATTAAACAGTGCGAAAAATAGCGTATAAACATCGTGATAAAAGTTTCATTTTATCCCTTGATATATTATATACTATTAATAAACTTTTAACATAGAAATGTATTTCTGTCCTGTTTGTTTATTTATTACGTATTATTTTTATACAAAAACAGAAATAATATTTAAAAGAAAATGATTTTTAACAATAAATATACCTACAATAAATATTCATAACCCAAAAACTCAAGGAACATATTTTTTATTTCTTAAGCTGTATAAAAACGAGTTCTTTTTAAGTTTTATTAAAACATTTTTCTTTTCTCAGACTGTATAAAAATGAGTATTTTTCACGAACGTCTATGGAATTTTGAGTACGGTTTTGACACTCGTGTCGCTAACCCTGGGAGACGCTAGGCTTCCAGGATACAGTGACCCTAGTATTTCTAATTACCCAATCCAAAACTTCATGGGCGCAGCCTTCCCGTTAGTTTACGACAGAGACAATTTATTATTTTCTCTACGGTTTACGAAGGCTGTGTCATGGGCCGTCACTGAAGAACAGCAGTTTCTATATGGGAGGACCCCCAGAATAAAAAACTATATACGTGCCTAGCTTTGATAACAAAAGTAAAAAAATAATCACCACTTCAATAATTTGACCAGTATCCCACTTAGTCAGATTTTTCTGGCAGATTTTAAAGAAATAATTTGACATTCCCTTAAAAATCCGTTCAAATATAACGGTGGCAACAGCGTAGAGCTAATTTTGTAGCGACCCTTCCACGACATGCAGTTAGTCCCTCTTTGTTAATTTTACCGTGAAAAACAAAGAAAGAAAGTAAACTTAGCTGACCTCATAAAGAAAACGAATAGGACTCATAAATTTGAAAGAAATGTGACGAAATGTGACGAAATCTGACATTTCAGTTTGTGTGGTTAATGGTTATCTGCTTTGAATTTATTTACAATTTTTAAATTAAAAATTTTCAACAAATTACGGGTTTTTAATTAAAAACAAATATTATATCGTGAAGCTACATCTATCAAAAAGTAGGAAATGGCCTTTTAGGTAAGTTTTTAAGTTTAAAATTGCCTTTTAAACGAGAAATCTTAAGCGCCAGATTAAGTCACATTTTTTCAAATTTCGTCAAATTTTTTGAAATGTAAAGAATTGCCCCCCCAGCTCCAAATTCACTTCAATAAAAATTTAAAAATTCATAACTCCGCCACTGACGTCTGTAACAAAATTCTGAAATATAGCAGCGATAGAGGGGTGATACCTTTATAATGTGTGCGAGTTTTTAGGCAAAATCTGTCAAAATGACGTAATTAGAAACCCAGCTCCATATTCACTTCAATAAAAATTTAAAAATTCATAACTCCGCTGGTCCGTTTTCGCCCTTTTGTATATAATTATTAATACTTGGGGAATATTTTAGAACTAACATTTTTTCTTTTTTTTTTTGTTGTATTATTTTCATTACGTCGCTATGCAAGTAGAAAATACGCGATTTTATTTTAATAATGATTAAAAATTATTTACTTCATATATTACTAATTTAATTCAAATTAAGTAGAATTAATAACTACTTTGCTACTTTAGTTTTTATACAAGCTCGATGCTGCTCTCCTTTTCATCCATTACATGAACCCCCCATTTAACTCCTTTCCTACGCTTTTCCTGATTTCCTCACGCAGGAACACACGCCACCACTGGAGACGCGAGCGAGATGCGCGGCGGTTCTGCTGAGAAAGAGAGCACGAAGCATCGGGAAGAGACTAATTCGCTGCTGCGAAAAGGCGACAATTTGTGTGCCGTGCGGTACAACCTAATCAATTATAATAATTAATTTACATTTTTGCGTTATAAAACACATGCGTGTTTGGACATTGAAGTGCTTTTCATGGAACAAGCGTGACTCTCCTACCATTGGATCTCCAAATACATTTGGTAAGTCGAGCTTGTTTTCTTTGCTTTTCTAATATTTAAATATTTTACGATTAATTATCATCCCCTCTCTGAGTGTTAAAACTCAAAACATAGGATTTGCCAGATGAATGAAACCCGCGCTCCCTACCCTTACAATTCATAGATAGAAATTATTTATTGGCCCTTCGAACCTGATTTAGTTTCATTTGGCTTCAAAAAAATCCTGTTTTTGAGACGTTGAAACTCATTGGGGTGGTTTTCTACTTGCAAAGTGTACTAGTATTAATGGGGAGTTAATAATTAAAAATAATATTTGCAATAAAATTATTTTATTCTCTACTTCGAGAATTTTTAATGCGTGCATAAAAAAAACGTTCCGTTAACGGTGTCTGTGAACGAACTTTTTTTGTTTACTTTTTTGCGGCTATACGGTCGACGTTTTTTGCTATTTATTTTTGGATATTTTCCTTCTTGTTGCTGACCTACTTGTCCAATTTTTATTTGCGACTTTTTTAAATTTTAATTAATTTTCATTAATAATAATTAATAATTATTAAAAATGCCTACTCTTGAAGAAAAGATTACACGGTCTACTGTGTTGCGTAATACTGCAATAGAGCAAATGAAGTATCTTTTTAATACTGCCACAGGAGCTAGAAATAATCGTGCTTTACATAATAAATTAAAAATCGGATTGAGGTCTTTAAAAAAGATTGAAAAAGACTTCGAAAAACATCACAATGCTATTTTAACTTTGATTGCCTCGGACTCAGCAAAGGTCACCGAGCAAAATACATTTTTCGAAGACTTTTTTCAAAAATCGCAAGACATTCAAACCATTCATTATGAAATATTTGAGAAACCCATGGAAGAACTCTCCATGGCGTCTCCCGATCATAATAGTACTTTCATGTGCCACTCGGAAAATCATATAATTCCAAAAATGAAGTTAGTGGTTTTTAAAGGTGATATGCAGCAATTTGCTACCTTTCAGCAAACTTTTAATACCATGGTGCATACTTCCAGAGCTACCAACCTTGAAAAATTTAATATTTTGGTATCATATTTGGAGGGACCACCCCTTGATTTAATCTCAGATATTCCTATCACCAATGAAAACTATCATCTTGCATACACTACCCTTTTTGAGCGTTACAATAATATACGATTAAGGGCAGCTACTCACTGGAAAAAAATAGAAAATGTGACCCCCCTTAAATCGGAGAACGCTACTGCTTTACGTAATCTTATCGATACTTTTACGAAAAATTTATCTGCTTTAAAAAATCTAAAATTGGATAATAATATCCTAGCTGATTTTATTTTGACTATGATGTTCTTAGACAAACTAGACCCCTCGACGAGAAAAGCTTTTGAGCGGGAGCATGCGTCCACTGAAATCCCTAAATACGAAATTGTCAAAGATTTTGTCATGAAACAATGCACCGCTCTAGAGGCCCTTCCTCAGAAGGAGCCCTCCATTTCTCAACCTAGTGGAAATCAATCTAAAGCCCCCCGTGGGCCCCTTAATCATAATCAATCTAACTATCAAGGTCACAAATACAGCCGTGCGGCTTCAGTATTTGCTGTAAATTCCGAAGACAAGGTTAAAAGTGGCAACAGCGCTTCTATTTCGTGCTTTTTTTGCAAAAACAATAAGCATCTTATTTATCAATGTCCTTTGTTTTTACAAAAAAATCCAAGTGAAAGATTTGACATAGTTAAAAATAAAAGAGCTTGCATCAACTGTTTGGCAACACTGCACACTCAAACACGCTGTACTAGCGAAAAACGGTGTCGTTATTGTTCTCAACCCCACCACTCATTATTATGCTTTGCTAATAACCCTCAGGGACCCAAATGCCCTTCTGCTTTTCAAGGTCAAATGTCACCTTCTCAAATGCCACCGGCACAACTGATGCCACAAATTAATTATGGCCAAATGTCGCCTGCTCAAATGTTACCTTCTACTAATATTAATAATAACCCCTTTTCGCCGTCTATGGCGGGTCCCAGCAATGCTTTTATGCAAAATCAAAATTTAATGTCCCAGTCACATTCTCAAAATTCTAACATGTCGGGGCCACCCTCCCGCTCAGATCAGCAGCACTCAAACGGCGCCAAAACCTCAACGGTAGCCATGTTGTTGAATGATCATGACGTCATGTTGTCCACTGTCCTGGTAAAAGTTAAAGATGCCTTTAATAGTTGGCACACTGGGCGGGGAATTTTGGATTCTGGGGCTGAAAGTAGCTTTATTACAAAGGGGTTTGCAAATAAATTAGGTTTACCTAGATTTAAAGTCGAATTGACTTTACAAGGACTCGAACATATGAGTTCTAACGTCAATCAATTGGTTCTTTAGTTGATCCTAAGTTTTGCCTTAATTCTAAATTTTACTTGGTTAATCAGATTTGCAAAGATAAACCCACTAGTGCTTATAATTTGAATGATTTGCCTTGCTTAGATAATCTGACTTTGGCCGATCCTGGTTTTAATAGTTGCTCCAAAATTGATATGTTGCTTGGAAGTGACATTTACCCCTATGTTTTACAAGAAGGTATAATAAATAGCGGTCTTGATATGCCCGTATGCATTAATACGTCATTTGGTTGGACTTTGTTAGGCAAGGTCAGGGAAACCCCTTCTTACACCTCCGTAATCAGGAATTTTTTTACTTTATCGGAAAGCGAATCTTTAGATGCCACTTTGCAAAGATTTTGGCAGGTCGAAGAAGTGCCCGATAAAAAACATATTTCACCTGATGACGAATTTTGCGAAAACTACTTTCTAAAAACCACTAAACGGGAAGAGTCGGGTCGCTACATCGTATCGATGCCATTTAAAATAAATTCTCTTGATTTTGGGGATACTAGGACCTTAGCTTTAAGAAGGTTTTTCTCGCTGGAAAAACGTTTAATAAACAATAATTCCTATTATGCAACATATTCGGAAGTCATGCAAGACTATTTAGATCAAGGGCATATGACCAAAGTCGAAAAGCCCTTAGATTCCGATTTACATAATTTTTTCTATATTAGTCATCATGCTGTCTTTAAAAAAGAGTCAACGACCACGCCCTTAAGGGTAGTTTTTGACGCAACAAGTTTTGTAAATGACAAAATTTCTTTAAATTCCGCGGTCTATACGGGCCCAAAACTACAGCAAGACTTAGTTGGTATAATTTTAAAATTTAGACTGCATAAAATTTGCTTTACATGCGATTTAAGGCAAATGTATCGCAGAATCGGAATAGATAGTAGCCAACATAAATTCCAGATAATTTTATGGCGGTTTTCACCCCAAGAACCACTTTCTGATTATGAAATAAATGTTATTCTCTTCGGTGTATCATGTTCGCCGTATCTTGCAATACGAACCTTGTTACAGCTTGCTAATGATTATTCTGATTTACCACTGGCTTCTAAAGCCTTACGAGAGTCTTGCTATATAGATGATGTGACATGCGGGAGCTTTGATCTGCCAAATGCGATTTTGTTAAAAAATCAGTTAATAGAGCTTTTAGGGCGGGGCAACTTTGAAGCGCGTAAATGGACAAGTAATGATCCCAGATTATTAGAGGGTTTACCCGAATCGCACATTCAAAATAATGCGTTATCTTTTGACCATGATTCTGAAAATGTTCAAAAAATTTTAGGTTTAAAATGGAGCCCGGTCAAGGATAATTTTTTCTACTCCTTTGAACCTACGAAACACAATACTTGCACGAAAAGAACTATTTTGAGTGATCTAGCTAGAATGTACGATCCCTGCGGATTTTTGACCCCCGTCACTTTTTTAGGGAAAGGCCTAGTACAATACTGCTGGTCTATAGGCCTTAACTGGGACATTCCTGTACCTAACGAAATATTTTTAAAGTGGGAAAAGTTTAAACTTGAACTTTCAAATTTGCAAGATTTTTTCATACCGCGAGAAATTAATATTTCAAACTATAAAAATGCACAACTTGTTGGATTCAGTGACTCCAGTGAAATCGGATATTGTTGTGTTGTTTATATCCGCGTAGTTTATTCAGATAATTCCATAAACAACTTTTTTGTCGCAGGGAAATCCAAACTAGCGCCTTTACAGCGGCAGAGTATACCTCGATTAGAATAATGTGGCTGCGTTTTACTTTGCAAACTAATAAAATTTGTTTACGATACTTTGCACTCTGCAATTAATTTTGAAAATATTTACGCATTTTCGGACAGTCAATGTGCGTTAGACTGGATCAGAGGTTCTGCGCATACGTGGAAAACTTATGTTGCTAGCCGGGTAGCCTACATTCAGGAAAAAATCAATCCAGAATGTTGGTTTTATGTACCCTCTGGAATCAACCCTGCCGACTGTGGGTCCAGGGGTATGTACCCTGGAGAGTTTTTAAATTTTACCCTTTGAAAACAGGGACCCGAGTTTTTGTATCAATCGCGAGATACTTGGTCATTCACTAAATACGATTTACCCGTTTGCGAGGAATTCCAAACGGAAAAAAGAAACTTGCTTAATAGTTTAAATCTTAATACAGCTTTAGTAGAAAAGAATTTTATAGAAATTCTTTTTGAACGCCATAGTTCTTTAATTAAAATTAAAAGAATCGTTGGCTATTTTTTGCGTGCTATTGATATTTTTAAAAATAAAAATAAAAATTATTTCTCGTACTTAACTAATGTTGAGCTACATCGTGCATTGCTTTTTATCATAAAACACGCGCAATCGATTTATTTTAAACAAGAAATTAATTTATTGAAAAAAAATAGACCAATGACCAATAAGGCCTTAATAAAATTGAATCCTTTCTTGGAAGCAAGCACAGGTCTTTTACGCGTCGGTGGACGTCTTACTTACTCAGATTTATCTTTTGATAAAAAATTTCCCTTGCTTTTACCAAACAATTGCTTGCTTACAACTTTGCTTATTAAAGAAATACATATTATTCACCTCCACTGTGGTATACAAACCACTATGTTCTTATTTTTCCAAAACTTTTGGATGGTTTCTGCCAAACGTACTATACGAAAAATATTGCATCATTGCTTAGATTGTTGGAAAACTAAGCCAGTTTCTTTTCAACCCCCCATGGGTAATCTACCCAAATTTCGATTGCTACAAGCCAAGCCCTTTTTGCATGTCGGAATGGACTTCTGTGGTCCATTTGAAATTAAAACGAGTAAATTGCGCAAGGCAAAAACTACTAAATCTTATGTTTGCTTATTTATTTGTTGCGTTGTGAAAGGCGTCTATCTTGATTTAGTTTCCGAGATGTCTACAGACGCTTTTTTAGCCGCCCTTCGGCGCTTTATGGCCCGAAGAGGCCGGGTCCAACATTTTTATACTGACTGCGGCAGTAACTTTGTAGGCTCGAATAGGTACTTACGTAACATTTTAGAAAACTGTGCTAAGCAAGAGTCAATTATGTGGCATTTTAATCCCCCGGGAGCGCCTCATATGGGTGGCCTATGGGAATCTAATATAAAATCCACTAAAACTCATTTAACAAGGGTTATTGGCAAGCAAGTACTTACTTATGAAGAGTTGGCGACCGTGTTGACTCAGGTAGAGGCGGTACTGAATTCACGTCCTTTGTGTGAAATTTCAAATGACCCTAATGACCTCGCTGTCTTAACGCCAGGGCATTTTTTATGTTTGGAGCCCCTGACGGCTCTGCCTGACCCTGACTTTACGGAAATCCAGTTAAATAAATTGGACAGGTGGCAACTTTTAGTGCGTTTGCAACAAGATTTCTGGAAGCGTTGGAAAGCTGAATACTTGCATACCTTGAGGCAAAGAGCCAAATGGCATACGGAAATGGGCTCTGTGACTGAAGGTACTCTAGTATTATTAAAAGATGAAAATTCACCTCCCTTAGAGTGGCCCCTTGGCCGTATAACTCAAGTAATTTACGGTGCCGACAAGGTGCCTCGGGTTGCGGTAGTAAAGACTACCAAGGGTAGTTATAAAAGGCCCTTGGTAAAGCTCTGCCCTTTGCCACCCCCAATTTCTAATGAATGAAATGCTTGGGCATTTCATGGGGGCGGGAATGGTCCGTTTTCGCCCTTTTGTATATAATTATTAATACTTGGGGAATATTTTAGAACTAACATTTTTTCTTTTTTTTTTGTTGTATTATTTTCACTACGTCGCTATGCAAGTAGAAAATACGCGATTTTATTTTAATAATGATTAAAAATTATTTACTTCATATATTACTAATTTAATTCAAATTAAGTAGAATTAATAACTACTTTGCTACTTTAGTTTCTATACAAGCTCGATGCTGCTCTCCTTTTCATCCATTACATGAACCCCCCATTTAACTCCTTTCCTACGCTTTTCCTGATTTCCTCACGCAGGAACACACGCCACCACTGGAGACGCGAGCGAGATGCGCGGCGGTTCTGCTGAGAAAGAGAGCACGAAGCATCGGGAAGAGACTAATTCGCTGCTGCGAAAAGGCGACAATTTGTGTCGCACGGCACACAACCTAATTAATTATAATAATTAATTTACATTTTTGCGTTATATAACACATGCGTGTTTGGACATTGAAGTGCTTTTCATGGAACAAGCGTGACTCTCCTACCATTGGATCTCCAAATACATTTGGTAAGTCGAGCTTGTTTTCTTTGCTTTTCTAATATTTAAATATTTTACGATTAATTATCATCCCCTCTCTGAGTGTTAAAACTCAAAACATAGGATTTGCCAGATGAATGAAACCCGCGCTCCCTACCCTTACAATTCATAGATAGAAATTATTTATCCGCCACTGACGTTTGTAACAAAATTCTGAAACATAGGGGCGATAGAGGGGTGATCCCTTTATAATGTGTGCGAGCTTTTAGGCAAAATCTGTCAAAATGACGTAATTAGGGGCCTAGCTCCAAATTCACTTCAATAAAAATTAAAAAATTCATAACTCCGCCACTGACGTTTGTAACAAAATTGTGAAATATAGCGGCAATAGAGGGGTGATCCCTTTATAATATGTGCGAGTTTTTAGGCAAAATCTGTCAAAATGACATAATTACGGACCTAGCTCCAAATTCACTTTAATAAAATTTAAAAATTCCTACCTGCGCCAATGACGTTTGTAACAAAATGATAATATATAGCGCCGATAGAAGGGTGGTTTCTTTACAACTGGTTCAAGTTACAAGTCAAAATTCCAAAAAATAAACGAGTTCTTAATATTTTTATTGTTCCAGTACCGTTTATCTGGTCCACTGTAATTTTGTGGAGCTGGCTGCGAAGGAGCTGGGACCCAATTCTTGAAATAAATCCGTATACGGATTCGGCGAAACGTATACGGATATTCACCATTCGAATTCTTGAAAGCTCGTATACGAGTTTTTCGTTCGGAAATCGAGTCGAGTGGTAAAGTCCACTCGAATCTCAATTTCCGTATACGAATCTGAGTGATCTAACCTAACATTTTTGTTTACTTTAATATATTTTTTGGTGTTTGCTTAATGTTTCTTTATTAAAAAAAAACTGGGAGGTCTTCTGAAAAAAAAACGCTGTTTGGCAATAAAAGGGCTTGAGGACGCAAAGAGGTGGAAGGGGGATAGCCTCTTGTGACACTCAGTTTTTTTCTTGGAAATGCCTTACAACTGGGGGGGGAGAGTGAAAAATCCTGAATTTTTGCGTTAATAATTTATGAATGAACAGCTCTAAAAAAGAAAAATAATTTAAAAAATTACAACTTTGTAACACATTGTTAAAGGAGAAGAAACGATCTACAATTCAATTCATTTGTAACACATTTTCAAGAAAAAATATGTAAAAGGAGCGTTTTTGGGAGGGACGGGGGGATTAAAAAGTTTCAATAAAAATTTGAGTATTGTGCAAATTTTTTGTCTTATTTGTGTCTCTTTTAACACACTTTATCAACTATTTTGTGGGGCATTGATACCTCTTGATTCCCCCCTGGGTAAAACACCTTATCTTATTTTGCTTAATTTTTGGATAATATAAGGGCCCAACTGCTTCAAGTAGGAAAATCCCCTGCATGTAAATAATAAACCTAATCTTATACTTTTACCAGTTTCACTATTTTTTCTGACTTTTTCTATGTTGGCCAAAAATAAATATAAAAACATTATTTTTCTTTATTTACATCTCAAAGTACATAATAAGTACTTACTGTCAAGTGCATTAAAAAACGCTATGCAATATGACTACAGTGTGAGAATAAGCCAGTTGGAATAAACTTGCTAGTCAGTTAAATTTAATTTTTTTGAAAAAATCCAAACACGTTAACTGAGACTTTTAACCGGCAATTTTTTTACAGAATATTTTTTGGACAGACCCCCAGAAAGGTGTCCAATAGCATACAACTTATTTTTTAAGATTTTCAATAGGCTTTCCAACAAGGTGTCATAAGTTTTATCTTGTTGGACCCTTTTCTAGGGTTCTGTCCAAAAAAAATCATCAAAAATATTGCTCATTAAAAATCTCAGTAGGCATGATTTTGGTTTATTCAAAAAATTTTTAATTTAACCTGCTAGAAAATGTATTCCAACTTGCTCGTTCTCACTGTATAAGCTTCTATGTAAGAAGTTGTATAATCTTTTTTACAATAAAACTACAAAAAACTTTATTTTAATTAATAGTTAATAGATCACCAAATGCATCTGAGTATTTCTAGTAGGATCATCATTGCAACAGGACCGCTAGGCAAAAACTGCTTCACACCTCAAAAATTATCTTCATGTCTTCTCTGAGAAACCTGTAACAAAAAGTTTTTTCATTGAGTGTACCACAGCAGACCTCACTGGATCTGTATTACTGACAAGATTTTTATATATGTCCTTGTTTATAACTTTTGAAAAACAAAGAAATCTACATAAATAATGTACATATTCAAATCAAATCATACTGATCATATGAGGTCTGCTTTAGTCTACAACAGTTTTAAATTTTTTTGCAGTTAATTGACAGGTAAAGATATTCAAATTTAAACAAAAAAATGGGTTTTTTGAACAAAGGTTACTGATTTTGTCAATTTTTACTTGAAATGTTTATTATGCTTATCGGCCTAAAAGGCAAAACTGTTCTACTACTCAAAAAGAAACTGAGAAAAAACACTGGGAGCAAAAAATTAAATTGTTTCTATACTACAGACAAAATGCAAAATCCAAATGTTTCAGTAAAAACCCCCTATGTTACTTAACACTTGTACAATTTTTGTCAAAGCATGATGTATGCAAGTTCGTCAAACACTGGCCACTCATTACAAACAAAGCCTCAAGTTCAAGACCCCTTTAGAATACTTATGAAGTTTATTTGTTTTCTTTTAAGCAGTCTCAAAATTCAACAGCGAATTTCACCCCCAAATTTCCACACTTCAAAGAGGTTAGATGCCCCTAGGCCCCAAATTTCCATTACTATAATTTGGTACTTACCGTTACCAATGATTACACAATAATTGCCTTTACCAAAATAAACCACAGCTTCTTTTTTTATTAAAACAAAAACATATATCTAGAAAATAAATCACCTTTAAAAAAAAAAATTGCAAAAACAAAGGCGGTAATATGTCCATCTACTGTCAACTTTACTTCATCGCGGCAAGTTTAGGCTTCATACCGGCGTTGGGTTGGCCAAAATTATACGAAAACAGCGTTGCCAAGTAGTGTAGTCGAAAAAAAAAGTCGTACACGGAATTGGCGTTCTAGTGGCATTCAAGAATAGCAAATTTTTCGAGCACTCGAAACCACCATTCGAATTTTACTCGTATATGACAAAAAATCCGAGTGGTTCAAGAATTGGGTCCCTGGCTCCATGGAGTTAGTTTCACGGATATCAATAAAGCGTATTTTTTATACTTATTTACCTAATCTGTGAAGCGTATTTTGATTAATTGATTGATTAACGAACGACTTCGATCAAAAAGATTAATCCGACGTAATACCGAACGCAGCTTGTGTATATATCAATGAAATTGACCACCCTTCTTTTTCTAATCAGTTGCGTTCATTTATTCGGTCCAGTCCATTCGTATGGTAGGTCTATGGTATATCTATCTGTCAAAAACAGTTGTTGGTTGTTACAAGTGTTGGCCTTGTTGGTATTTTTAAACAGAGAACACCAAGGGGATATTTAAATTTCCTTTATCCCCTGTAAGAATTTATTGTTTATCGTAACTTTACTATTAAGTCTTTTGTTTAATGTTTTTCCTGTTTGATCCATAAATTTCAGCTGAATAATTAGCATCTCACATCTTCCATTACCCAACAAGATGGCAACTACTGCAAATCGTGGAACTAGCAGTGCTTTACGAGCTCTAGCTGTTGAATATAGGAGCCTCCAAGATGAGCCTGTGGAAGGCTTTTTTGTCAAACTAGTTAATGATAATCTGTTTGAATGGGAAGTTGCAATATTTGGCCCCCCAGACACATTATACAGTGGTGGCTGCTTTAAGGTAAATTGTGTTTGTTTAAAGGTCAGTTCACCCTACTATATTATACAGGGTGTTTCAAAATTCATTAACATAATTTTAATGTTAAATTCTTTGAGTGATTTCAAGACAAAAAGTTCATATAAACATAGGCACACAAACACTTAGTTTTCGAGATACAGGCTTTGGTTCTACTACGTTATACCTCGCTCGTCAAAACGCCCTATATAACGATTTTTTTTGTATGGAAATGATTCTTTGGACTATTTTTAGTCCATTTAGGTACGGAAAATTAAAAAAAAAAAAGTATGGTTTTTTTTTAAATAATTTTTTAAAAAACGTTACATAGTGATTTTCTCTGACTTGTTTTGGTTGAAAAAAGTAAATTTCTTTCACTGCATCGTCAAATTTTCGACATAAATTTGTAAATTAGCTTAGGATTAATAATTTAACAATTTTAAATTAATTACATACCTAGATTTTCGTGTTTTTTCACGGTTTTTTCACATAATTTGAAAATTTGTACACTTGACCTTCCCACAGATGTTTTGTTGACACATTGATAGAAATTTTTTGCTGGGCCAACTCTTTCCGGGTCATTCGGCCATATCAAATTTCCCAATTCGATTTGCTTACGCTGACTTACCCTCAGATGCACTGTAAGCACTTAAGCGCGATCATGGGTTTAATCGCGATTAAGTCCTTGTTGCTCACATACAAAACAACAAAGATTGAAAATGGATTAGCAAAGCCTTGTTACAGGGCATCTGAGGGTTAAAGGCCCAAATTATAGGAAATTATTTATTTAGAACCATTCACCTTGCTTATTGCTTGTGCGGTTCCGTTCAGTTTGGTTCAGTTCGGTGCGGTGCGGTTCGGTTCGGCTCGGATCGGTTCGTTTCAGTTCCGTTCGGTATGGTTTAGTTCGGTTCTTTTGGTTCAGTTAAGTTGCGTTCGGTTTGGTTTTAGGTTAGGTTTCTTGGGTCTTAAAGTAATTCAGCGCAGCCGACTCCTGCTGAATTACTTTAAAACACAACCAACCTAATCTAAGATCGACCCAAACCGAACCAAACCGAACTGCTGAATTTCTGTAAATCATCATTATCATAATTGTCTCTGTATTTTTTTCATTATAAATGCTCAATAGTCGATTTTGGACGATTTTACGGAGTCAAAAATGCGCGACAAATTAAAATGTTGGAGCAAAATGTAAGGTCGAACGTTAGATTTCAAAAATATGGTGTAACCATTTTTCTATGTGTAAATACATTTCTAAAAAACCATAACTTTTTATCGCCTCTTGCCAGACAGTTGGTCACCTTATTTTGGCTAAATTACCATTTATTTAAAGCTCAGTCGATTGTGAGCTGTCCCTCTCTTTCTCGAAATATGTCAAATAAATTCTGTCTATAGCAATTTGTATGAGTTTTACTAATTTTTTAATTTTGAAATTTCTAAAAAAAATGCGAAAAATCCGCATTTTTTGTTCTTGAAAACAGTATAAAACGACCTCAACTTATCATTAAAAGAAGAAACACCCATTTTCAAGCATCGAGGTATAACGTAGTAGACCCCAGGCTTTTTTAAAAGTTTTTTGTTTATAGGTTGTGCAGTTTTTGAGATATTTAGTTTAAATTTGGCGAGTTAATTTAGCTCTAGGTACTACACTATCAGACATGCCAAATCAAAATAGCCTTTATTGTCGGAAAGAAAAATTTCAGTGACAAAGCAGTAGTAACCTAATCCTAACTAAACTTAAGTAGCTATTGTAAATTGTAGGCTTAATTATTTGAATAATGTTCCCAAAGCTAGTTCTAGGTTGGCAAAAAGCCATGTGTTCGAGTTTGCCAGACAGAAGCCACAAACAGAGGTTGAGGCTGTCACAAAAGTTTAAAAGTAGAAAAACTTTCCCAATTTGTTTTTATGATAAAGTTATCCCAAGGGGTTTCTCACCACTGTGTCAATAGTGGTCAATACTAAGTCAATAGTGGTCAATACTATGCAATACTTGTCAA
Source organism: Aspidapion aeneum (assembly GCA_963576565.1). Lineage (NCBI taxonomy): Eukaryota > Metazoa > Arthropoda > Insecta > Coleoptera > Brentidae > Aspidapion > Aspidapion aeneum. The sequence continues at coordinate 149,052,506 of OY755038.1, forward strand.
TATGTGCTTAATATGTGTCAATACTTGTAAATACCTAGGCAATAACATGTTCATACCTGTTAATAAAATGTAAATACTTGTGGTTAATATGTCAATACCTCGAATTTTTAAGTTAGAAGTGTGTAGTTTACAGTGTTGTGAGTCGAGTTCTTTTACAGGTAAGTAGAAGAAAATCTGAATTTATTTTTAAATTATATGCTTTGAAAGCAGCTAAGGCTATTTGAATTTATTTTTAAATTATATGTTTTGAAAGCAGCTAAGGCTTCCAAGTAGGTAAATATTAACTGAAATATTGAAAAAAATTAAACATGGTGGGGAAGATTGACCTGATGCTTAAAGGAAGCAGTTTATCAAGCTGTTCTTAGTTTCACTAATCCGATCGTTTTTTCTAACTTCTAATCTAAATTACATAATGTTGGATGATAACTTGGATTTTCTGAAAATGCTGGATTTTGGGTTTAGTGGGGTTTCATGGAATTCTCAAACCGGTGTGAAACTAGCAGCCACCTTACCTTATAATTCTTGATGGGTTTTGTAGAGTTCGATGGAGTTTTCTTGGGTTTGGGGGGGTACAGTCAGGTTGATCTTTTTCTGAGTTGGTATTTTTGGGTTTAGTGGGGTTTGGTTTTTTTTTTTGTTGGGGAGATATGGTAAAGTTTTGTTTTTTTTTTGGGTTTAATGCAATATTTTTTTTATAGGTGGGGTACAGTGAGGTTTGGTCTTTTTTTGGGTTTGGTTTTCTTTTTATTTATTTATTTATTTATTTATTTATTTCAACAGTATCTACAGCAATAAGCCAATTACAGATACTTACATTAAAAAAAAAAAAAGATTTTATACAATATGTCACTTCTACAGATGATAAATAACAAACAAATCAAATTACATAATTACTTGTTGATTACCTGCTGCGCACTTTTTGATCTATAATTTTTTTGAATTTCTTATAGCTAACATTGTCAATATCAACATCCGAAGCATACTTGTTAAATAAGTTGCATAAATTGTTGATAGGAGAGCTTTTAAATAGATTTTTTCGTGGATAAGCTAAATAAAACTTATTTTTTGACCTTGAATTGATTCGATTTATGGCAAATGGAAGTTGTTCTTTTTTTTTTATTTATTTATTAACGGCATGCCATTTACATAGTTTACATGTATATCTTATAGTATGTAGGTACTAATAGTATTAAAACTAGTTTAAAATTAGGTTAGTAACTTTATCAAATATTTAAAATCATTTAGATAAACATTAGGTAGATGATACTCATCATTTAATTTTTTTAACAGGTATATATATGTAAAATATAGTAATAATTGTTACAACAATTGTTGCAATGCTACAATAATAGTAAGAAATACATCATAATTAATATCAATTATTAATGATATTAATGATAATTTTGACTTTTTACCTTTTTCCTAAATCCAGTAAGACTCACATTAAAAAAATCAATATTAGTTTTTTCAATCAATTCATTGCCAAGTCTGCTGAGTCTATTTATTGGAGATTTAAACCCATAATTTGTCCTATGATGCTGGGTTGCAAAGAGGTTGTGATTTCTTGTAGTCCGTGGAGGAACGTGAAATTGGATTAAAGATAATAATTCAGAACAATCAACCTCATAATTTAAAATTGTCCTATATTAGGACAATCAACATCCCCTTTGAGAATTCTATACATTGTTGTTAAAAAAATTTTAGTTCTTCTTTGGTTTAGAGATAATCTATTAAACATTTTTAATAAGATGTTGTCACAACCTCTTTGTGGATAAATCCCAAACTTTCTAAAGTGCATGGCTTTTAAAAATTTTCACTGAACTCCCTCAATCATACCAATCCAAATGTCATATTGGGGGCACCAGATAACACTTCCATATTCCAGTATTGGTAATACCAGACTGTCAAATAAGTATATGCTTACGTCTATGTTAAAACTTTTAGTATTTCTACAAATAAACCCAGCAACTCTCTGGGCACTCCCAATTTTAGAAATAATATGTGATGAAAATGAAAGATTAGCATCGAAGGTTACACCTAGGTCTTTTTGTTCAGATACACGCTCTAGGTTCTCATTATTTATTGTATAATCAAATTCGATTAAGTTTTTGTTACGACTAAATGACAAACAAAAGCATTTACCCAAATTTAAGTTAAAACCATTTTCCTGGCAATATAGAGCTGTGTCCTGAAATTCACTTTGGAGTGTTTCACAATCCTCCAATGAGAAAACCTCCACAAACAATTTAAAATCATCGACAAATGCCAATGATTCCACATTTTTTACCTTAGAAATAATTTTGTTGAAGGCAATAATAAAAAGAAGTGGTCCGAGATTAGACCCTTGGGGCAAACCAGAAGAACTTATATAAATAGTAGACCCCCTACCTTTTTAGAGAACTGAGCCCTGAAGGGGAGAAAAAACTAGAGATATCCCAAAAAAAATAACCCCAAAATTAAATTCGCCCCGCCTGGGAAAACAGAGTCTATTAAACAAAGGACAAAATCGGCAACACGCTAGAAGCTTACCTTCTGTGATTCTGCAGCATTCACTGGCGGCGCCGCCCGTTCTTGCGACTGGAATTTCGGTCTTCAACCCGAAAACACATGTGACTTCTTTTAGTTTTTTGGCGGAAGTGATTTCTTCATTCTCCTGTCACACACAGGGTGGCGCTTCAAACTTCCAGCGTGAGCAAAAACCGCGCATGATCGTACAAAAATGATCAGGTGATCAAAAAGAGAATAACTTTCAACAAAGGGAGAAATTATCACCTGATCGGAATTTTTCCCAAACAGGACTCTTTTTTGAAGGTTTTTGCAGAAAGCCCAAAATATCAAAACAAACTTTAAGGTTAGGTTTTCCAAAAAATTCAAAAAAAGAAAAATAACTGGCAGCATTAAACATTCCGCCCACCATAAAAATTCCCAATTTTTATAGAAAAACCCAAAAAAACAAAAAAAAATAAAAAAAAAGGTTATTCAATTACCCAAAAGGTCTAAACAATAAATTAGCATTTTTGCAACAATAATTTTATCGCAATAACTATGGACGTCATACTTAAGTTAATTCAAATAAGCATGATTTACGCTACACAAGGCTTTGAAGGTTGGTTACTGGCTTGGTAACGGACATACCTTCACCAAACTACGGTCAAGTAATCCTTTCGCGGGTTTTACTTGCACGACACGGGGGATTCTATCTGGACTCGAGTAAATTTTTTTCAATTCTACCGAGTGCCCACTTCAATGGGGGTAGGTTATTTGCTCCAACAAAATTAGTGCCCTGGTCACTGTAGAGGGCAGCACATCTGCCACGTCTACCAACAAATCGGCGGAGGGCAGCCAAAAATGCATCAGTGGACAAATCAGAAACAGCCTCCAGGTGAATGGCCTTTGTTGGGAAACAAAGAAAAATACACCCATAAGCCTTTTGACTTTTTACACCACGACGCTTGGTTAACGTGATGGAGAATGGACCCATAAAATCTACACTAACATGGGAAAAGGGCTTCACCTGGGACACTCTAAATTTAGGAAGGTCACCCATGAATGGGTGCAATGGTTTGGGATTTACCCTGGCACAACAAAAACACTTGGAAACAACACGGTGAATGGCACTTTTCACCGACAAAATCCAAAACTGTTGATTTAGGAGGTACTCCAATAAGCGAGGACCTGGATGTCCATGCTCATTATGGAATTTTTCAATAATCAAAGTGGTAAGCCTATGACTACGAGGCAACAACATGGGGTGTTTCACCTCATATGCTAACTCAGTGTAACGTAATCTACCGCCCACCCTGAGAACACCATGGGAATCAAGAAAAGGAGCTAACTTTCGAAGAGGCTTAGCACAACTCTCGCCCTTACATATCCTTTTCAAATCTTCAAAAAAAACTTCTTGTTGTACAACTCGCACAACAACTAAAGTAGCATAATAAATATCTGCCTCATTGAGGGCTTTAGTAGGAAAAGATAAAGAAGGATCTTTTTTCACTCGAAAAGGTCTCAAACAAAAGGCAACAATGCCCAAGATTTTACGTAAAGATGAGTACTTAGTGAGTAACAGCTGCACTTCATCAAGGAGTATTTCTGTCACAAAAACAAAACGATTTTCCTCAGGGGGTAGATCAGCATCAAACGCATCAATTTTATGGTTCATATGCCATGTTTCACTAGACTGGGCCAACCAGGATGGTCCAGTACACCAAAGAGGATGGTCTATCAATTGACCAGGAAGTAAGCTCCGGGATAAGCAATCAGCTGGGTGCTCCTTACCATTTACATGGTACCAACAGCTGGGGAGAACTTTCTCTTGAATAGTCGTTACACGATTGGCTACAAAAACCTTTCGTTTTGATTGGTACGATTTTATCCAAGCAAGGGTAACGCTGGAGTCAGACCAAGCAAAAATCTTATCAATCGGGATGCAATCAAGATGATTGCCAACAAACTCCAATAGCTCTGCCAACAATACAGCAGCACACAATTCTAAGCGTGGAATATAAATACTTTTCAAAGGGCACACCCTACTTTTCCCACACAAAAGGGAGATAGAAATATTTCCATCCTACTCAATTTGTCGAATATATACTGCACCACCATATGCACACATTGAGGCGTCACAAAAGCCATGCAATTCGGTGGTGACAGCATTTTGCTTCACAGCATAACGAGGTATTGATATCGAAGATAATAATGGTAGTTGCGACACATAGAGTTGCCTCTGTGCAACAATATCACTCGAGGGGGTATCATCCCATAAAAGACCCTGGACCCCCAAACGTTGCATTAAACACTTAGCAACCAAAACAACTGGGGCTAGGAACCCGAGTGGATCATATATCCTTGCAATCTCAGAGAGAATGTTTCTCTTGGTACAAGGTCTTTCCATGGGCATCACATCATAACAAAACGAATCAGATTTTGGACACCATTTTACCACCTTCACATGGTATGGTACAAAATATGAATGGAATTCAGGGTTAAAATTGTCCAATTTCAGAAGCCCCTGGTCTAGGTAATCCTGAACAAATTCTTTGTACACACTATACAAAGCAGGATTCCTCAATAATCGGTTTTCCATCATATTGAATCTACGCAATGCTTGACCTTTAGAGTCACCAAGTTCTTGTCGAGGCTTTCTGAAAGGTAAACGAACAACATATCTGCCGGACTCAGTTCTTGAATGAGTGGTAGCAAATATTTTTTCACACAAATCCTCATCAGAGGAAAGAGGGATTTTTTGAGGGGTCGATTCTAGTTTCCAAAATCTTTGTAAGGTAATATCCAATCGAGATTCTATAGGGGAAGACACAGGTCAACAAACTAATGGATTTTTGAGTTTTACGAGGACCATCAATACCACCAAGGAGTATTCAACCAAATATTGAATTAATGGCACAAGGTCCTCCATTTTCTCCTTTTTTAAAGCCAGGCACAAGCATCTGACCAAACAAATCAAGACCAATTAAAAGGTCTACACTACTAGGTTGTCCAAAATTAGGATCAGCAAAATCTAAATTTTTTAGGTATGGCCACTGAATAGAATCATATTCTACAACAGTCACAGGTATGGTTCCACAAATTTTAGGAATAAGAATGGCATCACAGGAAAACAAACTATCAGGAAACTTGGACGAGCTTATCTGCAATGTTACATTGCCATCTGATGTACTAGAAATCATGCCATTTATTCCTTCAATAGGAGTTTTATTCGGAGCTACTTTAAGTCCTAACCTCTCAGCCAAAGAGACGGTTACAAAGGATACTTCACTAGCGGAATCTAAAATTGCCCGACAAGACACAAACTTTTTGTTGGCATCTACCACTAAAACTTCGGCAGTTGCAAAAAGCACAGGTCTCCTCTTACGAGGTTCAAAATGGTTGCTACTGGGTGTAGCGGTACACAATGTCTGTTGGGCACCTTCACTATTAAGTATACGGGGGGTCTCCCCTGGACGATCAACTTGGGGGCTCGGAGAGCTTTTCACAAAGTGCAATAGGGAATGGTAAAGACCCTGGCACTGACAACACGTGGCATTTGTAGGGCATTGAGCTTAACAAATTGATGGCGCTGACTTACTTCCAATTCCAGAAATCTGGTACACTTCACAAGGGGATGGTAGGGCTGTTGCTGGCAATAAACACAACCTTTATTACCAGACTGGCCTGTTCCAGTCAATAACACAGGATAGGGTGGTTTGCCACCCTTCCTAGGGGTTAGAGAAGGTGAGAGCTCCTTCGGCTTATTCAAAAGAGAACTATTTTCCAAAGCCCGACAATTTTTCTCTAAGAATTTAAACAAATCTTTATAGGACAGGATTTCCTTATCACTATACTCAATCTCAAACTGAGTTTTCAATGGGGTATCAACTTTTTGCAAAAGAAGAATTATTTTAGCAAAATCTAAATGGTCTACATCATCATAGTTTGACAATGCTTCCAAATTTTCCCGGAAAGTGGACAACAATAACCTCAAATCATGTGGGTTGCTCGATTTTGCAGAAGGGGCTTGACAAATAGACGTCCAATAATTTGTTACCAAAAGTCTTTTATTATTAAAGCGTCTAATCATCGCATCGAAGACTACTCGATAATTATCAGAGGTCAGAGGTATGTTCCTAATAACAGATGCAGCCTCTCCCACCAGAGCGGTATTTAAGGCTTGAAATTTAGCTATTTCACTCATGTCCGCCTTATCATGAACAAGTGACTTAAACATATCAAAAAAGGTGGGCCATTTTTTAAGATTACCGTCAAAATGGGGTACCTCTATTCTTTTAATTTCAAGACCCCTGTCCACATTTACCTGGGAATGGTTCAAAATTGTCTGTGAGGCATCTTGGTAATCCTCCGGATAGAGCTCACGACAAATCGATCTAATTGTGTATTTCATTTCATCAAATTCCATCACTAAAGTTTCCTGACTTTCTTGTATCTGATCACTACTATCCAAGCTTATAATTTCAAAATGCAATGTATTGAAGTGACTTACCAGAGAAGGCACATCTTCCCATCTGGGTTTTAACTTTTTTACCTTCTCTGCATTGCCCTGGGCTTCGACGGCTCTATTATAAGTTGTTTTTAATTTATTAAAAACGCTATTTTGTTGTTTTTTCAAAACTTTTATGTCAGACATGACAAAGCGGTTTTTATCAGATACAAAAAAGTAGTTTTTTTCGCGATCAACACCCGGGTACGGTTCGCTAAGAACGCGGCAACAATCTCGCGCCTAACGAAAGCAAAAAACGAAGGTAAATTTCGACGGATTTCACACAAACAAATTCGAAACCCGACGAATAATCAAATTTTTTCTAACCTCGGAGGTAAACAAAACAACACGTGAAGTTGTGAGGTTAGAACACACAAACGTCAATGAAATGTCAGCCAGCAAGAAAAAAAACGGGGGGGGGGGGGGCCCGGGCCGCTGTCAAATGTCGAACGGGGGTTTTTTTTATCGCCGCACGAGGTAATAAACCAAACTCAGGGCAACCAACCTTTCAAAACCATGCGGACTCTAAAAAAAAACCGGTACAAAAACAACAATGTCCGAATCTGGCAAAAAAACGATAAAATATGGTTGCTGCAAAAAAACTATAAACCAAAAAAACTGTAAAATCCAAAGGGCTTTTTCAAAACATAAGGGTCTGAAGGACCAAATAGAGAACTGAGCCCTGAAGGGGAGAAAAAACTAGAGATATCCCAAAAAAAAATAACCCCAAAATTAAATTCGCCCCGCCTGGGAAAACAGAGTCTGTCTGGGAGATATTTTATTTGACACTTCTGCAAAAAGTGATTTCGACAATTTTTGAGATTGCACATACTATTGTTATAGGCCGATATTTCTCAATTTTTTGTCTTGGACCACTTTTATGAATGCGTATAACTTTGCTAAGCTTCCATTTATCTGGAAAAGTTGACATTTTAAGCATGATATTAAATAAAATTTGCAAAGGAACAAGCAAAAACTCTTTACACCCTTTTAATATAAAAGCAGGAATACCATCATGTCCAATAGACTTATTGGGTTTTAGTTTATTAATAGCTTTTTCTATCTCTAAAATGGATATATCTTTCTCACAAAAGTAGGATTTAAATTTACTTGTAGGGGTGAGATTAATATTGTCATTGTCAATAAAAACGGACTTAAAGTATGAGGCAAAGCCATCGGCAATATTATTCGTTCCCGTGTATGTTTCATTTTCAAACGTCATTTCATCTGACAAATCAGGACAGTCTTTAAAACTTTGAAAGAAATAACCAGAAAAGTTTAGGGTTAAATTTAAGACTCGCTTCTATATCTATTAGGTATTTGGCACGAGCGGCCTTTATTTTATTCTTTATTAATTCTCTTAGGTTTAGTGTATTTGGATTTCCAAAACTGAGACTTGTATTTTCGCGATTTTAGAAAGCAAGTATGTTTTTGTTTAAGTAGTTTAATTATTTCATAGTTAAACCAAGTTGGGTAGTTTTTACCTTTTTGAGTCGATCTACACACTTCTCAAATAAGTTGTAAATAATTTTATAGAAAGCCTCAAGTGCCAGGTTTGCGTTAGTAAAGCTTGATAAATCATCCCAAACTTGTTGCCTAAGAAGCTCATTAATTAGTAAAAAATTGGCTTTTTTAAAATTAAACTTAGTTGTTGGCACTAATTTGCAGTTTCTTTGCGATGTTTTTACTGACAGTCTAATATCCAAACATGGATGGTTGTTATCTATTGGCACCATTTGATCATCAGTTTGACCAACAGATATGTTATCAAAAGACCCAAAAACAAGATCAAGTAATACATTATTGATGTTCTTAATATTATTAAACTGACAAAGATTGTTAAAAGCCAGAAAACTCCTTAAATTGTTTACAATATTATTATTCGAGGACTCGTTTATATAACCTGGCACATTAAAATCGCCTATTATAATAAATTTTGAATTCACCTTACCTATTATGTTTATTTATATTTTTTCAAAAAAATTTTTATATACGTCCAGAGGGCTGTTAGGTACAATGTAAACTAAAATTAAATATAAAAATCTATTGTTGTTTAGACTAACTTGCAAGCAAATAGCCTCTTGATCGTCATCAAAAATCTTAATCTCTACAACATTAAAAGCATTCTTCAAAGCCAAAAATACACCCCCACCATCTTTTTTCCCTGTCAGTAAACTGTTTCTGTCTTTTCTGAACGTGATCATACCATTTGGGCAAAATTCTGATGTATAAAATTTATCATTAAGCCAGGTCTCTGTTAAGGCTATTAAATCATGATTGCTGTTTAGAAGGTTAATTTGTAGAGTATCTAATTTAGTTTTTAATCCACGACAGTTTTGATAAAATAAAGTAACTCCATTTGTGCTGTCATTTATTATGGATTTTTGCCGATTATTTAATAATATTTGTGTTTGTGGAAAACATTTAGTTGTAGGTATCAATTGGCAGTTCTTTTGAGATATTTTTGCTGACAGTCTAATATCTAAACATGGATGGTGTTTGTCAATTGGTAAGAGCGATTCATCAGCTTTCTCAACCAAAACATTATCAAACGAGCCAACAACAAGGTCAAGCAGTACATTATTGTCATTTGTAATATTATTAAATTGGCAAAGATTGTTATATGCTAGAAAGGATCTTAAACTGTTTACTGTATTATGACTTGACGACTCACGACCTGATATATTAAAATCTCCTATAATAATAATATTTGAGTTTAGCTTATTAACTAAATTTACCTCAATTTTTTCAAAGAATCTTTCATATACATCAAGAGAACTATCAGGTACAATGTATACTAAAACTAGAAATAAAAAACATATTTGTCAGATTGATCTGTACACAGATTGCCTCCTCATTGTCATCAAATATTTTTTTCTCTAAAACACTAAAACTAAAAAGACCCCCCCACCTTGTTTTTTTCCTGTAAGTAAACTATTTCTGTCTCTTCTTAATGTGATCCTGTCATCTATGCAAAATTCGGAAGTATAAATGCTCTCATTGAGCCAGGTCTCTGTTAGAGCAATAACATCATAGTCGTTATTTACGAGGTTTAATCTAAGAATATCCAGTTTAGTTTTAACCCCGCGACAGTTTTGATAATATAGAGAAATATCATCAATGCTGTATTTACCTGGTTTAATCTAAGAATATCCAGTTTAGTTTTAACCCCGCGACAGTTTTGATAATATAGAGAAATATCATCAATGCTGTCTTTAACTATGGATCGGTTGCATTTATCTGAGCTAGCTGAAAATTTTCTAGGCTTATAGTGGATTCAGGAGATAATATATCTGTTGCTACAAAACTTGTATTTAAGTCGTAATTTTTTAGGCTTAGATTAGTAGATTCGGGAGATAATAAATTAATTTCTAAAAGACTTGTATCTACGTCAGACCGCACTTCAAGTCTGTCATCAATATAGTTAAAAATAGGCATATCATTGCAACTTTTATTTGCGGCTGAAAAGTTCTCTTGAAGATTAATATATGTTACAGACTTGTTAGCAGACTCAATAATATTGCAAATTTGTTTGGAAATTGTTTCATTTGAATGGTTTTTGCCATACTTATTACATATTAATAAAACACATTTTATTAGAAGAAAACTTTTCAAAATTGTAGACTAAACTATTTAACCTACAATTAAAATTGTGACATAGTTCTGGATACTTAAAAACTACAGGAGTGGATAAGACTAAGACATTTGTATGAACACTGTTCTTAAGGCGATTATATATAAAGGATAGACTCGGACACTCAAACCGAAACAAATCATTGTAGCCGCCCAGAAAAATTACATAGTCACTTTTACCGAAATTATTCGTTAGTATATTGATTTTATCTAATACCGCCTCAAATTTGGCATATGGCTTAACTATACTTTGAACTTCATATTTGTCAGTGTCAATCTCCAAGTTTAACATCGCCGCTAGTCCCCGGCCCATTTGATCACATACTTATAATACCTTATTTTTTACAATATTTTTCTTAGAGTCATTCATGATCGTAGATTTCGTGCCGTTTTGATTTTCGTTTGCAGTGAGGTTAGGCCTACTATTGCCTTTATTGCTGATTTTATTTTTATTTTTATCATCTTTAACTTTATCTGTCTTGCCAGGTTTAGATCTCATATTAACGAGTAGTGTTTCATATCTTTTGTTGTCTTCTTCAATCATTTGAATAGTATCTATCATTTTTCTACTCTCCTGTCTTAAATCTTCTATCTCAGATTTATGTTTACTTATAAGTAAATCCCTTGTTTCGATGCCATCTTGATATACCTTTAGGAGATTTGAGACTTCGTCATTCTTTCGAGACTCTGTTTTCGCTAAATTTACATATTCTTCATTATTAATTCTATTTACTTGCTTTAGTTTGTCCATTTCTACTTTCATTTCGTCAATGAGCTGTTTATACCCAGCTATTTCCGTTTTTAGCGATGTTTCAACCTCGAGAGCTTCAGATTCAAAATCGCATGTATTTCGCCGAATCCTTTTCATATGATTGTTTTTACTCTGAAGTTCCTGATATAAAACTTTTTTTTCGTTTTCAAAAGTCTCTTTTAAATCATCCATTTGATATTCCAGTTCTAAAATTTTTTCATCTTTTTGGCTGGATGTTCTTTCAATGCTCTGCAAGTTTTTCTCCATTCTATCCATGGTTGCTGCATGCTCAGCTTCCATTAGATCTTTGGCTAAATCTATCTTAATCTTATCAGCTTTGACAATGTCTATTTCCTGTCTAAGTTTGGATATATCACTTTTGCACTCATTACATAGAAATACTCGTTTTTTACTAGATGAGGCCTTTTGGGTAGGGTAAGGAAAAATGTTGTATTTTTTTGGGTTCAGTGAGATATTTTTTTGAGTGGGTGGGGTATGTTTCTTGGATGACGTTCACAATGTCGAAATACATTTAATCGAAAATCAAAATCTCGAACTCTTTATATCGAAAATCTCGAATATTCAAAATGTCAAATAAAACATAGATAATCAAAATGTCGGAAATCAAAATCTCGAAAAATCGAAATGTAGGAAATAATAAAATCGAAAATTAAAATATCGAAAATTAAAATGTCGAATTGAAAAATGTTGAATAATTAAAATATCGAAAATTAAAATATCGAAATTACAAAATATCGAAAATACAAATATCGAAAAATTAAAATCTCGAATAATCAAAATGTCGAATACTAAAAATGTCGAAAATCAAAATATCGAAAAGGATAATATTAAAAATTAAAATGTCGAAAGAATTAAATATCGAACCTACAAAATATCGAAAAATTACAATCTCGAATAATCAAAATGTCGTTTGGTTGGGTATGGTTAGGTTTGGATAGGTTCGGTTTGGATAGGTTCGGTTCGGTTCAAATTCACACCTAGGATCCCGGGAAAGAAGTCAGGAAAGTTTTTTTTTTTAATTGTTGGTTAAGTTTGCTTTGGTTCGGTTTGATTCGGTACGGTTCGGTTAAATTTCACTAGGTTTCGTTAGGTTAGGTTTTTGAAACTATCTATTTTTGTGTGGTTATATCAGATTAGGTTACGTTAGATTAGGTCAGGGTCAGGTAGGTGAAGGTTCCGAAATTTTCTGTTTTTGATTTGCGATATTTTGTTGTTTCGATATATTGTATTTTCGATATTTTGTTATTCGATATTTTGTGTTTTCGATATTTTGTATTTTCGATATTTTGTTGTTTCGATGTTTTGTTGTTTCGATATTTTGTATTTTCGATATTTTGTATTTTCGATATTTTGTTATTCGATATTTTAATTTTTCGATAATTTAATTATTTGACATTTTTTATTTCGACATTTTAATTTTCGATATTTTAACTTTCGATATTATTATTTTCTACATTTTGATTTTTCGAGATTTTAATTATCTATGTTTTAATTATTCGACATTTTCAATATTCGAGATTTTGATTTTCGATATAAAGAGTTCAAGATTTTGATTTTCGATTAAATGTATTTCGACGTTGTAAACGTCACTCATGTTTCTTTTTGTTGTTCTTTTTCCGATTCAGTCTTATTCATGTATATAAAGTTAGCAGAACAACATTGGAAATTGAAAAAAATGATATGCTCATAATTATCCGTAAATTAGTTGTGAAAACAAAAAATTTGCCGTGCCCGTTTTTTTTCCATAAAATATGGTGTTTTGCTAACTTTATATAAAGACCTATAGAAACAATGGATTTATCTAAAAAAATTTAGTTCACAATTTGCCGTTAATTATCCGTAAATTAGTTGTGAAAACAAAAAATTTGCCGTGCCCGTTTTTTAAAAAACATGTGGTGTTTTGCTAACTTTATATAAAGTTAGCAGAACAGCTATTTATATTTATTTTGGAAAAAAAGAGGAACTTAATATTTTCCATCCGGGTTGGTTTCAGAATTTCGTTTCAAATATAACCAGGGTTTGTACAAGCTCTGCTGGTTTTATAACAAAAAAGGAAGACTGTCATCTGATCGCATTTATAGAGTAAGAAGAATGACGCAAGGGATGGCAAAAGGGATGGAAGTACAAAAAACATCCAAATCAAAGAAACCTATTAAAAGACGGGCAAGTACACCGGGAAGTAAACAAAACAAAAAAAACGCAAAAGTAAGAAAAATGTCATTACAAAAAACATTTTTAAAAGATATTCCTTCTATATCCACATCCTCCTCTTCTGATGATGATAATGATGATGTCTTTAGTCTCTATAGTGATTCGAATATATATAATGACATTTCTTCAGAAGACAATAGAAGTGAAGTAGAGAAACAACACCCCACTCTAGAAAAAGAACAGTATTATCCTGTCTACTTTGATGAGGATTGGTGGGTGGGCCGAATAATTAATAGTGAGATGGCAGATCCACACTCAAATTTTTAATGAAAGACTTAGAAAATCTCAGGTGGCCCAAAAATAATGACATACACACAATCAACAATTCTTTAATTTTTTTTTGGCCCAATTAAGCTACATGGCACATATCCATTTCAATTGAGAAGAGCGGATCAACTTCAAACTAAAACAAAATACAAGCAAATTAAAAAAAGTTTTTAGGTTACTTGGGCTAAATTTTGATTAAAATAAATAACTTTCAGTAATAAATTTGGTTTATTTCAAGACTCCTCAAAATTTCCATATTCTTGTTGAAATTACGTCTTAAGTAGCTTTTAAGAAATTAAATGTTTTATACCTGTCCCTTTTTGATCTTGTCAAAGAAAAGTGATAGATAAAGGTGTAAACCAAACTTAGGGCAGGTTTTGTGTTAGTAAATACTGTCTTTAAACTTCATTAAAAGCAGCAAGAAGTAACTTAATATATTGTAAAGCCCGCATTTAGGCTGGTTAAGTCGAGCCGAGAATTTCATCTTTTGCCTATCTGCGGTTACATTAAATTTATTTTGAGGCAGGCGTTCTAGAGTGATTAGCTCAGACGAGAAATTATATTAAAAGGCACATTAAATTATGTTACAAACACCTATATTTTCATTTCAAAAATTTAGTACAAAATTCGCAACAACAAAGCAATGTCAATAGAATGTTTTCAATAATAACATAAATAACAATATAAAACATTTAAACACAATTTTTCCTAGAGTCTAACCACAATATAGTTTTTTACTTTGGGTCTAGCACATAATTGTTCAATTCAAGTTTAAAAGGCATCTTATTTCCCTTTAAACACCAAACACTGGTAGTCTAGGTTTTACAAGTTCCTATAAAAAATTACCTCACCAAATAATGTCCAGGAGCCACCATAACAATTAATGTTTCTTGTATCTAAGGCAGCATTTTACCTTTCAGCATCAATTTTCTTGCTCCATAAAAATAATGTATCTTTTATGATTTATATGTATATTCACTACTAAAAGTTTTTATGCAATTCTACAACTTGCATCTTGTTACGTAAAAAAAAGATTTTTAACTCTTTACTAAATTACTTCACTACTACGAGTTTTTAATTAAACAGTTTAACTTTGGTTTTTATACAATTTTTTTTTAATATTAATATTTTCACTTTTTATAGATTATTTCACCAACTAGGTGTTATCTTTCTTTATGTTAATTGTTTCAGTGATTTTTTTTAAGACTTTCTTTTTCTTCTTCATGTTGATTGTTTCACTGATTTTTTATGACTGACTTTTAATAAGCTCAACTCGTCTTTTTATATTGAAAATCTGTTGGGTTTTAAGACACATGTTCAAAACTATGTAGGCAAATTTGAACAACAAGGTAATAAATTTTAATCTGGTGACAGGTTTAACCTATTTCTCCAGAAGTGTGCTCATTTAATTTCTTATTTTTTAATATTTTTAATTTCGAGAAAAACAATAATTCAGCCACCTGTTTGTGCTTTGGGCTCCAAGAAAAGAGATCAATAATTAAGAATTATTTAATATTTAATATTTCGGCGCATGCCAATGCTGGCTCCGTGTTATTTTCTTGGTAACCTACTTTACTAATTTAAAAGGAATTTTGTTGTTTAAAAACATCTTGGATCTATTTAGTTCAAGCAGGTGTTTCTTAAATTTGAGGACCTACGTGGTTTATTAAACGATTTTATAAATTCAGTTTTACTCGGGCACGCGTTATGATCGGATCGTCGGTAACCCAAAGTGTGCGCCAGATAAATAGTGACTTGTTCCTTGTTAAAGAATAATACTTAAGGTGATTGCTTTTGTAAAACAATGATTTGAACATTTTTGCATATTCAAAGGTTAGTTTTATTTTTTTAAAAAATAAGTTTGGCATTTTACTTTGTTGATAAACAGTTTTTTATTTTTTATTTTTATTTTAGAGATTTGATTTCTTATTGCTTCTTTTTAAAACAATTTATGATCTTTCGTTTTCGGTTAAATAAGGTTTGTGTGCTGCCGGTTACAACTTTGAAACCCTCTTAATTTGGAGTTCTTCACAATATTCTTTTCTATTTTTCAGTGTTAAAAAAAATTCTGCCAAGACAAATTTTATTTTACTCTGTTGATAACGAGGTTAATACATGGCAATACCTGGTAACATGTGATAATACTAGGGAAATACTTGGCAATATGTGGAAATATTTTGTTAATACATGGAAATAGTTGGCAATAGGTTGTATTACATGTTAATATCTGTTACATGAAAATATCTGTCAATACTGTTAATCAGTGTACAAATTTTGGTAGGTGAGAAACCCCTCGAGTTATCCTTTATTCAACTCCCTGTTCATAAAGAACTTGCAGCACAGACCAATATACCATATTTTTTTCGCGTTTAGAACTTCATTTGGCATTCCTGTCTAATTTTTGAAAGTCCCTCGGGTCCACTTTAGAAACCCTCTATATATAAATAGCCAATTCACACACAATCAAGTTATTCTCAGTAAAAGCTAAGAATACATATAAAAACAAAAATATATAAAAAATTAAATAGCAGTTAATTTTTTTATTTTTTTATTTGTCAAACACACTGTTTTTTTATTACAATCTAATCTAACTTAATTTACTAGAAAAGTCAGATTTAAACTTAGGGTTCACTCAACAGTTCTCCCCGCTTTGTTTAGTCTGTAACTCACAATTGTGTTGTGTTTATAGCATTATTTTGTTTTATGTGTAATTCACTTAGTTTACTAGCTCAAACGGCTTCACTCTTTTTAGTCGTCGAACTAGCATAGTATTGTCTAGAAGCTGAATTGCTTCCACATTCACATGCCGATGGAGTCTATCTTCATGGCTTTTTGCGTACTTTTTTATAGTCTCTGCTACAGTTTCGATTTTTAGATCTCGATGAAGGTCACTATTTCGAACGTACCAAGGTGCATTCACAATGTTTCTTAATACTTTATTTTGAAATCTCTGTACAACTAGAATGTTACTCTCTTTAGCACAACCCCATAGTTGAATACCATATGTCCATACTGGTTTCAGTATTTGTCTATAAAGCAGTAACTTATTATGAATTGTTAAATTGGACTTCCTTCCAATTAGCCAGTTCATTTTTCTATACCTTATCTCAAGTTCTTCTTTTTTTTTCTTAACATGTGCTTTCCAGCGCAATTTGGTATCAAGTGTCATACCTAGATATTTTGCCTGATTCGAATATGGTACTGGAATGTTGTTAATTGTTATTTGTATGTGATTTATATTTTTGTTTGTAAAATCAACATGAATTGATTTGGTTTTATTTAATTTTATTCGCCACTTTGTGGTCCAACTGTGAATTTGGGTGACTGCATCCTGAAGTTTCTCTATGCATTTTTCAATAGATTTTTCTACCGTCAATAAACCAGTATCATCGGCAAATGTTGCTAAGTGACAATTTTCTGGCTTTGGGATATCACAAGTGAATAATAAGTATAGATAAGGGCCTAGTACGCTACCCTGGGGCACGCCTGCTTGAATTTCTCTTAAATTTGAGTATGAGTCTTCCTGTTTTACTCTAAAATGTCTATCAGATATGTATGATTCCAAAATATCCGAATACTGTTTTGGCAGAAACCTTTTTAGTTTAAAATTAAGGCCTTCATGCCACACTTTGTCAAATGCTTGTGCTACATCTAGAAAAACTGCAGAACAAACTTTTCCCTCTTCTAGTGCTTTTTCTATTATATTAGTAATTCTGTGTACTTGATCTATCGTGGAATGCTTGTCTCGAAAACCAAATTGATGAGATGGAATAATTTCTTGTCTTTCTATGATGGGTTTTATTCTTTTAAGCAATAATTTTTCATAGAGCTTGGATATAATTGGCAGCAAAGATATTGGCCTGTAAGATGACACGTCATGGAGTGGTTTTCCCGGTTTTGGAATCATGATAACTTCTGCAACTTTCCACAGTTTAGGTACGTACCTAAGCCTAAAAGACGCATTAATTAGGTTGCATAGTTTTACGATAGCTTTTCTGGGGAGTTGTTTTATGACTACCCCGTTAATAAGATCATACCCTGGGGCTTTTTTCGAATTAATATTTTTGATTTCTGTTAATATTTCTTTTGGTGATGTAAGCTTAATATGGTCCTCGATTTGATGGGGTTCATTTAAATGAAAGTGTTCATCTGGTGCTTTGTGGGGCTGAAATGTTTTTTCTAAATGACTTGCAAAAATATCTGCTTTTTCTTCGTTACTCCTTGCCCACTGGTTGTTAGATTTTCGTATGGGTGGAATTTGGATAATTGGTCTTTTAAAATCTTTGGTTGCTTTCCAAAGGGAATAGTCGGTATTTTTATCATCTGTAAGCTCATTAAGAAAATGGTTAATAGATTCATTTTTTATTACTAGAATTTCTCGCCTAATGCGCTGCGTCATGTTGTTGAGATTTGTTTTGTCCCGAGGATCACGGCTTTGTTGCCACTTTCTTCTTAGTTTCCCTTTTTCCAATATAAGGTCTCTAATTTCCTTTGGATAGTTTTTTCCCTTAAAAATTCTCTTTGGTTTTGGACTGTTTTCCCAAGCTGCTTGTTGAATATTTGTAACAAAATAATCAACTTCTTTATCGATTTGTTCTGGCGTTTGCAATGGTACTGATAGGTTTATTTTTTCTGACAGACTTTGTTTAAAACTAATCCAGTCAGTCAGTTTATTAACTAGTGAGATATTTGCTTCTTTCTTTATTATGTTTTTACTAAGAGTTAGAATAATAGGTGAATGATCTGAGTGTAAATCAAAACTTTCTTCTATATCTACAAAACTTAAAGATATATTTTTTACTATAAAAAAATCAATTAGATCTGGAATTTTTCCTGGATCTGTTGGATAGTATGTGGGCTTACCAGTTGATATCGGCTCACATTGATATTCACTAATAGCTTGCAAAAGTTATTTTCCTTTAGAGTTCGTCAGTCTAGATCCCCAGTAGGTATTTTTTGCATTAAAGTCACCTCCAATTATAAAACGGTTTCCTAATTTTCTGAGAAAATTAAGATATTGATTTTTCTTTAGTAAGTGCCTTGGTGGTATATAGACAGCACTTATGACTAATGTATATGTTTTGGTTTTTACACCTACTAATGTAGCTTGAATCTCTATGGTTTTATATCCCATCTCCTCATAGTGTGATATATTTTCTTTAATTATTACAGCACTTCCCCCATGTGCAGTATTGCTAGGGTGAGTTGTATGATACACTTTATAACCTTTAAATTTAATGTGAGACTGGTTAGTGAAATGCGTTTCTGACACAAGACAGACGTCAATTTTTTCTATGTCTAGAATAACTTGCAAGTCTTGCTGATGTTGCAAGAGACCATTGGCATTCCAAGCTAGGATTCTAAGATTACTGACCATTTTGAGGCATATTGGTAGCTCCGTTATTGCTACTTTCTAGTTTAGTTAATCGCTCATCAAGTTTGTTCAATTTCTCCAAAATTAATTGTAGTGTTTGTTCCATAGTATTTTGACTACTGATATTAATATCAGGTATAGTAGCTGTTGCTGCTACTTGGCTGTATGTCCTTGTCACAGAGTTTTGTGTGACTGTGTTTCTTGTCTGTTGGTTTTGTCTATTTGTACTCACGTTTGGTATGAGATTCGGTTTCTTAGGTTTATTTTTCAATTTTTGTATTTCCTTAGCAACAAGGCATCCTCTGTAGTTAGCAGGATGCTTGCCTCCACAGTGGATGCATTTTGGCTCAGATTCTTTTGGTTTGGGGCATTCTACAGTAAGATGTTTCCCCGTGCATTTTACGCAACGTGGTTCTTTAGCGCAATATTTTTGCGTGTGTCCATAAGATTGGCATCTTTTGCATTGAGGGACTAACTTTGAGGTTTTTAGTGCTTTTATTTCCACTTCAATCCCAAGGATACTGGAAATTTCAAAAATTTTGTTGATATCTTCATCGTGGCTGAATGTGAGCATAAACATGTTAAGAGGTTGTCTTGTTCTCCATTTAAGTTTGTTGCTGGCCTCCAGTGCCTTAAAACCTTTTTTTTGTAGATCAGCTACAATTTTTTGTGGGTCACATGAGAAGTGTAGCCTATTCGCTATTACTCTAATTGGCCTTATTTGTTTGTTTTCGTATGAGTGCCATTGATGCTTTATTTCATTAAGCATTTTAGTAACCAGCCGATAGCTGTCTGCGTCTTGTACATTTATTTTAATATTTTCGTTATTTAAAACTTTTATTTTAACTCCTTGTATGATATTTAACTTTTCATAAATATCATTAAAATTATTTACGCCATTTACCATAATCGGTGGAGGTAATGGAGCTTTTTTAACCTTAGTTGGGGGTTCTTCATTTTGTGTTTTATTGGAGGGCTCTCCAGTGCCCGAGCTTTGTTGTGGTGGTGAGAGTGAAGTATCCATTCGACGTTTTTTCCAACCTTTTCCTTTTTGTCTGATCCACTCAGTTTCTCTTGCCAGATCGTCCTCATCAGTAATGTAGTCCATGTCAGACTCTTCTTTTTTAGTGACTTTTGTCTCTAAATCTGCAAATTTTCTTTGCATACTTTCCAGTTGACTTCGGAGATAATCCACTTGTACACTAAGTGAATTTTTTTCGTTTAGGGATTTTTTCCATTCGCTATATAAAACTTCTTCATTTTGTGTTCTAGCATGGCTATCCTGAAATAATTCGGCATTATCCATTTTTTCTTGATTTTGTTTGGGCTTTTCGCTAATTTTTAAAACAAGTTTCACAGGTGATGGTACACTTTTTTTGCTTTTAAACATGATATATTATTTATAATACACATTGTATATAGATTCTCAACACAGGTATCTCGCGCGCAATGTTTTTTGTAAACAAAACAAACTCCGACTTTGACCTCGTTAGCACTATCATGCAGGTACGATGCAATATAACCGTACTGAACTGCGATCGAACGAATACTGAAATAGCAGTTAAATGATAGTAAAAATTTACAGAGTGATACTTTTTCAGGGGTCATGTCCCTATTTCCCCCAGATTTTTTCTTGTGGTAAGCCACTGGTAGATTTTAAAACAACAAGTTAGATCCTTGTTTCATTTGCAAACATTTTTGTTTCTTGTGATTTTCTCGCATCTCAAACTGTTATACATAAAATCGCTGTTGCACCAAGGGCTGCTATCATCAAAATTAAAAATGCTTTATTATGGTATATGGAGAGTTTATCAAAATAAACAAAAATAATATTATTTCGAAAACTAACCGTTTGCGGACCTATGTTAATATGAACTTTTTGACTTGAAATCACTTAAGGAATTTAACATTAAAATTATGTTATTGAATTTTGAAACACTCTGTATAGTATTGTCACGGATCACCTAACAAACAGATAGGGAACTCAGGTGGTGGGGGGTGCTACGCGCATCTTTCACGCAGCCTGCCATGTTGGGGTCAACCACTCCAGAGGCGCATTTTGTATTTTAATATTTTTTAAACTTTTAGTACGTGTTGAGCGTTAGTGGTTTGTGTTTGATATATGTGATTTTTGATTTTAAACAATGGGAACGGTTTGTGCCGTAAGAGACTGTAAATCCACGGTTAATCGAAGTTATTTTCGATTTACGCAGGATCCTATAAGATAAGCTTATACATTATTTTATCTTTTGATTTTTTTAAAAATTTTGCAATATCCTATACAGGGTGTTCAATAATTAAATGTCCTATGAGATGAATCTGTAAAGGATTTAAGTACAAAGAGTTCTTAAGGATACATAGATCTGCAACCCCTTTAATTTTGTTTTTTAATTTTTTTTATGCTTTTGCAGGATTTGTTATATTTATCTTAAATTTGAAAATGCGCCTTCATTAGATCCTAAAAAACAACATATAAACTATGTTTTGTTTAGAAAGTTTTTGGTGTTTTGTATAAAAGAGCGGCGTAAGCTCAGTTGTAGAAAAGCGAAATTTGTAGATTGGTATTTTGATCCTTAAATTAAGCACAGGTACACAAATTAAAAGAGTAGGGGACAATTCGCCGCAGCCGATTCACCGCGGCTGATTGGCCCGTTTTGCCGCGAGGACAATTCGCCGCCAATCGAATTGCTGCGGGGACAATTTGCCGCGGGAACAATTCGCCGCGAGATTTTTGTACCTTAAATTCATATAATATTTTTTTATAAAAATAATGTTTTAAAATTTTCCAACTAGGTATTTGGTGGTAACTATACAATCCAACATTTTTTTAATTGGAAAAAATAAATAAATTGGCGAATGTAGAATGGCGGTTTTTGCCATTTATGAACCGATATGCATCAAACTAGAAACTTTATTAAATTTTAAAATATTTTTAACTCAAACTAAAAAAAATCAAAATGGGAACCGACCTGAAACACCGAATTTGATGCATGTCGTTTAATAAATTTGAAAATCCACCAGTTTGGATCTGTCATTTGGTTTTTTTTTTAATTTGAGTAAAAAGCTGTATTGAGTGACCTTAATCACTGCAAAGTTTAAAATTTAAGATAACTCTGTTGGAAAAGTTTTAAAAAAGTGATAATCGAACAAACAAATATATTATATGAACTCAAGCTAAATAAAACTGTTTAAACAATTGCCACTGGCATGAAACAAAAAATCTAGCTCATTTTTGTTTATTAGGTATTCAAAAACTCCAACACATTTTTAATATTTGTGGTTATGATGTGTGTTTTCAATAGCTTAAAACTGCAACTAATATAAATTTCACTGCTAAAGTGTTTTAAACCCCTCTTGAAATCAAAGCGGGTGATTTATCTTCGGTTTTTTAAAAATATTATCACAAGAGTTTGTTTGAGTTTAATACGTATTACAATATAAATTATACAAAAATTTGATGTTTTATTATGCACCCCAAAAATTTTTAGGTTAAAGATCCAACATTCTTTAGAAAATGTCTAATTTTGACGTAAGCTTTTAGAACATCATATAAGATTTATATAAGATCCCTCGTTTCTTACTGATTTTAAAAATATTTAACGCGTCGATGCTCTGATAAAATCATTATTTATGTTATTAATGCATTACTAAAAAAAAAACAAATATCTAAAATTGTAGGTTGCTTCGATTGAAAAAAGATCCCTCCTATCAAAATTTAACATTATGACTTCAAATTATTTAAAAAAAACTTAATTATTACCATTTTGGTCTGTTATAATTTTTAAGAAACAAACATAAAATCGAAAAAAAATAACGCTAAGTTTAACACCCTGTAAAAACAAAGAGGTCTAACAAAATGTAATGCGAAAAAAATCTTTGTTTTGACCATTTCCACAACCCCTTAAAGTTTCATGCATCATTTAAATTACACCCTGTATAATAAACTATTATATAACATTTGGTAAGTTTTTGACACAAATTTGTTATAATTTTTTATTATGCTACTATTTACACTTTTAAGAATACATATAAAACTTTGAAGATTTTACTAAATTTTAAAATATTAATTTACCGTGAAGCAATTTTGTGCTAATTGTAAAGATTATTTGGCCACCCTGTATTTCCTTAAACTTTCAATTTTTCGAAAAAACTAATAAATAATATCTGATTCCAGTAAATTAAGAAATTAGTCTACAATGTCAAACTTCTTATATCTAAAATTCACAATTTTACTCCTCTTGAAACTTAATAAATCCCAATAAAACAAAAAAGCAATCAATTTTTTTATTTTTGTGTGTGGCTGTATGCTGGAAACGACAATATGCTCACGTATTCTGGACGAAGAAGAAGACCTCTTTTTGTGTTTCCCCTATCTCTCATTCAATAAAACACATTATTTCCGTAGTCCCCGACACAAGACAACATATAATTTTTTTACGCGGCCGAGACTCTAAAATTCATTTTAGCTCCCATTTTTGGCAGTACAAAACTATTTTAAAGTTTTTATTGTTTCTTGCAGTAAAAATATTTTTTCGCATCAACAATCTGAAACATTAATATTTTATGATAAATTTATTTTAGTCCGGCTCTGAGTTTGATTCCCAATGCTCAGCCATCGTTGAATTCTCCGAGATCAAAGACCGCCAGCCGGCTTATTTATCTGTTTGTTGGGTGATCCGTGGTATTGTACTATATTTCGGGGCTACATACTATATATAGTTAAAAAAATATATATATTACTTATATTTTACTTGGATCTTGATTTGGTCTATATTTTGCAAAGCCAACACTTAAATCAGACAAATAATGATATGCAAGAGGGGTGAACAGCTAACCCAAAATGTGTACACCAATTGTGAAAATCCACAATCTTTGGTAAGATTGTGAGGGATTGTGTAAAGATTGTGATGGATTGTGTAAAGATTGTGAAAGATTGTGGCTAGGATATGCCTATAACTGCAAACTCCTTTTGACAAAAAAATATTGGATAAATAGGTGAATCTTCTATAATGGTGACAATATACATTTGTCATTGCTTTGCAAATTTATGTGTAAAGTGTGCAAAAAACTTTTTTCCCATAAATGACTATATATTTTTTAGGTGTGTGTACTATATTATTTTTGGTTTATATTAAAAAATACTACATTTATCTTAAAAAAAGTTGGCAACCCTAGTTCAGCCTCACAAATTACATTAGATTAACGTAAATTAACACCCTAGCCAAATTAAGGTCAGTTCAGCCTTGTAAATTACATTAGATTAAATTATATTAACTTACCCTAAGCCAAATTAGACTAACTTAAGAGATTTTTTGGTGAGAAAAGTGTTACTTTTTTTACTTAGGAAGGTTCCTAAAATTATAAAATAATATGTTTACAGAAAATACAAGTGAAAAATGTTGGAAGTTAATTTAATTTAATCTAATGTAATTTATGAGGCTGAACCAACCTTTAGACTAACTTAGGAGAAAGTTTTGTGCTGAAAGTGATGTTTTTTTACTTAGGAAGATTCCTAAAGGCATAATATATGATGTTTACAGAAAATACAACTGAAAACCTTTGAAAAACACTAAAAATCAAGAAAATTTTTTAGTTTAAGTTAGTTTAATTTGGCTAAGGGTAAGTTAATCTATAATGTAATTTGCGAGGGATGAACAGCTAACCCAAAATGTGTACACCGATTGTGAAAATCCACAATCTTTTGCTAAGATTGTGAGGGATTATGTAAAGATTGTGAGGGATTGTGGTAAGATTGTGAAAGATTGTGAGGGACTGTGGTAAGATTGTGAGGGATTGTGAAAGATTGTGAGGGACTGTGGTAAGATTGTGAATGATTGTGAGTGATTGTGAAGGACTGTGGTAAGATTGTGAGGGATTGTGATAAGATTGTGAGGGATTGTGATGGACTGTGGTAAGAATGTGAGGGATTGTGAAGGGCTGTGGTAAGATTGTGATAAATTGTGTAATGATTAAGAGATTCTGGTGAGATTATGAGGGATTGTGATTGATTGTGGCCATTTGTGAATGATTGAGTAAGGATTAGTAAGGATTATGTATATAAAAACACATTTTTGTTTAGAGCTTTATTTACCTACATAGTTTAATTCCTGTACTAATAGTTCAGTTCACTAGGTCAATGAGATCGCGTTAATTATTTCCTCTGAAATAATCTGTGTTTTTCAATAGTTTAAACTGTATAATAAAATATAAAAGTTATATAAAAAAATCACAAATATTATTGTGCATAAACAGTGTATAAACTTAAAAACCCACCTATTAAGCAAAATTAGAAAATAGGAAAAATACTATTTATAAACAATACATAAAACTTTAAACAATAAACAAACAAAAACTGATAAAACAATTTAAATATTTGCATCTCGATTTTGACTTATCTTTTGCTGTTTTTTTCTCTTTCATCTGCTGCATATATCGGATCTGTTCATATACATATTAGTACCTGTTAAACAAATAAATACAAAAAAGTAAACAAAACATAAGTAGTTTTCTATTAATACAAATATAAGAAAAATGAAGTGCAATTTCTGCAAGAATGAATGCCTAAAGGAGGAGAAGGCAGCTTTATTTGCTACTACATGTGATTCGTGCAATAGAGTTACCTGTAAGAACTGCGCAGGGAAAAAAACAGGACTGCTCTCTAATGGGGTAAGATCTCTACTGCAAACTCAATGTTTTGATTTTTTTCTTTACAATTCGTGCCCTCTTTCTTTTAAAAGTTGATGTTTTTCTACTTTTTATGGGTTTTCTTGATTTTCTCGTTTTACTCATTTTTTAAGAATGATGTTACCACCTTGAAAGTTTACACAAGAATGAAAGCAACTGATATGTGTGTTTGAAGGTGTTTAAGATTTATATAACTTTTGGTTTTTTAATGTTGCTATGCATATTGTCATTTTCTTCACCATCAATGCTTAGTCTCCGCTTTAGTGACTACTCAAAGAACCCTTTTTTATTTTTGCTATGAGTGCACCGATGTTGTAACAACCATAAATTTTTCGGAACTTAAAAAGGATATGGCACAGATGTCAGCGAGAATGATGGCAATGGAGACAGAGATGAAAACGATGAAGAAGCAATTAAACAAAATAAACACAGAAAATAATCTGCCAATATATGGGCCCCTAAGCTCACACTAGGTACTATAGTTATAGTGTACGTGTGAGCTAATATAACTAAAAACTGAAATATATTTTATTCAACTCCAGACTAAATTACCTTTTGTTTGATACCACACAAGCCATGTTTTGACTTAAACTCACATTTTTGAAATCTACCCCCACCCTTAAAAAAAACAAAAACTAAAATGTATTTTGTTTAATTCCGGACTCAATTACCTTTCGTTTGATATCACACACGCCATATTTTCACTTAAACTCTAATTTTTAAAATATACCCCCACCCTTTTTTTGAAATAAATTAAAATGTATTTTGTTTAACTGCAGACTCAATTATCTTTCGTTTGATATCACACACGCCATATTTTCACATAAACTCTAATTTTTGAAATCTACCCCCACCCTTTTATTTGGTTTGTGTTCGGTAGATTTTGTTTATTTTTAAATGGGACCATCTCGACCCAAGACCCAGCCTAGGTACCAAATTTCATTAAAATCGGCCAAGCGGTTTTTGAGTTATGCGCGTTGGTCGTTACAGACAGACACACAGACAGACAGACAGACGGCGCAACAAAAAAGTTTCAAAATCATGTGAAACGCAAAGATATACAGTGTGTCCACGCAAGTTGGCGGCATATGGGAAACTTTTTTATTGTTAGCTTTACGAAAAAAAGTTATTCTTCATAAAAAGTTCTGCATGGTCCAAAACCTAAAATGCAACCATCAGATGTTAAATTTTTTCAGTCATATTACGAGGTTTGTCAAAAAATGTGATTTTTGCTCTTGAGTAAAGTACCTTTCTTTTTGACAATATCGAAAATTGTTATAAAGAAAAGATGTTTAGAATTAAAAATAGCTTTCAAATATTCAACATTGTTTATTTACATTATTATTATTTGCATCCTAGATTAATTATGCATTAATGTGGAAACTTAAATTTCCAACGTAATCGCAGATAAAATGTAGAAAAAAATATTTTTTTAATGTAAATAAACAATGTTGAATATTTGAAAGCTATTTTGAATTCTAAACATCTTTTCTTTATAACAATTTTCGATATTGTCAAAAAGAAAGGTACTTTACTCTAGAGCAAAAATCACATTTTTTGACAAACCTCGTAATATGACTAAAAAAATTTAACATCTGATGGTTGCATTTTAGGTTCTGGACCATGCAGAACTTTTTATGAAGAATAACTTTTTTTCGTAAAGCTAATAATAAAAAAGTTTCCCATATGCCGCCAACTTACGTGGACACACTGTATAAAAATTTTAGAAATCAGAGCAACTTTTTTTTCTCGAAAAAATTAGGATCACCATCTATAGTATAGTATATGTGTGAGCTAAAACAGATAACGTGTCAATGAGCAGAGATGGAACAGCGGAAATCAAAGAGGCCTTAACAACAAACATGCAGGACCAATCTAAAAAAATTGGCGAGATGATAGATAAAGCAGTGAAAAAAATGCAAGATAGTATGCAGCACTTAGTAACAAGCCTGGCGACAGAACCAAAAGTGGAAAATGCATTAAAACAAAATCGACCTAACTCTTCTAGCTGTATTGAACTAGAAAATACCACTGCAAGCAAAATGGCTGATATAATAAACATCTGCAAGGATGAAACAACACTTGCCCCTCAAAAAACTCCTTTAAAAGGAAGTAACAGTCTAAATATAAATAAAAACGCCAAAATCATAGGTACGGGAACGATAAACATGGACCTACAAGCAGCAGCGGAAAGAAAAGTATTCTATGTTGACAATCTTGCCGCTAATTCAACCATAGACCCATAATACAACCCTTAAGCCCATGTCGAAAAACAGTCAGTTTTAATAATATCATGTGAGAATATAGAATCTAGAGATGAAAATAAAGCCTCTTTTAAAATTACCATTAACCCCCAGGACGAACAAAATATTATGAGGAGCAATTTTTGGCCATCGAATGTTACCATCAAACCATTCATATGGAGGAATAGGGGGAGGTTCTACCAACAAAGACATATATCTCAAAATTTTTCAAGGAGAGGCGGGCGATCATGGATCCAGTAGAAATAGAGTTGAAAAATAATGACATTCTTTATGTAAATGGGCAAAGCTATCTCAATAATAAAGATGAATTAATAGAAAATAGTTATAATAAGCGAAGCGAGATGCAACT
The DNA here is from genome assembly GCA_963576565.1 of Aspidapion aeneum. Taxonomy (NCBI): domain Eukaryota; kingdom Metazoa; phylum Arthropoda; class Insecta; order Coleoptera; family Brentidae; genus Aspidapion; species Aspidapion aeneum. The sequence continues at coordinate 149,081,054 of OY755038.1, forward strand.
CATTTACAAGGCATACAGGAGGTGTCATTATATTTATCAATAATAATTTAACATTTAATTTGGAGAATGAATATGTTGAAGAAGCAAATTACTGGACTATATTCATATCAGTGCAACTTTATGGAACAATATGGAAAATTGGAGGAATCTATCACTCACCCAGTTCAAGTGATGCTGTCTTTTTATATAAACTGGAAGAAATTATAGATGATTTTTGAAATTGTGGTAATAGTTTATTAATAGGTGATTTTAATTTAGATTTTAGAAGTGATGGTTTTTATGTTAAAAAGATAAAAGAATTGTTGCAAATATATGGCATAGATCAAAAGGTGGACGATTATACTAGGGTAGCAAAACCTTGATAGATTATGTAATAACTAGATCGGAATCTCTAAAGGTCACGGTCTACCATGTGCCAAAAATTGCCGATCACTCCATAATCGGTGTAAGTCTTAAAAATCAATTGGGCAAAATCAAACAAAAAAACATATTTTTTACTAGACTAAACGAAGAAGCATTCCGTAATATTAATATGTTACTACTTAATTGTACATGGGAAACTAATAACTGTGATATAGACTTAATTTATCAGAATATTTTGTCTAATTGTAGTAAGGTTTTAGATGAAAACTACCCTGTGATAGAAAAAATTAATAGAAATAATAAATTAATACCATTTTATGATAGTGAGTTAAAAAGTAAGGCTGCGGAAAGAGACTTAACTCTATGGTTTGAATATAAACAAAAACGGAATTCCTTTGTTAGTCATTTAACTAAAAAAATATGCATATTGTGAAAAAAACATTATTGAAAATAGGAAAAATAGTAAGAGGATGTGGTCTTTTTTAAAAAATGTTTATAAAATGCCAAAGCCTGATCTCAGTTTCAATAACATTAATTTTAACCCTGATGATAATGGTCAGATTGTGGGGGCAGACACGCAGTTTGAGGCTGCGTGTCTGTTTAATAATTTAGTCATTGGCAGCATTGAAAATATAGTTGAAAGTATAAAGGAAAAACAACAGTGGAATTGTCAAAATCTTTTCTATATATGCAATTTGTTGAAACAATTTAAACCGATTTCTTTTGAGGACTTAAAAAGATATATAAAAAGACTTAAATTAAAAAAAGACTACAATGAATACTTAAATTCAGAATTCCTAAAAAATACATTGCACAGTATTGGTCACGTCATACTTCAGTTTGTTAATACATCCTTGGGAAGTGGAACCTTTCCAGAAAATCTTAAAGTTACTCCCATTCCAAAAGTCACAAATGCTAATCATGTGTCAAAATTTCGACCTGTGAATACTCTGCCATGTTTGGAAAAAGTAATTGAAAAAGCAGTGTTTAAGCAACTTGTAGAATATTTTAATAAAAATAACCTTTTTTGGGAAACCAATCAGGTTTTAGAGAAGGTCATTCATGTGAAACTGCTATTCAATTAACAATTACGAAATGGAAAAATCAAGTTGATGAAGGGAAATATGTGGTAGCTATATTTTTTGATTTTAGACGAGCTTTCGAAACAATAGATAGAGATATTTTACTAAAGGAATTAGTTTATTACGGAATAACAGGCAGAGCGTTCAAGTGGTTTGAAGAATATCTTGGGAAAGAAAGGTATCAGTTTACTAGGGTTGGCACTAGTAATTCTTCAAAACAAGGGAATAAATATGGAATTCCTCCAGGAAGCATTTTAGGTGCTTTACTATTTATTATTTATATAAATGACATGAACTTTATAGAAGGAATTGAATGTTTGAATTTGTTTGCGGACGACACTTTAATCTCATGCAGTGCAAATTATTAATTAAACTACAGGCAATAATTCAAAATTTTAACAAATTCTTGAAAATTAACAAACTTAAGCTAAACGTAGACAAAACTAAAGCAATGATAATTAGCACAGGACAAAAAATTTAAAAAGTTAAGATTAATTCTATACATCTAGAAATTGATGGGAACAAAATTCAATGGCTTGATCATATTAAATATCTTGGGTTTGAAATTGATAATGAACTTAGTTTGAAAGAACATTTTGAATACATTAAAAAGAAAATTAGAAAAAAATTATATTTTTTTGCAAGAAATATTAAAAATTTAACATTGTATGCAAGAACATCATTATTTAAGAGTATCATTCAACCACATTTTGATTACTGTGCTAGTTTGTTGTATCTTATGTCAGAAAAATATGTAAAAGAACTTTAAATTCTTTATAATAGAGGATTAAGATTGATTTTAAGATGTAGTAGATATACGCCAGTGAGAGTTATGCTAAAAATTTTAAGTATGTTAACTGTAAAACAACGATTATATTTTTTAACAATGTCATTTAGTTACAAACTAAGAAAAGGATTGCTGCCTGAGTACTTTAAAGAGTTTATTACTTTAAGAAGTGAAATACATAATTACCAAACGAGAACCGCAATAACTATCAATTAAACAGAACACGTTATAGTTCAACAATGAAATCTCTGTTCTACAAAGGGTTAGGCGAGTTTAACAGTCTACCATTAAATATAAAAAATGCTAGGTCAATCCTCAGTTTCAAAAGGATGTTAAAAAAGCGTATATTATCCAGACAGAATTAACTATGTGTGCGATATACTATAATAAAAATACCTGTGTAAAATGAGTGCCTTAATATTCCCTTGAATATATAATTCTTCTTTAACTGTAAAACTTACTGTCTAAATAATTTATAGAGACACTTTTTTTTATAATAGATATATATTTTTATTTGTGTAAACTTAAGATTGATGAAAATGTAATAGGATTTCCTACTTTAAATAAATGAATTGAATTAATACACTAAGTACTTCAAACTAATACACCTACCTAAATGATCACTACTACATTATATATGGACCCCCTTACATATTTATTCTGGAGCTTATTCCTATTATATGATGTACAGGGTGTTTCAACTTGGGCACTTTTAAGTGGGAAATGGTACTTCTAGGGGAGATAAAGGAAAACCAACCCCCCTTTGCAAGCCTCAAATTTAGATACAATTTTTGGTAAAGACTGAATTTTCATAGATCAGCCCTCATAGCCCCTTTTCGAAAGGTCTGCATTTTAGAATTTTTTCAATACATATTTCTTTTTAGTAGATAGGTAAAGTTATGCTACAGATTTTTACATAAGCATGAGATTTGACAGGTACTCAAGTGCACTTTGTAAAGGTCATATTAACAAAAAATGACAATGGTTTCTTGCAAATATATTCCCACTGCAGTTAACAAGACATCAAGTAACATCAAAAACACACAGTGCCATATTTTGTATTCTCTGCTATCGGTAGGTAAATTATTGTTACATATTAGAAACATTAGTAGTAGCGGAGGACCATTTTTGGTCTAGCGACTAGGCACACGGCGCGCGTATGTATAAACATTAACTTAAACTCAAATTTTAAATAAAATTTAGAGGACGCTAACATGCAGTTAAAGCTACGATTCCCTCCGCGGTCGCTTACGCCTAAGTCACGCGTCCATCACTGGTTTGAAAGAGATCCGTATTACTGGTATCTCTTTTCAACATGTAGTAGACGCGGTGTACGCGACCGTTAAAGGAATCGGGTGGTGGAACAAACATCGAAAGACAAAAGATCGAGAAACAAAAGATCGAAACACAAAAGATTGAAAATACAGAAGATCGAAAAACAAAAGATCGAAAAGGCAAAAGATCGAAAATACAAAAGATCGAAAAACAAAAGATCAAAAGTACAAAAGATCGAAGGACAAAAGTTCGAAAGGCAAAAGATCCAAAAACAAAATATCAGAAGACAAAAGATCGAAATATACAAAATGACGCGTATCATGTTTGCTTAGGTATATTCACATAAACAATTTAGGCAAGGTCAGGTAAGGTAAAATTACCTAACCGTTAAATAAACCAATGGCTTGCCATACTTATATATATACATATATACATACCATTTTCAATCATATTTTTTCAAAAAATAAACTTTCCTGATTTCTTTCTCAGGATCCTAGAGGATGTGTAACCGAACCGAATCGAACTAAACCGCACCGAACCGAACCGGTTCGGTTTGGTTTTACACCTTTTAAGATCCCGGGAAACATGTCAAAAAACTTTTTTTTGAAAAAATATGTTAGAAAGAGACCCCATAGTTTGGTTCGGTTCGGTTTATTTACACACCCTCTAGGATCCCGGAAAAGAAATCAGAAAAGTTTTTTTTGAAAAAACTATGTAATAGTGATATTTTGATCTTTTGTACTTTCGATCTTTTGTACTTTCGATCTTTTGTACTTTCGATCTTTTGTCTTTCGATCTTTTGTTTTTCGATCTTTTGTATTTTCGATCTTTTGCATTTTCGATCTTTTGTTTTTCGATCTTTTGTAGTTTCAATCTTTTGTTTTTCGATCTTTTGTATTTCGATCTTTTGTCTTTTCGATCTTTTGTTTTTCGATCTTTTGTATTCGATCTTTTGTCTTTCGATCTTTGTTCCGGCACTCGAGGGAATCCTAGCTTTAACATAAAAATATGTAGTTACACTATCTGTGGCCAATTAAAATGCGTTGGGTGACATTTGTGGCAACCTAAAAGACGTTGCCGCCATTTTGTGACACTGCAAATGGAACAATAACGCTGTGCCAATTTGTGACACTAAAATCAAATTACTGAGTAACTAAACAAATATCTGGAAGCAGAACTGTATTTTCCAGCTAGGTAAAACATTGATATGCCCGGTAACTTTTATACAGTGGAGAAGGGGGGGTTCAGAAATAAGAAAATTTTAAGCGCCACAGTGTTTTAATATCAATGTTTTACAAAGATCTTAATTAAAATACAGTTCAACCCAAACGTTGTACCCAAACAATGAAACTCTACTTACTTCCGAGGCTTCCAGAGTATTTGTGTAATTAAGAATAACCAAAAAAATTGACTAATAAACAAAATAAAATTCTAAAAGATTCCTAAATGAATCAAAATGACACAAATAGAAAGTTCCTTATAGGTAGATGCACATTTCCAACAGGTCACAGTGTACCTACATCTGAGTCAGTAGTGTGAGACTCCATTATATAAATGACTGTTAAAAAAAAATATATACTTCCAAAATCATTCCGTCATAGGGGAGATCTGGACCAAATATCTGCTGTCATCATTCTACATTGGGTAGAATGAGACAGACAGCAACCCAGTCCGAGATCCACCCCATGAGGCAAAACAATGTAAGGAAACCGCTAAAAAAATATAATCTCATCTCTCTTTTGTCTCTGCAAAGTTGGTTCATTGGATTGTACAAATAACACAAAATTTAGTTCATCTTGTTTATTGCAGTAAAGCTACTGGAAAAATACTGGAGACATGGAATATAAAAAAAAATTAAACAAGTTCGGGCCAAAGTAGCAAGGGACTTCAAATTTGACAGGAAAATTATCTTAACTAAGTGAAATGAATGAAACAAATCAATGTAGTAAATACGCCGCAAGATGGTGGTCATCACGTCATACCGTTACCTTGCGTTTCAAGCAATGTTGAAATTATACTGTGCAAAATTATATATGGAAAGATTATGTCTAAATTATATTGTGAAAATTATATATGAAAAAAATTATAGTTAAGGCTTGCTCCTACCTTGGTCCTTCAATTATTTAATAATTGTTGGTGTTTTATTTGGTAAACCTGGAAGTGTTGTTGGTTTTCCGACATCCTCCTGCTACTGCTGCTCCGGGTCCTGGTCCTGCCTACGCCCACCCTGAAGGTCTCTTAGCACATGGTGCTAGGGCAGCACATGGTACTCAAAATGTTCTGGGTTCTTGCCCGAGCGTAAAAACCCTTTCCCAGGGTTACAATGCTACACCCGGCTTCACACCAGCGTCCAGCACAACTGTCCCAGTGATGGATTGGACAGGGCACTGCTCTTTCCGTAGAAACGGCGTAGGCCGCCTTAAATCCCTCTCAGAGGGTGTGAGCGTCACTTACGATTCGCCTAAACACGACGGCTCACAGTTATACCGTCATTGGTATAATTTGCAACTACTGCAGTGCCATTAAGTGCCAATAACCACAAAAACAATGGCGACACCAATAGACGGCCACCAGCCCAGCCAAAATTCTTTAGGAAAGAGAAAAGACACTTTGTCGAGAACACAAAGAAATGAAGTTGCCGGAAATCGTTCGTAGATCTGGTGGGGACAGTACACAGTACCAACCTAATTTTCCCGGTTAAATGCAAATAAGGATGCAAACCTATTTATAAAAAAAACGCCCTCGCCGAAAAATCACTAACTCCGGTTTGCGAGACTGGAGAAAAAAACCCGCGGTTTTCAAACTAACCAATGATGAAATACACTAATACTTCCGTACCCTGCGCATGAGGTGTTGTCGGATCTATTTCCACGGTTGAAATTTTTATAACAAGGATATCGAGACATCCTCCATACATAGACCGAACATTTGCCTACCGGACCCCTGCCAACATAGCAAGTAGGAGGAAAATAACCAGACGGACTATAAGAAGCTCAGCATTGAAACCATCAACTGTAAAATCAATTACTGGAGATCAGAGCTTGCATCAAACCCAGGAATATTCGAACACTCAACCAATTCCCATATGAGTAAAGCTATACTAAGTGTAGAATTTAGTTGTATTTTAGTTATAGTTTTAGTCAAAAGTTTCCTTTGCTCTTTATATATGTTTTCTCTAAGATTCATATGGTTTGACGCCATTTTTGTAAAACATTTCTACATTAATAAAGTTGTTTCTAAACTTGAACCTAAAAATACACATTGAACTACTGCTTAAACTCGGCACAACAGTGTTCAGATGTTAAGTTTGCTCACCACTAGCTAGCCCTACAAAACCCTTCAATCCGACTAACTGAGCTAGTTATTAACTTTATTTAACTATGATTATATATAAATTTATATAATATAAAAATACGATTTTGTTTATTCTTTTAGTCCTGGTTTTTATCCCTCGTTTATCTTCCATTTACAAAAGTGCATAACTCGTATTTATTTTATCTTCTCCTTATCAAATTAATAAAGATATCAAAGGGGCGGAGCCTCGGTTGTTCCTGGTCGAACCGTGGACCCAAATATATTTTCGTGCTATCAAAACTAGCTAATCCGTGAAGGATATGAGGTTCGGAAGAGAAATGATTGTCCCAATATCCTCGAAAATAAACATAAGCGAATGAAATGTTCATCTAAATGTTTTCTTCCTGTTACTGAAACCATTTGTGATGCGGCAACGCCGCCATGCCCCAGCAGAACAGCTGTTTATCTTCGTGAACGTCAAAGAAAACTACGAAGTTTTACAGATAAACACAGCAATCAAAAGTTTTTATGTGATTTTCCTGAAACCTGTGATCTCAAGTTCCAATTACGATGTCCAGATAATGCGATATGCGCAGTGTCCACAGTAATTCGATGGAATGCCTCCTTTATCAGGTAACTTTCTGGACACTATATAACCTCCAAACCTAGCTCTATAAAATACCCTTAATTTGTGTACAGAAAGACGAGTCGAAGAGCCTTGATTATTTACCTAAATAAACAAATATGTAACGTTGCCTTAAACGTAAAAATGACACGTTACATAATCCCCCCCCAACTTCAAGACGATTAACCTAAAAAGGTTAATCGGAGAGGTCCGCTGCCGACTTAAGGTCTTGCATGCCAGCTCCCTGGTAGTACTTTACCCGATGGTTCCTGAAGCTCAAATATCCATGGAGATATTTTATTCCTAATCACATAAGGACCAACGAATTTCGGTACTAACTTCTTCGAGAAAAACTTCGCAGCATCTGACAACACATAGTTCTTCTTCCAAACACGCTGACCCACAACAAAGTTGGGTACCCTTGTACGCAAATTATACTGAACTACGTTTTTCTCTCCCGCCACCTCTAACCTTCTCTTAACATCGGCATAGAGCTTCCGGAAACCTTCGTTCTTACTTTCAGCTGCAGTTTGTACACCATTCTCTTCAGATAACAAAACTGGGTTGGAGTAATCTTTTCCTGACAACCACATATTCCTACCAAAATTAACAAAGAAAGGAGACTCCTGGTTGTCTCATGGGTTGCAGTACGAATCGCGCAGGCAAGTTTATGTATTTGTTCGTCCCACTTCCTGTGGTTGTCTTTCACATGTCTTTGTCGAACGAGGTAGAGGTCCACATAAATCCGTCGAAATAATTTCCCAAGGACGAGTTGGTTTTGGGTGAGATATCATCTGATCAGATACACCTTGTGTATCACCTTTATGAGCTGCACAGACAAAGCATTTCTTTACAAAAGTTGCCACGTCCTGGCGCATTTTTGGCCAATAATATTTTTCTACCAGTCTGTGGAAGGTTTTATACACACCCATATGTCCTGCGGTAGGGGGATCATGAGCTTCTCCAATAATTCTACGCCTATGATATTTGAGGATTACCTCTTTCCAATATTCGTTAGATGGTGAAAGTTGAGGGTATTCTTGTTTGACATATTTATACAACTTATTATCAGTGTATCTCCAATTCATAAATTTTAACGGTGATTCTACGACCCTCTTTACCATCTTTTGGTACCATCGATCTTTAATTGCCGTTGAATCGTCTCTGGGCTGCGAAATTGTATCAATCATGGGTACTGCACGAGACAACATGTCCGGGACAACTAAATCTTTCCCTTTTCGATGTATTACTTCAAAGTCATATTGTTGCAGTTTTACAGACCAACGAGCAAGTCTTCCACTAGGCTCTTTCAAGCTATGAAGCCATTTTAAACTAAAATGATCTGTTATGACCTTAAATGAGATCCCCTCAATATATGGCCGGAGCTTCTCTATCGCCCAAACCAATGCCAAACATTTTCGCTCGGTGGTCGTGTAAACACGTTCTTGCTTAGTCAAAGATCGACTCAAATAGCATATGACTTAGTCTCCTTCAGGATAAGGCTGCGTTAAACATGCTCCTATTCCATATCCTGATGCGTCTGTTTGAATGACAAATTCTTTGGTATAATCTGGACATGTAAGAATCGGTGCAGTCACTAAAAGTTCCTTAATCTTAATAAATGCTTTTTCGCAGTCTGGAGTCCAATCGAACTTTTGATTTTTCTTAGTTAGAGCTGTAATTGGAGCTATTATCGCTGAAAAATTCTCTATGAACCGTCTATACCAGGAAATTGTACCTACAACTCTACGGACTTCTCTGACAGTTCTTGGCCTCTGGAGCTCTAACATGGCTCTAATTTTATTAGGGTCAACTCGGATGCCTCGACGGTCCACTACGAAACCTAAATAAGTCATTTCTGGCCTACACAGTTGGCATTTCTCCCAACTTACCGTTATCTTTGCAATCTGCAATCTTCGTAGGACTTCCTCAAGAATTCTAAGATGTTCAGAAAAGCTCTGTGTGACAATTACGAGGTCATCGAGATATACGTACACGTAGGGGTCTAAATCGTTTACTATGATGCTATCTATGAGTCTCTGCCAAGTTGCAGGTGCATTATGAAGACCAAACGGTAAACGCTTAAATTGGTAGAGACCTCGTCGACAGATGAATGCTGTTAGTGGCTTCGATGATTCTTCCATTGGTACTTGCCAATAAGCGCTTTTGATATCTAAAGTTGACAAGTACTTAGCATCTTTCAACTTGTCAAGGGTCTCGGATACGAGTGGTAAAGGATAACTATCACGCGCCGTCACTGAGTTCAATTTGCGGTAGTCTACACAGAAACAATATTTCTTTGTGTTTTTCTTTTGTACCATTACCACTGGTGAAGCCCATGAACTACTACTCCGTTCTATAACATCAAGTTTCAACATTTCGTCGATTTCGTCATCAATAAGTTTCTGAATGACCGGTGAGACCTTATATGAACGTTGTCTTATCGGTGCTGCATTTGTTGTAATCTTATGCTCTACCCTGTCTGTACATCCTAGTGAGTCACCCATAATAGTCTTATATTTAACGACCAATTCCTCTAGTCGTTCTGATTCATAAGGCGTAAGAGTAGTTTGTTGGTCTGATGTTTCTAAAGAACAAATCACATCTTTATTATTGGCAAAGTGCCACTCATTAGTACTTAAGTTCGGTACTATACCCATCGAAATCCGAAAATCTAATCCCAAAATCAAAGTGTGCGGCAACTCAGGAACGACGACGACCTCTATTAACCTAAATTTATCTTGAACTCGCATAGAAAGCTGCACTGTCCCAATACTACTCGTGCTTTGACCATTTGCCACAATACAACTCGTCTTCTTCGTCATATCAAGTGAAAAACCAAACCTCTCGATGATTGACCAACCATGATTCCCTAAAAAGGTACGTGAAGCCCCGGAATCCAACAAACCTAATAAGTTAATTCCGAGCACATCCACTTCTAAATAAGGCCTTTCATCTTTCCGAGCATGACTTATCACATAATCTAAAACGTACGTTAGCCTATCGGTCGATGCTTGTTCAGGCTGACTCGAAGGTCGACCACCTACGAGCGCCTGGGTCCGTTTCCCTGACGATTACAATTTCGACATTCTCTGACTGTTACCCCTGCTTGACCACACGAATAACAATGCTTGCCTCTAGGTAATGCGCACCCGATCGCCATATGCCCTGTTTGATTGCATCTATAACATACCACGTCCCTATTCGCCCTACCAGATCCAACACCCTGTGGTGGTTGTACATCTGTCACTTACGCTAGACTGACCACTAGGTGGGTGTTGTTTCTCTCTATCAGCTCTAGCAGAGGAACTGCTTGCTGGCTGCTGCCTATTTCTGTCGAATCTATTAACAGGATGATTTAAATTCTGTTGGCTCGATGTCCCAGCACCTGATATTTGAATTGCATCAACCCCTGTTGGAAAATCGTCAATATCGCTCTCTACGTCAACGTAGGCCAAGTCAGGTTCAATAGATTGGTTTCTTCTAGGAGTAAAATTATCCTCCTCTAACCCATATCTCCGGTCTATTCTACGACACAAATCTTTTAAATGTGATAGGCTATTGACCTCAGTAGCAATCAACCCTTTCTTATAAATGTCCGCGATATTTCTGAAGACCATAGCTAATTATGCCTCTTCAGAAACAGGACAGCCAGGAAATATGTGTTCATGACAGCAATATAGGTCCCTATAGACTCTCCAGAGCCTTGTTTACGTTTTTGGATTTCCTTCAACAGCTTCTCGCCATATGAAGAAGGAAGATATTCTGCCATGAACCTCTGTTCCAGCTGTTCCCATGTATGGACTTCTCTTCGAACATCTTTATAAAAAGTATAGGCTGACTTTTCAAAAAGATCAATGCCTGCGTTCAGTAACACCTTTTTGCTAACTCCTCTAGCCTGACTCAACTCGTCCACTCTCTCAAAAAATGCGGTGACGGAGATTGTACCCCTCTCGCCTGTAAACTTTATGCGGAGGTACAGGTGCAACCTGATATGAGGTACCAGGATCACTTGACATTGGTACTGGCGACGAACATGAAAATGGTCGTGACTGAGCAATTGGTGCAATGCTACTTTGGAGGGCAGCTAAACTCAAAGGAACGGTAGACGGTTGTTGATAATGAAAAGCTGATGCACCGTCATTCTGGATCAGCATTGGGGGTGGTGCTTGTACTGAAGTTTGAGTTGGGTTCGTTAGCATTTGCATTTGCACTGGAGCAATGACCGACGGTTGGTTCGTAGGCTGTTGAGCTGTTCTTTGTGTGCTCGAGTGCGGTGATTGCGGGAAATGAGACTGGTTAGGTGTGTTGCCAGCATTTGTTGAGTAGTCTGAGCCTCGACTCGTTGAATGGGTTTCAGATGCTTCATCATCATCTGAGGCAACGCCAACTCTCAATAAATCGGTTGCTTGGCTCTGCAACCTCCCAATCAAACTCAAGGTTTCCGCAACTAGTACGCCTTTCGTTTGACTTTCTTCAAAGTTGGACGGATTCATGTTGTTAATCCTGGCTAACACGTGTTCCAACCTTACAGCGATTTTCCTAAACTCTCCCCCTTTACTCGTACCAGAGAACTTCTCTACCAGCGGTACCAGACTATCAAGCTTCTTCATGCAGCTAAAAGCATCCTGGCCAAACGTAAAGGGATACGGAGGGTATCTCATACTTGCATCAGTCTTTTCTCTTTGCTTGATCAGCATGAGCTGTTGCTTCATTTCTTCCACCGATCCAATGGCTAGGCCTCTCCATGTTAATTCGTAGATTAACTCATCCTTGACTAAGTACCTTATGTCCGACAACCGACTCAAAGAAACAGCCATGGTGCCTTTTATATATATTAAAACTTTAAACTTTAAAACTCTTAATTATACCTCCCAATTATAAAACTAAACCACGCAATAACAATCACAAAGTTCACTTTAAATTCACTAGTGAAAATCACTATACATTTTCTCACAAATGTAGAAAATATAAAACTTAAATACGGGCAGACGCGAACAAAATCGAAGAACACCGGAGCAGTAAGAAAATAAAATTTATTTGCATTTAAAAATGTAATCATAGTTTATATTAAGTATTTGTACAACCAACTATGACGTCCAACCTTGCAGAGAGAGATAACCACTTAAATCCTAAATTAGAATTAACAAGTAGCCATAAAAATAAAAAAATAATAAAAGAGAGACAAGTGCTTTGGCAGGTATTCAGGTCTTATGTTCCACTCCTGCGTGAGTAAAACCAAAAAAAAAAATAATTGCGCTTATCCTAGCTGAACTGGATTAAAATTAAAGTTAAGTTATGTTTGTTTACCTCAGCAACCGAATAGGTAAATTTATCCCTAAATGGAACGTACAACAGACTACCTATACCAAAAATCCCAAAGCTGTTGCACACAGTTAACGCTAGGGTATACTCCTGCTATTGCAGAACGGCTCCACTAATAAACTCTTCAAAAAAAACCCAAATCGCCGTATACAATGATTTTTCTAAAAAGAATAAATCAAGACCCACTTTAACCTGCTTACCTATCCTGAGTTTACACGAAACATGTATTGCTTAAGGCCACATCATCCCTTAATATATAAGTGAACGCAATAAACATCGGAACAGATGTTCATGTTATAGAAATCGTAAAATATGCTCAATTAAAAAAAAATCCGCTCGCTGAAATTGCGTCGAATTAGACTAGTAAGGTAAGGATGTTGTGTGTAATTAAAAAAAATTAAAAAAAAATTACCGGTGGTATTAAAAAAAATTATACAAATAACGTCTTGGTAGGACTGCAACGCTCTAATAATCGTTAAAATGAAATTCCCAAAATTTTAACTAAATTGATGCAAACCATGGTCAAGAAGACCCTAGGATCGTACCGGAAGGTGTCCAAAAAAAAATTTTTTGGTGTCGACTACAGTAGCCCAATAATAAAAAAAATTAATTAGTGGCTTGTTAAAATTTTCAAAATATTACTCTACCCTGATAGGTGGTTTGGAGTAGGGAGAAAAAATTAAAACAAATGATGATAGGTTGTTAAAACGCGAGGGTTCGAAATGAAATTGTATTTTAATTCAGAAAAAAAGTATTTAAATAAACTGGTAAAATCATTGCGGGGCAAGGTACAACGACGCACCGAAAAAAAAAATTGCAACAAGAAAATCAAGTTTCGCTTTTTAAAAAAAATATTTAATTTTTTTTTTTTTTAATTAGAAAATCATTAAGTAGGGTTGCAGCTCCCATTAGTGAACCTTAAAAAAATTAAAATAAAATTAGTACTAGAAAAATCTTAATAGAGTTATGTTATGCAACAGTCTCAGTTCTACCCCTTTAAAACCTGTTTTACATTCCCTTTCCTCTCCCAAAACTGTGTGAATGTGAAAAGTGAATGTGCTAAAAAAAATTAATTTATTATCCGGAAGAAAAAATTGTTGGAAATTAAATTTACTTAAAAATCATAAGGTATAAAAAATCGTAATCGCAAAAAAACCAATCAGTTTAGGAGAAGAAAGAAAATATTTATGTTCGAAAAAAACAAACGATGTTAGTGTTAGCTCCCGCTAAATTTCGCGGTGTTTGTAAATTTTAAAACCACACAATTGAATGACGGACAGAGTGCATTTTCGCGCATTTTGGACATGCGCACCAAGAATCAGTGAGATGCTTTTTCGACCGCCTCGAGAAATGGCGTGTTAATTTACTTTCTCCAACTATTTCAAATTTCTACACTTGAAAGTGCTCGATTTTGGTGTACTGAAGCATAGAACTAGAAACTTCAGCCCTTCAGCTACGTGGTGACATCATTAGATCCAGACAGGGACCCCTTGGAAGTGGAGAAATTGGCTGCAAACTGGTGAGTGCTTTGTCTGATTTCCGTTGTGTGGTACCCACAATTAACCTATGGACCTTTTAATTATTTCGTAATTTTATATCAATATATTTATGTTTGTTCGCGCTTTCATTAATTAAAATATATGCAGTCCATTGCAGTTATCGTTTTTCTTACTGCGGGCATAACATAAGTGTATTTTCGTATTTTACTTTCGACCCGAATTATTTAAATTTTAGTCCATACGACGGTATTAATAAGTCGGCCATTTTTTCACCACGGAGAACAAGGCCTTGAATTTTGCCAATCGTATTGAAACGAGAGATTTTCGCTCGACCTTCGGTAGCGGCGCAGTCCACCTGTTTTTCGGTCCGCTGCTATGGTAACGTACCGTGGTCATTCAGTAAACAAATCGAAGCAATCAAAACAAACAAGCACATGTTCAGTGTGTTAGGTGTGTTCCATATCATTTCGATATTTAAAACAATTTTCATCAATTGCGATAAATTAGTGCATATTTTCGACAATTCGTCATTTTTCTATTTCGGAAGCATTAATTTAGCGTTAATTGTATATTTACCGACATTTCTGTGATTAGATGTGTTCCATATCATTTCGATATTTAAAACAATTTTCATCAATTGCGATAAATTAGTGCATATTTTCGACAATTCGTCATTTTTCTATTTCAGAAGCATTAATTTAGCGTTAATTGTATATTTACCGACAATTTCGTCATTTCAAAGGTAAAATCATGTCTGTCAAAAAAGCCGTGCAAAAACGCAAGGGTTTTTTATCTGCGATCACCGAGTGTTATGTGTTTTCACAGACCGCGGCAACAGACGAAAAAGCGAGAAACGAGTTTCAAGTGAGGTATTCCGATTTGGACGAAACTTTCGATAAATGCATGTTGGCACATAATGATGTCATTATGTTGATAGACGACTCGGACGACGAGGAGTTTAAAACGCAGGATGCGATCCTTTCAGAAGCTCGTAAATATTTTTATGCGTGTAAGGGGGTTTACTCTAAAATATTTCCGGTTGAGGTCCCATCCTTTTCGGGATCATATGTTCGACAAAACGAAACTCCAAAACTCAAAGAGTTAGGTATTCCCATATGTCGAGGTGATAAAAAATTATGGCCAAGCTTTTTCGATCTTTTTAATAACATAGATCAAAATCAAAGTCTAAGTAACGTTCGAAAACTTCAATATTTATTTTCATATCTCGAGGATGAGCCTTTAAAATTGATATCAGGGATTAGCTTATCTGATCAAAATTATAAAATTGCTTACGACAAATTAGTCAATAGATATCAAAACAAGCGAGACCTCGCAAATGATGCTTTAAAAACATTATAAAATTGCTTACGACAAATTAGTCAATAGATATCAAAACAAGCGAGACCTCGCAAATGATGCTTTAAAAACATTATAAAATTGCTTACGACAAATTAGTCAATAGATATCAAAACAAGCGAGACCTCGCAAATGATGCTTTAAGCACAATTATGAACTCCACATTAAAAAACGAGTCAGCTAAAGAATTGCGTAATTTAATTGACACCTTTTCAGAATCCCTAGAAATTTTAAAATCACTTAGCTTTGACGTTGACAGTTGGGACTTTATTATTTTTTTCATTTTGTTAGAAAAATTGGATATTCCGACGCGTTCAAATTTCGAAATGAGTCACGCCAATACTAATACCGAAATTCCTACTTTTCAGTCATTTTTTCAATTTCTAGAAAAAATATGTAAAGTTTTGGAATCACTTCCTCAATCAACAGCACCCAAAAAGGTGCCTACCTATCAAAAATCAAATTCTATGCAAAATCAGTTTCGGCAAAAGCCTACCTATCAAAATTCAAATTCTATGCAAAATCAGTTTGGGCAAAAGCCTACCTATAAATCATCCAATTCGCCTTTTATAGGACTGGCTGGCACCTCAATTATTTCAAGTACGGGAATAAAATGTTTCCGGTGTAATCAAGGTCACGTGCTTTCGAAATGTCAAACATTTCTTGACCTCTCACCTATCGATCGCCTATCTTTCGTCAAGCAGAAAAAATTATGTCTAGCGTGTTTTCATCCCTTGCATGGGGTAGATACGTGCAAATCAAAATATTCATGCCGGACTTGCAATAGTAAAAGGCACCACACTTTAACTCATATCTTAGAAACTAATCAAGAGTCTGGAAGCCAAGATACTAGTCCTGTCATTCACACACCACCTGTCAATAATCTTCATGTGTCATTAAATACCTCAGGACCTTCAGGTACCTTTCTTTTATGCACCGCCATAATAGATGTTATGGACGGTTGCGGAAATTTTCAACCTGTAAGGGCACTGCTTGATTCTGGATCACAGACAGGATTCATCAGTGAAAAGTGTATTCAGCGTCTTAATCTTCCTAGGCGAAGTTACACCACTGAAATATTCGGATTAAATCAGATTACAAACACAACTTTTTCTGGGTATTACGCCACTAGTAAGGAAAATTACTTTAAAAAATTATAAAAAACCACTGTGTTTCTCCTAGAAAAATAAAAATCACTAATTTGTCAGTGGCTTTCTATAAAAATAAATAGTTGCCTAGTAAAATCTAAACCACTTATCTTTTAATTGAATTTGAATACGCTACGTTTCGATTGCCAATCTACAATCGTTTTCAAGCTTTTTATTTATATTTTGTCTCAAAATCTTAAATGTTTCTTGTTCAAATATATTTTTTATTATTATATCGTTGACAAATTGTCAATATTCTGAAGTTTATCAAAAACAATTGACCAATCTAAACAAAACACAAGGTAACATGATACTATTTCAAGACATTATGTCAGTCAATGTTGTTTTCAAATTTAAAAATAAACAGAACAGGGTGACTCATTAAAACTAGAATCAATAAGGTCTCTTTTTTATAACCATTTAGAAATTTTTACAAAATTATGATCATTGTGGGATTATATTACTATTATATCAAAATCTATTTAAAAAACAGTAATCAGAATTTCATTACAGTATTAATTAATTTTGAAAAAACCTTTTTGCAAATCTTGTCTGAGAATAGGAAGCCAAGCTTTACTTATATCTATAGAAATACTTGAAAGACAGTTATCTTCATTTAAATAAATACATGCTGATTCTTTTAATTTTCTTTTAATGTCATTAGATTCTTTTTGTAAAATTATTGTTTCTCCCCATTTAATTCTATGATTACTCTCAAAAGAATGCTGACAAACTATGGATTTCTCGTAATCACCCCTTCTCAAATTATATTTATGATCATTAACTCTTACTTCAAGTGGCCTAGAAGTTTCACCTATATAAATTTTACCACATTCACAAGGTATTTTATAAATTACATTTTTTGAATTCTGCTCTTCATTTATTGGTTTTGTTTTTGTTAGAATAGATCTAAGTTTATTTTCTGTCTTAAAAACTGTTTTTATATTATAATTATTTGCTATTCTCCTAATTTTGTCTGATATACCTGGTATAAAAGGAATCAATAATTTTTTAGTATCTAAATCAATTATATTAGCATTTCTTCTTCTAGGAAACTCTATTCTATGAAAACAATTTTCAAGAAAATTTATAGGATAGGAATTTTTTATTAAAACTTCTTTAATTAATTCTTTTTCTAATAAAAATCTGTTATTATCAGAACAAATTATCTTTGCTCTATCAAATAAACTTTTAACAACACCTCTTTTTATTATAGTAGAGTGATTTGATTTAAAATTTAAATATCTATTAGTATGTGTTGGTTTTCTATATACAGAAGTTTGAAAAGTATTTTGTTTTTCAATAAGTACATCTAGAAATGGAAGTTTGTTATCAGTTTCTTTTTCTAATGTAAATTTAATAGTACTTTCTTTGTTATTCATAAAATATAGAAATTCATTTAGTTTGTTTTCATCATAAGGCCAAATACTAAAAATATCATCAATATATCTAAACCAAACTATGGGTTTATACTGATATTCTTGCAAAATATTATTTTCAAAATCTTCCATAAAAATATTACTCATTAAAGGAGAAAGTGGGGAGCCCATTGCCATGCCAAAATCTTGTTGAAAAAAATCATTTTGCCATTGAAAATATGTAGTTTTAATACAAATAGTAAGTAACTCTAAAATTGCATCAATATTTAAATTTGTTCTTTCTCTTAAACTTTGATCATTTTCTAAACGATTTCTTACTATTAAAAGGGTTTTATCTACCGGAACATTAGTGAAAAGACTTACAACATCAAAGCTTACCATTAAATGATTATTATTAAACTCAATCTCAGATAATTTCTCTAAAAAATGTTGAGAATTTCGTATGTAAGAATTAGTGTTATTCACCAGGTATATCAGACAAAATTAGGAGAATAGCAAATAATTATAATATAAAAACAATTTTTAAGACAGAAAATAAACTTAGATCTATTCTAACAAAAACAAAACCAATAAATGAAGAGCAGAATTCAAAAAATGTAATTTATAAAATACCTTGTGAATGTGGTAAAATTTATATAGGTGAAACTTCTAGGCCACTTGAAGTAAGAGTTAATGATCATAAATATAATTTGAGAAGGGGTGATTACGAGAAATCCAGAGTTTGTCAGCATTCTTTTGAGAGTAATCATAGAATTAAATGGGGAGAAACAATAATTTTACAAAAAGAATCTAATGACATTAAAAGAAAATTAAAAGAATCAGCATGTATTTATTTAAATGAAGATAACTGTCTTTCAAGTATTTCTATAGATATAAGTAAAGCTTGGCTTCCTATTCTCAGACAAGATTTGCAAAAAGGTTTTTTCAAAATTAATTAATACTGTAATGAAATTCTGATTACTGTTTTTTGTCAACGATATAATAATAAAAAATATATTTGAACAAGAAACATTTAAGATTTTGAGACAAAATATAAATAAAAAGCTTGAAAACGATTGTAGATTGGCAATCGAAACGTAGCGTATTCAAATTCAATTAAAAGATAAGTGGTTTAGATTTTACTAGGCAACTATTTATTTTTATAGAAAGCCACTGACAAATTAGTGATTTTTATTTTTCTAGGAGAAACGCAGTGGTTTTTTATAATTTTTTAAAGTAATTTTCCTTACTAGTGGCGTAATACCCAGAAAAAGTTGTGTTTGTAAAATGAATCCGCCACAAACATATAGATTTTATTAAATCAGATGTCTTCTTTTACTTCCAAAGGGCTCGTTCAATGTCACATTAAGCCACAAGGACAGGTCACTCCTTTACTTAATTTCGAAGCAATTGTCGTTCCACAATTATGTTCCAATATGCCTACATTCACTTTGAACGATAATCAGTGGAAACACTTGGAAAACCTTAAACTTGCCGACCCATCTTATTTCAAATCTAGACCTGTGGACCTAGTTATTGGTTGCGAGCTATTCGGACAGATATTCAAGGAGGGCAAGGTTCTTGGACAAATAGGGCAGCCTTCAGCCCTTGAAACTATCTTTGGCTGGGTCGTCATGGGAAAAGTTGACGAAGTAGGTAGTCTTACGGAACGAACCAGTTGTTTTTTAACGAGTCATTCACCTCCTTTAGAGGTCATTCTCCCCAGGTTTTGGGAAATGGAACATTTGCCTAAAAACAAATCTTATCAAAGGAAGAAAAACAAGCAGAATCAATTTTTACTGCGAGTGTAGTACGGCAACCGAGCGGTAGATTCATGGTAGATCTTCCGTTTAAAGATAAAATAAACCCTGACCTAGGAAATACTTATCCGCAAGCTTATCGTAGATTTTTACTTCTAGAAAATAGATTACTCAAAAATCCTGATCTGTACATTGCCTATTCAAGTTTCATGCAAGACTATATCGATTCTAATCATATGAGTCTAGTTTTATCTAGTCAACCAAAAGTCGACGTATCATGTTTTTTAGCACATCATTGCGTACTAAAGCCGGAAAGCTTAAGTACAAAATTAAGGGTAGTCTGGGATTGTTCGGCAGTCACCCCAAAAAATATTAGTCTCAATGACACGTTGTTATCGGGACCGAAACTTCAAAAAGATATTGCTTCTTTACTCCTTACGTTTCGTCTTAATCCTATTGCCTACATTGCTGATATCAAACAGATGTTCCGTCAAGTCCTTATCAATCCTTATCACCGTCCTTATCAAAGGATATTGTGGAGGTTCTCTCCACAGGACCCACTTTCAGTGTGGGAACTTTCTACTGTCACTTTTGGCATGACATGCTCACCTTTTCTAGCCATGCGTACATTAAATGAGCTGGCAGAGAGAGAAAAGGAACGTTTTCCCATGGCTAGTACTGTTCTAAAAACGTCAATCTACATCGACGATATCTTGGGAACTAGCCCTTCGCTTTCTGAAGCTCTTTCCCTTCAAACGGAACTCAATGATTTGTTGAAGTCGGGAGGATTTGAACTTAAAAAATGGGCAAGCAATTGTCCTGATTTATTGGCAACATTGCCAGAATCCGATCGTCAAATGCCTCTCTCTTTTGACAAGGAGGAACCCCACATTATCAAAGTTTTAGGACTTCAATGGCATCCAAAAAACGACATTTTTTCTTATCAATGCCGAATGAAGGACAAACCCCCAACCAAACGTGCTATTTTATCTATCATAGGCACAATCTTCGATCCCTTAGGTTTTCTTTGTCCCTTGTTGCTACAAGCAAAATTTATTTTGCAACAGTTGTGGTTATCGAAAATAGGCTGGGACGAAGAACCAGTTTCTTCTATCATCGACTCTTGGAACAAACTTCGTTCTGAATTCCCGCTTATTTCCAATTTTCAATTACCCCGACAAATCAAGCTGTCAAAAACCAATACCTGTCAAATCATCGGCTTCTGTGACGCTTCAATTCGAGGCTACGCAGGCGTCGTATATTTTCGTGTAGAAGAGGAAAATAATATATCTGTTTCTCTCATATCTGCAAAATCTAGGGTCGCGCCTATAAAGTCACAAACTTTGGCTAGGCTAGAACTCCTAGGCGCATTTCTTTTAAGCGAATTAATTGCCTTCGTTTTATCTAGCTATGAAGGAAAAATAACTTTTACAAATATCGTTACTTTCTGCGATTCGCAAGTCGTATTGCACTGGCTTTCATTTCCTTCTAATCGCTGGCAAACCTTTGTTGGAAATCGAGTCAGTAGAATCCAAGAAATCATTCCCTCAAACTCTTGGCTCTACATTCCTTCTGCTTTAAATGCAGCCGATATTGCGTCACGAGGGGCCACCCCTTCACAGCTCATGTCACATGACATGTGGTGGAACGCACCGTCGTTTTTGTGGTCTCCCGAAAACGAATGGCCCGATTTTCATAAATCAAAAATGCCGATTGATTTCGGAGATATTAATCTGGAGGAAAAGCCAAAGGTCTGTTGCAATGCGATAATTGATGTCAACTTCTTAGATCAGCTTCTTATCAAATATTCATCTATATCAAAAATTCAACGTATCATTTGTTATGTCCTTCGAATAGTTAAACCTTTTTCAAAACCATTCCTATCAAAAACCCACTAAGCTACCGAAACAAAAAATTATTTTTGAAAATATTGTTTTTCCTACCACCGGTGAGATGCAAAGTGCGTTATACCTTCTTATCAAACGCGTTCAAGGTTCTTGTTATTCTGAGCTTTTTTCCGCGTTATCTAAGGATAAACCAATACCGAAACCTTTCCGAAAACTTTCACCTTTTCTTGATGAAAATAATATCATTAGAGTCGGTGGCAGATTACAAAAATCTGACCTTTTGTCTTATTCTGCGTCTTACTTTCGAGTAACCATCGTTTAACTACTCTTCTTATCGAGTCCACTCATCGACAATACCTTCATCCTGGGTTTAAAACATTACATAATCTGCTTTTACAGCAATTTTGGATATTATCTGCCAGACGGGCAATTCAAAGAACCATATCCAAGTGTTTGCAATGTTTTAGAATCAACCCTAAATCCTATAGACTACATAATGATTTTTGGAAACGGTATTCTATAGAGTATTTGCATACGCTACAACAGCGACACAAGTGGGCTGATTCGTCCCCAAATATCAAATTAAATGATTTGGTTATCATAACAAGTGATCACATCCAATCACCTTTGAAATGGCCGGTCGGTCGGGTCATCGAACTGCATCCCGGCGGAGACGGTCAGGTGCGTGTTGCGACGGTACAAACGGTTACCGGTGTTTACAAGCGGCCAGTTGTAAAACTGTGCCTCTTGCCGAATTAAAAGTAATTTTAATTTTTTCTACCTATTGAAGTCAATTATTACAATAGGTAATTCTTTATTATTATTTTTAATTATGTTTGTTTGTTTTGACTTTTTCGGGTTTTCGTTATCTCTAAATAAACTTACGCTACTTATCTGTTTTTCATTCATTTATATTTATCGGTCGATCATTTTTTTTTATCTATATCTGTCCGGCTGATATTCTAAAATTGTGTGTTTTGGAGGGCAGTTATGTTAGCTCCCGCTAAATTTCGCGGTGTTTGTAAATTTTAAAACCACACAATTGAATGACGGACAGAGTGCATTTTCGCGCATTTTGGACATGCGCACCAAGAATCAGTGAGATCCTTTTTCGACCGCCTCGAGAAATGGCGTGTTAATTTACTTTCTCCAACTATTTCAAATTTCTACACTTGAAAGTGCTCGATTTTGGTGTACTGAAGCATAGAACTAGAAACTTCAGCCCTTCAGCTACGTGGTGACATCATTAGATCCAGACAGGGGCCCCTTGGAAGTGGAGAAATTGGCTACAAACTGATGAGTGCTTTGTCTCTGATTTCCGTTGTGTGGTACCCACAATTAACCTTTTAATTATTTCGTAATTTCATATCAATATATTTATGTTTGTTCGCGCTTTCATTAATTAAAATATATACAGTCCATTGCAGTTATCGTTTTTCTTACTGCGGGCATAACATGTTAGTATATTTGTTTAAAATTATTACTTAAGGAAATAAGCAACGTTAGTACTTATTTACTGTACCACTATAATGTGAAGAACCTAAGTTTCAAACTTTGCACTCAACCCCGTAAAGAATTATCTTATGTGCACTTTCAAAAAAAACAAATATGAAAACAATTTCAAGGTTCACCTATAAGAACGTTGTAAAACTAAATCTGCCTACTCAAGTGTCTTTACACACAACATCTAATCAAAAAATCACGAGATATAAAATTAAGTTGGGCCCTTCCCACAACTATTATTCAAAGCAAAAATTACCAAATGTCCAAGGGCTGAGACCCTATCTCTACAAATGACATTTAGAGCTGGGAATAATCCTGCGTAACAACCAGACAACAAAAATCAAGAAGTCAAAACTATTACATTAATTTTAAAAGAGCATAACCTCCCGGCCCCAAATAAACTTGTTATATCAACAAAACTCGGCCTAAAACCAAAAAAATCTTTTTATTAGACATTTCCCCTATTTCCTAAGTATAATGTCAATAAACCCAAAAACTTGTGATTTCCATTCCAATCCCATCTGGACCCTATATATTTTTTAAACGGTCAAACGCCCACAGACGAAACAATATCTTATTTCAAAGGAAAGGTGAAGATATTTTGAAACACCCTGTAAAAATAGGATACTATTATGGAAAATTGTTCTTACTAATTTTTAACCTAAATATATCTAGTTCTCTCATGTGCATGTTACTATTTTAATTCCTATCATAACTAAACAGATCACAAAATTTGTCTTTCTCCGCAAATCTGCAAGGTCCTGGAAAATGTGAGATTCAGCCTGTAGGCCAAATTTGGATGTATTTTAATTTAGCGAAAACCGAAGTTGCGAAATCCTAAAAAGATTAGCAGGAAGTCCTCGTTCCTCGATTTCTACACTCCGAACCAAACATTTATTCCATTTCCACCCAGCTCGCGAGAGAAAAAAAAACCCTAATTATTGCAATATAAAAGGTAGCTAGCTCCTTTACACCCTGTACAACTATCAGATTAAAAAAAAATAGATGCCCTCATCAATGTTTAGTCGCATCAAAGACAACCTATTGTTTTTAAATTTATTCTTAGGTTGAAATCTTTTTTTTAGAAATCAATGATCTTAAATTCATTGTTTAACCTGAACACTCCCATTTATTCCACAACAGTGTATTGTAATTTAAAAATTTGCTTCATTATTTGAGGTCACCAGTATGAAATTATTTTAAAATTAAAAAAAAATGAAATATAAAAAAAATTATTTCCCAATTGTCCACAACTTCCAAGTTTTTATCCCTAAAAAGGTACTTTCTTAGTCTAACACCATCCATCGCTATCCAACATAACGCTTTAATTTCAGAAGCAACAAAACGAAGATGAAGTGAAAAAGCTAAGCAATTAAGTTGGAAGATGCTTTACAATGGGCGCAGATGACAGGCCCCTTTAGGTACACGCCACTGTCCTGAAATGCAAACTATCAAAAAACTGAAGACTAGTATATCTGCCGTCAAACAACATTTGGCATGAAATAAAAATAATTCCATATCATACCAGTATCCTCAAAAACAAAACCTTTTTTATTATAAGACCCAAACACCTAACCAATAAATCTTGTTATTTAAAACTATGACTTGGAAGTAAAAGATTTATTTATTCCTGCCTGATCAACTAAGACAAAAAAAGTTCCCCTTTTGTAACTCAAGAAGTTCCCGTTTGGTCCCCTGTCTGGTCACCCTTTAAAACTACGACCACTATACAAACCGTTTAGACCAAAACAAGAATTCGAGAAGTTATGTTTACAGAAGAAAATAATCTTTTAAGAAAAATTAAATTATTTAAAAAAAAGTAAAATTTTGAAATATTTTTACCAATTACCCCCGCCTAGCATTTATATTTAGTTGAAAGTCTCTCTTAAATTCACTGACCAATTTCACGGCCTCAAAATGACATTACTTAAAAAATTACTGAACTTTACAAATGAACTAAAAAAAATCAAAAAACTTGTATCTATATCTGTCTCAGTTAAACATTTCTTTTGTGGTATGATATCTAGTTGGGCTTCAAATTCATTTTCTCTGTATTCAATCCCGAGCAGGCACAACTTCTCAAGGCTCAAACATAAATGTTTGCCCTCCATTGGCCATGACCAAGCTATGACCTGAGCGCAGAAAAAAAATACAGAAAAAATAATTGTGAACCAAAAAAACTTTAATTGATAGAAATACAAGTAGGTCATTTTTTAAAAAAAATGCACTCCAAAGCCCAATGCTGTATTTTCTACCAAAAAAAATTTGACCCGTCGTGAAAACACAACTAGGCCCGATAACCAAAGACCTAAAAAACTGTTCTTCAAAAAAAAATACTCCAAAAAAAAATGTTTACTGGACCTCTGGCGTTGATGTTCAGCCAATGTGTTGCTCTAGGGATTTTAGCCTTGTGTTTCCTAACCTCCCGAGCCGACACTAGTAGTAGTACCCTCCTCTGACCCGATGTAACTGAGTGACGTAAGATCTTAATTGTCATCAACAGTTACCACCAAAAAACAAGAAAAGAAAATGACAAAGCAAAATAAACTCATTTTCCTTTTCTTTCATTACTAATTAATACTTTCAACTAAACAAAGCTACCAGCTGTTAAGCTATATTCACTTTAAAACAACCCAGCCAAGAAAAATTTGTGTAAAACCCTGTAAAAAATATTCCAACTTCCAAGTGGTGATATCCCACAAAAAATTTAAATCACCAAAAAAAATAACTTGTTGACCTAAATAAATTGACTGCACTAAAAAATAATCGGTGAAACAATTTCTATCTTATCACAAGCAGGAAATAATAACATAGTAGTAGGCAACCTGCAAAAAAAATTGTTAGAATAAAAAACACACTACTTCTGTCATATATTTAAAACATAAAAAAACATGTCTGGAGGTCCATCCACCTATAAATCAACAAAAAAAATTAACACATGTTTTTCCTACAAAAACTTTAAAGAATTAAGAACATGATTTGGACGCTGTTGAATAAAAACTCCCATGCTTTCTATCCACTTATTTTTCCTTAATAAATAAAAATGAATCTTCTATTTTCCAAGAAAAAACCTGTATAGATGCTGTAAGATAAGCTAACAAAAACCTATGAGAATTACTAAAACAACAAATTTCGAATCAACGCTTAAATATTACCAAAAAATATTTAAAAAGTGTTATTTCCAAAAACCAATCATCTTGTTTTTTATTAAAAAAATGATTGGGTGTCAAAAAACACAGACAGCCACTGAAAGTCTTTAACCTGGCTTTGGCTGTAACACAAAAAAATTTTCTCAAACAAAATTTAAAAAAATATATTTTAAATAATTTTTTTTCTTTTTTTTTTCCAAATTTAAAAAAAAACCAAAAAAAAATTACATCAAATGTTAAAAAACTAGCCAAAGCCCCACGTTGGGCGCCAATTGTGGCCAATTAAAATGCATTGGGTGACATTTGTGGCAACCTAAAAGACGTTGCCGCCATTTTGTGACACTGCAAATGGAACAATAACGCTGTGCCAATTTGTGACACTAAAATCAAATTACTGAGTAACTAAACAAATATCTGGAAGCAGAACTGTATTTTCCAGCTAGGTAAAACATATCAATGTTGCCCGGTAACTTTTATACAGTGGAGAAGGGGGGGTTCAGAAATAAGAAAATTTTAAGCGCCACAGTGTTTTAATATCAATGTTTTACAAAGAAGATCTTAATTAAAATACAGTTCAACCCAAACGTTGTAGCCAAACAATGAAACTCTACTTACTTCCGAGGCTTCCAGAGTATTTGTGTAATTAAGAATAACCAAAAAAATTGACTAATAAACAAAATAAAATTCTAAAAGATTCCTAAATGAATCAAAATGACACAAATAGAAAGTTCCTTATAGGTAGATGCACATTTCCAACAGGTCACAGTGTACCTACATCTGAGTCAGTAGTGTGAGACTCCATTATATAAATGACTGTTAAAAAAAATATATACTTCCAAACTCATTGCGTCATAGGGGAGATCTGGACCAAATATCTGCTGTCATCATTCTACATTGGGTAGAATGAGACAGACAGCAACCCAGTCCGAGATCCACCCCATGAGGCAAAACAATGTAAGGAAACCGCTAAAAAAAATATAATCTCATCTCTCTTTTGTCTCTGCAAAGTTGGTTCATTGGATTGTACAAATAACACAAAATTTAGTTCATCTTGTTTATTGCAGTAAAGCTACTGGAAAAATACTGGAGACATGGAATATAAAAAAAATTAAACAAGTTCGGGCCAAAGTAGCAAGGCACTTCAAATTTGACAGGAAAATTATCTTAACTAAGTGAAATGAATGAAACAAATCAATGTAGTAAATACGCCGCAAAATGGTGGTCATGACGTCATACCGTTACCTTGCGTTTACAAGCAATGTTGAAATTATACTGTGCAAAATTATATATGGAAAGATTATGTCTAAATTATATTGTGAAAATTATATATGAAAAAAATTATAGTTAAGGCTTGCTCCTACCTTGGTCCTTCAATTATTTAATACTTGTTGGTGTTTTATTTGGTAAACCTGGAAGTGTTGTTGGTTTTCCGACATCCTCCTGCTACTGCTGCTCCGGGTCCTGGTCCTGCCTACGCCCACCCTGAAGGTCTCTTAGCACATGGTGCTAGGGCAGCACATGGTACTCAAAATGTTCTGGGTTCTTGCCCGAGCGTAAAAACCCTTTCCCAGGGTTACAATGCTACACCCGGCTTCACACCAGCGTCCAGCACAACTGTCCCAGTGATGGATTGGACAGGGCACTGCTCTTTCCGTAGAAACGGCGTAGGCCGCCTTAAATCCCTCTCAGAGGGTGTGAGCGCCACTTAGGATTCGCCTAAACACGACGGCTCACAGTTATACCGTCTTTGGTATAATTTGCAACTACTGCAGTGCCATTAAGTGCCAATAACCACAAAAACAATGGCGACACCAATAGACGGCCACCAGCCCAGCCAAAATTCTTTAGGAAAGAGACAAGACACTTTGTCGAGAATACAAAAAATGAAGTTGCCGGAAATCGTTCGTAGATCTGGTGGGGACAGTACACAGTACCAACCTAATTTTCCCGGTTAAATTCAAATAAGGATGCAAACCTATTTATAAAAAAACGCCCTCGCCGAAAAATCACTAACTCCGGTTTGCGAGACTGGAGAAAAAAACCCGCGGTTTTCAAACTAACCAATGATGAAATACACTAATACTTCCGTACCCTGCGCATGAGGTGTTGTCGGATCTATTTCCACGGTTGAAATTTTTATAACAAGGACATCGAGACACCCTCCATACATAGACCGAACATTTGCCTACCGGACCCCTGCCAACATAGCGAGTAGGAGGAAAATAACCAGACGGACTATAAGAAGCTCAGCATTGAAACCATCAACTGTAAAATCAATTACTGGAGATCAGAGCTTGCATCAAACCCAGGAATATTCGAACACTCAACCAATTCCCATATGACTAAAACTATACTAAGTGTAGAATTTAGTTGTATTTTAGTTACAGTTTTACTCAAAAGTTTCCTTTGCTCTTTATATATGTTTTGTCTAAGATTCATATGGTTTGACGCCATTTTTGTAAAACATTTCTACATTAATAAAGTTGTTTCTGAACTTGAACCTAAAAATACACATTGAACTACTGCTTAAACTCGGCACAAGAGTGTTCAGATGTTAAGTTTGCTCACCCCTAGCTAGCCCTACAAAACCCTTCAATCCGACTAACTGAGCTAGTTATTAACTTTATTTAACTATGATTATATACAATATATTATATAAAATATATTATATAAAAATACGATTTTGTTTATTCTTTTAGTCCTGGTTTTTATCCCTCGTTTATCTCCCATTTACAAAAGTGCATAACTCGTATTTATTTTATCTTCTCCTTATCAAATTAATAAAGATATCAAAGGGGCGGAGCCTCGGTTGTTCCTGGTCGAACCGTGGACCCAAATATATTTTCGTGCTATCAAAACTAGCTAATCCGTGAAGGATATGAGGTTCGGAAGAGAAATGATTGTCCCAATATCCTCGAAAATAAACATAAACGAATGAAATGTTCACCTAAATGTTTTCTTCCTGTTACTGAAACCATTTGTGATGCGGCAACGCCGCCATGCCCCAGCAGAACAGCTGTTTATCTTCGTGAACGTCAAAGAAAACTACGAAGTTTTACAGATAAACAAAGCAATCAAAAGTTTTTATGTGATTTTTCCCGAAACCTGTGATCTCAAGTTCCAATTACGATGTCCAGATAATGCGATGTGCGCAGTGTCCACAGTAATTCGATGGAATGCCTCCTTTATCAGGTAACTTTCTGGACACTATATAACCTCCAAACCTAGCTCTATAAAATACCCTTAATTTGTGTACAGAAAGACGAGTCGAAGAGCCTTGATTATTTACCTAAATAAATACATATGTAACGTTGCCTTAAACGTAAAAATGACACATTACATATCTAGTGTAAATAGCTTGTTTGTAGGTTTTTTAAAGCTGAATGCAACTATCAAACTAAATTTGATCTCTGACATTTATATTCCAAATATAACACAAAGTTATAATTTTTGTAAAGAGCTAGACGCGCCTAACGAAGTTGGCGCGTCTAGCTCTTTTTGTGGGTACTGAATTGAACTGAGCCGTCACGCTCGGCTATGTAACGCTCGCGCGAAATCGGCTCGAGTCGACTAACTGTGAGAGGAACAGTCAGCAGGGCGATATGATGACGCAGATGAAGGCCAGTATTATTAATTTCGCCTTGTTGAAGTTTACACAACTGCCGTGTGGTCTTAAGCACACAAATTTTTTTTCTTATGGAATAACCGATTTTTTTACTTCGGAATGGGCATAAAAATTCCTTTAAAATGATGATGATTTTTTATTATTCATATATTTTAGATCTTTAAAAAAAAAACTTATTTAATCACTTTTACAAATAAGACAACTTTAAAGTTAGATGTGAACCGTTTACATGCTAAGTCAAACCTAAGAGACGTTGTTTACCTGCTAGCCTACTTATAGTTATAAGAGTGCTGACACAGCTTCGCGTGGGTTCCCGAAGAATATGGAAGTAAACATGTTTACAATAGCAATATTGTGCAATTATGGTACTACGTCTTAACTTATTCTAGAAACTACGCATTAAGTAAATACGCCTACGCATATTTTTAATATAACAACTCCCCCGCAATTTAAAAAGTTAGTGCTATACAATGCAGTAACTTTTACTAACAAAATTTAAAAAAAATCCTAAAATTACAAAATACAATTAGACATAAGATTTTCTTAAAACATTAGTATTTAATTCAATATCTTCTTCGATTGGCTCTGTAAGCCTTATTGATGGCCTGCGCCTAGCTATTGAAAATCTTTTGCCTAAACTTGATATATTTGGTGATGGTGGAAAATCATTATTATCAGTATTATTTTCGATGTCTATACGTACATTTTTAGCTCTTCGATTTTTACATTTACAATAAAGGTAAATTAAAACTAAAATTATAATCAAAGCCAATACAAGATATGTTAGCCATGAATGATATTTTTCAATTTCAGGTTCATTGATTAAATCATCCAATTCATTTGCATATTGATCTAATTTATGTTTAGCATTTTCCAAATCTTCCAAATTTAGTTTTGTTATTTTTAAAGGTTTTAATCTAGGGAGATTTCTAAGATTTTCTGGATATTTTTCGCAACAATTGAAAGGAATTTGAATAAAATTTGAATAATTATAACTTAAATTAAGTGTTTGTAATTGATTGGCTTGGATTTTAGTTGATCCTACAAAAGCTGAGCAATATGGTTTTAAAGACAAAATTACATTTTTTGTTACAATTTTCGAAATAATATTAGTGTTACATTTTATTGTAATTGGAAGTTGATTTGTTACACTTATTAGCCAAACATTATTTTGTAAAATTTGAATATTATATTCTTCTGCTAAAATCAAAACTCACAGGTTTTTGGAAAAGTTAACAATTTTTGAGTTCTTAATAATTGAGCTTCACAAATTGAATTGCTATCAATCGAAAGAGGATATAAATTTTTACAAATTTTCATTTTATAGCCCAAATCCCTACAAGTGTCAATTTCAAATCATCATCATTATCTTTAGCAATATATTTCTTACTAACAGGCAAAATATGATTATCATAAATTGGTATTGGGTACAATCGGAAAACGGAATACCATTGTGGTCGAACCAATGGTATATCCAAGACAAAAACAAGTCTTTCATTTGTAATATAAGCATTCAAATCAATAATATCTAAGTATGTTGCAATTCTGTCGTCCATGGGTGCTACCGGTAAATTATTTGTATGTAAATTTTGGGCAATTTGTTTTAAAGCATTAGTTAATTCATTAGGAAGGATAATACTTGTATGAATAATTTTTAATCTGGCAAAAGAAATTGAATCTAATACATCCGTTATTTGAGATTGAATAGAAATGTATGATTCCAATAATTGTTCACAAAGATTAATAAAATAAAATTTAAGATTAAGAAGTTCGATTTCATTATGAATCTGATGTATTGATTTTGAAATTTCAATTATATTGGAGTTGAAAGTTTCTTCATCAATTTGAAGTTTGCGAAAAGTTGCATTAAATTGTTTTATTACTGACGTAGTAACACTTATTTGATTTTTCATTAAGTTTTCCAATTCTTTATCATCTTTTTCAATTTTATTGATACAATTTTCATAATATTGACCGCTAGCTGCATCTAAATTTCCCGTTATGTACTTCCAAACAGTACCGAGAGCGTTTATTAAACCTCTTTTACGCCTTGGTGTGTAAGGCATATCTGAATAGATTTCATTAAATTTATTGGTTATATCATTGGAAATTTGAAATAAAAGTGACACGTGTGGTCTTATATCTAAGTTGATCATGTTAATATTTCCAGTTGATTGATTAAGCATTAAGCGTAAGCTATCTAAAATAACTATTATATACTTAATATAATTATAAACTAATAAGATCCATTTATCATTGGATACCTTTCCTTATGAAAATAAACACCTACGGTATTATTTATTTCATCGATTTTGTATTGTCCTTTTCCCCATCCGATAAGGAAAATGAGTAATCTGAAACAAGGAAAAGTTTCAGTCAGAATCAGAGTCTGAATCGGGTTTATGACAAGGTTTTAAAAGATCAAAATTATATTTTGAAGTTTGTTTAGTTATTGGATTATAAACAGTTGCGGAATTTTTTGAAATTGCTTTAATTTCAAAAGGTCCATTACTACTACTTTAAATTCATAATTTGGAGTTACGCGTTTATCGAATCTTTCTTTAGCTTTTTGTTTTGACAGTTTTGTTCTTGATCTAGCTATTCGATAATAATGTTTGATCCTTGCATTTAAATCTCTGATATATTTGGAAATAAGTTCTTCTTCATTGTAAAGAGTTTCTGGAGGTTTTGCTGCTGTATGTCCAAAAACTGACTCGTACGGTGTAAATCCATGAGTTTTACATGTTGAATTGTTATAACAAATGACAGTAAATGGTAACAATTGTAGTGGATGTTCTTCAGGACTTTCTGGTTTACAAACTCTGATCATTTCTAATAATGTTGCATGAAATTTTTCTAAACTTTCATTTGATTGTGGATGTCCTGTACTTGAAAAAGTTAGTTCTAAATCCGTATGGATTCATAAATGATTTTGCAGTTTTATCATTTAATGGATAAGCTTGAATGAATTTTGTCAATTCGTCTCTTACTGTTAAAACCAAATTTCTTTCTGGAATTTCTAAAATATCTAGATTAATTCTTTCAAATGGTGTTTTTGGAGTTTCAGTAATCACAAGTGGATTGTCCAAATTTTTTCTTAAAATTTTATTTCTTTGACATATTTCGCATTGGTTTATAAATTTTTCAACATCTTTGGTTAAATTTGTCCAATTATATTTTTCTTTAATTCTCCTGATTGTTTCATTAATTCCCCTATGAAAATTCTTTTTTCCGGAATGATATTGATCAATTATTATTTGTCTTTGATCTTCTACTGGCTCAGTAACTATGTCTTGACAAATTACTAAATTTAAATCTTTTTCAGCAAAGACAAAACAGAGCATTTCTAAAATTGGTAAATCTACATTATTTTTAACATAGTATGTTTTGGAGATATCAATGTCATTTTAACATCTACATAAAATTTTGAAAAGAGTTAAATTGGCTTCTTCCTCAACATACGGTACTGGAATTATAAAATACTTTCGTTTATTAACTGTTTTTGAAGAATAAATATTAATTTTATTTAAATCAAAGTTAAGCTCTTCATCTAATATGTCACTTATCATATTATGATGTTTTTCTTTTAAATTATCTTGTTGAAAAATGGTTATAATATTTTTGTGTTTTTTATCCAAAGTTGATCATTTGTATATCGAATCTTTGAATAATCAATTAACGATGTTGTTTGATATAAATTGTGAAATCGCTTAAATTCATTTTCCAAAGTTTGAGGAGCCATTAAAGCTAGTTCATCTTTGACTATATTTTCTGATTCATTGGAATTCTCATCCTCTATAAGGGCATTGATTAAAGCAGATCTTTTGTCTGGTAAAATATAAATATTTATTTGTATATCAGTTGATTGAAAGGTTGATTTAATCATTGCCAATATAACGTTCCAATCGAGTGAGTCTAAACCACATGCTATTTTGGGTATAGCTAAATATTTCTCATTATTTTGCAGAATATTTTTTAGGTTTTGCAAAATTTGATAAATTGTATCATATGTTGGCTTTTGATAGGATAATTCTTTTGTAACTAAATAGTAAATAGTTCTGTTGGATAGTTGTAAAGTTGCTATTTCACCAATTTGTTTATTTTGTTCTTTTAAATAATTTACATTATCAAATCTTTCTTTGAATTCTTCTGCAATTCCTTTTTCCTTTTTTAAATTTTTTGATACACAATGTGCTAATGAAAAATTTTGAGGTGCATCAAATAAGTTTCCACATAAAATTTTAATATTTTCTTCATTAATTTGCTTTTGAAACATTACTGAGTGATATATTTCGTTTATGTTTTCTTCAATTCTTATTCTAGAAAGGGCATCTGCATTTTTGTTAATTTTTCCTGGTTTATAGATTATTTCATATAATCATATTCTTCCAGTTTTAATCTCCATCTGGCTAAACGACTTCCAGGATCTTAATTAAACCTGATAATAACCGAGTTAAAGGACGATGGTCTGTGATTAATTTAAATTTTCTTCCGTATAAATATGGTCTGAAATGTTTGACTGACCATACAATGGCTAAAAGTTCTCTTTAAATGACAGAATATTTTTGTTCCGTATTATTTAAAGTTCTTGAGGCATATGCAATAGGCAAATCTTTTCCTATTGGTCCTTGAGATAACACAGATCCTATTGAATAACCACTGGCATCAGTTGTTAAAAGAAAAGGTTCATTAAAATTAGGATAAATCAAAATTGAACTGGTTATCAAAATATTTTTTAATTTTTCAAAAGATTCTTTACAGGTTGCGTCAAAAACAAATGGTTGATCTTTTTGCAATAATTTAGTTAATGGTTTAGAAATTTTGGCAAAATCTTGGATAAATCGTCGATAATATCCTGCTAATCCTAGGAAACCTTTAATTTCTTCTCTTTGATTTTTGGGTTCTGGAAAATTTTTCAAAGCTGAAATTTTATTTGGATTAACCTCTTTTCGTAGGAATTCGCACTTATCTGGTTGAATCTTTAAATTTGCTTTTCTTAATCTAGAAAAAACTTCTGTTAGTCTTTTGACATGTTCATGAATTGTATCAGAATAAATAATAATATCGTCCATGTATACCAAACATCTTTCATTTTGGATACCAAGTAAAATATTGTCCATAACTCTTTGAAATGTTGATGGAGCATTTTTAAGTCCAAACGGCATTCGAATGTATTCATAATGACCGTTTTCAACTGAAAAAGCTGTTTTTTGAGTATCTTTAGGATCTACCTCAATTTGGTGGAATCCTGATGCAAGATCTAAAGTCGAAAAGTATTCACAATGTCCTAATTGATCAAGTAAATCTGATATCATTGGCAAAGGATACTTATCATCAATTGTAACTTCATTTAACTTTCTGTAATCAATTACAACTCTCCACTTTTGTTTCCCTGAAGCATCTAATTTCTTTGGTACTACTCATACTGGAGAAGACCATGGAGAAACAGAATGTTGAATTATGCCCTGTTCTAACATTTTTAAAATTTGACTTTTTACTTCTTGTTTATGTACTTGAGGATATCGATAGGACTTTGTAAAAATTGGTTTGGTTTCTTTGGTGTGAATGGAGTGTTTAATTTCGCTTGTAAAAGTTAAATTATCTCCCTCGAAGTAAAATATATCCGAAAAATCTAGACAAAGTGATGTTATGATTTTTTTTTCTTTGCTATTTAAGTAATCTAATCTTAATTGTTTTGGTATTTCATGATCTCTTATTATTAGTTTATTTTCTTTTAGATTAAAACATACTTCAATTGTTTTTGAGTTGCCAGGTAAATTTTCAAATTCAAAATTATCAAAATTTATCGTTTTAGTAGTTGCACAGGCATTAATAATTGTTGTACAAAATTCTCCTTTTTCGTTTATTTTAACAATGCAATTAGGAATGTAACATTTGTCTTTTTGTTGAGCTAGTAAAATAACTTCTGTATTTTTTAATTTATCTGTTTTTAATTTAAAAGCTATTTCTGTTCTTCCTTCTATTTGTATTATATTTTTTATTGGTTCATTATTTACAGTAAAGTCTTTTTGTTCTGAGATAGTTCTATATAAAGGAACTGTTTTAAAATTGGTAATCAATTTATTATTTTGATAATCAATAATGCAATTATAATATTTTAACAAATCTGATCCTACTAGTCCATCAAATCCTATGTCAAGATCACAAACTAGTACTTTAAAAGGATCTTTCAAAGTAAAAGAAATTAAAACTGATTCGTTAATTGAAATTGGTTCATTTGAAATGCCTTTCACAGTTACATTTTCAGGAAATCTTTGTAAATATTGCTCACATGTTTTTGGTTTAAAAACAGAACAACTAGCACCTGTATCAACTAAAATTTAAAATTTTTGTGTAATGTCTGTAAACTAATAAAGATTACTTGAAAAAGTTAAAATTTGATGTTTTACATTAATTCGTTTTGAGTTTGGTTCGCTTGATCGTGTTCGTTCTGTATTGACATAGTTTGAAAATTTATTAACGTTTGATCAATTTCCGTGGCTTGCATTCGAAAATTTAGATTTTGTTCATCATTAGATTCATATTCTCGTTCAAAAGAAACATCTTCATATTGTTCAAAATTATTCTCATAAAAATTTTGATCATTAGAAAAATCATTAGTTTGATTTTGATAATAAGTATCTTCAAAATCTTGAGTTTCACTTTCTACATTTTCCATAAAATGCATAGGTTTATTTTTTTTTTATTTTTTTTTTATTTTACACCATTAGCAAAGCCAATTACAGAATGGGAAAATAGTAGGTTATACAAAAGTATCAAATATTATTCAAATGACTAAAATTAAAAATCAAAATTAAAACAAACATACATATATACCTACTTAACAGTTAACTACAAAGTAAGTTTCTTGATTTGCGATACATTACAATTAAATTTGTCTAAGTTATTCACAAGTTTATTACAACTGTTGCACATGCTATGTAAGGGTGAAAATTTGTTAATATTAAGTCTCGGTGTGGGTAGGTAGAAGGTGGGTGGATTTCGTGACTGGAGTCTGGGAACCAAAAAATTAATTCGTTCCAAAAACTGCGGACAGTCAATTTCATTTCTTAACAGTTTGGTAATAAAAATTACCTGAGATTTCGTTCTTCTGTCTTGGAGTGTTTCTAACTTATGTCTCGCGAGTAGGTCTTTGTGTGGATATCCGATTGGAGGATAAGTACCGTCTAGTATAAATGAAAGAAATTTAAGAAGTCTTCTCTGTACTGATTCGAGGTGTTCACTATGAACATTATAGTGTGGATTCCACACGATAGCACCGTATTCAAATATTGATCGGACAAAAGCAAAATACAAAAGTTTAATCAGATCCATGTTAGTGAACTCACGAGAATTTCTCATTATAAACCCTAAGGATTTGCAGCACTTATTAACAACTTCATTAATGTGATCAACAAATGACATTGTGGGGTCAAAGGTCACTCCAAGATCTTTAAAAACCTTGGGCCTGTGTAAAATTTGCCCTTCGATAGAGTAGTCAAATATAATCTTTGTTTCAGAGTAAATGTCATAATATTACATGAAAATTTGATCTTTGATTATTGTTTGATTGAGGATTATTATTTGATTGAGACCTAAAATAATTTCCTTGATTATTTGGTCTATAATTGTTAGATGTTGGTGATTGATTTGGTCGATAGTTTGATGTGGAAGGTTGATTTTGTCTAAAATTTGACGTGGAAGGTTGATTTTGTCTAAAATTTGACGTGGAAGGTCGATTTTGTCTATAATTTGGGGTGAAAGTTTGAGTTTGTCTATAATTTGACGTGGAAGGTAAAGTCGGATTAAAGTTTGGTATGTAATTTTGAATAGTTCTACTATTTTGTTTTGTTCTACACTCATGTATTAAATGTCCCGATCTTTTGCAAAAAGAACAAATTTTTTGTTGATTAGGTTTTAATTTTTGAGAAAATTGTAATTTATGAAGTTTTTGTTTTTGAAAATATTCAAATTGAAGTTCAGATGTAACACAAGAAACTGCTTCTAAAAATGTTGCAGGTTTACTTGCTCTTACGACTAAACTTAAGTCTTTATCTAAGCCTGTTAATAAAGTATTTAAAATCATTGTTTCGATTAGTGTACCTTGAGCTTGTTTCTGAATATTTGTTAAGTCTTGTTTATTAATTGCAGCATTTATTTTAGCAATATGGACTTGAAGTCTTGAAATAAAAATTAAAGGACTTTCGTTTGGTAATTGAAATAATTTTTGGAGATCTTGAGTCAAAGCTGACAAATCTCTTTGATCCGCGTAATGGGCTAGAAGCATTCGTTTAATTTGTGCCCATGCATCTAAGTCTTGCGAGTTAATTAATCTAGAGGCTTCTTCGCGTAATTGATTTTTAATTCTGACAATT
Organism: Aspidapion aeneum; assembly: GCA_963576565.1. Taxonomy (NCBI): domain Eukaryota; kingdom Metazoa; phylum Arthropoda; class Insecta; order Coleoptera; family Brentidae; genus Aspidapion; species Aspidapion aeneum. The sequence continues at coordinate 149,119,425 of OY755038.1, forward strand.
AAAAATGATCTTTGTGTTGGAACACACATTGGGTACGCCAGATCGCACGCATTTATAAAAGTATTAAGATTAATAGGGTTACCATCATATTCTGTTAGCAACGAAAATATTTCAGAAAGTTTATAAGGTTCAATTGTTGTTGTTGTTGTTGGAGATTGATTTTGATTGGTATTATCTGGATTTGACATTTTTAAAGTATTTTTAAAACTTAATAAATATAAAATAAGATATTTTAAATTGAAACTTAATTATGAAATAATAGTTTTACGTGTACACACACGGAGGTTGACATCAAGTTTTCAAAAAAATAAAAATAATTAAAGGAAATAATAATAAAGTTTCTTACATGGAAAGTGTTGTCTTCATTTGTTTCTTTTTTCTTGTTTGATTCAATCTGCTGAAGGACTTTGTTGCGCAGCAACCCTCAGAAGCTGGTTTCAATTCCGGGCGTCTCACGAAGTTCCAATAGAAAATTCGTAGCCACTTCCAAAGGCTGGGTTCAACTCCTTGCTCATACAATTTAAGTCTTCAGTGTTGAATGTTGCGTTTACTTTGTTCAGTTTATACTGGTATTTTTCTTCTTTTATTTTCTTCGAGTCACTTCTGTTCAGGAACGATGTATATCCACGAATGGAGACTGGAGACCAGTTTTTTTATACAATGTTCTTGATTTTTAGCACTTTTTTAGCAGGTATGTCCTTTATTTTTCGTAAAGAAGAACTTCACCACGCGACTTTAGAGTACGACGTGTTGAAAAAATCCGCACGACTGCGCCAATTTTAGATGCGAGCTTAATAAAACTCTTAAAAAAAAATAACTTTATTTTATTTAGTCACTTTTACAAATAAGACAACTTTAAAGTTAGATGTGAACCGTTTAGATGCTAAGTCAAACCTAAAGGGGCCTACAGACACGCGAGCATTTCTTGAGATTAGTACGCGCGAACTAATCTCTGCATACATGTACGTTTGGTGGAATTGACTACACACACGAAGACAAAATTAAACGTTCTAAACATAAACACGATATCAATGCGTTTTGCCTAGACACCGAGAGATTTGCTCGCGTACATAGTGCGCGCGAACAAGTCTTCGAGAGATATTTTAGGCGGATATTGTCTACACACGAAGAGATTAGTATGCGCAAACTTGTACGTACTAATCTCTAGAAATGTTCGCGTGTCTGTAGGCCCCTTAAGAGACTGTCCTTTAATTACGTACGCTCTAGGGGAGGAAGGGGGGGGGGGTCGGACGCGCGTTACACTCAATGTCTTTTAATGTATTTTTTCTTGAAAATGTGTTACTAAGGGGGGGGGGGGTCAAAAAACCTGAATTTTCGCGTTACGTAATTTAAGGACGTTCTCAAAGGGGAGGTTGGTTTTCCTCCATCTTCCCTAGAAGTACCCTTCCCAGTTAAAAGTGCCCAATTACACCCTATACAGATTGATGGGTTGTATTTTACTGAATAGATTTCTTTGTCAATATTGTAGACACTGAGGATCACACATTAAAGGCTAGATGGAGAAAGTTGCATGATATTTCTGGAACCACTAGAATTTAATGCCAAAAATGACATATTAATCCCTTGTCAAACATTTTACATACCCACCTAGACATCTGAGCCCTGAAGGGGAGAAAAACTAGAGATATCCCAAAAAAAATAACCCTAAAATTAAATTCGTCCCGCCTGGGAAAACAGAGTCTATTAAACTAAAAAACAAAGGAAAAAATCGGCAACACGCTAGAAGCTTACCTTCTGTAATTCTGTAGCAGTCCCAAAATTTCACTGGCGGTCGCGGCCCTTTCTTGCACTATAATTTCGGTCTTCAACCCAAAAACACGTGTGACTTCTTTCAGTTTTTTGTCGGAAGTGATTTCTTCATTCCCCTGTCACACACAGGGTGGCGCTTCAAACTCCCAGCGTGAGCAAAAAACGCGCATGATTTTACCAAAAATGATCAGGTGATCAAAAAGAAAATAACTTTCAACAAAGAGAGAAATTATCACCTGATCGGAACTTTTCCCAAACAGGACTTTCTTTTTTGAAGGTTTTTGCAGAAAGCCCAAAAATATCAAAACAAACTTTAAGGTTAGGTTTTCCAAAAAATTCAAAATAAAACAATAAAGAAAAATAACTGGCAGCATTAAACACCACCTATTTTTATTGAGTTAAAATGACATATCTTAATCCCTTGTTATAGTTATTTACCTAACAAATGCGGAAAGTGATACTTTACCGCACGCGACGGCAGTTGGCCGAACGACACGGAGCGGAGTTTGGTCAAGCCGTCAAGGGTGGTAAAGACACTTTCCGCATGTGTTAGGTACAATATTTTACCTATGAGTACCTTTTTTTTCAAAAACTTGAATGTAATTTATAAATAAACATGTCAAATTAGATGGAATTGAAATGTAAACAAATATTGAAGTGAGAAGAAACTAAGTGATGCGCGTGCGGTAAAGTAACTTTACCGTACAGTGTGCGGTAAAGTAATTACTTTACCGCACGCGAGTATGTAAAACATTTTACGTACCTGCCTATTTATTTATTTGATTTTTTAAAGAGGATATATTTTTAGATTAGTCCTTTTTTTTCTCTCTGGGCGGAACAGCGTATTTTTAGGAACAGGTACAAATTGTTCCGGTTCCAGAAAAAACCTGTTCCGAAAATTCTGCTCCTGTTCCGAACTGGACTGTTCAAAATAGCGTGGCGTGCCGTACGGCGCGGAGGGTCGAATGCTGCAAAGGGTGTCCATAAAAACTTTAAGACCAAAGGTAATTAGGTCTTTACTTTTCTCTTTTTGTTCTTCGAAAGCCGATTTACCGCCCCCTCGACAAAACTGTTCCGATAAAACGGAACAACTTGACAAACCTGTTCCGAGTAAAAACTTGTTCCGAAAAGAACAGATACTGCTCCGAGAGCCCATCCCTAGTAGCTATACAGATGGCATTTGAAAGTTGTCTGATAAAATTGGTGTTTTGTGTGATAAAAAGCTCTTTGAAAGAGGGTAATGTGATCAAAAATCTTTGGAAGAGAGCACAGATTATGGAGGATTGTGAAAGATTGTGAGTGATTGGGAGGGATTGTGTAAAGATTGTGAGTGATTGTGAAGGATTGTGGTAAGATTGTGGGTGATTGGGAGGGATTGTGTAAAGATTGTGAAGGATTGTGAACAGATTGTGAGAAATGTGTACACCGACTGTGAGAGCTGTTCACCCCTCGGTAATTTGCAAGGCTGAACCAATCTTTATGTCTTATAGGATGCCTCATTTATGGCCGGTTTCTCAATTGCAAGAATAAACTAAAGAATAAACTAAACTAAAAAAAGTAACTTTGGGGGGTTAACAAACCCGGTGTAGATTTTAACTTAGCCTGGATCCACATGCATCCGTGATACGCGTCCGTTGTGTACCACGTGATCAATATCGACCAATAAAATTTAAGGAGAAAAAATCCGCCTATAATGTCATTGGTTAATATTGATCACAGATGCATGTGGATCCAGCCGTAGGGTTAACTCGTGGTTGTGTTTCTCCATCAGCCACTGTGGGTGGAGTTAACAAACATTGCATTGGTAGCTGTGTTTATTATGTTGCCAGTTTCATCATATTTTTGATTGGTCGAAAGCAGTCACATGATGGCAAAGATGTCATAACCACAAAGTTTTTAATGTTTTTTCCGGTTCTGATCTTTTTAATACGTACCTTTTTTTTGTTAAGGGCGTAGTCAGTGCAAGCACTGAAAACAAGTGGTCCCTTTGAATGTCTCTTTTTACCACGTCTCCCCAAATGGGTGTACCATATAGCAAGGTGGATTGTATTACACCATAGAGCAGCTTTCTTTTTGCAGTTGATGGTCCCTTCTTATTTGTCATTAATATATTGATATTGGTGGTTTTTTCTGATGCTTTTTGTATTATTCTTTTAACATGCTCTCCAAATGAGATATTCTCTCCAATTATTATTCCTAAATATCTAATTGCCTTTTTAGGAACAATTTCAGTTCCATTTAAATTGAACTTTACATCTTTTCGGTCTCTTTTTCCACAGAGTATGATCGGATCCCACAGTCTGTACCTGTTGTGTGCATAACCAATCATTATAATTTTCTTACTTTTTTTGTCTAATTTTGAGTGTCTGTCCTCTTTTGGTATTAGGTTGTAGGCAACACAACCAAACAACTTAATTTTGTCCATATTTGGTTTATATCCATACCAAATCTCAGCGGGTAGTTTCTTCTCAGGTAATGTAGAAGTCTCAGTTCTATTTAGCAAATATACTGCTACTCTTAGTGCATCTCTCCAAAATTCCTTATCAAGTTTTGAGTCATATAAAATGCATCTGGCCTTTTCAAGAAGAGTACGATTTAACCTCTGCTATGTCATTCTGTTCGGGATTCCTGGGCACAGTATATTGCATTCTAATTCCTTTAACTCTACAAAAATCTTTAAATTCTTGAGATACGTATTCGCCTCCGTTGTCACAGCGAATTCTCTCTATTTTTCTATCAAATTTTACCTCTACATATTTCATGTATTCTTTGAACTTTTCCTCTCTCCTCCTCTGATTTGTTTGCTATTAAATAACACATTGAAAAATTTGAGCAATGATCAATAAAACTGACATAGTATCTCTTACCATCATATGTTGGAGGGTTGATGGGTCCGCAAACATCTGTTGAGATCACTTCTAGCACTCTCTTAGCTTTTCTGTCTTCGTCTAACAGTTTAAATGGCAACCTTGCCTGCTTTCCTTCTAAACAAGTCTCACATAATTCTGGTGGAGGGTATCTACTTGAGTGTCCCATCTTTCTATGCAATAACATCTGATTTTCTTTGGTTGTCAAGTGGACTGATTCTTGTGGTGGTATATTGAAAGTGACATAGTACAGATTTCCTATTCTTTTTCCTTTTAAAACCACATTTTCTTTTTGTCTAATAAAAACTTCTTTATTTTTAAAACTTACTTCGAGTCCTGCTTCCTCTAGTTTCCTGACTGACAAAAGGTTGTGTGACAGTTCTGTACACACCCATATGCTTTTAATGTTTACTGGTATACTTGTCTCTGTCTTAACGTTCATGTCTCCTTCAGTTGTTACTTTTAGATTTTGCCCTTTCTTTGCAACACTAACTTCCTGATTGTAGTTTTTCTTGTTGATCAAATATTTCTGGTACTGCTCTTTTATCAAATGGTGGGTTGCTTCTGAATCTACCACAAACTTTATTTCATCTAATTCATAACTTTCAAGAACCTCTTAATTTCCAGTTAAAAAGCTTATTCCTTGTTTTTCTGAACATTCATCTTTTTGTTCATTGTCTTATGTCATATTTGCACGACCACCATGGTTTGCATATCCACGTCTAAAGTATTCTCTTTTGTTCTTGTTTTTGGGACTATATCTTCTAAAGGGACCAGGCTCCTCACAGGAATGACTCCTGTATGAGAAGTTTCCATTTGAGTTTCCACTTGAGTATCCAGTACTGTTTCCTAGATTTGTACTTGTTTGGCTGGAGGTTTGGCCAGGTTTCCTTTGATAGTTCTTGTTTTTAAAACCAGGAAAAGCAACATTCCTTTTTTCTGTCTGTTCATTTTTGTTTTTCCTTCATTCTTCCATTAAAAGTTTATTTTTTACAAAATCTAGGGTTATCTTGTCTTCATCTTGTCCGAACAACAAATCAATGGCTGTTATGACACTGCTGTAACTATCTGGCATTGCTGATAGCAACTGACATATCAACTCACTTTCTTTCATGTCTCCTCCTGCTGCTATTAGCTCACAAACTGTTTGGTCAAATTCTGTGAAGAAAATATTAGGTGAGTTTTCCTCAGTAAACTTTATGCTTCTGAGTTTGCTTTGTAACTGAACCTGAACATTTATGCCCTTTTTTAATGTAGGTTGATTCAAGTGATTGCATTATTTCCTTTGCAGTTACCTTAGACTTGATTGTTTCTAACATGTTGTCATTTAAGCAGTTCACAATTAACTTTTTTGCTTTTGCGTCATACTTTTTAAAAGTGTCAGGACTTGAAGTACCCCTGCCTGTTCCATCAGTAACTTAACCCGGTACGACCAATTTGAAAAATTGTTTCCATCAATTGGTTTGATGTTTCCAAACAATGTGTTTATGCTTGATGCCATAATTCTTTTTCGACGACTTTACTTTCCACGTTACTATTTCCGTGCACCGTTTACTTTCCACGTTACTATTTCCGTGTACCGTTTACTTTCCACGTTACTTCTGACCACTTAACTTACACCACGTACTTAATTCCGCTTATAATTTTCCGCACCTACTTAATTTTTGTTGTTCCGCGTTCCGAGATTGTGACGCCAACGTAACCTCAAATGCAAATTCACTTTTCGGCTTTGATTTTCAATGTTTCTCGAAGTCTTTCCGCGTTTTCCTCATAACCTATAGCAGAGTACTATTAAATAACTAAGCAGGTCGTGAGTAATTAATAACAGTTTTATTAATGTAAAATAGCGTTACAAAAACAATACGACCTTTACGCGGTCTGTCAGAGGAACTGTTCGAAAACGACTATTGCCTGTAGTGGCAATATCCTAAACTAAACACAACGATATACATATGAGTTAAACAATAATGCCTATTTCTACTCATATAAGTATTACCTAGTCATGATAAACACAGAAGTGTCATTATCTCTAACATTTGATTCACTTTTATAGAATCCACAGCATTAGCTATGTTACCAGCAACAGGACTGTGGCAAGGTTTATGTTACAACACCTTCCACTGAATCGAAAAAGGATAAATATGGCAGATGGATTAAGGAAAATATTTTTTTTGAGTTAAAGTTATAAAAAACAATGAACAGTTATTGTAAACAATAATAATGAGTATAAAATAAAACTACCAAAAACAGTTCTTTTGCTCTAGAGCCCTAACGGCTCATTTGCGGACATATATTTACCGGACAAATAAATGGATCCGTGACGGATCTGATACCTTCCTAGCTAGCCTATTAGCACACTCGTGAAGCCTTGATATATCCGCCGTGAAAACAGTTTTTTGTAAATGTCTCAGAAACTAAAGCTCTTACGAGGTTTTTAGTTATAACAAAAATTATTGACCAAAATGTAGTCTACTATAGTCCGAAAACCGCATATTGAGAAGATACTCCATTAAAAAGTTAGCTTTTAAAAAAAATTTAATTGCCAAAAAACTGTCATTAGCATTAATGGTTTTGACCAAAATCTAATCAGCTCGTTAAAGTGTCGAACACTATTTTACCAAAAAACCAAACATTTTTATGAAAATCGGTTCAGCGGTGTTTAGGTGCTATCGTGTTACGGACAGAAATAATACACACACACACAGACAGACATCACGACGATATTGCTAAGATAGGTCCAAATATACACAAAATTTTCGTCGAAAATAATACCTTCTCTAGCCATTGCTAGGAAGGTAAAAATGTTTGTTTTGATGGCCTACCACCACTTTTGGGAAACCCTATATAGCGTCTTTTTTGCTGACCAAGCAATGTGATTTGATTTTGCTATTTTACTTTTTACGATGTCAGTATTTTGTTAGCCTTAAGACCGGTATTATCAGCCATTGTTTTAAAAAATGTAGATGACGTAAAAGAAACTGCCAAATGCACCTAACTATTGGTAACTTCAATTTTTTCGTTTTTAAATTTAAAATTGTGCAAGTTACTTTGATTGCTGCTTCCCAATAAAGGACTTATGGCAAAAAAATCACTTTGACCAGAGTAAATCTTATTGCCCGACACTTGTATTTCTCCGATTGTAATGAACTTTGGCACACAAGTTCGTGAGGCAAATGCAGACATTTAAAAGTTACCCCCGGTCCCAAATCAAATAAGGGAATTATGGCAGAAAAATCACATTGACCACAGTAAATTTGATTGAATCGGCTCTTGTATTTATCCGTTTGTAATCTAATCGTAGCATATCAGTTCGTGAGGAAAATGAATCTATTGGACAAATTGTATCTCGCGAATTTAGTCAATTCTGAACATTTGTGCTCAAAGAGTCTACAGTTTTACTTTTTTTTTAAAGTTTATTTTATTAACGGGCATGTCATTTACTTTGTGTAATTAATCATTTACTAATTATAACCTTTCATTTTTGGATTTTTTTGTTTTAGGCGAGAGTAAAGTTTCCCCCAGATTACCCATATTCTCCTCCCTCAATTAGATTTTTGACTAAAGTTTGGCATCCCAACGTGTATGAGGTAAGTTTTAATCATTTAAACATGAGTTTTTCTTACTACGGCCTTATTTTTCAAAATTCCCAAAAACAAGGGACAGTTTTTTTAGATCTTAAGATATCTTTATCTATTGACCCCTAGCTGGGGTAAATTTTGACCTCGATTTTAGATAAGCAAAGTGGGTCGAGTGATTGAGTGCTGCTATTATTTTAAAAATGTATCGATACGGTTTTAAGATATTTGCATTCAAAAAATGTAAAATGATGAATCAATCGCAAATATCTTCAAAACAGATTGGCAATTTTTTAAAAAATGTACAGTAGTTAAAAGGCTACCAGAGCTATTTCCAACAAAGTGCCACTTAACACTTGTTTCTGTATTTCAATTTCAGGGGTGAGTTAAATTAGTTACCCCTGAAACTCGTTTAAAATTTTTACCTTCCTAGCCCGGCTAGAGAAGGTATTATTTTCGACGAAATAGGCTAACTAGGAAGGTCATGGATCCATTTAATTTAGTTTCTTCCAATCTGTTTAAAATCCAATCTGTTTAAAATCACAAAGGCATAAGGTATAATAAGTGCGAGAACTAGGTTATTACCGCACGAGAGTTAAATTTACAAACGGAGTCGGTCCAGGCACGGGTCGCTGTCTTGTCTTGGATACTGTGCAGGAAAATGTTGTTAATTACTTTGTTCCTGTTAATTCTAGAAAAAAAAATTTTAACAAAAGTTTAAAGGCAATAAAATTTCCTACAAAAGCGGTTTTATTCATTTGTGTGCCAGAGGAATAGTTTTCAAGTTATGAGGCTACACATTTCGCCGCCTTGTTCGTTGTTGACCACATTTTAAGGTCTTTTAACTTAGAAACTGCTTGAATTTGAAAAAGTCTGTAATAACATAAACTAAAGACTAGTTAATAGCCTATAAAATTAGATATTGTCTGGGTAGTACCCTTGCTAAAATACAAATCTGAAGTGTTAGCAGTACAACCGTTTCCTATGTATTCCCATAGTATATGAGAAATAAACCGAAATTGTTAAGTTTTATGTAAATTTCTCAAACTAGTAAAATGGTGTTGGAAAAAAAATCTGAAAGCGTATGCAGAAAGAATTTTTGAAATCGCCCTAAATTTGATAAAATTATGCGAATATAGTTTTTGAATAGGGTGGGGGGAATGATGACAGGAGGGGAGATAAGTGGGAGCAGGGAGGACTACAAAGTAACTACAGCAAATTAGAGGATATTTGCAATGTGTGATCACAGGAATTTCATTAAAATCGCCTGAAATTTAGATAATTTGCCTTAAAGCCTACATCATGTGACAAAATGGCGTCTGGAGACCGCCATGTTGATTCGTGTTTAAAAAAATATAGCCTATAGCACCTTCGGGATCAGTAGCAATTCAACAACAGTTTTTTTGTCAAAATCGGTTCAGCCGTTTAGCCTCTAGCGTGACACAAACATACATATTTACATACATACTTACATATCCCAATCGAAAAATATAACCCTTCCTTTCGCCGTGCTGCAGCTGGGTAAAATGCTTTACCAATTTTTTTAAAAACAAACTTTACCGGGAGAAACGTTTTACTCTATATTATTATTAAGTTTTATTTCAAAACGATGTGTACAGTAATAATATTTAGGTAACCGTTAAAACAGCAGGGGCGTCCAAAAATTGAATTGATAAAAAAATCACCAAACATGTGTTCCATGAGTGTTCTCCGTTAACAAAAACCCACTACAAACATATCGTTTTAAAGATAATTTTATTTTTAACAAGACACAGTGTGCCTGAACGAAGTATAGGTTACATAAAAATGGTTCCAAAAACTAATTGAACATTTTGAATATGGACTCTTTCCTGACTTCGGAGCGATATTCATATAAATCCTAGCTGATCCTCTTCTCGAAATTTTGTCAATTTTTTGCCATTTTTCTAGTTAGTCTAGGCGCTGGCTCCTATCAGGTGTGACCTAATATGTGCGCTCAGTTTGACTGCGGGGCATTGTTAAGCACCCATAGGTGTATAAAAAAAGTTTGGTCACGTGGTTGAACTCATGGTCGTTTGGCCGCCATCCTTGAAAATGGCCGCCAAATTGATAGATTTTTTGTTTGAGCGTATCTCCCTACCCAGTTATCCGATTTTAATTTTTAAAGGCTTGTTATACTCCTTTTTTAAAGGCAAATAAATTTTGTAATTACACATTTTTTAATAAATCAAGTAGTCTTTGAGATATACCAAGATTATTAGTATTTCTGCTTGCTAAAGAATTAAAATAATAACGATGCTCATTTTACTGTAGCTACAATATTATTGACATTTGTTTTTTTTGTTACATAGAAGGCTTTAAACCTTTCACAGAAGAGGATATTGACTTTATGTTTTTAAAGTTCGTTGGATGGTACCCCTAAAGACTGCCTTAAAGAGGGTGGTTTCTAAAACTGTTCACAAGATTATACAAAAAGTGGATTTGCAGTGAAACGATGCATCGTAGCGAAACACGTTAAGAATAATTTTTTATAGTATTTTTAATTTCGCTTCTTCTGACCATTGTCATATCTTTCAAAATTTTAAAAAAATATATCGATTTTGGAACGAAAACATGGAATTTTTACATATTTTAGCTGGCTTGTACAGCTAACTATCAAAGCTAGGATGCTAAGTGATACATCGGAAGAAGCGAAATTAAAAGTACTATAAAAAACCAATTTTATCATTTTTCGCTAGGATGCATCGTTTCGCTTCAAATTCACTTTTTCTATAATATTGTGAACAGTTTCAGAAACCGCCCTCTTTAAGGCAGTCTTTAGGGGTACCATCCAACGAACTTTAAAAACATATAGTCAATATCCTTTTCTGTGAAAGGTATAAAGTCTTCTATGTAACAAAAAAAAAAACAAATGCCAATAATATTGTAGCTACAATAAAATGAGCTTGGGTATTATTTTAACTCTTTTGCGAGCGGAAATACTAATTATATTTCTATCCTTTTCCCTTCTGATCAATATGGTAGTACTTGTTCCAATCACTAGATGGCGCACGTGATTCAAAGCATCAACCAAAAATTTTATCCCTGATCACGTCAGCTGTCATCCACTGGCACTACGCAACCAGAGATCATTCTTGTTCGTGCGCGCATAGCGTTCTAGTGGTGTACGTGATTTGAAATCAGTTTTTTTAAGTTTTAAACAAGAAAAATGTCGGAGCGGAAAAGAAAAAGAGATCCAGGCGATTCTATGGACAGTTCCGAAGAAGAGGACATCCTTAGATCGATCCAGGTTTTAAGGGATCGTCTAAAAATGGTCGAAAAAGAAAGGAAGACAAAAAGGACTGAGAAGGTGGTTATGTCACCGTCGCCTCTTTTAGTTTTGGGCCGAATTCCTCCACCTCCACTGCCCTCCCCGGTGGAGATTGCCCAAACACCGCCGTCCCCTCCTTCGAAATCTGCCTCTCCAAAACCATCAACAAGTGGGTTGTTGGATGACAAATATGGTTCGGTTTCGGTGGAAGAAGAATTTAGTTTGGAAGGCCTGATAGAGGGAGAGGGGGATGTGCAAAATTATGGTGTTTTGGAAGATGAAAATAGTAAGTTAATTACTAATTTACATGCATATTTATCTTAAAAACTGTAAGTAGAATAAATATGACAAAATTCCTTGGGCGTTGGCTATGATGCGTAACCATCGCGCCACCTAGCGGGAATGTTGTTTGGTAAGGTATTGATTGATAAGGTAATTTTTCTTGGTTTTGGTATATATGTCTGTATTATTGATTACCAGAAAACCTTACTTTAATGACATATAATAAACTGTTTGCCCTCTATCAGTTTGGGTTGGTACTATACTTTAAATCTATATGTACATTCAAGTCAAGGAAATCAATTACATACCCTAAAATAGATTTTATAGTTATTATAGAAGCACCATAGGAAGAGAACCAAATTATAAGGTGTGAAAAATTATTTTGTTTTAGGAGATCCAGATATTGACCCAAAAATCCTGGAGATTTTAGGTGAAGAACAAGTGGAAGAACAGCAAGAATGGTTAATGCACAAGACAATCTCAAACCAATGGTCTAGGATCTTTAATGAGGGGCTAACAAAAGATCAAAAACTTTCAATTATGGAGAAGTATACCAGACCAAGTAACTGCTATTTGGGGGCACCTAAAGTTAATCCGGAATTGTGGGCCAATATTTCTTTTGTAGGGAAAGCCAAAGATGGTAAATCATCAAAACCGCAGGAAGAAAATGAAATACTATTAGTTGCTCTTGGGAAAGTTATTTCAAGGCTTCTTCAAAAAGAACATCCAAATGCAGCAGAGGTTATGTCATTTCTTCTAAAATTGATAGTAAATATTCAGCATGACATTTCTGTTAAAAGGAAATCTGCATTGATTGGTTTTGGGTTTCCTCAAAAAGTGAAACCCAGTTTCAAGGAGGTTCTGACCAATGCAAAAATTGGTGAATGGTTATTCGGAAATGACCTCCGTCAGAAACTAGAGGAAATTAAAATATTAGAAAAGGAAGGTGCTTCTTTGGTTGAAGTTCAACGAAGGTTTCCTTCAGTGTTGCCAACTACTGGAAAGCGAAAATCCGTAGCGTGAACGCGAAAAATCTGTAGAAATCCGTAGGTTCAAAGAAGACTAAAACCAAAAAAAGGTGCTTTTTTTACAATTAAAAAGTTTATATTGGTTTGATTTTTTTCTTTTTTTTGACAGTGACAGGTATCTACGCATGTTAACGTCTAATACAAAAATTATTTCTAATTTCAAATCTCTTCTTTTGGCGCGAATTAATTGATTGTACAGTTTTCAATGGGCTTATCATAGCATCGCGCAGGCGTGGGAAGAGAGAAAAGTTTCCGCCATGTTGATTCAAAATTTGTTTGCAATCACATCGTTTTCAGTGATAAATTACAATTACCCTATATTTTCGGTGAAATCAATTACCAAACCATTGCAAAACCATTGTACACCTTGTGGGTGAGATTGAGGTAGAGGAGAAAGACGACAGAAGCAGTCAGGGTGCACCCTGAGTTTGAAGAACCAGCGAAACCCAGGTGAGTCCACTGTTTTCTGTACTTTCGCCATTTTTCAACTTTCGTTTCGAAATAAGCAGAATTTTCTTATTTCCTTTTCTAATAATGACTGCGTAATTGGATACAAGTCAGTTCACTATGTTCTAAGTTACGTGCGTGGTCATTATTTGGTCCATTCGTGCCAGATTGCAAAATAATTAGAGGTTAATTAATTGAAAAATTCCAAATTTTCACATTTATAGAGGGCGCCAGGGATCGGTCTACGTTTATTCTATCTTTCGGCCATTGTAGATTAGGCGGAGCAAATTAGAGGCGGTAGTTGGGCGCGGCTCAATTCGATCAATCAAATTGAAGTACTATTCGACACGCCTTTCCGTTCAGCGGAGGCCCTACCTACACACAGGCAGCCAGTGAACCGTGAAAAATTCCGCTAAAGTTTTTACTTTTTATCACATTTTTTGTGACTGTTTATAGCGGATCTTTCTTTTTTGCGACCTATATTCAGTAATATGTATTGAATTTAGGCAAGTCTTTCCAATAAAAAATTAATATTTGGCTTTTAAATATATGTAGGTAGGTCGTTCACCTAAAATTGTGGTAGGTCAATAAATTGAAAATCGATATTTACCTACACACCTACACTAGCACGTGCATTGCTGTGTGTATACGGGTATTTATTATTGCACATGATAATTTCTTGGTTTACATTGGGTACGTTTTTTGAGTTACCTATAAATTACATTACGACTAAAAATGGCTGCATTAAAGAGGTTTCAAAACTTACGCAAAGGTTATTGCAACAATATTACAGAGACTTACCAGGCCGCTCTGCAAGCAAAATCAAACCCAATGCATAAAGCGCATTTTTTCGCTAGATATCAGGCATTAGATGATGACTATGCTAGGTTCTTTGAAGCCCATAATGAGGTCATAAAATCCTTAGAGGATGAGTCTTTTGAGGTTGAGGATGCAGTTAGGAAGGGTTGCTCTACTTTCTTCAATGAATCTAAAGCGATCTTTTTCGAGCTTTTTCAGCCTAAATCCTTGGCCACACAATCAACTAAAAACGATACTAATTCAAGTGCATTCTTGGATAAAATTAAAATTCCTTGTTTCAGTGGCGATCTGCGAGATTGGCCTACTTTTTTTGGCTTGTACCAAAGCCTGATTGACCAAACTGATATGCCAAAAATCGAGAAATTTCAACGTTTGCTGACATACCTGAGTGGCGAAGCCAAAAACATTATTAAAGTTATTCCTTTAACGGAGGAAAACTATGATATAGCTTTAAAGCACTTAACGGATCGTTACCAAAGGAAGCGTTTGCTAGCAACAAACGCTCTAAATGCGATTTACGGTGTTTCACCAAAGAACGACTCTGCTAAAGAAATGCAAACCGTTTTAAATATTTTCTGAGAGTCAATTTCCTATCTCAAAACTTTGGGCTTTCCGGTAGAGCAATGGTCGTTTATTCTATTTTATTTACTATTACAAAAAACTCCTGTTGCTATACGCACTAGTTTTGAGACGGGATTCAGTAAGGTTGATATTCCTACATTTGATCAATTATTTCATTTTATCCAAGAACATTGCAATGCGCTTGAAACAGTACAATTTATTTCACCGGTCAAACTGAAGGTGCCTACGTCAGGTAGCTCCAGCAAAAGTTATTCAAATTCGTTTGTTACACAAAATACTTCAAATAGGACTCAAAAAACACAAAATTCGCATTCAGTTAATCGAAATAATTCAAAATTTAAATGTTTTCTGTGCCTAGAATTTCATTTATTAGCTAGATGTCCCTCGTTTATAGCAAAATCGGTTCAAGAGCGACACAACTTTGTGAAAGAATAGAAATTATGTTTCAATTGTTTATTTCCGCATTCTTTAAATCAATGTGTTTCAACTTTTCGTTGCAGAGCTGAATATTGTGGATTATTGCATCACACTTTGCTTCACATGAATCAGTCAAAAAATAATTTAGATCAGAGTAATTCAAGTTTCAATTCTTCTTCAACGTCCGATGGTCCTCACTTCTCTGGTCAAAATTTAAATTGTATGACTACTACAATGAACACTGTGGTTAAAAAGGATACTGTGTTGCTAGCTACCGCAGTAGTAGACATCCAAGATTGCAGAGGGAATTTTCAGCCTATACGGGCAATAATTTACCCAGCCAGTGATTCAAATTTCATTTCGGAGAAGACTATTCATAGACTTGGTATTCGAAGATCTAATTTTTCTGTTTCTATTGCCGGACTAAATCAAATGTCCTCCAGCGGTTTAAAAGGTATTGCAAAGTGCAACTTACGACCACTTAACCTTAATTTTTCTGACATATCTTTTGATGCAATTGTTCTTCCTAAGGTTTGCTCAAACTTGCCTTCTTTTGATCTTCGGGTGAGAACTTGGAATCATATTTCAACCTTACAACTTGCAGATCCTAAATTCTATGAGAGCAGCTCAGTAGAATTGTTACTAGGAGCTGATATATTTGTTCAGACTCTTCTAGGAGAGAAAATTTCGGGTAAAGTTGGAGAACCAACCGCTTTATCTACTTCGTTAGGTTATATTCTCTTGGGGAAAATAGACAATATTACTTTAGACAAAATCTCTAGTTCTAATTCTCATTCATATTTCACAAATAGTTGTGATTATTACCTAGATCAATGTTTAGAAAAATTTTGGAGAATTGAGAATATTCCTTCAAAAATTCACTTGAGTCAAGATGAAATTAAGTGTGAACAGGTTTTTTCAAAAACTACAACCCGCGATCAGACTGGTCGGTTTGTCGTCGCGTTGCCGTTTAAGGATTCTCTCATTGATTAGGGTAAGTCATATTATATGGGCTTACATAGATTTAATTTGCTTGAGAGACGATTACTTAAAAATCCTAGTTTGTATCACGACTATTCCGAATTTCTTAGAGATTACCTTTCTTCCCAACACATGAGTTTAGTTACCAGCGAAGATTCGATTCCTAGACAGTGTTGGTATTTGCCGCACCATTGAGTCATTAAAACTGATTCAGTAACAACTAAATTACGTGTAATTTTCGACGGCGCGGCCAAAGGTAGCAAATCGATTTTAATTAATTCAGTTTTGTTACCTGGGCCAAAATTACAAACAGATATTAGCTCTTTATTACATATTTTTCGTTATTACCCTATAGTTTTCGTTAGTGACATAAAACAGTGCTTTCGAAATATCCTAGTACGACCAGAGGATAGGTGTTTGCCCGCAGTTAGAAAAACGATAACTGCAATGGACTGTATATATTTTAATTAATAAAGCGCGAACAAACATAAATATATTGATATGAAATCACGAAATAATTAAGGTCCATAGGTTAATTGTTGGTACCACACAACGGAAATCAGAAACAAAGCACTCACCAGTTTGCAGCCAATTTTTCCACGTTCCAAGGGGCCCCTTTCTGGATCTAATGATGTCACCACGTAGCTGAAGGGCTAAAGTTTCTAGTTCTCTGCTTCAGTACACCAAAATCGAGCACTTTTAAGTGTAGACATTTGAAATAGTTGGAGAAAGAAATTAACACGCCATTTTCTCGAGGCGGTAGAAAAAGGATCTCTCTGATTGTTGGTGCGCATGTCGAAATGCGCGAAAAATGTACTCTGTCCGTCATCCACTTGTGTGGTTTTAAAATTTACAAACAACCGCGAAATTTAGCGGGAGCTAACATAACTGCCCTCCAAAACACACAATTTTAGAATATCAGCCGGACAGGTATAGATATAAAAAAAATGATCGACCGATAAATGTAAATGAATGAAAAACAGATAAGTAGCGTAAGTTTATTTAGACATAATGAAAACCCGAAAAAGTCAAAACAAACAAACAAAATTAAAAAAAAATAATAAAGAAATACCTATTGTAATAATTGACTTCAATAGGTAGAAAAAAATAAAATTACTTTTAATTCGGCAAGAGGCAGGCACAGTTTTACAACTGGCCGCTTGTAAACACCGGTAGCCGTTTGTACCGTCGCGACACGCACTTGACCGTCTCCGCCGGGATGCAATTCGAGAACCCGACCGACTGGCCATTTCAAAGGTGATTGGATGTGATCACTTGTTATGATAACCAAATCTTTTAATTTGATATTTGGGGACGAATCAGCCCACTTGTGTCGCTGTTGTAGCGTATGCAAATACTCTACAGAATACCGTTTCCAAAAATCATTATGTAGTTTTTGGATTAGTTGCCATCTCGAGAGCCGATTTAGGGGAACCTCGGAAAATCTGACTCCGGAATTTCTGAACTAAGGGGTTCAAGGGTCAAAAAATGCCCAGCGGTAAGAGGTTGAAGATCGTGTGGGTCTGAAGAGGCAGGAGATAAAGGGCGACTATTAAGTACAGCTTCTATGCGATATGTAAGGGTGGACATTTCCATGATGGACAACTTCTGGTCGCCGACAACTCGAACAAAGTGAGTTTTAAAACTTTTGACGCCAGCTTCTGCCAGGCCATTGAAATGTGGACTGAGAGGAGGTCCCAGATGCCAACGAATAGAAAGTCTGATGGACGCACTTCTTGCGTAATCAAGTAATTGGTTACGAAACCCTACAAAATTACTGCCCTGATCTGACCAGCATTGCGTCACGCTTCCACGTCTGGAAATGAATCGATGGAATGCACCTACAAACCCTTCGGTGGACAGTTCCATGGTTAATTCCAAATGCACGCAATGTGTGGCCGTACAGACAAACACACAGACATACGATTTGAAAGCTTTACAACCACGGTAACGATGAGGAATCACAAAGAAAGGTCCACAAAAGTCGATAGCTACACTCGAAAAAGCTTTAAGTTGATTGATTCGATGAGCGGGAAGTGAACTCATTATGGGCGGTCTATAGGGTTTAGGGTTGATTCTAAAACATTGCAAACACTTGGATATGGTTCTTTGAATTGCCCGTCTGGCAGATAATATCCAAAATTGCTGTAAAAGCAGATTATGTAATGTTTTAAACCCAGGATGAAGGTATTGTCGATGAGTGGACTCGATAAGAAGAGTAGTTAAACGATGGTTACTCGAAAGTTTTGCAGAATAAGACAAAAGGTCAGATTTTTGTAATCTGCCACCGACTCTAATGATATTATTTTCATCAAGAAAAGGTGAAAGTTTTCGAAAAGGTTTCGGTATTGGTTTATCCTTAGATAACGCGGAAAAAAGCTCAGAAAAGCAAGAACCTTGAACGCGTTTGATAAGAAGGTGTAACGCACTTTGCATCTCACCGGTGGTAGGAAAAACAATATTTTCAAAAATAATTTTTTGGTCCGGTGGCTTAGTGGGTTTTTGATAGGAATGGTTTTGAAAAAGGTTAACTATTCGAAGGACATAACAAATGATACGTTGAATTTTTGATATAGATGAATATTTGATAAGAAGCTGATCTAAGAAGTTAACGTCAATTATCGCATTGCAACAGACCTTTGACTTTTCCTCCAGATTAATATCTCCGAAATCAATCGGCATTTTTGATTTATGAAAATCGGGCCATTCGTTTTCGGGAGACCACAAAAACGACGGTGCGTTCCACCACATGTCATGTGAAATGAGCTGTGAAGGGGTGGCCCCTCGTGATGCAATATCGGCTGCATTTAAAGCAGAAGGAATGTAGCGCCATGAGTTTGAGGGAATGATTTCTTGGACTGTACTGACTCGATTTCCAACAAAGGTTTGCCAGCGATTAGGAGGGGATGAAAGCCAGTGCAATACGACTTGCGAATCGCAGAAAGTAACGATATTTGTAAAAGTTATTTTTCCTTCATAGCTAGATAAGACGGTCAATTAATTCGCTTAAAAGAAATGCGCCTAGGAGTTCTAGCCTAGCCAAAGTTTGTGACTTTATAGGCGCGACCCTAGATTTTGCAGATATGAGAGAAACAGATATATTGTTTTCCTCTTCTACACGAAAATATACGACGCCTGCGTAGCCTCGAATTGAAGCATCACAGAAGCCGATGATTTGACAGGTATTGATTTTTGACAGTTTGATTTGTCGGGGTAATTGAAAATTGGAAAGAAGCGGGAATTCAGAACGAAGAGTCGATGATAGAAGAATCTGGTTCTTCGTCCCAGCCTATTTTCGATATCCACAACTGTTGCAAAATAAATTTTGCTTGTAGCAACAAGGGACAAAGAAAACTTAAGGGATCGAAGATTGTTCCTATGATAGATAAAATAGAACGTTTGGTTGGGGGTTTGTCCTTCATTTGGCATTGATAAGAAAAAATGTCGTTTTTTGGATGCCATTTAAGTCCTAAAACTTTGATTGTGGGGTTCCTCCTTGTCAAAAGAGAGAGGCATGTGACGATCGGATTCTGGCAATGTTGCCAATAAATCAGGACAATTGCTTGCCCATGTTTTAAGTTCAAATCCTCCCGACTTCAACAAATCATTGAGTTCCGTTTGAAGGGAAAGAGCTTCAGAAAGCGAAGGGCTAGTTCCCAAGATATCGTCGATGTAAATTGACGTTTTTAGAACAGTACTAGCCATAGGAAAACGTTCCTTTTCTCTCTCTGCCAGCTCATTTAAGGTACGCATGGCTAGAAAAGGTGAGCATGTCATGCCAAAAGTGACAGTAGAAAGTTCCCACACTGAAAGTGGGTCCAGTGGAGAGAACCTCCACAATATCCTTTGATAAGGACGGTGATAAGGATTGATAAGGACTTGACGGAACATCTGTTTGATATCAGCAATGTAGGCAATAGGATTAAGACGAAACGTAAGGAGTAAAGAAGCAATATCCTTTTGAAGTTTCGGTCCAGATAACAACGTGTCATTGAGACTAATATTCTTTGGGGTGACTGCCGAACAATCCCAGACTACCCTTAATTTTGTAATTAAGCTTTCCGGCTTTAGTACGCAATGATGTGCTAAAAAACATGATACGTCGACTTTTGGTTGACTAGATAAAACTAAACTCATGATTAGAATCGATATAGTCTTGCATGAAACTTGAATAGGCAGTGTACAGATCAGGATTTTTGATTAATCTATTTTCTAGAAGTAAAAATCTACGATAAGCTTGCGGATAAGTATTTCCTAGGTCAGGGTTTATTTTATCTTTAAACGGAAGATCTACCATGAATCTACCGCTCGGTTGCCGTACGACACTCGCAGTAAAAATTGATTCCGCTTGTTTTTCTTCCTTTGATAAGATTTGTTTTTTAGGTAAATGTTCGATTTCCCAAAACCTAGGGATAATGACCTCTAACGGAGGTGAATGACTCGTTAAAAAACACCTGGTTCGTTCCGTAAGACTACCTACTTCGTCCACTTTTCCCATGACGACCCAGCCAAAGATGGTTTCAAGGGCTGAAGGTTGCCCTATTTGTCCAAGAACCCTGCCCTCCTTGAATATCTGTGCGAATAGCTCGCAACCAATAACTAGGTCCACAGGTCTAGATTTGAAATAAGATGGGATAATTGTGGAACGACGATTGCTTCGAAATTAAGTAAAGGAGTGACCTGTCCTTGTGGCTTAATGTGACTGAGCTTAATTGAACGAGCCCTTTGGAAGTAAGAGAAGACATTTGATTTAATCCGAATATTTCAGTGGTGTAACTTCGCCTAGGAAGATTAAGACGCTGAATACACTTTTCACTGATGAATCCTGTCTGTGATCCAGAATCAAGCAGTGCCCTTGCAGGTTGAAAATTTCCGCAACCGTCCATAACATCTATTATGGCGGTGCATAAAAGAAAGGTACCTGAAGGTCCTGAGGTATTTAATGACACATGAAGATTATTGACAGGTGGTGTGTGAATGACA
Organism: Aspidapion aeneum; assembly: GCA_963576565.1. Lineage (NCBI taxonomy): Eukaryota > Metazoa > Arthropoda > Insecta > Coleoptera > Brentidae > Aspidapion > Aspidapion aeneum. The sequence continues at coordinate 149,140,465 of OY755038.1, forward strand.
GGACTAGTATCTTGGCTTCCAGACTCTTGATTAGTTTCTAAGATATGAGTTAAAGTGTGGTGCCTTTTACTATTGCAAGTCCTGCATGAATATTTTGATTTGCACGTATCTACCCCATGCGAGGGATGAAAACACGCTAGACATAATTTTTTCTGCTTGACGAAAGATAGGCGATCGATAGGTGAGAGGTCAAGAAATGTTTGACATTTCGAATGCACGTGACCTTGATTACACCGGAGACATTTTATTCCCGTACTTGAATTAGTTGAGGTGCCAGCCAGTCCTATAAAAGGCGAATTGGATGATTTATAGGTAGGCTTTTGCCCAAACTGATTTTGCATAGAATTTGAATTTTGATAGGTAGGCTTTTGCCCAAACTGATTTTGCATAGAATTTGATTTTTGATAGGTAGGCACCTTTTTGGGTGCTGTTGATTGAGGAAGTGATTCCAAAACTTTACATCTTTTTTCTAGAAATTGAAAAAGTGACTGAAAAGTGGGAATTTCGGTATTAGTATTGGCGTGACTCATTTCGAAATTTGAACGCGTCGGAATATCCATTTTTTCTAACAAAATGAAAAAAAATAATAAAGTCCCAACTGTCAACGTCAAAGCTAAGTGATTTTAAAATTTCTAGGGATTCTGAAAAGGTGTCAATTAAATTACGCAATTCTTTAGCTGACTCGTTTTTTAAGGTAGAGTTCATAATTGTGCTTAAAGCATCATTTGCGAGGTCTCGCTTGTTTTGATATCTATTGACTAATTTGTCGTAAGCAATTTTATAATTTTGATCAGATAAGCTAATCCCTGATATCAATTTTAAAGGCTCATCCTCGAGATATGAAAATAAATATTGAAGGATCTGAAAGGATCGCATCCTGCGTTTTAAACTCCTCGTCGTCCGAGTCGTCTATCAACATAATGATATCATTATGTGCCAGCATGCATTTATCGAAGGTTTCATCCAAATCGGAATACCTCACTTGAAACTCGTTTCTCGCTTTTTCGTCCGTTGCCGCGGTCTGTGAAAACACATAACACTCGGTGATCGCAGATAAAAAACCCTTGCGTTTTTGCACGGCTTTTTTAATAGACATGATTTTTACCTTTGAAATGACGAAATTGTCGGTAAATATACAATTAACGCTAAATTAATGCTTCTGAAATAGAAAAATGACGAATTGTCGAAAATATGCACTAATTTATCGCAATTGATGAAAATTGTTTTAAATATCGAAATGATATGGAACACATCTAATCACAGAAATGCCGGTAAATATACAATTAACGCTAAATTAATGCTTCTGAAATAGAAAAATGACGAATTGTCGAAAATATGCACTAATTTATCGCAATTGATGAAAATTGTTTTAAATATCGAAATGATATGGAACACATCTATTCACTGAAATTGCTTGTTTGTTTTGATTGCTTCTCGATTTTTGTTTATACTGAATGACCACGCGGTAGACCCTGCGTTACCATAGCAGCGGACCGAAAACAGGTGAACTGCGCCGATACCGAAGGTCGAGCGAATATCTCTCTCGGTTCAATACGATTGGCAAAATTCAAGGCCTTGTGATCGCCGTGTGAAAATGGCCGACTTATTAATACCGTCGTATGGAGTAAAATTTAAATAATTCGGGTCGAAGGAACACTTATGTTTGCCCGCAGTTAGAAAAACGATAACTGCAATGGACTGTATATATTTTAATTAATGAAAGCGCGAACAAACATAAATATATTGATATGAAATCACGAAATAATTAAGGTCCATAGGTTAATTGTTGGTACCACACAACGGAAATCAGAAACAAAGCACTCACCAGTTTGCAGCCAATTTCTCCACGTTCCAAGGGGCCCCTTTCTGGATCTAATGATGGCACCACGTAGCTGAAGGGCTGAAATTTCTAGTTCTATGCTTCAGTACACCAAAATCGAGCACTTTCAAGTGTAGAAATTTGAAATAGTTGGAGAAAGATATTAACACGCCATTTTCTCGAGGCGGTAGAAAAAGGATCTCTCTGATTGTTGGTGCGCATGTCGAAATGTGTCTGTCATCCAATTGTGTGGTTTTAAAATTTACAAACAACCGCGAAATTTAGCGGGAGCTAACAATAGGGATTTTCAAAGAATTCTTTGGCGTTTGTCCAGTGTGCGTAATTGTCCAGAGTTACTAAAGTCAATTCCAGAATCTGATCGTCAAATGTTAAGTTTCGATCAAGATGATCCTTCTTTCGTGAAGATGCTTGGATTGCGTTGGAATGCTGTAACAGATTATTTTTCCTATAAAGTGGTTTTGGAGGATAAACCAATTACAAAGAGAACGATTTTAAGTCAAATCGCAAAAATCTTTGATTCTCAGGGATTTTTGAGTCCAATCACATTTTTTGCGAAAAATATTATGCAACGCTTGTGGCTCTGCAAGGATATTGATTGGGATAGTACGCCTGACTTGTCTATAAGAACCACTTGGGCTCAATTTAAATCTGAACTCCCTGAGTTATCTTCGCTTAATATTCCTAGATGCGTGATTCCAAAAGATTTTTCAAATTGCCAGTTACATGGATTTTGCGATGCGAGTATAGTAGCCTATTGTGCTGTAATATATTTTCGTTTCGTTACCACAGATGGTATCTTCATTTCGCTTGTTACAGCCAAGTCCAAAGTCGCGCCCTTAAAAACAGTTTCTCTTCCCCGGTTAGAGCTGTGCGCAGCTGTATTACTTGCAGACTTGATCAAGTTTGTAACGGATACTTATTTAAATTTTCTTAAATTTGATAATATAATTGCATGGAGTGATTCACAGGTAAATTTAGCATGGTTAGCTTCTCCTAATCCATCTAGATTCAAGGTTTTCGTTGCAAATAGAATATCTCATGTACAGGAGATACTTTCCCCAAACACTTTTCGTTACGTTCCTTCAGAATTGAACTCATCTGACATAGGTAGTCGAGGAGCTATGCCTTGCAAATTACTAGAGAGTGATTTTTGGTGGAACGGACCACCTTTTCTACGGTTACATGAGTCTGAATGGCCGGACCATTTCTGCAGTCCTAGTGAGGCAGACTTTCAAAGGGTTAAAACCGAGGAGAGAAATTTAACAGTTCTTAATACTGTCGTAGAGAATAACGTTTTGGATACATTGTTAAACAATATTTCGTCTCTTTCAAAAATTCAAAGAATCGTTTCATATTTACTTAGATTTCTTCCAAAATCTCGACCTATTCCAAGAACTTCAGATTACCCCTCTCCAGAAGAGATGGAAAATTCACTTCAAGTTATGGTTAGGCATGTACAGTGTCAATCCTTTTCAGATATTATCGACAAATTGCAAAATAATCGACCTGTTCCAAAACCCTTTCGTAAGCTCTCGTTGTTTTTAGACTCACGTTGTATCAGAGTGGGCGGTCGTCTGAAATACTCAGAGCTTAATTATGATGCAAAATATCCATATCTCTTGCCCAAAAATCACAGATTTTGTACTCTTGTAATTGAGCATACTCATAACAAGTACCTTCATTCAGGGTTTAAAACTTTGAGTTTTCTGCTGTTACAGAGATACTGGATAATTTCAGCTAGAAGAGCTATTGAGCAGGCCTTATCGAGATGCCTAAAGTGTTTTCGTAGCTTAAATCCCAAGTCTTACGTTCAACCAATGGCTAATTTACCTATACAGAGAGTATCACAATTAAAATGCTTTTTGCACACCGCTATTGATTATGCGGGTCCTTTCTATACATTAGGCTCTCGTTATAGGGGAGCTAAGACTTTGAAATCATATTGCTGTGTCTTTGTATGCACCAGTACAAAGGCAATTCATTTAGAAGTAGTCTCAGATTTAACTTCTGAAGCTTTTCTAGCTTCGTTTCGGAGATTCGTGGCCCGTAGAGGCACTGTAGCTCATATTTATTGCGATAATGCAACGACGTTTCATGGAGGTGATAATTTACTTAAAGAATATGCTCAACATGTTTCAGAATCACTATCAATCACTTGGCATTGGAGTCCCAGTGGTGGACCTCATTTTAATGGTCTCAGTGAGGCTGGAGTAAAGTCGGTAAAGACTCACCTATTGCGCACCGTTGGAGAACAACGTCTGACCTTTGAGGAGTTTACTGCATTTCTTTGCCAGGTTGAGGCAATTTTGAACTCCAGGCCTTTGTTTTCTCAAAGTGCAGACCCAAATGATCTAGCTCCCATTACTCCAGGCCACTTTCTTACATTTGGACCATTAAATTCTTTGCCTGATCCAGACCTTTCCTATCTAAAATTATCCACTTTGTCTCGCTGGCAGCTATTACAAAGATTTCAAGCAGAATTCTGGAATAGGTGGCATAATGAATACTTGCATACATTACAGCAGCGTGCGAAGTGGAACGACCTTCCCAATAAGATTGAGTTAAACACGCTCGTTCTTATAAAACATGAATCAAAACCTCCGCTTCAATGGCCTCTAGCCAGAGTGGTAGCGTTGTATCCGGGTGCTGACGGTGTGACCCGTGTAGTTGACGTAAAAACCAAGTCGGGAACGTACCGTAGACCGATAGTAAAAATTTGTCCCTTACCGGGCCAAAATTAAGTTAAATTCAATTTAGTTTCTTTTTTTTTTGTCTTTCTTTAAGACATTTGTACATACATTTTCTTAGCCCAAAACAATTTTCAGATATATTCGAATAAGTTTTGTCTTGAAAATTGGGTAGTTTTCAACTTTATTTTGTTTGTTTTATTTATTTCTTTTTTTTACCTTTGATTGCTTTTCTTTACTGGCTAAAACACAATGTGTTTTAAGTGGGCGGTAATGTCTACGCATGTTAACGTCTAATACAAAAATTATTCGTAATTTCAAATCTCTTCTTTTGGCGTGAATTAATTGATTGTACAGTTTTCAATAGGCTTATCATAGCATCGCGCAGGCGTGGGAAGAGAGAAAAGTTTCCGCCATGTTGATTCGAAATTCGTTTGCAATCACATCGTTTTCAGTGATAAATTACAATTACCCTATATTTTCGGTGAAATCAATTACCAAACCATTGCAAAACCATTGTACACCTTGTGGGTGAGATTGGGGTAGAGAAGAAAGACGACAGAAGCAGTCAGGGTGCATCCTGAGTTTGAAGAACCAGCGAAACCCAGGTGAGTCCACGGTTTTCTGTACTTTCGCCATTTTTCAACTTTCGTTTCGAAATAAGCAGAATTTTCTTATTTCCTTTTCTAATAATGACTGCGTAATTGGATACAAGTCAGTTCACTATGTTCTAAGTTACGTGCGTGGTCAACAGGAGTGCACAACTTTTTTGGTTCGGAATTGCACGAGAACGGTACGGTACCTACTGCTCCGTTCCAACGGATCCAAATAAACTTTTTTGCAGTGCCGCCAATTTTTTAAACGGATAAACCGTTATAATTAGAAGAAATAAAAAGTACGTACTTTTTTAACCTTTTTTATTTAGTTAAGGTACGTACAAACACTAATATTTTCTAGTGCAACATACATAACGTAAAACATAGTTTAACTTTCGTGGCGCGAAGCGTTGTTTGACTCCCCATCAAACAACGCGCGAAGTAATACAATTCGTTCTAAATAATGTTGCAACGACCGTCCGCTAGATGTCTAGAAAAATAAGGTCACTGATCCAAGCAAAACCTTTTTACAAAATGATTAAAATGTAGGAAAAAAGTAAAGATAATAGGGACCTATTGCAATAGTACCAAGCACAAATTGTGCCGGGCACTATATTGACAGTTTCGCATTACAAACTGACATACCACCAAATTCGAATTTATAAAACCCGTCGTTTATTTTCCATTAATAGTGGCGTCACTATTAAATCCGGCTCGTATAATACACAAAGGCCTAATTTTGAAAGGACACAGCTGTTCTTATAATGAGAAACTGTCTATATAGTGCCCCGTCACAATTTGTGCCTGGCACTATTGCAATAGGTCCCTACTGAGGACTGATAAGGAGGAATGAGGCGCGGCCGCCGTTGTGTTTCGATGTTTATCGTTTTTTAGTAAAATTGCCAAAAATCTGTAGATATGGATCCAAAATCGGATATCGGAGATCGAAATCCAAAATCCGTAGATCTACAGTTAAATCCGTAGGGTTGGCAACACTGGTTTCCTTTAAACATAAAAGGCCCATCTCGCCCTGCAAAACAAGAAAAAACGTCAGCGAAGATAGGGTTTCAACAACGACGGGGTGGGCAGAGAACATTCAACGAGAGGACATTCAACGCTCCGGGGTACGAGAGACGGCCACTTCAGACAAAAACCAACTATTACCACAACCAATACCGTCAACGTCGGGAAGAACAGCAGACGAAGAACAAGAGACGTTAAACAATGTAAGGTTTGCAGGTAGACTAAGATTCTTTAAGGAAATATGGAGTAATTACTGTAATGATAAGTTAATTCTCTCTTGGATTGATGGTTACAGAATTCCCTTGTGGGAAAAACCAAAACAATCAATATTGCCTCAACAAAGGTTGTGGGTTCCTTCAGAGAAAAATATTATTAAAGAATCAATAACTCACCTTTTACAAATAAATGCTGTTTCAAAATGTAATTCAATAACTTTGTAAAGAAAGAGCATTTTAAATTCGAGGACCGGAAAATAGCGTCAAACCTTTTACATGAAAATGCCTTCATGACAATAGACCTTAAAGAGGCATATTTTCTGGTCCCAATTCATAAAGGAATTAGGAAATATTTAAGATTTCTCTTTGAAAATCAGCTCTATGAATTCCAATGTTTACCTTTTGGGTTGTGTTCCGCCCCTTGGGTCTTTACAAAGTTATTGAAACCCATATTAACATATCTAAGGAGTAAGAACATAATACTAGTCAATTATTTAGATGACTTTTGGATTACTTCATCCTTTCCAGAAGTGTTTAAAAGATACAGAAACAACATGTAACTTACTAACATCTCTTGGCTTTATTATTAATTATGGGAAAAGTTCTATTCTTCCAAACCAACAATGCAAATTTTTAGGGTTTGTCGTTGATTCAGCAAAAATGGGGTTAGAATTGCCAGAAGAAAAATTTTTAAAAGTTAGATCATTGCTTAAAAATTTTCTTAAAGTAAACAAATGTAGAATAAGGGAATTTACTAAGCTGTGTGGTGTTTTAGTGTATTTGTGTCCTGCAATTCCTTATGGACCTGTATACACAAAGATAATAGAACGGGCATAATATTTTGCTCTCTTTAAAAATAATGATTACAATAAAAGCATGACTGTACCTTCTGAAGTCAAGGAAGAAATTTGTAAATGGATAGAGAAGTTGAAAACCCCGTTTTGTAAATCTCCATCATACAAATTTGAAATGGAGATTTTCTCTGACGGAACACCTCTTGCATGGGGGTTATTTTGCAATGGTGACAGTTCTAAAGGGTTCTGGACAGAGGATAAATCTAAAAAGCATATTAACTATTTAGAATTATTGGCAGCCTTTATAGGGTTAAAATGCTTTGCTTGTAGTATGCGAGACACAGAGATACTTCTGCGGATCGACAATACAACAGCAATAGCCTACATCAATAAAATGGGGGGAGTTCAGCATAAACATCTAAATAAGTTGGCTAGACAAATCTGGGAATGGTGTGAGGAAAGGGGGATCTGGATTTATGCAGCTTATATCAGATCTGAGGAGAACATTGAAGCTTAAGAAATTTGCAAACTGACACTGAATGGGAATTGGCAGATTATGCATATAAGGAAATGTTAAAAAATTGGATAAACCAGAAATTGATCTTTTTGCCAGTAGGAAAAATTAAAAGTGCCAAAAGTTTGTCTCTTGGTTTAAAGATCCGGAAGCTTTTTCAATTGATGCTTTCACTTTATTATGGTCTAACCAATTTTTTTATGCATTTCCACCATTTAATTTATTGCCTAGAGTTTTGAAAAAAATCCGCATGGACAAAGGCCGGGGTATAGTGGTGACCTTTATGATGAACCTTATTGGCCCCTCAGCCATGGTTCCCCGAATTCCAAAACATGTGTTTGTCAGAAATGATCATATTTAGACCAAACAAACTTCTTTCATTTAACAGATCCTCCCACCCACTTTTCCGGAAGCTTTCCCTGGTGTCTGCAATATTATCATCGAGTCCTATAGGAGAAAGAAATATTCAGAAGAAACAGCGATCATTCTCATTGCTTCAGTAACAAAAGGTACTTTGAAGCAGTATAATTCTGGGTTAAAGTCTTGGTGGTTTTTCTGTAAAAAAGAGAATATAGATCTGTTCAATCCTCCTATTCACATGATACTTAAGTTTTTTACACAAATTTTTCAACAGGGAAAAAAATTCGGGACAATAAATAATTTAAAGGCAGCTATGGGACAAATTATTGAACCCAGAATAATGGGTGACAATGAAATTAAAAGATTTTTGAAGGGATGCTTAAATTTAAGACCTTTGAAACCCAAATACCAGTATACATGGGATCCAGAAGATGTGTTGAAAAATTTAGATACATATTATCCATTGGAACCATTGTCCCTTAAAAAATTAATTTTTAAATTAATAACATTATTAGCTCTTTGTACAGTCGGGGACTTAATAAATGGCCGCTGCCGTTTTCAGAAGAGCTTGGATGAGAATCCCAATACCGGGCGAGGTTTATGAATGAATGAATTATTGCACTCGTATCGCGCGCTTTTATTCCCTCGACTCCACGTCGATCGGCTTTCGCTGTGCACTTTTGTGCAATTCAATTTTTGCTATTGAAATTAATAACTATTTGGAATATTGACCGATAAACGGGCGAAGCCATACACGTTTTTTGGATACACACATTTCTTTTTTTAGCTGATCTCTTGTTTATGTGTGATTCTGGTGGGATTAATACAGACTTTTTATTTAAAGACTAATCAAACCTTGTAGAGATATTTTTAATTAATACCTGCTTTTTTAATTGTTTAACATAAAGGATGGCCCACCGGAAACGAAAAGTGTTACTTTTCGAAAAAATCCAAAAACGGGAAAAAGGGGAAAGGGAAAACGAAAAACGGGAAAACGGGAAAATGAAAAAACGAGCAAACGAAAAAACGGGTAAACGGGTAAACAGGCAAACGGGCAAACGAGTAAACTGGCAAACGGGTAATCGGGTAAACGGGCAAACGAGTAAACGGATAAACGGGAAAACGGAAAACCGTTACATACAGGGTGTCCCAAATTGGGCACTTTTGGGGGGTTTAAGGTACTTCTAGGGAAGACAGAGAAAAACTGACCACGCATTGCGCGGCTCAAATTTCAAGAGAAGACGTATAGTGAAAACCGCATTTTCAAATATCGTCTCGTCTTTGAGCTACGGGGGCTTTTTGAAAAGTCTGCATTTTGGAGGGGGTCTATAACTTCGTTATTATTGGAAATACTGATTTAGAGTAAATTGCAATTTTATAGACTTTGTCACGGGGAATTCAACCGCTAAATTAAATTTTAACTGTCACTTTTAGTTTTTGAGATATGACATAAAGTTGCATTTTTTCTTATGGAATGGCCTATATTTTAATTAATTTTCGAATTCGTGATTGAATTCTTTTCAAAATGATGTATCATATGTCATAGTTTGATTGAGCGGTTTCGGAGATAATTAAAGTTTTTTATTTTTGTCTAGTGTGCGTTAAATGACGTCATGCGCCATTGACGTGAAAGCCTTGCGGTCAAATCCTACTTCAATGCTCCTATAGTTTTGTTGTCTTATACTATGCAAATCAAGTTGGCCTTGCGTCTTGGCGTTTTGTCATTGTTTTCAATTGTTTAAACAATTTGACATTACGCTTTGATATCAAATTATTTTGCACAAAAGCGTTTTAATTTTATTTTGAAATATGTATAATTTTTTTTTTACTTTTTATAACTAGGCTTTGAGGGCCGTCAGCTGAATTATAATTTTTCCAAACCAGCCTTACTATATTTGTGACTGTGTAAAATAATAAAAATACTGGAGTGCCTTTACCTGCCTCAGCAGGAAATCATAGCGCACTAGAAATAAGTGAAAAAGCTGAATATCTCCTAAACCGCTCAATCAAACTATGACATATGATACATCATTTTGAAAAGAATTCAATGACGAATTCGAAAATTAATTAAAATATAGGCTATTCCATAAGAAAAAATGCAACTTTATGTCATATCTCAAAAACTAAAAGTGACAGTTAAAATATAATTTAGCGGGTGAATTCCTCGTGACAAAGTCTATAAAACTGCAATTTACTCTAAATCAAAATTTCCACTAATAACAAAGTTATAGACCCCCTTCAAAAATGCAGACTTTTCAAAAAGCCCCCGTAGCTCAAAGACGAAATGATATTTCAAAATGCGGTTTTCCCTATAAGTCTTCTCTTGAAATTTAAGCCTCGCAATGCGTGGTCAGTTTTTCTCTGTCTCCCCTAGAAGTACCTTAAAACCCCTAAAAGTGCCCAATTTGGGACACCCTGTACATTAAAGTTAAAAGAATAAAAAACTGAATCAAAGTTAAGACAAAATACGTTTTTACATTCAAAGGTAAAAACATACATAATACATCACTGAAATAGCAAATAAACATGCAAAAATATTTTTGTATGAAATTTTTTTTATTCAACTTATGTTTAAAACTTTTTTTTTAAACGTACAGTAACCAAGTAATTTTAAAAATACCCTTTCTATGCACACTAAATCCAAGATGGCGGCGGAAGCGGCCGTCCCAAAGGTCAGCAACATAATATGTCAAAATCGCGACTGCACCTTATGCAAACTAAAATTCTATAATGACTATTTAGCTACCCCCAAAAATAAAATAGTGTTCTTGTGCATCCAGAAGTCGGGGTAGTTACACATTTAAAACAATTCAAATCTTAAAGTAAAGCCGTCTTCACAGCTGTTGTCGAATCGCCCTTACTCAAACAACCAATTTTTGCTTGTATTTATTTTTTTAGCTTTACACTTTTAAAACTTACCATTTTTAAAATAGCTAGGAATACAAATATGTTGCATTTGTGTTACTCTATGTAAGTATGTAATAAAAAATATAACAATAAATTAAAATCACTATTATGTGTATTTTTTTAACCGAACATTTAAACGGACTACAGACCAAAGCTAATTTTTTCCGCAATTATGTGTATTTTTTTAACCAAACATTCAAACGGAATACAGACCGAAGCCAAATTTGTCATGATTGAATTTAAGCCAGGAATGCGAATAAATTATATGTGTTAAACGCCACGCCACGAAATCCGGTCAATAACCTCGGCCGGTATTGGGATTCTTATCCAAGCTCTTCTGAAAACGGCAGCGGCCATTTATTAAGTCCCCGACTGTACATACCATAGGCTACAGACACTTTCACTAATTAAATTGGAAAATATTAAAGAACAGGAAAACAACACAATATCTATTAAAATTCCGGATAGAATTAAAACATCTAATAGAAATAGATATCAACCTTTTTTTATATTAGAGGAACAGGAGAGGCCAGAAAGATGTGTGCTTAGAACTCTTCGGTTTTATATACAAAAAACTTCTGTTTTAGGAGATGATGTAAAAAATTTATTTATAACGCTTAAAAAACCATACAAATTAGCATCGTCCCAAACATTGGGTCGATGGATAAAGATGGTTTTAAAAGAAAGTGGTATTGACACAGAAGAGTTCTCGGCACACAGTACTAGACATGCTTCCACTTCTGATGCATTCAGACGAGGTGAAAGCATGGACTCCATAAAAAGGAAAGCTGACTGGATAGAAAGATCCTCGGTTTTTTCATTATTTTATTATAAGCCCCTTAAGGATAAAAGAGATTAGAAATAAGTAAAAGGTTAAAATATAAATAGTTCTAATTAAGGGGAAATGGTTGTTAATATATAAATAGGCCTAAGATAGGTTATGAGTTATAAGTAAAATAATGATAATGTTGTTATCACCTGTCATTATTTAATAATTCAGTTATTAACTTAGTAAGCCTATGTTTTTTTAATTTAGTATGTTTTAGTACAAAATATGTTTCGAGTCTTTTAATATTTTTTTTTAAATAAATTTAAAAAAAAAACAAAATGATTCAAATTTTATTTCACTTAACAATAAGGAGAATAATAATACATAAAATAATAATAAATGAAAATAGCTATATAGCAACTAATATGGCTCTGAACATCTACCATATTGATCCGAAGGGAAAAGGATAGAAATATAATTAATATATCAAACGAACTTACCAAGTGAAGTTCGATATTAATTATATGATTCCTTTTCCCGAGGATCAAACTTCCCTCCCTAGAAATATTATTGGAGTAACCCTCCCAGTTTATGATCATATTAGTTGCCTGCTTTGAAAAAATGATCTCTGGTTGCGTAGTGACAGTGGATGACAGCTGACGTTATCAGGGAAAAAATTTTTGGTTGATGCTTTGAATCACGTGCGCCATCTAGTGATTGGAACAAGTACTACCATATTGATCCTCAGGAAAAGGAATCATATAATTAATATCGAACTTCACTTGGTAAGTTCGTTTGATATATTAATAATCTTGGTATTTCTCAAAAACTACGTAATTTATCAAAAAATGTGATATGATAAAATTTGTTTGCCTTTCAAAAAGGAGTAAAACAAGCTTAAAAAAAAATTAAAATAGGACCACTGGGTAGGGAGATACGCTTAAACAAAAAATCTTTTAATTTGGAGGCCATTTTTAAAGATGGCGGCCAAACGACCATGAGTTCGACCACGTGACCAAACTTTTTATATACTGCTATGTGTGCTTAACAAAGCCTCGTAGTCAAACTGAGCGCACATATTAGGTCACATGTGACAGGAGCCAGCGCCTAGACTAACTAGAAAAATGTCAAAAATTTCGAGAAGAGGATCAGCTAGGATTTATTTGAATATGGCTCTGATGTCAGGAAAGAGTCCATATTGAAAATGTGCAATTAGTTTTTGGAACGATTTTTATGTAACCTATACTTCATTCAGGCACACTGTGAATATAAAGTAAAATTGGATTTTAAGCCTAGTTTTCTAAAAAATTTGTAAAACAAAGAAAACATAAAAAAATTGTAGCGAAAGAAAAAAATAACCTCAATATGCGGACGCCACTGGAGTGCGAATGTTAGCTTTAACACCACTTTGTGATGCACTGGCTAAAAGGACATTTAGCTTTCTCTGAAAAATGCCTTATATAAAACAAACTTCTTCTAAACCTAATCCTGTTGGAATGGTTCCTGGTATTATAGAAGCATATTTATTTGGTTTTACCCATCTACGTATTTTATTTTTACCATAGGAGAATGACAAATTTAAATGTACTATTTCTTAGAAAATATTTATTGTAATAATATACATTTTTAAAATCAAAAAGAAAAGGCGGATTTAAGAATGAAATGTTGTACTGGATGTTTCATTTAATATGAGAAATTTGATGTCAATTTTGACATATAGAATGACATTTGACAACATCTGTCATATGAGTTAAAAGGCTTTTGACAAACTATAAAACTTTTACATTTAAACCTTTTTTATATCATCAATAATAAAGGCGGTAACCGGGGGTTCAAAATATAGTTAATTACCCTGTTTACATATTTTGATAGTTCTTATGGCATAAAAAGAAAGACTCAAGTCCAATTATTTCCAATTTGACAACCTTGCACTATTAAATTTAATTGGCAGTATAACTCAAGAAATTTCAAAACTAATTGAGATACTTTTAAACTCTCAACAAATGAATCAAACAATTGGCACATTTTTTACCGATAGTTACGTAGCTTTGACAACAAACACAATTACGGCTGTTGGTGATTTGAGGTTTGAGGGGTAGAGCCGCGGGACTGTAAGCGCGCTGGTCGTTTTATAAAATCTAGGTGCAAAAATCCTTAAAAGGACGATGTAAAAATATTAATTTTTCCGAGCCACACAAAGACAATATAGAGGATTGGCACTCACCTTTTTAGTTGTTTCCGTCGTCCAGAGGAGCTCCTCTCGCTGGCCCAGTCGTTGCAGTCGATCCACACTAGAATCACTTGTTTGTGTAATGGTTTAGTTTGATTTTCTAAGAATGTTATTGGATTTTTTGGTTAATAGAATTTATCACCATGCTGCGTGGTGATCTCGATAGAATACGACAGACGAATAAATGTTCTTGGTTACGCCTTTTTGCGCAGATTCATTTTTCGTAGATGGCGCTGGCGTTTTGCTTGTGCCAATCAAAATTGAAATTGTGTGGGTTTTCCGAATACGGGAATTTGGCGCAAAATTTGAATTTAAAATTAAAGTTGCACGAACATTTTCCGCCCACTTAAAACGAAGTTTTACATTGAGATTAATTCAATAAACAAATGGCTATATAAAAAAAATATAAGTTAATTCAAAACCTTAAAGGGTAGGTAATTGAAATCCGTTTTAGGTTTATAGATTAAAATGAAAAAAAAATGCAAAAAAAATATATATATTCTAGATAACGACACACGAAACAAAAAGAAGTTGCTTGGGAGTTTAGTGCGCATCTAGAGGTAGTGGGCACAACTTGACCACGGGACGAGTGAAAAGTCCGTGTTGTGTTTTAACAGTAGCAACTCGAATGTGATTATCCCGACCAGGATGTACAGATACTATTCTACCCAGCAACCAGTATAATGGCGGCCTAGTTTCATCCTTAATTAATACAAGCGTATCTAGCTTGATTTCAACCGAAGGGTCCGACCACTTAGAACGTTGTTGTAAAGTATTTAAGTACTCGAGTTTCCAACGCTTCCAGAAATCGGCATGAATACGTTGGATACGTTGCCAACGATTAAGGGTATTAACTTTAAGAGTAGAAAGGTCAGGATCAGGACACGAGTTAAGGGGTTCCATTGTGAGGAAATGACCCGGAGTCAGAGATGTAAGATCGTTTGGGTCAGAGCTTTGCTCACAAAGGGGTCGAGAATTGAGTAATGCCTCTATTTGGGCGAGGAGAGTATAGAGCTCTTCGAAGGTTAGTATCTGGTGACCGATGACCCGATACAAATGTGTTTTTATAGATTTGACTCTTAGGTGAGGGGCTCCCGGACTATTAAGACACCATTTGATTTTTAGGCTCTCAGAAGCTAATTTCGAAAGATTATGGAGCTCCTTAATAGCCCCAACAAAGTTTGAGCCTCTATCACTTGTGATTTGGACACAAGTCCCACGTCTAGCGACAAAGCGTCGTAAAGCAGCGATGCACGCCTCTGTGGTTAAATCCGAAACAAGCTCGATATGGATTGCTTTGACAGAAGTATCGACAAAGACTGCGATATATGATTTACCAACTTGTGCTCCACGACGTCTCTGACCTACAAAGATTTTGATTGGGCCTGCATAGTCCAAGCAAACGTGTGAAAAACATTTTAATTGTGACGTTCTAAAAGAAGGTAAATCCGACATGTACGGAGTATACGGTTTTGATTTTAAGCGAAAGCAGGGAATACATTGCAATAAAACCCTCTGAATAGCTCGACGTGATGACATAATCCAAAACTTTTGACGAATTAAGTATTGGACTGAGTTTATTCCAGGATGTAAATTTTCGTTATGAGTTTGAATAATGATCAATTGGGTTAATCTATGAGATTTCGGCAATAATAAGGGATGTTTTGCCTCAAAGGAGAGTTGAGAATGCCGTAAGCGTCCGCCCACTCTAAGGAAACCCAATTCGTCCAAAAAGGGCGCGAGTTTGCGAAACGGCTTAGGTAATAGATGAGTATTTTGAATTTTTTGAATAATATCCGAAAAACACTCTTCTTGGACCCTTTTAACTAAAACAAGTAGAGCCTTGTGTAGTTCAAAAGCGGAAAAAGCGCCGGATAAAGGGTCAACTGAGTTTTTTCGATTGTGAATAAGTCTTAGAAAATGACAAATGATTTTTTTAATGGTATTTAAATTGGATATTTTATCGATTAATCTATCAAAAATGTTTTTATTTTGAAGTTCTGCCGTCAGCACCACTGAATTTTCCGGTTTTTCTTCTTTGAGAACCTCGTCTGGAACTCCCAAAGAACGTTCATTTTTAAACCCTTGAATTTGCCACTCCGTAGTGGGCAAGGAGGAGGAGGGCCGTGAAACCAAAGAGGGTGATTTATTAAGTTATTAGGCGACAACCCTCTGCTAGCGCAGTCGGCAGGGTTCTCGAGTGAAGTAATGTGATACCATGGGACTTTGGGGATTTTTTCTTGAATACGACTCGCGCGGTTTGCCACAAAGGTCTTCCACTTGTGAGGTGAAGATGTGACCCAATGAAGCGTGACCTGTGAGTCCGAGAACGCAAGAATTTCATCGATTACGAGTAATGATGAATAGGTGCGAATAACTAGTTCGAGTAAATCAGCTAATAGAGTAGCTCCAAGTAGTTCTAAACGTGGGATTGAAATAGTGTGTAAGGGTGCAACCCTTGACTTGCCCATGACTAGAGCAGTTTTGATAATTTTATTTGGTAATTCGACGCGAACGTATACGCAAGAAGCGTATCCTAGCTCGGATGCATCGCAGAAACCTAGCAATTGACACCGTTGAATATTATTCGAAAAAATATGTCTAGGTATACAAAGATTCGAAAGAGTGGTTAATTGATTATTGAATTGATTCCAAAGAGTTTTGATTGGATCGGGGGGTATTTCATCCCAATCAGTTTTGCATAACCAAAGTTTTTGCATAATCACTTTGGCTAAAAACGAAACAGGCGATAAGAAACCTATAGGATCCCAAATTTTAGCGATAGCTGATAAAATATTCCTTTTGGTGCAAGGTTTTTCACAAGGGGTACAAGAATACGTAAAAGTATCTGTAGAAGGGTGCCACTGAAGGCCCAACACCTTAATCGATGTTGAAGAATCGTCTTCAAAGGTAACAGGGATCTGACAATCAGCGGGCGACAAATGTGAAAGAAGTTTCGGATTATTTGATGCCCATTTTCTTAATTCAAATTTTCCCAATTTAAGCAACGCTATGAGATCCTTTTGAAGCGATAAAGCACCTTCTAGAGAGTTAGCTCCACAGCAAATATCGTCCATGAAAATGTTATTCAAAAGGACCTGGGATGCTTCAGGATAATTCTTAGCCTCCAGGATGGCTAGTTCTCTAAGAGTTCTAATAGCTAAATAGGGATTTGAACTAACACCAAACGTCACTGTATTAAGCCTGTATTCCTGCAGGGGTGCGTTGGGATCAAATCGCCAAAGTAGCCTTTGGTAGTCTGCTGTTTTATATCAGTCAAAAATACGATAGAATAAAATCTGAATTTTAATAGAATTTCGGAAATATCGGCTTGTAATTTTGGTCCTATTAAAAGAGTTTCGTTCATGCTTAGGCCTTTCGAACCCTTAATCGAGGGGTTAAAAACCACCCGGAGTTTAGTCGTTGATTTGTCAAGACGAAGGACTTCGTGATGTGGTAAATAAGAACATAACTGAGGTCTAGGTTAGGATCTTGGAATTAGACATGTGCCCGTTTTTGAGATATTCTCTCATAAAATCCGAGTACATACTATAGAAATTTGAATTTTTTATTAAGCGAGATTCAAGAGACAAGAATTGACGATAGGCCACTGAATATGTGTCTCCTAAGTCAAGAGGGTCAATGTGACGAAAAGGCAAATTTACAGTAAATCGGCCCGAAATATCTCTAGTGGTAGTTTTTTGGAAAATCTCTTCACATCTTTTTTCTTCGGGTGAGAGAAACGTTTTTGACTTAATTGATTCTAGTTCCCAAAATCTGCGAATATTAAAGTCGAGAGACTGCTCACAGGAAGTAAAGTAAGAAATGACTTGAGGTGAAATATTTATGTTTTGAGTTTGGCCCATCAAGACCCACCCAAAAACTGTCTCAAAGGCGGAGGGTAGGCCGTGAGGTCCTGGAATTCGTCCTGATTTGACGATTTCTGTGTAAAGTTGTGCACCCAAGAGTAAGTCAATTGGACCAGGGTTGTAAAATTGGTTATCTGCAAGCTTTAGAAATATGACTCCAATTGGATGAATCTACCTGTACTGAGGGCATATTCGAACAGAGTTTCGGTAAAACGAAGACTTGAATAGAAAAGGTAGGCTCTTGTTGGCCTAGGGCTCGAATAGTGCAAGTAGAAATGCCGTTAGTGGCCGACGAAGATTGATTTAGTCCCAGAACAGGGATCGAAATTTTGTTTCTTGGCAAGCCTAACCTGTTAAGACAAGCTTCGCTTATCAGGTTAGCTTGGCTACCGCTGTCCAGAAGTGCTCGGACAGGCTGGTAGTTACCCCGACTATCGAGTACCTCTAATTTTATAGTCGCTAGAAGCACTGTCGTCCGAGGCGTCAAGATGGATAACGAAGAGTATTGATTTGTAGATGTATTTGGATTCGAATTGGTTTGAATTGAATTTAAACTGGGTTGAACAAAACTAGGGTTCTGTTGGCTAAGACTTGAATTTGAATTCTGATACGACAAGTTTGTGCCTGTGGTAGGCACGGCCACTTGATTTGGATTAAAACTTTGATTTAAGTTCGAATTTTGATTTGAATTTTGGCTTGAATTAACAAAGGATTGACTTGAATTCTGACGGATTGAATCTGTCATTTGCGATAGATGAATAAGACTATGGTGTCTATGTCGACATACCCTGCAGTTGTAGGTACTACTGCAGTCAATTACTTGATGATTTGAACGTAAACAGTTGATACATAAAGATTGTTGTTTTACATAAGTAAAACGATCTGCAGGAGATTTGGAAAGAAAAACATCACACTGCGAGAGTGGATGAAAAGAATTATTGCATAATTTGCACTTATAGGGTTGTTGGTTTTGTCGAAATTGAATATTGGATTGTTTATTTGCTACTTGTGAGTGCGTATGCGCTAAAAAATTTGATGGAGGACTTGATTTGTACTGATTATTTGAATAAGAATTATATTTTTGGTTACTAGAATAATTTGGTTTTTGCTGTTTGGAAGTCGAAGGTTGCATTTGCGTATTTTGGGGAGATAGCTGTACTGTTTCAAGAGCCCGGCATTTGTTAATAAGAAACTGAATTAGATTTTGATATGTTGGAATCTCGGTAGTACTATACTTTAATCCGAAAGCGGTTCTTGTGGTTTGATCGATTTTTGATAATAAAATTGAAAATAAACAAAAACACCACGACGTTACTAGAAATTCAAGATTTTCAAGCGCCGCAATATTCTCAGAAAAGGTATCTACCAAGACTCTAAGATCATTTGCTGATTGGTTTCCCTTTAAAGAATTTGCATAGTAGATTGAGTTCCAGTAGGTACTGGCTAGAAGTCTTTTATTTTGATAGCGATCTGTTAATACCTTCCAGGCGATTGCGTAATTACTTGCCGTTAATTTTATAGAACTTAAGATATTAAGTGGTTCACCCTCAAGGAAGGTTATCAAATGTTGAAATTTCCTTATATCGGAATAATTAGAGTTTTCGTGAACCAAACAAGAATAAACATCGTAAAAGGTTGGCCACTTTTTTACGTTTCCATTAAAGCAAGGTACCTTTAAAGGGCCCAGATCATCGCTACGTGAATAGTGTGAAGTTGCGGGGGTAAAATTTGAATGAACTGAATCGGAACATAAACTCGAAAAAAGAACTTTAGCTTGGTGGTAGAATAGATCCGTATCTTTCCTAATTTTATCCTGTGCTTCGAATTCAGCATCGTCGTCGTCCTTCAAGAGACCTATGATGTCATTATGAATGGTTTTAAATTGTTCATAGTGATCATCTAACGATTCATAAAACGCCTTAAAAATTGGCAAGGAAGAACTATCTGATTTAGCTTTTGTTCCCAAGTTATACGTTTCCGTAATACGAGATATTGAAACTTTGCGTTTTTAACGACATATTGTTAATTAAAAAAATAAAAAATATTTAAAAGGAATAAAACTAACACTTGACCCCTATTGACTTTAATCAGTCCAAAAGAGTCCAACAAGCATATATTTTATTATCGATTTCTCGAATAAAATGCAAAAAACTTATCAACAGCTGTTATCCTAGGTCGCGATTTTTCTCCTAAAATAAATGCACACAAACACAACTTGTACCCACTACCGCTTCTCTTATTATTTACAGGTAAATACTAATTCTACTAGATATGTTTGTTTACCTGTTAAATAAGAATAAAGCATTTAACTCACAAGCACTTTTGTTGTTTTGAAAATAACTCTTTATTTAAACAAATTTCGATTTTTGAATCAAAAAAAACGACGTACGATGTGCCAATTTCGGCTGCAATGAAATGTGGGTGGAGCAACCGTAAAGCCACGCAAGGGGGGACGGAACCTCCTTCCTAAACTGGACACGGCAACTAAGCGAGCCAAAATGGCGAGGCGAAAAAATCTTTAATATTTTTAGCAAACAAATTTTAAAAAACTATCTGGGTCGTGGGACCAGAAAATGTTGGTGATTTGAGGTTTGAGGGGTAGAGCCGCGGGACTGTAAGCGCGCTGGTCGTTTTATAAAATCTGGGTGCAAAAATCCTTAAAAGGACGATGTAAAAATATTAATTTTTCCGAGCCACACAAAGACAATATAGAGGATTGGCACTCACCTTTTTAGTTGTTTCCGTCGTCCAGAGGAGCTCCTCTCGCTGGCCCAGTCGTTGCAGTCGATCCACACTAGAATCACTTGTTTGTGTAATGGTTTAGTTTGATTTTCTAAGAATGTTATTGGATTTTTTGGTTAATAGAATTTATCACCATGCTGCGTGGTGATCTCGATAGAATACGACAGACGAATAAATGTTCTTGGTTACGCCTTTTTGCGCAGATTCATTTTTCGTAGATGGCGCTGGCGTTTTGCTTGTGCCAATCAAAATTGAAATTGTGTGGGTTTTCCGAATACGGGAATTTGGCGCAAAATTTGAATTTAAAATTAAAGTTGCACGAACAACGGCATTTGTTTCACAGCCAACTAAGTGAAAAATTTAAAAAATAAATACATTAACATTTTCCGTCACCCAAAGATAGAGTTGTCACGGTACACGGTTGAAAAGCTCGTTTTATTCTCTATCTATATATCTACAGACCAGCTAGAATAACGTAGATTTTGCAAATTAATTGAAGATTTAAGTTTTAACAAAAATAAAGCTACATTAACACCCAGAACGACTAGGTCTTATGGAAGCCACCAACAGCTTTATCAAAACGTTAGGATTTTAACAATATCAAAACTCAAAGTCAAGTAAAATAAATGGATCTATGACGGATCTGATACCTTCCTAGCTAGCCTATTAGCACACTTCAAGTGAAGCCATGATATTATATCAGCCTTGAAAACAGTTTTTTGTTAATATCTCAGAAACTGAAGCTCTACTGAAGTTTTTGGTTATAACACAAATTATTGAGCAAAATGTAGTCTAACATATTTTGAAAACGGCATATTGATACGATGCTCCATTAAAAATTTAGCATTTTTTAATTGTCAAAAACTGTCATTGGCATTAATGGATTTTAACCAAAATCTAATCAGCTCGTTGGAGTGTCAAACACTATTTTACTTGAAAATTTTATAAAAATCGGTTCAGCGGTTTAGGAGCTATCGTGTTACGGACAGAAATAATATACACACACACAGACATACATCACGTCGATATTGCTAAGATAAGTCAAAATACACCCAAATAACGCGTTTTCGGCGTTATCTCAAAAAAAATTCTTCGTCGAATATAATACCTTCTCTAGCCATTGCTACGTGGGCTAGGAAGGTAAAAATAATAACATTGTCATCAGTTATAGAATAATAAATGGATGATTCTACCAAAAGTGGGCTATATGGATATAATTTTTGGTCATTGCCTTTAAATAACAGTACAGTACAGTAAATAATTTTGTTTTTTAAAATTTATGTAACTAATTAGGTGTAAGCTAAGAAACATTTATTTTCCCGAATTTTAGGAATTATTGCATAAAAATTCCAGAGGGATCAGTACCAGAGAAATGAGTTTTTTAATGGTTTTCCAATTTAAATCAAAATCTATTTAAAGTACTTAACTTAATTTTTATATAAACAAAGTTCCTATACTTATAATTTTAAAACAATCAACAAAAAAATTATATTATTGATATCAGTCGAATATTTACTTACCAGAGGGATGATAATTGAAGCGTTCCTTTTTGATTTCTCCGAAAAAAACTAATTTTCTGCCGAAAATAAAAAGATCTATAACTTAAACCAAACTAAAGTTGACATTATCTGTCACAACTTGTCACCCTCACAAGTAAATTAGATATCCAGGGCCGTCTCTTTCTCTAGAAATTAACCGGTGGTATTCACAAATATTGTGTTATTAAAAATGGAGCACGTTTGAAATTGTAAAATTTTCCGGAGAAGATGTAAATTCGGATTTTCAAAAATATGACTGCAAACTTAAGTTTTATCAATTTTTTGATAAATAGTTAAGACTTGGTTAAATATTATTTATTAGGATATTTTTTTCAATTTGAGTTTTTAATATTTGGTTTGGGACTACACCAGAGGAATGAGGTATTTGCTTTGTAATAAAAAAAATTATAAACTTGCAATTTTTTTTATACATTAAACTCAAATGCTCCATAAAGAAAACATTTCGTTTTAAATCTTATAACTAAAACTATGCTTCATTTGCAGTCTGTGTTTAAAAAATATGCATTCCCACTCCACAGGACCATTTTTGTAGAATCATCCATATACATAAACATGGTATTTAATCCTAAAATGGCTTTACATACGACCAAAGAGCTCAAAGCCAAAATTGTTACTAAGTTGAAAAATGGTTGGTCCTTTTCAGCATTTTAACGTAAGCCGAACAACAGTTTGTTCTATAAATAAAAGATAGATAAAAAACAATCACTTGAAAGAAAACAAGGATGATCTGACAGGCCAGAAGTCCTCCTAGTGGACGTCATAACACTACTGTAAAATGTAAATGTCAACCCGATATAATATAATATGTATACTGCTTAAAATAAAAAACGAGTTTTTCCAGTCGTATCAATTTTTTTTAATCAGCTGTAGATTAAAAAGAAGTTGATACGACTGGAAAAACTCGTTTTTTATTTTAAGCAGTAAGAGGGTTTATTATATTCCTCCGTTTAATTCCTTATCAAATTTTGTCATATAATATTTTTGCGAAGATTACGACAAAATACATGCTTTTTTAGGTTTTATTGGGTTTGTTTCTACAACCTTAGTTAAATTTTTTGAACTACAAAACATTTTTATTTTATTTTTATTTATTTTTTGAAATTTAATTTCAGCCGGGTGTTAACAATAAATAACACTCGGTATATTGAGATAAAAAAACCAGATAATTTTTTGCACTTTCCAATTGTAAATGTTAAAATTAAAACTGGAGCAATTCCAAATCACACCTATCTCGATGTGTGTCCTTGGTGAACACACCTGATATTCCGTTTACCTATTTCCTGTAAACGCACCCATTTAAAATACGAGTACTTACCTTGTATATTGTCAACAAGGGAGAAACTGAAAGAACGAAATAGACTGTGTGCACTGATTAAAAACTAAATCAACTTAATTAAGAGTTAAGACCACCCAAAGAAGACGAACCACGAATTCAAATTTAATTTAGGCAAGTGGAAATTATGAATTTCTTATAATATTTTTTTGGGATTGGAATTTATTTTATAAAAGTATAAAATCTACGAGAGTAGATAATTAGAGAGATAAATTTCCTAAAAACTAGAAACTGGTGAGTGCATAGCTGAAGCCGGAGGATTCACATATCTTTTGTCTTTGGAAAGGAATCTAGGGTTTTAAAAATGGATTGCGAGCTTGCCAATCAGCAATTGATGTGACTGACTGGCTGAGACAATCATCGGTAAGCTTTAGATGGTCAAAATGACGTTTTATAAAATGAAAAAAAGTTCAAAAACTTACCGAGAAAATCCAGCAAATCCAGGTCTGCCACTCAATACATCAACATCTGATCGGGTTCTCTGACATACATTTTGATAACCCAGGCTCCTTTATATTTGATTACTTTATTCATCTTTGGATTGATCCTTGGAGACACGTGGAATCATCAAAATCCAAATCACCTAAAAAAAAGTACAGAGAAACCAATAAAGGCTCACAACGTATTTTAAACCTGTTAAAAAAACTGAGTCTCCGTCCCCATTCAAAGAAAAGTTAAAATTTCCCTTTAAAAAAATATGACGTTATGACGTCATAGGAACATCGCATTTTCCAGATTATTCTTGAAAAAATTACAATTTAACGGAAAAAAATCTTTATTTTATAGCGCATTTTTCAATTTTGGAGGTATTAAATAAAGCTAAAATTTTAGGTAATAGGGACCTTTTGCATGCCCCCCTTTAGCTAACTTTATCTTTTATAAATACGACAATTTTGACCGTTTGCAGACACAATTTTTTATACGTTAACCTTCATTTATCTGTCAAAAACCTGTTTTGTGTTCTGGGGGTCGATTTTTGTCGATTAGACTTCCGATCGTTTTTAGCCGGCTAAAATTTTTAACCATCTAAAATTGGGCTGCATTGAGTTCAACTAGAACTGGCAAAATATCGTGGAAGGTTTCTGCTCAATATTTTGAACCAAAAACGCAAAACAACCTTAGATATTAGTAAACACAACATTCTAGAGCTAATTTTCTTACGAATTTCATTCTAAGAAGGAAACAAAAACCGTTTTCCGACACGAATTGTACGCCGAATTTATTTCTCAGTGTTCATACAAATCAGTGATCGCGGCCCACAGTGTGCAGCTTGGAACAATTCTTTCACTTATTTCAGAAAATTACTTTGACAGACAAGTATGAAGGAATTTCACAATAAACAGATTTTTTTTTTAAATTATATTACTAGTTATAAAAAAATGATAAGTTGATTTCTCACACGTGCGGATATGGTGTTCTGTGGGGCGGATCACTATCCCAGAGAGGGGCTCCATTTCTTTTAAATACGCCCCTCACAAGAGACAAGAAGATTTGGATAGCAGACTTGGATAACCTGTGGTTCTACACGGTCTCGAAACCTCATCTATAAAATCTCCTGATGATATAAGAAGAGAAACATAGTATACAAAGTTTTCCATCCCAAAGAGCGGCTCCATTTCTTTTAAATATGTCCCTCACAAAAGACGAGAAGATATGGATAGTTCTGCATAATCTCGAAGCCCCACTTATAAAATCTCCTGATGATATATGCAAAGAAACACCTACCTATAGTTAGTATACAAAGTTAACATCATCATAAAAATTCAAAATAATGGATATGTATAGCAGGCTTAGGGAACATCCTTAAATTATGTAACAAAAATTCAGGATTTTTAATCCCCCCTCGTAACGCATTTTCAAAAAAACACATTAAAAAAACATTGTGTGTAACGCAAAGTCAACCCCCCCCCCTTGAGTGTTACATAATTTAAGGATATAGGCCCTTATAAGGAATATAACTAGGCCAATTTTTTTGAGGGGCTTAAATCAAATTTGGTAATAAAACTTAAATAATATTGGTGCTCTTCGGGTTATTCGGATATTTTAATTTGGTAGGGTTATCCTATCTGCTTATAGGTACTTATAGCTTTTTTAACTATAGACTATAGCAACCCCCACAACTAAAATCACTATTTATTGCTACAAGCCTGTGACATAGGTACCTATCCATTTTTTGTATTTTTTTAAATTTAACTTTGCATACCGATACTATCCTTCAAGAATCATTGTTTCGACAGTGCTAGAATAAATTATTATTTACTTGTATAATAATTTATAAGTGGACACACCTATTCAATTTTTTTTGTTAATAAATTATTTAGAAACCTTATGCAGTTGGTACTTTTTTAACTTTTATTGGGTCACTGAATAGATAATAGATCTTTATTAGCCCAACAGAACAAAAATTCCAATTACAGAGCTACATTAAACAAAAAAAAAAACTAATAGTTCATGGCAATTAATAAACAAATTGTTAAATAAAATATTGTTCAATATCGAATCAAAAAATAGTAATAAGACACTTCACATGTATCTTTGTTCACAAAAAAAATATATATAAAAAATAAATAATTATAAGTTTTCTCGCAAATAATTCCGCGCACTTTGGTAAGCCTCACTTGTGGAGCAATCGTGTAAGTCACACTCATTACTTATTTTATTAGCTAAATTACAAGCAAAATATAAAGGTGATTTAAATATTAAGTTCGTGTTAATAATGACTACCTATCCAGTCCTCTATATTAAATCAAAAACTTTTTTGGTTATTATAGAAAAAAAAACTTTATTTTTTGAGTTATGCGCGTTGGTCGTTACAGATAGACGGCGCGACAAAAAAGTTTCAAAATCATCTGAAACACAAAGATATATAAAAATTGTTGAAATCGGAGTAACTTTGTTTTTCTCGAAAAAATTAGGATCACCATAGCTCACACTACTACAGTATAGTAGTAGTGTGAGCTAAAATAATTTTTAAAATTAAGATTTTACAGTTACAGTGTAACATTTGAGTAAAAATATGTTCAAATGGAAAATTCTTTCAAATCATTTTCCTTGTATGGAAATTTCTCCAAAAACATTTCTCCAAAAAACATTATTGATTTAGAAACTTCATAAGGTACTTTATTTTTTTAAATTAAAATAATGACTATCCAGTGCTTTATTTATAATTAACAACTTTGTGTTTTGGGTGATTATAGAAAAACAGTATTTAAAATTAAGATTTTACATTTTTTTAGAACATGGGGCATGCTTGAAGCATTTTTTGACATTTAAGTAAAAATATGTACATAGTAGTTATTTTTGTTAACCCTCATAGAAAAAAGCGGGTTGCAAAAATATCTTTAAAATTAATTTTATTGTTTAAATGAAAAATTGTACGAAATCATTTAGTCCTAAACATTTTCTTTGAACAGAAATTTGTTCAAAAACATTTTCAAGAACATTTTATTGAATAATTATCCTTCTGGAGAACTGAACAAAAAATGTTCTGTAAAACATGTACTCAAAATATGTAGCAGGCACATAGATAGCTTGTCTTTCTGGGGGGATACTCCCATATAGAAAGTGCTGTGCTGTTATTCCATGACGGTGCATGATGTTTTGGACAGGGTAGGCAGAAATGCTCGCCGGAGGCAAATCCACTGAATACAGAACATTTTAGTGGTGATGTGCCCAATAATTTTTGTCCAAGACACTAAAATTTCATGATAAAAAATTGTTCAAGGAGGGGGGAAATGTCCCTATTTCTCACAAACTATTATCAAACTGAACTTCACTTCATATTGTTCAACTGTTTTTGTTTGTGGAAATGTAATCACTTTACGCACTTTTCTTATGAATAATATTATTTTTGATAATAATTAACAAATATTATTTGATAATACATTGTATTCTATTTCACATTCACATAGTTACATTACTATAACAGAATAAATCATATGAGAGATTTGGGTGGCATCTACTGGTCTTGTGCTAGTCTCGAAGGATGCTTATTTCTCTGCAACAAGTTTTTTATTTGGACCAACATAGCAGATGATAGGGATTGCTTGCAAGCTTAAAAAGTTTGTGTTTGTTGCCTTGTAGACACATAAGTAACCAGTAACAAAAAAAATCCTATATTAAAAACCAATAATTTTCAAGAAGATGTAAATTTTCCAGCTCTAATTATTTCTGAAAAGCCTGCCTTTAGAAATATTTCCAAGTGAAAAAAAAAACCTTTTTTGGCAAAGGGTGCCCAAAGAGGCTTGTTAGCGAAATACTAGACAACACTAGACTAATACTTACGTTTGAACATACCGCTCAACAGCTACACAACCAAAACTATCTAACGTTGAACATAAATAATAAATTAGTTGAATATAAACATTAAATTATAAAATAAAATAAAAATTTCCACAAAAAATGCAATCCTAACCCAGTTTATGCAGAACACCAAGCTTATTTTTTGTTTTGAAATGCAGACTGACGGCCCTTTGATGACGTAGCGACGCACAGTGGGCCAAATCAGACATCCAACGCAATTTTTCTTGGTAAAACTAGATATTAACAAAACTAAAATTTTTTGAAAGAATGGAATGTATGTTTATACGCCAAGGAAGTAGCTAGGGGGAGGGAGGGTAAGACCTCTAAGATCAAAATTAGCCTAATCTTATTGTAAAAATTGATGAATAAACGTAAAGGTTCGAGTTAGAGAGGTTTGACTGTTTGACAGCAAACTAATCTAGCCTACCTAAACTCTATCACACTCGTCCCTCTTCGGTTCGGTAGGCTAGGCTACAAATTTCCGCACTTTTTTTGAATTGGTTTGGTTAGGTTTATAACTTTTGACCTAATTACTCGATTAAACAAATGTTTACTACGAGTATTTTAGACATTATTTCATACATATTAAAGATGACCAAGAGTTTTAAAAAGTAAACATAAATATTATTTTTTAAATTAGATCAAATTTTTATTATTTTTCCGTACAAATTGTATATAAAGAATGGGGGTTAAGAGATAACTGTACTAAAACATTAATTAAAAAGTGGTTTGGTTGGTTATTATTAAAAAAAAACTTGAATTAAGTACATGTTTGCATTTTCACAATTATAACAATATAACCATCAAAATGGAGTTATTTTTATTTTATATTTGGATATATTGGGAGTTTGACTTTTGAGCAGTGATTAAATTTAAAATTAAACCGATTTTAAAGGAAAAAAACAATTATACCCACATCTCGGCCTAAGCTATCAGGAGAAAAATATAAATAATCTAAAAATGCGGAATTATTTTTAAAAAAAGTATCGTTATATAAATCCAAGTATGTGACATTATCTTTAATTTTTTTTTAATGACTGCCTTTTTAAATTTGTAGTTTTGTAACCGTGTAACCAAATTAAATATAAATATTCCGTCAGTTTAAACAAATAAGTTGTATAGTTTTAGCGTATAGTAGCCATCTTGAAATTTAAAAAAGCCCTATTGTTCTTTATTTGCATTTAAAGCCTTAAGGAAGGTATCGGTTTTTTATTCCAATTGATTAATAACTAACCTAACAAAATAACAATAGCCGGCTTCGCTGGTTAGGCCTGACTTGCACGTGTTATAGCGTAAAAAAATCGCCTTAACAAGGGAGAATTGCTTATAAAACATGTATACCGAATTTTATTAAAATTGGTTAAGTAGTATCTAAAATAAGCGATAAAAAACCCTGTACCTTTTGTATTGATGTACTGATGTAAGCGCAGTTTTTTAACTAAAGAAAATATATAAATACCTCTCAGCTTTTAAGTGTCTGCTATCTTTATTTTATATTTGCGATTATTTTTGTTTAGTTGGATTTAAAAACTTATTTACTTTACATATATTTAATTTTTTTTTTTAAATCGGTACCTAGTCAAATATTTAGCTGCATTTTAAATATGAAATGTTTTTATAGGACACCCGGTACATCGGTAGCTAACATTTTGAGGATTTACTACCCCTTAATCTTGTAATACAAAACTGCTAAATTATAACAATTGGTCCCACTGTGCGACGAAACTCCACGCGATTCATCGCCACTGCCAAGGTGTGCTGTGAAGTCTATAACGGCGGCGTTGCCGGGCTTCAGGCTAAATCTTGTGGCAAAAATTTTTTAGTCGGCCAATACGGACGGAAGGCTAATTGAGAAAATCGGCCCCCTGTAGACAAAATTAATTAAAAAATTTCAAAAACTGAAAACGGAAAAAAACTGAAATTTCAAATTTTTCATATAATATAACTTTTTTGTATTTTATTGATGTTTTAATGTACCCCAAATTTACCTCGGCTAGGTAGAGCTATTTAGGGTTGTGAGGTTCTTTTAAGAAAAATATTGTCAATTTTCTAATTTCGAAATGATAATAGACCTCTATTTACTTTGACACAATTAACAACAATGGTGACAGATTTTCCTTACTATCACCATGTTACCAATGTATCAATGCAGGAACGAAATAAAAGATCAGGATTACTTTTTGTTTACAAACCTCAACATTTATTTTGTTTCAGAAAGAAGAACAAATAAAAATCAAATGATCAAATATAAACAAGAAAAAAATATTAATTTTTTGTTGAAAAAGGTAGTAAAAAAAATGATATTAATAAAATTATACATTTTACTGTTCATATATAACTTTAAAGAGACATACTTCCTTTTTAGAACCTTGTTTCTTTTGATGTACAATAGTGAAAAATATTTACATATGTTATAATAGTTTTGTCGAGAACTGAGGTTAGAAAAAAAAATAACATAAAAACAAAACAATCTTAACCCAGGAAATGTTAGACTCACTACACTTGAAGTAATCTTTAAAATACAACTATGGTTTCAATCATTTTCCATAGATAAAAACAAAAAAACTTTATTTTCTGATCAAGTCCGTCAAAACACCCTATATAAATATTCTAAAGCTTCATCAAAATTTGTACATACCGTAATTCTGTAGAATTACCAAATAAAACTTTAGTCTATTCACACCAAATTATTTATCTTTTCGGGACATATATCATCACCAAGTTTATAAAAAAAAACAAAAATGTGTATTTTGGTTATAAAAAAAAACTATATAAAAAAACCAGTCTGCAATAGCTATATAAAATTTTAGCTGTATTAACTCTATTTCAACCAAAGGTGCTTATGATACCTATAACCTCAAATTTAACCATATGGTCATGTCGTAGTAACTATAGTTAATTGGTACCAAGCTATCCAAAAAAGAAATGAGAGCTAGATCCAGGATTAATTACTAACTTAAAATCATAATCTGGATTCTAGAAATCCCATGTAGGCACAACATTGTGAACCCATTTTAAATAAACTATAACCAAAATACCATATAGCCAATATATAAATATTTTGTCATAGTTGTACAATTTGTACGGAAAAATAATAAAAATTTGATCTAATTTAAAAAATAATATTAATTCGAAAAAAGCCCCAGGGTATGATCTTATTAACGGGGTAGTCATAAAACAACTCCCCAGAAAAGCTATCGTAAAACTATGCAACCTAATTAATGCGTCTTTTAGGCTTAGGTATGTACCTAAACTGTGGAAAGTTGCAGAAGTTATCATGATTCCAAAACCGGGAAAACCACTCCATGACGTGTCATCTTACAGGCCAATATCTTTGCTGCCAATTATATCCAAGCTCTATGAAAAATTATTGCTTAAAAGAATAAAACCCATTATAGAAAGACAAGAAATTATTCCGTCTCATCAATTTGGTTTTCGAGACAAGCATTCCACGATAGATCAAGTACACAGAATTACTAATATAATAGAAAAAGCACTAGAAGAGGGAAAAGTTTGTTCTGCAGTTTTTCTAGATGTAGCACAAGCATTTGACAAAGTGTGGCATGAAGGCCTTCATTTTAAACTAAAACGGTTTCTGCCAAAACAATATTCGGATATTTTGAAATCATACATATCTGATAGACATTTTAGAGTAAAACAGGAAGACTCATACTCAAATTTAAGAGAAATTCAAGCAGGCGTGCCCCAGGGTAGCGTACTAGGCCCATATCTATACTTATTATTCACTTGTGATATCCCAAAGCCAGAAAATTGCAACATTTGCCGATGATACTGGTTTATTGACGGTAGAAAAATCTATTAAAAAATGCATAGCAAAACTTCAGGATGCAGTCACCCAAGTTAACAGTTGGACCACAAAGTGGCGAATAAAATTAAATGAAACCAATTCATGTTGATTTTACAAACAAAAATCTAAATCACATACAAATTACAATTAACAACATTCCCGTGCCATATTCAAATCAGGCAAAATATCTAGGTATGACACTTGATGCCAAATTGCGCTGGAAAGCACATGTTAAGAAAAAAAAAGAAGAACTTGAGACAAGGTATAGAAAAATGAACTGGCTAATTGGAAGGAAGTCCAATTTAACAATTCATAATAAGTTACTGCTTTATAGACAAATACTGAAACCAGTATGGACATATGGTATTCAACTATGGGGTTGTGCTAAAGACACAACAAACAACATTCTAGTTGTACAGAGATTTCAAAATAAAGTATTAAGAAACATTGTACACCTTGGTACGTTCGAAATAGTGACCTTCATCGAGATCTAAAAATCGAAACTGTAGCAGAGACTATAAAAAAGTACACAAAAAGCCATGAAGATAGACTCCATCGGCATGTGAATGTGGAAGCAATTCAGCTTCTAGACAATACTATGCTAGTTCGAAGACTAAAAAGAGTGAAGCCGTTTGAGCTAGTAAACTAAGTGAATTACACATAAAACAAAATAATGCTACAAACACAACACAATTGTGAGTTATAGACTAAACAAAGCGGGGAGAACTGTTGAGTGAACCCTAAGTTTAAATCTGACTTTTCTAGTAAATTAAGTTAAAACAAAATTGCTAATTAGTCTTACTGACTAGATTGTATACAATAAACACAGTGTGTTTGACAAATAAAAAACAAAAAACATAGTTCGAACCATAAAACAGAAAAATATGACACTAATCAAAATTTTTATAAAAAAATTAAGTAGTCTAAATAGAGAGATAATTGTCTGTTAAAGACATAAAGAAAAATTGTAACATTTCCTCGGCAAAGAAAAATTTTTAAAAAAATATATATACATATATATATATTTATGTTATAACATATTAACCTAATTAAAAATAAAAATCTGGTATATGCAATAGAATTTCATATTACCATTGATTAAAATTAGAGCAAAGTTCTAATTTATCCTATAAAGAAAATTTCAAGCCATGCTTAATGAACAAAAAAAATTTTTAAGGTTATGTTATAACATAATTAAAATACCTTGTTTCTCGACAAAGATCTCGAACAGAAAGGGCGATTTTTGTAAAATTCCTCTCAATCTCCCAAACTGCATAGCAATCACTGACCAATCAGATTCCATAAAACCCCAAAATCTTAATTCTTCAGAAAATCAATAACACAAATCCGTATTCATTAATAAGACCAAAACTGACTGAATAATTTTGAGTCACTTTATTTAAATTAAAAAAACTTATGTTTATTGTTTTATAGGTAAATAAATTAGTAAACAATCTCAGAGTCTTTGCAAAACAAAGCTTTTTAGGTTAAAATACAAGACGGCCAATTATGCAATCACGGTCGTACGTAAGTTGAACAACCAGAAAATTCTTTCTATCCCTGTTTCACCCGAATAAAAAAAAAGGACAGACAACTCACTCGATCCTATTCTGAAACTGAAACTAATTCAAAATGCACCTTTTCCCCAGCAGTTAGTTCTCTGCATAAAAACAATAATCTTGAGCTTAACCCGACTACAGAGAGGTAGCGTGCAAATCATTTACAAGATATTCTAATTGAACTCTTTCACTTAAGATGTCGCTAGAGGTTATTTTTTTAAAGAAAATATTAATTCATTTAGCGAAAACGCGTTACGGAAAAAATGCAATTTTATTCGTAACAACCAGTGAAAAAATCCCAGAAAAATATAGGATCAGATCTGTGTTTACTGTAAACTTCTTATTTTTTTTATGCATTTCACAGAACATTGATGACTTTTGGTTAGTTGGTGAACACTGTTGCCAAACAACACATACCTACCAGTTTTTATAAAAAGTAATTTTCAATAACTGGCATAAAATTAAATCAGCGGATTACCTCACATTGGTAGCTCTTGAAATAATTGTCTGGTATCAAAAATATTTTAAATTTACATTACATTTTGACAACGTTATATGCGTGGCAACACTGTGTAAATAAAGGAACTGCGTTATTGGAACACAAGTAAGGCCAAACACTATCCTTCAGTAATGGATAAGGTTCAAACTAGGTAACTGCGCATGCCTCAAATAGAAGATAAGAGAAAAATGGGACATGTAAAAGTTGCCAAAGGCATAATTTTTGTAAAGACAAAACATACTGACCAGATAAACATTCAACACTTTAATGTTTGAACGGCAGCTAGGCTCAAAAGGTGTCTTAAAAAATTTATTTACATGTGTAGACTTTTTCCCGAAGAAATCTTGTTAACTTAAAAACTGAGGCAAAAAACGAAACGTACACATTTGTCCGATCACTTACCGTACGCCAATTTTCTACATGCAAGACAACCCCGTTATTACAACACTGTACAATGCACTAATAAGAGAAAGCAATAATTCACGGTGTTCGAAGAACACTTTATATACCAAGAGCCTGTGACACAGAACTCTACGTTATCCGTACCATTAAAATTCATATTCAACAAGTGTCATATTAGTACACAAAGGTGTGCCTACCGAAACAAATAACCAGACTTGGACCCAAGTCGCTAATTAAATTAATTGCATTGACGAAGATTAACATTAAACAGCATGAATTAGTATCATTTGAGTTTTTGTTGTAAATGAGTCATATTTACCCATTTTTTAACATATTATTACGCTGCCACACCTTCACCTGAGTGGGACACAGGCACACGCTTTTATTGTAATATACAGGTAAAAGTAAATCTACATAATCAAAAACCAAAAATTTTTTTTGCAGAAAATGTGTATTTATACCTTTGCTTTATAAATTATTTATGCTGCCTCAGGTTGCCTAATCCCCTGTCATGTAACACCTGCCTCACACTGCACTTTTTTTTAGATAAACTACCTTACTGACACAATTCACTTAACCTAGGTTAGTTTTAACATTGTTAACTTTGTTAGGTTCTCTTGAATAAAGAAAATTTGAATTGAATTGAATTGAATTACTGAATAACAAAACAGCTTTTATCTAATTAGTGTCAGATGAAGCTATTACTAATATAATAGTTAACTATATTCAGCCAAACCTGGAAAGAGGAATGTTACGCCTCCTTAAAGCTATTACATATGAACAATGTACCTATATGTTTAACTATCAAGTTGAATTTTGTTACATTAGTGTCATAAAAATATCCACATTATTAAATGAGTATCCTGCCAATATTGTTCTTGACCAAAGATGGGGCACACCTCTTGAAAGTAATTATTTATTTAGAGTACAATTACATTGGAAGATATCATGTTATTTTTTATGATAAACGTGTCATATGGAACTATTTTATGTAAAAATATTATGGTGCCAAATAATCTTTTGACTTAAGGCTAGACATGCCTACTCAGAAGATTGATTATCTTTATAGTCGATTTACGTCATGATATACCAACAATATTTTTATTTTATTCGTGTCATATATATTAAAGTATTAGAAAGTCGTGATGCTACAAGTCTTCTTTTAAAATATCGACAGGCACACCTTTTTAAAAAGTGGAAATATCTCAATTTCACCTACGCCATGAAACAGCATTAAAATTTTTGTTTTATTGGGATCATGTTAATGCCCTGATTATGGAATCAGTATACTGCCAAACTTCTCCATGACATAAGGTGAGGCACACCTCCTGAAAATAATTATTTTTTAACTATATTAACGTTAGAACATAACACATTAAATATTGTAATAAATGTGTCATATAAACTTTTTTATATAAAATTATTAGGCTGCCAAATAATCCTTTGACCAAAGGCCAGACAAAACTCCTGAAAAGATTGGTTATATATACATCCGATATAAGTCATGACATACCATAAAGATTTTTCTTTTATTCGTGTCACATACCGTAAAGTAATACAAAGTGGTGATTCTCCCAATCCTTCTTTTGACATATTGATAGGCACAACTTTTTAAAAGGTTGTACTATCTAAGTTTAAACTACTGATCAAATACAATCAAAATTTTTGCCTTAATGGTTTCATTTCGATGCCCTGATTATTAAATTAGTATGCTGCCAATTTTTTTCTTCACAGAAGGGGAGGCACACCTCCTGAAAGGAATAATCTATTTAAACTATATTTACGTTAGAACCTACCAAGTTAATTATTATAATAAATGTGTCATAACTATGTAATAACTTCTTTTTTGTAAAAATAGTAACCGTCAAATCATCTTTTGACCAAAGGACACACCTCAAAAGTTGAAATATTTAAGTTTAACGTACGTCATCAAGTACCATCAAAATTTTTGCGTTACTGGTTTTATGTTGATGCCCTAATTAATAAATTAGTATGCAGCCAATTTTTTTCTTGGCAGAAGGTGAGGCACACCTTCTGAAAGAAATTATTTATTTAAACCACATTTACATTAGAACATAGCAAGTTAATTATTATGATAAATGTGACATAACTATATAATAACTTATTTTATATAAAACAAGTAGCCGCCAAATAATCTTTTGACCAAAGAACACACCTTTTGTCATTTTTGTCATTTAACGTAATACAAAGTGATGATGCTGCCATGCCTTCTTTTGACACATCTTTTTAGAGAAATTGAAATATCTAATTTCACCCACATCATCGAATACCATGGCTTGTCTTTATGGTATTATGTCTATAACTTAATATTTATTCTGTATAATGCCTACATTTTTCTTGGTCTAAATTGTGGTACACCTTCTGAATGGAAATATTTATGTTGACCTCATTTCCGATAACAAATCAAGTTAGTTATTATGATAAACGTGCCATACGGACCAATTTTTTCTGGCAAACCTCTTGAAAATATTTAATGTGATAGTTTGTACCGTAGGCGCCGTGGAGGAGTACGAGTACATAAGTTGCTTCCTTTCACACATCGAACCATTGTGGGCAATGTTGTGGATAGGGAAAATTAGCATATTTATTGGCAGACAAGTTTAATTTGTAATGTCGTTTTTCCGTTACAGCTAACGTACCATCCTCTAGGAATTGTAGGACGCCACGAGTTTTAAAAGATACCGTTTGTTCTTTTGTGTATATTGGAATCCCTTCACCGCGTCAGCGGCAGAACATGTCTGTTTTATGTCATACAAGGTACGCAATGGGACAACTGGGTGCCGCCATCTGGACGCCACCAACTCGGCGCCGGCAACTGGGCGCCGGGCCAACTCGGCGCCAGAATTTTTTATTTTTTTTTTGATAAAATGTGCAGGTGTAAAACAAAATAGATATATTATTATTTATACAAAAACATCTTTAAAAAATCCTTTACGAAATTTTCTTTAAACTTGGTTTCGAGTGTTGAAATTCGGTAGGTGCAGTGTTCTGGTAACAATACAATTTACATTTTAGTTGTTGTTGTTTATTAGAAGAATGGCGGATTTTATCCCCAAACATAAAAAAATTTAAATGGCGGATCCAAAATGGCGGACTTTCTTATTTATGAACCGATATGTGTCAAATATGGAACTGGGCCGTGCTTCAAGTCGCTGATTATGATTTTTTACTCAAACTCATAAAAAAATTCAAAATGGCGGATCCAAAATGGCAAATTTTTTATTTTGAAATCGATTTGTCCCAAACGTGAAAGTTTGCAGTGCTTAAGATCACTGAATACAGTTTTATCCTCAAACATAAAAAATAAATAAAATGGCAGATCCAAAATGGCAGACTTTCTTATTTATGAACCGATATGTATCAAAAATTTAAACCAATTCCGGTTTTCTCTTTAAAAAAATTTCACTGCGCTTTGTTTCTAAACAAAAATCTGTTACTTTTGATCATTTAGAAATTATCAGTTTATGATAAGTTTTTGTATTGACTTATAGAGCAGTTTTAATATCTTTCGCACTTTGCACGGGATAAGAAGTGACAAATCAGGGACGAAATAGGAATAAAAAGTAAAAATCAGGGATGGCAAGTGACAGATCAGTACAACATCCTAAAAATAAAGTTAAAACCTAAAAACTCGAACAAAAAATAAAATCTCGGAAAAGAGATCAAAAGTGCGAAAAATAGCTAGCTGCCTTTTTATCCCGCGATAAATCGTAGTCCTCGCTACACACGTTAAAATTTTTGGCATCTATAAAATAAATAAATAAAATAAAAAATAACCCTTTTATCCTTTCCACATTTTTGTTCGCCTATAAAATACTCTGCCAATCTATGGGCACCTAAGCTCACACTATAGGTACTATAGTTATAGTGTACGTGTGAGCTAATATAACTAAAAACTGAAATATATTTTATTGAACTCCAGACTCATTTACCTTTCGTTTGATACCACACAAGCCATGTTTTGACTTAAACTTTAATTTTTCAAATCTACCCCCCCCCCCTTTTTTTTTAAACTAAAATGTATTTTGTTTAACTCCAGACTCAATTACCTTTCGTTTGATATCACACACGCCATATTTTTACATAAACTCTAATTTTTGAAATATACCCCCACCCTTTTATTTGGCTTGTGTTTGGTGGATTTTGTTCATTTTAAAATGGGACCATCTCGACCCAAAACCCAGCGTAGGTACCAAATTTCGTTAAAATCGGGCAAGCGGTTTTTGAGTTATGCGCGTTGGTCGTTACAGACAGACAGACAAACAGACGACAGATAGACAGACAGACGGCGCAACAAAAAAGTTTCAAAATCATTTGAAACGCAAAGATATATAAAAATTTTTGAAATCGGAGCAACTTTTTTTTTCTCGAAAAAATTAGGATCACTATAGCTCACACTTCTATAGTATAGTAGTAGTGTGAGCTAATATTCTTAGATCGTTAATAGTTTTATACGTAAGGTATTACAGTACTTATGTATTGAAAACGAAACCAAAAAAAAGCTTACCCTTCAAAACCCTATTTGCTTTTATGCCAAAAATAACAATAAAAGTTTGCCTTTCGCTGATTTGGCCTGCCAAAGCCTGTCAATCGTATCCTCGCTTTACTAAGGTCACTCATCGTAAAGCAAGCTTTACAGCTAGCGAAGCCTGAAATTGATTTTCTTTTTTCGGTTATATTTTTTGACATGTTCCTCGGATTCGCATTGGCGGCTCGTTCTTATTTTAAAAATGAGGTTTTGATAGTTTGCAGCATAACTTTTTAATTCTAATTACATAAGTATATATAGTTTAGGTACCTTCATACTGTGTAAAACAACATCTTTAAAATAAAACCGAGGAAAACATGTCAAAAACAATAACCCAAAAATTGAAAGCCTGACGTTGGCTTCGCTTCCTATAAGGCTTGCCTTTACGATGAGTGTCCTTACGCTTTACAGGCTTGCAGCTACGATTAATATGACATATACTTGAGTTTATCTAAATTTTTAGTTTTTTATGACAAAAGGGTAGAAAAATTCCAAAAAGGTATAAAAAAAACCAAAATACGAAATCAACAATTATATATTAAATTAGGCGTATTGAGAAAAAACGCGAGCGGAAAAAAGCTAATATGAAGGAATGCGCGCAAATTGGATTTTCTTAGATAGGTTATCGCGTTACACGAAAAAAATCGATTATCCAAACTAACCACGGAAAGTATTATAAAGTTACATCATATAATAGAAGAACATGAATTCTTCACTTTAATAAGACCAATTGAACACACAGCCAGCAGTCGCCACTGCATATGGTGGCATCCACAGTAGACGGACCGCAAAGCGGTAGTATAGACACTCGGACTTTCCTGCCAAAAACTAATGAAAAATGGGCCAGCTATTAGAGGGCGAGCAGAATTACAGATTTCTGTACTTTGATATTTTTGACAGGGTGTCAGCCGCCTAGCGACCTATCGCCATTTTCATTTTTCGTACTCTTTGTTCTTGTGTGGAAGTTCTCTTCGAAGCTTTTTTTGTTAATTTGTGTTTTTTTCAGTGAATTTATAGACTTTTTTGGACTTTTTTAGTTTTATAAGACTCTTTTGTTTAAATATAACTGTTTATTCAAGCAGAAGGTATGATGTAATGTCAACAATTTCTTTGTTACTTACAAAAGAAGTGTGATTTAAATCCCTTAACAAATTTTATCTTTTTTTTCGCATTGGGATCAAATGAGCACTACTTTTTACAGTGGCGTAGCTAGAAACTGGCAATGGGGGGTTTTGCCATGCCACCTCAACCATTTTCCGAGTTTTTCCAAAAATTTTCCTAGTTTTTCCCAGTTTTTAACTAGGTTTCCCAAACATCTCCCGAGTTTTCCTAAATTTTTTAAAATTTTCTGATAAACACTTTTTCCTAGTTTTTCCGATTATTTCCCGAGTTTTTTCTGAATATTTCCAGAGTTTTCCGAAAATTTTCCGAGTTTTCCCGATCATTTCCTGAGCTTTTTAAAATTTTCCGGGTTTATCACGGGTTTTTCCGAATATTTCCAGAGATTTTCCGAAGATTTTCCGAGTT
Source organism: Aspidapion aeneum (assembly GCA_963576565.1). Classification (NCBI taxonomy): domain Eukaryota; kingdom Metazoa; phylum Arthropoda; class Insecta; order Coleoptera; family Brentidae; genus Aspidapion; species Aspidapion aeneum. The sequence goes on from OY755038.1 coordinate 149,180,549, forward strand.
TTCCGAAAATTTTCCGAGTTTTTCAGAACATTTAATTTTTCGAATTTTTCGAAAATTTCCCGAGTTTTCCATAACTTTTCATGAAAGCAAAAAGACAGATTTTATGTATTATTAAACTAATATTTTGGAAAAAAATTAAAAATAGTTAAATTGGCCTCTCTGTGAAAAGCTTTTCCTTATAACTTTCTTGCGCCTTCACCAATAGGTATAATAGAGTAAAACTTGGTAATTCAAATTGTCTTCAGCCCAAGTTTTTTTTCATAAATTGTATTGTATTGTATCTATATCTATAAGTACTTATATTATTTTCTACAATTGAAAAGTTATATTTTTCTATTGCTATTAGTACTCTCATTGGCCAACGGGGGGAGTTTTGACCCCCAACCCCCCCCCCCTGGCTACGCCACGGCTTTCTAGGTTATTTTAAATATCAAGATTATATTAATGTTTTAATATTATTTAATGACTCTTTTAAGTTAGTAAGTTTAATCACAGAATAACTAGACTTGCACCCTTTATATTTTTGTTAGTAATCATTAATGTGTTTCATATATATCTTTTTATAATATACTTACTATGCTAAGAAAAAATACTTTTTATTCAATCCTATTTTTAATGACAATCAGCTTACTGGTGGAAAAATTTCGGAACTGAAACCGGTTTTTTTCAACTACGCATGTGCTACTCTCTTTTTTACTTTATTCTCTTTATTGTTCCTTTCGGCTCAAGAGAAACGAATTTCCAAAAGAAGCGAGTGACACATGCGCAGTTGATCGGTTTGAGTTCGTCCGCATTAGCTCACACATAAATGCTGGTTGTCCATAGAGCGTATAAGCGGCGCGGATTTATCCTTTCCCAGGCTCTGGTTGGTTGATTTAAAAATTTCAACCAATCAAAGCCCGAGAAAAAAAATCCGCGCGGATAATATGCTCTCGGGACAGCCGGTTTAAAAGACTCATAGAAATAACGCTCATCCCCTGCACTAAAAGTGCTCCAAAAAATTACGCTCAACCGCACTAAGTGTAGTTCGACCGGCCAGCTCTTAGAGGGCGCTGACCAAAACTAAAAACAGTTATAAAATACTCTGCCAATCTATGGGCACCTAAGCTCACACTAGGTACTATAGTTATAGTGTACGTGTGAGCTTATATAACTAAAAACTGAATGAATGTATTTTGTTTAACTCCAGACTCAATTACCTTTCGTTTGATATAACACATTCCATATTTCCACATAAACACTAATTTTTTAATTTACCCCCACCCTTTTTTTAAAAGTAAAATGTATTTTATTTAACTCCAGACGCAATTACCTTTCGTTTGATATCACACACGCCATATTTTTACATAAACTCTAATTTTTGAAATATACCCCCACCCTTTTATTTGGCTTGTGTTTGGTGGATTTTGTTCATTTTTAAATGGGACCATCTCGACTCAAAACCCAGCGTAGGTACCAAATTTCATTAAAATCGGGCAAGCGGGTTTTGAGTTATGCGCGTTGGTCGTTACAGACAGACAGACATACAGACAGACAGACGGCGAAACAAAAAAGTTTCAAAATCATCTGAAACGCAAAGATATATAAAAATTTTTGAAATCGGAGCAACTTTTTTTTTCTCGAAAAAATTAGGATCTCTATAGCTCACACTACTATAGTATAGTAGTAGTGTGAGCTAAAATTACAAGGCAGTTTCCGTACTACCGATCTGCGGTCTGTTTACTGTGGTAGCATCTACACATCATTTCAATCGGCTACTTCAAACGCAGTTGAAGGTATGCTCCGAAATTTAAAATCTATGAAAGTATCCTCTACTATACTACAACCTGCCTTAAACAATGTGAATGCTGGCAATTTAGTGCAGACGCTGTAGGTAGTTGAGTATGCAAAATATGAGGACCGCAGTTTGACAATGGATTCTAGCCTCAGACTCTTCTGTATTCTAGCTGACAAAAGATCACAGATTAACGATCTGGATGTTGCCAAGCCAGGTTTTGGTCCAATTTTTTCCCCCCTTCTCTTATAGTCGTGTTTGAATTTCTGAAAATTTAACCAAGTTGACGCCTTAAAAATATGTAAAATCTAACCTAAATATAAAATTTTATAAGTTTGTTAAATGTTGGCTGCAAAAACCCCCAGCCTCCCAAAACCTGAGATTTTGAGGTTTTCTTCAAATTTTGTCAAAAACTAAGCTTCTTAGGGAAAAATATGCAATTACCTTAATTATAAACAATAAAATTTGCTTTTCAACGATGTATTAGTCAGTGGGGTACGATCAATGATAAACTGTTCAGCGGCGTCCGTTTATTGAGGTGAACATTCAAAAAAGAAACATGTTTATTACAAGATTTACCCATTTTTCTTGAAAACTACGCTCTTTATCAAAAATTGTGTCCTATAGGCAATTGTAGACAATAAAATTTCCTTTAAAATAGTGTATAAGAAGGTAAGATTATTTTGATTTATAACAATTTAGGGTCGTCCGTAAATTACATGAATTTTGAAAAATCACTAAACTTCTTTACAAGTTTTGTCCAATTTTCTCAAAAACTAAGCTTTTTGGGAAAAAAATATTTTACACTTTATTGTAGAAAATTAAATTATCTTTTAAATAGTGTATAAGCAATGAATACACAAGAGTTGTGTATTCATTGGTATAAGCTAGTGCGGTCAGACTAATATCAAACTACAAGAAAATGTATTATCTTAAAAAGCATGCCTTCTAACAAAAATCATGTTCCGTAGTCGATTGTAGACAATGAAATTTTCTTTTAAATGCTTTATCACAAAGTAAGATTTAGCTTTAAATTAAAACTTCACAGGCGTCCGTAAATAAAATCAATTTTTACATATCACCAAACAAATTAATTTTTGTACAGGTTTTATCCAATTTCCTCAGAAACTATGCCCAACTGGATAAATATGTTTGACGTTTGGTTAATGACAAACTCTCCAGCGGCTTTCGTATATACAGGTCATATAAAAAAAACATTTTTGTCACATGTTTCACCCGATTTTCCAAAAAAAACTAACCTTTTTATGAGAAATATGCCTCATAGCTGATTTGTAGAAAGTAAAATTTCCTTTTCAATGATGTATAATTTGGTGAAAAATTAATTTCATTTTTAAAACTTCAGGGGCGTCCGGGCATCCGTATATAAAATAAGATTTTAAAAATTACCAAATGTAACACTACTATAGCCGCCATCTGCATTGATAGTCTTTGCACCCCTCGTACCTCCCAACCTTCCCTCCCATCCCCCCTCCATAAAAAAAATGAAACTCGCCCCGAAAAAAGATGCTCTAGTAGCAAAGGTGATCCCTCCTACTCACCTTTTCTCCATATCCTGCGCCATAATTTTGTAGGTACGGTTGGATGGATGAGGGGGGGCTGGCCTACTATCGCCACTGATTCAAATTTTAAGAATCTTAAAAAAATCGAACAAAAATTAATTTATTTGGTGATTTTTAAACATTGATTTAATTTACGGACGTCTCCAAAGTTTTAAAAATTAAACTTTTTATACCTTATTATACATCGTTTAAAAGAAAATAACAATACAATTAAGTATAAGAGAAATTTTTTGATAAAAAGCTTGGTTTTTTGGAAAATCGGGTGAAACATGTGACAAAAATGTTTTTATTTACGTCGCTGGAGAGTTTGTCATCAATCAAACCCTACTAACTTATACAGTTAGAAAGGCAATTTTATCTTCTACAATAAAGTTAAGAACACTTTTTTTTTATTGAGTTTATTTTCTAAGAAAATTGGATAAAACCTGTAAGAAAATTAATTTGTTTGGTGATTTGTAAAAACTGATTTTATTTACGGACGCCTGTGACGTTTTATTCTGAAGATAAATATTACCTTGTGGTACAGCGTTTAAAAGGAATTTTTATTGTCTATATCGACTGAAGGACACAATTTTTGATAGAGGGCTTGGTTTTTTAAGATAATCGGGCAGAACATGTGACAAACATGTGTTTTTTCTCATTTTCTTACATTTTCTCAAAAAACGGACGCCGCTGGAGGGTTTGCTGTTAGTCTGATTGGACTAACTTATACACTGTTAAAAAGGGAATTTTATTTTCTACAATAAAGTGTGGAATAATTATTTTCCTAAAAAGATTAGTTTTTGAGAAAATGGGATAAAACTTGGTAAGTTTAGTGCTTTTTTAAAATTGATGTAATTTACGGAGGCCCCTAAATTGTTATAGATAAAAATAATCCTACTTTCTTACACACCGTTTAAAAGGAAATTTTATAGCAAAGTTTCTAATCTAAATCTACCCCCCCCTTTTTTTTAACTAAAATGTATTTTGTTTAATTCCAGACTGAATTACCTTTCGTTTGATATCACACACGACATATTTTCACTTAGACTCTATTTTTTGAAATCCATCCCCACCCTTGTTTTAACTCAAATTTATTTTGTCTAACTCCAGACTCAATTACCTTTCATTTGATATCACACACGCCATAGTTTCACATAAACTCTAATTTTTGAAATCTACCCCTACCCTTTTATTTGGCTTGTGATTGATGGATTTCATTCATTTCGATCATCCCGACCCGAGACCCAGCCTAGGTACCAAATCTAATTAAAATCGGGCAAGCGGTTTTTGAGTTATGCGCGTTGGTCGTTACAGACAGACAGACAGACGACGCAACAAAAAAGTTTAAAATTCATCTGAAACGCAAAGATATATAAAAAATTTTGAAATCGGAGCAACTTTTTTATTCTCGAAAAAATTAGGATAACCATAGCTCACACTAAAGTAGTAAAATTTTAAAAACTTATTTTGTTTGCTTATCACAGATTTTCAAAATAAATAAAATTGAGACCCTTTCAAATTCCACTATACCGACCGCAGGTAGTATTCGCACCACGTACGTCTTAAATAAATTTGTACTGGGAAAGGGCCTATAAAAATAATTGCTACAAGTGTGTCGGTTCATTTATAGTCTAAGAGCCCAGTAGGATTTTGGGCTTGAATTGCAAACCGATACTCATATATTTTAATCGATTCGTCATAAGACCGTGTCCCAAAAAAAATGGAGAAACCTGCGAAAATCCTGCATAAACAACCCGCCTTTGTTTAAAGATGGCGAAAAGGAGTTTGAATCAAATGTACGTAACTTTTTTATTATTACATCGATTTTACCCGAACAAATTGTGATTAGCTTCTACTATAATGGCTTCTCAAAATCACTATCAATACTTTGTTTTTATTTGTCTCTATACTATAAATTCTGTAAGTTCCTCAAATACGCTATTTTTTTTTTAGGTTTTTTGATTTTTTCGAGAAAACTACTGGTTTTACAAAAAAAATATAAAAAATATGCAGATTGTTAAGATGTATTCATGGTGGGTCTAATATTTGCTGTAGATTAAGCGCTTCTCGAGTTACACTCAAAAAACCACTAAATTGGCCTATACCTACCCCCAGGTACAAAATTTTCATATTTTCACCAAAGTCATGAAAGTTACTAAAAAACTATACAGAACCAAAAAGAATGTCAAGCTAAATAAGAAACAGCTATTAGTTTCAAACAGAAACTGATACTGAGGTAGATATGGCGGCTTAAACATGGCCGAAGCGTAATTTACAATTTTATTTTTGAGGGTAATTTTTTTATGTAAAACGAACCCCAAGGGGTTAAAATGTACCTCAGCTAAAAGACAATTTAATTATCTTTAAAAAAGGATAGTATACTTTTTGTCGTAAAGTTAATAGTTTTCCTGAAAAAAACAAAAAATATGCGGCATACATAATTCGATGTTTTCGTTCCATAGAAGTACGACAATGGCATGGGTCCATTAAGGGAAAAATAATTTATGCACAGATAAGCGAACCCGCAGTTACATATTTAAACTTAGCGTCAAAAATCTTACAAAAAACATATTTGATACTTTTCTGTGAAATTGACAGGTGGTCACGTGATTTTGACAACTTCTTAATGGTTTGAGCTGGAGACTTAGTTCTTTTTTTGATTTGTAGACAAAATTATCCAATTTTGACGACAAAACATATTTTTAAAAATTTTGAATACGGTGCCGCCTGGCGCCCAAAATTTTATAACTAGTCGAATCCGCATTTTGATATTTTAACTGTTGCATAATTAAAATTTTATACTTTTCCAAATTAATTTTTTGAAATTTTCTGATAAAAATGTTGATATTGGTATAGTTCCCTTTGTTCTTGCGGTAGTATTTCTAAAGTGAAACTTTTATTTAAAACTGGTGTCACCCTCTACAATTCACCAAGAAAAAAATATGCTTTATATGCTACTTCTTGTACTTCTTTTTAGGCCCGATCTGCCACTATTTATCCCTGATTGTCACTTTTCATCTTCATTTCAATTGGCACTATTTCTAACTTCGTTATGCATGAATTTTTAACACTGAGATAATATACAGAGTGTCCCAGATAAAGTTCGATTTCGAAAACTATGTAAGAAATACAATTTTGGTTAAAATGCTACAGATGCTCTATAGGAGTTCAAAATATTTACAGGGGTTTTTGTAATGTCGAGCAATAAATAAATATATAATAATAAAGACAATTTTTAGTTTTTGCTTTTTTTACATTTATCCAAAGTTGTATTTCTTACATAAATCTCCATAAAATAAGTAGGTAAATGTATCTGGAATACATACTATATTTAATAGGCCTAAACTTTTCTTTTAGTTTTAGTACCTGATTATCTACAGGTAAATATTTGCTTTATTTCACCTAAAAAAGTAAATTCGTAGTATTTTCCCTGATAAATGGATAAAACGAAACAGCCATCGATCATTTCGTTTACGAGTTACATCAGTTTAAAAGGTTTTTTTTTAATGTACCTAATCAGAGAGGCAAACACAAAAACTTATACTAACGCTGTTACCGGTATCATATACCGCTATTTCTATATGACGTTTTTTTGAACCCATTAAAAATTATTATAAAATAAGTCTTGTTAATATGTTTTGGTTTATTAAAAATCCAATCTTCTAGTGTACCCTTTTCAACTGAATTTGCCGCCAACTTTTTGAGGGCTCTTTATTTTTACTGTTTGTTAAAACGGCCGGGAATGCAGTCTTGCCCGAGGTCTTTCCTTTCCTGAGCTGGTTACTAAGACTAAAATCCCTTGTTTTTTGTATTAAGGACTTATTGCAATAGTGCCCGGCACTTATTGTGCCGGGCACTATTGTGACAGATTCGCATTGAAAGCTGACAGTTGATCTTTTAAAATTGACATACCAAAGTCGAATTTATAAATCCAGTCGTTTATTTTCCATTAATAGTGGCGGCACTATTAATGTTGGCTCTTATAATACACAAAGGCCTAATTTTGAAAGAAGTCAGCTGTTCTTTTAATGCGAAAATGTCAGAATAGTGCCCGGCACAATTATTGCCTGGCTTTAATGCAATAGGTCCCTATTATTTCTGTTCTTTTCTTCCTGGCACTAAAATTAGCCAAGAGAGTAAGAAGGAGATGCTACGAGATTAAGCGAAAACAAGATATATATATATATATATATATATATATATATATATATATATGTGTATTCAGGGTGTCCCAAAACTCTTAGTCCACTGAAACATCTTCTAAACTATTGAAGATAACTGAACCATATTTGGCAGTAATCGTTAACATCAAGAGATCTATTTTATGAAGAAGCGGTTGTGCTGCCCCTGCGTTAGGGGGCGACAAAGGGGCGATCAACTTAAAAATTTTAATTATAAATCCTTATCGATTGATACCTCGTTTTAAAGGTATTTGACAATTAAATACATATTTTGATATAGCCGTTAATTGTCTACACAATCAAATCTGTCAAAACTAATTTTTTCAGTTTTTGTCAAAATTTACAAGTTTGTTTTAAACAAAAACCATATTGAGAGATATCTTATTTGAAAGGTCTTTGAAAACCCATGTACGCCAACTGTCCCTTGCCTATGATAAAAAACGTGTCAAAATCTATCGACTGTCAAACTTATTCTTTTACCATTTCTTACAAATTTTTAAATATAGCTATACCCGCTATCCCTTATACGTGGGAATTTTTGACACATATTTTTATGTTGGTATTGCCATGTAGTTTAAGGTTTTGTTTGTTTGCCTCTGGTCAATTACAGCATACCCGGGAAAAACATGGAAAAGCACGGAAATATGGATAAAATTACTTATACAGTCTGTGTCTAGGAAAGGTCAGTACAATAAAAGCCACCTACTTTAGTCCGACATTGCTCCGTTTTCGAAATACAGGGTGTTTTTTAGAAAATAAAAATCGAATAAATAGCTAAAATATAAATATAACTTTTTTCTTAATGTATTTTTTAAACTTTTTTGTTAATGTATGCATAAAATAAATCTCTCGATGTCATCGATCACTACCAAATATGGTTCAGTTATCTGCAATAGTTCAGCAGATATTTGGGTGGACCCGGATTTTTGGGACACCCTTTATATATTTTTACAAATTTAAAAACATGCCAGTGGTGATTAATTTTGATGGGACATTTTTGTCTACAAAGCAAAAAAAGAACCAAGTCTCTAGCTCAAACCGTTAAGAAGTTGCCAAAATCACGTGACCTGTCAATTTAAGAGAAAACTATCAAATATGTTTTTTGTAAGATTTTTGACGCTGAGTTTAAATATGAAACTGGGATTCGCTTATCTGTGAATAATTTTTTTTCCCTTAATGGACCCATGCCATTGTCGTACTTCTATGGAACGAAAACATCGAATTATGTATGCCGCATATTTTTTGTTTTTTTCAGGAAAACTATTAACTTTACGACAAAAAGTGTGCTATCTTTTTTTGAAGATAATTAAATTGCCTTTTAGCGGGGCTACACTTTGACCCCGTAGGGGTTCGTTTTACATAAAAAAATTACCCTCAAAAATAAAATTGTAAATTACGCTTCGGCCATGTTTAAGCCGCCATATCTACCTCAGTATCAGTTTCTGTTTAAAACTAATAGCCGTTTCTTATTAAGCTTGACGTCCTTTTTCGATCTGTCTAGTTTTTTAGTAAGTTTCATGACTTTGGTGAAAATATGAAAATTTTGTACCTGGGGGTAGGTACAGGCCAATTTAGTGGTTTTTTAAGTGTAACTCGAGAACCACTTAATCTACAGCAAATATTAGACCCACAATGAATACATCTTGACAATCTGCATATTTTTTATTTTTTATGTTTTTTTTGTAAATCCAGTAGTTTTCTTTAAAAAATCAAAAAACCTAAAACAAAATTGCGTATTTGAGGAACTTACAGAATGTGTAGTATAGAGACAAATAACACACAAAGTATTGATAGTAATTTTGAGAGGCCATTATAGTAGAAGCTAATCACAATTTGTTTGGTTACAATCGATGTCATAATAAAAAAGTTACGTACATTTGATTCAAACTCCTTTTCGCCATCTTTAAACAAAGATGGCGGGTTGTTTATGCAGGATTTTCGCAGGTATCTCCATTTTTTTTGGGACATGGTCTTATGATGAATCGATTAAAATATATGAGTATCGGTTTGCAATTCAAGCCCAAAATCCTACTGGGCTCTTATACTATTAGGCTACTGATAATAATTGGTTGCTGCGCTTTCAGCCCCATCTCTTTTCTAAGGTTAAAACACCCATTATCAGTTACCTTAGGCCCTAGGACAAATACGTTTTAATTTGTTAAAAAAATGCCAAGTGCCAAAATAAAAATAATTTTTTTTAAGGCGACAAATTCGATTTTGGCAATTTTTCAAGCAAAAGACAACAAGGCAAAATATTTAAATATCAGTCAAAAGTTGGCACTACATATTAGAGTCATAGGGCCACCGACTCGGTTCAAAAATTGTGGGCTTAACTAAAATTTTAAGGATGACAATGGATGACAGTCCTAATTGTAAATTAGGTTATATTAGATGTCATAATTAACAATCTAGTACAAACAAACAACACATTTTGAGTTTGGCACTGACGTTAATTTATGCCAAAAAAAAAACAATTGGGCTAGATTTCCAATAGCAACAGGAAAAATAAAAGAATAGAGTAAACAACAAAGCCTATTTTTTCGTCAAGTATTAGGGGGTGACGTTTCGTCTTATTATAAATAAAAATAGAAAAAAAATATTTGTTTACTGTGGTAGAAAATACCGATAAGCCCGAAGAAGATTTAGCCACAATATGAGCCTGCCGCCAAATACATCCAGAACAAAGATATTAAGGACCTTCTGATATCTATGATCCAGAATATGAAAACGAACATCTCATGATCCGAAGATGCCGTTAAGTTAGGATAGGAAGTTAAGTTTTCGGCAATTATTGTAAATTAAATATAATAAATCAGTTGTTTGTAATGTTGTGCTTTATTTTTGTTTCCACAACCACGTAGAAAAAAATTTTGTACGTACATACCTAACGCGTGTGTTTAGTGCCTCTTCCGCAGTAATTAGGTAAATTACTATTATCACAAACTATCTTATGAATCGGTTCGTAATCCCCTGATTTTGTTTGGTAGGTTCAAACAAATTTTTGTAAATAGAAAAAATTGTATGTCTCTAAATACTTACTTATATGCATTTAAGTTATATTAAAGAACATTTTATTTGTTTAAAGTAACTGAAAATACTCTGAAAATCCGGGTCACATGATTTTAATTAAATTTTCTTAATCGAATTGGCTCGCCCCCGTTATATGAGGGTGGCGCTTCAGTCAGGAGGTCGATGGCTCTTGTCTGATTTATACTTTAGAAAATATAAAATTGACTACGCTTTTACAAATTCTAATAGATTTCGTCTATAAAAAACTAATTAAAACATTTTTTCTGTTCATATAAAAGAATTTTTTAACATTGTCAAACATACCTTGTTAGAATTTTGATTTTCTTTTGTATATTTCCAAAAAATATAAAAAACGAAAGAATTTCGCTACAGTTTCTTTCTTGGGTTTTAGCGATAACTTTTTTAAAATTTTTTAAATAAGATGAATTAGTGATGAATTACTGCCACGATACGTTTGTTAAAAATACTTTAAAAAACCACCTCGCAAAATTTCGACGCATTCCGCTTTCTAATTTTCTATTTCTATTAGGATAAAGATTCGGGCTCTGGAACGAAATAGCGATGTACAAAATAGCGACTATCAAAATAGCGATGTAATGAAACAGCGACTATCAAAATAGCGTTTATAACAAAACAGCGATATATCAAAATAGCGATGTATCAAAATAGCGACAATCAAAATAGCGATGTATAAAAATAGCGACAATCAAAATAGCGACAATCAAAATAGCGATGTATCAAAATAGCGATGTATTAAAATACCGAATCAAACCAAACCGAATCGATCCGAACCAATCCAAACCGAACCTTTCTAACAAATTTTTTCAAAACAAAAAACTTCCCTGACTTCTTTTCCAGGATCCTAGAGGGTGTGAATCCGAACCGAATCGCACCAAACCGAACCAAACTGAACCAAATTCGGTTCAGTTTGTTTCGGTTCAAAAGAAGTCTGGAGAGTTTTTGTTTTAAATATGCTGGTTCGGTTCGGTTCGGTTCAGATTCACACCCACTAGGATCCCGAGAAAGAAGTCAGGGAAGTTTTTTTTTGAAAAAAATTGATAGAAAGAAACCCCTTTGTCGAACTATATGCCAAAATCGAACCAAAATATCGCTATTTTGCCATTACGTTATTTTTATTTTTGGGCAGAAAAATGCATTAATAATTGTTTATTTAATTATTGATTTGATGTTTTAGTTATATAAAGTTCTCATTATAACGAGGGATTGGAAGGTCCGTTTCTTCCTGGCGTCCAAATTATTTTTAGCTTTGATTTGATTACTAATTAATGTTTTCGTTGACCCCGACAACACTCGAAACTCTGAGCTAGGGCAAAACCCATTGTTGCACACTACAGCTTTATGTAGCTAAAAGCATCACTGTGAATCTTTGAAAATATTTTGATTTTGATTTTTATTTTTAATGGGCTTTTCTATAGCAATTTGGTACTTAAATATCTAAGATTAAATTAAAAACAAATACAGACCTTTACTTAATAAAGTTTTAACTTTATTTTAGTTTTAAGACCAAGTTACAACTCTCCTATCCTATATTCTGCTTAACTTATCTAGTAGATTCATTTGTGTGTTTCAGTAAATTTTCAATCTATCTCTGCATTGCCATTTTTGCTCCTTTTTGTCTAATTTTTGAGTATGTTGCTCTACTTCCTTCTAAAAGTAAGAACAAATTACATTTTTACATTATAGTTTTCATATGGTGATCACGTGGTGGTACATCATTTCATAACTTCATTATTTCTGAATAACTCCTTTATCAAAATTAACCTTTCTTGCTAAAATCCATTGGAGGAATCTCTAGTGATTGTTTTGGTACTATTGGTATCCTTCTAGCACTTGTCTATGATTTTCTATTAGACCTAGAAAATATGCTTTGTTGTATGATATTGCTAATGGCTATATCAGTATAAAGTCACTATTATTTTTAAACCTACCTCATTTTGGTAATCCTAAGTAGTTTCCATGGCTGTAGTACATCATCCTGGTTATGTCTATGATTTTTCTATGATCTAGTTTGGTCTAGGATTACTAAAATAATAGATGTTGTTGATCATTATGAATATATTAATTTATTACCTTGTATATTGTATTGTTTTGTACTTACTTGATATTATTACATTGATTCAATCCTATTTGTGGTTCATCTTGGTTCATCTAGTCTCCTAGTTAATTATCTGGCCTATTTTCCTATTTTTCTAGCTCACATTGTACATCAGTGCAGTGCCTACTATTTAGTTCTTTTCTAACGATTCCTTAGTAATCTATGGAAATTCTTTGCTACTCTAGGAATTAGTGGTCTATGAGCAGTCTATTCCTAGTTCAATACCTACGAAATAGAAAAAGATATATGATTTTTGGCCTATTTTATTTTACTATTATTTTTGTGATGTTGTCAAAAACATTACTTACCTTGGAGGCGTAATTTTTCCTATTTATTCTGTTCATAGAAAATTTTCCTTTGGCAAATATCTTCCTTGAATAAAGCACTAATGATTTGCTACTTTTATTATATTTTTATTTATCACTACACTTGATAAAATATTGTTTTTCGTTTGAATGTTCTCTTGTTTACTGCTTTCCAGTAATTCCATTTATTTTTAGACGAATATTTTGACGTCTATGCCAGCGTTGCCGTACTTACTTTATTTTCTTGTTCTCTCGGGTGTGAGTAAATAAAGTTAACTTTTGTAAATTAGTGGTGTATATTATTTTTCTTATTTTTAGTTCTAATTACGGTAATTAATTAATTAATTATTATTAGTGGTACTCAAGTCCAGAAAATATTGATTATTATTATTTTTGGATTTATGATTGTGATAAAAACTTCTTAAATTTTCTATTAAGATTTTTGATTTAGACATGTGACAGCATCGCTTCGGACGTTGACATTACTGACGTAATTATCTGCAATGCAGTTGATTCGCTTTCCCGATTTGTGGACTTCTCCCAAAAGAACTCCACCGAATGAGGTTGTCTCTTTCCGTGTGGGTTAAATAAAGAAACTCCGTAAAAATTAAAAATAACGAATCCAAAATGGCGGATTTTTTTATTTATGAACCGATATTTTTCAAGTCACTGAATATGATTTTTGACTCATACTCCAAAAAAATTAAAAAAACCGAATCCAAAATGGTGCTATTTTGTATTTACTAACCGATTTATCTCAAACTTGAAAGATTGCATTGCTTAAGGTCACTTAATACAGTTTAAGACTCACACTTACAAAAAAATCAAAATGGCGGAGTTTCTTATTCATGAATCGCTATGTATAAAATCGCAATGTTGCATCCGCAATTATACTTTTTTTAAGTTTGGGTCAAAAAATCATAATCAGCGATTTAAAATACCGCGAAGTTCCAAATTTCATACATACCGATTTATAAATGGAAAAGTTCGCCATTTTGAATACCCCATTAAATTTTTTTTTAAGTTTAAATAAATTGTATTAAGTGACCTCAAGCAAACCAATCTTTTACGTTTGAAACACATCGGTTAGTAAATACGGAAATCCGCCATTTTGGAGCACAATTTTAAATTTTTTATAACTTTTACAGCAGTTTATTCCCAAGTTCCATATTTGAAACATATCGGCTGATAATTAAGAAAGTCCGACATTTTAGATCCGCCATTTTAATTTTTTAAAGTTTGACAAAAAAACTGTATTTAGTGACCTTAACACTGCAAAATGTCAAGCTTCACAAAACTAGGCCATTGTGAAAACGCCATTTTGATATTTTTAAAGTTTAAGATAGAAATCATAATCAGGGACCTAAAACAACCCAAAGTTCCGAATTTAATGCATATTGGATCATAAATGGGAAAGTCCGTCATTTTTGATTCGCCATTTTGCATTTTTTTTTAGTTTCAGTTAAAAACAATAATCAGCGACCCGAAAGTTCGCAAAGTTTCGAGTTTGATGCAAATCGGTTCATACATGGGAAAACGCGCCATTTTGATTTTTTTTTAAGTTTAAGTTAGAAATCATAATCAGCAACCTGAAGCGCCCCAAAGTTCTGAATTTGATGCATATTGGTTCATAAATGGGAAAGTCCGCCATTTTTGATAGGCCATTATGTATTTTTTAGTTTGTTAAAAATAATAATCAGCGACCTGAAAGATCACAAAGTTCCGAGTTTCATGCATATCGGTCCATAAATGAGAAAATCCTTTTCAAAATATAAATAATAATTATAAAAATTTTTCAAATAATTTTTTTTTAAATTGTACACTAACCACCAAATATTTAGTTGGAAAAGTTTAAAAAAGTTATGATCAAACAAATAAACAGATATATTATATGAAGTCAAGCTAAATAAAACTGTTTAAACAATTGCCAATGGTAACATCATAAATCAAAAAATCTCGTGGCAAATTGTCCCCGCGGCGCATCGGATCGCCGCGAATTGGATCACAGCGAATCGGCCGCGACGAATTGTCCCCTGCCCTTTTCATATGAAAATACGTACCTCCGCATGCTGGTCCCGAGCGCAATTACCTGTTCGTTGGTACAAAACACGTGCTGTCAGTGGTCAGATGTTTGGCAGCAGAGTCAATTTAGCATTTAGGGGTCCATATGACACGCAATAATTCAAAATCATCCTGATGTTTAGTAATGTAGATAAGTTTCGGTCAGGCGGATGTTTGGCAGTAGTCAATTTAGTATTTGATGGTTCATATGACACCCAATAATTAAAAACCATCTTGGTATTTAGTAATGTAGGGGAGTTTCTGAATCAAATATAATTAGAGGAGGTGTGCCATTCCTTCGGCCAGGCAGATATTTGGCAGAAGAGTCAATTTAGGATTTGAGGCTTCGCATTACACACAATAATGAAAAACCATCTTGCTATTTAGTAATGTGGGTGAGTTTCAGCTTCAAATATCATTAGAGGAGGTGTGCCATTCCTTTGGTCAGGCAGATGTTTGGCAGCAGTCAATTAGGTATTTGAGGGTCCACATAACACACAATAAATAAAAAATATTTTGGTATTTACTAATATAGGTGAGTTTTAGCCTTAAATATAACTAGAGGAGATGTGCCATTTTTTCGGTGAGCCAGATGTTTGGCAGCATAGTGAATTTAGTATTTGAGAGTCCACATGACACACAATGATAAAAAACCATCCTGCATTTAATAATGTGGGTAAGTTTCAGGGTTGAATATAATATTAGGGGGTGTGCCGTTCCTTCGGTCAGGCAGATGTTGGGCAGCATAGTCAGTTTACTATGTGAGGGTCCACATGACACACAATAATTTTAAAACATCTTTATATTTACTAACGTAGGTCACTTTTAACCTTAAATATAATTATAGGAGATGTACTGTTCCTTTGGTTAGGCAGATATTTGCCAGCATAGTGAATTTAGTATTTGAGGGTTCACATGACACACAATAATTAAAAGCCATATTGTTAGTTAGGTATGTAGGTAAGTTTCAGCCTCAAATATAATTAGAGGAGGTGTGTCATTCCTTCGGTCAAGCAGATGATTGGCAGCACACTCAATTTAGTATTTGAGGGTCCACATGACATACAGTAATAAAAAACTATCTTGCTAGTTAGAAAAGTGGGTGAGTTCAGCCTCACAAACAATTACAGGAGATGTGCCATTCGTTCGGTCAGGCAGATCTTTGGCAGCATAGTCAATTTAGTATTTGAGGGTCCACATGACACACAGTAATTATAAACCATTTTGTTATTTAGTAATGTGCGTGAGTTTCAGCTTCAAATATAATTACAGAAGGTGTGCCAGTCCTTTGGTAAGGTAAATGTTTGGCAGAATAGTCAACTCAGTATTTGAAGGTCCATAAGACACACAATTGTTAAAAACCATCTTGATAATACATGATGTGACTTGAAACAAAAATATTTTATAATTTTCACTGGTGTGCCTAGCGTATGCCAAATGGACGTCGGGCAGCATAGTTATTTTAAACTTACCGGCTCTATATGACAGCTATTTTATAAAAAATATCTTGTTATCAATTTACGTCCGTGAGTGTTAAAAACCCTTATCATCTAGATGGTGTGCCTTATCAGCAACCAGGCAGCAGCAAGGCAGCATGAGACACATATATAAGGGGGGCGTAACTGACATATGTGCCAAAAAAAATATGCTGCTTCTCGTTTATGAAGGTTTAACGACAGATGAAATTTTACTTAAGAGCGTATGCCTGTCCTCCAGCAGGGGTGAGGTGTGGCAGTATCATCATATTTTTATAAATGGGTTTATATGACATACTTGCAATAGAGTCTAAACTGATACTATAAGATGGTAACGCACCTGTAAATCTTTTCATACATTTTGCTTAATTAGCGACTTCAGGCCACGTCTGGTTGTTAACTAAAGTAGGCACACCTTTGTGTACGCTAATATGACACTTGTTGAATATGAATTTTAATGGTACGGATAACGTAGAGTTCTGTGTTGCGGGCTCTTATTAAGCAAATAATCAGTTTATCGAGTGACCAAAGCTATAAAATAACAAAAATGCAGTTGAGTCACACGAATAAATTTTATTTTATCAACTATGTTTCCTTTATTTCTTTACTATTTTAATTAATTATTTGTTTGCTTAATCACTTATTTACTACTACTACTACTACTATGTCGGCTTAGAACGTTTTCCGACGCCTATTCTCCACCTCCTTCGATCCTGACAATCATCTTCTGTCAGATTCTTTTGACTCATTATCTTTGGATTGACTGTTGCCATTCTAGTTTAGGACGTCCTCTTTTTCTGCGCCCTACTGGTGGCCATTCTAGGACCTGTTTTGGTAATATTTCGTCGTTCATCCGTTGTACATGGCCGTACCATGTCAGTTGCCTTTTAGTGATGTCATCCGTTATGCTTCCCTCGATTCCCATTCTTTCTTTTATGATCTCATTTCTTATGTGATCTAATCTAGATATTCTCATTGATCTTTTTATTGCATCCATTTCGACACTTTCCATTTTTGTTTTGTATTTTTCTGTTACGCGACAAGTCTCTATTCCATACAACAGCGTGCTTTTTACCATTGTTTCATATATGTTAAATTTTACATTCTTTCTTATCTCTCTGCTCCATAAAATACTGTTAAGACATCCAATAACCTTTTTTGCTTTTACTATTCTTTTTACCAATTCTTTACAGTCTGTTCCTGTCTTATCAAATGTGACACCCAAGTATACATACTCATTGCATGGAGATATTGTTTGTCCATTGTCTAGTTCTAACTCACTGGATTCGTTTCCAATACATAAGTACTGTGTCTTGTCCACGTTCACTGTTAGTCCCCACTTTTGGTATTCTTCCGTTAACTTTCTCATCATATACTCCATGTCTTCTTTATCATTAGCTACAATTACTTGGTCGTCAGCAAACTGTAGTGTGTATATAGTAAATCGGTCGTTAAGTTGTATTCCCATGCCGTGCACTTTAAGTTTCCAGTTTTTTAGAGCCACTGCGATATATATTTTAATTTTGTTTACCAGGAATTCTTTTGAAAGTCGATTTCCAATTTTAATTTTAGATTTTGACCCTTTGTATAGTTCTTTTATCGCTTTTATGTACATATGTATGATTGATATTAGTTTGTTCCAACACCGTCCATAATTTTTCTACTGGAACGGTATCATATGCTTTTTGTAGGTCCACAAAGGTAACATGAGTCTCTATATTTCTGGCGCTTCTTTTCTCAATTACCTGTTTAAGACAAAAAACATTATCACTACAAGATCTGCCTGCACGAATCCCACTTTGCTCTTCTTCTTGTTCATGAAAATCATTCTCTATTAGATCTCTAAGAATCCTACCGTACAATCTACTTAGAGTGCTGGTGACTGAAATTCCTCTGTAATTGTTACAATCCAGCTTGTTTCCTTTTTTATGTATTGAGGATATGAATGCAATTTTCCAATCATTAGGTACTGGATGTCCGTTTATGCATTGATTGATAATATATGTGAGATTTTCGAGTAGTTTCTCTGATCCATATTTGAGCATTTCAGCATATATTCCCCCAGGTCCGCTAGCTTTTCCGGATTTAAGCTTTTTTATACTATTCTTTATCATTTCTTTTTCGATGATTACTTCCTCTCCATGTACTTCTATGTCTCTCCTCGGAGAGGCTGCCAGATATTCGGGTCTCGTCTTCTGCAGCAGTCCCTTGTAGTGTTCTGTCCATTGTTCTGGTTTGATGATCTGGATGTTTACTTTTTCTTTTGTTGGGTTTTTTCATCGAGGTAGAATATAAGGGAGCCGCTCCAACCATTTGTATAATGCAACAGAAAGTGGCACCCCTAGGCAGGGCTTAGAGTCACACCAATATGGCTGCTTAACAGGACCGCACTCAATAAATTTGTTTATATTTCTTTTTATTACAAGTTGACAGCTTCTTCTCTTTAAGGGATATGGAGAAGGGTAATATTTAAGTTTGTGAAAAATTGTATTGGTTTAGTGAAGAAAATTTTGAATTAATAAAAAATTATGTCTATAAAAATACCAATATATTTTGAAAAAGCATAGAAAAAGGAAAGTTGCTTTCTTATAACTATACGTTTAAGCGTAAACTCATACAGTCACTTTCCTAATACAAAATGTGCCGTATAAATTTTTATTTTACCGCGGTAATATTTCGTTTTGAAAAGTAACAGCAGCTTCTATCATTATGAAATCGATGCGGTTATTAAGAGCAGGGTGCAGCACAGTTAAAATAAATTTTTCTTGAATGTATGAGGTCAAAATGCCTAGACCTGTAAAAGTGCTGTTTTCGATAGTTGTTGAATAAAACTCTTATTATACAGGTAACATAAAATTTTTGACAGCAATCAATATGAGAGGGTTATTATAAAAACTGAATTTATAAAACCTTTTTATTTATTGTCCTTTAAAAAGTACAATCTTGTTACTGAAATGTCTTATACTAATTTGTTTTTTTGGATTACTTTTACTTAAATAAATTATTCTAATATTTATCGTGTGATGAGGAAATAGTTATCATAACAAAACATTTCATGCAAAAAAAAGCCAAGTACGCAAAAATGATATTCTGTAAAAACAATTAAGATAAAAGTAAAGATAAGTTCTGCAATACAAATTTTAAAATGAAAGGCTCTTACTAGTTTAGAAATGTTTTTTAAACTTTGCTATTGCAGCCAAACTTCTTTATGTTCAATTTACCACTGTTCCTAAACTAGTAAGAACCTTTCATTTAAAAATTTGTATTGGAGAACTTGGCTTTACTTTTATCTCATTTGTTTTTACGAAATAACATTTTCGCGTGCTTGGCTTTCTTTTACATAAAATGTTTTTGTTATGATTTCACTCCTTTTTTAAAGGGTTTGGATAATATTTTTAAGTTTTAAAGTAGTAAAATATGCGAAATATTCTTTAAAACTTTTGCAATGCCTTATCAAAAATTTTGAGGTTTTTTTCCTCTGGTTTTATCATAGTTCCTATCAGCATTCTATAGCTCAGCTCTCTAGCGTTTCTGGAAGTGGGCAATGTTAATTTTACATAACTTTAAATTAATAGGGGAGAAAAGTAAATTAAAATGTTAGTGTTTTTAAATTTCTTTCTTTGGTTTTATCATAGTTCCTATCAGTCTTCCAAAGCTCAGCTCTCTAGCGTTTCTGAAAGTGGGCAATGTTAATTTTTACATAATTTTAGATTTATAGGGAAGAGAAGTAAATTAAAATTTTGGGGTTTTTAAACTTTTCCCATACTTTATCATAGTTCCTATCAGTTTGCCAAAGCTCAGCTCGCTAACGTTTCTGGAAGTGGGCAAATACTTTTACATAACTTGACATGTTATAGGGAAGGGGAGTAAATTAGAATTTTAGTGTATTTTGATTTTTTTCAAGGGTTTGGTCATAATTTCTATCAGTCTACCAAATTTCAGCTTTGTAGCATGTCTTAAAGTACAATAGAATTTTGATGATCTATACATGAGTGAGTAAGTGAGTGATTTCGACCTTTTTTTATTTGATTTCGACGTTTTTTGATATTTTGTAACTGCTTCACTACTTTATGGAAGTCCATGAAACTTGGTGGGGTTGTTAACTCTATAAAGATCTACTGTGCAAAGTTTGAGTTTCGTAGCTCATTCCGAAGTAGAGTTTTAGATAGGTCAAATCTGCCGTGCTAAGCAAGAAGGTCGTATCTGCATATTTTGTTTATCTGAGAAAAACAGGTTTTAAAAAAAATAGAGTTTATTCTGTAAAACTGCACTTAGCACCATGTGTGTATAACATGACGAAAATAGTTTGAAATTCTTTTTTTTTAGGTGTTTGAGTATTTTCAAGGTCACAGAGCTAGCTGAATGCAGATACGACATTTCTCTTTAGTTTTATTTATTCTTATGCTAATAAAAATCGTCATATCTGTCAAAGTAATCTATTTTACTCTCAAAATATAATGCAAATTAAACATGGTTAGTGAGGTAAAAATAAACTTAACTTGAAATTTTGTTATTCACTTAATTCTAATTATTCTAAATCAACTTCATGCTCGGTTTGTGAGTGAGATACGACAAATTGTATTGAAATCAGACACAATTTTTTCTGTGGTCACATTAAAAGAATTAGTCGTATCTGTCATATACGACACTTTTTCTTAGCATATGATACATACAACATATTTCATTGGGATCAGTGGCAATTTTGCAGATATGACATATTTTATAAGCTCATGTATACACCTAATTTTCATCTTACGACATTTATTTCTAGTTCGATAGGTGTAAAATGACGCAGAAATACTTAAACAGCAAAAAAATAATTTTCGCCAAAATTGTCAGATACGACCTTCTTGCTTAGCAGGGATAAAATATAGGCTAGTTTCAAGAAAAGATGGTAGAGCAGTCGCTCGAACTTGGCCGGGAACTGCCGTGCCTTCAGATACACAGGCTGTATAACTTTAAGGGATACTTACTGGGGAAGGTCAATAATAGTAGATAAAAAGTTCATATAGAATTTGTTTCCAAGTTATATCATTTGTTAAGTTTGAAGCGTGGGGAATTCCATAAAATTATAGGTTAAGGAGATACAGTGTGGTCAAATAACTTTTGCAATAGGTAATATATTTGTAAATTTTTTAAAACTTAATTTTTATGAGCTGGTTAAATTAAAAAAATCTAGATTTTGGATAATCATTTAGGGGTGTTTTTACTACCTTCCTAGCCGGCTTAGCAATGGCTAGAGAAGGTATGATTTTCGACGACATGTGTGCAAACTTTTCAACTAGAGCAGTTTGGTTCCCAAATTGTGGGACGCCGCCCAATATTGGGCGAGGGGGGGCGCATAAGTCCTGATAATTTATTTTTTTTAAAATAAAATATGTTTTATTGTAGTAAAAATACAGTTTGTGTTTCTATATTTGGGGGAAGGATTCATTTATTAATTCGAAAGGGGAGCGCCATCGCCAAAGAAAAAAGTTAGGTTCTAGACTAGTGAAGAACGTGTAGAGGCTGAAAGCTTAAGCTAGCAAGAGTTTACGAATTATTTTTTATAATTTCTGTGGCATAAAAAACATTAAGTACGGTTCTGTTTCTTGTTTGTACTCACCGATGAAACGTTATTCCTTTTGATATCTTCTGATCTACTCTGCTTCTGCTACCACAACTATGTAGAGCACAAGACACCATACTCGTTCTAATAAAAACTAGCAAAAATTTTGCCCGAAACTTAAAAAAAAAACACAATTTAAACGAAAATAACGCTCGATCAATCAAATCGATCGCGATGACAGACTATAGACAGAAGGGTCTAAACAATATGGCCGAAGGGGGTACAGGTAAGACTCGTGATGTCATCTCCTCTTTATTCTACCTTGATGGGTTTTTTACTGTAGAAATGAATTTCCATACTTCAGAGCTCTGCCTACCTCCTACGTGTGTATTTATATCTTGGCATTTGCGCTCGAACATTTAATTTTTTTCTGTGCGTATCAAACTTCTTAGCCGTCTTCTGGTCTCCCTGTATATTTCTAGGTCTCTTTGCTCTTTAGTACTGAGCCATTTCAAGTATGTGCGTTTTTTCTCTTTGACCATTTCCTGTATTTTCTCCGTCCACCACATCTTCCTGTTATTTCTATTATCTTGGTATCCAACAGCTTCGTTGCTTGCTTCGTTCAAGCTTTTTATTATGTTTGTATATATCTCTTCAAATGAGTGATTTGTGTTTATTAATTTTTAATCTAATCGGTTCTGATACAATCTTTGAGTACTTTCGATTTCTAGACTTCTAAAGTTGTATTTTTGATTGTCTTCGATGCACTCTATGTTTTCATTTTCTCTAATACTTTCGTCCTTATTTGTTTTTCTTAAAGGGAATAATATTTTTGCTTTAACCAGATGGTGGTCAGATCCACAGGTAACACCACGAAGTGCTCGTACATCATACCACTTTAATTGTGAGTGTTGTCTACCTATAGCGTAATCAATGATTGATTTAAGATTTCTTGTTGGCTGAATCCAGGTATATCGATAAATATCCTTATGTTTAAAAAAACCATTATTTATTTTTAGGTTGTGGGTTTCACACAATTGCATCAGTCTTAAGCCATTATCATTTGTTACTTCCTCTCCAAATGGTCCTATCACTTTGCTCTGGGTTTGTCTACCAGTTCGGCTATTAAAATCGCCAAGCATAATTATTTCTCTGGTATTACCGATTTTGGTGATAGTCTCATCCAGTTGGTCAAAAAACATTTGTTTTGTAGCTACTCTTTAGTCATCTGATGGTGCGTATGCTTATATTGGTATTATGCTTATATTATGTCCAAGTATCTTCATGTTCACTCGAAGTATGTTTTCCCTAATGCAATCGTAGTCTGTAATTTTATTCTTTAGATTTTTCTTTATTAACAAGGATACCCCTCTGGCTGCTCTGCTTTCTTTTGGGACTCCAGTGAATATATGGACAAATCACTTATTTAATTTTAAATAATGTAACGATAATAATCGTTACAAGCTAACTAAACGGCAACTGTCTTGTTCTATTTAACTTGTTGTTTATTATTTTGTTTTTGGGTCTACTGGATTTATCAATCAATATCAATGGTCTGTAGCGCGTAACGACGCCAAATGCCGCGCGCGATCTGGATCGGTTTCCATTGTAAGAACATAACAAAAATCATGAATATCTCAAATGCTCAAGGTTATCAGAGTGGCGTTAACCGGATCCGTAAGGCAAACCTCATAGGCTACAAGAATCTGTAATCAAATTTTATATCTGTCGCAAATTCCACTACTTTGAAGCCTAATTTATGATATCCTAATTTATTGTCAATCGTATAAATCGGTTAAAAATTATGGGCATAAAATTATTTCTTTATTTTAAATAGTACGTAGACAAAATAGTGCATGCACGAAATAGCGCCTGGAAAAAATAGCACGCAACAAAATAGCGCACGTGTTCTTTTAGTTAAATTAACTAATCAAGTCGAATTGCTTTGTCTAGCCGAGGTGGACCACGGGCCGAGGATATAGTTGATTGGTTAGTTATTCAAGAAAAACTTGCCAGACCAGTTCAGAGTAATAATATTCAGTTTTTTTTTGTATAATAACCTAACCAGGTCAGGTTAGCATACTAACCTAACCATGTCAACAATCCTCGGCCCCTCGTCCACCTCGGCTGGACAGGGCGATACGACTTGGTTAGGAAACATAAAAACCACGCGCTATTTTCACTACGTGCTGTTTTGTCTATACGCTATTTTTTCTACGCGCTGTTTTGTCTGCGCGCTATTTGGTCCACGCGTCATGGTGGTTTAACCGCTATGCCTCAAAAAGTACTTAGCCGATGTTGAAAATTAATACCTCGTTGTTTTATAGAAAGATTTATCTTTTTTGGTATTTATAATAAAATTGATGTATTTTAGTAACTCAAAAAGTGTTTAACCGATTTCGATATTCCTTGTTAAATTGGGCAAAAAACCAAAATTGTGTAACCCAAAATTTCGTCGATAACACAAAAAGAGACGGGGATAAATAAACTTTTGACTAAGCTTGTTCACCATCCTGTAAAATAATATGGCAGGATATTCTTTTATTTTTGTTAAACAATTGACCTGTGTATCTTATATCACTGAATAAATGGAGACATTACTATTTTTGATGCAAACCATTTTGATTTCTGTTTTTAACCAATTTTTTTTATAACTTTTAGAATGGAGACCTATGCATCAGCATCCTACACCCACCAGTAGACGATCCACAATCGGGCGAACTACCCTGCGAACGCTGGAACCCGACACAGAATGTGCGAACTATTTTACTGTCGGTCATATCTTTACTAAACGAACCCAATACATTCAGTCCTGCCAATGTTGACGCGTCAGTTATGTACCGGCGATGGCGCGATTCCAAAGGACGAGATAAGGAATATGAAAACATTATAAGGTAAAAATATAAAAAGGTAAATAGATTTTATGACAAAAAGTAGTTGTTTATGTCTAGTATCCATCCAATCACTTGATTCAACATGTCTGACAACGTTGTCACAGCAATAAAAAATTTACTAGACGCCATTCGCAATCTAGAACAACTGGACGCCGCCAACTAGACGCGCTGGACCAACTCGGCGACCGACAGCGACACACGGGTCCACTAGGCGCGGGCAACTAGACGCCCTTAAAAAACTACCCTTAGGTTACATTTATTTTGTTTCAACCCCTTTGTCCTATTAAAGTTTAGTGAAACACTATTTTTGCTATCAATACCTGGCTGGAATTTCAAATATAATAAAAGTGTGCACATTTGCGCATATTTTAAAACTGTTTCTACCAACAAGTTAAATTTTGTTTATATACGCTTTTTTTTTCTCGTACAGTGTTGTTTAAAAATGTTTTTTCCTGAGTCCCATTGGCGGTTCGGCTATTATTGACCATTGGCCTAACCCTTACTTAAGGTTGTTTAACTTTAAAAAAACAGCAACTAAATTTAAGTACATAGTGTTTTGTACAAGTGGGGAAAAAGCTTAATATTATAAAGTCTTAACATTTTAAAACAAGTTAACTACAGGGTAGGAAAAAAATTAAATAAAAAAACATTGTTTTAAAATATATTTTTTTTAAATGTTAGGTTGGGTATTTTTCATAATTTTACGTTATAGAACGATTGATTTTGCCTATTTTTTCTCAATTCACATTTTTTTTTAAAGTTATTAGTTTTCGAGAAAATTGCAAAAAACTTATTTTTAGGACCTTTGGGGCCTTATTATGTCGCACCCCGCATTGCAAAAGGGATGCTTAGCAATATTGTTTAAGGAAAATTTACTTATTGAGAAAATTGTTAGTATTAATTATTGACTTTAAAACTTATTACCATACTAGTGGGGAAAAGGAACTTAAGAGTAAAATGAAGAAGTCGGTATGACGGTTTTACAAACTATAATTATTGCCGCTGAGGATTATTTGTCTTGAGTATAAAAGTTAAAAAATATATAAAAGTAAACCTAAAGGTACTTACATTCTAAATTTGTTTGGCGTCAGCCTTCGGGGTTGGTGATCAAACTTTCTTACATTTCTTACATCTAGTAATCACGAACATGAATGAATCACATCCGCACATCGATTTGGGTAACTCCGCCGATACAGCAATTTTCCCCATTTACGCATACAGACGTAGGTAAGTCATTGACATGGTAAAACTGCTGCATCGCCACTTTTGATACGTAACAACCCAGGGTTCCATAAAAATTATATGTTTTTATAAAATATTTAAATTGATTAATTTTCCTACTTGACATATTTCCACCGCCCCGAATGCTGGACCCCAGCATTAAAAAATTTTATACCCAATTTCATAATTTAAAAAAAAACAATTTCTTATTCTAAAAAAATTTTCACAAAATTTAAATATTTCTAAAAAATTACCTTAATTAAAATCAAGTTAAAATTCAATCACTTATTCCAAAATAAAATAAATCATAATCCTCAAAAAATTTCTTAACCTAAAAAATTATGTTAAATAAATTCAAATTCAAATTCAAATCCAAAAAAATAAATAAAAACAATTCGTTTCTTCCAACTGGGTCGTTCGGGGCCTGGTTGTCGCGGACTGGCGATATCCACGACAATGCATAAACCAGCTTTCAAACATCAAGGGTGGTTGTTGTAGCTACTTTCGGTCCTAGACAATGTAGTAGCTACTTGTGGACATGGACAATGCTATCTGCTTGTTGCTGTTGACAAATGCGTTTTAGGTGTGGTGTACTCGGAATGGTTATGTTATTTGGTCGGTGCCGGCGGTTGATCACGTCCAAGTGTTGGTTTAGACTTCATTATTGCGTTCAAAGCTTTTCTATTCGCAGAGAAAAAACTTGGATTCTCAACTTACTGCTGCTTCCTGACTATTGTTCTTGTTATTTTAGATCCATTGACTTTTTGCTGTTAGTTGTCTTATGTCTTAGCATTTTTGGTGGTTGCTTCTTTTTTCTCCTAACAACGGAATTGCTTATTTCGTTTCTTTTTTTCTTTCCAAATATGTTTGATTAAGCATGAAGTAGCTTATATAATGGTAAAACATATCTTGCTGTTATTATGTATTTATTTCACGATTTTAAAAAATTGAAATTCAATTGGGCCTGTATAATGGTTCTAAAATTGCATCTGAGTTTATGCTTATGGCAAACATTTGTCAATTAAATTTTTGTTGGTAGTCGATCTCTCTTTTGTAAAATCATGTAAATGTTTATAGTTCCTTGTTTGATTTGCTAATTTTTCAAATAGTTTTTACTTGTGTCGATTGTAGATTTTTCATTTGCATTTCTTTTTTCCGCAAAACAATTTGTTTGGGTTTAAGTTTTTTTTAACATTTTGCACTATTGGTATTGTATCGTTAAGTGAGAAAAAAATTATTTGTTTTTCTCCGTTTTGCCTTTGGTTTGAAATTTCATAGCATCAGGCATAAATATGTTTATATTTAAATATGGGTCGGTTCTTGACCTATTCTATTTCTAGTTTAAAATATTGAAAATTATTTTTCCAGTTTCATTAAATATTTTTTCCTTTTAAGTTGTCCCTTCTTTTAAAACAATTAAACTAGTTTAAAGACATTTTTGTAATCTCAATTTTTCTGTAGTTCTTACTCTTTTTAAATGTAATTTATACTTATTTCAAACTCAATCAAACTAAATTTACGTTCATTTTTTATCTTATAATTTATAAATCTAGAAGCACTTGATTGTGGTAAGTAACAGTACTTGCTAGTGTGTAGCTAATCTCCATCTTTATATTTCCATTTTTGCTGTCTTCCTTCATACTCTCGATGTGTGACCAAATAATTACCTTTCTACGAGTACACAACATGCTTTTCTTTGAATGCAACTTTTTGTTAGTTGCTTCTGTAGGCCTCGGCTCGTCCCAGATGGTTGTACAATAAATTCAAACCTAAAATATAACAATATTTAAAATACTGAAAGTACATTTCTTCATTTATACTACCAAATGTCTCGTTTTTGTTTCAAAACAATTTCCTAGTTGCTACTATTGCTATCATTACATTTTCCTTTAAATCTTAAAAGCATATTTAACTTTAATTAAATGTTTAAAAACTAAATTTTATTTTATTAATGAAAAACATTTTCTTTTTTAAAATAAAATAGAAATTTCTTAACCAAAAATACGTTGTTTTTTTGTTAATTATAATATTTTATATGCAACAGAAATAACAAAATTTTAAAATTATATTATTGTGTATATATACATATAGTCGTATTATATACATACTTTATCTACAAAGTATAGTAATCACACAAATTGCAACCGAGGTATAGCAATGCGATATAAAAGTTATTAGGAAGTTAAAAAATATATTTTAAAGAATTTGAAATTATTATATGTATTAAAATTAGAAAAAGATTAGAATTTAAAATTATATTATATTCGACTTATTTGTTTCTAAGGTACATGTTCTTTTCTTGACAATTCAAAATTATTAAAAAGTTGTTTTTTGTTTTTTTTTTAACTTTTTGTATTCTATGAGATGAACCCTACATCTCTGAGCAAAATACATAGGTATGTACGTGCTCTACGCTTTCTATAAGCGCTCTAAGGTTTTTAAGAATTCTAAGCACTCTAAACTCTGATAACTTTAAGCTTTCCAAGATCTGTACGCACTTAAACTCTAATATTTTTTAACGTCTGTAAGCGCTCTATACTCTAATTTATCAAGGTCTGTAAAGACTCTATAAGTCTAATCTAATCTAACGTCTGTAAGCGCTCTTAACTCAAATTTTTCAAGGTCTGTAAAAACTCTATACTCTAATCTTTTCAAGGTCTGTCTAAGGTCTGTACTGTCATACACTTTTTATTTTTAGTGTTTTGTGGTATCTCTTTAGTTACTTGTTCAGATTTGGGCCCAGAATCCGACTCAAATAGATAAAGGACCCAACACTAAGTGTTCCCAAAGGTTGGGAAATATGTAAAATAACAATTACAATTAAACTCTTTCTGGGTATTAAAAGTATATACATGACTTTTTTTTATATATATTTTATTTATACTTACGGGTATACTCACTTTTTACCATAAGACTTACATACGACCATAGCTATATTATACTCGTTTCTGATATGACACATAATCAATTTATCCAGCTATGCTATTAGTGTGTCACCTAAAAATTTCTCATATCTGTGTGTTTATTCCATTTTAGCAATAATTTTTTTTCCTTTGTACTGTATCTATCTATCTTTTGTAAACCTAAAACGTCACCTAGGCAGAAAAATAGTGTTAGTATCATAATATTGTTACGGGTTCTCCACAACAATTAAAACTGTCAAATGTCAAAAATAATACGTCAATTTATTTCGACAAATTATGTACAAAAACACGCACTTAAACTTACTAATAACTTGCTAATAATTCACTACTTTAATCCGCCTATTAACTTCGCGTTAACATCTAGCGATCACTACCATTGGTTATCTTTGACTGACTGTCGATGCGTGGCCCCGGCCCTATATATAGGGTCGTCCGTCTCTCTCGAACTCTCCAGCAGTCTTCGACGTCCGGAAAGTTCTCGTATTAATGCGACCGCAAGTCACAGATAACGCAACTAAAACCTAGACTAAGAATACAACCTAATACTACACTAAACCTAAATAAATTCTAACTATAAAATTTAAATAACTTAAATTTGTAACAATATATATTTTTTTTAATTCCTATAATTTTTTTCTTTTTGTAGCATCTAAAGTACGTTTTTTCGATTTTTGTCAATTTATAAATACGTTTTTTTCTTTTCATTCATTTGTTGTCTCATAAGTTTTGATGACAGTTGTTTTATTATGCATTTCTTTTAATTTATTAAGGATTCGTAGTGACGTCTGTTACTTCAAAATAAGTTTTTCACTTGAAAAAATAGTTTAGTTGTCGAGATATTTAAAAAACTAGCCTGTAAATAGTTCTTCTTAAATTCTTCTGAATTTATTTAAAAATTTTTCTTAATTTTTTAAAGATTAGGTACTTCTAAATAATAACAAAATATTATCTTTATTGCCGGTAAAAAATATACCTGATTAATCCTTTTTTCAAATATTAAAAAGAGGTTTCAAGTTTACTGCTTGGTATGCGTTTTCTTCTGTAAGCCCGTACGCCAATTTAAAAATATTAATAATTTAATTTTCATGTTTTGTTGAACTTTTTTCTATACTTTTATCTGCTTTAAGGCTTTATTTTGAATAAATTAATATACATCGTAAAAATAGAAAATACTAAATATTGCAAAACAATTAAAAATTTGGTGTCTTGAAAAATTATCAGAGGTGCATGCAAATTATTTTTGTAAAATAAATTAATTTTTTCGTATTTAGGAAGGTTTAACAGTTTTCCTTATTTACTTCTTTATCTTTGTTATCTCCGTGTTTATTCTACAAATTACCTAATTGCTTTTCATAAGTTTGCAAATTAACATTTTTGTGCTTGTTTTGTATAACCTGAAACTTAATTCCGGACTATAAAAGTGTATGTAAAAATTTACTAGTAATAACATCTTTCGGCGGTCTACGTTTTGAACGAGATTTTAGCATCCGATTTCGTTGTTTATTCTAGTAGGTAATGACTTTCTGTAGGTTTGTCTGTCTGTTATTATTTTTTCGAGACTAAATAAATAAAACAATTTTTTCAAACTAAAACCCATATTCTTGTTACAAAATTTTTCAGTCTGAGAACTTAATTTTGTTAGTAAAATATCTCAAAAATGCATATTTGGCCGTTAATAATAAATTTCTTGGTTTATTATTGTAAGAAGTCAGTTTTTGCAAACTAAAGAAATTAGAGTCTATCTAATAATCGACGACGCAGACATACTTAAGATTAAGAACGGTCCCATTGATATACAATATTTATGGGTTTGCTTTTCTAAATAAACGCCTGGAAAAGGTACATGCCTGCGACGAGCTTTTCAGTATAAGTTCGAGTGCTTGTGTAGTGTGTGTTTAATAAAAATACTGGTGAGTAAAATCTCACAGGGCTTACCATAATTACCTATTAAAATCGTTTATTCTTTTACCTGGCATATTTTGGTGCATAAAGTCAGTGGAGTGCATTTATATCGATATAAATAAAACTGATCAGATCTTGTAAAATTAATACCCTAATTAACGTGCTGAAAGTGATCCCTCTGTTTCATTATGTAATTACTACGCATACATATATCTTTACGCCACGTTCAAATGCTAGTACGCATACGTAGAGCTATAAGTCGTGTTTAAATGCTGGTTCGCATACGTAGAGCTATAAGACGTGTTTAAATGCACTCGAACGCATACATAGTACTTTACGCCACGTTTAAATGCTTTTCTTATTCATGATGAAATTAGAGTATCACTAAGAACAGAAGTGTACTAGTGGGTGACAGTCACATAGTACGTTTCTCTTAAACAATTAATTAATCAATTATTATTTATCTCAGCTGTATGGCGTGAAGTATTTCTTCAATTAGAAACACGTTTATTATTAATTGCATAACATAAAATATAAAATGGCTTTCTTGATCCATTTAATAAAATCAAAGGTAAAATGGAGGCTCAAGTTATTTTTCTTTATTGCAGGTATGTCACGTCACTAGCCCTCTGTCTCAAGTTTTCAAATACGCCCATGGTAATCCGTTTTAATTTTAATTATTATATTTATATATTAATTTTTAATAAAAAAAATAAGCTCACATTATTAATCTTCACCTGTGGCGCTAATCATAACTATGTTTTCCAAAGTTATTTAAACATTTAAAAAAATGGACTTGAAATTTATTATAATTAGTTGGTATTTAATTAAGATGCTTGCTGGTGTGAAAACGTAGTGTCATCGAAATTTAGATTTTAAGTTAAATAGAAATCGCTTTTACATAAAACATTGCCTGTTATTGGTATACTGTGTCATCGAGGTATATGTTTATTAAAATTTGTATCGAACTTTTTTATAATTTATCCTTTTAATAATTGTATTGGCCTTTTTTTCCAGAACAGATCCCCTTGGCTGTTGTTTTAATGATTCAAAGTTAATATTAAAGGTGTTAGAATAAACAGGTTTTAAAAATTGGTTTTTCTTTTTTGATATTACAATTTTGGAACCATTAACGACATTTCTATTTGTCATAAGGGTTTTGTCAATTGTTGGTTTTTCAAGGTTTGACTAGTTTGTTGACCAAGGCCTTTTCTATTTGTCGTAGATGTATTAGTTTAAAAATTTTAACTATCTAATATAAAACATGGCTGCTCCTCGAAACAAGAATTTGATTTCGATTCTATGAAAAATCCCAAGGTTGTATTTTTATTTATTCGTGTGTACTTATTGTTGGTTGTTATCAGTGGCAATAGAAAATGATTTTTAACTTTTTGAGGGGGTCCTAGAAGCTTTAGACCTTTTCCGGTTAAAATTTTTTCGTTAGGCAGAAACTCCCAATTTTTGTTGCTGTCATGTAAGTTTGGACAAAACAATTTGACAAGGATTTTTATATTAGGTTTTAGCAAATAATTTTCAGAGAGATGAAGTTTGTTTTTACTACTGTTTATTGGATTGCAAACAAAACAGGAGAATATTGTGTTGGTGTCGTGGAAACAAGATTGAGTAATGTTAAATTTTATTTGCTGTGATTTAATTGTTAGATTGGAGTTCGCAAAATTTATAAAGACTTTATTTTCAACAAGAAATTGTTTGCCTAAAATAAGGGGTTTTGGTTGCCTGTCGACTACTAATGCTTGGACAGAAAAGGATCCCTGGATTCCTTCAATTTGTATTGTTATGACACATGTTCCTAACGGAATGACGGAATTTCCTCCCGCAGTTTGAAGTATGAGATCGTTGTTGAAAACTGTTATGTCGCACCCCGCATTGCAAAAGGGATGCTTAGCAATATTGTTTAAGGAAAATTTTCTTATTGAGAAAATTGTTAGTATTAATTATTGACTTCTGCTTTAAAACTTATTACCATACTAGTGGGGAAAAGGAACTTAAGAGTAAAATGAAGAAGTCGGTATGACGGTTTTACAAACTATAATTCTGCCGCTGAGGATTATTTGTCTTGAGTATAAAAGTTAAAAACTATATAAAAGTAAACCTAAAGGTACTTACATTCTAAATTTGTTTGGCGTCAGCCTTCGGGGTTGGTGATCAAACTTTCTTACATTTCTTTTGACTTTCACTCGACTCTCTAGTAATCACGAACATGAATGAATCCCCTGAGTTCTTCCGCACATCGATTTGGGTAACTCCACCGATACAGCAATTTTCCCCATTTACGCATACAGACGTAGGTAAGTCATTGACATGGTAAAACTGCTGCATCGCCACTTTTGATACGTAACAACCCAGGGTTCCATAAAAATTGTATGTTTTTATAAAATATTTATATTGATTAATTTTCCTACTTGAAAATATCTAGCGAAACTCAAAGGGGATTTTGGCGGAGAATATGTGGGGGTGTGTCCCAGATGCTAAGGAATAATTATACAAAAATTCACCTATTTTTTTACAAGTTTTAGGGTTTTTTCACCTAATATCACAGGGCTAAATATATGTAACCAGCTAGTGAATATAATAACATTTTTTCCCCGAGAACAATGACTTTGTGTCGTTTCTTTTTCGTATTAACAACAATATAATATGCCTATTTTGAATAACGATAGCATGTATTTGATTGTAGGAAGCAAGCCATAGCAGCGCGTGCAGAAGCTGAAAAAGACGGTATACAGGTGCCACTCACATTAGAAGATTACTGTATTAAAACTCAGGTAAGCTAAAATAATGGATCTGAAATTGTTATCTTTATTTAATCCACTGTTAGTATTTTACAACAAATTAATCATCATAATCAACTTTATAAAAAATGATTTAACTAACTGTAACTTTGGTGGTTTTTAGAAAAAAACAAATGTTTGCCTGAGAAAAAATTATTACATTTATGATAGTTTGTACGTAACTCAGTTTTAAAAAACAGCAAGGTTTATTTCTTGAATCGGAATTTTATAGTTTGAAACCGTGCCCTTTTTTACATCCTTTAAAAATGTTTTTAATATATAAAATATCGTAATTTTAACATTCATCATCTATCTTGCTAATAAAAGGTGTTTCAGATAAAAGCTACAACTATGGGGATGTCGGAAACGATAAGTAATAAAACGAAAAACTTTAAATACTTACGTATATATCAAGATATTCTTAATACAAAAGTTTCATATTTTTTATGAACTGAGAATTTACACTTAAAATGTAATTTATAAATAAAGATTTTAGATTGCTCGTTTTTTTTTTATTTTAAAAACATAATTTTTATCTTACCATAATGAGACCATGACTTTGAAAACACTGGATACAAATCATGTTTTACCAATATAATATATATTATACTAGTCCGGAAGATAAATAAAATACCACCTAGATATGAGGTAATACAAAAATTAAACTCATTAATATCCTGCCAAAACAAAAATATAAACCCACTCTCAAAGCTTAAAAACTTTCTTGCTTGTTCTAACGATAATTGCAAATGTTTTACCAATCTTCAATAAGATTACGTCATAACAATTCCACCTATTTTATAAATTACATTTTTAAATTCCTCGTTTTTCTAATTTCCAAAACATAATTGCACATCCTCTTCGAAACCGTCCTAACCCAACAATTTTAATTTTTGCTATTACACATTCGGATAGATTTCTACTTATTTTACCTAACAACAAAACCCTGTATTCAAATCATATGGAATATACCGGAAGATGATATAACAATACCACCCAGATACGAGGTAATTCAAAAATTAAATTCATTAAGATGCCTGCAAAAATAAAAAAAGTTTAAAAACGGCTTGCTTTATCGAACTGCGGTTTGCAGCTTTAAGCTTCCCTTACTTAGGCGCAAAAAAGTTATACTTACAGGGCCCTCCGCTACAGTCTACATTATTGTTATGTAAAAATACAGGCTTAAAAATGTGTTTATGAGAAAAAAATCCCATGGATATCCTCTATCTCGGTTACCATCAACAATTTTTGCGTAAGAAATCTACGGTTTTACTTAGCGTCAATAATTATGGGAGATTCTTTATCTGTACCTCAAAGCAAAATACTTGACAGACAGGACAGCAGAAATAAATTTAGTTTTGCTTTAGAGGTGATAGGAACATTATTACTCAAGTAGCTTAGACGCTTAGACTTTTTGTGTTAATGACTCTAGTGGCTCAAAGCCCCTTAGCTTTGGGCTTAGAATTCCACTTATCGGAGATCTGAAAAAGTCATACTAAATTCAAGATGGTGGCACAAACCCAAAAAAACAGGACAATGTTGAAAAATATAAAAAAATTTCATTTGTAAACGGATTTTTTTTTAACTAATTTTATTTTGTTTTATTTATAGTATACTTTTAGGAAAACTATTAACCACTCGCATTTTTTATGTTTGTGTCCGAAATAACTTAAATTCCCAACATCATATTTTTTTACGTGTTATTTGCGTTTTATGAAGTAACTGTCAATTCCACGAAAAAATCACACGATACAAGAAAGACGTATTAACAATTTGTATCCATGAGTTTTATTTCTAATAATTCAATTTTCTTTATTTAAAGTTCATTTTTTATAACAATCATAAACATTTTACAAACATATTCATTTATTCTAAGGAACAGAAGAACTTAATCTCGAGAGCCCTTCGCTATTATTATTTTTATTTTATGTTAAGTTTAGACGTTAATATGAATGTTTACAAAATAAATGAGTTTTAAATACAGTAATTTTTTCAAGAAAAACACTTTATCCTAAAGTTACCTATCAATACAAAGTACTATCTTTACAAAAGCCTTAAAAATCTTACTTTACAAAAAGTAAAAAGGTTTTTCATTTATGCGTGTGATTAGTCCTAGACAATAAAATTTCACTTTTTTATGAAAATTTCAAACGCAGATAAAAATCTACGAAAAGTCGATATCATTTCTAATAACGTAAACTGTTTCTAACAAAAAAGGCGATATTTTGTCGAAACTGGCAGCATACATATGGCCACCCCTGGATTTTGCACCGTTTTCTCGACTATTTTGATACCTTAGAGCACCCTCTAGAAGCTCAACAGGAGGCAATTTGAGGCTCTATTCTCAACAACGTCCCTTGATCGTTGCGCCCCGGACGGTTGCCGTGCCCGAAGAGGTCCTGGACCATTAAGCGACTAGGGTAATATCCCTATCCGAGAGCTATTAGTTCTTAATTTATTTTACGAAACCTGTAGTTTTAGGAGAAAAATGGATATTTTTAACCCAAATATGGCCACTGTCCTTTTAAAAGAACAGTCAAGCTTTCGAAGTTAGTTTCGGTATTTTTGGGTATTATATATTATATTTGTGGGATGGCGCCAGTTTTAGGAGCTGCAATTTTTTTAAAAATCTGAAACTAAAATTTATGTTTGCGTGTTTTTGTAAAGTCAAGTAAAGTGGGATTCTTTTTTTTAACAAAAAAATAAAAAATTATCAAATTTTAAAAATAAAATTTTGTTGGTTTTATCTTAAGATCTCAAATTGCCTCTCCACTGATGTGCCCTTTAGGGTCCTAGAGGTAGTCTTAAGTTATACAAAAAAGTCGAGAAACCATGGTGCGGGTGGGCCGTATGGGAGCCGCCATACAATTATTGGCCAGAATATCGATCGTGTGTGATTAAATTGTATCTACACGGGAAAATCATCATACATCTTATTTTTCTACAAAAACTTCTTTATTATTTAAGCTTTTTCCAAACTGTGTGGCCTATTAAAATGCGTTGGGTGACATTTGTGGCAGCTTAAAGACGTTGCCGCCATTTTGTGACACTGTAATTAGAATAATAACAATTTGCCAACTTGTGACACAACAAAACCCCTGAATAATTAAACAAATATCTGGAAGCAGAACTGTATTTTCCAGCTAGGTAAAACATTGGTATGCCCGGTAACTTTTATACAGTGGAGAAGGGGGGGGGGTTCAGAAATAAGAAAATTTTAAGTGCGCCACAGTGTTTAATACCAATGTTTTACAAAGAAGATCTTAAATAAAATACAGTTCAACCCAAACGTTGTAGCCAAACAATGAAATTCTACCTACTTCCGAGGCTTCCAGAGTATTTGTGTAATTAAAAAAACCAAAAAAATTGACTAATAAACAGAATAAAATTCTAAAAGATTGAATTAAGATGACAAAATTAGAAGCACTTTACAGGTAGATGGACTCCTTTAACAGGTCATAGTGCACCTACATCTGAGTCAGTAGTGTGAGACTCAGTTATATAAATGATTGTCAAAAAAAAATACACTTCCAAAATTATTCCGTCATAGGGGCGATCTGGACCAAATATCTGCTGTCATCATTCTACGTTGGGTAGAATGAGACAGACAGCAACCCAGTCCGAGATCCACCCCATGAGGTAAAACAGTGTAAAGAAACCGCAAAAAAATATATAATCTCATCTCTCTTTTGTCTCTAATAATACAAAGATTTAGTTCATCTTGTATATTTCCATAGGAGGATGGAAATGAAATTGATCAAAATACAAAAAAATATTGAAATCTGACAATAATACTTGTATAAACATGAAATA
Source organism: Aspidapion aeneum (assembly GCA_963576565.1). NCBI lineage: Eukaryota > Metazoa > Arthropoda > Insecta > Coleoptera > Brentidae > Aspidapion > Aspidapion aeneum. The sequence continues at coordinate 149,218,147 of OY755038.1, forward strand.
TAAATCAATGAAAAAGGGAAACAAGTTAGAGCCAAGGGCGTTCAATTTCACAGAAAAATAATATAATTAAATATGCCGCAAAATCTTGGGTTATGACGTCATACCTTTATCTTGCGTTCACAAGAAGTGTTAAAACTATATTTAGAATTTATGGAAAAAAAATTATATCAAAAAAAATGTTTGCTCGCATGAAATTGAAGTAAACTCCTACCTTGGTCCTTGATTAATTTATGTGTGTTTTATTTTGTAAACCTGGTATTGTTCTCTTTCTGCTACTTCGGGTCCCGTCCTATTCTGCTCGCGCCTTCCCTCTTGCTTGCTTAGCACATGATGTTAGGCCAGCACTTTGGTCTTAAATGGTTGCTGGATTCTTACTCGAGCGTAAAACCCTGTGGAAAATGAAATGTTTCAGTTTCCTGGAATTCGCCTATTTTGCACGAAGTTCCCCTACACCGAGTAATTTAATCAAGAACCCCATGTCGACTCAATAAAATAAAGTAGATTTAAACAGATGAACTAAAATAATCCTAACGTACCATTCCCAGGGTTACAAGGCTACACCCGGCTTCACACCAGCGTCCAGCACAGCTGTCGATGGAATGGACAGGGCACGCTTATTTCCCGTAGAAACGGCGTAGGCCGCCTTAAATCCCTCCATGCAGAGGATATGAGCCGTCAACGAGATACGCCTCACGACGGACTCACTCTTCACAGTCTCTGGGACAGAACCTGTAGTTTTTGCAGTGCCACTAACCAAAAACAATGGCGATCCCAGAGACCTGTTGCCGACCCAGCCAAAATTCGTTAGGGAAGAGACCAGGCACTTTTGTCGAGAACACAAAAAATGAAGTGGCCGTAAAACGCACAGTACCAACCTAATTTTCCCGGTTAAATTCAAATAAGGATGCAAACCTATTTATAAAAAACTTTCTCGCCAAAAAATCACTAAATCCGGTTTGCAACACTGGAGGAAAAGACCCGCGGTTTTCAAACTAACCAATGAGGAAATACACCAATACTTCCATACCGGTATATAGGGGGCAGCATCGACCAAGGGGATATTGAAATACGTAAAACGCACACTGAGGTGTTGTCGGATCTATTTCCACGGTTGGAATTTTTATAACAAGGACGTCGAGACACCCTCCATACATAGACCGAACACTTGCCTACCGGACCCCTGCCAACATAGCAAGTAGGAGGAAAATAACCAGTCGGACTATAAGAAGCTCAGCATTGAAACCATCAACTGTAAATTCAATTACTGGAGATTCGAGCATGCATCAAACCCAGGAATATTCGAACACTCAACCAATTCCCATATGAGTAAAGCTATACTAAGTGTAGAATTTAGTTGTATTTTAGTTACAGTTTTAGTCAAAAGTTTCCTTTGCTCTTTATATATGTTTTCTCCAAGATTCATATGGTTTGACGCGATTCCTGTAAAACACCTCCACATTAATAAAGTTGTTTCTGAACCTAAAATACACATTGGACTACTGCTTAAACTCGGCATAAGAGTGTTCAGATGTTAAGTTTGCTCACCACTAGCTAGCTCTACAAAACCCTTCAATCCGACTAACTGAGCTTATTTATTATGAGTTATTAACTTTATTTAACTATGATTATATATAAATTTATATAATATAAAAATACGATTTTGTTTATTCTTTTAGTCCTGGTTTTTATTCCTCGTTTATCTCCCATTTACAAAAGTACATAACTCGTATTTATTTTATCTTCTCCTTATCAAATTAATAAAGATATCAAAGTGGGCCAATATCCTCCAAAATAAACATAAGCGAATGGAATGTTCACCTAAATGTTTCCTTCCTGTTACTGAAACCATTTGTGACGCGGCAACGCCGCCATTCCCCAGCAGAACAGCTGTTTATTTTCATGAACGTCAAAGAAACTCACGAAATTCCCCAGATAAACAAAACAATCAAGAGTTTTAATGTGATTTTTCCAAAACCTGTGATCCTAAATTCCAATTGCGATGTCCAGATAATACGGTGTGCGTAGTGTCCACAGTAATTCGATGGAATGTCTCCTTTATAAGGTAACTTTTTGGACACTATATAACCTCCAAACCTAGCTCTATAAAATACCCTTAATTTGTTTACAGAAAGACGAGTCGAAGAGCCTTGATTATTTACCTAAATAAACAAAGATGTAACGTTGCCTTAAACGTAAGAATGGCACGTTACATAATCCCCCCCCAACTTCAAGACGATTAACCTAATAAGGTTACTCGGAGAGGTCCGCTGCCGACTTAAGGTCTTTGGCATGCCAACTCCCTGGTAGTACTTTACCCGATGGTTCCTGAAGCTCAAATATCCATGGAGAAATTTTATTCCTAATCACATAAGGACCAACGAATTTCGGTGCTAACTTCTTCGAGAAAAACTTCGCAGCATCTGACAACACATAATTTTTCTTCCAAACACGCTGACCCACAGCAAAGTTGGGTACCCTTGTACGCAAATTATATTGAACTACGTTTTTCTCTCCCTCCACCTCTAACCTTCTCTTAACATCCGCATAGAGCTTCCGGAAACCTTCGTTCTTACTTTCAGCTGCAGATTGTACACCATTCTCTTCAGATAACAAAACTGGGTTGGAGTAATCTTTACCTGATAAACACATATTCCTACCAAAATTAACAAAGAAAGGAGACATCCTGGTTGTCTCATGGGTTGCAGTACGAATCGCGCAGGCAAGTTTATGTATTTGTTCGTCCCACTTCCTGATTGTCTTTCACATAACAACATAACATGGTTTTTAATGTACGATTCGTCCTTTCTGTTGGATTTGCTCTGGGGTGATAATACGGATTATACTGAATTTTAACCTGATAACTCTCAGCAAAACGTTTAAACTCGTTACTTTTGTATTGAGGACCATTATCACAAAGTATCAAACGGGGTACTCCGAAGACCATAAATACTTGCTCCTCAAGATGCTTGACAACAGCTTGAGTAGGGGCTGTTCGCATTGGAAAAACTAAGGAAAACTTACTCAAATAGTCCGTAACGACGAGAATCCAGCAATTACCCTTTGTCGAACGAGGTAGAGGTCCACATAAATCTGTTGAGATAATTTCCCAAGGACGAGTTGGTTTTGGGTGCGATATCATCTGATCAGATACACCTTGTGTATCACCTTTATGAGCTGCACAGACAAAGCATTTCTTTACAAAAGTTGCCACGTCCTGGCGCATTTTCGGCCAATAATATTTTTCTGCCAGTCTGTGGAAGGTTTTATACACACCCATATGTCCTGCGGTAGGAGGATCGTGAGCTTCTCCAATAATTCTACGCCTATGATCTTTGGGGACTACCTCTTTCCAATATTCGTTAGATGGTGAAAGTTGCGGGTATTCTTGTTTGACATATTTATACAACTTATTATCAGTGTATCTCCAATTCATAAATTTTACCGGTGATTCTACGACCCTCTTTACCATCTTTTGGTACCATCGATCTTTAATTACTGTTGAAACGTCTCTTGGCTGCGAAATTGTATCAATCATAGGTACTGCGCGAGACAACATGTCCGGGACAACTAAATCTTTCCCTTTCCGATGGATTACTTCAAAGTCATATTGCTGCAGCTTTACAGACCAACGAGCAAGTCTTCCACTGGGCTCTTTCAAGCTATGAAGCCATTTTAAGCTAAAATGATCTGTTATGACCTTAAATGAGATCCCCTCAATATAAGGCCGGAGCTTCTCTATCGCCCAAACCAATGCCAAACATTCTCGCTCGGTGGTCGTGTAAACACGTTCTTGCTTAGTCAAAGATCGACTCAAATAGCATATGACCTTGTCTCCTTCAGGATAAGGTTGCGTTAAACATGCTCCTATTCCATATCCTGATGCGTCTGTTTGAATGACAAATTCCTTGGTATAATCTGGACATGTAAGAATCGGTGCAGTCACTAAAAGTTCCTTAATCTTAATAAATGCTTTTTCACAGTCTGGAGTCCAATCGAACTTTTGATTTTTTTTTAGTTAGAGCTGTAATTGGAGCTATTATCGCTGAAAAATTCTCTATGAAACGTCTATACCAGGATATTGTACCTACAACTCTACGAACTTCTCTGACAGTTCTTGGCCTCTGGAGCTCTAACATGGCTTTAATTTTATTAGGGTCAACTCGGATGCCTCGACGGTCCACTACGAATCCTAAATAAGTCATTTCTGGCCTACACAGTTGGCATTTCTCCCAACTTACCATTATCTTTGCATTCTGCAATCTTCGTAGGACTTCCTCAAGAATTCTAAGATGTTCAGAAAAGCTCTGTGTGACAATTACGAGGTCATCGAGATATACGTACATGTAGGGGTCCAAGTCGTTTCCTATGATGCTATCTATGAGTCTCTGCCAAGTTGCAGGTGCATTATGAAGACCAAACGGTAAACGCTTAAATTGGAAGAGACCTCGTCGACAAATGAATGCTGTTAATGGCTTTGATGATTCTTCAATTGGTACTTGCCAATAAGCGCTTTTCATATCTAAAGTTGACAAGTACTTAGCATCTTTCAACTTGTCAAGAGTCTCGGATACGAGTGGTAAAGGATAACTATCACGCGCCGTCACGGATTTCAATTTGCGGTAGTCTACACAGAAACGATATTTCTTTGTGTTTTTCTTTTGTACCATTACCACTGGTGAAGCCCATGAACTACTACTGCGTTCTATTACATCCATTTTCAGCATTTCGTCGATCTCGTCATCGATAAGTTTTTGAATGACCGGTGAGACCTTATATGAACGTTGTCTTATCGGTGCTGCATTTGTTGTAATCTTGTGTTCTACCCTGTCTGTACATCCTAGTGAGTCACCCATAATAGTCTTATATTTAACGACCAATTCCTCTAGTCGTTCTGATTCATAAGGTGTAAGAGTTGTTTGTTGGTCTGATGTTTCTAACGAACAAATCACATTTTTATTATCGGCAAAATGCCACTCATTAGTACTTAAGTTCGGTACTATACCCATCGAAATCCAAAAATCTAATCCCAAAATCCCCAAAAATATGGCAACTCAGGAACGACGACGACCTCTATTAACCTAAATTTATCTTGAACTCGTATAGGAAGCTGCACTGTCCCAATACTACTCGTGCTTTGACCATCAATACTACTCGTGCTTTGACCATTTGCCACAATACAACTCGTCTTCTTTGTCGTATCAAGTGAAAAACCAAACCTCTCGATGATTGACCAACCATGATTCCCTAAAAAGGTACGTGAAGCCCCGGAATCCAACAAACCCAATAACTTATTTCCGAGCACATCCACTTCTAAATAAGGTCTCTCATCTTTACGAGCGTGACTTATCACATAATCTAAGACGTTCGTTAGCCTATCGGTCGATGCTTGTTCAGGCTGACTCGAAGGTCGAGCGCCTGGGTCCGTTTCCCTGACGATTACAATTACGATATTCTCTTACTGTAACCCCTGCCTGTCCACACGAATAACACTGCTTACCTCTAGGTAATGCGCACCCGATTGCCATGTGCCCTGTTTGGTTGCATCTGTAACAAACAACGTCCCTGTTCGCCCTACCAGATCCAACACCCTGTGGTGGTTGTACATCCCTGTCACTTACGCTAGACTGACCACTAGGTGGTTGTTGTCTCTCTCTATCAGCCCTAGCAGAGAAACTGCCTGCTGGCTGCTGCCTATTTCTGTCGAATCTATTTGCAGGATGATTTAAATTCTGTTGGTTCGATGTCCCGGCACCTGATATTTGAATTGCATCAACCCCTGTTGGGAAATCGTCAATGTCGCTCTCTACGTCAACGTAGGCCAAGTCAGGTTCAATAGATTGGTTTCTTCTAGGAGTAAAATTCTCCTCCTCTAACCCATATCTCTGGTCTATTCTACGACACAAATCTTTTAAATGTGATAGGCTATTGACCTCAGTAGCAATCAACCCTTTCTTATAAATGTCCGCGATATTTCTGAAGACGATAGCTAATTTTGCCTCTTCAGAAACAGGACAGCCAAGTCTTTGGAAATATGTGTTCATGACAGCAATATAGGTCCCTATAGACTCTCCAGGGCCTTGTTTACGTTTTTGGATCTCCTTCAATAGCTTCTCGCCATATGAAGAAGGAAGATATTCTGCCATGAACCTTTGTTCCAGCTTCCCATGTATGGACTTCTCTACGTACGTCTTTGTAAAAAGTATAGGCTGATTTTTCAAAAAGATCAATGCCTGAGTTCAGTAGAACCTTTTTACTAACTCCTCTCGCCTGACTTAACTCGTCCACTCTCTCAAAAAATGCGGTGACGGAGATTGTACCCCTCTCGCCTGTAAACTTTAAGTTCCACTTATGCGGAGGTACAGGTGCAACATGATATGAAGTACCAGGAGCACTTGACATTGGTACTGGCGACGCACATGAAAAAGGTCGTGACTGAGCAATTGGTGCTATGCTACTTTGGAGGGCAGCTAAACTCAAAGGAACGGTAGACGGTTGTTGATACTGAAAAGCTGTTGTACCGTAATTCTCAATCGGCATAGGGAGTGGTGCTTGTACTGATGTTTGAGTTGGGTTCGTTAGCATTTGCATTTGCACTGGAGCAATGACCGACGGTTGGTTCGTAGGCTGTTGAGCTGTTCTTTGTGTGCTCGAGTGCGGGAAATGAGACTGGTTAGGTGTGTTGCCAGCATTTGTCGAGTGGTCTGAGCTTCGACTCGTTGATTGGCTTTCAGATGCTTCATCATCATCTGAGGCAACGCCAACTCTCAATAAATCTGTTGCTTGGCTCTGCAACCTCCCAATCAAACTCAATGTTTCCGCAACCAGTACGCCTTTCGTTTGGCTTTCTTCAAAGTTAGACGGATTCATGTTATTTATCCTGACCAACACGTGTTCCAACCTTACAGCGATTTTTCTAAACTCTCCCCCCTTGCTCGTACCAGAGAACTTCTCTACCAGCGGTACTAGACTATCTAGCCTCTTCATGCAGCTAAACGCATCCTGGCCAAATTTAAAGGGATACGGAGGGTATTGTATACTTCCATCGGTCCTTTCTCTCTGTCTAATTAGTATGAGCTGTTGCTTCATCTCTTCCACCGATCCAATGGCTATGCCTCTCCATGTTAATTCGTAGATTAACTCGTCCTTGACTAAGTACCTTATGCAGACAACCGACTCACAGAAACAGCCATGGTGCCTTTTATATATATTAAAACTTTAAACTTTAAAACTCTTAATTATACCTCCCAATTATAAAACTAAACCACGCAATAACAAACACAAAGTTCACTTTAAATTCACCAGTGAAAATCACTATAAATTTTCTCACAAATGTAGAAAATATAAAACTTAAATACGGGCAGACGCGAACAAAATCGAAGAACACCGGAGCAGTAAGAAAATAAAATTTATTGGCATTTACAAATGTAATCATAGTTTATATTAAGTATTTGTACAACCAACTATGACGTCAAACCCTGCTGAGAGAAATAACTACTTAAATCCTAAATTAGAATTAACAAGTAGCCATAAAAAAGTTTAAAAAAAATAAAAGAGAGACAAGAGCTTTGGCAGGTATTCAGGTCTTATGTTCCACTCCTGCGTGAGTAAAACAAAAAAAAATAATTGCGCTTATCTTAGCTGGACTGGATTAAAATTAAAGTTAAGTTATGTTGGTTTACCTCAGCAACCGAATAGGTAAATTTATCCCTAAATGGAACGTACAACAGACTACCTATAACAAAAAAATCCCAAAGCTGTTGTACACAGTTAACGCTAGGGTATACTCCTGCTATTGCAGAACGGCTCCACAACTAAACTCCTAAAAAAAACCCAAATCGCCGTTTACAATGATTTTTCTAAAAAGAATAAATCAAAACCCACTTTAACCTGCTTACCTATTCTGAGTCTACACGAAACTTGCATTGCTTAAGGCAACATCATCCCTTAATATATAAGTGAACGCAATAAACGTCGGAACAGATGTTCATGTTATAGAAATCGTAAATATTTAAAGAAAATAAAAAAAAAATTATTGATGGTAATAAAAAATTTACACAAATAACGTCTTGGTAGGACTGCAACTCTCTAATAATCGTTAAAATGAAATTCCCAAAATTTTAAACTAAATTGATGCATCAACCCATGGTCAAAAAGACCCTAGGATCGTACCGAAAGGTGTCCAAAAAAAAATTTAAAAAATTTTTTGGTGTCGACCACAGTAGCCCAATAATAAAAAAAAAATTAATTAGTGACTCGCTAAAATTTTCAAAATACTCTACCCTGATAGGTAGTTTGGAGTAGGGAGAATAAAAAATTAAACAAATGATGATAGGTTGTTAAAACGCGAGGGTTCGAAATGAAATTATATTTTAATTCAGAAAAAAAATATTTAAATAAACTGGTAAAAGAATTGTAGGGCGAGGTACTACTATGCAGCAAAAAAGAAAATTTTCCAACAAGAAAATCAAGTTTCCTTCCAAAAAAAAATAGTAAAAAAAATATTTAATTTTTTTTTTTTATGTTTAAGTGGGGTTGCAGCTCCTATTAACGATTTTAAAAGAATTAAAATAAAATTAGCACTAGAAAAATCTTTATAGAGATATGTTGTGCAACAGTCTCAGTTCTTTTCCTAAAAAACAGTTGTAGATTCTCTTTCCTCTCCCAAAACTGTGTGAATGTGAAAAGTGAATGAGCTAGAAAAATTAATTTACTATAAAAAAAATGATTGAAAATAAAATTTACTTAAGAATCATAAGGTATAAAAAATCGTAATTGCAAAAAACCAATCAGTTTAGGAAAAGAAAAAAAAATATTTATGTTCGAAAACAACCGATGTTAGTATATTTGTTCAAAATTATTACTTAAGGGAATAAGTAACGTTAGCACTTATTTACTGTATCACTATAATAATGTATAGAACCTAAGTTTTAAACTCTGCACTCAACTCAGTAAAGAATTCTCCTGTGTGCACTTTAAAAAACAAATATGAAAACAATTTCAAGGTTCACCTATAAGACCGTTGTAAAACTAAATCTGCCTACTCAAGTTTATATACACACAACATCCAATAAAAAAATTTACTGCTTAATGCATTCTCAGATCATCCTTATTCCTGGAGTTCACGAGATATAAGATTAAGTTGGCCCCTTTCCACAACTGTTATTCAAAGCAAAAATTACCAAATGTCCAAGGGCTAATGAGACCCTATCACCTACAAATGATATTTTGAAATGAAACAGTTGGGAATAATCCTGCGTAAAAACCAGACAACAAAAATCAAGAAGCCAAAACTATTACATTAATTTTAAAAGAGCATAATAACCTCCCGGCCCCAATTAAATTTTTGTTATCTCAACAAAACTCGGCCTAAAACAAAAAAACTTTTTATTAGACATTTCCCCTATTCCCTAAGTATAATGTCAATAAAACCCAAAAACTTGTGATTTCCATTCCAATCTCATCTGGACTATATATTTTTTCCAACGGTTAAACGCCCACAGGCGAAACAATATCTTATTTCAAAGAAAGGGTGAAGATATTTTGAAGCACCCTGTAAAAATAGGACACTATTATGGAAAATTGTTCAGATCAGTGTTCTTAATAATTTTTAAATATATCTAGTTCCCTCATGTGCATGTTACTATTTTAATTCCTATCATAATTAAATAGATCACAAAATTTGTCTTTCTCCGCGAATCTGCAAGTTCCTGGAAGATGTGAGATTCAGCCTGTAGGCCAAATTTGGATGTATTGTAATTTAGCGAAAACCGAAGTTGCGAAATCCTAAAAAGATTAGTAGGAAGCCCTCGTTCAACGGTTTCTACACTCCGAACCAAACATTTCTTCCATTTCCACCCAGCTAGCGGGAGGAAAATCCCTAATTATTGCAATACAAAAGGTACTACTATCATATTATGCATAACGAAAAAAAATATATACCCTCTTCATTGTTTAGTCGCATCAAAGAAAACCTATTGTTTTTAAATTTATTCTTAGGTTGAAATCTTTTTTAAAAATCAATCATCTTAAATTTATTGTTTAACCTGAACACTTTCCCATTTATTCCACAACAATGTATTGTAATTTAAAAATTTGCTTCATTATTTGAGGTCACCAGTATGAAATTATTTCAAAATTAAAAAAAAAATTAAAATAAAAAAAATTATTTCCCGATTGTTCACAACTTTCAAGTTCTTATCCCTAAATAGGTACTTTCTTAGTCTAACACCATCCATCGTTATCCAACATAACGCTTTAATTTCAGAAGCAACAAAACGAAGATGAAGTGAAAAAGCCAAGCAAGTAAATTGGAAGTTGCTTTACAATGGGCGCAGATGACAGGCCCCTTTAGGTACACGCCACTGTCCTGAAATTCAAACTATCAAAAAAACTGAAGATGTGGCCTTAAAAAAAAGTTAAAAAAAATTTGGGCGCCAATTTGTGGCCTTAAAAAAAAGTTGTGTGACATTTGTGGCAGCTTAAAGACGTCGCCGCCATTTTGTGACACTGAAACCCACTGAATAATTAAACAAATATCTGGAAGCAGAACTGTATTTTCCAGCTAGGTAAAACATTGATATGCCCGGTAACTTTTATACAGTGGAGAAGGGGGGGTTCAGAAATAAGAAACTTTTAAGTGCGCCACATTATTTAATACCAATGTTTTACAAAGAAGATCTTAAATAAAATACAGTTCAACCCAAACGTTGCAGCCAAACAATGAAATTCTACTTACTTCCGAGGCTTCCAGAGTATTTGTGTAATTAAGAATAACCAAAAAAAATAAACAGAATAAAATTCTAAAAGATTGAATTAAGATGACAAAACTAGAAGCACTTTACAGGTAGATGGACTCCTTTAACAGGTCATAGTGTACCTACATCTGAGTCAGTAGCGTAGGACTCAATTATATGAATGATTGTTAAAAAGAAAATATATATACTTCCAAAATCGTTCCATCATAGGGGAGATCTAGACCAAATATCTGCTGTCATCATTCTACGTTAGGTAGAATGAGACAGACAGCAACCCAGTCCGAGATCTACCCCATGAGGCAAAACCATGTAAGGAAACCGCTAAAAAATATAACCTCATCTCTCTTTTGTCTCCGCAAAGTTGGTCATCGGGTTGTACAAATAACACAAAGATTTAGTTCATCTTGTATAATTAGATCTGAGGAAAAAAATACCAAATCAGTTAGGGCCAAAATAGCAAGGCACTCCAAATTTCACAGGAGAAATTGTCTTAAATAAATGAAATGAAGGAAAACAAGTCAATTTAGTAAATACCGCAAAATTGTGGTTATGACGTCATACCGTTACCTTGCGTTTACAAGCAATGTTGAAATTATACTGTGAAGAATTATATATGAAAAGATTATGTCTAAATTATATTGAAGATTTATGTGAAAGACTATATCTGAAGCTTGCTCCTACCTTGGTCCTTGAATTATTTAATAATTATTGGTGTTTATTTGGTAAACCTGGAAGTGTTGTAGGTTTCCCGACATACTCCTGCTACTGCTGTTCCGGCTTGCCCGCGCCTCCCCTACTGCCGCTTAGCACATCACGCTAGGGCAGCACATGGTCTCAAGTGTTGATGGTTCCTTGGCCCGAGCGTAAAAAGGTTGTGGCATTCTTGCCCGAGCGTAGAACCCTGTGGAAAATGAAATGTTTCAGTTTCCTGGAATTCGTCAATTTTGCACGAAGTTCCCCTACACAGTAACTTAAATCGAGGACCCCATTTCGACTCAATAAAACCAAGTAGATTTAAACAGATGAACTAAAATAATCCTAACGTACCTCTCCCAGGGTTATAACTGGCCCGTCCGGCTTCCCACCAGCGTCCAGCCCAACTGTCCCGTCGCTGGAATTGACAGGGCTGTAGACAAAGGAGAAAAACAATATATAGTTTTTATCCAACACGTGGTTAAAAGAAAAATATAAAACCGCCAACAATTCCCCACGTCCTTTGTCAAAAAAAGTACATTTCCCACGAAAAATAATTACAATTTGGGAGGCAAATATTATCTTGAAGAGTACTCAAATAATAAAAAAAATGAAAAAAAAAATAAAATCGAACTTACCGATGCTCTTTCCGTACAAATGGCGTAGGCCGACTTAATTTCCCCTCAAAAGGGTGCGAGCGTCACTTCCGATTACGCCTAAAACACGACGGCTCACTCCTCACAGTCTCTGGGATATCTCCTACAATTCGCTGCAGTGCCAAACCAAAAACAATGGCGATCCCAGAGCCTGTTGTCGACCCAGCCAAAATTTGTTAGCAAAGAGAGACAAAGCACTTCGTCGAGAATACCAGAATAATGCAGTGGCCGGAAACCGTTTTGTAAATTTGGTGGGGAGTGGGGACAGTAAAATGCAATACCAACCAACCAGAAAAACCCGCGATTTTCAAACTAACCAATAAAATACAGCAATAGTTTTATACAGGTATATAGGGGGCAGCACCGACCAAGGGGATAGGAAGTACGTAAACAAACCTTGAGGTGTTGTCGGATCTATTTCCACGGTTGAAATTTTTATAACAAGGACGTCGAGACACCCTCCATACAGAAGCTCAGCATTGAAACCATCAACTGTAAAATCAATTACTGGAGATTCGAGCATGTATCAAACCCAGGAATATTTGAACATTCAACCAATTCCCATATGAGTAAAGCTATCCTAAGTGTAGAATTTAGTTGTATTTTAGTTACAGTTTTCGTCAAGTTTCCTTTGCTCTTTATAAATGTTTTCTCTAAGATTCATATGGTTTGACGCCATTTTTGTAAAACATTTCTACAGTAATGAAGTTGTTTCTGAACCTGAACCCAAAAATACACACTGAACTATTGCTTAAAGGCACAAGAGTGTTCAGATGTTAACTCACACGATTTCGTTTATTCTTTTAGTCTTGGTTTTTATCCCTCGTTTATCTCCCATTTACAAAAGTGCATAACTCGTATTTATTTTATCCTTTCCCTATCAAATTAATAAAGATATCAAAGTGGCGGAGCCTCGGTTGTTCCTGGTCGACCCAAATATGTTTTTGTACTATCAAAACTAGTTAATCCGTGAAGGATATGAGGTTCGGATTGTCCCAATATCCTCGAAATAAACGTAAGGGAATGAAATGTTCATCTAAATGTTTCCTTCCTGTTACTGAAACCATTTGTGATGCGGCAACGCCGCCATTCCCCAGCATAACAGCTGTTTAACTTTATGAACGTCAAGAGAATCACAAAATTCCACAGATAAAAACAAAACAATCAAAATTTTTATGTGATTTTCCCGAAGCCTGTGATCTTAAATTTCAATTACGATGTCCAGATAATGCGATGTGCGTAGTGTCCACAGTAATTCGATGGAATGCCTCCTTTTAAGGTAACTTCCTAGACCCTATATAACCTCCAAACCTAGCTCTTACAGAAAGACGAATCAAAGAGCCTTGATTATTTACCTAAATAAACAAATATGTAACGTTGTCTTAAACGTAAAAATGACACGTTACATAATCCCCCCCCAACTTCAAGACGATTAACCTAAAAAGGTTAATCGGAGAGGTCCGCTGCCGACTTAAGGTCTTTGGCATGCCAACTCCCTGGCAGTACTTTACCCGATGGTTCCTGAAGCTCAAATATCCATGGAGAAATTTTATTCCTAATCACATAAGGACCAACGAATTTCGGTGCTAACTTCTTCGAGAAAAACTTCGCAGCATCTGACAACACATAATTCTTCTTCCAAACACGCTGACCTGCAACAAAGTTGGGTACCCTTGTACGCAGATTATACTGAACTACGTTTTTCTCTCCCGCCACCTCTAACCTTCTCTTAACATCCGCATAGAGCTTCCGGAAACCTTCGTTCTTACTTTCAGCTGCAGATTGTACACCATTCTCTTCAGATAACAACACTGGGTTGGAGTAATCTTTTCCTGACAGACACATATTTCTACCAAAATTAACAAAGAAAGGAGACATCCTGGTTGTCTCATGGGTTGCAGTACGAATCGCGCAGGCAAGTTTATGTATCTGTTCGTCCCACTTCCTGTGGTTGTCTTTCACATAACAACATAACATGGTTTTTAACGTCCGATTAGTCCTCTCTGTTGGATTTGCTCTGGGGTGATAATACGGATTATACTGTATTTTAACCTGATAACTCTCAGCAAAACGCTTAAACTCATTACTTTTGTACTGAGGGCCATTATCACAAAGTATCAAACGGGGTACTCCGAAGACCATAAATACTTGCTCCTCAAGATGCTTGACAACTGCTTGAGTAGGGGCTGTTCGCATTGGAAAAACTAAGGAAAACTTACTTAAATAGTCCGTCACGACAAGAATCCAGCAATTACCCTTTGTCGAACGAGGTAGAGGTCCACATAAATCTGTTGAAATAACCTCCCAAGGACGAGTTGGTTTTGGGTGAGATATCATCTGATCAGATACACCTTGTGTATCACCTTTATGAGCTGCACAGACAAAGCATTTCTTTACAAAAGTTGCCACGTCCTGGCGCATTTTTGGCCAATAATATTTTTCTGCCAGTCTGTGGAAGGTTTTATACACACCCATATGTCCTGCGGTAGGAGGATCGTGAGCTTCTCCAATAATTCTACGCCTATGATCTTTGGGGACTACCTCTTTCCAATATTCGTTAGATGGTGAAAGTTGAGGGTATTCTTGTTTGACATATTTATACAACTTATTATCAGTGTATCTCCAGTTCATAAATTTTAACGGTGATTCTACGACCCTCTTTACCATCTTTTGGTACCATCGATCTTTAATTGCTGTTGAAACATCTCTGGGCTGCGAAATTGTATCAATCATAGGTACTGCACGAGACAACATGTCCGGGACAACTAAATCTTTCCCTTTCCGATGGATTACTTCAAAATCATATTGCTGCAGTTTTACAGACCAACGAGCAAGTCTTCCACTGGGCTCTTTTAAGCTATGAAGCCATTTTAAACTAAAATGATCTGTTATGACCTTAAATGAGATCCCCTCAATATAAGGCCGGAGCTTCTCTATCGCCCAAACCAATGCCAAACATTCTCGCTCGATGGTCGTGTAAACACGTTCTTGCTTAGTCAAAGATCGACTCAAATAGCATATGACTTTGTCTCCTTCAGGATAAGGTTGCGTTAAACATGCTCCTATTCCATATCCTGAGGCGTCTGTTTGAATGACAAATTCTTTGGTATAATCTGGACATGTAAGAATCGGTGCAGTCACTAAAAGTTCCTTAATCTTAATAAATGCTTTTTCGCAGTCTGGAGTCCAATCGAACTTTTGATTTTTCTTAGTTAGAGCTGTAATCGGAGCTATTATCGCTGAAAAATTCTCTATGAAACGTCTGTACCAGGATATTGTACCTACAACTCTACGAACTTCTCTGACAGTTCTTGGCCTCTGGAGCTCTAACATGGCTCTAATTTTATTAGGGTCAACTCGAATGCCTCGACGGTCCACTACGAAACCTAAATAAGTCATTTCTGGCCTACACAGTTGGCATTTCTCCCAACTTACCGTTATCTTTGCATTCTGCAATCTTCGTAGGACTTCCTCAAGAATTCTAAGATGTTCAGAAAAGCTCTGTGTGACAATTACGAGGTCATCGAGATATACGTACACGTAGGGGTCTAAATCGTTTCCTATGATGCTATCTATGAGTCTCTGCCAAGTTGCAGGTGCATTATGAAGACCAAATGGTAACCGCTTAAATTGGAAGAGACCTCGTCGACAGATGAATGCTGTTAGTGGCTTCGATGATTCTTCCATTGGTACTTGCCAATAAGCGCTTTTGATATCTAAAGTTGACAAGTATTTAGCATCTTTCAACTTGTCAAGAGTCTCGGATACGAGTGGTAAAGGATAACTATCACGCGCCGTCACTGAGTTCAATTTGCGGTAGTCTACACAGAAACGATATTTCTTTGTGTTTTTCTTTTGTACCATTACCACTGGTGAAGCCCATGAACTACTACTACGTTCTATCACATCCATTTTCAGCATTTCGTCGATCTCGTCATCAATAAGTTTTTGAATGACCGGTGAAACCTTATAAGAACGTTGTCTTATCGGTGCTGCATTTGTTGTAATCTTATGCTCTACCCTGTCCGTACATCCTAGTGGACCCATAATAGTCTTATATTTATCGACCAATTCCTCTAGTCGTTCTGATTCATAAGGCGAAAGAGTAGTTTGTTGGTCTGGTGTTTCTAAAGAACAAATCACATCTTTATTATCGGCAAAATGCCACTCATTAGTACTTAAGTTCGGTACTATACCCATCGAAATCCAAAAATCCAATCCCAAAATCAAAGTGTGCGGCAACTCAGGAACGACGACGACCTCTATTAACCTAAATTTGTCCTGAACTCGCATAGGAAGCTGCACTGTTCCAATACTACTCGTGCTTTGACCATTTGCCACAATACAACTCGTCTTCTTCGTCGTATCAAGTGAAAAACCAAACTTCTCGATGATTGACCAACCATGATTCCCTAAAAAGGTACGTGAAGCCCCGGAATCCAACAAACCTAATAACTTATTTCCGAGCACATCCACTTCTAAATAAGGTCTCTCATCTTTACGAGCATGACTTATCACATAATCTAAAACGTACGTTAGCCTATCGGTCGATGCTTGTTCAGGCTGACTCGAAGGTCGACCACCTACGAGCGCCTGGGTCCGTTTCCCTGACGATTACAATTTCGACATTCTCTTACTGTTACCCCTACCTGACCACACGAATAGCACTGTTTGCCTCTAGGTAATGCGCACCCGATTGCCATGTGCCCTGTCTGGTTGCATCTATAACATACCACGTCCCTATTCGCCCTACCAGGTCTAGCACCTTGTGGTGGTTGTCCATCTCTGTCATTTACACTAGACTGACCACTAGCTGGTTGTTGTCTATCTCTATCAGCCCTAACATCAAAATTGCTTGCTGGCTGCTGCCTATTTCTGTCGAATCTATTAGCAGGATGATTTAAATTATGTTGGTTTGATGTCCCAGCACCTGATATTTGAATTGCATCAACCCCTGTTGAAAAATCGTCACTGTCGCTCTCTACGTCAACGTAGGCCAAGTCAGGTTCAATAGATTGGTTTTTCCTAGGTGTAAAATTTTCCTCCTCTAAACCATATCTCTGGTCTATTCTACGACACAGATCCTTTAAATGTGATAGGCTATTGACCTCAGTAGCAATTAACCCATTTTTATAGATGTCCGCGATATTTCTGAAGACGATAGCTAATTTCGCCTCTTCGGAAACAGGACAGCCAAGTCTTTGGAAATATGTGTTCATGACAGCAATATAGGTCCCTATAGACTCTCCAGGGCCTTGTTTACGTTTTTGAATCTCCTTCAATAGCTTCTCACCATATGAAGAAGGAAGATATTCTGCCATGAACCTCTGTTCCAGCTGTTCCCATGTATGGACTTCTCTACGTACATCTTTGTAAAAAGTATAAGCTGACTTTTCAAAAAGATCAATGCCCGAATTCAGTAAAACCTTTTTGCTGACTCCTCTAGCCTGACTCAACTCGTCCACTCTCTCAAAAAATGCGGTGACGGAGATTGTACCCCTCTCGCCTGTAAACTTTAAGTTCCACTTATGCGGAGGTACAGGTGCAACGTGATATGAGGTACCAGGATCACTTGACATTGGTACTGGCGACGAACATGAAAATGGTCGTGACTGAGCAATTGGTGCAATGCTACTTTGGAGGGCAGCTAGACTCAAAGGAACGGTAGACGGTTGTTGATAATGAAAAGCTGATGTACCGTAATTCTCAATCGGCATAGGGACTGGTGCCTGTATTGGTGCTTGAGTTGGGTTTGTAAGCACTTGCATTTGCAATGGAGCCATGGCCGACGGTTGGTTTGTGGGCTGTTGAACTGGTCTTTGTGTGCTCGAGTGCTGTGGTTGCGGGAGTTGAGACTGGCTGGGAATGTTGCCAACATTTGTCGAGTGATCTGAGCTTCGACTCGTTGATTGGGTTTCAGATGCTTCATCATCATCTGAGTTCACGCCAACTCTTAATAAATCTGTTGCTTGGCTCTGCAACCTCCCAATCAAACTCAAGGTTTCCGCAACCAGTATGCCTTTTGTTTGACTTTCTTCAAAGTTCGACGGATTCATGTTATTTATCCTGGCTAACACATGTTCCAACCTTACAGCGATTTTCCTAAACTCTCCCCCTTTGCTCGTACCAGAGAACTTCTCTACCAGCGGTACCAGACTATCAAGCTTCTTCATGCAGCTAAAAGCATCTTGGCCAAATTTAAAGGGATACGGAGGGTATCTCATACTTGTATCAGTCTTTTCTCTTTGCTTAATCAGCATAAGCTGTTGTTTCATTTCTTCCACCGATCCAATGGCTATGCCTCTCCATGTTAACTCATAGATTAATTCGTCCTTGACTAAGTACCTTATGTCAGACAACCGACTCACAGAAACAGCCATAGTGCCTTTTATATTCAAACTTTAAACTTCAAAACTCTTAATTATACCTCCCAATTATAAAAACTAAACAACGCAATAACAAACACAAAGTTCACTTTAAATTCACTAGTGAAAATCACTATAAATTTTCTCACAAATGTAGAAAATATAAAACTTAAATACGGGCAGACGCGAACAAAACCGAAAAACACCGGAGCAGTAAGAAAATAAAATTTATTTGCATTTAAAAATGTAATCATAATTTATGTTAAGTATTTGTACAACCAACTATGACGTCCAACCTTGCAGAGAGAAATAACTACTTAAATCCTAAGTTAGAATTAACAAGTAGCCATAAAAAAAAGTTTAAAAAAATAAAAGAGAGACAAGAGTTTTGGCAGTGTTTAGGTCTTATGTTTCACTCCTGCGTGAGTAAAACCAAAAAAAAATAATTGCGCTTATCCTAGCTGAACTGGATTAAAATTAAAGTTAAGTGATGTTTGTTTACCTCAGCAACCGAATAGGTAAATTTATCCCTAAATGGAACGTACAACAGACTACCTATAACAAAAATCCCAAAGCTGTTGTACACAGTTAACGCTAGGGTATACTCCTGCTATTGCAGAACGGCTCCACTAATAACTCCTCAAAAAAAACCCAAATCGCCGTATACAATGATTTTTCTAAAAAGAATAAATCAAAACCCACTTTAACCTGCTTACCTACTCTGAGTTTACACGAAACTTGCATTGCTTAAGGCAACATCATCCCTTAATATATAAGTGAACGCAATAAACGTCGGAACAGATGTTCATGTTATAGAAATCGTAAAATATGCTCAATTAAAAAAAAATCCGCTCGCTGAAATTGCGTCGAATTAGACTAGTAAGGATGTTGTGTGTAATTAAAAAAAATTAAAAAAAAAATACCGATATTATTAAAAAATTTACAGAAATAACGTCTTGGTAGGACTGCAACTCTCTAATCTTCATTAAAATGAAATTCCCAAAACTTAAACTAAATTGATGCAAACTATGGTCATGGTCAAAAAGACCCTAGGATCGTACCGAAAGGTGTCCAAAAAAAAAATTAAAAAAAAAATTAAATAGTGGCTCACTACAATGTTCAAAATATTACTCTACCCTAATAGGTGGTTTGGAGTAGGGAGAAAAAAAAATTAAAACAAATGATGATAGGTTGCTAAAACGCGAGGTTTCGAAATGAAATTATATTTTAATTCACAAAAAAAATATTTAAATAAACTGGTAAAATCATTGTAGGGCCAGGTACTACTATGCACCAAAAAAAATTTTCAACAAGAAAATCAAGTTTCCTTCCTTAAAAAAATATTAAAAAGAAAAAATATTTAAAAAAATATTTTCAAAAAAAAAAAAAATGCAAAATGTTTAAGTGGGGTGGCAGCTCCCATTAGTGAACCTTAAAAAAAATTAATAAAATCAACACCAGAAAAATCTTATTCGAGTTGTCATGCAACAGTTTTTGTTCTTTTCCTTTAAAAAACAGTTGTCGATTTCCTTTCCTCTCCCAAAACTGTGAATGTGAAAAGTGAATGAGCTAGAAAAATTAATTTACTATACAAAAAAAAAATATTGAAGATTAAATTTACTTGAGAATCATAAATTACAAAAAAAAATCGTCATTGCAAAAAAAAACCAATCAGTTTAGGAAAAGAAAAAAAAATATTTATGTTCGAAAAAAAAACAATCGATGTTAGTATATTTGTTTAAAATTATTACTAAAGGAGACAAACAACGTGAGTACTCATTTACTGTACCACTATAATAATGTGAACCTAAGTTTTAAACCTTGCTCTCAACTCCGTAAAGAATTATCTTGTGTGTACTTTCAAAAAACAAATATGAAAACAATTTCAAGGATCACCTATAAGAACGTTGTAAAACTAAATCTGCCTACTCAAGTGTCTTTACACACAACATCTAATCAAAAAAAAAATTTACTGCTTAATGCATTCTCAGATCCCTATCTCCGGTGTTCACGAGATATAAAATTAAGTTGGGCCCTTTCCACAACTATCAGTCAAAGCAAAACTACCAAATGTCCAAGGGCTAATGAGACCCTATCACCTACAAATGATATTTTGAAATGAAACAGTTGGGAATAATCCTGCGTAAAAACCAGAGAACAAAATCAAAAACCAAAAACTATTACATTAATTTTAAAAGAGCATAATAAAACTCCCGGCCCCAATTAAACTTTTGTTATCTCAACAAAACTCGGCCTAAACCCAAAAACTTTTTATTAGACATTTCCCCTATTTCCTAAGTATAATGTCAATAAAACCCAAAAACTTGTGATTTCCATTCCAATCCCATCTGTACCCTATATATTTTTCAAACGGTTAAACACCCACAGGCGAAACAATATCTTATTTCAAAGAAAGGGTGAAGATATTTTGAAGCATCCTGTGAAAATAGGACACTATTATGGAAAATTGTTCAGATCAGTGTTCTTACTACTTTTTAACCTAAATATATCTAGTTCCCTCATATGCATGTTACTATTATATTATATTAATTCCTATCATAACTAAACAGATCACAAAAATTGTCTTTCTCCGCAAATCTGCAAGGTCCTGGAAGATGTGAGATTCAGCCTGTAGGCCAAATTTGGATGTATTTTAATTTAGCGAAAACCGAAGTTGCGAAATCCTAAAAAGATTTGCAGGAAGTCCTCGTTCCTCGATTTCTACACTCCGAACCAAACATTTCTTCCATTTCCACCCAGCTCGCGGGAGGAAAACCCCTAATTATGGCAATACAAAAGGTACTACTATCATATTATGCATAACAAAAAAAAGTATATGCCCTCATCGTTGTTTAGTCTCATCAAAGAAAACCTATTGTTTTTAAATTTATTCTTAGATTGAAATCTTTTTTTTTTTTAAATCAATCATCTTAAATTTATTGTTTAACCTGAACACTTTCCCATTTATTCCACAACAGTGTATTGTAATTTAAAAAATTGCTTCATTATTTGAGGTCACCAGTATGAAACTATTTTAAAATTAAAAAAAAAATGAAATAAAAAAAAATTATTTCCCGATTGTCCACAACTTCCAAGTTTTCATCCCTAAATACCTAGGTACTTTCTCAGTCTAACACCATCCATCGTTATCCAACATAACGCTTTAATTTCAGAAGCAACAAAACGAAGATTAAGTGAAAAGCTAAGCAAGTATGTTGGAAGTTGCTTTACAATGGGCGCAGATGTAAGGCCCCTTTAAGTACACGCCACTGTCCTGAACTGCAAACTAACAAAAAACTGAAGACTAGCATATCTGCCGTCAAACAACATTTGGCATGAAATTAAAATAATTTCATATCATACCAGTATCCTCCAAACAAAACGTTTTTTTTCTATAAGACCCAAACACTTAACCAATAAATCTTGTTATTTAAAATTATGATTCGGGAGTAAAAAGATTTATTTATTCCTGCCTGATCAACTAAGACAAAAAAAAAAGTTCACCTTTTGTAACTCAAGAAATTCCTGTTTGGTCCCCCAAAAAAATATAACCTGTCTGGTCACCCTTTAAAACTACGACCACTATACAAACCGTTTTGACCAAAACAAGAATTCGAGAAGTTATGTTTACAGAAAAAAAAAATAATCTTTTTAAGATTAAATTATTTAAAAAGAAAGGTAAAATTTTGAAATATTTTTACCAATTACCACCGCCTAGCATTTATATTTAGTTGAAAGTCTCTCTTAAATTCACTGACCAGTTTCTCGGCCTCAAAATGACATTACTAAAAAAAATTACTGAACTTTACAAATGAACTCTACAAATGAACTAAAAAAAATCAAAAAACTTATATCTATATCTGTCTCAGTTAAACATTTCTTTTGTGGTATTATATCTAGTTGGGCTTCAAATTCATTTTCTCTGTATTCAATCTGGAGCAGGCAAAACTTCTCAAGGCTCAAACATAAATGTTTGCTCTCCAATGGCCATGACCAAGCTATGACCTAAACGCAGAAAAAAATACAGAAAAAAAAAATAAATGTGTACCAGAAAACTTTAATTGATAGAAATACCCGTAGGTCATTTTTAAAAAATGCACTCCAAAGCCCAACGCTGTATTTTCTACCAAAAAAATTTGACCAGTCACAAACACAACTAGACAACTAAACCAAAGACCTAAAAACTGTCTTTCGAAAAAAATACCCCAAAAAAAAATGTCAACTGGACTTTTGGCATTGATCTTCAGCCAAGGTGTCACTCTAGGGGTTTTAGCCTTGTGTTTCCTAACCTCCAGAGACGACACTAGTAGTAGTAGTACCCTCCTCTGACCCGATGTAACTGAGTGACGTAAGGTCTTAATTGTCATCAACAGTTACCTCCAAACCTATCTCTATAAAATACCCTTACTTTGTGTATAGAACTTTTTTTTAAGGCCCCACGTTGGGCGCCAATTTGTGGCCTTAAAAAAAAGTTAAAAAAAATTTGGGCGCCAATTTGTGGCCTTAAAAAAAAGTTGTGTGACATTTGTGGCAGCTTAAAGACGTCGCCGCCATTTTGTGACACTGAAACCCACTGAATAATTAAACAAATATCTGGAAGCAGAACTGTATTTTCCAGCTAGGTAAAACATTGATATGCCCGGTAACTTTTATACAGTGGAGAAGGCGGGGTTCAGAAATAAGAAACTTTTAAGTGCGCCACATTATTTAATACCAATGTTTTACAAAGAAGATCTTAAATAAAATACAGTTCAACCCAAACGTTGCAGCCAAACAATGAAATTCTACTTCCGAGGCTTCCAGAGTATTTGTGTAATTAAGAATAACCAAAAAAAATAAACAGAATAAAATTCTAAAAGATTGAATTAAGATGACAAAACTAGAAGCACTTTACAGGTAGATGGACTCCTTTAACAGGTCATAGTGTACCTACATCTGAGTCAGTAGCGTAGGACTCAATTATATGAATGATTGTTAAAAAGAAAATATATATACTTCCAAAATCGTTCCATCATAGGGGAGATCTAGACCAAATATCTGCTGTCATCATTCTACGTTAGGTAGAATGAGACAGACAGCAACCCAGTCCGAGATCTACCCCATGAGGCAAAACCATGTAAGGAAACCGCTAAAAAATATAACCTCATCTCTCTTTTGTCTCCGCAAAGTTGGTCATCGGGTTGTACAAATAACACAAAGATTTAGTTCATCTTGTATAATTAGATCTGAGGAAAAAAATACCAAATCAGTTAGGGCCAAAATAGCAAGGCACTCCAAATTTCACAGGAGAAATTGTCTTAAATAAATGAAATGAAGGAAAACAAGTCAATTTAGTAAATACCGCAAAATTGTGGTTATGACGTCATACCGTTACCTTGCGTTTACAAGCAATGTTGAAATTATACTGTGAAGAATTATATATGAAAAGATTATGTCTAAATTATATTGAAGATTTATGTGAAAGACTATATCTGAAGCTTGCTCCTACCTTGGTCCTTGAATTATGTAATAATTATTGGTGTTTATTTGGTAAACCTGGAAGTGTTGTAGGTTTCCCGACATACTCCTGCTACTGCTGTTCCGGCTTGCCCGCGCCTCCCCTACTGCCGCTTAGCACATCACGCTAGGGCAGCACATGGTCTCAAGTGTTGATGGTTCCTTGGCCCGAGCGTAAACCGAACCGAACCGAACCGAAGGTTGTGGGATTCTTGCCCGAGCGTAGAACCCTGTGGAAAATGAAATGTTTCAGTTTCCTGGAATTCGTCAATTTTGCACGAAGTTCCCCTACACAGTAACTTAAATCGAGGACCCCATGTCGACTCAATAAAACCAAGTAGATTTAAACAGATGAACTAAAATAATCCTAACGTACCTCTCCCAGGGTTATAACTGGCCCGTCCGGCTTCCCACCAGCGTCCAGCCCAACTGTCCCGTCGCTGGAATTGACAGGGCTGTAGACAAAGGAGAAAAACAATATATAGTTTTTGTCCAACACGTGGTTAAAAGAAAAATATAAAACCGCCAACAATTCCCCACGTCCTTTGTCAAAAAAAGTACACTTCCCACGAAAAATAATTACAATTTGGGAGGCAAATATTATCTTGAAGCCGATGCTCTTTCCGTACAAATGGCGTAGGCCGACTTAATTTCCCCTCAAAAGGGTGCGAGCGTCACTTCCGACGACACGACGGCTCACTCCTCACAGTCTCTGGGATATCTCCTACAATTCGCTGCAGTGCCAAACCAAAAACAATGGCGATCCCAGAGCCTGTTGTCGACCCAGCCAAAATTTGTTAGCAAAGAGAGACAAAGCACTTCGTCGAGAATACCAGAATAATGCAGTGGCCGGAAACCGTTTTGTAAATTTGGTGGGGAGTGGGGACAGTAAAATGCAATACCAACCAACCAGAAAAACCCGCGATTTTCAAACTAACCAATAAAATACAGCAATAGTTTTATACAGGTATATAGGGGGCAGCACCGACCAAGGGGATAGGAAGTACGTAAACAAACCTTGAGGTGTTGTCGGATCTATTTCCACGGTTGAAATTTTTATAACAAGGACGTCGAGACACCCTCCATACAGAAGCTCAGCATTGAAACCATCAACTGTAAAATCAATTACTGGAGATTCGAGCATGTATCAAACCCAGGAATATTTGAACATTCAACCAATTCCCATATGAGTAAAGCTATCCTAAGTGTAGAATTTAGTTGTATTTTAGTTACAGTTTTCGTCAAGTTTCCTTTGCTCTTTATAAATGTTTTCTCTAAGATTCATATGGTTTGACGCCATTTTTGTAAAACATTTCTACAGTAATGAAGTTGTTTCTGAACCTGAACCCAAAAATACACACTGAACTATTGCTTAAAGGCACAAGAGTGTTCAGATGTTAACTCACACGATTTCGTTTATTCTTTTAGTCTTGGTTTTTATCCCTCGTTTATCTCCCATTTACAAAAGTGCATAACTCGTATTTATTTTATCCTTTCCCTATCAAATTAATAAAGATATCAAAGTGGCGGAGCCTCGGTTGTTCCTGGTCGACCCAAATATGTTTTTGTACTATCAAAACTAGTTAATCCGTGAAGGATATGAGGTTCGGATTGTCCCAATATCCTCGAAATAAACGTAAGGGAATGAAATGTTCATCTAAATGTTTCCTTCCTGTTACTGAAACCATTTGTGATGCGGCAACGCCGCCATTCCCCAGCATAACAGCTGTTTAACTTTATGAACGTCAAGAGAATCACAAAATTCCACAGATAAAAACAAAACAATCAAAATTTTTATGTGATTTTCCCGAAGCCTGTGATCTTAAATTTCAATTACGATGTCCAGATAATGCGATGTGCGTAGTGTCCACAGTAATTCGATGGAATGCCTCCTTTTAAGGTAACTTCCTAGACCCTATATAACCTCCAAACCTAGCTCTTACAGAAAGACGAATCAAAGAGCCTTGATTATTTACCTAAATAAACAAATATGTAACGTTGTCTTAAACGTAAAAATGACACGTTACAAAGACTAGCATATCTGCCGTCAAACAACCTTTGGCATGAAATTAAAATAATTCCATATCATACCAGTATCCTCAAAAACAAAACGTTTTTCATTATAAGACCTAAACACCTAACCAATAAATCTTGTTATTTAAAATTATGATTTGGAAGTAAAAGATGTATTTATTCCTGCCTGATCAACTAAGACAAAAAAGTTCCCCTTTTGTAACTCAAGAAGTTCCCGTTTGGTCCCCTTAAAAAAAATATAACCTGTCTGGTCACCCTTTAAAACTACGACCACTATCCAAACCGTTTTGACCAAAACAAGAATTCGAGAAGTTATGTTTACAGAAAGAAATAATCTTTCTAAGAAAAATTAAATTATTTTAAAAAAAGTAAAATTTTAAAATATTTTTACCAATTACCACCGCCTAGCATTTATATTTAGTTGAAAGTCTCTCTTACATTCACTGACCAATTTCACGGCCTCACAATGACATTACTAAAAAAAATTACTGAACTTTACAAATGAACTAAAAAAAATCAAAAAAACTTATATCTATATCTGTCTCAGTTAAACATTTCTTTTGTGGTATTATATCTAGTTGGGCTTCAAATTCATTTTCTCTGTATTCAATCCGGAGCAGGCAAAACTTCTCAAGGCTCAAACATAAATGTTTGCTCTCCATTGGCCATGACCAAGCTATGACCTGAACGCAGAAAAAAAATACAGAAAAAAAAATAATTGTGAACCAGAAAAACTTTAATTGATAGAAATACCCGTAGGTCATTTAAAAAAAATGCACTCCAAAGCCCAACGCTGTATTTTGTACCAAAAAAAATTTGACCAGTCACGAAAACACAACTAGACATGGCAACCAAAGACCTAAAAAACTGTCCTACAAAAAAAATAGCCCAAAAAAATGTTAACTCGACCTCTTGGCGTTGATCTTCAGCCAATGTGCTGCTCTAGGAATTTTAGCCTTGTGTTCCCTAAAGTTCCGAGCCGACACTATGTAGTAGTAGTACCCTCCTCTGATCCGATGTAACTGAGTGACGTAAGATCTTAATTGTCATCAACAGTTACCACCAAAAAAAAACAAGAAAAGAAAATGACAAAGCAAAATAAACTCATTTTCCTTTTCTTTCATTACTAATTAATACTTTCAACTAAACAAAGCTAAAATATAAAAAAATATAAATAAATGAACCTGCAGAAAAAACACAGTACTTATGTCATATATTTAAAACATTAAAAGACCATGTCTGGAGGTCCATCCACCTATAAATCAACAAATAAAAATTGAAGTAAATTTACATTGCTGTATTTATTTTTCTTAAAAAAAATTAAAAAATTAAAACATGTTTTCCGTACAAAAAAACTTTAAAGAATTAAGAACATGATTTGGACGCTGTTGAATAAAAACTCCCATGTTTTTTATTTACTTATTCTTCCTTAATAAATAAAAATGAATCTTTTATTTTCCAAGAAAAAACCTGTGAAGATAAGCTAACAAAAACCTATGAGAATCACTAAAACAACAAAACGAGTTCCAAATCAACGTTCAAATATTACCAAAAAATATTTAAAAAGTGTTATTTCCAAAAACCAATGATGATGGAAAATCCTGTTTTATAGTAAAAAAATGATTGGGTGTCAAAGCCACTGAAAGCTTTTAACCTGGCTTTGGCTGTAACACAGAAAAAAAAATAAAAAAATTTCCAAAAAAAATTCAAAAAACTTTTTTCTTTTTTTCCAAATTTAAAAAATCAAAAAAAATTACATCAGATGTTAAAAAAAAACTAGCCAAAAACTCACGTAGGGCGCCAATTTGTGGCCTATTAAAATGCGTTGGGTGACATTTGTGGCAGCTTAAAGACGTTGCCGCCATTTTGTGACACTGTAATTAGAATAATAACAATTTGCCAACTTGTGACACAACAAAACCCCTGAATAATTAAACAAATATCTGGAAGCAGAACTGTATTTTCCAGCTAGGTAAAACATTGGTATGCCCGGTAACTTTTATACAGTGGAGAAGGGGGGGGGGGTTCAGAAATAAGAAAATTTTAAGTGCGCCACAGTGTTTAATACCAATGTTTTACAAAGAAGATCTTAAATAAAATACAGTTCAACCCAAACGTTGTAGCCAAACAATGAAATTCTACCTACTTCCGAGGCTTCCAGAGTATTTGTGTAATTAAAAAAACCAAAAAAATTGACTAATAAACAGAATAAAATTCTAAAAGATTGAATTAAGATGACAAAATTAGAAGCACTTTACAGGTAGATGGACTCCTTTAACAGGTCATAGTGCACCTACATCTGAGTCAGTAGTGTGAGACTCAGTTATATAAATGATTGTCAAAAAAAAATACACTTCCAAAATTATTCCGTCATAGGGGCGATCTGGACCAAATATCTGCTGTCATCATTCTACGTTGGGTAGAATGAGACAGACAGCAACCCAGTCCGAGATCCAACCCATCAGGTAAAACAGTGTAAAGAAACCGCAAAAAAATATATAATCTCATCTCTCTTTTGTCTCTGCAAAGTTGGTCAATTGGGCTGTACAAATAACACAAAGATTTAGTTCATCTTGTATATTTCCATAGGAGGATGGAAATGAAATTGATCAAAATACAAAAAAATATTGAAATCTGAGAATAATACTTGAATAAACATGAAATATAAATCAATGAAAAAGGGAAACAAGTTAGAGCCAAGGGCGTTCAATTTCACAGAAAAATAATATAATTAAATATGCCGCAAAATCTTGGGTTATGACGTCATACCTTTATCTTGCGTTCACAAGAAGTGTTAAAACTATATTTAGAATTTATGAAAAAAAAATTATATCAAAAAAAATGTTTGCTCGCATGAAATTGAAGTAAACTCCTACCTTGGTCCTTGATTAATTTATGTGTGTTTTATTTTGTAAACCTGGTGTTGTTCTCTTCCTGCTACTTCGGGTCCCGTCCTATTCTGCTCGCGCCTTCCCTCGTGCTTGCTTAGCACATGATGTTAGGCCAGTACTTTGGTCTTAAATTGGTTGCTGGATTCTTGCCCGAGCGTAAAACCCTGTGGAAAATGAAATGTTTCAGTTTCCTGGAATTCGTCTATTTTGCACGAAGTTCCCCTACAGCGAGTAATTTAATCAAGAACCCCATGTCGACTCAATAAAATAAAGTAGATTTAAACAGATGAACTAAAATAATCCTAACGTACCTTTCCCAGGGTTACAAGGCTACACCCGGCTTCACACCAGCGTCCAGCACAGCTGTCGATGGAATGGACAGGGCACGCTTATTTCCCGTAGAAACGGCGTAGGCCGCCTTAAATCCCTCTATGCAGAGGATATGAGCCGTCAACGAGATACGCCTCACGACGGACTCACTCTTCACAATCTCTGGGACAGAACCTGCAGTTTTTGCAGTGCCACTAACCAAAAACAATGGCGATCCCAGAGACCTGTTGCCGACCCAGCCAAAATTCGTTAGGGAAGAGACCAGGGACCCAATTCTTGAACCGAACCGAACCGAACTCGGATTTTTTGTCGTATACGAGTAAAATTCGAATGGTAGTTTCGAGTGCTTGGAAAAATAGCTATTCTTGAATGCCACTCGAACGCCAATTCCGTGTTCGACTACACTACTTGGCAACGCTGCTTTCGTATAATTTTGGCCAAACTAATGCCGGTATGTGCGCCTAAACTTGCCGCGATGAAGTAAGGTTGACAGTAGATTGACATTACATCTTTTGTTTTTGTAATTTTTTTTAAAGAGTGATTTATTTTCACGGTATGTTTTTTTTAATAGAACAAGAAGCTGCGTTTTATTTTGGTAACAGCAATGATTGTGTAATCATTGGTAACGGTAAGTACCAAATTATAGTATTGAAAATTTGGGGCCTAGGGGCATCTAACCTCTTTAAAGTGTGGAAATTTGGGGGTAAAATTGGCAGTTGTATTTTGAGACTGCTTAAAAGTAAACAAACTTCATAAGTATTCTAAAGGGGTCTTGAACTTGAGGCTTTGTTTGTAATGAGTGGCCTGTGTTTGTGTTTGACAAACTTTCATACATCATGCTTTGACAAAAATTGGACAAGTGTTAAGTAACATAGGGGTTTTTACTGAAACATTTGGAGTTTGCATTTTGTCTGTAGTATAGAAACAATTTAATTTTTTGCTCCCAGTGTTTTTTTCTCAGTTTCTTTTTGAGTATAGAACAGTTTTGCCTTTTAGGCCGATAAGCATAATAAACATTTCAAGTAAAAATTGACAAAATCAGTAACCTTTGTTCAAAAAACCCATTTTTTTGTTTAAATTTGAATGTCTTCACCTGTCAATTAACTCCAAAAAAATTAAAAACTGTTGTAGACTAAAGCAGCCCTCATATGATCAGTATGATTTGATTTGAATATGTACGTTATTTTTGCAGATGTCTTTGTTTTTCAAAAGTTATAAACAAGGACATATACAGTGTGTCCACGTAAGTTGGCGGCATATGGGAAACTTTTTTATTATTAGCTTTACGAAAAAAAGTTATTCTTCATAAAAAGTTCTGCATGGTCCAAAACCTAAAATGCAACCATCAGATGTTACATTTTTTCAGTCATATTACGAGGTTTGTCAAAAATGTGATTTTTGCTCTAGAGTAAAGTACCTTTCTTTTTGACAATATTGAAAATTGTTATAAAGAAAAGATGTTTAGAATTAAAAATAGCTTTCAAATATTCAACATTATTTACATGAAAAAAATATTTTTTTCTACATTTTCTCTGCGATTATATTGGAAATTTAAGTTTGCACATTAATGCATTGCATTTATTAATGATAAATTTTTTTAATGTAAATAAACAATGTTGAATATTTGAAAGCTATTTTTAATTCGAAACATCTTTTCTTTATAACAATTTTCGATATTGTCAAAAAGAAAGGTACTTCACTCTAGAGCAAAAATCAAATTTTTTGACAAACCTCGTAATATGACTGAAAAAATTTAACATCTGATAGTTGCATTTTAGGTTTTGGACCATGCAGAACTTTTTATGAAGAATAACTTTTTTTCGTAAAGCTAATAATAAAAAAGTTTCCCATATGCCGCCAACTTACGTGGACACACTGTATAACAATCCTGCCAGTAATACGGATCCAGTGAGGTCTGCTGTGGTACACTCAATGAAAAAACTTTGTTACAGGTTTCTCAGAGAAGACATGAAGATCATTTTTGAGGTGTGAAGCAGTTTTTGCCTAGCAGTCCTGTTGCAATGATGATCCTACTAGAAATAATCAGATGCAATTTTTTAAATAAATTATAAGTAAAATAAAAATAAGTTTATTGTAAAAAAGATTATACTTCTTACGTAAAAGCTTATACAGTGAGAACGAGCAAGTTGGAATACATTTTCTACCAGGTTAAATTAAAAATTTTTAGAATAAACCAGAAACATGCCTACTGAGATTTTTAATGAGCAATATTTTTGATGAATTTTTTTTGGACAGAACCCCAGAAAGGGGTCCAACAAGATAAAACTTGTGGCACCTTGTTGCAAAGCCTATTGAAAAAGAAAAATTATGGTTCACTTTTTTATGGAAATCTGTCAAATTAAGTGTAACAAGTTGAGTCTACCAGTTGCAAAAAAAATTTTGGTATTACTGGACCTCTTGTCAGGGGTCCACCACCTATATTTTAATAAAATTATAGGTTTTACTTTAAATGACACTTATATTCTCTAAAAATTACAAAAAAATATAAATAATTTTCTTTTTGTTAATTTAAAAAAATTATTTGGTACCCTTTCTAACAAGGAGCCTTAAGTGGGGTCATTCAATCTTAAAAAATAAGTTGTATGCTAGTGGACCCCTTTCTGGGGGTCTGTCCAAAAAATATTCTGTAAAAATATTGCCGGTTAAAAATCTCAGTTAACATGTGTTTGGATTTTTTCAAAAAACTTAAATTTAACCGACTAGCAAGTTTATTCCAACTGGCTTGTTCTCACACTGTAGTCATATTGCATACCGTTTTTTAATGCACTTGACAGTAAGTACTTATTATGTACTTTGAAATGTAAATAAAGACAAATAATGTTTTTATATTTTATATTTATTTTTGGCCAACATAGAAAAAGTTAGAAAAAATAGTGAATCTGGTAAAAGTATAAGATTAGGTTTATTATTTACATGCAGGGGATTTTCCTACTTGAAGCAGTTGGGCCCTTATATTATCCAAAAATTAAGCAAAATAAGATAAGGTGTTGTACCCATGGGGGAATCAACAGGTATCAATGCCCTATAAAATATTTGATAAAGTGTGTTAAAAGAGACACAAATAAGACAAAAAAATTGCACAATACTCAAATTTTTATTGAAACTTTTTAATCCCCCCGTCCCTCCCGAAAACGCTCCTTTTATATATTTTTTCTTGAAAATGTGTTACAAATTTTTCTTTTTTAGAAATGTTCATTCATAAATTATTAACGCAAAAATTCAGGATTTTTCACTATCCCCCCCCCCAGTCGTAAGGCATTTCCAAGAAAAAAAGAAATTAAAAAAAACTGAGTGTCACAAGAGGCTATCCCCCTTCCACCTCTTTGCGTCCTCAAGCCCTTTTATTGCCAAATCGCATCTTTTTTCAGAAGACCTCCCAGTTTTTTTTAAATAAAGAAAAATTAAGCAACACCAAAAAATATATTAAAGTAAACAAAAATGTTAGGTTAGATCACTCAGATTCGTATACGGAAATTGAGATTCGAGTGGACTTTACCACTCGACTCTATTTCCGAACGAAAAACTCGTATACGAGCTTTCAAGAATTCGAATGGTGAATATCCGTATACGTTTCGCCGAATCCGTATACGGATTTATTTCAAGAATTGGGTCCCAGGCGCTTTTGTCGAGAACACAAAAAATGAAGTGGCCGGAAACCGTTTTGTAAATGTGGTGGGGACAGTAAAACGCACAGTACCAACCTAATTTTCCCGGTTAAATTCAAATAAGGATGCAAACCTATTTATAAAAAACTTTCTCGCCAAAAAATCACTAAATCCGGTTTGCAACACTGGAGGAAAAGACCCGCGGTTTTCAAACTAACCAATGAGGAAATACACCAATACTTCCATACCGGTATATAGGGGGCAGCATCGACCAAGGGGATATTGAAATACGTAAAACGCACACTGAGGTGTTGTCGGATCTATTTCCACGGTTGGAATTTTTATAACAAGGACGTCGAGACACCCTCCATACATAGACCGAACACTTGCCTACCGGACCCCTGCTAACATAGCAAGTAGGAGGAAAATAACCAGCCGGACTATAAGAAGCTCAGCATTGAAACCATCAACTAAATTCAATTACTGGAGATTCGAGCATGCATCAAACCCAGGAATATTCGAACACTCAACCAATTCCCATATGAGTAAAGCTATACTAAGTGTAGAATTTAGTTGTATTTTAGTTACAGTTTTAGTCAAAAGTTTCCTTTGCTCTTTATATCTGTTTTCTCCAAGATTCATATGGTTTGACGCCATTCCTGTAAAACACCTCCACATTAATAAAGTTGTTTCTGAACTTGAACCTAAAATACACATTGAACTACTGCTTAAACTCAGCATAAGAGTGTTCAGATGTTAAGTTTGCTCACCACTAGCTAGCCCTACAAAACCCTTCAATCCGACTAACTGAGCCTATTTATTATGAGTTATTAACTTTATTTAACTATGATTATATATAAATTTATATAATATAAAAATACGATTTTGTTTATTCTTTTAGTCCTGGTTTTTATTCCTCGTTTATCTCCCATTTACAAAAGTACATAACTCGTATTTATTTTATCTTCTCCTTATCAAATTAATAAAGATATCAAAGTGGGCCAATATCCTCCAAAATAAACATAAGCGAATGGAATGTTCACCTAAATGTTTCCTTCCTGTTACTGAATCCATTTGTGATGCGGCAACGCCGCCATTCCCCAGCAGAACAGCTGTTTATTTTCATGAACGTCAAAGAAACTCACGAAATTCCCCAGATAAACAAAACAATCAAGAGTTTTAATGTGATTTTTCCGAAACCTGTGATCCTAAATTCCAATTACGATGTCCAGATAATACGGTGTGCGTAGTGTCCACAGTAATTCGATGGAATGTCTCCTTTATAAGGGAACTTTTTGGACACTATATAACCTCCAAGCCTAGCTCTATAAAATACCCTTAATTTGTGTACAGAAAGACGAGTCGAAGAGCCTTGATTATTTACCTAAATAAACAAAGATAACATAAGCGAATGGAATGTTCACCTAAATGTTTCCTTCCTGTTACTGAAACCATTTGTGATGCGGCAACGCCGCCATTCCCCAGCAGAACAGCTGTTTATTTTCATGAACGTCAAAGAAACTCACGAAATTCCCCAGATAAACAAAACAATCAAGAGTTTTAATGTGATTTTTCCGAAACCTGTGATCCTAAATTCCAATTACGATGTCCAGATAATACGGTGTGCGTAGTGTCCACAGTAATTCGATGGAATGTCTCCTTTATAAGGGAACTTTTTGGACACTATATAACCTCCAAGCCTAGCTCTATAAAATACCCTTAATTTGTGTACAGAAAGACGAGTCGAAGAGCCTTGATTATTTACCTAAATAAACAAAGATGTAACGTTGCCTTAAACGTAAGAATGACACGTTGCAACTGGTCATCTCAGTAACCAATTGCGTCGAACGATTCTACAGTTTTTTCGTCCTTAAAGTGGTGACCAATTGTTCTTTCAGTGGTCCAAATATGTGGTAGTTACATGGCAATAAATTAAGACGCGTATTCAAGATTTTCCCAATACATTTCGGGCAATTTTCCTTGAGTCAAAGCAGCTGTGTGTGACAGCGTTTTCACAAAGCAAAGAAGGGTTTGAAATTTGAAATTTGAAAAAAAAACTAACAATACTTAAACTTAAAATTTGCTTTTCTGACACAATTCTTTTAACTTGAGACTGATTTGCAGGTATTGTAATTTAGGCTTAGGTTCATTTGAATAAAGAAGAATTTGAATTTGAATTTGAATCTCACTTCGAATAGGCATAACACATCTTTTTTGCCGATAGCATGTAGTGCGCAGCAATAAAATCAACAAGCCGATTCAAGTCCCTGGAATCTTAAAAACCGTTACAAGAACTTTTCCCGTGGAAAGATGGGTCATGGCTTTTCGCGGTGCTGCCTCTTTAGGTCTCTCAGCCATCCGAATGTGTTTTAAGTCGTAGACTTGTGCCAAACTGTGTAGATAGCCGACGCAAAATTTTAGATGGTTTTACGCCCTCCCGGGTAAAAAATAACGCGTTGCGCAACAGACGTGTGCACTTTATTCATCCATAAAACGAAAATATTTTTATTTTTAAATAAAATTTAGAGGTGCCGCCGTCCTTGATTTCCTAACATAATTCAAAATAAGAATTTGTATTATTAATAGCCTTCAAGCTATTTGCACCCATCGATAAATTCATACTGTATGGGAAAAAGCTATACTGGCCATAAGGAAGCCTGCTAAGAAAGATAAAACCTTATTTAGCAGATGTTTAGATATGAATTGAAGCAAATTCTTCTCTTCATCCCCCCCCTTGTCTACTACGCAGATTTAAAAGAAAATACAATTCCGATACCGTAACACGAGCTGGTTTATTTTCCCGCCAACTCTGGTGTTCAATTTCTCCTCCGGTGTTTCCCCTCTTCTTTTAACTTTTAGTTTACGGGACGCTAGGATTTTCTGAGCAGGCTTCCCTATAGCTTTTTCCTTTATGTTATATTGCAAGATATTACCTAAAGAAGTGTGTTGTTTTTAGATGACACAATGTACGTGTCTAAAAGTTAAGACAAGCTTTCTAGATCCCTTTTGCGGCTAATTTCCCAGCACACGCGTCTAAAAACTAAACATAAGACAAACTATCTAGAGCAGGCGCTCGTTTAAAAACTAAAAATAAGACAAAAGTACATGGATCCCTATTGTGGCTGATTTCGAAGCATGCCCGCGCCTATAGCTTAAAAGGAAAATTAACTACTTTTTCCTGTTGCGGCTGATTTCTGCGCAGGCAAACTATCTAGATCAAAGCTCTGACTGATTTCGGATCAGGTACCCGTCAAAAAACTAAAATAGAATAACCCTGATCCCTGTCGCGGCTGTTTCAGGACAGACACGCTTTAAATAGCCAGATAAGCAGAGTAACTTTTGTTACAGCTTTTTTTCAAACAGGCGCTCAAATCTAACAGTACAGATTCCTGAAAACGCGACAAAACCGAACTAAAAGCATAAAGCAATCGTCTAGCGAAAGTTACTCCAGTACACATTTCTTTTCAGAACGACTGGGGATAAATGGCGAGGTACTCGATAAAACAGGAGCGTCCCTATCTTAGCCGAGACCGTATTTTACTCCCGTCTTTCATCGGATTGGCTCGGGATAAAGCCAGTTTCAACATTAAAGAACTAACGATACCGATTATATCCGAAGTCGTTTATGAGTGGGAATGGGACAATTCGCCGCGGCCGATTCGCCGCTGCCACTTCGCCGCTCCCAATTCGCCGCAGCCGATTCGCCGCGGGGACAATTTGCCGCCGGTCGATTTGCCGCGGGGACAATTCTCCGCGAGATTTTTTTTTTTTTTGATATTACCATTGGCAATTGTTTAAACAGCTTTATTTAACTTGACTTCATATAATATATTTGTTTTGGTTTGATCATAACTTTTTTTAAACTTTTTCTTTAGGTTTTTGGTGGTTAGTATACAATTCAACATTTTTTTTTATTAGAAAAATAAATAAAATGGCGGATCCAAAATGGCGGATGTTCCCATTTATGAACTGATATGCAGCAAACTCGGAACTTTGCGATCTTTCAGGTTGCTGATTATTATTTTTAATTTTACAAACACAACTTTTTCTGGGTATTACGCCACTAGTAAGGAAAAATTACTTTAAAAAATTATAAAAAACCACTGCGTTTCTCCTAGAAAAATAAAAATCACTAATTTGTCAGTGGCTTTCTATAAAAATAAATAGTTGCCTAGTAAAACCTAAACCACTTATCTTTTAATTGAATTTGAATACGCTACGTTTCGATTGCCAATCTACAATCGTTTTCAAGCTTTTTATTTATATTTTGTCTCAAAATCTTAAATGTTTCTTGTTCAAATATATTTTTTATTATTATATCGTTGACAAATTGTCAATATTCTGAAGTTTATCAAAAACAATTGACCAATCTAAACAAAACACAAGGTAACATGATACTATTTCAAGACATTATGTCAGTCAATGTTGTTTTCAAATTTAAAAATAAACAGAACAGGGTGACTCATTAAAACTAGAATCAATAAGGTCTCTTTTTTATAACCATTTAGAAATTTTTACAAAATTATGATCATTGTGGGATTATATTACTATTATATCAAAATCTATTTAAAAAAACAGTAATCAGAATTTCATTAAAGTATTAATTAATTTTGAAAAAACCTTTTTGCAAATCTTGTCTGAGAATAGGAAGCCAAGCTTTACTTATATCTATAGAAACACTTGAAAGACAGTTATCTTCATTTAAATAAATACATGCTGATTCTTTTAATTTTCTTTTAATGTCATTAGATTCTTTTTGTAAAATTATTGTTTCTCCCCATTTAATTCTATGATTACTCTCAAAAGAATGCTGACAAACTCTGGATTTCTCGTAATCACCCCTTCTCAAATTATATTTATGATCATTAACTCTTACTTCAAGTGGCCTAGAAGTTTCACCTATATAAATTTTACCACATTCACAAGGTATTTTATAAATTACATTTTTTGAATTCTGCTCTTCATTTATTGGTTTTGTTTTTGTTAGCATAGATCTAAGTTTATTTTCTGTCTTAAAAACTGTTTTTATATTATAATTATTTGCTATTCTCCTAATTTTGTCTGATATACCTGGTATAAAAGGAATCAATAATTTTTTAGTATCTAAATCAATTAGATTAGCATTTCTTCTTCTAGGAAACTCTATTCTATGAAAACAATTTTCAACAAAATTTATAGGATAGGAATTTTTTATTAAAACTTCTTTAATTAATTCTTTTTCTAATAAAAATCTGTTATTATCAGAACAAATTATCTTTGCTCTATCAAATAAACTTTTAACAACACCTCTCAGAAAAAGTTGTGTTTGTAAAATGAATCCGCCACAAACATATAGATTTTATTTACAAGAAAGGTATGGGCCTAATATTTGCTTCCTTTTTAGAAATTTAGAAAATACATATAAGAAACTTCAACATTCAGAAAATAGTTTGACCTTTCTTTGCAGATGTAGAGAGCATGATATTATTCCAAAGAGTTTTAGACTAAAACCTCCATTTAGAAGTAACAGAAGTGAAAGAATATTGCAAAGAACAAGTTTTGCTTTATTAAGAGAAAGAATTCAATTTCATAGATATGAAAAATGGTCTTTGAATAATAAGATTCAAAATTTAAAACATGAAATTGAAGAAAACGTATCCTTTTTTGATTATGATCATATTTTAAATTGTTGCTGTAATAGTTATTTATTTCATTTTAACCAACAAAAAAATATTCACGTAAAT
This sequence comes from Aspidapion aeneum, assembly GCA_963576565.1. Lineage (NCBI taxonomy): Eukaryota > Metazoa > Arthropoda > Insecta > Coleoptera > Brentidae > Aspidapion > Aspidapion aeneum. The sequence continues at coordinate 149,256,715 of OY755038.1, forward strand.
AAATTTATTAATTTAAGAAATGAACAATTAGAAAATCAACTGAATTTTAATATTAATAATAACTTATTAGAACGTACAGTAATAAATATGTCAGACAAAGTTTTAACAGTTTCAGAAAAATCTCTTCTTTCAAAAGGTTTAAATTTTGCTTTACCACCAAAAAATCCTAATAGGTTAGATTTTGTAATAGGTATTGAAGAAGTAGCAAAAAGCTTACCTGAAGAAGTTGCTAATGAATTTAGAATTATATCAAAATTAGTTTTGGAAAAACCTTTAAAGATTAAACAAAATATCTCAAAAGAAGAAAAACAAGCTTTAGTATCCGTAAAAAATGATAACTCAATAAAAATTTTGCCAGCCGATAAGGGTAATGCAACTGTTATAATTAATAATGACACTTATAATGAAAAAATTGAAAATTTAGTTCAACAAGGTTCTTATAAAAAACTTAATAAAGACCCTACAAAATCAATAGAGAGAAAAATTTATTCTACTTTATATAAGCATAAAAATTGTTTTCAAGATAGAGAACGTTCTCAGTTAGTTCCTCATTATAGCAAACCACCTCATTTCTATGGCTTACCTAAAATACATAAACCTAATGTTCCATTTAGACCAATAGTAAGTAGTATGAATTCTCCATGTCATAAATTAGCAAAATATCTATTAAACATTTTAAATCCCTTGGTGAATAACACTAATTCTTACATACGAAATTCTCAACATTTTTTAGAGAAATTATCTGAGATTGAGTTTAATAATAATCATTTAATGGTAAGCTTTGATGTTGTAAGTCTTTTCACTAATGTTCCGGTAGATAAAACCCTTTTAATAGTAAGAAATCGTTTAGAAAATGATCAAAGTTTAAGAGAAAGAACAAATTTAAATATTGATGCAATTTTAGAGTTACTTACTATTTGTATTAAAACTACATATTTTCAATGGCAAAATGATTTTTTTCAACAAGATTTTGGCATGGCAATGGGCTCCCCACTTTCTCCTTTAATGAGTAATATTTTTATGGAAGATTTTGAAAATAATATTTTGCAAGAATATCAGTATAAACCCATAGTTTGGTTTAGATATATTGATGATATTTTTAGTATTTGGCCTTATGATGAAAACAAACTAAATGAATTTCTATATTTTATGAATAACAAAGAAAGTACTATTAAATTTACATTAGAAAAAGAAACTGATAACAAACTTCCATTTCTAGATGTACTTATTGAAAAACAAAATACTTTTCAAACTTCTGTATATAGAAAACCAACACATACTAATAGATATTTAAATTTTAAATCAAATCACTCTACTATAATAAAAAGAGGTGTTGTTAAAAGTTTATTTGATAGAGCAAAGATAATTTGTTCTGATAATAACAGATTTTTATTAGAAAAAGAATTAATTAAAGAAGTTTTAATAAAAAATTCCTATCCTATAAATTTTCTTGAAAATTGTTTTCATAGAATAGAGTTTCCTAGAAGAAGAAATGCTAATATAATTGATTTAGATACTAAAAAATTATTGATTCCTTTTATACCAGGTATATCAGACAAAATTAGGAGAATAGCAAATAATTATAATATAAAAACAGTTTTTAAGACAGAAAATAAACTTAGATCTATTCTAACAAAAACAAAACCAATAAATGAAGAGCAGAATTCAAAAAATGTAATTTATAAAATACCTTGTGAATGTGGTAAAATTTATATAGGTGAAACTTCTAGGCCACTTGAAGTAAGAGTTAATGATCATAAATATAATTTGAGAAGGGGTGATTACGAGAAATCCAGAGTTTGTCAGCATTCTTTTGAGAGTAATCATAGAATTAAATGGGGAGAAACAATAATTTTACAAAAAGAATCTAATGACATTAAAAGAAAATTAAAAGAATCAGCATGTATTTATTTAAATGAAGATAACTGTCTTTCAAGTGTTTCTATAGATATAAGTAAAGCTTGGCTTCCTATTCTCAGACAAGATTTGCAAAAAGGTTTTTTCAAAATTAATTAATACTGTAATGAAATTCTGATTACTGTTTTTTAAATAGATTTTGATATAATAGTAATATAATCCCACAATGATCATAATTTTGTAAAAATTTCTAAACGGTTATAAAAAAGAGACCTTATTGATTCTAGTTTTAATGAGTCACCCTGTTCTGTTTATTTTTAAATTTGAAAACAACATTGACTGACATAATGTCTTGAAATAGTATCATGTTACCTTGTGTTTTGTTTAGATTGGTCAATTGTTTTTGATAAACTTCAGAATATTGACAATTTGTCAACGATATAATAATAAAAAATATATTTGAACAAGAAACATTTAAGATTTTGAGACAAAATATAAATAAAAAGCTTGAAAACGATTGTAGATTGGCAATCGAAACGTAGCGTATTCAAATTCAATTAAAAGATAAGTGGTTTAGGTTTTACTAGGCAACTATTTATTTTTATAGAAAGCCACTGACAAATTAGTGATTTTTATTTTTCTAGGAGAAACGCAGTGCTTTTTTATAATTTTTTAAAGTAATTTTTCCTTACTAGTGGCGTAATACCCAGAAAAAGTTGTGTTTGTAAAATGAATCCGCCACAAACATATAGATTTTATTTATTATTTTTAACTTAAATTTAAAAGAATCAAAATGGCGAATCCAAAATGGCAGACTTTCTCATTTATGATATGCATTAAATTCGGAAGTTGGGGTGTTTTAGGTCCCTGATTCTGAAGAAAGTGTGCGATTTTGAAACCGCCATTTTGATTTTTTTAAAGTTTAAGCTAGAAATCATAATCAGGACCTGACACACCCCAAAGTGTGCCATTTTGGATCCGCCATTTTGATTTTTTTTTAGTTTAAGTTAAAAGTAATAATCAGTGACCTGAAAGATCGCAAAGTTCCGACTTTGGTGCAAATCGGTTCATAAATGGAAAAATCCGTCATATTGGATCCGCCATTTTGATTTATTTTAAAGGAGGAGGCACTAAATACATTGTTTACCGGGACGCGTCAGATGAGCTGAATTTGAGATATGTTGAAGGCCAAACCTTCCTAATATTTTTACCAAAAAAAATTGGGGGGGGGGGGGGTCATAGGATTCGTTTTCGAGCTATACTTATTTAAATGCGCGCCACTGAAATATGGAAAAATATGACCTTTTGTTGTTGTTTTGTAATAACTTATCGCCAAATAAAAACAAAAAAATGATATTAGTCTTATCTTATTGACAAAAGAGTCCTTTTAGAAATTTTGTCAATTTTTAACATATGGTTTGCGTCACATACCTACAGAGCGGCTCAAAATAATTTAAAAAAATATACCTGAGATTTATTACGTATAAAGAAAGGAACTAAAAATGCATAGTCAAAATTAACTTCACTTGCTTTCATGTGAGTCGTTTTAACTATTCTAGAGTGATGTTTGCATAATAGGTTATGTTATAAGCTAACAGGGTATTTCAAATAAAAATTAATTCAACCCATGACATATTTACTAATTGTCTACGAAATAGACGTCCGGATGCTTTCAAAAAATTGGGGGGTCATCGGTTTCGTTTTCGAGCTATAATTATTTAAATGCGCGCCAATGGATTCTGGAAAAATGTAAGATTTTTCAGATTGTTATAACTTCTCGTGAAAGAAAAATAAAAAAACCAATATGAATTTTATTTTGTTGAAAAAAAAAGTCTTTTTAAGTATGTTCTCATTTTTTGACATATAGTTTTCGTCACATATGTATCTACATAGTGGCTCAAACTATGAATAATTGAAATACAATAATAATAATAGACTTAATAGGTATTTCAAAGCATAACATGTGTACTAATTGCCTATGGAATAGTGTGTGGAAAATGTTTACTGGGATGCGTCAGATGCCCTGAATTTGAGAAGACAGTGAAGTCCGCTTATAACGAACCCGTTTATAGCGAACTTCTGGATAATACGAACCTTTTTTCTTTACATGAAACGTCATCCATAAATACTCATGTACTGTCTTACTGGTTATAACGATCCCGCTTATAGCGAACTTCCGGATATAGCGAACCTAATTTTAATATCTAGAATATGTATTTTTCTTTTAAAACGAACTTTATATAAGCAGACAATGGGCGTTTTCACACCTAGACGATAGGACAACGACACGAATGCACAATGGAACGTTTTGACTAATCTAGGTGGACATGGTTAAGTACTATAAATTAACATTTCAGCTACCTACAATTAAAGAGCATATTCCATACATCCTAGATCCAAAATATTATTTTTTTATCCCCCTCTGGTTATCAAGATATTTGCATTGAAAGTTGCATCTTAAAAATTTTCTGCTTAGACATTTTAATCTTATGTATGGGCAATGCTTTAAAACAATATTGTTTTTTTCCCGCGCAGTAGGCGCTGGAGTAAAACAAGTGCCAGGCATTTTTAGAGTGACATGTCCTTAAGACTAGGGAAGCATTTTGACTGTCATTGTTGCACTTGCTATGATTTTATGAATTCGCTGGTGTTTTGGTAAGGAAAATTTTATTTTTATATAGTTTTTTGTTGGACTGAAACTTTAGTTTGTTAGAATTTGTTGATGTTAGTTTTATTATTTTCCTAATTAACCGAAATCTCAACTTTCTGACGCAGTATTGAAATTTCGTCCTTTTGTTGCGGTAAACTTGTACTTAATTATTTTGTTAGCCTGCAACTCTAAAAATAGAAAACGTATTATTTGTGTTTAATGACATTTTCTTTTTGATACCTTCACAAATGTGCCCTTTGGGGATTTTCTAACCTAAATTAGTCAATCTTCGTGCATTTTTCTATATCACGATGAGTCAATGTGTCTGTTTGTCTACAGGGTGTCCAGATAAAAGTAAGTACATAGGGCTTTGTGGAATTTTCAGAAGCGGTAACACTTACGATATTCGTTCAAAAGGAAAAAAGTGGCGCTATGCGAGCTTAATCGGATGCAGTGTCGAAGTTAAAAATATCTACAGGGGGTTTCAAAATAATGCTTAAAAACTTAAATTGTGTTATTCGAAAAATTAAAATATAGTCGCCTTCTTTTAAACAAATTGAATAAAACTATATAAATATGACTAGGCCAATAAAATGACGTTGACAATTTGTTTAGGACTTTATTTTTTTCAAAAAGACACAATTTTTAGTTTTTGCCTTCCTAGCCCGCATAGCAATGTTATTAATAGGTATTATTTTCGACGAAAATTTTTTTTTTAGATAACGCCGAAAATGTGTTATTTGGGTGTATTTTGACCTATCCTAGCAATATCGTCGTGATGTCTGTCTGTGTTGTGTGTATATTATTTCTGTCCGTAACACTATAGCTCCTAAACCGCTGAACCGATTTTAATAAAATTTACAGGTAAAATAGTGCTCGACACTCTTACGAGCTGATTAGATTTTGGTCAAAATCTATTAATGCTAATGACATGACATGACAATTTTTGGCTATTAAAATTTTTAAAAATCTTTTTTTTTTAACGGAGCATCGTATCAATATACAGTTTTCATAATATAGTAGACTATATTTTGCTCAATAATTCGTGTTATAACTAAAAACTTCGTAAGAGCTTCAGTTTCTCAGATATATACAAAATCTTTTCAAAGCTGATATATTATCATGGCTTCACTTGAAGTGGAAGGTATCAGATCCCTCATGGATCCATTTATTTTTGGTATGTCTTACCGTCTCCTAAATCCTCATAAACCCCCTTGTAGTTACTTATATCTGAGACACCCTATCCCATGTACCTATGTGTATGGGCCGATTCCTAAAGTACGTGACGCTCAAGGGGGGTTATTAACCTTGCGTTACACTGTCATGATTCTTGAATATATTTTTTCTTAAAAATGCATTACGGAGGGGGGAGGAGGTGTTACGTAATTTAAGAATATGCCCTATGTATGTCTGTACGATGGGTTTTTGAAACTCTCGACTTTCACGAATTTTTGTAAACAGTAACTTTTCACTCTGTCACAAGCTTAACCAAGCTTAATAAAAAAGTCATGTGCACCGAACCCCAAAGGAAGTTTTTTGAGGTTACAAAAATCCAAAAAATTAGTTTTAAACGGAGCGAGTTATTATTTTTATTATTTTTCTTGTCTTTTTTGTGTCAGATTGAGAAATTAATTAACACAGTTTAGTTTGCAAGATAATAATAAAATGTGTTATTGTGTTAGTTAATTATTATATTATTTGTTATGTTAAGTAATGATATTTTTCAAATAAAAATGGAATTTTCCAATTTAATAAATATTTTTTTAAACTTTCTTAGTTATATAAAATTAAAATTCACATATCTCTTAAATTTTATCACATTAAACCCCTTTAAAGATAATGCCATCCGATGAACATTTCCCATTATAATTTTAGGGGTTGGTTTCACCTCGGGCAAGGGATGAGAGGTTTAAAATTTTTAATGCATTTATTTTTCATATAGTGACAGTGAGAGCAGAGTTTTTTTCTTGATCGTCCCTTACCGCCTAAAACGTCTTTATTTAAAATTTTCTGAAATAGCTTGTATATTGCAAAACTGTTTTATTTAAATTCCTTCTTGCAAAAACTAAAAAAAATATATACCGTTACTTCATTGTTATAAAATTTGTTGAAACAATTTTCGTTAAAAACATACAGTATGACTACAAATCTTAAAATCGTTAAAATCTGAATCACCCTATATAAGAGGTAGGTAATATTGCAAATACTAAATGCTTTTAAATATTTTATGTTATTTTAAAGCTAAAAAAATCAATCATTAAAGAGTGTTAATGTTGGTCAGGGGTTGTCCACCTAGATCTTCAAAACGTTCCACTGTGGAATGGTTGCAAAGACATGCACAAGACCCAGAATATGATCACGAGTATGAATTCGATAATGATATGCTTGATTTAGTAGAAGAACAAGCTGAGAGAAAAATGTGTGACTTCGAATTTAACGATTATGTGACTATTGATAAAGACATTGTAGCAAGAGAAACGTTGACTGATGAGCAAATTGTAATCTCCCCGTAACCTCAAACATGGTTTCAAGTGATGAGTTCATTTTTGAGGTTCGTTATATCCGGACTTCACTGTATGTTAGAGCCTAAACGGTGGTTTTTTTTTTTTCGGGTATGCGCACTCGCAAGGAGATCCCTATCACGCTCGAGAAGCGGCAAGTGCGCGGAAATGTTGGTGTGTGTTGGTTTTGAAACGGTTCAGGTTGTAACCTGCAGGGAAAACTGTCGCAGGGAGTTTATTCCACAGCGATGCTGTTCTCCAGAGATATGAATTCTGATATAATGAGGTTCTTGGTGCCTCTATTTTGACAATAAATTGATGGTTACCGTCTGTTTGACATGTTCGCCTAGTAGGTGCTACTCCCGGAACTCTTCAGAGCATTTTCCGTGATAATACCTGTAGAAGAGAGATAGATCGCCCACAGTTCTTCGATGTTCGAGACTATCCAAGCTACGGGTAAGTGCGGGGTCATTGATCAGCTTGATAGCTCGTTTTTGCACGGTGTTCAAAAGCATTAAGGTATGTTTGGGTGCCGCACTTCAAATATGTGAGCAGTACTCCATAGTTGGTCGAATCTGGGCTTTGTAGAGTGTCAGCAGTTGGCTTGGTGTATACAGATGTCTTGTACGAAATAGCACCCCAAGCTATTGGGACGCCCTTTTAGCTATATCTGCCACGTGACTGTGCCAAGACATGTTGGTCTCTGCAGTGACTCCTAAGATGTTCAACTGGCTCTGCAATGCGACAGCACCTCCAGATAGCATGATGTTTGGCTCACCGGTACTGGTCTTTTTTGAAAACAGGGCTGCTTGGGTTTTCTGCGCGTTGAACTGTACAAGGTTTTTGTTGCCCCAGTCCTCTATTATCTCCAAGTCGTTATTTATCTGTGATATTTCAGTTAGCCTAAGGTAATGGAATTCACGTGCGGAGAGACATGTGGGTGGTATGACTTAGGAGACTACATTGCCATCATCTGCAAAGCAATAAAGTGGATTTACTGTTTTATCTATGAGGTCATTTATGTAAATCAGAAAAAGTGTTGGCGAAAGGATTGCTCCCTGTGGCACACCAGCATTTATTTGGTAAGAGTTGGAGTTCCGGCCATCCAGTGCAACATAAATGGATCTATCCTTAAGGTAACTTTCAAACCAAGTGCAAAGTCTCGGCGACAATCCCGTTGCTTTGAGCTTGTTGAGCAGATTTTCATGCCAGACTTTATCGAATGCTTTAGATATATCTAAGGCAATTGTTCTTGTTTCACCTCGCAACTCAATCGCTTTTTGCCATAAGTGAGTGAAGTATGTAAGTAAATCGCCAGTTGACCTATATTTTCGAAATCCGTATTGCTTGTCGTTGATAATTTTGTACTTTTCCAAGTACTTGGTTAGGTGATTGTTCACAACTCTTTCCATTACTTTTGATATCACCGGAAGTAGAGCAATTGGTCTATAGTTTAACGGATCTGTCTTTTTTCCTTTCTTTGGAATGGGTTGTACTGCAGCAGACTTCCATGATGATGGATATACTCCTTGCCTATAAGATAAATTGAATAATTTTGCGAAAGTTGGGATGAGTTCGCTAGCACAATTTTTGAGTACTATCGCGGGAATGCCATCTGGACCCATTGCTTTGTTTGTATCCAACTTTTTAAGGGATTTCGTATTTCTCTGTGACAAAAGGGTACCTCTGGCATACTGTGGGAAACCCTTTCAATGAACGGTGGAGTTTTTCCATTTGGCACTGTTAGGTTTGAGTTGGAGGAAAAGATTTTGGCCAGCATATTGGTTTTTTCCTCTGATGTTGTGGCTAAGTGAGTATTTGTATCTGTAAGTGGTGGTATGGATGACTTGGTGAAGTTTGATCCAACGGCTTTTGCAAGAGACCAAAAGGACCTAGAACTACACACTTCAGCAACCTGTTTTTTATTCTTTGATTGTATGTTTCTTTGGCGGCGTCAATAGTAATTTTGCAACGATTTCTGGCTTTTATAAATTCTGTGTGGTTTTGAGCAGTTTGTTGTCGTTTCCAAAGGTTATATGCTGTGTGTTTTTTCTGCACAGCCGTTTGACTGTTGAACCAAGGTTTTGCATTAGCTCTGCGTTTTGTTGTATGTGGGATATATGCATCCATTCCAGATAAGATTACTTCTGTTATTTCATTACAGCAAATAGTGGAATCAGCTGTTTTAAAGCAAACCTCTTGCCATGGAAAATCCAGGTAAAACTGTTTAAGGTCATTCCATTTTGCGGATTTATAGTGCCACATTTTACGAGGAAGTGATAGTTGGCTTGGCGGTATGAACATTTCGCACTTTGTTCTTATAAGTTTATGATCGGATGAACCAAGTGAAGGATCTACTTGAATTGTGTACAAGTCAGGATTTGTAGTTAGGAACAAGTCTAAAAGCGCTGCAAATTCACCCCTTTCTGAGATACGGGTAGGTTCATCGACAAGCTGCGTTAGACCACAACTTATGGCAAAAGCTTCTGCTTCCCTGCCTTCATTATCTGTTTTGTTGTGGTGTTTTAGCCAGGGTATATTGTGGACGTTGAAATCGCCTAAAAAAACAATTTCCGCATGTGGATAGTTAGACTGTATACTATCACAGTTTTCGGATAATGTCGCAAAAAAGTTTTGATACTCGGTGTTACTTGGCGGTCGGTAGAGGCAGCAAATGAACTTGGTCGATGACTTTGAGGTGAATTTCAGCCATATGATATCGAGGTTCGCTGGTTCTAGCTTCTCCTCTCGATGACATGAATGGTCATTTTTAATGTACACACAGATCCCAAAATTATGTCGAAATCGGTGGTGTAGGTCATAGCCGGGATAAAGATAGCTCACAATAGGTGTTGCAGAACTGATTTTAGTTTCAGTGAGAACAAGGATGTCAGTTCTTTGTTCTTCAAGATGTTGGTGAACTGAATTCATGTTGGTACTTAATTCTCTTATATTGCTAAAATCAATTCTGAGTTGAGTTTTTGGTCTTCTTTTAATATCTTTGCATGAAGGACCCCCACGATCACCCGACGCCCGGAGATCCGAGTGGTCGGGTATTTTACCTCCGGAATATTTTGATCCTGGAGGCGCCATCATGCTATCTGTTACTCATTGTTGGAACCGGACTGCCAGCGCAGTAGCGGAACGTGGTGATACCACGCTACTCAGTTCTGGCATGGTGGTATCTCACCGGTCGACGCCCAATGAGCAAAAAGCGTCTACCACCTCTCAGTCGTAATACTTGTTTCAAGAAAAAGTGGGTGGTGATCGGTTTTGTTTTCGAGTTATACTTATTTAATGCTAGAATATAGGAAATGTGGGGACAAAAAGGGGTCTACTCACCCCTTTCCGGGGGTTCTGCCAAACATTTTCAGAAAGAAAGCCTGTGAACAAACTTAATTGATTAAAGTTTAAATATCAACTTTTTTATCCCTATAAAGAGATAGAAGTTGTAGCGAAAATCCATAAGAGCCGAGCTCAAAAACGAAACCGATGACCCCCCCCCCCCCAATTTTTTTGAGCAAGTTTCAGGATGGCTCGGGCTCTAACATATCTCAAATTCACCTTATCTGACGCATCCCGTTAAACACACTATTCCGCTACACAGTTAGTACACCTATTATTTGTTTAATTTAAAAAATGTTTGACTTACCCTGTAGGTTTACTACGTTACTTTACAATAGTTACAACTCACATTGAAGCAAATGAATTTATTTTAACTATGATGATTGCATCCCTTTAGGTATATTTAACAAATCCCAGTTATTATTCCTGTATTTCTGTTATTCATATTTTGAGCCACTCTGTACATAGGTGACGAAAACTATACAAAAATTGAAAACATTCTTAAAAGAGTTTTTTTTCAACTAAATAAAATTAATATTGGTTTTTTATTTCTATTTGAGAAGTTATAGCAAAAACACTACAAAAAGTCACATTTTTCTTTCTTCCAGTGGCGGATTTAAATAATTACAGCCCGAAAACGAAACCGATGACCCCCAATTTCTTTGAGACGAGTATTTAGACGGCTTGGGCCCTAACATATCATAAATTCACCTCCTTTAACGCATCCCGGTAAACACACTATTCCGTAGACAATTAGTAAACGTGTCATGCGTTAAATTAATTTCTTTTTTGAAATACCCTGAAAGCTTATCACATAACCTATTATGCAAACATCACTCCAGAATAGTTAAAGCGACTCACATGAAAGCAAGTGAAGTTAATTTTGACCATGAATTTTTAGTTTCCTTTCTTTATATTTAATAAATCTCAGGTATTTTTCCTGTATTTTTTATTTTTATTTTGAGCCACTCTGTAGATATGTGACGGAAACTATATGTCAAAAACTGATAAAATTCTTAAAAGAACTCTTTTACCAATAAAGTAAAGCTAATTTCAGTTTTTTATTTTTATTTGGCGATAAGTTATTACAAAAAAACTACAAATGGTCATATTTTTCCAAGTGGCGCACATTTAGATAAGTATAGCTCGAAAACGAATCCTATGACCCCCGTATTTTTTTTTTGGTAAAAATAAGTAAAAATATCAGGAAGTCCTTCAACATATCTCAAATTCAGCTCATCTGACGCGTCCCGGTAAACAATGTATTTAGTGCCTCCTCCTTTAAGTTATAAATCGTAATCAGCGACCCGAAACACCTCAAAGTTCCGAGTGTGACGCATATTGGTTTGTAAATGAGAAAGTCCTCCATTTTGGATCCGCCATTTAAATTATTTTTTAGTGATAAAAAAAACGTGAAATTGTATACTAACCACCAAATACCTAGTTAGAAAAGTGTAAAAAGAGTTATGATCAAACAAATATACAAATATATTATATGAAGTCAAGCTAAATCAAACTGTTTAAAAAATTGCCAATAGTAATATAATAAAACAAAAAATCTCGCGGCGAATTGTCCCGCGGCGAATCGGCCGGCGGCGAATTGTCCCTGCGGTGAATCGGACCGCGGGGAATCGGTCGCGGCGAATCGGCCGCGGTGGATTGTCCCCTACCCTTATGAGTAGATACGAGCTCCCTTTGGGTTCATTCGATAGAATGAGGGTACTCAACGTAAGCCTAGTTTCCGATCTTTTTTAACATCCAAAAGTAAAGGGACACCTGCTTATGTGCACTTTCCGAAATCAATAATAAGGGGGTAGTGGTGACTTACTCGTCGTGAAATTTTGCTTATAGCAAGCAAATATGAGCTATGAGCTTCTTTTTTTAACTTTCGGTTATTTTTATCAAAATTTTATAATTTTGACACCCTTGCAGCACCGAAAGGCAAATCGTTTTGCATACTTTTTTATTCCTACCAGTTTAACAATAAATAGGAACAATAATTTTTACTATTACAAATCAAAAGAAAAATCTTGATTTTTTCGTTGTTGTTAAGTTCCACCCCTTGTGCACCCCTTGCTTAGAGGTGATGCTACCAACAGCTTATTTACTCGGTCGCGGTCAGTTTTATTGGATTTTTTTCTGCTTTTAAAACATTTATACAAAAGTGAAAGTTTATTGATATCTAACTCAAGTACCTTCTAACCATTAACATATTAACCGGAGGAGACTAGGAAATAAACAAAAAAATCGGCCGTCTAGATAAACAATTTGTTTTAAAAAACGTACTTCTGCAGTAAAGAAGTCCTCCACTATTTTTGTTTGGTCCATAGAAAACTCCATTTCCTTTCTCTTTAATAATCACCAAAATTATCCCATCTTTCCTTTACTTTTATTTCTTTTTTAAACCAATGCGAGGGAAAAAGACAAAACTGTTCTTTTTACAAACCCTTACCATATTAATGATACACTACCAAATATGGATATATAACAAGAGGTGATCACTTTAAAACGTGCTTCGAGAATTTTATTTTGCTACTCCTTCGTTCTCCTTTATTAAGCCAGTGGAGAGAAAAAAACAAAACTATTCTCGATTACAGTCCCTCACTAAAACAAACGAATTAGAAATATGCCGCAATGGTCTAGGCCCGCGTAAAGTATCTTATTTTGTTACTCTTTTGTTAAACCGATTCGAGAGAAAGAGACAAAACTAATCTTGATTAGAAGGTCTAAATCAAGCGAACAAAAAAACATCTCCAAGTCGTTTACGAGGGTCAAATTAGCTGGCCATACACACAGAGGTTGATCCGCCGGTTTGGAACGGCGCGGTTCAAACTGGCGGATTTGTCTTTCAATTAGTGGACATTCCACGCGCCAGTTATAGCCGGTATAGATTTATTTATCTGTGAGTTCAGACCGGCGGGCAAAACTTGTGGGTTCCGCGCTTGATATTCTAACCGGCGCAGACTTGTCTCTCGGTTTACACTGTGCCAGGCAGTGGTGTATATACGAGGGGGGCCCGGGCGCCCCCCAAAGCTAAGATTTTTTTGGATATTATACATATTTCATGAATACAAACATAAAATAGCATAAAATACAGCCTCATGAGGTCTCGGGCCCCCCCCAAAATTGTCTTGGGCCCACCACGAAACTTTTTTCTATATACGCCACTGGTGCCAGGGATAACAGACCGTTCATATAGTCTCTCTTTAATTTATTGAATATTATGGTACATGTTTCCGGAATGATAAAACCAAGGGTCCCAAAATTTCAGATCTTCATATGATCTTCCCGTGGCAAGGAAACGAAGGGCAGCATTTAATCGCTGTTCTTGTCCAATGGCTTCTCTCATTTGGATATCTTGTTTCGTAAGATCCTCTCTTACCAAATTTAATAAAAGGTCATACGTGTTAATATCCATTCTTAAATAATTTTTAAAATCGTCTGGATCATTTTCTCTTAACTCTTTTAATAGAAGGTTAAGCAAATAACTTTTAACCCACTTGGAACGTCTCTTTTTTATACCACTATGCATTATTTCCATATTAATAATCATTCCCATACACAGAGCCTGCTTCTTTTTAGCACGAAACATTTTACATACACCATGCTTAAAATAACGTGCCGCATAAAACTTTCGACTTGATGAAATTCCACAGTTTTGGTTTAACCGGCAGATCTTTCGCCCACGAACCCGCGGTTATGTCTGCCACAGACCGATATGAAAGATCGATTAGAAAGATTTTTTTTGTGTTAGTGGACTGCAGCAGTTTTAAACCGTGGCGGACAAAACGGTCACTTATCTGTGCCGTTTTTCAAAAAAATTCTGTTTTAATGACAATTTGATTTGACATTTTGTTCAAAAATTACTTTTTTAAATGACATTTTGTTCAAATGGCGTTTTGGTTAAAAACAGTTTCTTTTAAAACATCTTTTTCAAAAACATTTTGTTCAAACATCCACCTGATAAAAACTTTTGGTTTGTTGAAAAATTAGTTTTTCTAATGACATTTTGTCAAATGGTGTTTTGTTCCGAAAACATTTTTTTAAAAACATATTATTTTCAAATGACATTTTTTTCAAACATTTTATTTGAATGTCAATCTGCTTGGAAACATTTTGTTAAAAAATATATTTTCTTAATAACATTTTGATCAGAGTTTGGTGACATTTTGTTGAAATGGCAGAAAGCATTGAGTTTATATGATATAATGTTCAAATTTTTTAGTTTCAAAAATATTTTGTTCGAATGACGATCTAATGGCACATTTTATATGAAAACATCTTTTTTATATTATATTTTTTTGAAAAACATTTTGTTCAATGTTTGAAAAACATGTTAAACTGTTTTTTTTTTAACCTTTTATTCAAATGACAATCTGAACGAAACCATTTTGTTCGAAAACATCTTTTTCAAGTAACATTTGGTTCGAGTTGCATTTTTTTCAAAAACATTTTGTTTGAGAATCTGATAGAAAACTTTTTGTTCAAAAATTACTTAAATTCATATGACATTTTGTCAAATTTTTTTGTTCAAAAACATCTTTTTTGAATTTTGTTTGAAAGCAGTGTGATTGATTGGCATTTTCTTCGTAAACATTGTGATCGATATTATGTTCAAATGATCTTTTTTTTTTTAACATTTTTAATGACAATCTGATCCAACACATTTTGTTCACTTTTCCATAAAAAAAAAATTCTTGAAACGGATACGTTTGCGATCAATTAATTAGAGTTCAGTGTGGTTAGGTTAACAGGCTAGGATCAATTGATAAAGGTTCACCAATTGCGACCTCCCAAAAAGACACACACAGGAGTTTTCGAAGAGTTTTCTATTTGAAGAAAATGTTTTCGAGCCAAACGTTATTCAAACAAAATGTCATTCAAAAATGATGTTTTTGAACAAATTGTCAATTGAACAAAACATCTTTCAAAAAAGATGTTTTCGAAAAAACTAATAAAGCAATTGCTACAGAACAGAAATTGATATGTTGCACTTTTTTCCATTACCGAGATAGTACGACGGAATAAGTGTCGCAGTAACTTTTCTCAAAATAACTCGCTATATAAAAGAGTTGTTTTTTAGGTACATATTTTTTGTAGGTTTTCGTAGACACACCTTTAGTCTTACTAAAAGAGACACAACCACCGTCGTAGGAGGCAGTAAATACATATATGTGCAAGAAATTTTAAATTCAGGGAAAATTGAAAAATGTAGAGTAGCATAACCAAAAAAACTATTTTAGTTCTGGCCATGGTTACTATCCTAATTAAAACAAATGGGCAAAACTCTTAATAAATCCACAAAGTATAAGCAAATTGTGTCCCCATCCAAGCAATAAATCGAGGGCTTTTTCAAAAAAAGTCCAAAATATCCTTATCCAAATAGGGCTCTGTTAATTTTTTACATTGTCACTGCCAATTTTTCATAAAAAAAGGAACTAAAAATATATTTACTTTTTTATATACAAAAGAAAAGTGGCACTACACATATCTAGCTTTAAAATTGTAATAATGGGGGTGATTGTGATTGTTGCTAGGAAAAAGAGAACCTTTAATACCGTTTTCGGCTGCTGGAGATGACTTCACAATTATCGGTGAGTGCCCCGGTTCGAAAATCAAGTGGGCTCTCAAGTTTTTATTAGAGCGTGACTCTTATTTTTAGTGCTCGACTTCTGTATTTGAGAACATAACCTCAAAAATGCTATTAATGTACATTTTTATTGTCAATGGGTATCTATTCAGCTGTAAACTAAATTAAATTTCTTGTTTTAATAAGTAAGGTATTTGCTGTTAATAAATATTTTGCCGCCGTCACTGGTAAATCGATCGACCCATTCAATGTATAAAGAATAAACATACGTCTGCTGTGTATCGCACAGCGTTGCCATCGTCTTTCCAAAAAATATTTCTCTTCTTTTCCAACTTATTGAAGCATCTAGGGGTCAAATCGAATTGTTTTGATAAATGAATTTTTGCCACGGTTCCTGGTCTCCTCCGGTTAATACGTTAATGCTTTTAACTTATAGTAAAAATGTGATTCATTTAGAATACATCTTGTCAATGCACTTAAATGAAATAATTTAGGAGTCGATGGAATATCCACAAAATTATTGTTACATTAACCAGATAGAGTAATAAAGTTATTGGCCGATCTTATAAATGGCTCTTTTGCCAAGGGTTATTTTCCTAGCTGCTTAAAATCAGATCTAGTGATCTCTATTCACAAAATTAGAGAGTCAGATGATTCCGCTAATTTTCGTCCAATATATCTCCTATCATCCATCTTTAAATTAGTTGAAAAAATTGTTAATAAAATATTAAATGAACATCTGTATAATCTAAACTTGCACTCAAAGGTCCAATTTGGTTTCAGAAAAACAAAAGTACTATCGACGACATGTTCTCGTTTTTAGAGAGTATATATCTCGGCATCAACGAGGGTGACTGTGTTGATCATAGAATACTGCTGCAAAAATTTAAACACTAGTATTAAAACTATTGAACATAACTGGTCAGAATCATACTTTACTGAAAGAACTCAGGTAGTTAGAGGTCAAGATGGACAAACTATAATAAGATGCGTTCCACAAGCGTCAGTACTTGGTCGTACACGTTTTAGAATTTATATTCATCACCTTGCATATCTGGATATAGATGGCAAAATCACTATATTAGTGGATAATAGAACCATCCAGTGGAAAGGACCCACAAAAACTATCGCATCATCCTCGAGATGTGCAAAAATATGAACATGGTGCGGCAGTAACCTTCTCTGCTTCAACATAAGCAAAACTAACTGAGATATTTACGTTATTTAAGCCGCATAATTATTTATGATTGCGCAAATATTTATGGATAAAAACAAACTTACAATAAAATACGTCCAGACCTGAAAAGGGTCCCGTAACGAGAGACCGTCCCATGTGACGTCACTCCAACGCTGCTTCTTCATAGGTCAGCCGCGCGGCCATATTGCCTACGTCACTAGCACTTTGTCACGGCGCGGGAAATTTAAATTCGTGTGTTTGTCGTTTCACTAATATGTAAACACTACATCCCTCCGCACTAAGACTGTTTTTCACCACTTTTCTTAAAGTTCACTATACTCAAGTCCCTATAAAATTGTCACGCTCCACGAGAATTACCCTTACAATTCAATACGCATTAACTATGACTATGGACACATACAATTACACACATACTTTGAGACAAACAAACAGTTTAAAATCATTGATGTGTGACAGGACTAGGGAGGTATATTTTGTGTCATTCTAGCCAGACTACGGGTAGTTCTTTTATCCTCTGACAGGTCAGTATATATTTTCTTACTTTGGCTCTTGTGAGTCTTAGGCTGTCCTTTTACCTGGACTGATGAGTCCTTGCAAACCAAAGCTGTAGAAGCCTTTTTCGTGTTTACCCCAATTTAAGGGTTTGTATCTGCTTTGTTTTGTATTGTAACCTTCTTGTTATTCGAGAAGGATGTGCTGGGTTCCTCCAGACTTGTGTTTGGAGTGGTGAAGTCATTTCTTCTATCCTTGAGTTGTCTGGGTTTTCAAAACTGGTTTCATCTTTCTGACTCACCTGGTCTTCTTCTTGCTCTTCACCATAGCTCCTATTCCCGGCCACCTCTGACCTTCTGGACTCTTCTGAGCTATAATTAAAACCTAGCAACTCCGATACTGGGCTTTCAAATCCTAGAAACTCTGATATTGGGCTTCTAGAATGTTCTGAACCTATCTCTACATTGTCTTCCTGTGTCTCCAGGGTGCGTCCAACTTTATACACGGGAATGTGCCTGTATCCGGTGTGCTCATTTGTGACATACTCATGTTTTTGAGTTTTTGGTGACATAGAGATTTCTGTAAACCTGTTATTTATCTGGTTCAAGTGTCTTTTCCACAATTGTCCTGCAGGCAAACGGCATAAATATACTCATTTGCCCACTCTCTTAATTATAATTGCTTCTATCCACTTTTTTTTGTTGACAGTTTTATAGTCCCGAACAACAACCTCATCTCCCACTTTAAAATTACATTTTCACCTTTCCTTTGTATGTTTTTCTTTTACCCTATCTACCTCAGTCTGTACTTTTTCTCTTAAATTAGTCATTTCAGATTTTTCTGGCTGGTGTCTTTGAAGTTCTAATCTTGTTGCCTGGGTGGTGCCAATGTATTGTGTTTCTATATGACGGTAAAAATCTTGATATTAGTACATCACTCCTAGGTTTATTGGGTCCATCAAAGCTGTGTACATTTTTTTCTTAAAAGTTTTCACTGAGTTCTCAGCTTGTCCGTTGCTCTGACTATTGTATGTTGGAATAGTTATGTGTTTAATGCCATTCTTTGAAAATAATGATGTTTTGCTCTCTGATACGAACTGTACTCCGTTGTCACTGCAGACTGAAACAGGCAATCCAAACGTTGCGAATGTCTTTCTCAAGGCAAATTCTATTTCTTTGCTTGTTGTTGATCTTACAAAGTGTACTTCAGGCCACTTGCTGTAAGCATCAGTGTTTATGAGAAAATTCCTTCCTTTTTCTAATTCCAAAAGGTCGATATGTACTCAAAAACTTCTTTCGCAGCTGGCCATGGATGTATTGATTTTGGTGGGTCATCTTTGTTTCTAAAACACGGTAAACAACTTTTGATTTTAATTTCTATGTCACTGTCAATACCAGGCCACCACATGTAGGTTCTTGCAGTTGATTTAGTTTTTACCAGTCCTGGATGACTAGGGCTGTGCAGTTCATGTAGCATATCACGCCTTAGTGATTCTGGTATGCAGATTCGATGACCCCACATTACACAACTGTTTTCGTATAATTCATCCCTTTTTGCAAAATATGATCTTTCATTATCGATTGTACATTTGCTTGGCCAGTCGCTGTTGATGTAATCTATTATTTTTGTTAGAATTCGGTCTTTCTTTGTCTCTTCTGCCATTTTTTTGTTATCCACCGGCCATTTTCTGGTGGTTGCTGCAAAATTTAAGTAATTCTCTTCTACAACTCCAATGTTTTTATCTGTAGTGACGTCTGGTAACCTTGACAAGCAACCAGCAAAATAGTTTTCTTTTCCTCTTATGTATTCTATTTTCTAGTCAAACCCTGACATGTATAAAGCCCACCTTTGCAGTCTATCTCTTTCTCTCTGGGGTATACCCTTGTTTTCGCCAAACAGACCCACTAGAGGTCTGTGGTCTGTGCTTATGGTAAATTGCACCCCTAAAAGATACTATTCAAAGTATTTTAAACTAAAAATGATCCCACAAGCTTCTTTGTCCAAGGTTGCCATGTTTTTTTTCATGAACTGAGTATGTCCTAGAGGCGCAGGCTATGGGTCTTTCCCTCCCATCTTTTTCCTTGTGATATAAGATGGCTGAAATATCATCTTGGCTTGCGTCAGTCACCATTATTAAGGGTTATTTCGGATCATAAAGGGCTAAAGTAATGTCTTGAGATATTAATTTTTTTGCTGTCTCAAATGCCTGTTGGCAATTTTGATTCCAGTCAACTTTTGCATGTTTTGACAGGTTTGTCCCAGACTCTTTTGGTAATAATTTGTAGATTGGACTTAAAATCGATAAATTGGGGATAAACCTAGAATAATATTGGCATAAACCAGTAAATGACCTGACCTGAGTAATTGTCGCTGGCGCTTGCGTATTCAATATTGCATTAACTTTGATACTACTTTTTTGTAGGCCACTCGCTGAGATACGATGCCCCAGGTACTCCAGGCTTTCTTTGAAAAATTCACACTTTTCTGGACGTACAGTCAACCCTGCCTCATCCAGTCTGGTCAAAACAGCCTCTAAATTGGTCAAATGGTCGTTTAAATCAGTTCCTCCCACGCAGACATCATCACTAAAATTTACCACACAGTTTAAACCCTTGAGAAGTTGTTGAATGGTTCTTTGAAAGATGGATGATGCAGGTGTAACACGAAATGGAAGCCGAAAATTGGAGAAAAGACCGATGTGGGTGGTTATTGTAGTTATTTCTTGAGAATATTCGTCAAGTGGCAACTGTGCATATGCTCTTGTTAAATCTAATTTTGAGAAGATTTTTGACCCGTTTAATTGACAAAACGAGTCTGTTATACGCGGTAAAGGATATTGGTCGCACCTGTCAAATTGACAGTTTAGTGTGCTCTTAAAATCTCCAACAATTCTGATTGTTTTATCAGCCTTTATAACCGGTACAATAGGTGTTGCATATTCCGAAGTTGTCACTGGTTTTAACACCCCCTCATTTACCATCATTTCCAACTGTTTTTCTATCTGTTCTTTGTAAGCTAAAGGAACAGGTCTATGTTTTAAGAAAACAGGTTTTGAATTTTCTTTGAGTTTTAGAGAAACTTTACCAAATTTATAAAAACCCAATTTATTTGAAAAAACTTGTGGAAAGCGACTGATTAGTTTATTTTTTACGTTTTCCAAACTATAAACATTTGAAATAATATTTAAAGTGACATTAAAAATTGACAAAACATCCCTAGGTGCTGTATTATTTACCACATAAAACCTTGCTAGCCTTGTTACACCTTTAACTGTACAATTAATATTAAAATAGCCAACAGGTTTTATTAAGTTGCCAGTATAACTTCTTAAAACTATGTCATCATTTTCTAATTTAACATTACCAAATTCTTTTTTTTTTAAATCTAAGTTTAAAACTGTTATACTAGCTCCTGTATCTACATTCATTTGATACATTTTCTCTTGAATACATACTGGAAGTTTAAAATAATTTTCTTTTGTATCAACCCGTAGTGAAAATATGTCATAAAAATTACTCATTTCTACATTAGAATTATTTGTACTTGCAGTCTCTAAGAAGTGGTGCTTTTTTAGCTCACTTTTTTGCTTGTTTTTGCACACTGATTCCAGGTGACCGGTGACATGACACCGGTTGCATTTTGAGTTTGCATAACGACATTCCATGTGTTTTTCCACAGCTCCGGCATTTTTCAGCATAGTGCTTTTTATGTCCAGTGAAAGACCCTGTTTTTTCACATTTTTGAGTCCTTTTGGGAAATTTGCCCATGTAGTTTACATCTTGCAATACATTATGCTTTTCTAGAGCGTATGCTTCTTTCTGCATGGCAATTTCTACACATTTAATTAGGGCTTGGTCATCAACCTCTTCACATATTCTATCCTGGACTGATCCTTCTTTGAGTCCTGTTACAAACTTCTCTCTCAGAATGAATTCAAATCGGTCTCCCTTATAATTACAATTTACGGTGAGACTTTTAAGTCTGGCATACCATTCTGAAACAGTTTCAGATTGATTTTGTTTTGCCATATGTAGTTTTATTCGCTCTAGCCACGTACTTACTATAGGGCTGAATTGTCTTTTTAATTAAGTTCTTGGTAGGTCTTTTTGCCCGGCAAAATCGGGTGCGTCAAATCTCGTAATAACTTGTAGGTTGAACACCTTACCAAGGTTAATAGGGTGGATACTCTATTCCCCTCGTCAGTTATTTTGTTAGCCTCAAAATATTGATCCATTCGTTCACAGTAGATTTCCCAACAATCATTTGCAGGGTCGAACGCCTCAATTCTTCCTATTAAAGGTCCTCTTTCCATTTCAGGTTAAGTTAGTTTACGCCGCACTTATGGTTTTTTTAGGTTAAGCTTTTATTTTTAATTTTTGTACGACGTTTTTAGTTTAAATCCATTTATTTTAATTTTTTTCGTAAAAAACGCAAACTATTTAATGTCAATCCTCAAGACATTGTAGGCTACTGTTTAAAATGACAAGGATATTACCATTACCGTGTCTTTTTATTTTGGAGACAGTCAGCCTGGTTAATAAAAAGAAGCTTCAAGAACTAGATACTCAAACTTCTCGTTGCTACACAACTCGTCAATCTGAGAACTTACCTTTCCCAATACCTAGGCTAGCTTTGACAAAACATTACTTGATTTACAAAATTATAAACTAATTTACCCATCGCATTCAGACAAAGTCAAGATTTAAAAGTGTTCAGAAGGTTAGTACGTAATTGTTTTGAAATAAAAGCTTACTATAGCTGTAATGAGTACTACACAGATAGGCTTGATACAGGGACATAACATAATTTCAGTAACTTTGTGGGTATATGTCTGTACATTTTTATTATGTAACCTCAATTTTAACTTAATATTTGAATTTTCGAAGTAGTTTAGAACTTATTTTTAATCTATTTATTCTGCTGTTATAATTGTCTATGTACGCATATTCCAAATTATAAATATGTTTACACAAATTTTAAAAAATAATTGGGTACCTTGGATTTTGCGAACATGCTCGTTCGTATTTTATTAAGATTGCGCCTAACTTCGAATATTCTTAAGGGCTTTAAAGGGTGCTACTCTTAATTATGGTGGTCTTGTAAACCTTATAGTGATCATTTTATTAGTATGCTGATTGTGCGAGTAGACAGTGTTGTTTTTATTTCTGCTGTTTTATTACTATTTACTTTTAGTCATAGGTTCTTGCTTTGTCAATAAGAATTAATTCTGCAGACAAAACAGCTTTTTTTAATTGAATTTTGGATATATTCTGTGCTTTTTTGTAGAATCAACATTTATTTAAAAAAAAAACACATACTAATTAATTCTAAGCAAAATAATTTAAAAAAATTCGGTCTTTAAATGAAAAACTGTGTATTTTTAAAAATGTTTCCTGTAAGGGCTTTCAACCAATGGAGTGCAAACACGAAAAGTGCAAGGAGGTCCCCAGCGACTAGAGTATATCCTTACATATAATTTATATATTACAAATTGCTATCTCCGTCATCTTTTCCTCGTTTAACTGAGATCAGGAGAATGAGAGCGAAATTTTGGGTTTAAATTCTAAAAATTGGTCTCATATACAGATATATAGTAAACGATCCTAATGTAGATAGATGATGGGGTGGGTCAAAAGAAAAAAAGCGTTTATATAACATACGGGTCAACATTCCTCTTTTTTCAAAATATACAGGTTGGCGAAAAGTAGATTAACTCCCTAAGACGGTATAAAATCTTATCCTGTACCAACTATCAAAGAACAAGTGTTTTGAAAACTTCAATGCAGTTTACTTCACGTGTTTCGGACATTTTTAAAACAAAATCATGTAGTGCCTTTTTGTCACGTTTAAAGAAAAGGCTAAAAAAAGTTTTTTTTTTGTAATTTTAGGCCAAACTGGCAAGTACTATTCAAAATACACACAATTCACACATAAAATAACGAACTTCCAATCCTGAACAATGCCTAAACCCGCTCAGTAGTGCAGAGGCTAGAAGCGATGTATCAAAACAAAACAGCTATTACTATATAGTACAAGCATGAAATTTGGTACATTTAATAATAACATTATTTTAATCCATTTAACTCAAGGCCCTTTTTTAATTTGTCACCAGGGACTCTGTGGCGGCCATTTTAGCAAAATCGCAGCGGAGAAATCATAACGATGACAAATTTTGCAGACAGGGCATAACTGCACTGGTTTCATCAGACCTCAAATGACAGGATTCTTGACTTTTATCGGTTCAAATTTGGAAATAAGAAGAAAAAGTTTCAACAAAAAATAAATAATTTTTCAAAATGGAGATAACTTTTTATTGTCGCAAATTTTGTAGAAACTGAATAATTTAAAGTTAGTAATTGATTCTGAAGACTTGGTTGGCCCCTGACTTGAATTATTGTGAACCCTCATAGTTAAAGAAACCGTTGTTGTATTTTCAAAAAAGAGTAAAAGCTCTCATGGGCACAAACCGATCCTATGACTAGTTTCAGAAATGCGAAGGTTTTTCTATATAAAGTGCACATAAAGCCAAGAGACTTGCATTTATTTCTTAAAATGTTGTTTATTTTATCTTTACTTAACTAAAAGCGTTTAGTGTAGTTCTTCGTATATATTCCAGGGACGCTTAAAAACTATGGCTATGACTTAGGTAAATGCATTTTTACCAGAAATGTTTAAAAGTGTGAAATATAGCGTCCTTGAAGGTATGCACGTTTTAATCTAGTTAAATAAAGTTACTTGTCTACATCCAAAGATAAAAAAAAACAGGAGTGCGGTAAAGTAAGTTTTCCGCACTACTGCGGTAAAGTTGCTTATATCCGAAAAAATTTAAAATATTTATAAACACAAAATATTCACGTTTTACTTAAATTTTATTCAACAAAATAAATTTTTTATTTATTTTTATAATTTATAATAAATCAGCGACGATTGGAAATAATTTTTTTATTTATTTTTATAATTTATAATAAATCAGCGACGATTGGAGGCTTGTAGGGAAAATGTTGTACCTAACACATGCGTAATGTGACTTTTCCGCCCTTAACGGCTTGACCGAACACAGCTACTAGTCGGTCGGTCAACTGACATGGTGTACAGAAAAGTACCACTCCACCACTGCATTTGTTGTGTAAAAACTATTTCAAGCAATAAATGCAAGTCTCTTTGCTTTATGTGCACTTTATATATGTTACCGGACAAACCCGATTTTTAGGATAAACTAGTTTTTCCTAGGCCAAATCAGTATATCCGAAGAGCGATAGGATGAACTAGTTGCTCCTAGTCTAAACTACTTCGGACCGCGATTTAACTATTCTGAACTGCTTAGATGGTAGCCGCTTGGCTTTGGCTCGACGATCACAAGGATTTAGTGTGCACGCGTACATTGACTGTTATGGAGCGTTCGTCTTATTGCAAAATCGTGGCGTATAACTGTACCGAACCGAACCGATGCCTTTGCAAGAAAAATAACGTTCTCTGCAACTCGAAATGCCATAATAGTTTGTCATGTAATAACAAGTAAATAATAAAAATTTGTAAACATGTTTGTAATAATAGTATTTTCTTTAATTAGTAGTAAAAACGTTACTTTTGTAATCGGTCCGCAATAGTTTAGACAAGGACAAATCAGTTTTTCCTAATCATAATTAATTTATTTTAGGAAAGCCAGTTTAGCCTAGGATAAACTAGTTCATCCTATCGCTCTTCGAATAAACTGATTTAGCCTAGGAAAAACTAGTTTATCCTAAAATCGGGTTTGTCCGATAACATACACATTAGGGTTGTCTGAGTTACAATTATAAAAACCCCCTTATCTCCAAAAGTAGTCATAGGATCGGTTTGTGCCCATGTGAACTTTTACTGAGGTGGTCGAAATCTTTAACATACCAAACTTAAGTTTAATTCCGCGTTTAACCAAAATCCCATACGAAGTGTGCGGGGTTCTTTGGTCAACTTGGTTTCGACAGTAGATTAGTAGCCTTGACCAGAATGACATTTTAGCGATATGACAATTTACTGGGTTTTACAGGTCATAAGGCTTTGAAAGGCATCAATATTTTGGGAAGGATCTCGACCGGTCCTAGAAACCGTTTAAGATATATAAAATTTTGCTGCTTTATAACCTCGAATTGTTAAAGTAAATAATCGTGTAAGTGTAAGTTTTGCTTTTTCAAGGTCATTTGAAGTCCGATGAACTTAAAAAATACCTTTTTTATAATTCCTCATATCGAGTTATATAGAAACGAGTTTAATCATGACCTGTTTGCAAAAGTTGTCATATTTACAATTTTTCGGCCGTCACTTTATAAAAATGGTCGTCGCAGTGGCCCTGGTGACAGATCGCTATTTTTATTAATAACCTAGTTTCTTATTTAACGTATTTGCTAATACCTTATACTATTTGTAGGTCAAACCAAACACCTCCGAATCGCAAGTAGAAATGACAGATTTCTATGATGATGATTACGACGAGGATTATGAAGATACTGATGACGAAGAGTTCGCAGAGGACGACAACGATAGTGGCAACGGTGAATCGTGATCGCGTTTAACGTATTTTTTTTCGCAACAACATTGTATATTTTTTCACGAAACGATGTACTAATTGGTATTAATGAAACAATTTGTGTATGTTTAGTGAATATGTAGACTGTTTTTAATCAATTTGAAAATGAATAGTGATAGTTTTCTTGTTTGTGTATTACAATTAGATTTATATTTATACAGAGTGCATACTAAAAGATCATTTGATACTCCAGTCGGGGGTTTTAAAATATTTAAAAACAAGTTTTGGTTATATTTTGTTTAGTGATGGGCAAAACTGCTATTTTTAAGTAGCAGTTATAGCAATTTGTTTTGTTTATAATATCACTTTTACTGGCAACAGCGGTAAAAACAAACGCAAGCCACTACTTTTTACGCATGCGCCGCAGTATCGTTCTTTGCAGCATCGTGACATCGAAAAACCATTTACTTTAGCAGCTAAAACGTAAAACACAATACAGAATTAGCAGTAGCAATCGTGTATTAAAATATCGCTCAAATAACAGCAAAAAGCAACCC
Organism: Aspidapion aeneum; assembly: GCA_963576565.1. NCBI lineage: Eukaryota > Metazoa > Arthropoda > Insecta > Coleoptera > Brentidae > Aspidapion > Aspidapion aeneum. Next base: position 149,283,408 of record OY755038.1, read on the forward strand.
ATCACTAAATTTGTCTAAAAAAATAGTGTTATAAACTGCTTTTAGATATCTTTTCTGCGATTGAGTGTAATAATGTTTTAATGTTTATCCCCTCTCCTAAAAAAGTCTCTAAGGGTGACGATTTTATTAATATTTTCTTCTGATCCTTTTTAGGCTAGGTTAGGTTAAGTAGTATTCTACTATCGCCCTGAATTTCGTAAACAACCTACCCAGTAGTTTTGCGACAAGACTTATCTACTTCTTTTTCTTTTATACTGGGACTTTCCATCCATAGCTAGGATCAATCGCCCAGTCTTTTTAGCCAAATTTTTGCAAGATATGCCTTATTGGGACACTACAAAAACAACCATATGCCGAGGTGGGGCTCGAACCCACAAGATACGCAGCGCGTCCAGCCTACTCGCGGTCAGTCCATTCATATAGCAAGCACTGCAGCCATATGCACGAACCAACGCGCTAAGCTGGTCGGCCACGGTTCCCATAACACTTAATTTCGGTAGCGTGGCGTCTTGAAATTTTTTGTTTACGATTTTCACAGTCGTCTTACTATGAAAAGGTAATTTGATGGTCTACACTGGCTACTGATGGTTAGTGGTTTAGGAGAACAAAAAAAATAGTCAATGGCGAATAAGTTATACCGCCAGCGCAAAAACCCCATATTCCTACTCTTGTGATGCACCGCGGCTGAACTTTTCATGGTGGAAAAGGTTGACGCACCATGGCCTTTGTGGAAAAAAATGTCCCTAATTGCCAAATGTAGCGAATTATACTTAAACAGTAAAACAACCACTATATTTTTATTATGTTTTGTTTTTATTGGAAATCACAATTTGATGTTTAAGAAAAAAAATGTCAGAGGTGCAAAGTAACTTTTCAATAAAATTGCTTATGAATTTGCTGTCGTAATATCAGAAACGTTTGCTTGAAATATTTCAAAAAGCTGCTTTTTTCTGTTTTAAATTTGTTTCTAAACAGGCAATATTTTTAGTGCAATATGTGGCTGCAACACAGTGGCTGGCAACAACAACATTTTCAGCAATAACAGCCAGACCGAGGAAATACATAATAATATTTTTAGTGTGGCCCGGCCATAGACACATATTTAGTATTGCCTGTGGAATTAATGTGTTGCAGCTACGGTTGCTAGATGATCGCTTAGTCAGCGAAGATACTTTGCAATTTTCCTTTGTTTAGGTGTTCGTTTGACGTTTGTTTTTGTTAAAGTATTTGTGACGAGCTGTATAGCATTACCTGTTGTTGTTATTCACCTGTTATCATTATGACTTGAATTGATGTCATTAGTTAGTTATCAATATATATTTATGTAGTAAACATGGCATATTTCTATTGATATCAAACATGGCGCAGTCGTTAGTTTGAGCTGTTGTTGGGAGTACCATATTGTAAGAATTTCTTCAATTCAATTTGAAGATAAATGGCTCCAAAGAAAAGTGCAACAAAATTGGACCTCACTGAGGCTGAAAAGGTCATCAAAACCAAACTAAAAATTGATGACTTTAAAAACTAAATACTGAAAGCCTTAGGTAAGACAACTGATGATAGTGGAAACATTTTAACTCGTAACTCGTCATAAGAATATTGCCCGTTTAGAAATGTCTATTTTAAAAGACATACGCGGTTGTTTTGCAATATGATTAGATTTAATTAAAATAATTAAATATGTAAAAACCTCGGTAGAAATCTCTTCAATCAAAAGTAAACATTAATCAGGCACAATTAAAATTCAAACCATGGGACGGATTGCCATTTTTATGGTCAAAACCATTGGGACTGCAAAAAATTTAGCTTTTTTTTATCAAATGTGAAAGAAGTCGAATGGCTTTTTGTTTTATGTTTAGGTTTAAAGATTTTAACTAAGAATAAGTCGTCAAGTGTTTTTTCTTTATAATTATGAAATTAGTCTAGAGGGTTCTCCCTAATAAATATGGTAAATACGTATAGTTTTAAAAAATGTTAAGTTAAAATGTCAATTTTTTTTGTAATTCTCAAATGTTGACAGAAAGTTAATTCGAAAACATCAAATATTTTATTACATTTTTAGATTCTTCGTTTTCTTTTTAATTTCGTAAATATATAATATGACTCTAAATATTTTCTGAGATAAGATACCATAAGATTATTGCCAAATGTAAAACGATATTACGAATGTGTTTATCGTAGCATGGATATTGGATCGCTACATCTCAAAATGTGGTTATCGTAGGAATCTAAAAAAATATATTAAATACAGGGCGTTTTGTTTGTGATGCGTGGCTTATGCCATAAGGGAACGGGAAATTTGGTCAGTGCCAGACGCTATACTATAAATTCAATTCAACTGATTTGACGTCACAAGGTGTATTCAAATCTGATTGGCTTTCCAAAATGGCCAGTGGCGTTTTCTTTTAAAGAATATAATTAAATAAAAAAAAACGAGAAACGTAAATTGCTGTAAAAAAATTTAGACTTAAAGAAGATTTTTATTTTATTTTAACCTCCAGTTAATTTTTTTAATGCCAATAAATAAATTGTTACTTATTCGGACGTTGAGTCCGAATCCGAATCGCCTGGGTTAATGACAAGTGGTTCAACAATCATCTCAATAGCGCCATCAAGCTACCACATTTTCTCTTCCTGCTTCTTGACATGCTCAATGCATTTAAGCCAATTGTTAGCTGTTACATTTTTCACGGCATTATTAAATAAGCCCTTCATATCACTAAGCTTAAAGGTTACATTATGAGCCGCTACTTCATTTTTTATTTGAGCCCAAATAAGCTCAATGGGATTTAGCTCGCAGTGGTAAGGGGGAAGTCTGAGGATGGTAACTCCTTTGTTACGAGCCATCAGATGGATGCTGATATACCTACAAGCAATATAATAACAATTACAATTATAGTCCTGAGTAGTATTAAAGGTGTACAGGAGTTATGGAAAGAAAGTAGGCTTTATACTTTATTTAGACTCACGACAAAGATAAAAGAAGAAAACCTTACCTTTACTGTTGAATTTAAGATGGCAAGAAAGTCATTATATAAAGGCTCAAATAAATGAACATCATCACTTTACCTTTTCTTGTGTGTCCTGGCAAGATCAAGAAGTTCTACTTTAAGCATAGACTCATTACACTCAAGGTCTTTGGATTGGAGCCACTCCAAAATTCTGGCTTTACGCCACGCGCTAGTTGGAAGTTCTTCCAGACGACGGCTGTGGTAAGGTGCATTATCCATAACCACAACAGAGCCAAGCTCCACCAACTCCAGAATAGCAGACATCCACTTCTCAAAAACTTATCTCTCTCCATCTTCACTACCGATATGGGTATATATTATCAGGCGGCGACCTTTGCCAGATGGCACTTTCAGGCCTGTGGACCAGCTATCCAGAAACACCTAAAAAATATTTTTATAAGTTCTTATAACAGAATAAAATCTCAGACTACCCTTGAAATCTGGAAATAGAGATACTATACTATATAAACTAAAAAAGTAACCTGTCTTGCACTGGTTATGTTCAAGTCCAGCCAAACTTTTGTACGAGTATGTCCTTCATTTAACCAGGTCTCATCTGTGTAATAAATTTTCTTTCCTGCTCTTCTATATGCACGGAGGTTTTTAAGAAATTCTCTTCTCCAGATTTGTACTTCTTTCTTTTCTACAAGCATACTTTTTCTATTTGTTTTTAAAAATTTTATATTCATTTCTGGAAGCGTTCGCACCAACACTCGTCTCGAAATTTTTGGCAGAGAAGTGTCTGCTGTTAGTGACTCGTGCAATTTTTCTAATGTAGGTAATTCATTTTTATAGAAAAAGGTATGTAATTTCCTACGTATAGCCTATTTCATATCGTCGTCCAAAACAATTTTCTTTTTTCCTCCTCTTCTCCTGGGCTTTTTCTTGGGAACTGGTTCGTTTGACTCTCTCGAAAATCTATAAATAGATGCCGGAGAAAATTTCGTTAGCCTGCTACACATGTCAACGCAGTCTGGTCTTATTAAATGAGGAAACTCTTGTTCAATTCCTTTTAAAACATCCAGAATAATTTTCTTCTCGGCTTGTGAAGCATGATGATATGAGGCTTTTGATGAAGAAGCTTCTTGCTGCATTTTTCTTTTTCAAAATTTTAATAGATTCAACCACAAATTTATGAAAAATACAAAAAAAAAACAAAAACCTTAGCGACACAAATAAACAACGCTAAAAACAATGCCTAAAATTGTCATCCTACGACACTGCCTACCCCGATTTATAAGCATCGCATTCCATTATAGGTGAGAACAATTATGAACCTAGGTTATAATCTCTCTGTCTTATACAGTACCAGAAAAGGTAAGATGATCTGTTTTGACCGTTCCGACAATAATAAAACTAAAATTGAGACAACCATTTGTTTTGCCAGCTGATCAATTTGAGTAGAATTTGACAAATTTATAGCCTCAAAGTGCTCATTGACAATCATCTGATCGAAATTATAATTCGGAAACATAGGAAATTTTTTCCGCAAATTCGGCATCATAGTTGTGACGTGATGATGTTGCAAATTAAGTGCCAATTAAGTGTTTACCTTTTGAGTAAGACTTAATGTTATACAAATTTAACCGCCTTAAAAAAAACTTTGCAATACACAGGGTGTTTTCTAAAGAATGTTAAAAAAATCCATAGATCATTTTAGGACCTCTGTTTTTTGACAATTATTTAAAAAACGTTTTGTTACTGAGCTACATAATAGTTAAATGTTTAGAGAGTTGTTTTTTTTAATAACGCGTGTGTTTAGCTCGAATTTTACATTATAAGATTTACATGATTAAATAAGCCAAATGCTTCCAAAATTCTATAGGGTGATATTTTTTTAGGGATCATGACCCTTCTTGATCCCCTTTACATTTTCGCGGTGTGCTACTAGTAAATTATAAAGTTTTTTTGTACCTACTACCGTTATCGACATACAAAATATAAATGTGATCGCAAAAAATTGGAAATTACGAACAAATTATTTCTATTGTTTTCTGCATAACGGTAGCAGATACAAAAGTACCAGAAATTAACAAGTTTCTTAACAAAGCAGGATTATTTGGATTATTTTTTTGTATTTTAGAATCCACCAGCGGCGCACCGTAAAAAATTTTAGGGCCATGGAAAATTTTAACGCTCTAGCTCGGTAAGAAAGCTGTTTTTTTTTATCGTCAAGAAACAAAAAACTCCTAAAATAAAGGAAGGAATCATAGTATGAAATTTTTACCAATGTTTAGGAAACACCCTGTATTTTACAAAGTGATTTAAGTGGCAAATGACAAAATTAGCGGAAATACAAAGTTCAGTAGTTTTAATTAAACATATTACGGGTATGGGCTATATTTTCGCTATAATCATTTTAAGCCCCAAATAAATACTTTGTCCACAAAATGTGTATTTTTAAATACAATTTTATTGAAAAGTTAGAATTCTCTACAGATCAAGATTAGAAACATGGTACTGCCAATATTGGAAAAGCAAAATCAGCTGTTAATTTCTATAGGAAATCATTAGAAGGGTCCGCATTTAGTTATAGTAATGCCAAATTTAAAATATAAACTGTCATTTACCTCTCATGTTTAATATTTCATTACCGCCTCAGAAAAATTAAATTATAAAATTTCTACCCAAGCCGAACACATTTTTAAAATCACTTTTTATTTAAATGATTTGTACTATAGGCATATTATATTATAATTACGAAAAATAAGAAATGTATGAAACAATAATTAAGAGTATTAATAAATATATTCTAAGTAAAAAAATCATTGTTTTTTACAGGTAAAAGTAGTAGCATTTAGTAGAATAAACAGAGCTTAGTGTATTTAGTCCGTCGATTCAATGTAAAATATTTCACTTCCGGCTACCCATTTAAAATTTTGCACCATGCTTGTCCATGTACCGAGACACAAAAAACGCCGGTTCAACAACTTTTTTCTTGTTTAGATTTTCCCCCTGTTTGCCGGAAGGGAATCATTTTATAAGTATTTGTCCCTAAATCAAAGACCTAGTTTAGTGTATTCCTTGCCATAGGCCGTTACACTTTTGTGATTAGGGAATCCAATCCCACAAATGCTAGAACCCGCAGAAATTTCGCGGTGCATAATTATCCGTGCGGGAACCGCAGGACTCGATATAAGAGGTTAATGCACCTTTATCTCATCTAATAACAAGTCGCGAACCATCACCTTCGAATTCAGGAAAGGAATTGGATTGAAGCCTTCGTCCTCTCCTCTGGCTGTACCAGCCCGATCCTGAGCATCGCTTGACCAGCAATTTAAACATGAAATGATCCTTTTTGAATGCGGAGGGAATTGGGGCATATACTTGCAAGCTGCGTATAACTGTCTTAAGTCAATTCCTCCGACAAGTGTGGAAGCTGAGCGTGCGTTTTCAGCCGCAGGTTATAAGATGTGCATTAAAATTAGATCCAGTTTAAACACATTAGAATGTTATCTTTCCTCCGGAAATATTTTCAAAATCAATGTAAAATGTTTTAAGCTATTGTATTTTGTATTGAATCTATATGCGATACATATTTTCTTGCTACTATATACTGTTTTTTATAGCGTAAAAACATTAAGTAGGCTGAATACAAAGAATATTACAATTTTTTTTCCATTTCGCGGATCCGCGGGATTGATGCCTATAATCCCGCGGATTTGCGGGATTAACGTTTTGGTGAGGGATTGGATTCCCTATTTGTGACATTTCCAACCTCTTTATTTATCATATGCATACTGACCAACAAAAAAAAATCAGAAAAATTGGCATGTTTTTAAATTGTTTATCTGTGTTTTTTTGTCAACCTACAGTCAGCATCTTTTTATCCCAAGACAATGACAGTTTTACCTTTAATACCAAAATGACATGTTTACTTTTTATATATTTCTGATTAGAAAATATGTTTATTTCATGTCAATGTCCCAAAAGTGTAACTGCGTATGGCAACTTTCCTTTCCAACTAAAAGCACTGCTTCGAAATTTAATTATTTTGATTTTTTGTAAATATGTCAGAATCTAAATCCATATTTTTTGCATAGTAGTTTATGCGTACGACTACTGGCTGAAATCGCTAAACAAAAACAATGTAGCCACGGGTTGTATTATATACAGCAGGCTACTTGTAAAAACTAGTTTATACTATAACGCCGGGCTTTCCAATATAACTAAACGTATTGTAATAGTATAACTAAGGAACCGTCCTTAAATTACGTACCTAACAGCGTGAAAGTGTGACAAAGTGTTATTAGGGGACGGAAAAAGTACGACTCGGCGTAGGAGTACAACTTAGCGCAACTACTTGGCGCAGGTTTACTTTGATAATAATAAGTTCATTGTTTTTATATAATGTTTAGAAATTTCTTCATTGACAAGGTTAGGATACGTTGGCGATCAATTGACAACGGATAGGTTTTACATTCTCTGGTATTCCGGGAAAGAGATAAGGAGAGTATGTTTTTAAAAATATTTACAGGTCCAAATTAAGTGTCGACCATTGCTAACTGTTATTATTAAAGTTTAAAAAAAGTTTAAAGTAGCAAACTAGTAGAATTTTTGACGCTCTTTAATATGAGATTTAAAAAGATAATTCATTATTACAGAGTTGACCAGCCAAAGACTTAAAAAATGCAGAGGTAGACTATTTAATTGCACAGTGTTTTCTATAAAACCATTGAAAACACTGGCTTATCCAAAAAGCTAACCTTTGTATTCTTAAGGTCAGGTCACAGCCTACATAACAACACCTAATTATGTGACCTAACAACCAGCTCACAGACTCTAGTCGGCGCGTTTGATCTAAGTGGGAATAAAAATATGACGTCACCGACGCCATGTCAGGTTAGATTACAGGGCTGGACTAAGAAATATTGTATTTGAAATAGACAGGATTGGACTTTTAATATTATATTATAATATTTTTTTTTTGATTTTGTAGTTAATTGATAGTAAATTTAATCAACAGTTTTAGTTTATTGTTGTTTTGTTTTAATTTAACATATGTACAGTATGTATACCTAGATAACCTGGAACCATATGGCAAACTTTTTTATTATATACTTTTGGGAAAATTTTATTCTTCATAAAAAGTTCTGTATATTCCAAGACCTAAAATGCAATTATCAGATACCAAATTGTTTTAGTCATATACGAGGTTTGTCAAAAAACATAAATTTTGCCCAAGAAAAAAGTACCTGTATTTTTGACAATATCGAAAATTGTTATTAAGAAAAGTTGATCAGAATTAAAAACTATGTACAAATATGCAATTACACCGATTTACATTAAAAAATATGTTAACTTTTTAATATGTATTACTACAATAACAATGTAAATTTAACTTTACTTACATGTAACCTAGTTAAATGAATTATTTCAATCGCCAAAACGCGTTGGAATTTATCAAACACACAAAAATGGTGGCCTTATTAACTTTTCAACTTAAAATGTATAAAAATTAGTCAAAAATAATGTTTCATTATAAATGGATGTAATTGCATATTTTTTAGTTCACATTTAAAGTTGTAACGACGAAACCCCAACTAGAAAGAATTTCTTAAATGTAACCGCAACGTACTCCCGCTACGTCTCAGTATACCATACAGCGACGTGTTAATTCCCTAAGTGGGGAACCAATTTCGGGTTATAACTACTTGGCCAAGTGTTTAAAGTCACTGTAGTAACAACTACACTACTACGTCGTAGCCTGGTATCTACTACGTCGTAGAGGCTGTAGTATATGTTATCCAAAAGTAAGAATTTACGAGCAGAGGATCAAAATTCGAGTGCGATGCAAAGTTTTTTGTATAACATGCATTATATATATATTGCAAAAAACCGATGCGCCCGTAAAATTGAGCCGTTTTCTGGTAGCTGATGGAATTTTTGTGTTGTGATTTTGGAGGTTATGTTTTCATAATCGACACTTAACTCCAACAAATGGTGCTTAAGAAGAGCACTAATTTGTTTATAAAATAGTATAGCTATTTAATATGAGCTCATAAAACGACAATAATAATATTAAATTTTCTTTCTCACAAAAAAACATGGCGTCCCAAACTATATTCCCTGATAGTCGAAAGGGTTACTTGAAAGTGAGACTAATGTTCAGATTTCTCTTCACATTTTAAGAAATCTATGGCTTCAAAATTTCAAATATTATAATTAGAAAAAAGGGTACCTGCATAATTCAGGTCGTAGCCTGTTAGAAGGGTAGAAATGCGAAAAAGATAGACCGTTGCATCGACCAGGGTAGTTGGAAGAGAACTCTCAATGCGTCCGTACGTCTCTCGGCTCCGCATTTTATTTTCGCTTTGTTCGCTCTATCGGTTCGAAAAATATTGGGTTTTCAACCCGCTCTCTTTTTTAATTAAGTATTCAGAAGATGTTACTTTTAGTGGTTTTAAATGTATTTAATGGAAAATTTACAGTGCATTATTATACACCAAATATCCACAAATCATCTTAATTATTTCACCCCGAACCAGCGCACCTATGTTCACCAGAGTGGAGCGGAGAAACAAATACCTCCATTTTTGGTCCCACGAAGCCGGATTCCTATAATTCCACGAACAGGATCGGTTATAAACTCAAATTAATTAAGGTGCTAATTGTGGAGATTGAGAACTTGTTACAGATCTCATAAAGTGAACTCTAGTGAAAACTAAAAAACAGTGAGTGCAAATAATTCTCAAAAAGTTTGATAAGGACAATCTCACTCAGTTTGTTATGGACACTCAAAAAGTTTGATAAGGACACTCTCACTCAAAGTTTGATAAGGACACTCTCACTCAAAGTTTGTTATGGACACTCTCACTCAAAGTTTGATAAGGACACTCTCACTCAAAGTTTATTATGGACACTCTAACTCAAAGTTTGTTAAGGACACTTTCACCCAAAGTTTATTAAGAACACTCTCACTCAAAGTTTATTAAAGACACTCACCTAAAGTTTGATAAGGACCGTCTCACTCAGAAAAGACTCAAAAATTGTGTGAAAGCATAAAACTCAAAATGTTTGAAAAATTCTCTCAAATGTAAAATAAAAACTCTCTTAAAAAGTGAATATACCAAAAAACTGTAGTAGCTTGTTTGCATCGATGTTTATTCACTAAGTTCGGCTTAGTAAAAAAAAAACGCCAGAAAAAGCTCAAAATACCTACATATGCTCCGGAAAAATCTAGTCTATCAAACCTAGTTTTTGGATGTTTGATGCTGCATTTGGTTGTTCCAGACAAGTAGGAGGTCAGGAGACAAAAGGTCAGATCTTTTTTAATCTCAACTGCTCAGATAATCACTTATAAACACTGTGTATTTTGTGCCTATTGTGCTCTAAGTTTTTTAAGGTTAAATTTATATATTTAAGATGGAAGACGCACAGGCTCAGACAAGACTCTTAAAAGGTCACAAATCAAGTAGAAAATCGGCAAAATCTGGTATCATGAGAAATATAGACTGGTTAAATAAAAATTACAATAACGAAGATTTTAGCCAAAATGCTTTTAAAATTAGATTTTACCAGTTGCAAGAGCATTATGAAAAGTATACTATAGCTCAAGACTCGATTGAAGATTTGGACTTGTCTGAGGCTAGTGATAGGAATGGTGTAGAAGATCAATATTTTTCAGCTTTGTCGCGTTTTCAAGATAAATTTGATGAATTGGGATTACCATTTATGTATAATCAGTCGCAAAATTCTCACTCTCAGACATCGGTCGGCTCCGGGTCTAATACTTATTTTTACCCAGAAACAAAAATTCCCAACTTACCTATTTTTAAAGGTGACTTTTCTCAATGGGCAAGTTTCTATGACATATTTTCGACGGTAGTCATAAGAAATCCAAAATACACAAATGTCACGCGGCTCATTGCATTAAAAACTCACTTAAGTGATGAACCTTTGAAATTGATTAGTAATTTGCAATTAACAAGCGCCAATTTTAACATTGCTCTTAAAACTCTTCAAGATATTTACAGTAATAGTATGATTATTGTAAACACCCACACACAAAAAGTCTAATGGAACTACCTGCTGTTTCAAGAATAAACTCCACGAATTTAAAAAGTTTTATCACTACCATTAAACAAAATCTTGACGCTTTAAAAAATATGAAAATACCTGTACAGTATTGGGACTTAATATTAATTTATATTTTTTCATCAAAATTAGATTTTAACACAAAAAGGTCGTTTGAAATTGAGCGAGACAACACCCAGTTACCAACCCTTCTAGAATTTGTGAGTTTTTTGGAAAAAAGATGTGTAGCCCCAGAGTGCTTAAGTGGTGACTCAAGCTCCGGACAGTCATTTCAAAAAGAATATAAATATAAACAAAAGCAAGCACATCACGTAACGACAATTAATAACAAAAATAAATCAGCAAAGTTTTGTTTATATTGCAGTTTAAATAATCACTCGATTTATTCTTGCTCAACTTTCAAAACTCTTCCCTACTATGACAAAAAGCAGTTTGTTTACAGTAAAAAAATTATGTTTTAATTGTTTAGGATCTAAACACACAGTAGAATTTTGTGAATCCACTCACACATGTAGTTGTGGGGGAAAACACCATTCTTTGTTATGCAACCCCAAGATAAAGGTCAACGCTCCAATTTCGTTAGAAATTTAGATAATACCCCTCAAAATAATCACTTTAGAAATCGCCCACCGACTCGTTACTCTCAGGGTCATAGTAACTCTCAGGATCATAGTTACTCTCAGGGTCATAGTAACTCTTAGGTCCATAGTAACTCTCAGGTTCATAGTAGCTCTCAGGGTCATAATAGTTTTCCTCGATCCTCTCAAGATCAGTCTCACTCCATAGAGTACACTCAAAGATCGCCCTCTACTATTTACTCACAAAAGCCACGCTCAAATGATCCGAATTATTCTCAAGGTTTGGTCCTTCGATTTCCTCAATGCATTCTCAAAATAGACAGCCACCCCCAAATGAAAGAGTTAATCGTACAACCACTATGGCTCTTTCACAATCTCATCACGCTACAAAAAACTCTCAAGTTATCTTAGCTACAGCTATGGTCACACTCTCTACTCAGAATGGAACTCAAATTGAAGCTTTGCTTGACTCAGGCAGTCAAATAAGTATAATTTCTGAAGATTTAGCTCAAAAACTAGGCCACGAAACCTACTCTAACCCGGTGCACATCTCTGGTGTCTCAAATAGTAGTACCACAGCTCAGAAAATGATGGATATTGGTTTTTACTCCAAAAATAACTCAAAAAAGTTTTTTGTCTCATGTTCTGTGTTGGAAAGAGTCACTTGCTCTCTTCCTCAGGCTCAAATAGATATTGATAAAATTAATTTACCCCCAGAAATTGACTTGGCGGATCCTCTATTTTTCAAAACCTCAAAGATAGACTTGCTACTCGGGGCAGATATTTTTTATGATTTAATTACTCCAGGGTGTATTAAGTTAGGTAAAGGCCTTCCCACACTTTTCAATACATTTTTAGGTTATGTGGTTGGCGGAAATCTGTCTAATCAATTTGTAAAAAATTATCTTAACACTACAACTGAAGTAGCCAGTCATTTTACTCAAGTAAGATCACGTTCAAAACTGGAAAATATAATGGAAAATTTTTGGAAAATCGAAGAATGTGAAAAAAGTTCGATTCTATCACCTCAAGAAGAACTAGCCGAAAATATTTTCAAAAATTCTGTGCAAAGATCAGAAAACGGTCAATTTCAGGTAGATTTACCCTTTACTGAACCTTGCGCGTATTTAAAATTAGGTGACTCATTTCATCAAGCAAATAAGCGTTTTTTAACACTGGAAAAAAGGTTCTCTAATAATAAATTATTTTATTATTGGAGTATAAAAAATTTATCGATAATTATGCAGAAAAAGGTTATGCTAGAGAAGTACCCTTAAATCTCAAAAATGAGCTTAACGAAAACAAATATTTCTTGCTTCATCATAGTGTTATAAGAGAAGATAGCGTCTCAACAAGGCTTCGCGTAGTACTGGACGCGTCAACGATATCAAGCTCAGGCTATTCTTTGAATTGTGGTATATTATATTCTAGAAGGTAGTGTTACTTATATAATATTCTAGGAGGCACTGACTAGTGCACTTACTTTGGTAGAGAAACTCCTTTAAGGTTAGTTGAGTGTTCTGTGATGTAAAATGATTAGTCTATGGTGAAGAAACATGTCAGAATGTTGTTAATTAAGATTGGTCAATAAATACTAGAAATTACCTCTTGTGTATTTAATTAAAGTCGAGTCAATACACAATATGAATGACATTATGTTAAAAGGATATACCGTGCAGCCAGAGTTATTTGATATTTTGTTAAGATTTTGCTCTTATATGTTCACTTTAGTTTCGGACATTCAAAAAATGTTTTTACAAGTAAAAGTGAATCCCTCTCAAAGATTTTGAAAGCGCAGATGAACCAATAAAATGTCTCGAACTTTCCACATATTTTTTGGAAATAAAAGTTCGCCATTTTTGGCCACTAGATGTCTCAAAGAACTTGCTATTCAAGAAAGTCAAAATTCTGATTATAGTTTAGCAAGTGATACTCTACTAAATCAAACCTATATGGACGATATTTTAGCAGGATCGGACTCCGAAAAAAGTTTAATATGCTTAGGAGATCAGCTTATTAATTTGTTAAAATCAGGACAATTTACCCTTCATAAATGGATGTCAAACTCAACATTGGCATTAAAATCATGTTCTCAAGAATTTTCACATGATAAGTTTGATATTAAGATTGAAAACACCTGCAATAAGGTGTTAGGTTTAAATTGGAATCCAAACTCCGATGTATTCTCGATTACTCTTCCTAAATTTGACACACTTGAAATTTTCACAAAACGAAAAGTTTTGTCGATTATTGCTTCTATGTATGATGCCATAGGATTGGTTGCTCCTGTGATTTTGACTGCTAAAATATTCATGCAGAGACTTTGGTCCGAAAAACTAAATTGGGACGATTTTTTAGATGGAAGTCTTTTGTCAGACTGGATAAGATTTTATCAAAATTTACCTTGTCTTACTGAAATAGAAATCTCTAGATATTGCTTTGATTTTGATCAATCGCCAGAAGATATTTTAGAAATTCAATTACAAGGGTATAGCGATGCTAGCTTAAAAGCATATTCTTGCTGCTTATATTTTCGAGTTTTGTACAAAGATAGATCTGTATCGTGCAAACTGATTTGTTCTAAGACTCGTGTAGCACCGATTAAAAATACTCATTCTATTGCAAGGTTGGAATTATGTGGCTGTCTCTTACTCTCTAAATTAATGAACAGAATAGTAAACATTTTTCAGAATAGATTTCAAATCTCAAACATAAATCTCTGGTGTGATTCTCAAATTGCTTTATATTGGCTAAATTCTGATGCTTCACGTTGGTCACCGTTCATTAAAAATCGTTGTTGTATTTGGTTAGGTTGTATTTGGAGATATATTTCGACTGAAAATAATCCTTGTGACTACGCTAGCAGGGGATTACAGCCTGATCAAATTAGGGACTGTAAAATTTGGTGGTCTGGCCCCGATTTTTTGTTTAAATTTGATTTAAACTTGGCGGATTATGATTTTTTCCCAGACACTGTAAAAAGTGATATTCCCGAACAAAGAAAAATCACCAATTTGATTATAAATGTTAAACTCGATTTTTGGATTGACACACAAAGTTTTTTGTCTCATGTTCTGTGTTGGAAAGAGTCACTTGCTCTCTTCCTCAGGCTCAAATAGATATTGATAAAATTAATTTACCCCCAGAAATTGACTTGGCGGATCCTCTATTTTTCAAAACCTCAAAGATAGACTTGCTACTCGGGGCAGATATTTTTTATGATTTAATTACTCCAGGGTGTATTAAGTTAGGTAAAGGCCTTCCCACACTTTTCAATACATTTTTAGGTTATGTGGTTGGCGGAAATCTGTCTAATCAATTTGTAAAAAATTATCTTAACACTACAACTGAAGTAGCCAGTCATTTTACTCAAGTAAGATCACGTTCAAAACTGGAAAATATAATGGAAAATTTTTGGAAAATCGAAGAATGTGAAAAAAGTTCGATTCTATCACCTCAAGAAGAACTAGCCGAAAATATTTTCAAAAATTCTGTGCAAAGATCAGAAAACGGTCAATTTCAGGTAGATTTACCCTTTACTGAACCTTGCGCGTATTTAAAATTAGGTGACTCATTTCATCAAGCAAATAAGCGTTTTTTAACACTGGAAAAAAGGTTCTCTAATAATAAATTATTTTATTATTGGAGTATAAAAAATTTATCGATAATTATGCAGAAAAAGGTTATGCTAGAGAAGTACCCTTAAATCTCAAAAATGAGCTTAACGAAAACAAATATTTCTTGCTTCATCATAGTGTTATAAGAGAAGATAGCGTCTCAACAAGGCTTCGCGTAGTACTGGACGCGTCAACGATATCAAGCTCAGGCTATTCTTTGAATTGTGGTATATTATATTCTAGAAGGTAGTGTTACTTATATAATATTCTAGGAGGCACTGACTAGTGCACTTACTTTGGTAGAGAAACTCCTTTAAGGTTAGTTGAGTGTTCTGTGATGTAAAATGATTAGTCTATGGTGAAGAAACATGTCAGAATGTTGTTAATTAAGATTGGTCAATAAATACTAGAAATTACCTCTTGTGTATTTAATTAAAGTCGAGTCAATACACAATATGAATGACATTATGTTAAAAGGATATACCGTGCAGCCAGAGTTATTTGATATTTTGTTAAGATTTTGCTCTTATATGTTCACTTTAGTTTCGGACATTCAAAAAATGTTTTTACAAGTAAAAGTGAATCCCTCTCAAAGATTTTGAAAGCGCAGATGAACCAATAAAATGTCTCGAACTTTCCACATATTTTTTGGAAATAAAAGTTCGCCATTTTTGGCCACTAGATGTCTCAAAGAACTTGCTATTCAAGAAAGTCAAAATTCTGATTATAGTTTAGCAAGTGATACTCTACTAAATCAAACCTATATGGACGATATTTTAGCAGGATCGGACTCCGAAAAAAGTTTAATATGCTTAGGAGATCAGCTTATTAATTTGTTAAAATCAGGACAATTTACCCTTCATAAATGGATGTCAAACTCAACATTGGCATTAAAATCATGTTCTCAAGAATTTTCACATGATAAGTTTGATATTAAGATTGAAAACACCTGCAATAAGGTGTTAGGTTTAAATTGGAATCCAAACTCCGATGTATTCTCGATTACTCTTCCTAAATTTGACACACTTGAAATTTTCACAAAACGAAAAGTTTTGTCGATTATTGCTTCTATGTATGATGCCATAGGATTGGTTGCTCCTGTGATTTTGACTGCTAAAATATTCATGCAGAGACTTTGGTCCGAAAAACTAAATTGGGACGATTTTTTAGATGGAAGTCTTTTGTCAGACTGGATAAGATTTTATCAAAATTTACCTTGTCTTACTGAAATAGAAATCTCTAGATATTGCTTTGATTTTGATCAATCGCCAGAAGATATTTTAGAAATTCAATTACAAGGGTATAGCGATGCTAGCTTAAAAGCATATTCTTGCTGCTTATATTTTCGAGTTTTGTACAAAGATAGATCTGTATCGTGCAAACTGATTTGTTCTAAGACTCGTGTAGCACCGATAAAAAATACTCATTCTATTGCAAGGTTGGAATTATGTGGCTGTCTCTTACTCTCTAAATTAATGAACAGAATAGTAAACATTTTTCAGAATAGATTTCAAATCTCAAACATAAATCTCTGGTGTGATTCTCAAATTGCTTTATATTGGCTAAATTCTGATGCTTCACGTTGGTCACCGTTCATTAAAAATCGTTGTTGTATTTGGTTAGGTTGTATTTGGAGATATATTTCGACTGAAAATAATCCTTGTGACTACGCTAGCAGGGGATTACAGCCTGATCAAATTAGGGACTGTAAAATTTGGTGGTCTGGCCCCGATTTTTTGTTTAAATTTGATTTAAACTTGGCGGATTATGATTTTTTCCCAGACACTGTAAAAAGTGATATTCCCGAACAAAGAAAAATCACCAATTTGATTATAAATGTTAAACTCGATTTTTGGATTGACACTTTTTTAAAATTTTCAAGTTGGACAAAATTATTGCGCATTGTAGCTTACTGTTTAAGATATTTTAATATCTTACGGAAAAATTTTGTAGATAAAATAATTGGTAAACCCACAGTCGAGGAAATATTAAATGCTCAGATTTTTGTAATTAAAATTATTCAAGAAAAACATTTTGCAAAGGAAATTGATGAGTTAAAATTAAACAAAATTATTACTGATAAACAGATTTTGTCTCTAAAACCTTTTCTCGACGAATGTGGATTAATTAGAGTGGGTGGTAGACCCTCCAAAGCAGAAGGTATAGAATATAATCAGAAACATCCTGTTTTACTACCATCTAAAAATCATGTTGTAAGTTTACTTATGCGAAAAACTCACTTTGACTTATTTCATGCTGGTCCTCAAACCGTGCTTTTTAATTTGAGAACGCAGTTTTGGCCTCTAAATGGACTCAGAGAAATAAAACGAATTGTTAAATCTTGTATTGTGTGTTTTCGGTTTACTGCAAAACCTCAACACCAAATTATGGCAGATTTGCCTAAGGATAGAATAACTAGAGCAATTCCCTTTTCTAGAGTAGGAGTCGATTTTGGAGGTCCATTTACGATTAGAAGCTCTAAACTAAGGAAAGCCCCCAAATAAAAATGTTATGTATCATTGTTTATTTGTATGGCAACTAAAGCAATACATTTGGAGCTTGTCAGTAGTTTGTCCACAGAAGCATTTCTCGTTACTTTGAAGCGATTTATAGCTCGTAGAGGCTATCCTGAGATAATTTATAGCGATAACGCTACAAATTTTGTTGGTAGCTATAATCAGCTTCACGATGTCTACCTGTTCTTCAAGAACAAAAATAATCTGAATCAAGTAAATTCATTTTTATCCTCAAACATGATTCAGTGGAAGTTTATTCCGCCTCGAAGCCCACACCGGGGTGGTTTGTGGGAGTCCGCAATAAAATGTGCAAAAAGACACCTTTATAGAACCATCGGAAATTCTCTTTTGGTTTTTGAAGAACTGAGTACTATTCTGGCTCAGATAGAAGCCATACTCAACTCAAGACCATTACTTCCTCTAAGTAATGACCCCTCGGATTTGACTTATTTAACACCAGGTCACTTTCTAGTTGGAAGAAATTTAACTTCTTTTCTCGAAAAGAATTTAAGTGACACATCTGTAAATAGACTAACCATGTGGCAACATTGTACAAAGTTGCAGCAAGATTTTTGGCAAAAATGGTCAATTGATTATTTAAATCGTTTGCAAAACCGTCCAAAATGGTTATGCCCTACAAAAAACTTGAAGATTGGTGATTTGGTATTGCTCAAAGATGATAATCTCCCACCACTAAAATGGAATATAGGACGTATAACGCAGATAATTCCAGGATCTGATGGAAATGTTCGGTTAGTTAAGCTTAAAACTAAAGAAGGCGTCTTTTCTAGGTCAATAGCAAAGGTTTGTCCTTTTCCTGAACAGTATGAAATATGATTTTACTTTATTTGAATTAAAATTTCATCGTGGCCGGGGGAATATGTTCAGATTTCTCTTCACATTTTAAGAAATCTATGGCTTCAAAATTTCAAATATTATAATTAGAAAAAAGGGTACCTGCGTAATTCAGGTCGTAGCCTGTTAGAAGGGTAGAAATGCGAAAAAGATAGACCGTTGCATCGACCAGGGTAGTTGGAAGAGAACTCTCAATGCGTCCGTACGTCTCTCGGATCCGCATTTTATTTTCGCTTTGTTCGCTCTATCGGTTCGAAAAATATTGGTTTTTCAACCCGCGCTTAATTAAGTTTAAGTATTCAGAAGATGTTACTTTTAGTGGTTTTAAATGTATTTAATGGAAAATTTACAGTGCATTATTATACACCAAATATCCACAAATCATCTTAATTATTTCACCCCGAACCAACGCACCTATGTTCACCAGAGTGGAGCGGAGAAACAAGTCCCTCCAACTAAGTTACGGCAACGTGTCACGTACGACTTTTATGTCGGCATTCCCTTTTAGGTCTAGATAACACACTCAAATTTCTACTCCTTCGTTGCGGAAACGTATTATTAACTAGCTTTCGCCACTAGAAAACGTCTACAGAGTGATAGGAACCACGCGATAAGTAAAACTACTACCCTCAAGTTATTGGGGTGTCGCCACTTGTCATTTGCCGTTTCTGCCAACAACAGCACCACTGCTTATAGGTTATGTACGAGCGTGAATTTGTGGTAGGTTTTAAAACAAAAACAAGATAAATTAAATTCCATTATAAGAATAAATGAAGTGCCAATAAAAATTGTTTTTCAAAAATGTATGTTGCAGTCGAGAGCATGATCCCTATTCTAGAATTTCTAGGAAGTGTTGGTCGAGGAACTAAAAGAACGTAGTCACATCAATGAAATCAACTTATTGTTACTTTTTTTATTATGTATGTAGTATTTTTTATTGTTTTTAAATATTTTCGCATTCTCAATATTCAGTAATTTTTATTACTATGGGCCCCATAAGTAAAAAAAACAATCTTTGAGACTTGTTAGATCGCTTAGAAATCCGCATGTGACTTGTTTTTTTTATTAGCCGCAAGGTTACCGCAAATTGCAAAAGTTTCTAGATGAAGCCCAAAGAGGTTTATTTTAGGGGCCGTGCATAAATTAGATACCCTTCATAAGGGGGTAGATGATAGCCGAAGCGTTACATATAGTGGGGAATGTCATGTTGCGACATCGTTACGTAAATTTTTTTACCGATTAGTTTTAAGGTTTCTTTTTAAGGTTCCTCATTTTGTTACTAGTTTGTTTCTATTTGTTTGTGTTTTACATTATCATTATAGCAAAAAACTAAAAATAAAATATTTTGTTTTGGAAGAGGGATATATAAAGTTAAAGTCCAGCTCAACACAAAATGAATCACAGTGAAACACGACACGTCACCACAAGAGGGTGGTGCCACAGCACAAGCCACGAACGACCGTAAAGACAGTCCAAGAATAGAATACCAACAACAAGTAGCGCAAAAGATTAAGGATGGAGATTAAGCATGGACTAGGGATTTCTTAAAATCCGTGTGCGTACTCGATATACTTTGGATCAATATTTTGCATTTTGATTGTTTTGCAAAGTTATTCCTAATATTCCCATATTATAGAAGGAGACACAAAAAGTAGGGTTAAGAATGGACGCGACCAAGATGTGACTTCAAAAAGTCTACGTTTTCAAAGTAGAAACAGGAAGTAGAGTTTACTTTAAAAGATCGACATTAAAAAAAAGTCAAAGTAGTTGCGGCTTTAAAGTTGATGCAAAAAGTTATTTTGTCTACATTGTTACATCAGATGTAAATGAATAACTGGTAAAGTGCACTATTATAATATTCGACTGGCCCAGAGTTTCGTATATTTAAATGTAAATTTAAAACCTAAATAACTCAACAACGGCTTAACTAGATTTTAACAAACTATGTTTTTAAAATCAGGGAAAATATGTCTTTCATTCTGACAAAAAATATATAGGGTGTTTCCTTTAAGTTAAGAAAGTTGCTGTCAAAATTTAACATAAGGAATTACATCTGACACTTCTGACATAGTCCAAAAGATAATATGAAAAAAATTATGCAACTTTTGTATTTAAAGTTTTTTCTATCATTTACATGAACCACTGATAAAGGCCACGCAAATATAATCAATTTCCCTGTACATACAAACAGCAATGTTTTATATTTATTTGTATAAACCCAGCATTATACGCAAAATGCTACCCAAAAAAAATAAAAACGAAAGGACTTTTTTTCGGTAGATTAATACGCAACTTTAATCCTATTTGAGCGGCCCTGTATTCTTAATGATTTCATAAATCCCCATAACTCATTTAAACTGGGATACTCTACCTGTTGTTAGGTGTGCTGTGATAATACCATTGTATTGTTATTATAAGAATACCTACTTATTAGGGGCCTATTGCAATAAAGCCAGGCACAAATTGTGCCGGGCACTATATTGACAGTTTCTCATTAAAAACTGACAGTTGATCTTTCAAAATTGACATACCAAAGTCGAATTTAGAAATACAGTCGTTTATTTTCCATTAATAGTGGCGTCACTATTAATTCCGGCTCTTATAATACACAATGGCCTAATTTTGAAAGAAGACAGCTGTTCTTATAGCGAAAGTGTCAATATAGTGCCCGGCACAATTTGTGCCTGGCACTATTGCAATAGGTCCCTATTAATATTAACCTATAACTACATAACAATTGGTACGCTGTACATTGCGGAC
Source organism: Aspidapion aeneum (assembly GCA_963576565.1). Taxonomy (NCBI): domain Eukaryota; kingdom Metazoa; phylum Arthropoda; class Insecta; order Coleoptera; family Brentidae; genus Aspidapion; species Aspidapion aeneum. Next base: position 149,304,782 of record OY755038.1, read on the forward strand.
AAAAATAGGGTTTTTGGACAATAATCAATATCTTTGTTGTTTCTCAAAAAAGTTAATTTTTTTATAGGGTATGTGATAAAGTGTAGTCTAAAGGTTAAAATAAGTAAAACTTTTTAAAATATATATATATATATGTCATTTTATTTAAAATATTTAAAAAATAAATTAAAGTACATTCAGTTTAACCTACAGTTGCGTTAAAAATAAGTCAATTTACTTTTGTGTTAGAAATTAAACTAAAATAATTTTTTTAATTCGGATTCATGAGCGTAGTTAGGAAGGCTAGGGGGGGGGCTAAGTTCCTTCCAAAAAAATTAAATTAGCAACCGCAACATAATTATTTTTACTATACACACACACATTGCACCCTCAGTTGCTTTGTTCTTAAAGATGATTCTAAGAAAGCCGTTTTAGGCCGTCCACGACTCGGTCCGGGTACGGCCTCTGTTTCCGAATCTGTATTTTTTGATATTTCTGACTCCATTTTATAACAAAATTTCTCAGATATAATATCTTTATTTAACCATTCGAAATAACGGTTTTGAAAATAAATTTTGTTTCGTCCCGATAGCTTCCATTTGAGACTGAGACTATTGCAAAAATTTAATGATGCCTTATTAAGAATTTGGTTGTTTTTGTCAGAACATTCTTCTAAACCCAACAAGGCTTGAATTTTTTTGAAAATATTTAACACCTTCAGATTTTCGTGAGAGGCCACACATTTAACAAGTCTGAATGTTTTATGCTTATGCGTTCTAAAAGTAAGAAAAAAGTGATAAAATAGTATTTTATCTTCTTAGGGACTTAAGTGGCACTTTTATCCCGAGAAGAAAAAATTGTATGTAGCTACAGTTCGCCGAGTGCTCAAAAGATACTTTAGTCATTTTTGGGCCCCGTTTTTATTAAAATTATTTTGCAAGAAAAACAGACTTCCCATTTTTACGTTTTATCTTTGAACGTCACTTTTTATCCACGGGATACTTTATCCCTAAAATTTGTGATAAAAAGCGCACTTTTGATCTCCAAAGTGCAAATAAATTATTTTTTTTTTAAATATTCGCCCAAACAAACACCAGAATAATTTTTGGCATTTTAAGACTGATGGCCGATTTTTATAATTTTATTGACTACCTCAAATTATTGTTTTTGTGCGTTCCCATTAATAAAAAACGGCTAGTACGACATGCGATTCTAAAATATTAAATTTTCCATTTTGCTCACAGTAGTATAAGGTCACTTAGTACCATAAATATTTTGGGAATTTTTTAAAAATTTATTATCACCCGAGGGGTCATCAGCTTTCAACAGTACTGTACAAATTTCACAACAGTACCCGACAGTACCACGACAGGATCCAACAGTACTCGACAGTACACAACAGTACTCGACAGTACACGACAGGACCCAACAGTACTCGACAGTACACGACAGGACCCAACAGTACACGACAGTACGTAACAGTACTCAACAGTACACGATAGAATCCAACAGTACTCGACACAACCCTCTTACCCGAAACAGTGGCGTAGATGCACAAAGACAGGATGACCTTTTTTTTTTTTTTTTTGGTCGCAAGTTTTTTGAGTGCGCGCTAGGCGCGGCGCGGGTCCCCAAAGATGATGACCTTTTTTTTTTTTTTTTTTTTGTTTTTTTTTAGTCGCCAGTGTTTTGAGGACGCGCTAAGGCCCTATCGGCCTTCCCCAGGATGACCTTTTTTTTTGGTCGCAAGATTTGTGAGCGCGGCGCGGTTCCCCAAAGATGATGACCTTTTTTTTTTTTGCTCGCATGTTTTTTGCGGGCGCGCTTTGTCCCTGTCGGATCCCCCCAAGGCACGACGACAGTACTCAACAGCACCCAACAGTACACCGACAGGACCCAACAGTACTCGACAGTACACGACAGTACCCAACAGTACACCGACAGGACCCAACAGTACTCGACAGTACACGACAGTACCCAACAGTACTCGACAGTACCCAACAGTACTCAACAGGACCCAACAGTACACGTCAGGACCCAAGTCCTGTTGGACGCTGTACAAAATTTTAGGGTGTCGATGACCCCTCGTTATCACCCCACTCGCCATCACCGAATAATAAGCCTCATATCTTCTCCAGATTTTAGTGCCATTTTTGACACCTTGCTGCCGCCATTTTTGACGTTGATGAGAGCTGTCACAATTTTATATTTGTGCAAATGGCGGCAAGACTGGTTTTAAGGGTATACCTAAACAGGAGATGATGTGAGGCCTCTCAACCGGGGTGGTAACCAATGTGTTATAAATTATTAGGATTGAAATATATTATTTAAAAAAATACAGCACCCTTAGTAGCAGCCAGTAGCAAAAAATATTTATGCTACCTTTTTGCTAATTCATTGGACTAATATTTAGGATATATGCCAGACCTTGCAAATCTTTGCAATTTTTTATAACCTTAATAAAATTTAAAAAATATTTTTTTGTAAGCATTACAGTTTTAATTAAATTATTTTAAAAGCGAGACGTCAATTTGACAAAATTTTATTTAAACAAATAGCGTAAATATATATGACTGTAATACTTAAAGAAAATTTTTTTTATATTTAAATGCAGAACCAGTAAAATTAATTTTCTGATAGGTATTTTATATGATTTTTTTGTACCTGTTTTAAAATAACGACTTTAACTATTTATTTTGTTCACTTTCGCCAGTGTGACTAAAAAATAGGTTATGATTACAAATAAACTGGACATTTATCTATACTTTTGCAATATTAAAACTTTTAAAATGTAACCTCAGTTTTTCGAATATTGCCCACAGGAGTCCGCACTGTGCGCTGGTGAAATAAGGTCACTGTCCGTGTTTTAGAAAACACTTGTTTTGAAGAGATTTTGATCAAAAACCTAAAATATAAATGACATTATTTTCGAAAACCTTAATTTTGAATTACATATTTTATGAAAAAATTTTTTTTTCAAAAATATTTTTACTTTGGCTTTACAATGGCTGGAGAAGGTATTGTTTTTGTTTTTCTGAGATAATTTGATGTCTGTCCGGCCCACCGTAGCTCCTAAACCGCTGAACCGATTTGTATGATAAGATTTTTATGAAAAATACTTTTCGACACTGTAGCGATCTGAAAAGAGTTTGATCAAAATCCATTAACGCTAATAATAGCTTTTTGACAGTTAAAAAATTAAAAAAGTGCTAACTTTTTAACAGACCATCTATGCGGTTTTCGGAATATAGCAGAACACGTTTGGCTCAATAATTTGTGTTGTAACCAAAAAGTCCTTAGGAGCTTTCGTTTATATTTACAAAAAACTATTTTCAAGGCTGTTTCACTAATGAGCTAGGAAGGTATCAGATCTGTCATGGATCCATTTATTTTCTAATACATTTCGAATACATTTTTTTTAAACGTTTATTTCATTTTTTTTTCAAATGGTGTTTTTCCTAAAAAGTTGTTGTTATTCTAACCTGTGTCAATTTATAGCAAACGTATCCTAACCTGTGCAGACCCCCTCACCTTTTTCCTCCACAAAAAATGTATCCAATGGTATGTGGTATGTATGCGAACAATTTACGAAGATTAGGATAACACCGATTTTGAACTCCGAAACTACTACCGAACTTAAAGAACTAAATTAAAAAAAAAACATTTGAAAAAATGTTTAAAAAAGTGTAACTCGAAAAAAACGTTACTCAAAATTTAGGTTTTCGATCAAAAGGTCTTCAAAAAAAGTGGTTTCCAAAAGCGTGTTGTCGAAAAACGGATAATGATCCTATTAAATAAAAGTATATTTTTACCTCACAATATCTTTAGGAAATGTAAAGAAACTTTTCTGCGAATCATAGCTTTTAAATTTGCAGTTTCTTACTGCACAAACATGGCCAGCTTTACGATTCTTCATATCAGCACTGTCAATAAAAATACAGAAAACTAATTATCTAAGCACTCACAAAAATGATTTCGATGCGAACTAGGTAACACCTGAAAGCTCGTGAGCACCTGGCTTAATAGCTTCTAACCTGAAATGGCCGGCTGCTTGAAGATCGGCGCAAACCCTTCCCGCCCAACAAGTCTGTGAGCTGGTTGTTAGGTGGCAGGTGTTGCTTGCCTAGATGAAGTCATCAACACCTTGAAACACTGAAGTCACGTGATGGCTATACAGGTTCCTGATACAAGTCGTAGGGCCTGCCATAGGGCGCCGGATACTTTATATCTGACGCATCGATTATGTATGCATACGAGGCAGCTTGTTCCGCGTAAAAAATAGTAAAAAATATGAAAGCAAAAATCCTCTCAGCAAAGCATCTCGTATACAGTGTGAGGTGGAATATACATTGGCAGTGTTGCGAAAGGATACAGACACGTTATCTCGCGTCCAACTGTTTTAAAAAAGTTTTTAAACAGTGACTAATTGTGCCGGGTACTATTCTGACTGTTTCGCATTATAAGAACAGCTGTCTTCTTTAAAAATTAGGCCTTTGTGTATTATAAGAGCCGGAATTAATAGTGCCGCCATTATTAATGGAAAATAAACGACTGGATTTATAAATTTGACTTTGGTATGTCAATTTTGAAAGAAAAACTGTCAGGTGTGAATGGAAAACTATCAGAATAGTGCCCGGCACTATTACTGCCTGGCCTTATTGCAATAAGTCCCTATTAACACGGATCGCATAACAAATTTGCGGTTGCGTCGTACTAAATTTTCAAAAAATGATCTTTTCTTCTATTACGTTGTCAGATTTATAAAGGGTATGGCTGGGTGTCCATTGAGCGTTTTATCCGCTCGGATTTATCTTTTATTGGGCTCTGATTGATTGATTTAAAAATTTCAGCCAATCAAAGCCTGAGATAATACGCTCCTTGGACAGCTGGCTTATTTGGAGTATTTTCATGACTATTTCCTGTTCTGTGAGCTAAAGAAAGAAGCTGGTTGATTGAAATTTGTGTTTTTTTTTCTTGTGATTTAGGGCAGTTCATAAATTACATAGCGGGTATAGGGGTGGAGTTTTACAAAGTTTGATAAGGTGTTAAACTTTGTTACGTAACATTTGTTAGCCTACATAAAAATAAAGTAATCTCAGCTCCAATGTGTACTATTAGCTGGATGAAGGTAATATTTTACTAACAAATTTTTTTACTGTGCAGTTTTTTTAGGGGTCAGAACAATTCGCCGGGGCCGATTCACTTTTACTTCTTTTCAATTTTATTTGTTTGGCGTCCTAACCTAAATTATGTCTAGATACTACTATCTTCCTCAAAAAATAAGAAAAATCGTTAAAAAAAAATCAAAAACTTAAAAAACTGCTTTGTAAAAAAAAATTTTTTTTTTAATTATTTTAAAAAATAATTGTTTTAGCGATAAATATTTTCTATTCAGAATAAAATTTTAAACTAAAACGACGGCGGCGATATGGGATGCCAGTGTGCTTAAACTTTCGAGTGCTCGAGCCAGATCGCTAGATGGCGCTACCCTTGGAGTTTACTCGCATTGCACTGACGCGAGTTTCTCATATGTAGGAGTTGGTTTTGGTTAAAATTGGCTTACCTGGGTTTGCTGTTCTCTACTGATGACGTGAAACACACAGGAACGTACGTCTAGAGATGCAACCTTGTGTAAGTAGAAAACAACCGAAATCAACTCTTCCTTCTCCTTCTGACACTCGCAAGTTAGGCACACATACCTTTGTGTGAAGTATAAAATTCGTTTTGATTTTTATCGATCCACACACAGCACGTTTTCCATCTTTCTTCTTTGCATATGCTTCGGGCAGTACGGCCTTTTAGTTGCTACGTGATTACGTGGTTTTAATACCACATCAATGGACGAAACTTGTCACAGATGGCGCTTCGGCGTCTCAGACAAGACGATGCCAGTGTGCTTAAACTTTCGAGTGCTCGAGCCAGTTCGCTAGATGGCGCTACACCTTGGAGTTTACTCGCATTGCACTGACGCGAGTATCTCATATGTAGGAGTTGGTTTTGGTTAAAATTGGCTTACCTGGGTTTACTGTTAATTCTCTACTGATGACGTGAAACACACAGAAACGTACGTCTAGAGATGCAACCTTGTGTAAGTAGGAAAACAACCGAAATCAACTCTTCCTTCTCCTTCTGACACTCGCAAGTTAGGCACACATACCTTTGTGTAAAGTATAAAATTCGTTTTGATTTTTATCGATCCACACACAGCACGTTTTCCATCTGTCTTCTTTGCTTAATTTGTATTGATTTGGAACAACGGCCGGCATCAGGCCAGGAAGTATATATTTTAATACAAAAAACACTGTACTTTAATTTGGCTCTGGAACGAAATAGCGATGTACAAAATAGCGACGTACGAAATAGCGAGTAATGAAACAGCGACTATCAAAAACCGATGTATCAAAATAGCGTTAGTAACAAAACAGCGAGATATCAAAATAGCGACAATCAAAATAGCGATGTATCAAAATAGCGACAATTAAAATAGCGACAATCGAAATAGCGATGTATCAAAATAGCGATGTATCAAAATACCGAATCAAACCAAACCGAATCGATTCAAACCAATCCAAACCGAACCTTACTAACAAATTTTTTCAAAAAAAACTTCCCTGACTTCTTTCCAAGGATCCTAGAGGGTGTGAATCCGAACCGAACCAAACTGAACCGAATTCGGTTCAGTTTGTTTCGGTTCAAAAGAAGTCTGGAGAGTTTTTCTTTAAATATGCTGGTTCGGTTCAGATTCGCACCCTCTAGGATCCCGAGAAAAAAGACAGGGAAGTTTTTTTTTTTGAAAAACCGAACCAAAATATCGCTATTTTGTTACATCGCTATTTTGATAGTCGCTATTTTGTTACATCGCTATTTTGATAGTCGCTATTTTGTTACATCGCTATTTTGATACAATCGCTATTTTGTTACATCGCTATTTGGATAGTCGCCCTTTCATTATTATTACTATGTCGGTTTAGAACGTTTTTCTACGTTGTCCGACGCCTATTCTCCACCTTCTTCGATCCTGACATCATCATCCTCTGTCAGACTTTTTTGACTCATTGATCTTTGGATTGACTGTTGCCATTCTAGTTTAGGACGCCCTCTTTTTCTGCGCCCTATTGGTGGCCATTCTAGGACCTGCTTTGGTAATTTTTCGTCGTTCATCCGTTGTACATGGCCGTACCATATCAGTTGCCTTCTAGTGATGTCATCCGTTATGCTTCTCTCGATTCCCATTCTTTCTTTTATGATCTCATTTCTTATGTGATCTATTCTAGATATTCTCATTGATCTTCTTATTACATCCATTTCGACACTTTTTGTTTTGTATTTTTCTGTCACGCGACAAGTCTCTATTCCATACAACAGCATTGTTTCATATATGTTAAATTTTACATTCTTTTTTATCTCTCTGCTCCATAAAATACTGTTAAGACATCCAATAACTTTTTTTGCTTTTACTATTCTTTTTTCCAATTCTTTACAGTCTGTACCTGTCTTATCAAATGTGACACCCAAGTATACATACTGATTGCATGGAGATATTGTTTGTCCATTTTCTAGTACTGACTCACTGGATTCGTTTCCAATGTACTGTGTCTTGTCCACGTTCACTGTTAATCCCCACTTTTGGTATTATTCTGTTAACTTTCTCATCACATACCCCATGTTTATCATTAGCCACAATTACTTGGTCGTCAGCAAACTGTAGTGTGTATATGGTAAATCGGTCGTTAAGTTGTATTCCCATGCCGTGCACTTTACGTTTCCAGTTTTTTAGAGCTACTGCGATATATATTTTAAAAAGAGTTGGACAGATACAACATCCCTGTCTTAAGCCTTTTGTTACCAGGAATTCTTTTGAAAGTCGATTTCCAATTTTAATTTTAGATTTTGACCCTTTGTATAGTTCTTTTATCGCTTTTATGTATGTATGATTGATATTAGTTTGCTCTAACACTGTCCATAAATTTTCTACTGGAACGGTATCATATGCTTTTTGTAGGTCCACAAAGGTAACATGAGTCTCTATATTTCTGACGCTCCTTTTCTCAATTACTTGTTTAAGACAAAAAACATTATCACTACAAGATCTGCCTGCGCGAAACCCACTTTGCTCTTCTTCTTCTTGTTCATGAAAATCATTCTCTATTAGATCTCTAAGAATCCTACCGTACAATCTACTTAGATTACTGGTTACTGAAATTCCTCTGTAATTGTTGCAATCCAGCTTGTTTCCTTTTTTATGTATTGAGGATATGAATGCAATTTTCCAATCATTAGGTACTGGATGTCCGTTTATGCATTGGTTAATAATATATGTGAGATTTTCGAGTAGTTTCTCTGATCCATATTTGAGCATTTCAGCATATATTCCCCCAGGTCCGCTAGCTTTTCCGGATTTAAACTTTTTAATATTATTCTTTATCATTTCTTTTTCGATGATTACTTCCTCTCCATGTACTTCTATGTCACTTCTCGGAGAGGCTGCCAGATATTTGGGTCTCGTCTCCTGCAGCAGCCCCTTGTAGTGTTCCGTCCATTGTTCTGGTTTGATTATCTGGATGTTTACTTTTTCTTTTGTTGGGTTTTTTACTGTAGAAATGAATTTCCATACTTCAGAACTCTGCCGAACCTCCTACGTGTGTATTGTATACGTACTTTCGATTTCTAGACTTCTAGAGTTGTATTTTTGTTTGTCTTCGATGCTTTCTAGGTTTTCATTTTCTCTAATACTTTCGTCCTTATTTGTTTTTCTTAAAGGGAATAATATTTTTGCAAAGAAGAAAGATGGAAAACGTGCTGTGTGTGGATCGATAAAAATCAAAACGAATTTTATACTTCACACAAAGGTATGTGTGCCTAACTTGCGAGTGTCAGAAGGAGAGGGAAGAGTTGATTTTGGTTGTTTTCCTATTTACACAAGGCCAGTCCGCTAGATGGCGCTACACCTTGTAGTTTACTCGCATTGCACCGCCGCGAGTATTTCATATGTAGGAGTTGGTTTTGGTTAAAATTGGCTTACCTGGGTTTGCTGTTCTCTACTGATGACGTAAAACACACAGAAACGTACGTCTAGAGATGCAACCTTGTGTAAGTAGGAAAACAACCAAAATCAACTCCTCCCTCTCCTTCTGACACTCGCAAGTTAGGCACACATACCTTTGTGTGAAGTATAAAATTCGTTTTCATAATAATATTTTTGCTTTTACCAGATGGTGGTCAGATCCACAGGTAACACCACGAAGTGCTCGCACATGCAATGCGACTTTAATTGCGAGTGTTGTCCACCTATAGCATAATCAATTATTGATTTAAGATTTCTTGTTGGCTGAATCCAGGTATATCGATGAATATCCTTGTTTAAAAAAACCATTATTTATTTTTAGGTTGTGGGTTTCACACAATTGCATCAGTCTTAAGCCATTATCATTTGTTACTTCCTCTCCAAAAGGTCCTATCACTTTGCTCTGGGGTTGCCTACCATTTCGGCTATTAAAATCGCCAAGCATAATTATTTCTCTGGTATTACCGATTTTTGTGATAGTCTCATCAAGTTGATCAAAGAACATTTGTTTTGTAGCTACTCTTTCGTCATCTGATGGTGCGTAGACTGCTATTATGCTTATATTATGTCCAAGCATCTTCATGTTCACTCGAAGTATGTTTTCACTAATGCAATCGTAGTCTGTAATTTTATTCTTTAGATTTTTCTTTATTACCAAGGATACCCGTCTGGCTGCTCTTCTTTCTTTTGGGACTCCAGTGAATATATGGACAAAATTACCGACACTATTCGTACCTGTTCCTTTCTTTTTTGTCTCAGTGAGTGCAATAATATCGATTTTGCAATTCTGCACTTCGGTTGCAATAATGTCCAACTATTGATTCAGTCCCTACGTTCCATGTAGCTATATTCATAGTCCTTTGTCTTTGCTTTTTTCGTCTTCGAGAGTTTCCATCCATTGCTCCGAGGCTTTGTTTAGGCTTTTTGGTAACTGCTTTGTTTTACAAGTATTAGAGAACCAGTCTAATCCCAAGTAACATTATTACCACTCAAGGTTTTATTAATTTGGTTCCTAGGTTATTTAGAGGGTGCTGTTATGGGTTTTAGGATCAATTTGGCTACATAAAGGTAATTTATATTGCCAATTACCTAAAGGAGTGTTATACAACCAAAAAGTGATTTATAAAGGGAGCATAATAAAACTGATATTCCTTCTGTTCCTTTTAGATACTTTTTGTTTTATTGATTTCTAATTTATAAAGATGGTCTTATAAAACCATTTTACCTAAAGTTTTTAAAAAGAAATAAATATAAACTTTGGTCATTTAGTTTTTTTCATTACTTTAGGTTATCACAAAAGTGTTTTATAATAGAGCTAAAAGGTTATCTTATATCCTTTTGTTTTTATAGTTACCAGTAGTTTAAAAGTAAATATGATTAGATAGGCGGCCATATAGAACCTAGTTTCCTTAAGGTTTTTGAGAGTGGTAAATATAAACTTTAGAGTTTTGGTTTTGGCATTATTTTTAGGCATTTTAGAAAGGTTTTATAGGAAGGCTTAAAGGTAAACTTAATTCTTTTGTATTTATAGTTACCCATGGCTGTATATTAAATATTATTTAAATAGGCGGCCATTTAAAACCTTGTTTCCTTAAGGGTTCTAACAGAAGTAAGTAAATACTTTCGTGTTTTATTTTTTTAGGTATTTCTTGTAAAAATAATAGATATACCTAGGTACAGATTGGTACCTACCTATTGCAAGATTGATTATTTAAAGCCCAATAATTAACAATTGTTGAGTTTCCGTCCTCCTGGGTAGGACACCCAGGCCTAGATAAGGCCTATTTAGACGACCAATATAAGAGGTTGCCCTCCAACCTGCAGGCACACCGAATATCATTGCACTGGCCCTCTCGATTGTGTCGAAATTGCACGAAAAAAACATTTAAAAGTGTTCAATTATACGCTTTTAAACACTTTAAAAACAAATACAAAAAATTTAAGTGAGGTTATGTTGACTATGTTTACATTGTTCTTTTTTGTTGGTTTCATAAGGGCACTCAAAAATCCTAGTTGCGATACAGTAACAAATAAAACCAAGTGACCACTATAAAACCATAATGGCGTATATAAATTTATTTAAAAAATATTGTAAAGAGAAAATATTTTTCTAGTCGTTTTAGCAGTGTTTTTTAACAATAATTTTACTTTAATTTTGATTTATGTAAACCAAACAGACTTTTTAATGGTGAATAGTGTAAATGATTTTTTTTTTAATTTTAAATATTTGTTATTTTGTTAACAAAAAACTATTAAAAAGCATTCTTGAGGTGGCGCGCTTGTTTTGAGAGCTTTTCAGATACGATTTTATCAGAAAAATAAATCTGGCAGGCAATTTGATCAGGAACAAAACGACAAACTCGGTATATTTTTATGTGATAAAATAATCTTGGGACTGACATTTTTGGCAATTTTGTGACCTAAATTATTTTATATAGCCATTGTGAATCTAAAATATCGCCATAGCTTTTATAGAAAAACTTCTTTACTCTAAAGGTATTATGGTATTAAACAGAATCGCCAGGATACCAAACTACCAAATCTAGTTTTATAATAGGATAGAGGACGTTTCTGAGTTGCTTTTAGAACCTGGCATAATAGCTTTAGGCTCTAAAAGGTTCTATACTGGTGGAACCGCTAGAGGGCGAAGCTGGAGTTTATTTCTTATGGTTTTATAGTGAGTTTAATACATAGGTTGCCACCACCAATTGGGGAGTCCCATTTAGGAGGTCTAAGGGGTATATAAGGGTAATGGGAACGTGCTAGCGACCAAACATTGAAACTAATGGTTTTAAGGAAAGGCGCTGGCAACCTTTTAGCTTCTGCTATAAATAAAGAAATGTTACTTGGGATGCCTCAACCCCCTACTTGGAAAGCCAGGATTTTTAATCAAGGTTTTACTCCTCTAGCCTTTGACGAGGCAACGCCATACTGTAAGGCAACAGCTGTAGTCTTTTATACTATCCCTAAAAGAAAGGGTTGCCACCTACGCTATGATCACCGTACCGAGGCCCATTCTCTCCGCCTTTCATATCGATGTGGTCTTCTCCCGTAACCCTGGGAAAGGGACCTACTACAGGTGCTAACTCTCCGGGTCAGAGAGTACCTGAAATCTACGGAGGGCAGGGGTCGATTCATTTCCCCTGATAGACATCTGACGAGGCCTACCCGTACCCCCTTTTATTACATCGCTATTTCGATACCGCTATTTTAATACTCGCTATTTTGTACATCGTTATTTCGTTCCAAAGCCCTTTAATTTTACTTTTTTTTTACTTTTTTAGTAAAAAAACACAGTAGTTTTACTGTAACGATACATAAATAACGGCGAAGTACTAAGTAGGAAGTACTTAAATAGTATTTAGTAAGAAGTACTTAATTAGTACTGATTTGCCAGTATAATATTAGTACACAAAAAGATGTTGTTTTACTGTAATTTTTTTACTTTTTTGGTAAAAAAAGCTCCCTACTTCTACAGTAACAGTAAGTCCATAATAGCGACGTACAGGGTTATTTTTATTAAACGCACTGCACCCCAAATTTTTTAATATTTGTAATTACAGTCGAACCTCTATTACTCGAACCTGAAGGGACAACCAAAAAAGTTCGAGTTATGGAGAGTTCGAGTTATAGAAACTCGAGTTACATAGGTTAAAATACATGTAAAAAGTGCAGGGACCGCTTCAAAGGTTCGAGTTGTAGAGAGGTTTGAGTTATAGAGGTTCGGGTTAGAGAGGTTCGACTGTAGTCATAAAATTATGTGGTTTTTATTAATTTAAGTTAGTTTTAATCCATCTACACCTGCAGGGTGGCCATCAAAATTTTCTTTTGGATTCCAAAAATATATAATTCTTGATGAATTGTAGATTTCTCCAGGGTGAAGTCCTTGAACCATTGTTAAAGGAGAAGAAACGAAAAGTCCTGCTTACTTCACAAATATTTTATTGTCTAATCACGACGCGTTTCGGTTTTTAAAAAACCATTATCAAGTGGTCTGGTATGTAAGAATAATGAAAAAATATAATTACATTATAATATTTAAAATAAAATATGCTAAAAAATACTTACAGACAGTTAAGAATCATCTTTGAAACAAATGAAAAACTGGAACACACAAAAATAAAAAATTAAAAAACATTTAAAACAGTCTAAAACAACATACTGTAACGAAGTTACTATTTTTTTTTATTGTTTTAATTAATTTTCTAGACTATTTAAGCTCAGACAGTTAAAAAATATTTTTACTGAAACCTGACTCAATTTTCGCTTATTAATTTTGTTTCATATTTTCCGAGGAAAAATGCCGTTTTGACATATGAATGTCATTAAAGCCTTTCAAAACGTTTGTTGCAAAAAGACTAGATAAAATAATATTCCGAATAAGTCAATCCACGTTCATTTAAAAAAAAAATAAACGTGGTTGGGTTTCATTCGGTTATTTCCGTTGGTTCTCGATTTGTAGCCGAGCTCTAGCCTAAAAAACAGTAATGCCTTCGCCCATACGGGGATTCGAGATTTGTTTCTCGTTCGAGCACAATGTATAGGTGGTACCCGGTGTGTGTAGATGTCGACCGGTTTCTGGTAAGAATGGGATTTATAAAAGAAACCTCGTTTTTGCCTTAGTCAAAGTTTTTATAATTCTATTTGATTTGAATTTATTTTGAACCGTGCAAATTACTTGTTTGTCCTTTCCCGATCCCAGGATTTCCCGTTAGTATCTTACATGTTTTCTGGTATTTATTAATTTTCTTTCGCAAGAAAATTAAGAAACAAATCGGGTTTATTACTTGTGGGCTGCAGGTTCGTCACCAAGTAATAATCATCCCTTGTCCTGGTTTTTATTATTTTTGTTCTCTTTCGAGAAAGCAAAAATGATAACAAAGCTATCGATTATATTTCGTGGGCTGTATGTTTCGTCACCGACTTATAATTGTAGCGCTTTGCTAAACCCCCCGTCCTCGTTTCCCGTTTCCCGTTTTTTTTATTATTTTTGTTCTCTTTCAAGGAAGCAAAAATGATAACAAAGCTATAGATTATGTTTCGTGGACCGTATGTTTCGTCACCGACTCATAATTGTAGCGCTTTGCTAAACCCCCCGTCCTCGTTTCCCGTTTTTTTTATTATTTTTGTTCTCTTTCAAGGAAGCAAAAATGATAACAAAGCTATAGATTATGTTTCGTGGGCCGTATGTTTCGTCACCGACTCATAATTGTAGCGCTTTGCTAAACCCCCGTCCTCGTTTCCCGTTTCCCGGTTTTTTTATTATTATTTTTGTTCTCTTTCGAGGAAGCAAAAATGATAACAAAGCTATAGATTATATTTCGTGGGCCGGATGTTTCGTCACCGACTTATAATTGTAGTGCTTTGCTAAACCCCCCGTCCTCGTTTCCCGTTTTTTTTATTATTTTTGTTCTCTTTCAAGGAAGCAAAAATGATAACAAAGCTATACATTATGTTTCGTGGGCCGTATGTTTCGTCACCGACTCATAATTGCAGCGCTTTGCTAAACCCCCGTCCTCGTTTCCCGAATCCCGTTTTTTTATTATTATTTTTGTTCTCTTTCGAGGAAGCAAAAAAATGATAACAAAGCTATAGATTATATTTCGTGGGCTGTATGTTTCGTCACCGACTTATAATTGTAGCGCTTTGCTAAACCCCCGTTCTCGTTTCCTGTTTCCCGTCTTTTTTATTATTATTTTTGTTCTCTTTCGAGAAAGCAAAAATGATAACAAAGCTATAGATTATGTTTCGTCACCGACTCATAATCATCGCGGCTTTGTGCAGCCAGCTCTCCCGTTTAGATAAAACCTGGTATTTATTAATTTCTTCCTAATTATCTTTTTATTTTTCATAATTAACGATTTTTTTTTCTGTCACGATTATTGCTTCGTTATTGCCACGTTAGACCCGTGTCCCACCGCGACCTTATAAACTTAAAAGTTGGTATAGTTAAATTTTTATCCGTTTCTTTTTTAAATAACCTGTTACCTGTTACCGTAAGACATATATGCTCTCACCGTAAATTAAACCTGTTAAAGTGGTACCACATTCCGTTTCTATTTGTAAATATTCTGTTTAATTTTTCTTTCCGTTTCTTTTGTACATAACCGACATGAACCGAACCGAACCGCGAGACATATATGACCCGACCAGTCCTGTGAAACTTCAAAGTTGGTAAAGTTTCGTTTTCTTCCAGTTAAATAGCCGTAAATTTGTAAAATTATAGTATGTAATTAACTACCAGCTGTTTAAGGAAATCTTTCTCCAATTTTTTTTTATGTTGGGAAAAGTCTTTTTGGGGCAAAAAGAAATCAGTATTTAACTAACGTCCATCCGATCTAATCGGACCTAACCAGATTTGTTAAATCCTTTTGTTAGAGTTCCGAGGTGATAAGGCGTTGAATTTTAAGTCCTTTTTCATAACTTTCACTTTTTTTTAAAATACCTAACTGTCTGTGCTAGAATAGCGCAAACAAAGTAAACTGGAGTTTTTTTTTATTTGACTTGATAGAAATAAGGCATTTATAGTTTTGTTTTATTTATTAAGTTGCATATATTTAGTTATTTTCTTTGAGGGTTTGTACCACTAAATTAAAATGACAAAATACACATAAAATAGTATTCATAGAAATTGAGTTTTTAATGAAATTGTAGTTTACTTACCTGGTTATTCTCCACTGTTTAAAAGCATACCCGAGAGGCAAGGGAGACTCTAGGCTCCCTTATTTCCTGGAGTGGCGCCCGAGGCAAAATTTCGATCGATTCTATCCCTCGAAATCCCAGGATTGAATCTACCGAAACCCTGGGACGTCAAAAGTAGGGGAAAATTCGTTAGATGACGAAACTCTCTTACAATACAGATTAAAAATCAGTCAAACGGACATAAACACGTAATTTTTATAAAATACAATTAATTGACAAAGAAGATATAGATCTAACATAAAATAAATAATGTAATAAATGAACAGAAACAATTTAAAATTGACAAAATCAATAAATAAAAGCAGACAAAGAAATCTTATTTGAAATTGTTTAAAACTTTAGCTACCTCTTTGAAGTAGGCGTTAGTAGTGGTTTCATTTACAACTCCAATTTAAAATTTTCCATTTATAGAAAGCCTACTCAAACAGATCATGTTATTCCGCCAGATTTCAATCACTTCTTTTCACACAAAATAGCTTCATTTAAAGCTTTAATTCATCGCCTTTTTACCATTCCATTACTTCCTTTCCAATTTGAAAAGGAAAAAAACATTATTTTTGAGATTTCAATTAATAATGGCTATCAAATTTCTTTAATAAATGGACTTATTAAGAAAAATTATAATTCTTTACTAAAAAATCTATTGACTGATCCATTGGATATTTCCATTCCTCCATACCAACCACCTAAATATGTAAAATTAACGTATCTGGGCAGCATCTCTTTGAAAGTGGGAAATGTTTTAAATTCTTTAAATTGCAATATTAAGATTGCTTACAAATCTTTTTTAAATATTAAAAGCCTTTTTTTGAGAATAAAAGACCCAACTCCAACCACAGAAAAAAGCGGAGTCTACTTACTCTCTTGTGATAACTGCCCCGCTAAATATGTGGGACAAACGGGCCGTAGTTTTAAGGTTAGGGTACGTGAACATTTGAACTCTCAGAAGTCCCCAAACGATAAAAGATCCGCTTTTGGCATGCATTTGAGGGAAACGGGACATTCTTTTAATATGGAGAATAATTTTAGAATGTTACATGATACCTAAAAAGGCAGAAAATTTAATTTTTTGGAAAATTTTGAGATTGCTAAACTCAAAATTGATCAATCATCAGTTAGTTTAAATGAAACCACCACTAACGCCCACTTCAAAGAGGTAGCTAAAGTTTTAAACAATTGCAAATAAGATTTCTTTGTCTGCTTTTATTTATTGATTTTGTCAATTTTAAATTGTTTCTGTTCATTTATTACCTTATTTATTTTATGTTAGATGTCGCTTTGTACCTGTTTCGGATATCTGGGTTTTGTTTATATTATTTATTATTTTAACCTATATCTTCTTTGTCAATTAATTGTATTTTATAAAAATTACGTGTTTATGTCCGTTTGACTGATTTTTAATCTGTATGTTGTTTTAGACTGTTTTAAATGTTTTTAAATTTTTTATTTTTGTATGTTCCAGTTTTTCATTTGTTTCAAAGATGATTCTTAACTGTCTGTAAGTATTTTTTAGCATATTTTATTTTAAATATTATAATTTAATTATATTTTTTCATTATTCTTACAGACCAGACCACTTGATAATGGTTTTTTAAAAAACGAAACGCGTCGTGATTAGACAATAAAATATTTGTGAAGTAAGCAGGACTTTTCCTTTCTTCTCCTTTAACTATGTTATAATTCTTGAGTTTATCTTTTCAGTGTTTGGATAAATTATTTACCTGCCATATATTGTTAAAAACATTTTTGACAATGATTTTCTTAATCACTGTTGCAGATATTAGGCATACAGGAAGAAAAGATCTATCTAAAGTTTTTTAAGCCACTGTACAAGAAACTGATAGAATTCTACATAATTTGGTGAGTAATTTACTTTTTAATTTATCTTTCCTTGACTTTGTATTTAATAATAAAATAGTTAAGGATGTGTACTTTTAAAAAAATCAAGTTCAGAGTACTTACTCTTACACACAGATATTGTCACTTTCTGTAAAAGAACAACTTTTTGAGTGCTGACTTCAGAGTGTGTGTTAATCTGCTGCTGTTCAGCAGGTTGTCAAAAATCTGATACAAAAGGCCTATAAAAGAAAGCAAATGTATAAGCATATAATATATATATTTCTATTTACTTAAAGAACACGGACAAAAAAATATAAAATAAATTAAAGTTTAATATTAACGAGTACCATAACCACAGACTTCCTTTATTTAAAGGTAAAAATTGTACGATGGTCTCTATTAAGCCTTTTATATTATTGTAGTTTTAAGTAACTTTAATTTAATAAAAACTCAAGAGCGTTTTAAACTAAATGTGTATTTTATAAGACCCAAAGAACAATGTCTTTCCCTCAACAGAACAGCTGATCATTTGACAACAATCTTGGAATCATAAATAAAAGTGGTTTATGAAACACCTACTCTACATCTCCTTTTCTTTTTTAATTTTTCTTTTTAGAAAAATCTAAATTAAAGAAAACAAGTTCCTAAACTAAGAAAACACTTAATTTGAGATTAATATATAGAAAACACAAATCACTTATATGAAATAAACAAATCATTATTACATCACATAATCATTGAACTTCTTTGGTTTTCTTCTTTCTCTCTTTTCTCTCCCTTCTGTATTTTCTTCTTTTTGTGTCTCATCTTTGGTCTTTTTATTTTCATTAGTCTTATTTTGTGTCTTTTTGTCCTTTTTAGTCAAGTCTTCAGTTTTACTTGGAAGTTTAATCAAAAATTTGCAATTTCTTCTGAAAATATCACGATCTTCTGTTTCTACCATAAATGAATTTGGTTCTTTGCAATTTCGGATAATGCTTCCACCAAGTTTTATATCTTTAATAAAAACTTTATCATTTTCTTCCAATAAAGGTAAAATTTTCGACTTATGTCTTTTGTCATAATTCTTTTTAGCTTTTCCTTGTTCTTGATGTTGTATCATTTTTTTCTTGAGTAGTAGGTAAAACTTCTCTTAATTTACGTCCAAATAATATTTCAGCAGGAGAATTCCCGCAGGAAAGTGGAGTATTACGGTAAGCTAGGATTCCCAAGTATGGATCTTCACACTTTTTTAACAACTTTTTAACCAGTTGCACGGCTCTTTCTGCTGATCCATTGTTTTGTGCAAATCTAGGGCTACTCATAATGTGATTGAAATTGTAATTCTTTGCAAACTTTCTAAAGGCAAAACTATCAAATTGTGGGCCACCGTCAGAGTAAAATAATTCTGGTATTCCAAACCTACTAAAAACTTCTTTTAGTTTTTCAATAACATCTTCACTTTTAGTCTTCTTTAAAATGGTTACTTCTGGATATTTTGAGTAAATATCTTGAATGACAAGATATACTTGACTTCTGTATTGAAAAAGGTCTGCTGATACATGTTGGAAAGGTAACTTCGGCAATTTTCTCAAAGTCATAGGATCTGTTTCTTGATTTTGATTCTTTAAGCATTCATGACAATTTTGTACAGTTTCAGTGATGTAATTATTAATGTTTGGCCACCAGACTGTATGTTTAGCTCTTAGTTTACAACTATTTATACCTTGATGTCCAATATGAATTTGTTCTAGTGTTTTTCTAAACATAGATGAATAATTAATCTGTCTTTATAATACAACAAATTGCTATAAAATGTTATATCATTTCTGTATTTGTAAAATTTTTGACATTCTTCAACTACTTTTAATGAATTTTCTGGCCATCCATGTATTACATATTCTTTTTTCTGTAATTTTTCTACTTGTTCATGAGTTATCTTTAAATTATCTTCAGTTTCTTGTCTAATCACATTTACATAACATTCTACCTCTTCTTCCAAGATATCTTTAGAATTTTCTGTGTTTCTTAAAGGCTGTCTTGACAAAGTATCTGGTACGTAGAATTTCTTCCCAGCGACATGCTCAATAATAAACATAAATCTAGTCAATTTTAAACGAAATCTTTGAAGCCTGACTGTTAAATCATTTATTGGTTTTTTCTTCAAAATTGTTAAAAGAGGCAAATGATCGGTCTGAATGATGAATTCTTTACCCAATAGGCTTCCTTTTCAATCTGTGCGTATCGTTGTTGTGTTTCACTCAAACTTTTTGAGCAGTATAGTACAGGAGCCCATCTTCCATCTGGCTGTAATTGTTCCAAGGTACTCCCTATTCCAAAAGAACTGGAGTCTGAAACAATTCTTGTTTCTCTGTTGACATCATAGACTTTCAAAACTGGAGCACTCGTCACAAGTTTTTTTAATTTATTGAAGCATTCTCTATGAATTTCATTAAAATGAAATGTTATATTATGTTTTAACAGCTCACGTAAGGGTTTTGTTTCATCAGTGACATTTTTTAGAAATTTCGTTAAATTATTTATCATTCAGAGGAATTGTCTCACATGTGTTACTGTTCTTGGTTCTTCAAATTCCACTATTGCTTTTATATTGTCACTATCGATTTTAATACCAGATTGTCCAATAATATGACCTAGTAGTTTGATTTCTGTGATACCAATCTGACATTTGGATTGATTTAAAGTTAGTCCATTTTCTTTTAAAATCTTTAAGACACTGTTAAGTCTTATGTTATGTTGCTCTACTGTGTCAGCAAATACTGTTACATCATCAATGTGAACCAGAACTCCTTCTTGGTCTTTAAACAATTTGTTCATAGCACACTGAAAAATTTCTGGGGCTGATGTTATGCCAAAAGGTACCCTTTTGTAAAAATATCTACCGAAGGGTGTAAGAAATGCTGTATATTGTTTTGAATCATTTGAAAGAGGCAGTTGCCAAAAACTTGATACACAGTCTAATTTTGAAAATAATTTTGCATTTTTAAGTTGTGCGAGTGTAGAATCTACTGTTGGCAAAATTATTTTCTCTCTGAGTACGTACTTATTCAATTCAGTAAAATCTGCACATATAAGTACTTGATTTTTGTTTTTAGGTACACAAACCATTGGTGCACACCATGGTGTTGGATTGTTGCACTCAACAGGCTCAATGATATCTTCTTCTACCATTTTCTTCAGTTCTTTTTCCACTCTGGCCATTAATGGAAGTGCTATACATCTAGGTGTAGAAATTGAAAAAGGTTTACAGTTTTCTACCATCTTAATTTCATATTCATAGTTTTTAAGCTTTCCAATTTTATTGAACAGTTCAGGTTGTGTTTTTATCACTTTTTGTAGAGTAAGTTGCTCATTTGAATTTTTTTCTGTCTTTTCAAGACTATTTAGCCATTTTATAAGGTTAAGGTCTTTAATGGCAGGTCTACCAAGTAGATTTTCATGACATATGTCTTTATTGTCCTGTCTTCACCCTTGTGCTTGACTTTAAGTTTACATTTGCCTAGTATGTTCAATCTGTATCTTCCTGGACCCTTTAATTTAGTTTAATTTAGATACGCTGGTTTCTGTACCAACTTGTCATATGATGCTTTACTTAGTATTGTAACATCTGCACCTGAGTCTATTTTAAAGTTAACTTCTCCTTGAGGTAATTTTAAGGCTATTATCCAAGCTGTTTCTTTGTCTCCTTGTATTTCTCGTACAATTTGGTTTACATCAGAGTCTGATGATGACTCGTCTGAACTGTCCTCTACCTCATTGACTTTTTTGTGTTTACCAGGAGTTGCTACAGACCTGGTTTTGCACATTTGTTTGTAATGACCTTTGATTGAACATTTTTCACAACGCACTTTTAATGCAGGGCAGTCTTGTAACCGATGACTTGGTTTTTTTCCACATCTACCACATTGTGGATAGGTTTTTGTAGAGTGTGATGCCTCATTTTTTTGATGTTTTGGTCTCTTATTTGTGAAAACTCTGTTTACACCTGCTGTGTCATCGATAAGTTGTTTATTGTCCAGCTTAAGTCGCTCACTTTGCAAGATTTTAGCTTTGGCTGTTTCTAGCGTCAAATTACTATCAAGCTGTAACGTCAATGACAACTTTTTATCTAAAATAACTAGTCTGTCTCGAACTAATTCATCTGTCATTGTACCATAATTGCAGGTTTTTGACAAGGCAATGACTGTTGAAATGTATTCTTGAGATGTCTCACCTCCTTGTTGACTTCTTGTGTTGAACTTGGCTCGTTCCATGCAAACATTGACTTTTTTAATAAAGTAATCATGGAAAAAATCTGTCATGTTCTTGTAAGAACTCATGTGAAGGTCTGTTGGGCTACAACCATCTAATAACTGATTGACTTCAGGTCCCATATGGAGTAATAAACTGTCCACTTGTGCTTTTTCTGGCACTGCACTTGCATTTGTCACGTTTCTGTAACGCTCGTAATTTACCAACCCTGTTCCACTCGACAGGAACAAATGAAAATTTTTCTGGGGGTGGTACATTTGTCACTGTGGTTGTGTTTGCTGTGCCACCCAGAACTTGTATCTGTGCCAAGGCCCGCTCCATACGGTCTACTTGAGCTTGTAAATCTTCATTTTTCCTTTGTAGTTCCTCCGTGGCAAACAATAATTCTAAGTATTCCACTTTTAACTATTGATGTTGAAAGCTACCTGAACTTTTAGGTTAGGTGATGGAATTTTTGCGTTTTTTCGGAAAATACGTGACTTTTGTTTATTATTTTTACTCCTGACACCATGTACGATTGTCTCTATTAAGCCTTTTATATTATTGTAGTTTTAAGTAACTTTAATTTAATAAAAACTCAAGAGCGTTTTAAACTAAATGTGTATTTTATAAGACCCAAAGAACAATGTCTTTCCCTCAACAGAACAGCTGATCATTTGACAACAATCTTGGCATCATAAATAAAAGTGGTTTATGAAACACCTACTGTACAAAAATAACCATTTTCGTAATTACCCATGTTTTTTTGTATTTACTTCTGTCAGTCAACTTCAAAGTTTGTGCATTTTGATAGTTTTTTTAAGAAAAACAAGCTTAAAACTATTATTTATTTATTATACTTAATCTAAGTGAAAAAATGGCCAGAAACTAACAATAACAATTGTCAAATTTATGTAAAAAAAACATAAAATATATGTTTAAAAAAAAACATACTCTCCTGACCTCTTTCCTGGGGTCCTAGAGAATGTGAAACCTAACCGTTGTCAATTGATCGCCAACGTAACCGAACCGTGTCAATGACACGGTTCGGTTCGCACGAATCACTTTGAAATTTTCTAAAATAAAATATTGTTATTAGGACTAGGGTTTACTAGGTGTTAAGTTTATATAGTTGTTACCTGTGGAATCACACATTTTTTATTATACTATCCTTTCCCCACAAAACGCAAATAGATACATATAAGGTTCGTTAATTTTCGGCACAATAACTAGAAATTTATTAACACAAAACAGGAAAATTTTATAAAGTTAAATTTCTAGGTTATGAATCAATGTTTTTGACATTCTTTGGCGGATGAGCAAAATTATTTTTTTACTAAAAAAAACTAATTATATTATAACAAAATGGTAGTGTTTCTGAAATACGTGATAATTTGTACCTATGTTGTACAATTTTGCTACCACTAGGGATTTATTTTTTTTTTATTATTTTTTTACAAATTTTTGCATGCTTTATTTACAAATAAAAGAATATATAATTTTTTAAATAAAACCAAAGTAATTTTATTTCAACTGTTTAAATGTACTTTTAAAACGTTTTTTTTTGCCATTAACGCTGGCTGCACTGGGCATTCTTCAAAAATAAAGTATTACTTTCTGTTGTATTAAAAATGAAGTACTAAAATTGTAGATTTTTTGTACTTTTAAATAATATGCAAATTAGACAATACAAAAATAATAAAAATAATGCACATCGTTGCCGATGCCAGCAGTTAAAGTACAATATTAGTAAAGTACCAGCAAGTCGATGTTTGCTGGGATCGGCAAAATTTTCTTATTTCCATTTATTTCTACCGTGCAGAGGCAAAAAAAGTACTTGCAAAAATTAAGTTTCGACATATAATCTTTTAGAACGACATTTTTTTTTCCTTCTAGAATATAAAAATAAGCAGGGTGTAAACGGTATGATAGAGGATGCCAAAGGAAGAAAAAACCTCATATAACATGGAGGTCCTGTTTTTAAAATGTAGGATTATTAATGTTTGAGGAGTAATGGGAAAAAAAATCCGGCAATGCTAGCTCATTATGATTAGAAAATGTGATTTTTTTTTGACAAAATGGCAAGTTAAGGAGATATTCAAAGTTATCTCAAGTTATCTCCTAAAATGATAAAAGTATTTTAAGAAATTTAAATATTTTGTTTGTGCCAATATAAACTTAAAAATATTAATGATATGATATATCAAAAATATTGCGTTTACTATGGCATTTATAAAAGTTTATAACCAAAAAAATGTTTATGACTCATACCATTTACACCCTGTAAATTACTGCAAACAACAAACGAGAATTTAAAAACTTTAAAAAACTAGGTAACATTGGTATTTTTTGCAAGTACATTTTTTTTTCTTTGCAGAATAGATTTATATTGTTACGTAAGAGAAAAAAGTAGTTTTTACGTAACTAAACGAAAGGACAAATTAGCAGACAGGTGAAGCTGGGAAAATTTACACAATTTTTAGCTCCTAGTTCATGACCACCTCGAAGAACACGTTTACGATAAAGGTTTGCTGTTTTCTCGGTGTTAATGCGCATGCTTTTAACACAAAATACCTTTGTTCTAATAGGTCGACCCAATAAAGTTCCATCCATTCAATCAAGTTATCTTAAAATTTAGTAGAAGTGATCTCTCCTACAGGAGCTCAAGAATACGGATTGTGTGATTTCTGTAGAACGTTCCTATGGGAAAGATTTCAAGAATAGACGTCTAGAACGCAAGATTTGTCGAAAAAATTATAACAGTCTTGGACGAGAAGTTAGCTGCCATGGCTAGTCCACAACGAACGTCTTCTATTTATGTCTTTGTCGAAAAGAGTGAGAAGCATTACAAAAGATATAAAAAAAGTAGCATGTGGACTTTAGGCAAAAAACGCATGCGCTGGTTTGAAACTAAAGAAAGGCTAGTTTCAAAACCATTGGAATTGGTTCAAACGTGACGTCATTGCTGACGAGGGGGAAATATCATTATTTAAACTGAAACAATAAATAATTAAAAAAACAAAACCTTTTTAACTTTTTTTGGAAGTTACCAAATTGTTAGGAGGAAATACAGATGGTATTGGGTTTCCAATTGTTTTTGAGCATAATACCCTGTTTCCACCAATGCATGGATTTGCACCGGTTTTAAATGCAGTCACCTGGACAGGTATTCTCGTCATGAAAAACGCATAGCGTTTTTAAGACGCTCACCGTTTTATGACGTCAAATTCGCTAAGCACCTGACCAAAAGTGCAAAAATGGTATTCACGTACGATTGCGCTGAGCATTTTTTAAAACGGCAACCGTGTTTAAAAACACCTACCAATTGGCATCTGTTTTTCGAAATCGCTTGGCGTTTTTAAAAAATTTAAACCTATTAAAAAGTATTATGCACACAGTTTTGCCAATTTTGTATTTATAGTAGTTAAAGAAGGCCTTCAGCTTATACTTTAAGTACAATAAGGTACCACTACCTTTCTTATTCTTCAAGGTAGAAATGAAGGATTTTAAGGAGTTTGCGAATAAAGATTTACTGTATTTCTCTCCCCTCTGGAATCTATTTAAGTGGTACAGATAAATGAATGAATAATTAAAAATTGTTTATGGGCAGGTTGTCTACACTTCTATATATGTAAAGCATCAAGGTAGAATAAAGGGCAAGCATTTGTATAATGCAACGAAAAGTGGAACCCCTAGGCGTGGCTTAGAGTCGTACCAATATGTCTGCTTAACAGGGATGCACTCAATACATTTGTTTATATTTCTTTTTTGAATTTTCAAGGGATATGGAGAAGCGTAACACTTAAGTTTGTGAAAAATTGATTTAGGGATGAAAATTATGTATTTATGATAAGATTTATTTTTTTACTTTTAATAAAAAATTATGTTTATAAAAATACCAATAATATTAACTCACTCATAGTCAGTTTCCTAATCAAAATGTGCCGTATAAAATTTTATTTTTCCGCGGTAATATTTGGTTTTGAAAAGTAACAGCGATTTATATCATTGTAAATCATTATAAAATCGATAGGCCATAGCGTATTTCGTGGGCTTTTTGATGAAGATTTTACAACACTTGTTTGAGTTGATTACTAATGATCCCACTAACACTGCCTGATCTGGTAGCAGACCCAAAATTATCTTAATCAAAAAGTAAGGTTAGGTGTCAATTTTTTTTAATTCTGAACGATTTGGCATGCACATCAAAATTCATGTATTTATTTTTGGCTGTCAAAAATATTTATATATGGGTAAAATGTGTTTTTAGATTATGCCTTATATCTTCTAAACTATTGCACCTGCAGAACTATGATTTAATAAATTAGTAGCTCATACAATTACCCACCATGTTTTGTGATTTACAATAAAAAAAACTTAATTGACTCTGCGCTGTCAGCGAATTTGCACCAAACGGTTGCGATTGACTACCTCTTAATTTTATATACATTGCCCCCGGTTCCTAGGGGCCGTAAGGGGCTAATATCTTATTTTGACCCACCGCACATAGTATGCATTCCTCTTATTTAGTGAGATCTAGTTGTGCAGGTGCAGTAGCGTGAAAAATAAATGGGATAGTCTAAAAAATATATTGTACCCCTGACATCCCCTAGGGGCCAATAAGATAATTTTTTATGACAGGTAATGGATCAATACCCGAAGTCCGATATAAATTGCCACAAAAATTAGTTTTTGTTTATTTAATTTGATAAAATTGCTTGAACTTTAAAATGTATAACTTCTATGTAGGGGCCGCCTCTAAATATGAAAATGTTTATATTTTGTGATATGTGCCGGACCCAATAAAATATCTTGAATGAGTGATTTTATAATTTTGCGGTGGGTTTAACATAAGATATTGACTCCTTACAGCCCCTAGGATCCGGGGGAAAGTATAAAGTATACAAAATTACCGTTTGGTGCAAAGCTGACAAAGGGCAGAGGATAAGTCAAATAACCTTTTTTAAATTTAAATTAAAAAAAAATGCCTCTACCTAGGGAGCCTCGATTTTTCTTACATGGCAAAGCTGTGGGCAATTGTATGGCCTACCAATTTGATAAGACATGGTGGGTAATTGTATGAGCTACTAATTTATTAAATCATAGTTCTGCAGGTACAATAGTTTAGAAGATATAAGGCATAATCTAAAAACACATTTTGCCCCCTTGCGCGCCCTAGGGGCAAAATATATACATTTTTTTGACAGTCAAAAAGCTAGTGCATGAAGGCCAATGTGCCTGCCAAATTTCATTACTATAGCTTAAACCGTTTAGAAATGAAAAAATATTTTGACACTCTAACCTTGCTTTTTGACTAAGACAATTTTGGGTCTGTTAACTGGTCAGTTGGTGGAATTATTAGTATTCGATTAAAACTGGTGTTTAATCTTCATCAAAACGCCCACGAAGGCCAAATTTTGACGCTAGGGCCTGGACTACGATGCGGTTATTAAAAAGCAGTGTGCAGCACAGTGGAAATAATTTTCTCTTGATTGTATGACATCAAACTGTCCTAGGCCTGTAAAAGTGCTATTTTCGATAGTTGTTAAATAAACTCTTATTATGCAGATAATATAAAATTTTTGACAGAAATCAATATGAGAGGGTTATTAAGAAAACTGAATGTATAAAGTCACTGGGATGTTCTGTCAAAACTTTATTCACAAAAATGCTTGGAACAAAGCACACTATATTTTGTAGGCTGCCAGCTTCCCCTGCTTACGAACTTCAACCATGCTTCACGACGAGATATATTTTTAGGAAATCTGAAAAAGTCAAATAAATAACATTCATTTATCTATTCTTTTTTATAGAGGTATCGAAATTCGATATCTAAATACAAAAGTTTTATGTTTTTGTTTCAATTATAAAATATTTTAATCGCGATTTTTTTACTAGCAAAAGTGGAATATTTATCCTGAGACGCCGCCGCGTTTTTGAGCGCTCAGGCACGCGAATAGGGGCCGATTCTGATCCGCCAGCCTTGTGTTTCTTGGTTGGGTACCTTAAGAGCAGTGGTTCCCAAATCAGGGGGCGCCGACCAATATAAGTGGGGGGGGGGGAAGGCGCAGGAGTCCTGATGTAAATTATTTGTTCTAATAACATTTGTTTTATTGTAGTAAAAATACAGTTTGTGTTTCTATAATCGTGGGAAGGACGGCGCAACCAATTCGTTAATTCAAAAAGGGAGGGCCAGGGCCAAAGAAAAAAGTTTGGCTGTAGAGTAGGGTAGAATGTGTACCGGCTGTAAGCTTTAGGTATGCTAGAGAATTATTTTTCAAAATTCCATAAAAAACACAAGTACGGTTCTGTTTATTGTTTATACTCACCTATGAGATGTTATTCCTTTTGATATCTTCTGATCTACACTGCTTCTGCTACCATAACTACGTAAAGCACAAAACACAATGTTCGTTTTCAAAAAAACTAGCAAAAATGCCACTCGAATCTTTAAGAAAACACAATTTAAATGAAAGTAAGGCTCGTACGATCCGATCGATCGCGATAACAGAAGTGTCTAAACAATATGGCCGAAGGGGGTACATGTAAGTTACGTCATGTCAGCTCCTCTTTATTCTACCTCGATGATGTAAAGGTAGCCTGTAGAGTAGGTAACCGAGCATTTGAGCCTTATTGGAAACACCACAGTATAAGAGCGGAATGGGACAACTGGGCGCCGCCAACTCGGCGCCGCCAACTGGGCTCCGGGCCAACTGGGCGCCGGGCCAACTCGGCGCCGCCAACTGGGCGCCGGCCAACTCGGCGCCGGACTAAAAATTTTTTTTTGACAAATTGTGTAGATGAAAAATAAAATATATTATTTATATAAAAACATCTTTAAAAAATCCTACGCAATTTTTTACAAGCTTTTATTTAGCTTCAGATGTTCTGTCTAACTAACTATCTATCAAATCTTGTGAAGCGTTTTTGACACACTTCCCATTATCCGATTTGGATGAAATTTGGTACACACGTAGTGGTCCCATGACAATACAACATTAACAAAAAAATATCCAAACAACCCCTACCCCCACCTTTTCTATAGAAAAATGTGTTTTTGACACACTTCCCGTTATCCGAGTTGGATAAAATTTGGTATACACATAGTGGTCCGATGATAATACAACAATAATAAAAAAATATCCTCCCACCTCTACCCCCACCCCCTTTCATAGAAAAATGACACACGGGATGTGTGCCAAAAACAAATTTTTCTATGGAAGGGGGTGGGGGTAAGGGTGAGAGGATATTTTTTTCTTATTGTTGTATTATTATCGGACCACTATGTGTATACCAAATTTTATCCAAATCGGATAACGGGAAGTGTGTCAAAAACACATTTTTCTATAGAAGGGGTGGGGGTAGGGGTGGTAGGATATTTTTTTCTTAATGTTGTATTGTCATGGGACCACTACGTGTGTACCAAATTTCATCCAAATCGGATAATGGGAAGTATGTTAAAAACGCTTCACAAGATTTGATAGATAGTTAATTAGTTAGTAAAGGATTTTTTAAAAATGTTTTTATATAAATAAAATATTTTATTTTTCATCTACACATTTTATCAAAAACAAATTTTTAGTCCGGCGCCGAGTTGGCCGGCGCCCAGTTGGCGGCGCCGAGTTGGCCCGGCGCCCAGTTGGCCCAGCGCCCAGTTGGCGGCGCCGAGTTGGCGGCGCCCAGTTGGCGGCGCCCAGGGCGGCGCCCAGTTGTCCTAGACCGGTATAAGAGAGTGTATTCAGTTGGCACAATGAAATAGTGGTGGTCGTGCCAAAACATAAAAAATTTTAATTTCTAAAATAATTGAAGATTTTTAATTAAATCTTCTTTTAAAACTTTATTTTATTTGTTAGAATATTGTCAGACAGAGGAAATACAGGAAATGGCCAAGGAGAAAAAACGCACATACTTGAAATGGCTCAGTACTAAAGAGCAAAGAGACCTAGAAATCTACAGGGATACCAGAAGACAGCTAAGAAATTTGATACGCACAGAAAAGAATGAAATGTTGGAGCGCAAATGCCACGATATAAATACACACGTAGGAGGTAGGCAGAGCTCTGAAGTATGGAAATTCATTTCTACAGTAAAAAACCCAACAAAAGAAAAAGTAAACATCCAGATCATCAAACCAGAACAATGGACAAAACACTATAAGGGACTGCTGCAGGAGACGAGACCCGAATATCTGGCAGCCTCTCCGAGGAGAGACATAGAAGTACATGGAGAGGAAGTAATCATCAAAAAAGAAATAATAAAGAATAGTATTATGGATCAGAAAAACTACTCGAAAATCTCACATATATTATCAATCAATGCATAAACGGACATCCAGTACCTGATGATTGGAAAATTGCATTCATATCCTCAATACATAAAAAAGGCTGGACTGCAACAATTAAAGAGGAATTTCAGTAACCAGTACTCTAAGTAGATTGTACAGTAGGATTCTTAGAGATCTAATAGAGAATGATTTTCATGAACAAGGAGAAGAAGAGCAAAGTGGGTTTCGTGCACGCAGATCTTGTAGTGATAATGTTTTTTGTCTTAAACAAGTAATTGAGAAAAGGAGCGCCAGTAATATAGAAACTCGTGTTACCTTTGTGGACCTACAAAAAGCATATGATACCGTTCCAGTAGAAAAATTATGCACAGTGCTAGAGCAGAGTAATATTAATCATACATACATAAAAGCGATAAAAGAACTATACAAAGGGTCAAAATCTAAAATTAAAATTGGAAATCGACTTTCAAAAGAATTCCTGGTAACGAAAGGCTTAAGCAGGGATGTTGTATCTCTTCAACTCTTTTTAAAATATATAACGCAGTAGCTCTAAAAACCTGGAAACGCAAAGTACACGGCATGGGAATACAACTTAACTACCGATTTACCATATACACACTACAGTTTGCTGACGACCAAGTAATTGTAGCTAATGATAAAGAAGACATGGAGTATATGATGAGAAAGTTAACGGAAGAATACCAAAAGTGGGGGCTAACAGTGAACGTGGACAAGACACAGTACTTATGTATTGGAAACGAATCAAGTGAATTAGAACTAGAGAATGGACAAACATTATCTCCATGCAATGAGTATGTATACTTGGGTGTCACATTTGATAAGACAGGAACAAACTGTAAAGAACTGGAAAAAAGAATAGTAAAAGCAAAAAAGGTTATTGGTTGTCTTAACAGTATTTTATGGAGCAGAGAGATAAAGAATAATGTAAAATTTAACATATATGAAACAATGGTGAAAAGCACGCTGTTGTATGGAATAGAGACTTGTCGCGTAACAGAAATATACAAAGCAAAAATGGAAAGTGTCGAAATGGATGCAATAAGAAGATCAATGAGAATATCCAGAACAGATCATATAAGAAATGAGATCATAAGAGAAAGAATGGGAATCGAGGGAAGCATAACGGATGATATCACTAAAAGGCAACTGATATGATACGGCCATGTACAACGGATGAGCGACGAAAGATTACCAAAGCAGGTTCTAGAATGGCAACCAATAGGGCGCAGAAAAAGAGGGCGTCCTAAACTGGAATGGCAACAGTCAATCCAAAGATCAATGAGTCAAAAAAACCTGACGGAACATGACTGTCAGAATCGAAGGAGGTGGAGAATAGGCGTCGGACAACGTAGAAAAACGTTCTAAACCGACATAGTAATAGTAGTAGTATATTGTCACACCGATCATAATTAAACTATTCCAAAGTGATGCACTTATCCAAATAAAATAGATGCACTTCGTATTACTTTAATTATTGGGATCCATTTAAATTAAAGGCGTGCATCTATTATAATAAAATACCAAGGTATTGGCACCATCGTCACTAGCAATATTGCTGAATTTTCAATAATTTAATATAAAAGGCGATGTAACACACCATACAAGTGACCAGTACCCGGGGTCCACTCCTAACTAAGCGTTCGTAACCAGTTTCTGGACGTCCCACAGTGCGGACTCCTGTGGGCAATATTCGAAAAACTGAGGTTACATTTTAAAAGTTTTAATATTGCAAAAGTATAGATAAATGTCCAGTTTATCTGTAATCATAACCTATTTTTTAGTCACACTTGCGAAAGTGAACAAAATAAATAGTTAAATTCGTTATTTTAAAACAGGTACAAAAAAATCGTATAAAATACCTATCCGAAAATTAATTTTACTGGTTCTGCATTTAAATATAATTTTTTTTTTATTTAAGTATTACAGTAATATATATTTACGCTATTTGTTTAAATAAAATGTTGTCAAATTGACGTCTCGCTTTTAAAATAATTTTATTAAAACTGTTATGCTTACAAAAAAATATTTTTAAAATTTTATTAATGTTATAAAAAATTGCAAAGATTTGCAAGGTCTGGCATATATCCTAAATATTAGTCCAATGAATTAGCAAAAAGGTAGAATAAATATTTTTTGCTACTGGCTGCTACTAAGGGTGCTGTATTTTTTTAAATAATATATTTCAATCCTAATAATTTATAACACATTGGTTACCACCCCGGTTGAGAGACCTCACATCATCTCCTGTTTAGGTATACCCTTAAAACCAGTATTGCCGCCATTTGGACAAATATAAAATTGTGACAGCTCTCATCATCGTCAAAAATGGCGGCAGTAAGGTGTCAAAAATGGCACTAAATCTGGAGAAGATATGAGGCTTATTATTCGGTGATGGCGAGTGGTTATAGGTGATAATAAATTTTAAAAAATTCCCAAAATATTTATGGTACTAAGTCACCTTATACTACTGTGAGCAAAATGGAAAATTAAATATTTTAGAATCGCATGGGAACGCACAAAAACAATAATTTGAGGTAGTCAATAAAATCAGTCTTAAAATATATATGCCAAAAAGTGCGCTTTTCATCACAAATGTTAGGGATAAAGTACGTACGTTCAAAGATAAAACGTAAAAATGGGAAGTCTGTTTTTCTTGCAAAATAATTTTAATAAAAACTGTGCCCAAAAATGACTAAAGTATTTTTGGGCACTCGGCGAACTGTAGCTACATAAAATTTTTTCCTCTCGGGATAAAAGTGCCACTTAAGTCCCTAAGAAGATAATATACTATTTTATCACTTGTTTTTACTTTTAGAACGCATAAGCATAAAACATTCAGACTTGTTAAATGAGTGGCCTCTCACGAAAATCTGAAGGTGTTAAATATTTTCAAAAAAATTCAACCCTTGTTGGGTTTAGAAGAATGTTCTGACAAAAATAACCAAAAACCAAATTGCAAGTCTCAGTATCAAATGGAAGCTATCGGGACGACACAAAATTTATTTTCAAAACCGTTATTTCGAATGGTTAAATAAAGATATAATATCTGAGAAATTTTGTTATAAAACGGATTCAGAAAAATCAAAAAATACAGATTTGGAAACAGAGGCCGTACCCGGACCGAGTCGTGGACGGCCTAAAACGGCTTTCTTAGAATCATCTTTAAGAACAAAGAAACTGAGGGTGCAATGTGTGTGTGTATGGTAAAAATAATTATTTTGGTGTTGCTAATTTAATTTTTCTGGAAGGGACTTAGCCCCCCCAAGCCTTCCTAACTACGCCCATGAATCCGAATAAAAAAAATAATTTTAGTTTAATTTCTAACACAAAAGTAAACTGATTTTTATTTTTAACGTAACTGTAGGTTAAACTGAATGTACTTTAATTTATTTTTTTAATATTTTAAATAAAATGACATATATATATATATATATATATATATATTTGAAAAAGTTTTACTTATTTAAACCTTTAGACTACACTTTAAACATACCCTATAAAAAAATTAACTTTTTTGAAAAACAACAAAGATATTGATTATTGTCCAAAAACCCTATTTTTGTCCGCACTGTGCGTCCTGCTGAGCTTCGTAACCAGTTTCTGGACGTCGTCTCATTTGCCCCTTAACTAAGCGTTCGTAACCAGTTTCTGGACGTCTTCTCTTTTTTAACCCTGAACCTGTGGTCCTGTGTACTGCGCCCCGCGAGTCCTACCCGGCATAATTCACAGCAAGGCCCTAATGGCCGTCATTATGGTTCTCCATATTGGTAGGTTAGCGTTTATCGATTTATCCGCTGTATAATATTTTAATACATATATTTCGTTTATAATTATAAACGAAATATATGTATTAAACTTCCCCCGTTTCCGATAATTTTCTACGCCCCCATACTAAAGACCCTTAGGTCTATCTTTCTCTGTGATAATATGATGAAAATTTATGGTTTACCTCTATAAAAAAAACCTTTATTATTATACCCTAGGGGTCATGACAATCATGTTAAGACACCGCTAGCCCAACATCCCTCATTAAAACCATTTCTAATCATCACCTCTAGATTTTCGATGTTGTTATTGTAGGGGTCAGCTAACACCTTAATTTTAAAAATCTACAATGGCAACTTAATTAATAATTTTACTCAGTTAGAGGTTGAACCGTAAAGAAAATTCATTTATTTTTAACACTCACTATTGTACGATATTAAATTAAAGTAACTCACGTTATTGTATTCAACCCATCACATCACTTAAACTTTGACTATAATCAC
Organism: Aspidapion aeneum; assembly: GCA_963576565.1. NCBI lineage: Eukaryota > Metazoa > Arthropoda > Insecta > Coleoptera > Brentidae > Aspidapion > Aspidapion aeneum. The sequence continues at coordinate 149,339,169 of OY755038.1, forward strand.
TGACTAACACTTGACAACACCTTACTTGTAGAGACTGTGAGCTTAAATTAAATAAAAAAAGAATAGATCCTAGCCTTTTTATCAACTCGGTTCGATGATGAAATATCCGCCAAATCAAGGTTCTAAAGCCTCGAGACAAAAACGGCGCCAACGCTACCTAATTTTAATTAGGACAGCCAAACAAGGCAAAATCTTTACTCTGTGTTTGCATGGCTTTGCGAATTGCTAAAAATAAAAGCAGGCAGACCGCAAGGTTAATCCCACTAGGCCAAACTTTGATATTTGTATGACCTTAAATGGTGAAAAACATCACCGTGATGTTGTTCCCCACTTTAAGACTTGTTATACAAGCGCGATCTGGATAGCAAAAGAGATCAATCGGAGTAGTAATTTTAATCGGAGTAGATCAATCGGAATAGATTAATCGGAGTAGATTAGTTGTAATATTTAAATCAATCGGAGTAGATCAGTCGGAGTATTAATTTTAATCGGAGTCATGATCTCTGTTAAGATCAGTTCAAATCAGTCAAAAACTTAATATCATTCGTAATAAGTTATGATTTTTGAATCCAAACCAAAAAGTGAAAATGAGTAAATAAATAATAAAAAAGACTAAATGTGCCAAAGGTAACTGTAATGCCACAAAAACTAAGTAGTGTTAAATATTAGTGGTGGCATTCTGGCTGTAATTATGGTGAGAGATTTATTTTGAACTTTAATCTATCGGTTGTTGCTTAAAATTCGTGGACTATGAAAATTGACTTTGAATCATTTTGTTTTACCATACAAACTTTTGCTCACAAGAGCGTTTTGCTAATATGTTAACTGATAGACTATGGTCAAAAAGAGTTTATTGAAAAATAGAAATTTAATGTTATAGTTTTAACTTTTGTGTGACTTGAATCAAAATAACGACATGCAATACTTTGGGATATGTACTATATTTTATTTATCAATATATAATAACTTGCTTTAATGAAAGTGTTTAATTTATATCAATAAAACGGTTGTAAACAAAGCAATATACGCTAAAACGCTTACGCTAAAAAGATGGTAAAGATTTTGTAACTGCACCTGGGGTAACTTAGAAAAATATTCGCTCGGTTTTCACGAAACCTTGGGGCAGCTTCACAATTGGCGCAGTCGGTAGGATGATTTTCTGAGAGAAAGAGAGATAGAAGTCCTAGAATAAGAAAAAAAAACAACAAACTCAGAAAAGTTTTAGGTCCCCTTTGGAGAGTAAATAGCTTTTAATATGGCAACCGAAAACCCTTCAGCGTCACCCATAGTATTCCAAGTCCCGCAGCAGGTTCAAGTAGGCAACGACTCGATATCGACCTACGACAGACAAACCAGCGTTGATAAATTTTTAGCGCTCATCGAAGAAACTGCTTCGCTAGACACTAGTCATATGGTTCGCTTCTGGCAGACAACCTTAGAAGAAAATCGAAATAGAGTAAACTGTAGTGCAGTTGACCAGAAACCCAGGGGCTCTGCTGAGGAGGAAAAAAGATGGGAGTAAAGATCGAAAGGGTAGGGATATTTGCGTGCACGTCCGAAGGAACCCCGTTTAATATGGTTAAAGTACCAGTAAATAGACGTGTATATTCAGCTTTAGTACATAGTGCATTATCCCTGATAAAAACCCATAGAGCAAAGGGGTTCAACCAAAGAATTAATTAATACCCACATTAGAAGAAATATTGTATTCAGTTTTGATTTATAGATTTAGAAGTGCCTCAACAATTTTTATTGAAAAAAGTTGATAGTATTGGAGCTTACTTAGGTTAGATTTTTTGCAAAATATGGAAAAAAATGGGGAAATTATTTAATGTACGCTTTTAAAGAGAGAAATACCCTTAATTAAAGAGGAAATAAGTTTCGATAGTTTGTGCAATAAGATATGCAAGCAAACTTCCGTTCAGATTAAAAATTTTACAAGAAAAATAGTGTTTAAAAAGAGTTGACGAAACTTACTTTGTCCCAGGAAGGAAGAAATAATTAAAGTCCTCATGTAAGTGCCGTTACTGAGAACTTGTACACGGAATCGGCGGGAACCGGTCTCAAGTGTCATAACAACTCAAGGATTGATTCTTCGATCCAAACGACAACCCAAACGACAGAGGAAGGCAAGCCTGCAGCTTCCGACAGTAGAAACTCTTCAGTGAGAAAGAAAAAACAAAATTGTTCGGAATCGAGAGATACGGTTTTAGAGAAACCCCAGAGAAGTGAAAGCCCGAAAAGTAGGCCTTTCCAGAGCAAGTAGTAGCAGACAGAAAAAGAAAGAAAGAGGTGTGTGTACTTAAAGGACGACTTAGTTAGACCGCCGCATATTCACGCACTTTGTTCAGTAACCGTTCGCCAAATATCCAAAGTGATACCCAGCAAATGGTTCTGGAACCAGTAATGAATAATCCTAAGTGATTGCTTGTGGCAAGAGTCTTGCGGAAAACGGCTTTAGCCAGAGTTTTTAATGCAGAGCAAAGACAAGAAGTTTGACAAGTGTGTTCTGAAGATATTGCCGAGATTTTTAAATAGCTAAACCTCAAATTGATTAAAAATCGACAATAGAGTTAGTTGCATAAAATATAACTTATATGTACTACAGTGAAATTGCGAACGGATTTGATGGGATTTCCCTGTTAATACTATGCAGACAGTGGTGAAGAAATTTTGATGGGCATTTTAGGTTTAGTTATTATAGATTTAAAAAAAAAGAGGGAAGCAGAGAAAGAAGCATCCTAAGTATATACCAATGAGAAAAAGTAGAAGAGACATAAGCAAAAAAAAATTTACGCACATATAGAATTTAGATGTGATCTAAATGCAGAATTGGATGGTGAGTTTAGATATTGACAAAGTTGAGTTTAGATAACTTTGATCAATATAGAGGAATTATGAAGTTAGACCAATTATTTTATAAGATACTGTGGAGATGCAGTACCAGAGGTGATGTGAAAAGTTGGTTGAGCTGATAATAAAGAAGTTGTTGCTAAAAGAGAGCAGTTTTAATGACCCGGGATCACTTGAGTTTTAAGGTAGCTGAGAGAGGGTCAGTTACGGTGAGTTGGTAGCTGGTAGATGGTCAGCTACTGTGACAGAGATAGTCACGGAGAAGTTGTGGAAGACATCCAATGAATCAGTAGAACTTAAGCAGTTAAGAAATGGAAAATGTGCAACGACACAACATTTTGATGTACAAATCGAAATGCAGTTTTCAAAAAAGAGTTCTCTGCGAGTGTAAGGAGTTAGCAATATGATGTTGCATGGTACTTCAGTGGCGCGATGCAAGATTTCTGCAAAGTTAGAAAAGTGCGAGTAGTCAACAAAATGCCTTGGTAACAATAAAGCTAAAATAAAATGTGCGTAAAAGAACTAAAGAGAGTTCCTTCTTGTCTCGACCCATTGTGCCATCACTTTTCTTTTACTAGACGTTAGTAAAAAAAAATAAACCAATCGGACATCGGACTGGTCCACAATATATTAGACGACAGACGACGTGAAATTTGAACCAGGAAAATACATTAATTGGGTCATAGCGTCTCGACGAAAAGAGAAGTCCTACGTTATAGTGAAGATGGTTAGACCGAGAACAGCAAACAGGGTTAGATGCAGTGTAGATGCCTAGACCGGGCAGAGCCAGTGTCTTACTTGCGGTCGGATTTTGTTTATATTACTTGGTCTTGAAAATTGAAACACGTATCAAATAAAATATTTTGTAGTGCGTCAACTTTATAGGTTGAGATGATATATTTTTTGTTTGCGGTGAATGCTCAACTAGTGTGCAAGAAGATATTCAGGGTGCGTTTGTTATTACTGTCATGAGAAGTATTTTTTTCGATTTGGGTTATTAAGTGTTTAAATAGTGACAGCTATGAAACTAAGCCCTAGAGGAGCAAATGTTTTATAAAATATGTTATTGGGTTGTATTTGCTTAACTTTAGAGGAAGTTGATTCATCTTGCTTTCATGTCAACTATTTTAGGCCGCTAAAGAATAAAAATGTTCTAATTTAAATTTGGCATTAGTTTAGGAAATATTATAGCAGTAAATCCTTTTAGTTCTGTATTTGTCAAACTAACCTTTAGTTTTAAGTTTAAAAATGATAAATTTTAAAGAGTGCAGAGGCTAAGTAACTCAAAATTAATAAGATAGGTTACATAAAGTGCAATAAAAGAAAATAATAATTCAAAAGTGAAGTGGAAATTAAAAAAAAAATAAAAATAAGTGAATATAAAAGAAAAAGTTTAACCTAATTACAAACGTGTTGGAATATGGTTAGAACGGGACGGCGTCAGATGTAGCTGCAGTTCGATATCTACATGAAAGATGAACATGCAGATTCTATCCAACCACCTTTTACAGGAAAGCTACGAAAACTAAGAAGCAAGTGAGGTTTAGACATAGGTATTATAAATGCAGAAAAAGGATGTAAGTAGAATTTAAATTTAGAGAATGAAACTTTAGGTAATTTTTTTTGGGTAAATAGCTTACCCTCTAAGATCATACTAAAACCGATTAATGATTGTACGAAATTTTAATTTCAGCGTGGCATGTATCTTACCTTTAAGCACAAAAGCACAAGACAAATATTAGATTTTTGGAAATGGCAATAAATAAAATCTCAATTGTTGCCATTTGAGTAATTCGCAATCAAATAAGTTGATTGTCGAGATTTTTTTTGTTTTGGTTTTGCAGATTAAAGGCTCCTTATAATAGGCCAAAGTAAAATTAAATAAGTAAATATTCAGCTCTTTGGAAAGCCATAAATCGTTTCTGTCAACAGAAAGTTAGGGCCTCATAAAAGTGGGTCAAATTAAAGCGATTGTCAAGCAATTTTTACTTAATCTAACAATGCACAGCAATATCTCTTAACTTAATTTAAAATAAATTGTCTATTATCTATCAAGGTAAATATTTATATAAACAATAACTACTTAAATTTATGTCACAATAAAAACTATGCTATATTAAAAAAAAAAAATCTTCATCCAATAAAAAGTACATAAACCAGATGTAAGCTATTTAAGAGCTTACATTGGTCTTGTAAGAAGGGAGGAATGTAGGGGTCAGCTAACAGCTTAATTTTAAAAATCTACAACTGGCAACTTAATTAATAATTTTACTCAGTTAGAGGTTGAACCGTAAAGAAAATTCATTTATTTTTAACACTCACGTTATTGTATTCAACCCATCACATCACTTAAACTTTGACTATAATCACTGACTAACACTTGACAACACCTTACTTGTAGAGACTGTGAGCTTAAATTAAATAAAAAAATAATAGATCCTAGCCTTTTTATCAACTCGGTTCGATGATGAAATATCCGCCAAATCAAGGTTCTAAAGCCTCGAGACAAAAACGGCGCCAACGCTACCTAATTTTAATTAGGACAGCCAAACAAGGCAAAATCTTTACTCTGTGTTTGCATGGCTTTGCGCATTGCTAAAAATAAAAGCAGGCAGACCGCAAGGTTAATCCCACTAGGCCAAACTTTGATATTTGTATGACCTTAAATGGTGAAAAACATCACCGTGATGTTGTTCCCCACTTTAAGACTTGTTATACAAGCGCGATCTGGATAGCAAAAGAGATCAATCGGAGTAGATCAATCGGAGTAGTAATTTTAATCGGAGTAGATCAATCGGAATTGATTAATCGGAGTAGATTAGTTGTAATATTTAAATCAATCGGAGTAGATCAGTCGGAGTATTAATTTTAATCGGAGTCATGATCTCTGTTAAGATCAGTTCAAATCAGTCAAAAACTTAATATCATTCGTAATAAGTTATGATTTTTGAATCCAAACCAAAAAGTGAAAATGAGTAAATAAATAATAAAAGTGACTAAATGTGCCAAAGGTAACTGTAATTACTTACTTGTAGAGACTGTGAGCTTAAATTAAATAAAAAAATAATAGATCCTAGCTGGTAAGGTTAGGCCTTCTGTAGAAAATAAAATATACCGAAGGACCACTCGAGATAGCCCGAGAAAAACGTGGGGGAGTTAAGAGGGACTGTATCTTTCCACAGGGCTCCAACAGGGAAAAAAGAGCCTAAAAACTTAAATACTAAAAATAGCGCAGCAATGAAAAATTATCAAGAAACGACTTACCATTAGATGTCTTTTGTAGCTACTTGGCTGGCCAGCCCGATTATACGCGAAGTACCAGACTCTCCATTGTTCTCTAGTTCAAAATGTTCCAAACACTAATATCTAATAAACTAAAGCGTAAAATTAATAGTTTCCACAATTTTAATATAAAATAATAGCGGTGCGGTGACTTTCCTTGCACGTGGCGCGTGGTTGAGTTGTTCGCCCAGACAATCGGCGTTTTCGTCTGCTAGGCCGAATTTAGCCGCTTATCTCAAATCCTTCATTGCTGGAAGAAGCGCGCGAAGTTTAAATTTAAAATATGGAAAGATATAGCGTAAAGTAAATAAAAATAATATTCTAAAAACGCTTGTAAGCGTAGAAAATGTAACCCAAAAATATTTAAAAACTAAGAGAGATAGCTTCTCTAATTTTAAGGGAAAATTAGAGAATATAATTATTTACAAAAATAAAAACAAGTTGGGAAACTTGTTCATTCGGCCCACCAAAATGAGCATCATTTTTCGGTAGGTGAATCTGAATCAATTGGAAGGGGGCAAAGCTTGACTAAAGGTCGTTTAAAGATACCGGACGCGGTACGAACATTTGCCACCCTAGCGTGCCCATCAGGCCCTTTAAAAATTTCAATAATGCGACCTACCCGCCATTGAAGGGGCGGTGATAACTCGTCTTTGATAAGAACGAGGGTACCTATTTTTGGCTCGGCGCATGGTTCCAACCATTTATTTCGTACTTGAAGGGTATGTAAAAATTCTTGGCTCCAACGACGCCAAAAATCGGCTTGTATTCGTTGGACCAAGTTCCATCGCGATAACCGATTCTCAGGTTTACTTGAAAAATCTTCATCAGGAACAGAAACTAAAGGTCCATGTGTTAAAAAATGTCCCGGTGTTAAAACCTGTAGATCGTTACAGTCGGTAGATTGCGGGGTCAAGGGGCGAGAATTTAAAATCGCCTCAATTTGACAAAGAACCGTGTACAACTCCTCATAACTTAGAATTTGCGAGCCAATGGTACGAATTAAGTGAGTTTTTACTGATTTTATCCCTGACTCCCAAAGACCGCCGAAGTGGAGAGCTGATGGAGGGATAAAATTCCAGGCGATAGCTTGCTGCGTGCAAGCATTTCTTTGCTTGATTTAACGAAATTTGTGCCATTGTCTGAAAAAAGAGTTTTTATGTAACCTCTTCGGGCAACAAAGCGACGTAGCGCAGCTAAAAAAGCGTCCGAAGTTAGATGTGACACTAACTCGAGATGTAAAGCTTTAGTATTTAGACAAATAAAAAGGCAGATATATGCTTTTTGTGTTTTTACACCTCTGTGTTTACTGAGAGTGATAGGTATAGCACCACTAAAATCTACTCCACTAAAAGTAAAAGGCTTTTGTGGAATCAAGCGGTAGGACGGAATTTGTCCCATGATTTGCTCATAAGAATGCGGTTTGACGCGAAAGCAACGAACACATTTGGATAAAACCGTTTTAATTAAGCGTTTGGCAGATAAAATCCAAAAAATTTGACTAATGAGATATTGGACTGTTTGCACTCCGACATGCAAATATTTTTTGTGCATATATTCAATAAAAATATAAGAAAGTCTACTTTCCTTGGGTAAAAGAAGAGGATGTTTTTGTCCGTAAGAAATAGTCATGGCTTGTTGAATGCGTCCTCCAACTCTTATAAGACCATCCTGGTCTAAAAAGGGATTCAATTTTTGTATGGGTTTTATGCATTTTTTCTGGTTTTGAAGGTTAAGAATTACTTCAGAAAAGTATTTTTGTTGTTCGTGCTTAGCCAAACATTTTAAAGCGTTAAAGAGATCGATATAATCTATATTTGTCTTTTTTCTGAAGTCTGCGGATAGTCTACAATTATTTATGAATCGCAAACTGCGGGCTAAAAGTAGTTGAATAGCGTAAAAATCGGATTTATTATTTAAAAGCGAATCTAAAAAATTTTCCGTTATTCGGTCACAAGAAATCAGAGCAACATTTTTTCGTTCCTCAGTCTCTAAACTGTCATTTATTTTGACTTGCGGGGTTTTTGTTGGCCATTTATCGAAAGATTCTTGTAAAAAACTAGGGGCGGCCCACCATAGGGGATGATTTAAAAGCTCACTCGGCGAGCAGCCGCGGCTGGCTACATCGGCAGAAACGTGGGGGTATATAACCAACATTCTGGATTAATATTATCTTGGATAAGACTAACACGATTTGCGACAAAAGTTTTCCATTTACTTGGATGGGATTTTATCCAGTGTAAAACAACCATTGCGTCCGAAAAAGCGTAAATATTATTTATTGGGAACCTTTTTATGAAGATATCATATGTGTATTTTAAGACCTCAGATAAAAGAGTAGCGGCTAGAAGTTCTATTCTCGGAATACTAACAAATTTTTTAAGTGGAGCGATGCGACTTTTCGCAAGAGCAAAATATATGTGATATTTAGCATTTCGTAAGACACGTAAGTATATTACGCATGCGTACCCTCGTTCACTCGCATCACAAAAACCACAGAGATCGATGGATTCGGCGTTGGTGATGTCATTGTGGCGGGGTAAACTAAATTTTTCTAAAACTTGAAATTCAGACTGATAGAGTGTCCACTGACGAACTATTTCTAAAGTAGGCGTGGCGTCCCAGGAAATACCAAGTAACCAAATTTGTTGAATCAAATATTTTAAAGTGAATGTTACTGGGGTAAGATAACCATGGGGGTCATAGCAGCGTGCTAAAAAGAGAGAAGCGTCCTTTTAGTACAGCTTTGCTGATTAGGTAATATGTTAAATCGAAACTCGTCATAGGAAGGATGCCAGCACAGGCCTAAGACCTTAGTGACGTCATCCGAATCGAGAGATAAAACTGCGGGGTTGACTAAGGAGGGATCTAAATGAGAGATCACTTCTGAGCGATTGCTAGACCATTTGTGTAATTTCAAGCCAGCGTTTCCTAATAACTCCGTAAGCTCATGCTGCAAATTTAACGCCTCTTGAACCGTTTTACATGAAGTAGTGACGTCATCAATATAGGTATCGTTAAGTATAACTTCAGCAGCGTGAGGGTAGTTATCATATTCGGACTCAGCTAAGTGCTGAAGGGTGCGTAAAGCGAGATATGGTGAACAGTTCACTCCGTAAGTGACAGTTCGTAGTTTAAAAACGGAAACTTTTTCATTAGGGTTAAACCGCCAAAATATTTTTTGGTATTTTTGATGATCAGGGTTGATATTTATACCCCGATACATTTTTTGAATATCGCAGGTGAGCGTCACAGGGTTAAGGCGAAAATGTAATAATATTTGAATATTATCTTTTTGTAGTTTTGGACCCGATAATAATACTTGATTAAGCGAAATATGCGTAAGAGGGTCAGTAATACTCGCATTAAAAACTACCCTTGTCTTAGTAGTGATAGCTTCATTTTTAACAACAGCGAAATGTGGAATAAAATAGCTGTCTGAATCGTCTTCTTTTTCTGAGTCATAGTCCATATGACCCAATTCCAAATATTCATTCATAAATTTAGAATATTCACAATACAAGTTTTTATCGCGAAGCAGTTTTTTTTCTAAAGATAAGAAACGATTTAGCGCGACTTGTTTTATTGCGGGAAACTGCGGTGGATTCTCAAATGTGCGAAAGGGAAGGGAGACAGTATACCGGCCGTCTTGATTACGCGACACGCTCTGTTTAAAATAATTTTCACAAATTTCATCCTCTGGTTTCAAATGAGTTTTTTGGGGGACGCAGTCGGTTTCCCAAAATTTTGAAATTAATTGCGAAAGCGAGTCATTTTCATTTTGACAAAAAAGAGCATTAATTGGCGGGGTAGAAATTAAGGGTTGATTTATTTGTCCCATCAAAATATAGCCGAAAATAGTTCCCATAGCAAAGGGATGATTTGGATCATCGCTAGCGATTTTTTCACCCTGTATAATTAGTGGAAATAGATCCATACCAATTAGTAAATTTATAGGCGAAGGGTTGTAAAAAGTGGGATCTGCTAAGGGTAAATTTTTTATAAAATGCCAATTTTCTGTATTTATTTTTACTGACGGTAAATCAGTACAAACCTTTTGCAAAATAATCGCTTGCGTAGACACAAAAATATCGGGTTTTTGAAAATTACGAATTTTAATAAAAATCGATCCTAGATCAGAAGTAAGAGAGTTGCCTCCAACCCCCTGTATATTTGAACATAAGGGTTGTCTTGGAAGGCCCAATTGCTGCGCTAATTTTTGAGAACAAAAAGTGTTTTGCGAACCGCTGTCTAACACCGCTCTAACTGTTTGAAAGTTACCGCGGACATCTTGAATTTTTACTAGGATAGTTGACAATAAAACTTGCGATTGCGCAGAAATAAAACCACAATGCGTGGTGTTAGAACCTGAAGGAGTTGCGATTGGTACTTGTGAATTAGAAGACGTCGAAGTAAAATTTTGATTATTTTGAGAAGAGGCACTTTGAGGGAACTTATTTTGAGTAGAGTAATTTTGAAGCGGACAACCAGTAGCCGGGGATCTAAAACTTTGCTGGCTGGCCAAGTAACCACGTGGTGCACTACTTGGAGATGCGTTGGGAGAAATATTAGAGAGATTTTGAGAGAAATTCACGTTAGCATCAAAATGTGATCTATTTTGATTTTGGGAACTAGAGTAATTAAAATTTCGCTCAAAATGAATTAATGAGTGATGTCTTTGATTACCAGGGCAATAGCGACATGAGCGTAGACTTTGACAAGAATTTGTTAAATGTATTGAGCTTAAACAATTTAAACATAGTTTTTTATTTTTAGCGTAAGAATAGCGTTCGTAGGGAGATTTACCTTTAAATGCGTTACATAAATATATTGAATGTGTGTTAGAATCACAAAAAGCGCATCTATCTTTAGAATGAGTATTTTCCGTACCAAGTAGCGTTTTTGTATAATAAGGCGAAGCGTTATTTTTATAAAACTGTTTATTATTTTTAAATCTATTTTTAGATTGTAGCGAATAAAGCGAATTACATTGAGTTTCAAGGAAATTATAAATTTCTTGATATTTGGGCATTTCATTAGACCTAGAATTAGCTAGTTCAAAGCGCGAAAGTAGAACCTCAGGCAATTTATCTAGTAAAATGTTGGCGAGCGGAAAACACCATTGATCAGTGTCGTAATTTAGAGTTTTTAAAGCCTCAATGTTTTCTGAAAAAACATCAAGCAGCGTGCGCAGCGTTTCTGGATTGTCGTCTTTGAGATCGGGAAAATTATACACGGAGCGCCAATAAGTTTGAGCCGATAAGCGGGGGTTATGATAGCGTTTTAGAAGCGTATTGTAAGCGATTATATAATTAGCGTCGGTTATTTGTAAATGTTTAACTACGTTTAAAGGCGGTCCTTTTAGGTAGGACAGTAACAAATTAAATTTAGCGTTTGTAGGAATACTAGGATTATTGTGTACAGAACTATTGTACATATCTAGAAAGGTTGGAAACTTAGTGATGTCGCCATGAAATTCGACAATGCGCAGTCTTGGCATTAAAGACGCCATAAAGCGGTCTGGATCAGAAGAGTTTGAAATTTGCGTTAAGTTTTGAGGTTGAGGAGCTTCAATTTTCACCTCAAATAGTTGTTTTTGAATTCTTTTAATATCATAGAAGCTGTCGTCAAACTCAGTAAGGCGTTCATTTTCTTCTTCCAGTCTCTCCGGACTTGCCAAATAAGCCTCTATTATTTGATTTTGATAAATAAAAAATGATTCTTTCATTTCATCAAGGTCGATAAGTCGAACCTGTAAACACGGTTTTTTTGTATCATCCGTTAGGCAAGCATTAGCTAAGTTATGAAGAGTATTAATGCGATTATGTTGCACATTACGGAGGGCTTCTAACTTCTTAAGTTGCGTACTCATTGTAATGTTTTTAAAAAACTCCGTTAAAACAGGTGAACGATGAGTTTCCGAAATTTTTAATATTTAAAAATTAAAAGCGTTTAAAAAGAAAAGAAAATAGGCGATAAAAAATGTAAACAAGTCTCATTTACCTCTCTAATATTTATGTGTTGGAAACTTTTCCTACGTGCAGACGACGCCAAGCCAAAAAGAGGTAGGAAATGCGCGAAAACAATGCGCGTTCGGTACTTTTTTACTTGTTATTTTTACTGCTAGCACAGCAAAAAGATCAAGGTCATGCGTATTTTATAAAAATTTTATTTTTAACAAAATGCGATTTAGACTTTAATTTTTCCCGGGGTCCTGTTATCAGGCTCGAACCTGGACCAAATGGTGAGGTTAGGCCTTCTGTAGAAAATAAAATATACCGAAGGACCACTCGAGATAGCTCGAGAAAAACGTGGGGGAGTTAAGAGGGACTGTATCTTTCCACAGGGCTCCAACAGGGAAAAAAGAGCCTAAAAACTTAAATACTAAAAATAGCGCAGCAATGAAAAATTATCAAGAAACGACTTACCATTAGATGTCTTTTGTAGCTACTTGGCTGGCCAGCCCGATTATACGCGAAGTACCAGACTCTCCATTGTTCTCTAGTTCAAAATGTTCCAAACACTAATATCTAATAAACTAAAGCGTAAAATTAATAGTTTCCACAATTTTAATATAAAATAATAGCGGTGCGGTGACTTTCCTTGCACGTGGCGCGTGGTTGAGTTGTTCGCCCAGACAATCGGCGTTTTCGTCTGCTAGGCCGAATTTAGCCGCTTATCTCAAATCCTTCATTGCTGGAAGAAGCGCGCGAAGTTTAAATTTAAAATATGGAAAGATATAGCGTAAAGTAAATAAAAATAATATTCTAAAAACGCTTGTAAGCGTAGAAAATGTAACCCAAAAATATTTAAAAACTAAGAGAGATAGCTTCTCTAATTTTAAGGGAAAATTAGAGAATATAATTATTTACAAAAATAAAAACAAGTTGGGAAACTTGTTCACTAGCCTTTTTATCAACTCGGTTCGATGATGAAATATCCGCCAAATCAAGGTTCTAAAGCCTCGAGACAAAAACGGCGCCAACGCTACCTAATTTTAATTAGGACAGCCAAACAAGGCAAAATCTTTACTCTGTGTTTGCATGGCTTTGCGCATTGCTAAAAATAAAAGCAGGCAGACCGCAAGGTTAATCCCACTAGGCCAAACTTTGATATTTGTATGATCTAAATGGTGAAAAACATCACCGTGATGTTGTTCCCCACTTTAAGACTTGTTATACAAGCGCGATCTGGATAGCAAAAGAGATCAATCGGAGTAGATCAATCGGAGTAGTAATTTTAATCGGAGTAGATCAATCGGAATAGATTAATCGGAGTAGATTAGTAGTAATATTTAAATCAATCGGAGTAGATCAGTCGGAGTATTAATTTTAATCGGAGTCATGATCTCTGTTAAGATCAGTTCAAATCAGTCAAAAACTTAATATCATTCGTAATAAGTTATGATTTTTGAATCCAAACCAAAAAGTGAAAATGAGTAAATAAATAATAAAAGTGACTAAATGTGCCAAAGGTAACTGTAATGCCACAAAACAAAAAAACTAAGTAGTGTTAAATATTAGTGGTGGCATTCTGGCTGTAATTATGGTGAGAGATTTATTTTGAACTTTAATCTATCGGTTGTTGCTTAAAATTCGTGGACTATGAAAATTGACTTTGAATCATTTTGTTTTACCATACAAACTTTTGCTCACAAGAGCGTTTTGCTAATATGTTAACTGATAGACTATGGTCAAAAAGAGTTTATTGAAAAATAGGAATTTAATGTTATAGTTTTAACTTTTGTGTGACTTGAATCAAAATAACGACATGCAATACTTTGGGATATGTACTATATTTTATTTATCAATATATAATAACTTGCTTTAATGAAAGTGTTTAATTTATATCAATAAAACGGTTGTAAACAAAGCAATATACGCTAAACGCTTACGTTTAAGATGGTAAAGATTTTGTAACTGCACCTGGGGTAACTTAGAAAAATATTCGCTCGGTTTTCACGAAACCTTGGGGCAGCATCACATTATCAACCAATAACAAAAATAACTAACTGGGGTAAAAAAAATCTCTAATGTATGCCACAAATGTCAAACAACATGAACAAAAAGCGAGAATTTGAAGGATGCTTAGCGAGTTCCATCCCAAGGGCGCGTTTACCAACGCGAATACCAAATTCGATCGGTCAGCGAAAATGCCATGCGAGAAGGATGCTGTGCGTTTCGCCTAGCGTTTTCAAAACGTAACGTTTTTAAGCCAATTTATGAGAATTACCAGCCTGATTGCTTTTTGAAAATTGTTGACAAAGTTAGCCACGGAGGCCCGTGCCACCACATCTGACTATCCAAAAGAGCTCCAGGACTCGGCCCCCGTGATATGACGTCAGCAGGGTTGTCTTCGGATTTGACGTGACGCCACTGTTTCATGTCTGTTAGCCTTTGAACCTCTGCAACACGATTAGTAACGAAACATTTAAAAGTAGAGGGTTCAAAGTTGAGCCAGCCTAACACAATGGTTGAATCTGTCCAGTACCAAATATTAGAAATGTCAATTTCCAACGCTCGAATTGTTTTGTCAACTAATTTGCTTAGAACGACACTTCCAAGTAATTCTAGTCTGGGTAACGTTTGTATTTTAAGCGGAGCGACGCGAACTTTGGCACATAAAAGCGTAACGTTGCATTGGCCTATTGAATCCATGGAACGTAAGTATACGCATGCGCCATACGCCTTTTCGCTACTGTCACAGAAACCGTGAACTTGCAATTCAACATGATTTTTAAGTATAGCTTGTCTCGGTATTTTGATATTTGTCAATAATTTTAACTCTTGACAAAATATTTTAAAATATTTTTGTGTCTCGTTTGTTACTATGTCGTCCCATGAAAGATTTAATTTCCAAATATTTTGAAGCATTATTTTTGCATGAATCAGTGCGGGTCCTGCTAAACCAAGTGGGTCAAATAATTTACTAATTAAGCTTAAAATTGAACGTTTTGTTATATTTGACAAATTTGGAATTTCAAAATTTACTGTAAATCCCAAAACATCTCGACCCACAAAATGCCCAATGTCTTTGTTTCATGGTTGTCAGTAATAATGTATTGGCAAATTTCATTATTTTTACGTAAGTCTTGTAGAATAGTCTTATTATTAGAGGACCACTTTCGTAAAAGAAAATCAGCGTCGCCCAATAATTCTGAAATTTGCTTTCGTAGCTTAATACAGTTGTCAATTGTGTCTGATCCCGTGAGTAAATCGTCACAATAAAAGTCGCGCATAATGGCTCTTGCAACTTCCGGAAAAATTTTCTCGTTATCTAAGCCTACTTGGTATAAAACACCTTATTGCCAAGAAGGAAGAGCAAGCTTGTCCATATGTCACTGTGTTTAACCTAAAAATTTGAGTTGGATCTGAAGGATTTGCGCGCCAAAAAATCCGTTGTAAATCGCGTTGACTTTCGTCGACTAATACGCAGCGAAACATTTTAGCAACGTCCGCAGTAATCACGCAATTATATTTTCGAAATCGAGATAAAATAGAAAATAAGTCGTCTTGAATGACTGGACCTACCTTGAGGACATCATTTAAAGAAAGACCTGAGCTGCTGACCGCACTACCATCAAAGACAGTACGAAGCTTAGTGGTTAAACTCGAAACTTTCAAAACTCCGTGATGCAGTAGGTGATACAATACCTTATCAGATTGTGTCTGTATCGTGGGTACTAAAGTCATATGACCTAAATTGGCATATTCGGTCATAAACTTAGTATAAAGCCTTTTTAATTCCGTGTCTTTATTTAGTCTCCGTTCAAGTGAATAAAATCTTTTGAGTGCCATGTCACAGGAGTTACCAAGTTCCGTGTAATTATCACGCAACGGAAGTTTAACTACGAATTTTCCGTTTTCGTTACGCGTCGTATTTTCCACGAAATGTTTTTCAACTTTTTTTCCCCATTTGAAAGTAACTTGACCGATGGACACTCTTCTATATGCCAAAACTTTTCTAATTGTTCTTGAACGTCAGAATTTATCGTTATGTTATAAAATGACTCTGACTTATGACAATCTTCGAGGGCCATTAACAAAGAACCTGAAAGGACTATTTTTGTTTGGCATAAAACAGGTTGTGTTTTACCTAAACTGATTTTATGATTGCCCAAAAGTTGATAAAATATGTTTGCCCCCAAAAGCGCATCGATTTCAGACGAAACGTTGCACGAGGGATCTGCCAACCTTATGTGTCTGGGCAGATCTAAATCTGTTAATGAAAATGACATTACTGGAATTTTTCCTGTAATTTTATCGACTACCAAAAAATCTAAATCAAATTGACTTTTGTTTTGTGTAGATTGCATTATCGCGCTAACCTGCCCAAGAATATTAATAGAAAATCCACTGTTTCTATTTTAAGCCCTAAAGGTACCCGTCCATGAAGCGTATTTTCCGCGCGGATTTTTTTTAAAGCGCGGAAAAACCGCTGTCCACGTCCATAGAGCGTATCTTTCCGCGCGGATTTATTTTCAACGAACCAATATGTATACTGTGCATTAAATCACAGGGAGGCCAGTTGGCCACAACCTAACATCAACAAAAGAGAAAAAAAGAATGACGAGTGAAATTAAACAAAACATTAATTTTCAAAGTTGTTTTTTCGGATATTTTTGGTATTTTTGTTAAAGGTATAAAAGTTTGGTAGACTGTAAGGTGCTGATTCGAATGGACCAGTGACAAAGTCACAAAGATCCCAAATATAAAAAATGTCGGCGTGCAGTTGAGTCCACTCACCTGTTTTTCTCTTCAATTCTCTTTCAAGGGCCCTTGTAGGTCGTTGCTGGAACACATCAATGTCTCTAATCTAAGCCTATAACTAAATGTTCACTATTTACAGCGGTAAAATGATTTAATTAATGATAAATTGCCGTAATGGCGCGGATTTTGCGGGTTTTAACACGGCTTCGTGCAATGGCGGATGCGAAATCTTGCGGAGTGCCGAGTTTCGGGCAATGCGCGGCTTTTTGCTACTGCGCGCATGCGTGAGCTTTCTCAACTGTTTACGCGGGATATTTAAATCCATAACGCGTTTATTTAAAGAAAAATGTATTCAAAATAAATGAAAACTTCCTCATTTACCTTGAACGAGAAAAATGCGGAAAAAGTAAACTAAAAGATAGAAAATAAGTAATTCTAAATTAACCTAAAACTAAACTCACGGTGAGCCGTTAACATTCCGGCCCCCTAAAAGGGCAATTTTGACCTTTTATTGAGAAATTTCAACATTTGGTAAAGGACATAACTTTACCAAAGGCCGTTTCATTTTGGTGCCATCCGCTGTACGTATAGTTGCAACGCGGACAACATTATCATCACCTGGGTGAAGATCTATGATTCGAGAAAGAATCCATTTAGAAGGGGGTACATTATCTTGCTTGACAATGCATAAAGTACCAATTTCTGGCAAAGACAAATTGGGTTCCAGCCATTTCGTCTTTTGCTGAAGTGTATGCAAGTACTCTGTACGCCATCTTGACCAGAAGTCCTGATGCAGCCTCTGCAGCAACTGCTATCTGCTAAGTCGATTTAACTTTAAATGGGACAAATCTGGGTCAGGCAACGCGGATAAATTCTCTAAAGTTAAAAAATGTCCCGGAGTGAGAACAGAAAAATCGTTCGGATCTGAACTCATAGGAGTAAGCGGACGGCTGTTTAATAAGCCTTCAATTTGTACAAGAACGGTATAGAATTCTTCGAAACTTAAAATTTGATCTCCTATGACTCTTTTTAAATGCGTTTTGACTGACTTGACTCCCGCTTCTACCAAACCAGAAAAATGAGGGGCAGAAAGGGGTTGAAAATGCCACTCTATGGATAGAGAATCGGCAGCGTTTTTTAGCATATCCTGGATCATACGGTTTGAACCAACGAATGCCGTTCCGTTATCTGATACGCATTTACTAACCGGACCTCTTCGCGCAATTAAACGACGAAAAGCGGCAAGAAAAGCTTCACTAGACAAGTCTCCATAAAGCTCTAAGTGCAGTGCTTTGGTCGCAAAACAACAAAAAACTACTACATAAGACTTAAATGTCTTGGAAGAGCGGATTTTCATAGCGCGTGTTTCAAACGGCCCTGCGTGATCGACAGCTACGACCGAAAAACTACGAAGTTGTGAAATGCGCAAGCGCGGTAAAGAACCCATAGCAGGTTGATACGGTTTTGGAGCTAAACGCCAGCATTTTACACATTTTGAAACTACGTGATTTATGGCGCGTTTAGGAGATAAAATCCAAAAATGTTGGATTAATAAGAAATGTAAAGTTTGAACCCCTGGGTGTAAAAATACTTTATGAAAATATTCTATAATAAGGGTTGTTAAGCGTGATTTACAAGGTAATAATGCGGGATGCTTTTGATCGTACGTTAAAGTTGATTTTTCAATACGACCTCCAACGCGTAATAAATTATCTTTAGAGTCGAGAAAAATACCTAATTTTTTGAAAGTTTTTGGAATCGATTGGAGTCTCTAAATTATTTCCGAAAAATATTTCGTTTGTTCGTAGCGTACTAAAAATAATGTTGCTTCTTTTAATTCTAAGCAAGAGGGGGAAATATTGAGTCTTCGAGTATTGCGGTTACTCATTTTTGAGTTATATTGAAATCTTAAATAATATGCGGTAATTCTTTGTATTTTAGAAAACGAGGAATAAAAATTTAAAAGATTTTCAAAAGGATCGTTTTCTGGATAGGCAAAAAATGTATTTTTCTCCTCCGAGCGTACCTCGTGAGGGGTAGAATCAAATTTGAATTTTGTTTCAGGCCACTGACTGGTAGGTAACGTAAGCCAGTGAGGGCCTCCAAACCATAGGTCGTTTTCTAAAAATTCAGAGGGTAGCTGCCCCCTTGAGGCGCTATCGCTAGGGTTGTGGCGTGAATCGATGTGATGCCATGATTTCGGCGGTAGGCTTTCCTGGATTCGAGCTACGCGGTTCGCTACGAATGTCTTCCATTTATATGCGGGGCTTTTTATCCAGTGCAAGGCAATGGAAGAGTCTGTCCAAGCGTAAATTTTTGAAAAATTAATTTTATTTTTAAATGTATTTAGAACATAAGAAACTAAATCGCATAACAAAACGCAAGCGGTCAATTCCAACTTGGGTATTGATAAGTTTTTTAAGGGACTAACGCGAGATTTAGCAATGACAAAAAATATTTGGCATTTTTCATTATCGGAAATTCGAAAATAACCAACCAACAAACATCGATGCATCTCCGAAAGCATGCAGTTCGATATCGGAATTATTATTTAGGCAAATAAGGCGCGGTATTCTAACTTTTTCGAGTAACAAAAGCTCGGTTTTTAGTTGAGACCACCTTTCGCATATTTCCAGTGGCGGCTCGTCATCCCAATTTAATCCCAGCGTATGTAAAATTTGAATAAAGGATTTTGCGAACAATGTTACTGGACTAAGAAAACCGAGAGGGTCATAAAGACGCGAAATCTGACTTAAAATATTGCGTTTGGTACATTTACAATTAATAGGGCTGACTGTGAAGCAAAACATGTCATCCTGTGGGAACCATTGCAGTCCCAGGACTTTTAGTATATGCGATTCTGAGTCGAAGCTTACTAATTTAGTTTGTAATTGACCTTCTGGAATGTCAGAAAGTAACTCCTTTGTGTTACTAGACCATTTACCTAACTCGAAACTACCCATTTTTAAGATGGAAACTAGCTGATCGCGAGCAGTTTTAGCTTCTTGAAGGGAATTAAAGCTACAGCAACAGTCATCTATATAAACTGATTGCTCTCAAATTTGTGAGCCGAGCGGGTATTTTTCGCGTTCAACGTGAGCTAGTTGAAGTATGGTTCTATTAGCGAGAAATGGAGAACTAGACAACCCAAAAATGACTCTTTCAACCATGTATTCTTGGATTTGTTCATCGCGAGAATTTCTCCACAATATTCTTTGAAAAGTTTGATGCTGTTCAGCTACCTTTATCATTGTGAACATGGAGCGAATGTCGCACGTAAACGTAATTTTACCAAGGCGAAAATTTAAGAGAATTTGACCAATGTCCTTTTGAAGTTTTTCACCGGTCAGGAGCGTATCATTTAGCGAGGGGTAGCCTAATTTAATTTTAAAACTACCGTCCAGGACTATTCGAACCTTTCCTGGTTTAACAACAGCGTGGTGCGGTATGATAAAACCGTTTTGAAATTTTAAATATTCTGGAACAGGTTTAAGAAACCCATTCTTTAAATAATCTTGAATTATTTTTGAATATTCGAGTTTTAAATCTGTTCGGTTTCCATAAAAAACCTCTTTATTTTTCTTTTATTTTTGAATTTTACTTTTAATTTTCCTATTTTTCATGGACTAAAATTTTGTCTTGAAAATAAAATTATTAGTCTTAAATTTATATTAATGCTAAGTAAATGGATCAACTATTAGTTATTATAAAATTTACCTAAAGCAAAATTGCATTAAAATGCGAGAATTAAACGCAAAAAATGTAATTTCTATTCTAAATTTAAGAATTATCATTTTATTTCTTATTTCTTTATTTTTATATACTTTGGCACTACAAGCGTCCTCTATCGTGTTTTTCACATATCCATAAAATTTTAAATATAGTGATATGGTTTCCTATAGAGGGTGAAATGCTGTGCGCATGTGCGAAAAAACTGCAAGCGCAGGATAGAGAGACAGACAAAGTGTGCTGCGCGTCGCCATGTCTAGAAAACGACAACCTTAAAATTTAAATTTAAAAAATAGTGAAAATTCACTTTAAAATACCGCAAATAATTAAAATTATCGTGCCATCATCCTGTTGGAACTTCAAGTCACATAGCTCTTATGGAAAGGTGTACACCTTGCACTTTGGAACTTCAAAACAGCGGTAAGTCCCTCTCCATGAGGCTATATCACAATTTTATTTCTCTTTCAAATTTTACCTACAATTTTTAAATTAGTTACTTTCTCTAGTTAAATGAATTTTTTGCGCCAATGTGAATTATAGTCCACTGTATCTACCAAAACCCAATCTGAGCCATCGGAGTGCTACATATTTTGATCACTTCGATTGCCGGATTTTGATTTCCATTTTGATTTTCTTTTTGAAATTTCAAAAAATTCATTTTCGCTAGAGTGAGAGCAAACGCTAGTAGTGTGAAAGTAAGAAAGAGACGCCATTAATAAATTAAAATTATAATATAGGTAAATAAAATAGGTACCTATGAATTTGTATTAGGAGACCTATACCTACATCTCGCAAATTTTATAAAAAACGCAAGGACATATATTCGAGATTGGAGTCTTGGGTCGCTATGTGTATTTAAATGCAAAAAGTTTATCTTTGTATTTTTGAAAGATATATCTGTGTGTAGGTAATTTCGGAATATAAGTTTTTTATTTCCTAATTTATAACGCGCAAATAAATACCTACATGTTTATTTGTTTTTCTTTTCGCTGTAGTTTGCATGCCTATATGTAAGAGGCTACTGTTACATACGGTTATTTTAAATCGATTTAAATTTTTTTTAAATATTTAATCTACAAATTTTGATTTTGTTTACTTTGCCTAATTTATTACAAAATAATGTCAGAAAAGGTAAAGAAAATTAAAGTCTTTCGTGACATCGAAGATTCAAATTTAAATGAAATTTTAACGGTAGCTAAATTGGCTAAAACTGATGCAACCAAACATCTTAACTTTAAGATTCGTTACGAAGAGCTTGACAACGTCCAAGAGGAATACCTTGAAAAGCACACCGCTTTATTAAATGAAATTTACCAGGATCAGGATCAAGTTAAGACTTGTATCGAGCATCTTCATTCATTTCAAACAAATGTTGCTCAAGTCAAAGAAATCTATGATGTTGTTTCAAGCAGAAAATACTGCGCCGCCTTCGCAAGGTGGAAGTCGCCGACTTACTATTAACCCCTACTCTCCAGGAGGTTCACAAACCTCTGATTATTTTCCAAGTTTACCGAAAATTGACATTGAAAAATTCACTGGCAATGTCAATGATTTCCCTACCTTTTATGATCTTTTTAAAACAATGATTCATGATAATCCGCATATTCCAAATATAAAAAAATACTCGCTTTTAGTAACTTATTTAGATGGTCCTCCAAAGGAATTAGTTACGCAATTACCAGTTTCGGATGCAAACTATCCTATTGCTTTCAATAATCTTGTAAAAAGGTATAAAAATGATCGCATTTTAGCTCAAAATTATTGGAATGCTATCGAAAATTGCCCTAAAGTAAACTCTGATGACTCCGTAGCTCTCAGAAACTTGCTTGATATATTCACAAAAAATATTGAAGCTTTAAAAACTGTTGGTTTGCAACCAGATTTTTGGGACTCTGTCTTAGCCCAAAAGTTGTTGAAATCTATTGATAGTTCGATTCAAACGCGATTTGAAGTTTTTCATGGTAAGCCTACCGAAATGCCTTCATATAAATCAATCTATAATTTTTTGGATCAACACTGTAGCTCGCTTTTTGTAGTTAACGCCGCCAGTACATCCAGTACGCAATTTTCTATGAAGCCCAAATTTCCAAAACCGCCCCATATAACTCAAAAACCGCAAAATAACTATAATACCCGCCAAACGCCTCGTGCATTTTTTACGGCACAGCAGAACTCTCAAAATAATTGTTCCTTATGCAATTCGAATACTCATAATTTAACTTTTTGTCCTGATTATTTAAATAAAACGCCTCAACAAAGATTTAATTTATTAAAAGCAAAACAATGGTGCGTAAACTGTACCTCTAATTGTCATAAAACCTCCCAATGCAAAAGCACTTTTAATTGTCGATTTTGCAAAAAAAGGCACCCTAGTTCAGTTCATTTTGACTTGCGCCATGTAAACGAACCCTCGTCTCAACGGCAAGAAAATAATAATGCAGATTTGCCGGTAAATAGCCAACAAATTAACGCGTTTCGGCAGGAAAGAAATGAAATTAGTAACTCATCCTCTTCGCAAACTTAAAATCAAGGTGCTTGCTACTCTACACAAAGTTACAGTAACTCTAGTACTTTGCTTTCTACCGCTCTTTTTCAAATAAAAGATATAAGAGGTAATTATCAAACTTTTCGTGGAGTTTTAGATTCCGCATCGCATCTGTCTTTTGTATCTTTAAAATGTGCCAACAAACTAGGCCTACCCCGCTTTAATATTGAAACTGAAGTCTTTGGAATTGGTGAGACCAATATGCAATCAAAATTAGGATCTATTGATATGATCATTCGCCCTTGCAATCAATCTGAACTGACCTTATCAGTACAGAGTGCAGTTATTTTACCTCAAATTTGTTCTTCGCTTCCATTAAATGACATAAATATTAGTCAAATGGGAATTATAAAAAATATAAATCTCGCGGATCCTTATTTCTATAGACCGGGAGCAATCGACGTTTTACTTGGAGCCGATATTTTCCCTTATATTCTTAGAGATGGTCGTATTGTAGGTAATATAAATGAGCCTATCGCATTAAACTCAATTTTTGGGTACATTTTAATGGGACAAATTGTTAACACAAACTCGCCCCTCGCTTCGCTATCCCTTTTTTGCCAAATTTCAAATAATCAACTTAATGATTCACTATCGAAATTTTGGGAAACTGAAAATATACCGGAAATTAAACCTATTCTTTCCCCGGCTGACGAAGCATGTGAAAAAATATTTAAAAATACTACTTTTCGTGATAATACAGGGCGTTACGTCGTGACTTTACCCTTTTGCGAAAATAGTGAACCAAGTTTTTTATCTCTCGAAAACCGCTTAATTAAAACACCGGAAACCTATCAAAAATATTCGGACTTTATGCAAGAATACTTAGACTTAGGTCACATGGAATTAATTTCTAATCCGGAGGAACAGTTTACGGAAAAAAGTTACTATATCCCCCACCACCATATTGAAAGACCTGAAAGTTTAACCACAAAACTCATAGTAGTTTTTAACGCAAGCGCGGTATCCCAAACAAATACTGGAAGAATTTCCCTAAATGACACGCTTTACGCCGGTACCAAATTACAAAAGGACATTTGTTCTATTTTATTAAATTTTAGATTAAATGAAGTCGCTTTTTGTTGCGATATTTCTAAAATGTTTCGCGGCATTTTAATAGCCCCGCATCATCAAAATTATCAAAACATCTTATGGAGGTTTAGTCCTACCGAACCTATAAAAGAATATAATTTAAAAACCGTTACATATGGTAGTACCCCCGCTCCTTTTTTAGCTTTAAGAGTCTTACAGCAGCTAGCTGAGGACGAAAAGCATAATTTTCCCCGCGCCGCTAAAGTGATGACAGATAATTTTGTTGACGATTTTGTCACAGGTTGTAGCTCCGTTGAAGAAGCTATATCTCTCCAAAAGGAGTTATCACTTTTATTAAAATCCGCAGGATTTAAATTACATAAATGGGCTAGCAACAATAAAACTGTTTTGGAGCACTTGCCAGAATCCGATATTAACCCTAAAGCTCTTTCTCTTGATATAGAAGACACTACAAAAATTTTAGGACTTAGATGGCAACCCTGTTCAGACTATTTTTCATACTCAGTAGAGCCTCTAAATCGTAGTTGCACGAAACGCAATATCCTTTCAGAAATTTTTAAAATTTATGATCCCTTTGGTTGGTTGTCGCCAGTTACTATTTTATTTAAATGCCTAATCCAGGAATTTTGGAAATCTGGATTGGACTGGGACGAAGATGCTCCCATAGCGATAAGTAGCCTCTGGGAACCCTATAGGTTAGAATTACCACTTTTAAAAGAATTTCGCTTATCCCGCTTTATCAAAATTTTTTCTGGAAACGCTCAATACGAATTAATCGGTTTTTCAGACGCTTCAAATAAAGCGTACGCAGCTATTGTTTATTTACGCGTAATTTATAAAAATAAAATTTTTATTTATTTTTTATGCTCAAAAACTAAAATCGCCTCTATAAAATTTACAAGTATTGCACGACTCGAGTAAGCCGCTTGTAATATATTAGCTCATTTAATTCAATTTAATCTTCATAGTTTTGAAAACAGACTTAAAATTCACCAAATATTCGCATGGAGTGATTCTCAAGTAGCTTTATCGTGGATTAAAAATGGACATCCGTCTAGGTGGAAAACCTATGTACAAAATAGAGTCACGCAAATTCATGAAAAAGTATCTCCTAAAAATTGGCATTATATTTCCACTTCTCAGAATCCCGCTGATGTAGCTTCAAGAGGTCTCTATCCTTGTGAACTTATAAATCATAGTTTATTTTTTCAAGGTCCCCAATTTTTAAAATTACATTATGACTACTGGCCTATAACCTTGGAAATAAAAGACACTTCTGAAACTTTAAATTAAGAAAAAGCTAATAAAAACTTAACTTTAATTACTACGCAAACCCCAAACTTAAATTTTTTAACTTCGCTTATTAATAAAAACTCATATTTTACTAAACTTTGTAGAATTTTAGCGTATATTTTACGTTTTATAAATAAAAAATTTCTAAATAAAAGTATAATTTTTGAAACTTTTTTAACGTTTCAAGAAATTCAAACCGCACTTTATTTATTAATAAAAATCGAACAATCGATCTATTTTTCGGAAGAAATAAATTCTCTTAAAAATAATATAAAATTATCTAAACCGATGCAAAAATTAAATCTATTTTTAGATTACCAAAATTTATTACGCGTCGGTGGAAGATTGCACAATTCTTCTCTCTCTTATGACAAAAAATTTCCAATTTTATTACCCCGCGAAAGTAGAATTACTTATTTAATTATCGAACATTTTCATTTAAAATATTTACATGCTGGATTAAGAACAGTACACATTTTACTAAGCCAAAATTATTGGATAATTGCGGCAAAACGCAAAATTCGTCAGTTTTAGCAAAATGCATCCCCTGTTTTAAATTATCTCCTAAATCGGTACAACCCCCAATGGGTTCACTTCCGTTTCCACGAGTTTCTCAACTCAGAGCATTTTTGCATACGGGAGTAGATTTAGGTCCTATTTTAATGAACCGAACCCGCGGTGCCCCACGTACTTTAAAATCATATATTTGCTTATTCGTTTGTATGAGTACGAAAGCTGTACATATCGAAATAGACAGTGATTTGACAGCCGATGCTTTTATCGCAGCAATGCGTAGGTTTGTGGCTCGTAGAAATTACGTAACTGATATGTATTCTGATAATGAAACTAACCTAGTTTCGGCAAATAGACAGTTGTTACAGATTGATTCTTCTCGTCCAATTAAATGGCATTTTATTCCAAGTCACAGTCCCAATTTTGGAGGTCTTTGGGAGTCTGGGATTAAAACTGTCAAAAAACATTTATTTCGAACCATTGGTTCACAAATTTTAACATATGAAGAGTTATATACAGTCACCTGTCAGATTGAAGCTATTATGAACTCTCGACCGCTAACTGAAATTTCCTCGGATCCAAATGACATTTCTGTTTTGACATCAGGTCATTTTTTATCATTGGAACCGTTGACAGCTCTTCCTGACGTTGACTTAACAGATGTCAAAATTAATAGATTAACTCGTTGGCAGCTACTTCAAAGAATCCATCAGGATTTCTGGAGACGCTGGCAGCAAGAATATTTGCATACACTTCAACAAAGGAGCAAGTGGCTGGACCCCACTTGTACTCCAGAAGTTGGTCGTTTGGTAATAATCAAGAATGATTTTATACCCCCGCTACAATGGCAGCTCGGTAGAATAATTGAAATTTTTCCGGGTAAAGACGGTGTAAATCGAGTTGCTAATGTCAAGACAAGGGACTCGGTGTTAAAGAGACCAATCTCAAAGCTATGTCCTTTGCCACTTGATACTTTAGAAAATGCATAGCATTTTCGGCCGGCAATATGTTCGGTTTCCATAAAAAACCTCTTTATTTTTCTTTTATTTTTGAATTTTACTTTTAATTTTCCTATTTTTCATGGACTAAAATTTTGTCTTGAAAATAAAATTATTAGTCTTAAATTTATATTAATGCTAAGTAAATGGGTCAACTATTAGTTATTATAAAATGTACCTAAATCAAAATTGCATTAAAATGCGAGAATTAAACGCA
Organism: Aspidapion aeneum; assembly: GCA_963576565.1. Lineage (NCBI taxonomy): Eukaryota > Metazoa > Arthropoda > Insecta > Coleoptera > Brentidae > Aspidapion > Aspidapion aeneum. Next base: position 149,366,361 of record OY755038.1, read on the forward strand.
AAAAATGTAATTTCTATTCTAAATTTAAGAATTATCATTGTATTTCTTATTTCTTTATTTTTATATACTTTGGCACTACAAGCGTCCTCTATCGTGTTTTTCACATATCCATAAAATTTTAAATATAGTGATATGGTTTCCTATAGAGGGTGAAGTGCTGTGCGCATGTGCGAAAAAACTGCAAGCGCAGGATAGAGAGACAGACAAAGTGTGCTGCGCGTCGCCATGTCTAGAAAACGACAACCTTAAAATTTAAATTTAAAAAATAGTGAAAATTCACTTTAAAATACCGCAAATATTTAAAATTATCGTGCCATCATCCTGTTGGAACTTCAAGTCACATAGCTCTTATGGAAAGGTGTACACCTTGCACTTTGGAACTTCAAAACAGCGGTAAGTCCCTCTCCATGAGGCTATATCACAATTTTATTTCTCTTTCAAATTTTACCTACAATTTTTAAATTAGTTACTTTCTCTAGTTAAATGAATTTTTTGCGCCAATGTTAATTATAGTCTACTGTATCTACCAAAACCCAATCTGAGCCATCGGAGTGCTACAAAATCTTTATTCGCATGTAAACAGTTTTCTAGTGATAAAAAACGTTTTGTTGCGAGCGAGCGTGACTGCGTGATATCAAATATCGGTGTGATATTATTTTTGAATAGAAGCTCCACTATGAAGCGACCAGTGGCGTCGCGTTTGTGGCTATCCACAAATATTTTTTCGCATAATTCATTTTCTGGTAAAATAAAATTTTTCTTGGGAATCTCCTCTATTTCCAAAAAGCGAGTGATTTAGATCTGATAAGAGCGGGGGTTGTGTTGAACAAAATAAAGAGGTTGCGGTATTTTTTATGGAGTTCTTGCTAGAGCATTTGCCTAACAAGAGATATCCAAAAATAAAATTTACTGCGACCGGTTGATCTATTTCGCCAGAAACACGGCCGTCGAGTATAATCTGTGCGAATATTTCGGCGCCAAGTAGCAGGTCTACTGGGCCTGGAATAAAGTAATTAGGATCAGCGAGGTTTAAGTTGACAATATGGCGCCAACGCGAGGGTTCTAATTTCTAGGCGGCATATCTGGGCATAATTTCGGTAAAATGTATGCATCCAGACTTAGTATAGGGCCTGGTGCCCCAGCAGGTTTAATGCAACAAGAAACTCCACCTTGCGCAGAGGTGTCTTGCATTTGATTTAAACCTTGAATGGTTAAAGAAGATTGAAAATGCGGTAGTTGTAACCTTTAACAACAGTTTTGCGATATATAGTTCATTTCAGAACCGCTATCAATGATTGCACGAGCCTTGTGGTAGCTTCCAAACCTATCTTGGATTTCCACGATAGCAGTTGACAGAAGAACATTAGAGGTAGACGCGGCGATTCCACAAAAATTTGGTTGCGCTGAATTTTGTGGATTTTGCGGGGATGCAACTTGCATTTGTTGCGGCGGTGCAACTTGCATTTGTTGCAGCGGTGCAACTTGATTTTGTTGCGGTGACGACATAAGCGAACAATTATTTTGAGCGTGTTGCATTTGTGACGGTGCGCCACTGTACTGCGTTGAATAATTTTTATTTATTTGTGGGGAAAAGCTCTGCGGTGAACTAGTGGTAAGCTGTGGCATTCCCACTGTGTGCGGGGCCGACGTAGCAAGGAAGTTGCCAGTGGCGTGGGATTGCTGCGGTAAGTATTGAGATTGAGCGTTATTATTTTCTACTGCGGTATAGTTTTGCGAAAAACTAACGGGTGCCTGATTGGCATAATGTATATTTTGCATAGGAGAAGCGGTGTGCGCAGGGGCACTGAAAGCGGGTTAAAACTATTACTATTATTATAACTATTGTTATCGCGGGTACATAAAAGCGAATGATGCCTAAAATGGCATGATCTACATGATGTTTGAGAGCGGCAGCTCTCTAGCAGATGTTTATCTGAAATGCAATTTAAACATAGTTTTTTAGCGTAAACGAAATTTAAGCGATCTTGGGGGGGTTTAGATTGAAATAAAGGACACCTGTAAATGTTGTGATCAGCTGATCGGCAGCAGATACAGGCTGTTTGTGTACTGTTTTTCTTAACATTGCCAAAAAACGTATTGCCTTGACTTTGACGAGGTTTGTTTTGGTAAATATTTTTATTTTTAAAGTCAGGCTTAGAATAAGAACTGCTAGAAGGCTTCGAATTTTTTAACGAGGTTGAAAATTCTACCGTTTCTAGAGCGTGGCAGTGATTTAAAATGAAATTCTTTAAATCATCATATTTTGGAAATGACTTATCCTGCGGTTGCGTGTTTTGAATCTCGAATTTAGTTAACAGGTCGTCATTTAAATGTTTTGAAAGCATGTAAAATAACAAAAAATCGCAGTTATGAATAGGCAATTGCATACTTACGAGAGCGGTGATATTTTCGTTAAAAATATCCATAAGCCAGCGTAAATTTTTTAAGTTATTTGAGTTTGTAACTACGGGTGCGTTATCTAGAGCTTGCAAGTGAGCGAACGCGATAAGACGGGGTCGATCATATCTCTCTAGGAGCGCATCTAGAGCGGCTCTATAGTTCTGCGCAGACGCGGATATACTTTGAACCACGGTTTTTGCGGGCCCTTCTAGGGCCTCCATGAGGTGCGAGTATTTTTCTACATCTGTGCGGTCGTCGTCTTGGTCAACGACTAAAGAAAAAATCTCGTAAAAATGGCGGAACTGTTTTAGATCACCCGAAAATTTGGGGATTTTAAGCAGGTTTAACTTAGCAGAAGGCTTGGCAGGGTGTTGAGGCAAAGGTGCGGTGGCCGGCTGATCAGGGCATACAATGCTGTGCAGAGCATACACTTGCGAGGCATCATTTTCAAAGTCCTTGCGGATTCGTTCCTCGTCCTCAAGGTCCTCACCATCCATAACGCTTGCTAAGGTAATTATGTTGACGTGATACTGATTGAACTGTCTCTTTATCTCATTAAAGCTTGAATAACACATCTCAAATTGAAGTTTTGCCTGTTCACTTGTATGAGCAGTTTGAGCAAATGTTTTGAGATTAACTATTTGATAGACGTACATTTGGCGCATGGCCTTATATTGTTTTAATTTATTTGCGTTTGAAGACATCTTAAATAAGCGTACTTAATTTAAAATAATAAATTAAATGGAAGGCAACAAATAGCGGCACGTCTATATGTTTTATTTATTCTGAGACAAAGTAAAGAGATAAGCAAATTTCAGCGCATCGGGTGACTTTGAAAAAGATGAAATATGATGAAATTTGCGTATCGAGTGACCTTGAATTTATTTCTTTTACTGATAAGAAATGAAATATGGTTTTTTGCACACCTAGCTAATAAGGGTTTTTATATATGGGAATATTTAATGTGGATCACGTGTGACAAACATTAAATTGCAAATTAACCTAAAATAACAAGGGTTATGAGGAAATTTACACTATTTTGAATAAAACGCGTTGGGCCTAAGAGGTCATGCAACAATATCCAGCTCGAAGGACCATGTAAAAGTTTGGTAGATTGTAAGGTGCTGATTCGAATGGACCAGTGACAGTCACAAAGATCCCAAATATAAAAAATGTCGTGCAGTTGAGTCCACTCACCTGTTTTTCTCTTCAATTCTCTTTCAATGGCCCTTGTAGGTCGTTGCTGGAACACATCAATGTCTCTAATCTAAGCCTATAACTAAATGTTCACTATTTACAGCGGTAAAATGATTTAATTAATGGTAAATTGCCGTAATGGCGCGGATTTTGCGGGTCTTAACACGGCTTCGTGCAATGGCGGATGCGAAATCCTGCGGAGTGCCGAGTTTCGGGCAATGCGCAGCTTTTTGCTACTGCGCGCATGAGTGAGCTTTCTCAACTGTTTACGCGGGATATTTAAATCCATAACGCGTTTATTTAAAGAAAAATGTATTCAAAATAAATGAAAACTTCCTCATTTACCTTGAACGAGAAAAATGCGGAAAAAGTAAACTAAAAGATAGAAAATAAGTAATTCTAAATTAACCTAAAACTAAACTAACGGTGAGCCGTTAACAAAAGATAAAAACATTTATAAATATATATTTTGAACTAAATCATGCATCAATAACCTATATACATAGTCGAGGGTCTGGTGGTTTTGCAGAAGAACTCACCAAGAACTTTTAGAAATTTGATAGTTATCTGCCTCAACATGATCATAATACGAGTTCCAGTACCACAACTAGCAGAAGCATAGTGAAGCATAGATTATCATCAACAGAGACAAGTACAGTTTATGCATTAGTTATCTGCGTCAACATGATATCATAATAAAATATCGAGTAACCTCAATGACATTAACACTATCTGAAGCATAGATTATCACTAACAGAGAGAAGTCCAGTTTAGGAATTTATATAATATCTAATATAAGTTTTTCAACAATCTACCAAACAATTTAGAAACAGAAATAAACAACAAAAAAATTAAATATTTAATTTTCTGTATTTATGTAGCAAGGAATCAAATACAGTCTTGTCTCGTTACAGGTTTAATTAAGACTTCAAAAAAAAATTAAATTATGGTTACTGGTGCTGTTGCAAATGTGATTGTGTGTTGGAAAATTGTAAAATTTGTTAAGTAATTTTGTTTATTTTTTGTACTAAGAATAGTTAAGATTAGTGTTTTTTTGATATAAAATAAAAATAGCCTATTTTTTTAAATTGACTATAAATATTGTATTTTTCTTAGTTTATGACTATTTATTCTAGTGGCAATTTTATTGTAAAGTTTAATTGTATACTTTTGTCAAATAAATATATTTTTAAATAAATGTGTAATACCATAGTCTATATTTTTAAATCAAAATGTCTTGAAAATGAATGGGCACAATTAGGGGGGCTGGGGGCTTAGCGCCCTACATGAAATGAGTATACATTTCAGGGACAAACTGACCCCAAGTCCATAAACATTTCTGAATGCAATACAAATACTGTTTATTTTATTTTTATTTTATTTATTTATTTTACACCATTCAACAGCAAAGCGAATTACAGAATGGGAAAAGAGTAGGTTATACAAAAGTATCAAATATTATTCAAATAACTAAAACTAAAAATCAAAATTAAAACAAACATACATATATACCTACTTAACAGTTAACTACAAAGTAAGTTTCTTGATTTGCGATACATTACAATTAAATATGTCTAAGTTATTCACAAGTTTATTACAACTGTTGCACATGCTATGTAAGGGTGAAAATTTGTTAATATTAAGTCTCGGTGTGGGTAGGTAGAAGGTGGGTGGATTTCGTGACTGGAGTCTGGGAACCAAAAAATTAATTCGTTCCAAAAACTGCGGACAGTCAATTTCATTTCTTAACAGTTTGGTAATAAAAATTACCTGAGATTTCGTTCTTCTGTCTTGGAGTGTTTCTAACTTATGTCTCGCGAGTAGGTCTTTGTGTGGATATCCGATTGGAGGATAAGTACCGTCTAGTCTAAATAAAAAGAAATTTAAGAAGTCTTCTCTGTACTGATTCGAGGTGTTCACTATGAACATTATAGTGTGGATTCCACACGATAGCACCGTATTCAAATATTGATCGGACAAAAGCAAAATACAAAAGTTTAATAAGATCCATGTTAGTGAACTCACGAGAAGTTCTCATTATAAACCCTAAGGATTTGCAGCACTTATTAACAACTTCATTAATGTGATCAACAAATGACATTGTGGGGTCAAAGGTCACTCCAAGATCTTTAAAAACCTTGGGCCTGTGTAAAATTTGCCCTTCGATAGAGTAGTTAAATATAATCTTACTTTGTTTCAGAGTAAATGTCATAATATTACATTTTAAAGGGTTCAATGGCAGTTTATTCACAACACACCAGTTGACTATTCTATCCAAAGCTCTCTGAAGCTTGAGACAAGAATCGCGACTCCTAACCCGGATATATATTTTCATATCATCAGCATAAAATAGAACCTCAACTTCAAGATCACACACAATACTATTAATAAAAAGTATGAAAAAGAGGGGACCTAAAATAGATCCCTGTGGTACACCCGACCCCACCAGAAACTCCCGAGAGGCCCGACCACTGCACTCAACATATTGCGTACGACCCTCAAGGTAAGAGGAGCAAAAAGCAACGTCTGACGCAGAAAGTCCCGCATCACTAAGTTTGTTAAGCAATAGTTTGTGGTCAAGCCGATCGAAAGCCTTTGAAAAGTCAGTATATACCACATCAACCTGCAGGCATTCATCAAAAGCATCAGTTATATATTGAGTTATGAATAATAAGTTCGTTGTTGTTGAACGTTTTTTTCATAAACCCATGCTGCAAAGGAGAAATTTTATTTTTCATATAAAGGCACCAATGGTCGTTTAGAGCGATTTCAAATACTTTGGAAAAGTTATTAATTATTGTAACAGGTCTATAATTTTCGACTTTGTTAACATCACCCTTTTTGAGGACAGGTCTAATTTTAGAAATTTTCCAGGCTTTCGGAAATCTGGAAGACGCTGTACACAAATTAAAAATTTTACTTAGAGGGAGCGCCAAGATAGGCGCACAGTCCCTAAGAAAAAAAGCCGGTACTTTATCGGGTCCCACAGTTCCTTTGGGTTTAATTTTTTTTAGGCACTTTAAAACATACTCTTTGCTAAATTGAGGCATGCTAAATGTGTCGCTGTTTAGGCCCTGGTTGTTCGGCACAGAAGCATCAACATCATCATTTATCAAAAAGGACTCCTGAAAGAATTCTGCGAAAGACTCCGCGATTTCTTGCGGTCCATTTACATTATTACCAGAACGATCAGACATAGAACTAGGCATCGCCGAATTGCCTTTTTTCGTTTTTATAAACTGCCAAAAAGTTGCAGGATTCGATTTGATATCGCTCTGTAGTCTTAAGCAGTATGCCCTAAAGCTACGTTCAATGTTGCCCTTGATTTCCCTTCTGAGATCTTAAAATCTGCTAAGAACTGTGGGATCCCTGTGAAGTTTGTATTTTTGCCAGAGTTTATATTTCCTTTTTATTGATTTTATTATATCAGACGTAAACCATGGCGGATAGCTGCGCTTGCCTTGTTTAGTCTCCGGAACAAAGTTATCAAATGTATCATAAAGTTTTTGATAAAAAGCGTTACACATTTCATCACAGTCAGTAAATCTATTTCAAAAAACCCAGTCAGTGTTACAGAGACTGTCATACAGCCCTACAAAGTTAGCTTTTCGAAAATTATAGAAAATGTTCAATTCAGCTGTCTTTTTATGCCTACATTTAGACACATATTGAAATAAGCAAACAAGAGCATTAAAATCTCTCTAACCAATGTATCTTTGGCGCGTTCAACAGAGCACGGTTTATTACACAGGACCAAATCGAGTAATCTATTTTCAGAATTCAAAACGTCATTACATTGGGTTAGATCTATGAAATTAATAAAATTAAGAAAAGGCAAAAGACGATTGCAAGAAATCCCCTGGAGAAAATAGGCTGAATACTCCCTTAAATTAAAATCCCCTAAAATAATTAAGCTAGCGTTGTACAGATATTCCAAAGATATTAGGATTTCAAAGATATTCTCGTAATACTGAATATTTAGGTTGGGCGGAATATAAAATAATATGACGTATACTGATGTAAATTCCAGCGAGATTTTGGCGCCTATTACATCAATTAATGGGATATTTTCAAAACCTATTCCCTCCAGATTTAATTTTGAGGGCGAAAAACTAGTTTCTATGGCAAGTAGAGTGCCACCCCCGTTGACAATTGAGTATTTTTAAGGTTTCTATCTTTTCTAAAAACAGTGAATCGTGATGGAAAAAGTTCAGAACTATAAATCCCCTCTTGAATCCAAGTTTCCATTAACGCCACAATGTCATATTGGCAGTCAGAGGAAGAGTTAAAAATAACATTGGTTAGTCTGTTCAATCCTTGAACATTTTGATAGTAATCAGATAGATTGTGGTGAAAGCAAGAGGTATTAGATTTTAATGACAGAGTGTTATCATACGGAGGAATAAGAATATCACGAATCACTGTTACGGTGCTATCTTGTGGTTGCTATATGTTTTTTATTGAACCGAAAATCTCTCGCCTTGCTTGTTCAAGAGACCTTTTATAGACACCACAATGTCTATAATTCCAGGAAGCGTGATCTGTTGGTATTTTATTCTGATGCTTTGTGTTATGAAATTCACAATTGGAACATTTTGGCACAAAATCATTTTTATTACTGTAAGGACAAGATTTTACCACATGACGACCAGTACAGAGGGGGCAAACTGTTTGTTTTTTGCAGTATTTTGACACATGATGGAGGCCGTTACACGTATAACAACGAGGAATATGAATTGCTTCAAAAACTCTACAACTTTCCAACCCAACAATCACCCTACCCCTATCGAGACATTTTTTAAAAGTATCAGCACTAACTTGAATGGTGGCCTGATAGATATTAGGATTTTTTTTTAGTAGATGTAGCACTCAGAATTTTAAAACTTGACGCAACGTGAAAAATTGAAGAGTTTTGTTTACGTAACAGCCCATCTAGTGTATTTGAGTCAATCTTTTCTGAGAGACCCACAATTCTAACTCTTAACTCAGATCCCTGTAGCTCAATAATCTCGTAGTCTGCAGTCAGCTTTTCTTTGGCCATTTCACAGAATTTAGATGCATTCGAGTCACTACTGCACCCAAGCAAAATACCCCCATTTGAGACATGCTTAATACTATTCAATTGAATGTCGCTCTCAGCCAGATTCATATTGTCCATGATAGCGGCTTTGGTAGCTGTGGGTAGCTGGTCTGGGTTTTTTGGACGAACAATCAGCTTAGATGGTTTTTGTAAAGCAGTAGAATAAGATTTAGATGGCACAGACATGGAGCCAACGGCAGAAATGTTCGCATCGAATTTTGCACTCATACTGTGAGCAATGCTCTCTCCAATTTCTTCCAATTTCTCCGAAACATTTTCCAATAAATGTGAGCATTGTTGAGTTAACTGAGTGGACACAATGTCATGCAGTTTTTCTTCGATGCCAGAATCACAGGTATTGCAGCTCCAATGCAACCCCTTTACAGTGTTAAGAAAGTTAATGACCTCAGGTGGTACCTTGACACATTCCGAATGAAATCTCTTCTTACAGAAACCGCTACATATTAAATAGGACTTACGTGAAGTACTGGTATCACACAGACCACAATTCATGTTGCCTAGTATGGCTCCGGTACTAAAAACATGTCACTAGTTGTTGACCTTATCAAAAGAGAGCGGCAAAAAATGTAAGGTTGATTGTTTATATTATCGCGGAACTCAAATACTACGCAATTTTCAGTTTCGATAACACTTTCATATGATCACAGCTGTTTAAAAAGACCACTACACTACTTTTCACTAATTAATTCGCAGTCGAAATAGCAAAAATCGGCTAGGACGTACCCGATAAGAAAATATAGGTGTAGACACCACTGACGCTGACAACCAAAACTTTTGCATTTTGTAACAAATTTTTTGGCGCCCCTTTTTTTCTTTAAATGATTTTTTTTTCTAAACATTTACTTTGGTGTATAATTTTTTCAGATATACTAATATCTGTAAAAGTTCCGGCTTTATTTTTTTTGTTATATCTGCATTATGATTTTTCCGAATAGGACTTAATTTATCTAAACTTTTTGTCTGTAACACAATTTCTTTAAAATTTTTTAGTAGCTTTTTAAGTTTTGCAAAAATTTTCTTCTGCAGTACGATTTTTCCAAGAAGTTCCTACAAAATTTTTAAAAAATTTTTGGCACAAATTTTTTTTGTTACCTATATGTATGATTTTTCCCTAAACTTTATGCCATCAGCACAATGTTTTTAAATTTTCTAGTAGTTGTTTTTTAATATTGCAATGTCACCCCTCCCCTGTACTTTTATTTTTAGCAATATATATATATATATATACCTAATATTATAGATATTAGGCCTAGATGGCAAAAAGGGCCTACTTGCCGGACCTATGGTTACCCCCCACCATTAATACTAGGCTTGGGCTCAAACCCGCCCCCGCCCAAAGAGCCTGGCTAGTCCTTATTTTCTTCCACCAAAAAAAACTGAAAATAAGACATACGTGAAAATAAGTGTTTAGTCTCAAAAAGAAGAACATTTATAAACTAACAAGAAATTAAGCCTATCTTCCCCCAACGACTCTTATTTTCCAAAAGGTTTTAGGTATTTAGATTTTTTCAAAAAAAACACATCGAAGTGAGGTTATGTCACTTACATAACCTCACAAACACAGCGTTTTTTCAAAAAAGTTCAACTTGTTCGAACTATAGCGGAAAACACGATGACATCACTAGAGGCGAAAATAATAATCAGCTGTGATCAAAATTCGGTTTATGTCATGTTTCAATAAATTTCATTTTTATTAAGAAATGCAAGTCGTATGTTGACCTTACATTTCTTATATTAAAGATAAACATTTCTTATATTAAAGATACATTTCTTATATTAAAGATAAACAAGCTCGAATTTCACCAGAATTGTTCACGAAAATGTGTTAAAGAAATTCATAATTTCCGCGCATTTTAAAAAATCCGCTGCAAGGCGGGAAAAACGGCCACCAAAAAATTAATTCCGCGCGGATAATATGCTTCATGGACGGGCGCCTTAATTGTTTGGCAATATTCGTAGTTACAAAATTACCCATGCTCCCGGAGTCTAGTACAGCCTTGCATTTTACCTGCTGCCCGTTTTTACCACGTAAATAAATTAAAGCTGTTGAAAGAATCGTTTGCTTTTTATTTCATTCCGTTTTATTGTTAGGGAGGGTAATATAACTAGATCCAGTGAACGCTGTCGTAATGGATTGATTTGGTTTGCTGTTCTCGGGTGACTCCGAAACGGCTTGCGCGTCTTTGCGTACATTTGCACCAGAGTTTTTCTCTGCTGCTTGAGTGCTCAGCAAAGTATAACTGTCTCTGTGAACCAGTGTGTTATGTGCTTTAAAACATAGCTTGCATTTGTTAGACGTGTATTTGTTTACATCCGTATGGTCTGGCTTAAAACAATTAATGCATAACTTTAGTTTTATTACTTCTGATTCGCGATCTTTTGTATTTAATTTTAAGAAATCTTTACAATTGAAAATAAAATGCGAGCCAATGGTGGGTGTGCTTTCGGGCTGTTCGGCCATCGTCGTTGGAAATTCGTTCTCGACGTTTCGCCATCTCGAGTGGATGGCATCTTCAGGAGATGTTGACTGTTTGTCGGCTTCTCGAAGACTGGTGGTTAGTCTGTCGCGGGCGCAGGTTATATACGCTATGGTGGGCGGGCCGTATATCAGAGCTGGTCGGTGATTGGTCACTTTCCCCAGATTCAGTTTTGTTGTTATAAGCGAGCAGTTTAGTGTTTTTAAGAACCGGTACCCATGTTCTGTTAATTTTAAGAGTTTCTTCAGATCTGTTGAACTTCTGCTGGTGTTTATGAATTTCGATTGCTTCTCTATAGAGTCTTGGATAGTATGAAGAGGAGGCGCAGAGAACTTGTGTGTCTTCGAATTTTATTCGGTGGTCTTCATTGTTTAGTGTGTGGTCTGCAACTGCGGATTTTTCCGTATGTCCGAGTCGACAGTTGGCTTTGTGTTCTTTGATTCTTGTGTTTACGGACCGTTTGGTTGTTCCGATGTAGACACTTCCACAGGTACAGGGAATGCGGTATACCCCCGAAGAACTAGTGGGTTCCTTATATCCTTCGCAGATCTGAGGTGGTTCTCGATCTTCTTAGATGGCTTGAAGATCGTTTTTATGTTGAGTTTTCCCAGAATACGTCCGATCCTATCCGTCACTCTAGGGATGTAGGACAGAAAGGCTCTTGAAGTAACTTCGCGGCTGCTCAGTCCACCGCTACTGTTACTTCTAGTGCTCGGCTTTGATCGTATACATGCCTGCCGACAAAGGAAACGCCACTGTAGTATTGAACAGGGATGACTACAATAGAAAGATGGTCGATCTTTTAGAACCCTCAACATACAAGAAGCTTACAATTTGTAAAATGTGAGCGTTTACAAAAATAACATGCTAACTTGTTATTTGCTGATAAATTAGAAAATGATCTTTTTTAAACGGTTTTTTATTTTTGAATTTTTTGTTTTGATTTTGAGGTAGACTTAAACTACTTGAGTTGTCTAATACCTCCAATAATTGGCATTTTGTTGACAAAAATGTAATTAATTGGTCATAAGTCGGTTTCATTTTGTGTATTGCTTGAAACGTATTGTTCCCACTCTTTTTTCGTATAGAAATCTAATTTGGATGTCACCAAAAAAATAACCCACTTGTCAGTAGGTTGTCCAAGGTTTTCTAGAGAGCGCATATTTCTTTGTAGTTCGTCTAAAAGTCTACGTAGGTCAGTTTTGTTTTCTTTACCAGTTGAAGACATACTAAATAATGCTTGTAAATGACGATTTACCGTGATGCGTTTGTTTTCATATCGCTTGCTTAACATATCCCACGCTATGTCGTATTTTTGTTCTGTGGTTTCAAAATGCTCTAAAAAGGTTGCGGCCTGCGATTTTAAACAATTTTTAAGATATTGAAGTTTAGTGACCTTAGCGATATTTTGATCCAAATGCACAATTGCCTTAAATGAATCGGAAAATTTGCCCCAAGTTTCCCGTTTTCCATCAAATGACGGTAAACTTATCGGTGGTAAATTGTATTTGACTGAAAAAGATGAAGTAGAATTATTCGATCCTTGTACATTTTGCGCCGGTGCCACGGTCACAGCTGCTAGTCTGTTACTGATGTATACTTTGGCCTTGCCTATGTACTGAAAATAAGTTGATTCGAATAATTCTCTTTCTGTCTCATGCGCATTTAAATTAGCCTCGTCTAAAAGTTCTAATTCTGTCTGAATTGAATCAAAGGCATTATAGTCATTATACACACTGTCAATCCTGTCTATGCGTGTCTCTAACTCCTCGATATTATCTGATTGTAAATCAAAACTGTCTACGAACTTCGTAAAACGTGTCAGTTGCTATTTGTAAGTGCGTCTACTAGATTTTAAATCCACGATTTTTTGTACAGTTTGCCTTTCGTTGGCCATGCGATTTAAAAATTTTAATTAAAATGACTTAAAAATTACTAACTTTAAAAGAAAGATAGCTAAATATGCAAAGCTAACCTCCCAATTGCATCAAATGAACTGCTTTAGTTGTAAGTAAACCCGATTTGGTTAAACTTGGTTAAAAGGAAGATTTTTAGAAGGAGAGATTCACTTAGATCAGAAAGTACTTGAAAGCATGGAATAGACTTACAGTTTATAAGCTTTTGTCCAGTGTTCTTTAACTCCTTGACTTCTGGTTTTACTTTGTTCAGTTGATTTTTGTATTTTTAGTTGTCACTAATTTATTGTTTGTTTATTTAGTTGTCACTAAATATTTGTTTAGTTGTCACTAATTTATTACGAAACTAGTCTTTTTCGTAGCGTTTACGTGAAAATAGTCTTTTTCCCGTAAATTTTCTTTGTTTTAATACAAACATAGTTTTTTTTGTATTTTGGGATGTCACAAAAATAGTATTTTTTGCAATTTACCCGGTGATTCACTGACTGTTGTCCACTTGTCCAAATATTTGGCTCGAAGGTCCAAAAATGGTTGATCTTGAACTCGTCATTTCAGGTACCGTAATAATGAGAGATGAGGTTTATTTGTAATAGCTTGTATTGAGATAATGGACTGTAATATTGACGAAATAAAAGACACCTGTAAATGTTGTGATCAGCTGATCGGCAGCAGATACAGGTTGTTTGTGTACTGTTTTTCTTAACATTGCCAAAAAACGTATTGCCTTGACTTTGACGAGATTTGTTTTGGTAAATATTTTTATTTTTAAAGTCAGGCTTAGAATAAGAACTGCTAGAAGGCTTCGAATTTTTTAACGAGGTTGAAAATTCTACCGTTTCAAGAGCGTGGCAGTGATTTAAAATGAAATTCTTTAAATCATCATATTTTAGAAATGACTTATCCTGCGGTCGCGTGTTTTGAATCTCGAATTTAGTTAACAGGTCGTCATTTAAATGTTTTGAAAGCATGTAAAATAACAAAAAATCGCAGTTATGAATAGGCAATTGCATACTTACGAGAGCGGTGATATTTTCATTAAAAATATCCATAAGCGAGCGTAAAATTTTTAAGTTATTTGAGTTTGTAACTACAGGTGCGTTATGTAGAGCTTGCAAGTGAGCGAACGCGATAAGACGGGGTCAATCATATCTCTCTAGGAGCGCATCTAGAGCGGCTCTATAGTTCTGCGCCGACGCGGATATACTTTGAACCACGGATTTTGCGGGCCCTTCTAGGGCCTCCATGAGGTGCGAGTATTTTTCTACATCTGTGCGGTCGTCGTCTTGGTCAACGACTAAAGAAAAAATCTCGAACTGTTTTAGATCTCCCGAAAATTTGGGGATTTTAAGCGGGTTTAACTTAGCAAAAGGCTTGGCAGGGTGTTGAGGCAAAGGTGCGGTGGCCTGCTGATCAGGGCATACAATGCTGTGCAGAGCATACACTTGCGAGGCATCATTTTCAAAGTCCTTGCGGATTCGTTCCTCGTCCTCAAGGTCCTCACCATCCATAACGCTTGCTAAGGTAATTATGTTGACGTGATACTGATTGAACTGTCTCTTTATCTCATTAAAGCTTGAATAACACATCTCAAATTGAAGTTTTGCCTGCTCACTTGTATGAGCAGTTTGAGCAAATGTTTTGAGATTAACTATTTGATAGACGTACATTTGGCGCATGGCCTTATATTGTTTTAATTTATTTGCGTTTGAAGACATCTTAAATAGGCGTACTTAATTTAAAATAATAACGGCACGTCTATATGTTTTATTTATTCTGAGACAAAGTAAAGAGATAAGCAAATTTCAGCGCATCGGGTGACCTTGAAAAAGATGAAATATGATGAAATTGATAAGATGAAAATAAAGGTTGATGAAAAGAAATTTGCGTATCGAGTGACCTTAAATTTATTTCTTTTACTGATAAGAAATCAAATAAGGTTTTTTGCACACCTTGCTCATAATGGTTTTTATATATGGGAATATTTAATGTGGATCACGTGTGACAAACATTAAATTGCAAATTAACCTAAAATAACAAGGGTTATGAGGAAATTTACACTATTTTGAATAAAACGCGTTGAGCCTAAGAGGCCAAGCAACAATATCCGCCGAAGTGGCCATGTAAAAGTTTGGTAGATTGTAAGGTGCTGATTCGAATGGACCAGTGACAAAGTCACAAAGATCCCAAATATAAAAAATGTCGGCGTGCAGTTGAGTCCACTCACCTGTTTTCTCTTCAATCCTCTTTCAAGGGCCCTTGTAGGTCGTTGCTGGAACACATCAATGTCTCTAATCTAAGCCTATAACTAAATGTTCACTATTTAAAGCGGTAAAATGATATTATTAATGGTAAATTGCCGTAATGGCGCGGATTTTGCGGGTTTTAACACGGCTTCGTGCAATGGCGGATGCGAAGTCTTGCGGAGTGCTGAGTTTCGGGCAATGCGCGGCTTTTTACTACTGCGCGCATGCGTGAGCTTTCTCAACTGTTTACGCGGGATATTTAAATCCATAACGCGTTTATTTAAAGAAAAATGTATTCGAAATAAATGAAAACTTCCTCATTTACCTTGAACGAGAAAAAATGCGGAAAAAGTAAACTAAAAGATAGAAAATAAGTAATTCTAAATTAACCTAAAACTAAACTAACGGTGAGCCGTTAACACCGATCTTGTGCTATATTCGTGGATATTAGAGTTGACTGCGAAACAGTTTTTGTTTTTATGGATTTCTACCAGTTGATATAAAATAAAAAGCGAAGGAACAGTTAATATATTCAGTTTAATAAAATAAGGTTTGCAACTGCGTGCGCACAGTTTCCCCATAGGGCAATTCCATAAGAAATATGCGCGTGAAATAGCGCCTAGTATGAATTCATTAGAGATTGTTTATCTATGACATCTTTCAATTTACGAATTAAAAATACAACCGATGAGAGTTTGCTCTTAAGTGTTACAATATGTGGCAACCAGTTGAGGGTGTTGTCTATAGTTATTCCCAGCACTTAGCCGTTTGAAGTTCTACCTCCCGTTTAGTTGAAAAGGTAAGTGTCTGAGTTTTGTCTCTATTGAGCTTAAGACAGTTTTGAGTAAACCATACCTCGGCATTATCCATAACCTCTTTGCTTTGATTTTTCAACATTTCCAAGTTTTTATGTTTGATTGAGATTGAGCTATCATCGGCGTATGACCTGCATTCATTCGGAGATAAAAAGGAGAATAAATCATTGACGTAGATGACGAAGAGGAGGGGGCCCAGCCAAGATCCCTGTGGCACCCCACCCGCTACCGTCCCTATCTCTGACAAGCTATTTTTAAATTCAACGCGTTGTGTGCGAAGGCTGAGGTATGATTTAATGAATTTATGGAAAGTACCTCTAATACCATATCTGTATAGTTTGTCCAACAATAGGTCCTGCGAGACACAGTCGAAGGCCTTTGACAAATCACAGAGGATAAGCTGTGAGTGGCTGCCCTCTTCAAGGCCCTCGACTATGTCCTGCACAATCCTTGTGATTGCGTGAACCGTGGAACGACCCTTGCGAAACCCAAACTGCGAGGGGTCCAATAAACTATTTTTTTCAAAGAAATCTGACAATCTATCTTTAATTATTATTTCAAAGATTTTTCCCAAAATAGGAACAATGGATTATCAAATACCAAATTGCAAGTAATGCAAGGACCTAAAACTATAAACAACAAATGAAATTAAAGAAAGAAAAATAAGCAGCAGAAAACTTTTTATTTTTCTTTCTTTAATTTCATTTGTTGTTTATAGGAACAATGGATATTGGGCGATAATCAGATACAGAGCAGATATCGCCTTTTTTAAATATAGACACTACTCTGGACAATTTAAATGAATCTGGAAATATGCCCTGGTCAACACATTATTAAATAAGTAGGTTAATGGGTAAACCACGGTCTAGGACAACTGGGCCCGGCCAACTCGGCGCCGCCAACTGGGCGACGAGCCAACTAGACGCCGGGCCAACACGGCGCCACCAACTGGGCGCCGGCCAACTCGGCGCCGGACTAAAAATTTTTTTTTTGAGAAAATGTGTAGATGAAAAATAAAATATATTATTTATATAAAAACATCTTTAAAAAATCCTTTACGCAATTTTTTTGAAATTTCTTTTTGTTAAGTAAAGTTAAATCCATTAAGTCGACTGTTGAATCTTGGTAGTTGTAGTGTTTGGTAACCTGGTAACACTACAATTTACGTTTTTTATTACAACAATGGCGGATCCAAAAATCAAAATGGCGGATCCAAAATGGCGGATTTTCTTGTTTACTAACCGATTTGTCACAGATGAATGGTCCTAAGTACCGCGTGCGAAGTAATCAGAGACGATCCCCTGCTATGCATCGTGCGTAAATAGTTTTAGACATAAGAGTTGACAAGCCAAAAACTTAAAACCACCTTAAAGAGTGCAGAGGTGACTACTTAATGCGTCTACATATGGATAAGCCATTGCACAGTGTTTTCTATAAAACCATTGAAAACACTGGCTTATCCAAAAAGCTAAGCTTTGCATAATTATAAACTTGATTTTGGTTGCAAGTCAGAAACTGAGGGATTTATTATTGCTTACCAAGACGAAGTAATTAACACATTAGAAAATCGAAGTCGCGTGATGGGTGTACAGGTTCCTCATACAAGTTGTAGGGCCTGCCATAGAGCGCCGAAGACCTTGTATCATTTGCTGTCTGCTTGCGGGCGATATGAGGTCTTGGCGTATATCCGTCGACACAACGCAGCGTTACGGGTACTGTATTACCACCTAAGACACTCGTACAGTGTTGATGATGCTCCAGTGCTGCTATATGTCCCCTCTGATATTTCGTCCGTAGTGGAGAATGACAGAACCAGAATATACTGGAATTTCGCATTCCCCCCACTAAAATATGCACACTTTTTTAAATTAATTAGTTCATTGCTTCACGTGTTATTTTTAAAATTACGTTGCAAACACCAAAATGACGCTGTTTTAAAAATAGCGTTAAAAATCAACCATTTAAACTTAAAAAAGTGTGATTTTCTCGTTTGTGCAAGTAGGCATCCGTCAATATGACTAAATTACTAGCTTCCCAGATTTTTACTAAGTATATAATTTTTTAATAAATTGTAGTAGGACGCCAAAGTACTAGGCTTAAGGTTAGAAATGAACATTTTATATGTTGGGTATTCGATTTATTATTTTACAATAACCTTAACATATTTTTATATATAAAAATAATAACATTAATATACCTACATATTAAGTCAACCCTAACTTTAGGACTGCACTGTAACCAAAGAAGAGAGTCCATTACACGTATAAATTCATAAGATAATGACTTAACAGGTCGAACAATCATTTACAAAAAAATATAGATACCGTTCCTTTTCAAAATGGCCAATGAAACCGCCTTGGTGCCAAACCGTGAAAACTGCATCAGATCTAAGGAATTTTTTGCGACATTATTGATGAAAGTGAAGCGCTATTTAATGTGCCTATCGCGAGTTGAACTGTTTTTGGCACTCTGGGCGTTGTAGTTTACTTTGTTTTAATTTTTGTGTACACTTTGTGGCCTATTTAAAATGCATTGTGTGACATTTGTGGCAGCTTAAAGACGTTGCCGCCATTTTGTGACATTGTAATTAGAACAAACACAATTTGCCAATCTGTGACACAAAAACCCACTGAATAATTAAACAAATATCTGGAAGCAGAACTGTATTTTCCAGCTAGGTAAAACATTGATATGCCCGGTAACTTTTATACAGTGGAGAAGGGGGGGTTCAGAAATAAGAAAATTTTAAGTGCGCCACATTATTTAATACCAATGTTTTACAAAGAAGATCTTAAATAAAATACAGTTCAACCCAAACGTTGCAGCCAAACAATGAAATTCTACTTACTTCCGAGGCTTCCAGAGTATTTGTGTAATTAAAAACCCAAAAAAATTGACTAATAGACAGAATAAAATTCTAAAAAATTGAATTCAGATGACAAAACAGAAATACCTTACAGGTAGATGGACTCCTTTAACAGGTCATAGTGTACCTACATCTGAGTCAGCAGCGTAGGACTCAATTATATGAATGATTGTTAAAAAAAATATATATACTTCCAAAATCGTTCCATCATAGGGAAGATCTAGACCAAATATCTGCTGTCATCATTCTACATTGGGTAGAATGAGACAGACAGCAACCCAGTCCGAGATCCACCCCATGAGGTAAAAATGTGTGACGAAACCGCTAGAAACAAAATATAATCTCATCTTTCTTTTGTCTCCGCAAAGTTGGCTCACTGGATTGTACAAATAACAAAGAAATTTAGTTCATCTTGTATATTTTGATTGTAAAACTTGAGAAAAATACCAAACAAGTCAGGGCCAAAATAGCAAGGCACTTTAAATAGGGCCAAAATAGCAAGGCACTTTAAATTTGACAGTAAAATTATCTTAAATAAATGAAATGAAGGAAAACAAGTCGATGTAGTAAATATGCCGCAAAACCAGGGTTATGACGTCATACCTTATCTTGCGTTTACAAGAAATGTTGAAATTATACTGTGAAAACTTATATATGAAAAGATTACATCTAAATTATATTAAAAAATTTTATATATAAGGAAAAAAAATTATAGTTAAGGCTTGCTCCTACCTTGGTCCTTGATTATTTTGTGTATAAATGTGTTTTATTTTGTAAACCTGGATGTGTTGTACCAGACATCTTCTGCTACTCCACCGGTCCCAGTTCTGCCGCGCCTTCCCTGCTGACTAACTAGCACATGGTACTAGTGCAGCACATCGTGGACAAAATGTTGTTGGTTTCTTGCCCGAGCATAAAAAGGTTGTGGAATTCTTGCCCGAGCGTAGAACCCTGTGGAAAATGAAATGTTTCAGTTTCCTGGAATTCGTCAATTTTGCACGAAGTTCCCCTACACAGTAACTTAAATCGAGGACCCCATGTCGACTCAATAAAACAAAGTAGATTTAAACAGATGAACTAAAATAATCCTAACGTACCTTTCCCAGGGTTATAACTGGCCCGTCCGGCTTCCCACCAGCGTCCAGCACCGCTGCCGATGGAATGGATAGGGCTGTAGACAAAGGAGAAAAACAATATATAGTTTTTATCCAACACGTGGTTAAAAGAAAAAATGTAAAAACGCCAAAAATTCCCCACGTCTTTTGTCAAAAAAAAATACATTTCACACGAAAAATAATTACAATTTGGGAGGCAATTATTATCTTTAAGAGTCCTCAAATAATAAAAAAAAAATGAAAAAATAAAATCGAACTTACCAATGCTCTTTGCGTGCAAATGGCGTAGGCCGACTTAAATCCCTCTATGTAGAGGATATGAGCCGTCCACGAGATACGCCTCACGACGGACTCACTCTTTACAGTCTCTGGGACAGAACCTGCAGTTTTTGCAGTGCCACTACACAAAAACAATGGCGATCCCAGAAACTGTTGTCGACCCAGCCAAAATTTGTTAGCAAAGAGACCAGGCAGAACACAAAAACCGAGGTGGCCGGAAACCGTTTTGTAAATTTGGTGGGGAGTGGGGACAGTAAAACGCAATACCAACCAACCAGAAAAACCCGCGATTTTCAAACTAACCAATGAGGTACAGCAATAGTTCTATACAGGTCTATAGGGGGCAGCACCGACCAAGGGGATAGGAAGTACGTAAAACGCACCTTGAGGTGTTGTCGGATCTATTTCCACGGTTGAAATTTTTATAACAAGGACGTCGAGACACCCTCCATACATTTGACCGAACATTTGCCTACCGGACCCCCGCCAACATATCAAGTAAGGGGAAAATAACCAGACGGACTATAAGAAGCTCAGCATTGAAACCATCAATTGTAAATTCAATCACTGGAGATTCGAGCATGTATCAACCCCAGGAATATTTGAACATTCAACCAATTCCCATATGAGTAAAGCTATACTAAGTGTAGAATTTAGTTGTATTTTAGTTACAGTTTTCGTCAAAAGTTTCCTTTGCTCTTTATAAATGTTTTCTCTAAGATTCATATGGTTTGACGCCATTTTTGTAAAACATTTCTACATTAATAAAGTTGTTTCTGAACCTGAACCTAAAAATACACACTGAACTACTGCTAAGAAGCTCGGCACAAGAGTGTTCAGATGTTAACTCACACCATTTCGTTTATTCTTTTAGTCTTGGTTTTTATCCCTCGTTTATCTCCCATTTACAAAAGTGCACGACTCGTATTTATTCCATCCTCTCCCTATCAAATTAATAAAGATATCAAAGTGGTCGGAGCCTCGGTTGTTACTGGTCAAACCGTGGACCTAAATATGTTTTCGTGCTGTCACAACTAGCTATGAGGTTCGGATTGTCCCAATATCCTCGAAAATAAACGTAAGGGAATGAAATGTTCATCTAAATGTTTCCTTCCTGTTACTGAATCCGTTTGTGATGCGGCAACGCCGCCATTCCCCAGCATAACAGCTGTTTAACTTTCATGACGACAAGAGAATCACAAAATTCCACAGATAAAAACAAAACAATCAAAATTTTTATGTGATTTTCCCGAAGCCTGTGATCTTAAATTCCAATTACGATGTCCAGATAATGCGATGTGCGTAGTGTCCACAGTAATTCGATGGAATGCCTCCTTTTAAGGTAATTTCCTAGACACTATATAACCTCCAAACCTAGCTCTATAAAATACCCTTACTTTGTGTACAGAAAGACGAGTCAAAGATCCTTGATTATTTACCTAAATAAACAAATATGTAACGCTGCTTTAAACGAAAAAATGACACGTTACATAATCCCCCCCCAACTTCAAGACGATTAACCTAAAAAGGTTAATCGGAGAGGTCCGCTGCCGACTTAAGGTCTTTGGCATGCCAGCTCCCTGGTAGTACTTTACCCGATGGTTCCTGAAGCTCAAATATCCATGGAGAAATTTTATTCCTAATCACATAAGGACCAACGAATTTCGGTGCTAACTTCTTCGAGAAAAACTTCGCAGCATCTGACAACACATAATTCTTCTTCCAAACACGCTGACCCACAACAAAGTTGGGTGCCCTTGTACGCAGATTATACTGAACTACGTTTTTCTCTCCTGCCACCTCTAACCTTCTCTTAACATCAGCATAGAGCTTCCGGAAACCTTCGTTCTTACTTTCAGCTGCAGTTTGTACACCATTCTCTTCAGATAACAAAACTGGGTTGGAGTAATCTTTACCTGATAAACACATATTCCTACCAAAATTAACAAAGAAAGGAGACATCCTGGTTGTCTCATGGGTTGCAGTACGAATCGCGCAGGCAAGTTTATGTATCTGTTGGTCCCACTTCCTGTGGTTGTCTTTCACATAACAACATAACATGGTTTTTAACGTACGATTCGTCCTCTCTGTTGGATTTGCTCTGGGGTGATAATACGGATTATACTGTATTTTAACCTGATAACTCTCAGCAAAACGCTTAAACTCATTACTTTTGTACTGAGGGCCATTATCACAAAGTATCAAACGGAGTACTCCGAAGACCATAAATACTTACTCCTCAAGATGCTTGACAACTGCTTGAGTAGGGGCTGTTCGCATTGGAAAAACTAAGGAAAACTTACTTAAATAGTCCGTCACGACAAGAATCCAGCAATTACCCTTTGTCGAACGAGGTAGAGGTCCACATAAATCTGTTGAAATAACCTCCCAAGGACGAGTTGGTTTTGGGTGAGATATCATCTGATCAGATACACCTTGTGTATCACCTTTATGAGCTGCACAGACAAAGCATTTCTTTACAAAAGTTGCCACGTCCTGGCGCATTTTCGGCCAGTAATATTTTTCTGCCAGTCTGTGGAAGGTTTTATACACACCCATATGTCCTGCGGTAGGAGGATCGTGAGCTTCTCCAATAATTCTACGCCTATGATCTTTGGGTACTACCTCTTTCCAATATTCGTTAGATGGTGAAAGTTGAGGGTATTCTTGTTTGACATATTTATACAACTTATTATCAGTGTATCTCCAATTCATAAATTTTAATGGTGATTCTACGACCCTCTTTACCATCTTTTGGTACCATCGATCTTTAATTGCTGTTGAAACATCTCTGGGCTGCGAAATTGTATCAATCATAGGACTGCGCGAGACAACATGTCCGGGACAACTAAATCTTTCCCTTTCCGATGGATTACTTCAAAATCATATTGCTGCAATTTTACAGACCAACGAGCAAGTCTTCCACTGGGCTCTTTCAAGCTATGAAGCCATTTTAAGCTAAAATGATCTGTTATGACCTTAAATGAGATCCCCTCAATATAAGGCCGGAGCTTCTCTATCGCCCAAACCAATGCCAAACATTCTCGCTCGGTGGTCGTGTAAACACGTTCTTGCTTAGTCAAAGATCGACTCAAATAGCAAATGACTTTGTCTCCTTCAGGATAAGGTTGCGTTAAACATGCTCCTATTCCATAGCCTGATGCGTCTGTTTGAATGACAAATTCTTTGGTATAATCTGGACATGTAAGAATCGGTGCAGTCACTAAAAGTTCCTTAATCTTAATAAATGCTTTTTCGCAGTCTGGAGTCCAATCGAACTTTTGATTTTTCTTAGTTAGAGCTGTAATCGGAGCTATTATCGCTGAAAAATTATCTATGAAACGTCTGTACCAGGATATTGTACCTACAACTCTACGAACTTCTCTGACAGTTCTTGGCCTCTGGAGCTCTAACATGGCTCTAATTTTATTAGGGTCAACTCGGATGCCTCGACGGTCCACTACGAAACCTAAATAAGTCATTTCTGGCCTACACAGTTGGCATTTCTCCCAACTTACCGTTATCTTTGCATTCTGCAATCTTCGTAGGACTTCCTCAAGAATTCTAAGATGTTCAGAAAAGCTCCTCTGTGTGACAATTACGAGGTCATCGAGATATACGTACACGTAGGGGTCTAAATCGTTTCCTATGATGCTATCTATGAGTCTCTGCCAAGTTGCAGGTGCATTATGAAGACCAAATGGTAACCGCTTAAATTGGAAGAGACCTCGTCGACAGATGAATGCTGTTAGTGGCTTCGATGATTCTTCCATTGGTACTTGCCAATAAGCACTCTTAATATCTAAAGTTGACAAGTACTTAGCATCTTTCAATTTGTCAAGAGTCTCGGATACGAGTGGTAAAGGATAACTATCACGCGCCGTCACTGAGTTCAATTTGCGGTAGTCTACACAGAAACGATATTTCTTTGTGTTTTTCTTTTGTACCATTACCACTGGTGAAGCCCATGAACTACTACTACGTTCTATCACATCCATTTTCAGCATTTCGTCGATTTCGTCATCAATAAGTTTCTGAATGACCGGTGAGACCTTATATGAACGTTGTCTTATCGGTGCTGCATCTGTTGTAAACTTATGCTCTACCCTATCTGTACATCCTAGTGAGTCACCCATAATAGTCTTATATTTATCGACCAATTCCTCTAGTCGTTCTGATTCATAAGGCGAAAGAGTAGTTTGTTGGTCTGGTGTTTCTAAAGAACAAATCACATCTTTATTATCGGCAAAGTGCCACTCATTAGTACTTAAGTTCGGTACTATCCCCATCGAAATCCAAAAATCTAATCCCAAAATCAAAGTGTGCGGCAATTCAGGAACGACGACGACCTCTATTAACCTAAATTTATCCTGAACTCGCATAGGAAGCTGCACTGTCCCAATACTACTCGTGCTTTGACCATTTGCCACAATACAACTCGTCTTCTTTGTCGTATCAAGTGAAAAACCAAACCTCTCGATGATTGACCAACCATGATTCCCTAAAAAGGTACGTGAAGCCCCGGAATCCAACAAACCTAATAACTTATTTCCGAGCACATCCACTTCTAAATAAGGCCTCTCATCTTTACGAGCATGACTTATCACATAATCTAAAACGTACGTTAGCCTATCGGTCGATGCTTGTTCAGGCTGACTCGAAGGTCGACCACCTACGAACGCCTGGGTCCGTTTCCCTGACGATTACAATTACGACATTCTCTTACTGTAACCCCTGCCTGACCACACGAATAGCACTGTTTGCCTCTAGGTAATGCGCACCCGATTGCCATGTGCCCTGTTTGGTTGCATCTATAACATACCGCGTCCCTATTCGCCCTACCAGGTCTAACACCTTGTGGTGGTTGTTCATCTCTGTCATTTACACTAGACTGACCACTAGCTGGTTGCTGTCTATCTCTATCAGCCCTAACAGCAAAATTGCTTGCTGGCTGCTGCCTATTTCTGTCGAATCTATTAGCAGGATGATTTAAATTTTGTTGGTTCGATGTCCCAGCACCTGATATTTGAATTGCATCAACCCCTGTTGAAAAATCGTCACTGTCGCTCTCTACGTCAACGTAGGCCAAGTCAGGTTCAATAGATTGGTTTTTCCTAGGTGTAAAATTCTCCTCTTCTAAACCATATCTCTGGTCTATTCTACGACACAGATCCTTTAAATGTGATAGGCTATTGACCTCAGTAGCAATCAACCCTTTCTTATAGATGTCCGCTATATTTCTGAAGACGATAGCTAATTTTGCCTCTTCAGAAACAGGACAGCCAAGTCTTTGGAAGTATGTGTTCATGACAGCAATGTAGGTCCCTATAGACTCTCCAGGGCCTTGTTTACGTTTTTGAATCTCCTTCAATAGCTTCTCGCCATATGAAGAAGGAAGATATTCTGCCATGAACCTCTGTTCCAGCTGTTCCCACGTATGGACTTCTCTTCGAACATCTTTGTAAAAAGTATAAGCTGACTTTTCAAAAAGATCAATGCCCGAATTCAGTAAAACCTTTTTGCTGACTCCTCTCGCCTGACTTAACTCGTCCACTCTCTCAAAAAATGCGGTGACGGAGATCGTACCCCTCTCGCCTGTAAACTTTATGTTCCACTTATGCGGAGGTACAGGTGCAACATGATATGAAGTACCAGGATCACTTGACATTGGTACTGGCGACGAACATGAAAATGGTCGTGACTGAGCAATTGGTGCTATGCTACTTTGGAGGGCAGCTAAACTCAAAGGAACGGTAGACGGTTGTTGATACTGAAAAGCTGTTGTACCGTAATTCTCAATCGGCATAGGGAGTGGTGCTTGTACTGATGTTTGAGTTGGGTTCGTTAGCACTTGCATTTGCAATGGAGCAATGACCGACGGTTGGTTTGTGGGCTGTTGAGCTGTTCTTTGTGTGCTCGAGAGCTGTGGTTGCGGGAAATGAGACTGGTTAGGTGTGTTGCCAGCATTTGTTGAGTGGTCTGAGCTTCGACTCGTTGATTGAGTGTCAGATGCTTCATCATCATCTGAGGTCACGCCAACTCTTAATAAATCTGTTGCTTGGCTCTGCAACCTCCCAATCAAACTCAAGGTTTCCGCAACCAGTATGCCTTTGGTTTGACTTTCTTCAAAGTTAGACGGATTCATGTTATTTATCCTGGCCAACACGTGTTCCAACCTCACAGCGATTTTTCTAAACTCTCCCCCTTTACTCGTACCAGAGAACTTCTCTACCAGCGGTACCAGACTATCAAGCTTCTTCATGCAGCTAAAAGCATCTTGGCCAAATTTAAAGGGATACGGAGGGTATCTCATACTTGCATCAGTCTTTTCTCTTTGTTTGATCAACATAAGCTGTTGTTCATCTCTCCACCGATCCAATAGCTATGCCTCTCCATGTTAACTCATAGATTAATTCGTCCTTGACTAAGTACCTTACGTCAGACAACCGACTCAAAGAAATAGCCATAGTGCCTTTTATCTTCAAACTTTAAACTTTAATTAAAACTGTTAATTATACCTCCCAATTATAAAAACTAAACCACGCAATAACAAACACAAAGTTCACTTTAAATTCACCAGTGAAAATCACTATAAATTTTCTCACAAATGTAGAAAATATAAAACTTAAATACGGGCAGACGCGAACAAAACCGAAAAACACCAGAGCAGTAAGAAAATAAAATTTATTTGCATTTAAAAATGTAATCATAATTTATGTTAAGTATTTGTACAACCAACTATGACGTCCAACCCTGCAGAGAGAAATAACTACTTAAATCCTAAATAGTAGCCATAAAAAAAAAAGTTAAAAAAAAAATAAATAAAAGAGAGACAAGAGTTTTGGCAGTGTTTAGGTCTTATGTTCCACTCCTGCGTGAGTAAAACCAAAAAAAAATAATTGCGCTTATCCTAGCTGAAATGGATTAAAATTAAAGTTAAGTGATGTTTGTTTATCTCAGCAACCGAATAGGTAAATTTATCCCTAAATGGAACGTACAACAGACTACCTATAACAAAAAATCCCAAAGCTGTTGTACACAGTTAAAGCTAGGGTATACTCCTGCTATTGCAGAACGGCTCCACTAATAAACTCCTCAAAAAAACCCAAATCGCCGTATACAATGATTTTTCTAAAAAGAATAAATCAAAACCCACTTTAACCTGCTTACCTATTCTGAGTCTACACGAAACTTGCATTGCTTAAGGCAAAATCATCCCTTAATATATAAGTGAACGCAATAAACATCGGAACAGATGTTCATGTTATAGAAATCGTAAAATATGCTCAATTAAAAAAAAATCCGCTCGCTGAAATTGCGTCGAATTAGACTAGTAAGGATGTTGTGTGTAATAAAAAAATTAAAAGAAAATTTTAAAAAATTACCGATGGTAATAAAAAAATTATACAAATAACGTCTTGGTAGGACTGCAACTCTCTAATAATCATTATAATGAAATTCCCAAAATTTTAACTAAAATTGATGCATCACCCATGGTCATGGTCAAAAAGACCCTAGGATCGTACCGAAAAGTGTAAAAAAAAAATTAAAAAAAATTTTTTTTTTTTGGTGTCGACCACAGTAGTCCAATAATAAGAAAAATGAATTGGCTCACTAAAATTTCCAAAATATTACTCCACTCTGATAGGTGGTTTGGAGTAGGGAGAAGAAAAAAAAATTTAAAACAAATGATGATAGGTTGTTAAAACGTGAGGGTTCGAAATAAAATTATATTTTAATTCAGAAAAAAAAATATTTAAATAAACTGGTAGAACCATTGTAGGGACAAGGTACTACTATGCACCAAGGAAAAAATGTCCAACAAGAAAATCAAGTCTCCCTTTTAAAAAAAATATTAAAAAAAAAATATTTAAAAAAAATATTTTCAAAAAAAAATTAAAAATGTTTAAGTGGGGTTGCAGCTCCTATTAGTGAACCTTAAAAAAAATTTTTTCATAAAATCAACACCAGAAAAATCTTATTCGAGTTGTCATGCAACCGTTTTTGTTCTTTTCCTTTAAAAAAAACAGTTGTCAATTCCCTTCCCTCTCCCAAAACTGTGGCAATGTGAAAAGTAAATGAGCTAGAAAAATTAATTTACTATACAAAAAAATGTTGAAAATTAAATTTACTTAAGAATCATAAGGTATAAAAATCGTAATTGCAAAAAACCAATCAGTTTAGGAAAAGTAAAAAAAAATATTTATGTTCAAAAAAAACAAACGATGTTAGTATATTTGTTCAAAATTATCACTAAAGGAAATAAACAACGTGGGTACCTATTTACTGTACCACTATAATGTGAAGAACCTTTGCACTCAACTCCGTAAAGAATTATCCCGTGTGTCCTTTCAAAAAAACAAATATGGAAACAATTTCAAGGATCACCTATAAGAACGTTGTAAAACTAAATCTGCCTACTCAAGTGTCTTTACACACAACATCTACTCAAAAAAAAATTTACTGCTTAATGCATTCTCAGATCTTTATTCCTGGTGTTCACGAGATCTAAAATTAAGTTGGGCCCTTTCCACAACTATCAGTCAAAGCAAAACTACCAAATGTCCAAGGGCTAATGAGACCCTATCACCAACAAATGATATTTTGAAATGAAACAGTTGGGAATCATCCTGCGTAAAAACCAGAGAACAAAATCAAGAACCAAAAACTATTACATTAATTTTAAAAGAGCATAATAAAACTCCCGGCCCCAATTAAACTTTTGTTATCTCAACAAAACTCGGCCTAAAACCAAAAACTTTTTATTAGACATTTCCCCTATTCCCTAAGTATAATGTCAATAAAACCCAAAAACTTGTGATTTCCATTCCAATCCCATCTGGACCATATATATTTTTTAAACGGTCAAACACCCACAGGCGAAACAATATCTTATTTCAAAGAAAGGGTGAAGATATTTTGAAGCACCCTGTGAAAATAGGACACTATTATGGAAAACTGTTCAGATCAGTGTTCTTACTACTTTTTAACCTAAATATATCTAGTTCCCTCATGTGCATGTTACTATTAATTCCTATCATAACTAAACAGATCACAAAAATTGTCTTTCTCCGCGAATCTGCAAGGTCCTGGAAGATGTGAGATTCAGCCTGTAGGCCAAATTTGGATGTATTTTAATTTAGCGAAAACCGAAGTTGCGAAATCCTAAAAAGATTAGCAGGAAGTCCTCGTTCCTCGATTTCTACACTCTGAACCAAACATTTCTTCCATTTCCACCCAGCTCGCGGGAGGAAAACCCTTAATTATGGCAATACAAAAGGTACTACTATCATATTATGCATAACAAAAAAAAAGTATATGTCCTCATCATTGTTTAGTCTCATCAAAGAAAACCTATTGTTTTTAAATTTATTCTTAGATTGAAATCGTTTTTTTTTAAATCAATCATCTTAAATTTATTGTTTAACCTGAACACTTTCCCATTTATTCCACAACAGTGTATTGTAATTTAAAAATTTGCTTCATTATTTGAGGTCACCAGTATGAAACTATTTTAAAATTAAAAAAAAATTAAATAAAAAAAATTATTTCCCAATTGTCCACAACTTCCAAGTTTTTATCCCTAAATACCTAGGTACTTTCTCAGTCTAACACCATCCATCGTTATCCAACATAACGCTTTAATTTCAGAAGCAACAAAACGAAGATTAAGTGAAAAGCTAAGCAAGTATGTTGGAAGTTGCTTTACAATGGGCGCAGATGTAAGGCCCCTTTAAGTACACGCCACTGTCCTGAACTGCAAACTAACAAAAAAACTGAAGACTAGCATATCTGCGGTCAACCAACATTTGGCATGAAATTAAAATAATTTCATATCATACCAGTATCCTCAAAAACAAAACGTTTTTCACTATAAGACCCAAACACTTAACCAATAAATCTTGTTATTTAAAATTATGATTTGGAAGTAAAAGATTTATTTATTCCTGCCTGATCAACTAAGACAAAAAAAAGTTCACCTTTTTGTAACTCAAGAAGTTCCCGTTTGGTCCCCTAAAAAAAATATAACCTGTCTGGTCACCCTTTAAAACTACGACCACTATACAAACCGTTTTGACCAAAACAAGAATTCGAGAAGTTATGTTAACAGAAAGGAAATAATTTTTTACGAAAAATTAAATTATTCAAAAAAAAAGTAAAATTTTGGAAATATTTTTACCAATTACCCCCGCCTAGCATTTATATTTAGTTGAAAGTCTCTCTTAAATTCACTGACCAATTTCACGGCCTCACAATGATATTACTTAAAAAAATTACTGAACTTTACAAATGAACTAAAAAAAATCAAAAAAACTTATATCTATATCTGTCTCAGTTAAACATTTCTTTTGTGGTATTATATCTAGTTGGGCTTCAAATTCCTTTTCCCTGTATTCAATCCGGAGCAGGCAAAACTTCTCAAGGCTCAAACATAAATGTTTGCTCTCCAATGGCCATGACCAAGCTATGACCTGAACGCAGAAAAAAAATACAGAAAAAAATAATTGTGAACCAGAAAACTTTAATTGATAGAAATACCCGTAGGTCATTTTTTAAAAAAATGCACTCCAAAGCCCAACGCTGTATTTTCCACCAAAAAAATTTGACCAGTCACGAAACACAACTAGACAACTAAACCAAAGACCTAAAAACTGTCTTTCAAAAAAAATACCCCAAAAAAAATGTTAACTGGACCTCTGGCGTTGATCTTCAGCCAATATGTCGCTCTAGGGTTTTAGCCTTGTGTTTCCTAACTTCCCGAGCCGACACTAGTAGTAGTACCCTCCTCTGACCCGATGTGATGTGATGTGAGTGACGTAAGTTCTTAATTGTCATCAACAGTTACCTCCAAAAACAAGAAAAGAAAATGACAAAGCAAAATAAACTCATTTTCCTTTTCTTTCATTACTAATTAATACTTTCAACTAAACAAATCTACTAGCTGTTAAGCTATATTTACTTTAAAACAACTCAGCCAAGAAAAATTTGTGTGAAACCCTGTAAAAATATTCCAATTTCCAAGTGGTGATATCTCACAAAAAATTAAAATCACCAAAAAAAAAAAATAACTTGACCTAAATAAATTGATTGCACTAAAAAATAATCGGTGAAACAATTTCTATCTTATCACAAGCAGGAAATAATAACATATTAGAAGTAGGCAACCTGCAAGAAAAAAAGTTGTTAGAAAAAACACACTACATCTGGCATATGTTTAAACCTAAAAAGACCATGTCTGGAGGTCCATCCACCTATAAGTCAACAAAAAAAAATTGAAGTAAATTCACACTGTTGTATTTATTTTTCTTAAAAAAAAAGTTAAAAAATTAAAACATGTTTTTCCTACAAAAACTTTAAAGAATTAAGAACATGAGTTGGACTCTGTTCAATAAAAACTCCTATGTTTTTTTTTATCCACTTATTCTTCCTTAATAAATAAAAATGAATCTTTTATTTTCCAAGAAAAAACTTGTGAAGATAAGCTAATAAAAAACTAAGAGGATTACTAAAACAACAAACCGAGTTCCAAATCAACGTTCAAATATTACTAAAAAAATATTTAAAAAAATGTTATTTCCAAAAACCAATGATCTTGTTTTTTATGAAAAAAAAATGATTGAGTGTCAAAACCACCCACAGCCACTGAAAGCCTTTAACCTGGCTTTGGCTGTACCACAAAAATTTTCTTTTTTTTTTCAAATCAAAAAAGAACAATAAAAAATTACATCAGATGTTAAAAAAACTAGCCAAAACACACGTTAAGCGCCAATTTGTGGCCTATTTAAAATGCATTGTGTGACATTTGTGGCAGCTTAAAGACGTTGCCGCCATTTTGTGACATTGTAATTAGAACAAACACAATTTGCCAATCTGTGACACAAAAACCCACTGAATAATTAAACAAATATCTGGAAGCAGAACTGTATTTTCCAGCTAGGTAAAACATTGATATGCCCGGTAAGTTTTATACAGTGGAGAAGGGGGGGTTCAGAAATAAGAAAATTTTAAGTGCGCCACATTATTTAATACCAATGTTTTACAAAGAAGATCTTAAATAAAATACAGTTCAACCCAAACGTTGCAGCCAAACAATGAAATTCTACTTACTTCCGAGGCTTCCAGAGTATTTGTGTAATTAAAAACCCAAAAAAATTGACTAATAGACAGAATAAAATTCTAAAAGATTGAATTCAGATGACAAAACAGAAATACCTTACAGGTAGATGGACTCCTTTAACAGGTCATAGTGTACCTACATCTGAGTCAGCAGCGTAGGACTCAATTATATGAATGATTGTTAAAAAAATATATATATACTTCCAAAATCGTTCCATCATAGGGGAGATCTAGACCAAATATCTGCTGTCATCATTCTACGTTGGGTAGAATGAGACAGACAGCAACCCAGTCCGAGATCCACCCCATGAGGTAAAAATGTGTGACGAAACCGCTAGAAACAAAATATAATCTCATCTCTCTTTTGTCTCCGCAAAGTTGGCTCACTGGATTGTACAAATAACAAATAAATTTAGTTCATCTTGTATATTTTGATTGTAAAACTTGAGAAAAATACCAAACAAGTCAGGGCCAAAATAGCAAGGCACTTTAAATAGGGCCAAAATAGCAAGGCACTTTAAATTTGACAGTAAAATTATCTTAAATAAGTGAAATGAAGGAAAACAAGTCGATGTAGTAAATATGCCGCAAAACCAGGGTTATGACGTCATACCTTATCTTGCGTTTACAAGAAATGTTGAAATTATACTGTGAAAACTTATATATGAAAAGATTACATCTAAATTATATTAAAAAAATTTATATATGAGGAAAAAAAATTATAGTTAAGGCTTGCTCCTACCTTGGTCCTTGATTATTTTGTGTATAAATGTGTTTTATTTTGTAAACCTGGATGTGTTGTACCAGACATCTTCTGCTACTCCACCGGTCCCAGTTCTGCCGCGCCTTCCCTGCTGACTAACTAGCACATGGTACTAGTGCAGCACATCGTGGACAAAATGTTGTTGGTTTCTTGCCCGAGCATAAAAAGGTTGTGGGATTCTTGCCCGAGCGTAGAACCCTGTGGAAAATGAAATGTTTCAGTTTCCTGGAATTCGTCAATTTTGCACGAAGTTCCCCTACACAGTAACTTAAATCGAGGACCCCATGTCGACTCAATAAAACAAAGTAGATTTAAACAGATGAACTAAAATAATCCTAACGTACCTTTCCCAGGGTTATAACTGGCCCGTCCGGCTTCCCACCAGCGTCCAGCACCGCTGCCGATGGAATGGACAGGGCTGTAGACAAAGGAGAAAAACAATATATAGTTTTTATCCAACACGTGGTTAAAAGAAAAAATGTAAAAACGCCAAAAATTCCCCACGTCTTTTGTCAAAAAAAAAATACATTTCACACGAAAAATAATTACAATTTGGGAGGCAATTATTATCTTTAAGAGTCCTCAAATAATAAAAAAAAAATGAAAAAATAAAATCGAACTTACCAATGCTCTTTCCGTGCAAATGGCGTAGGCCGACTTAAATCCCTCTATGTAGAGGATATGAGCCGTCCACGAGATACGCCTCACGACGGACTCACTCTTTACAGTCTCTGGGACAGAACCTGCAGTTTTTGCAGTGCCACTACACAAAAACAATGGCGATCCCAGAAACTGTTGTCGACCCAGCCAAAATTTGTTAGCAAAGAGACCAGGCAGAACACAAAAACCGAGGTGGCCGGAAACCGTTTTGTAAATTTGGTGGGGAGTGGGGACAGTAAAACGCAATACCAACCAACCAGAAAACCCCGCGATTTTCAAACTAACCAATGAGGTACAGCAATAGTTCTATACAGGTCTATAGGGGGCAGCACCGACCAAGGGGATAGGAAGTACGTAAAACGCACCTTGAGGTGTTGTCGGATCTATTTCCACGGTTGAAATTTTTATAACAAGGACGTCGAGACACCCTCCATACATTTGACCGAACATTTGCCTACCGGACCCCCGCCAACATATCAAGTAAGAGGAAAATAACCAGACGGACTATAAGAAGCTCAGCATTGAAACCATCAATTGTAAATTCAATCACTGGAGATTCGAGCATGTATCAACCCCAGGAATATTTGAACATTCAACCAATTCCCATATGAGTAAAGCTATACTAAGTGTAGAATTTAGTTGTATTTTAGTTACAGTTTTCGTCAAAAGTTTCCTTTGCTCTTTATAAATGTTTTCTCTAAGATTCATATAGTTTGACGCCATTTTTGTAAAACATTTCTACATTAATAAAGTTGTTTCTGAACCTGAACCTAAAAATACACACTGAACTACTGCTAAGAAGCTCGGCATAAGAGTGTTCAGATGTTAACTCACACCATTTCGTTTATTCTTTTAGTCTTGGTTTTTATCCCTCGTTTATCTCCCATTTACAAAAGTGCACGACTCGTATTTATTCCATCCTCTCCCTATCAAATTAATAAAGATATCAAAGTGGTCGGAGCCTCGGTTGTTACTGGTCAAACCGTGGACCTAAATATGTTTTCGTGCTGTCACAACTAGCTATGAGGTTCGGATTGTCCCAATATCCTCGAAAATAAACGTAAGGGAATGAAATGTTCATCTAAATGTTTCCTTCCTGTTACTGAATCCGTTTGTGATGCGGCAACGCCGCCATTCCCCAGCATAACAGCTGTTTAACTTTCATGACGACAAGAGAATCACAAAATTCCACAGATAAAAACAAAACAATCAAAATTTTTATGTGATTTTCCCGAAGCCTGTGATCTTAAATTCCAATTACGATGTCCAGATAATGCGATGTGCGTAGTGTCCACAGTAATTCGATGGAATGCCTCCTTTTAAGGTAATTTCCTAGACACTATATAACCTCCAAACCTAGCTCTATAAAATACCCTTACTTTGTGTACAGAAAGACGAGTCAAAGATCCTTGATTATTTACCTAAATAAACAAATATGTAACGCTGCTTTAAACGAAAAAATGACACGTTACAACTTTTACTATTTATTTATTTACACACTTTTAAAACATAATAAAACTTTCTCAGAAATATAGTTAGATACTAGATTAAAACTCGAATGAAAACATGTCCTTACCAGGCCTGGTCCTTACTAATATTGGTACAGTTAACAATATTAGTAAGGATATACAAAATATAATATTGTCTGTCAGCCTGCAATAACTCCTAAGTAACATTTCGTGTTTTTTGAGTTATTATCTCCTCTTTGAAACACCAAACTACAGGAAAATAAATGGATCACGGATCTGATACCTTCCTAGCTAAGCTATTAGCACACTTCAAGTGAAGCCATGATAATATATCAGCCTTGAAAACAGCTTTTTGTAAATATCTCCGAAACTAAAGCCCATACGAAGTTTTTGGTTATTACACAAATTATTGAGCAAAATGTAGTCTACAATATACCGAAAACTGTATATTGATACGATACTCCGTTAAAAAGTTAACATTTTTTAAAGTTTATAATTGTCAAAAAACTTAGCATTAATTTAGCATTAATGAATTTCGACCAAAATCTAATCAGCTCGTATTTTGAACACTATTTGACCTAAAAATTTTATGAAAATCGCTTTAGGACCTATTGTGTTATGAACAGAAATAATATAACACACAGACAGACATCACGACGATATTGCTAGGGTAGGTCAAAATACACCCAAATAACATATTTTCGGCGTTATCTGAAAAAAAAAATTTCGTCAAAAATAATACCTTCTCTAGCCATTACTATGCGGGCTAGGAGGGTAAAAATTTGAACACACTTTAGAGAAGGAATGAAAAATATCTGTCCAAGCTTTGCATAATTATAAACTCTGTTTTAATTTTAATTTTTTTTTGTTCTTCTTTAAAATTGAGTCTTATTGCAGGCTTACGGGCGATATTTATTTTATCTGTGGAAGTTGCGATAAAGAAAGAAAATTTGACAGTAAATTATTGATATGTAATGCCAACCTGTAGATGCCAATTGTTTTTATTTTAAACAAAATTTCCTAACAACTGTCAAACAGAGAGTCACCTCTGGTGGAAAACAACTGTCAAAATGCACCGAGGGCTAGTCTAGTCTACAATATTAGCTCATAAAATTAGTACTTACATCTGTATATATTTGGCTTTTATCTGCTAAAAAATAATTTATTTGAATTATCGTATATTATTTGACAGAGTTCGTCAGCTTTTTGGTTCCTTATAGCAGCGACAATTTCAAGAACTTGCCTAAAATTAAAATAAAAATGTCATGTAGTCATAATCGCGCCTGGCTGCAACTACTGATCAACAGAAAAATATAATCCGAGTTATTGGGTTAAAATGGAGTAAGCTCTTAGGGGTGGATAATGGTTTTTCACGGTTTTCAGCGAAACCGAAGATCTTCTATCAAAAAAATACAAAATTTATAGGCTATAAAAACTTTGGAAATATTTTTTACATAAATAATTTAAATTTTTTGTCATTGACAAAATATGGTGAAAACACACCTATTTGTGTGGTTGACACGTTGTAATTTTTTTAAAATTAAAATATTGTTATAGTGATGTTTATTTTTTTACACTTTCTAAAAATAGATATTTTAACGAAAAACGACCGCTGGTTTTATTTAAACTGCTTCCAGACCTTTAGTTTTTGAATTTTCGGGTAAAAATGGGACCCTTTTTTTAGGTGTAAAATCAAAATAAAATGTAATTAAAAATATTTTGATTAAAAAAAAATCAAGAACATAAAATGGTTTTTAACAAATTTCATGAAAAATGAAAAAATGTGAAAGATAGAAATTAAAAACAAAGTTTTTTGAAAAATTTTAAATATCGGAAGTAGCACTCCGCTGAAAGAAAGTAATACTTTCCAAAAGATATTATAATTAAGGGTGTATAGACGGTACCAAGGTTAAGCTCGCCAAGCCGGACCCATAACTATTCCTGACTTTATATTTTGCAATTTTTTATGAAATACATAAAAATAAAGGAAAGAGAAAATGATAGAAAAAATATTATTTCTAAATAATTGTAAAATTACAACCAGTTAAACAATGTAAACCTCCAAGCAATTTACAAATTTTGTACATTTAGAATTAAATTTTATTGGAAAAAGCTTGTACACAGCTCATTTCATTGATCTAAGCAATGACAGTAGCTTGTCAATTCGGCACAGAATCGAACAATTTTTTCTTTAATTGGCAAGATTTCTTGAAACCAAAAAGGCCTTTTTTGATGATTAAATGTAGGATGGATAAACAACAACATTATTAGGTTTATACAATTTCCAAAATATACGAAATAAACTATTGAGTTTTGGGTCTTGTACACTGCTCATTTTATATAAATATCATATTATACGTAATAACAATATAGTACTAGTATGGTCAATTCGGAGAAAAATCAAAGAATTTTTCATTTTATCGGCAATATTTTTTAATATTTGCATAAGCTTGTTTAAACACCAACAAGAAATTTTTCTAAGCTTTT
Source organism: Aspidapion aeneum (assembly GCA_963576565.1). Classification (NCBI taxonomy): domain Eukaryota; kingdom Metazoa; phylum Arthropoda; class Insecta; order Coleoptera; family Brentidae; genus Aspidapion; species Aspidapion aeneum. Next base: position 149,404,266 of record OY755038.1, read on the forward strand.
GCATTATCCCCACCAGAATTAGGGCAAACTGAAGTAATTTGATTCAAAAACTTAGTGTAATCACTTATTTTATTTTAAAGAAACTTTTTTAATAATCTTAAGGGTAGGGGTTATGGATTTTTATTTTTCTTTTCATTAACAGATAATAAAATATTATACAATGTGCACTGCACCTTGAAAAAGCTGAGATATATTTCTTATCTTTAAAAAAAGCTTTTACGAAAATAACTTAACCATATGAATAAGGTACAAAAACTATCATATTGTTACGGGTTCACAACAACAAATTAAAACTCGCAATTGTTGAAAACGATACGTCAATTTATTCCGACAAATTATGTACAAAAACACGCACTTAAACTTACTAATAACTTGCTAATAATTCACTACTTTAATACGCCTATTAACTTCGCGTTAACATCTAGCGATCACTACCATTGGTTATCTCTGACTGACTCGATGCACGACGTCCGGCCCTATATATGAGGGTCTGCCCACTATTCGAGAATTTTCCATTCTTGTTCGACTCGGAATCATTCCGCCCTTTTCTAGAACCGGACCGTTCACATACCAGTTTGTCACAGATAACGCAACTAAAACCTAGTATAAGAATACAACCATAAAATACGTCAACCTAATACTACACTAAACCTAAATAAATTCTAACTATAAAATTTAAATAACTTAAATTTGTAACACTATCCTCCTCTTCAGGTTTGATCGTCTCGATCAACATTTCCCAGGTAAGGTTTTAGTCTGTCTAGATGAACAACTTTCATCTTGGACTTCGGGCTTTTCTGGATTCGGTAGACTACATCATTAATTCTCTTAACAACTTTATAAGGCCCTTCCCATGGTGGTGTCAACTTAGGCGATCTTCCTTTCTTGCGTTGAGGATTGTATAGCCAGACTTGATCATTCTCTTTGAACCCTGAAGAGTTTGCTTTCAGGTCATACCTCGCTTTCATGCGGTCACTGGCTATTTCTATTCGCTCTCTAATCACTTCATGGATATCGTGCAGCTTTTGCCTTAAACGTTCGACATAGTCATTAACCTCTAAGTGTCCTTCTTCAGGTGAACCAAACATGATATCACATGGTAAACGCAGTTCTCTACCAAACAGGATACTAGATGGAGTAGCTCCTGTCGTATCGTGAATGGCGGTTCTATAGGCCATCAAAAACAATGGAATATATTGGTCCCAATCTGTTTGGTGCTCATCAACAACTTTGCACAGATGTTCTTCTATTGTTTTATTAAATTTTTCAACCATGCCATCTGACTGCGGATGTAAAGCCGTAGTCCGTGTTTTATGTATTCCTAAAAGGTCACAGAGATTCTGGAAGAGCTTTGATTCAAAGTTTCTTCCTTGATCTGAATGTAGTTCCAAAGGAATGCCAAATCGGCTGAAAACATCATTTACCAGAACTTCTGCAACTGTAGCGGCCTCTTGGTTAGGCAAAGCAAAAACTTCTGGCCATTTGCTAAAGTAATCCACACAACAAGGATGAATTTGTTGCCCTTTTTAGTTTCTGGAAACGGTCCGGCCACATCAATAGCAATGCGTTCGAATGGCAGACCTACGTTATATTGTTTCATTTGACCTCTGGACCTTGTTTTGGGACCTTGGCTGGCTGCACAAGTCGAACATCGGCGGCACCAGTTTTTCACATCTTGAAAGTAATTGACCCAATAAAATCGGTTTCGAATTTTGTCCATGGTTTTATTTATGCCTATGTGCGCGCCTGATTTTCCACCATGGCATTCGGCCACTATATTGTCTACCATGCTCCTAGGAACCACTACTTGATTAACCACAGTAAGGCCATCGGCACTTTCCCAGGCACGTTTAAGGATGTTTTCCTCTACTATCAGTGAATCCCATTGTGCCCACAGTGATTTGAATATCACCCCTTGGTTTGCGATATCTTGCCATGATGGTCGTGGCTTGTTCTCTTCTTTCAATCGCAAGATAGGTCCTACATCTTTGTCGTTAAGTTGTGTGGTTCTAATCGAAGCCGACATCCATTCTTCATCTGGTTCTAACTTTATCTGGCGCACGTAGGTAATTCCCTCTTTCTGGTCAATTTTCCTGCAATGTAAACATTCCTCCATCCTCAGGGCAAGGTCTTCTGGACAATGCATCCGCATTATTATGCACCCTTCCCGCTCAGTGCTTAATTTGATAATGGTATTGTTGTAGCTTTTCTATCCATCTCGCGACTTGCCCCTCAGGTTGTTTCATTTTCATGAGCCACTGTAACGCAGCATGATCCGTTCTAATCAGAAACTCTTGTCCATAGAGATATTTGTGAAAGTGATCTACGGATTTAATGATGGCTAGGAGCTCCTTTCTGGTAACACAATAATTTATCTCTGGTTTGGATAGCTTTTTGCTGAAAAATTCGATGACCCGTTCTTCTCCATCTTGTACTTGGGAGAGTACTGCTCCTATGCCATCGTTGCTCGCATCAGTATCTAATATGAATTTACCTTTTGAAATAGGATATGCGAGAATCGGACTAGAACATAATGCTGCCTTCAGTCTTCTAAATGCTTGGTCACATTCCATTACATAAGTCTATGTAATGGAGACGCTATTTTGGCGAATCAATCTACAAATCGTCTGTAGTATGTACACAGACCCAAAAAGCTTCTCAATTCATGTTTGTCACGAGGTTGAGGCCATTCTTTTATTGCTTGTAACTTCTTTTCGTCAGTATGGATACCTTCTCGGGAAACGACGTGACCCAGGAATTCAACTTTTTCTTGGAATAGAAAACATTTGAGTTTAATTTGAGATTGGCATTTCTGATTCTTGAAAATACTTCTCGTAAATTGTCTAGATGATCTTGAAATGATTTCTCCATTACTATGACATCATCCAAATATACTAGACAGGTTTTCCAAGTAAGGCCTCGTAGAACGACTTCCATTAGTCTTTCAAATGTAGCTGGAGCATTGCATAGGCCAAATGGCATCACATTAAACTGGTAAAGTCTACTTCCAGCAGATAATGCAGTCTTCTCTTTATCCTTTTCAAAGATTCCTACTTGCCAATACCCACTTTTTAGATCAAGAGTAGAAAACCAACATGATCCTGCCAATGTTGTTAATGTGTCGTCTATTCTTGGCAGTGGGTAACTATCTTTCTTGGTCATATCGTTAAGTTTCCTGTAGTCGACACAAAATCTAGTACTTCCATCCTTTTTAGTGACCAACACCACAGGAGATGACCAAGGACTTGATGACTCTTCAATAACACCGTCGCTGAGCATTTTATTAATGAGATTGTGAACTTCTTCTTGTTTGGCCAATGGTAGTCTTCTTGGGGGCTGTCTTATCGGTTGGGCATCGCCAGTGTTGATTGAATGTTGAATAAGGTTTGTGCGTCCCGAACTACTCTTAGTTTCAAAGATATTACTTTGTTCTTCTATAAACTCGCTTTACGAAATTCTTCTGGAGTGAGATGTTGCCAAGTTGACTGAAATTGCGAAGTACCTCCGTTGGTAACTTACTTTTATCCTCCGAAGTTGGCTCTTCACATCTTGTTACTTTCTGGACTGGCTCAAATAATGCTACCACCTCCCCCTTATTAATTTTGACACTATTTGGGAAAATATTGGCGACTCTAATCGGGATGTCTTTATCGGTTTTAACTAGTGACTTTGCAACGAGGTAGGTGTTGGGTAATTTCTGTTGGCTTATGAGTCCGCCGCAGCTTGATGTTTTACTTTCTAGCCTCCCAAAAATGATGGTCTCACTGTTACCGACCAGTCTTGTTGTACATACTGCCACGACCTTTATTGGTTCTTTATTGAAGTGACTATTTGACAAAATGAACTCTTCATTCCCAAATCTTAGGGTATTAAGTTTATTATCAAACGCAAATCCATGTTTACTTATCAAGTCCATTCCCAAAATAAATTCGTCTTCTATTTCGGCAACCAATACAGTGTGGCGAATCTTCAATCTTCCCAGCTCTAGGTCTATGTCTGTCTGCCCCAACACGTCGGCGGATTCTCCAGTCACAGTCCTAAGTGTTATTTTCTTTTCTGTTGGTCGAATTTTATATCTCGTTGCAATTTTGGACTTAAGCAATGATATGGCTGCACCGGTGTCTACTGTGATGTTAACTTGTCATGTGATGTCAATGTTGAGGCTGTCAGCAGTATGTTTTAAACTCTTAATAGAGTAAATTTTGGGGGCTACCCTTCCATTAGTTAACACCCGCCTTTCCGTGTTGAAAAGTTTTAGTTTTTCCTGATCTCCTCTTCTGTACTTTGTCCCGCTAGATGGTAGGCGAGACCTCATTTGGACACGACAATTGCGTTGAATGTGCTCTGTAAGTCCGCATCTAAAACACTTTACATTTGGAGGGGCTCGTCTGCTTTCTTTTAAAGAGTCAATCTTCTCTTTCAGTGATTGAAGAATTTGGCTTAGCGTCTTTGAGGGAACCTCTTGTTCATTGCTCATTTCTTCACGCTCGTGAATTGAAACAGCCCTTACTTTTGGCCTGGACATATTATTTGATGACTCAATTTCACGGGCTCGAATCAACGCTTCACTGCTGCTATGGAAGCGTTCTCGGCGAAGTAACTTTGCTAAGTCTGTGTCTCGCAAGCCATTAATAAAGCGATCCACCGTAAAGGGATCTCTGTAATTTTCTGGCATTTCTGGGTAAGCCAAGTACTCCTGATATCTGCTTCATACTCTTGTAATGACTCCCCTGGTCTTTGTTGACGAACATTTAATTCTGACCAATGTAAATTTCGCAAGTGTTCGTCTCCATACCTTCTTTCTAACGCTGCCACTAAAGCGTTATAATTCTGTTTTTGTTCGACTGGAATGGACCGTAAAAGTCCGAGTGCAGATTCCCGTAGAGCTACTAACAACGCTCTAGCTTTTTCGTCCTCGTCCCAACCATTTGCAGCGGCGGCAGCTTCAAATTGTTGTTTGTAGATGGACCAGAAGGACGTACCGTCAAAATTTGGAGGCTTAATGTTTTGGTTGGAATTCACAACACATCCCTGAGCTTTTATTTTGTTATGTTCTTTCTGAAGCTGTATAAGCTGTTTTGACACATCCTGGAGCTTTTCTTCCACTGTTTGAAAAACTTCTTCTCTTACATTCTGTAGCTTGGTCTCCACTTTTTCTTCAACATTCTGCAATTTGTTCTGTAATGTTTCTTCTACATTCTGCAATTTGTTTTGTACCTTTTCTTCTACATTCTGCATTCTCTGAGTTATTTCTTCCTTAAGATCTTCGGTTGCTGCCTTGAACTCTCCTCTAAGCTGCTCGGAGTTGCTCTTTATTTGATCGAAGTTTTCTTGAATGCCATCTAATCTTTGCTCAAATGTCTGTTTCATATCGTTTTGGTTTTGTTCAATGGTCTGTCTTATATCGTTCTGGTTTTGAGCCATTTGAGCTGCTACAGCCTGCATCATTTTAGTTAGATCTTCCATCTTTGCCGATCCTTGTCTAGTAAGCATCAACTTCCTGATAAATTACTTAAAATGTTTATTTATTTTTTTTTGGTCTATAAAGCTAATATCGTAGTCGGTTTTGATTTTTTTAATATCTCCTCTGATTCTTAAATAGGACCTAATGGAATGTTCTAGAATATACTAGTAAATGTCACTCTTTCTGCTACTTGGCAAATGTAGAAGTCACTTTTTGGTTATCTCTTTTGGTTCTCGAATAGATCGTCGTAGAATGTTATGGAATATTCTAGAAATTCTTTCTAATTCTCACTATTTAAATATTTAAATAACTTAGCTAATGTCGAAGTCGGTTTTTGTATATCTCTTCTGGTTCTCGAATAGAACGTCGTAGAATGTTTTGGAATATTCTAGAAAATCTTGGTAATTCTTACTTTTGAAATAACTAAGCTACTGTCGAAGTCGGTATTTGTATATCTCTTCTAGTTTTTGAATAGAACATCGTAGAATGTATGGAATCTTCTAGAAATTATTTCTAATTCTTACTTTTGAAATAACTAAACTAATGTCGAAATCGGTATTTGTATATCCCTTCCAGTTTTTGAATAGAACGTCGTAGAATGTTATGGAATCTTCTAGAAATTCTTTTTAGTTCTTACTTTTGAAATTACTAAGCAATGTCGAAGTCACTTTTTGGATATTTCTTCCGGTTTTCGAATAGAGCGTCGTAGAAAGTGATGGAATATTCTAGAAATTCTTTCTAATTCTTACTTTTTAACTAACTAAGCTAATATCGAAGTCGATTCTTAAATATCTCTTTTGGTTTTTGAATAAATCAATATCGAACTTCTTCGAATATTCTGGAAAAATCACTTACTGTTTTTCTGTCCAATTGTCCTAGCCGGTGGTACTATGTAAGGATAGTCTTTGCACTATTTATTTCTTTTAATCTCACTTCTGACACCAATTGTTACGGGTTCACAACAACAAATTAAAACTCGCAATTGTTGAAAACGATACGTCAATTTATTCCGACAAATTATGTACAAAAACACGCACTTAAACTTACTAATAACTTGCTAATAATTCACTACTTTAATACGCCTATTAACTTCGCGTTAACATCTAGCGATCACTACCATTGGTTATCTCTGACTGACTCGATGCACGACGTCCGGCCCTATATATGAGGGTCTGCCCACTATTCGAGAATTTTCCATCCTTGTTCGACTCGGAATCATTCCGCCCTTTTCTAGAACCGGACCGTTCACATACCAATTTGTCACAGATAACGCAACTAAAACCTAGATTAAGAATACAACCATAAAATACGTCAACCTAATACTACACTAAACCTAAATAAATTCTAACTATAAAATTTAAATAACTTAAATTTGTAACAATATTATAATTTTTTATTAATTCGTCCCCACCCCGTTTCCATGGTAACGCGGGACGCTATATGGCTTGCGGCCAGAGAAGACCCGAGCGGCTAGCGATCATTGATTTGTCTCGTCCTTACTTGATCGTGGCGACACACTTTAGTCTGAAACCCCAATATTTTGGCCAAAAATAGCAAAAACTAACTTCACAATAAACCTGTTTAGTTATATATTTTTTAAAGCTAAATAATGCCACCTCAAAATTCCAGCATGATTGACATCATTGCCAAACCAGACTTCGAAATATCGTTGTTTGAATTTGACATTTCCTGACAATGAGCAATTGTTTTTTTATTGTTCATTATTTTTCACTAACTTTAATGTGCTAGGACTTATAAAACATTTTAAAAATGGCTTTTTTAACTAAAGGTAAGTAGATTATTTTTTGATAATTTAAGTCACAGGGATTTTAAACTTATTCTTTAAATACGAATGATAGACAAATTGTGCAAGAAATGTATGAATTTTTTTTCGATATTTCATTGGACTAACAAAAAAGCTTTACCGAACTTTCATATTAATTTTTGTGAAAATATTTTCGTCTTGATTTGCCCTTTCCGGGGTACATACACTGTTGGTGCGAAAAGGTGCGAGAGTCTCCAAATTCGTTATTAATTATGACCGTACATATTCTGATAAACACAGAGTACCTATCCTAATGCATTTTAATTTGTGTTTCCGTGTGTCTTCTATATACAGGGTTCGTCAACAATCGTTTGGCCATTGAAAATATATGAATTGAAGTAAGATCGCTATTTAAATAAATGGCACTAAGAGAGAGTAGAAGTAGTTTAGCGCTGTTGTCCAGTTAGCAATTCAAGAAAATGGTTTTCTTTTCGCGATCTAATGACGTTACTCTTACCAGCTGAGTAGGCCAAAGCCGGCCATTAACAAAATCCAAAAAACATCTTGATTTTAATTGCTTTGCGCCATCTCTTAGATATCATTTGATCTGTATGACTAATAATCAATACTGCGAATCTGTAATTCTGCTTTTAGTTCAGGCCCTACATCCGAGATTACAGCCATATGCTGCGTTTATTGATAGAAGCAACACACTTGGCATGGATAGACATAAGACTCGCCCGAAGATTTTACGAAAGGGAACCCCCCTTTAAACGTGCTTTTTGATAGTTTTTTGCTAATAACTCGAAAACAGTCAACTTTTTCAAAAATATTCTAGAAATCATTTTTCAAGCGGATACAATTTCCTTTTCAACGATGTACCTTAGTACCCTTTAACGGCAGTGGTGTATAGTCCATTAGCGTACGAAAAAAGGGAAAATTTTTAAAATATTTTTTTTATCTATATTTTGTGGTATTATTATTATTATGTGGTATTATTTGCAAAGTTTTAACTTGGCAAAAATAACTAAGTAACAATTATTGAGGCAGATGAAAAGTCCTCTCTAACGATGTATAACACGCCCCTCTTACATCAGTGGCGCACCTTTTATAGGCATTTATATAAATGAGAGGTGTGGAAAAAACTTGTTTTTTTTTTTAATTTTCTTAAATTTTACTGCCCCACATGTCTGGTTTCAAACTTATTTTTAAAGCTAAAGAAATTTCCTTTCCAACGATTTATATCGCTCCCCCTTTAAGGCAGCGGTAGATCTGGCATAGACGAACAAAAAATGGTCAAATTTGGTATACACTTAAATCTTCATTTAAGACAACCATGTTAGAACAGTTTTAATACAGACACTGCGTTCAATGAGAGAAGCAACACACTTGGTATGAATATACAGTATACTCCCCCGAAAATATAACGACGGAGAACCATCCGCCCACCCTTGGTGGGGGGGCTATCCCTACCCTAAATGTTTTTTTGACAATTTTCGGTTTATTAGAAAAAATTTGAAAAAAATATTTAAGGTCCCCCCTTAAATAAATAACCGAAACCACCCCCCCGCCCAGAGTAGGCGGGTGGATCCCCTTCGTTATATTATTGGGGGAGTATACTGTATATCCATACCAATTGTGTTGCTTCTCTCATTGAACGTAGGTGTGTATTAATACTGTTCCAAAAAGATTGTCTTAAATGAGGATTCACGTGTATACCAAATTTGACCATTTTTGATGGGACTATGCTAGATCTACCGCTGCCTTGAGGGGAGAGTAATATACATCGTTGCAAAGGAAATTTTTTCAGCTTTAAAAAAAATTGTGTGTGCTTAGGACCACACGGCAGAAGTGTAAACAAGGCGAAATTAATAATACTGGCCTTCATCTGCATCATCATATCGCTCGCTGAATGTTCTCTCACAGTTAGTCGACTCGAGCCGACTTCACCCGAATGAGCGTTACATAGCCGAGCCAGTTCAATTCACTACCCACAAAAACTGCTAAACGCGCCTAAGTAAAATTATAGAAAGTTTAAAAAAAAAACAAGTTTTTTCCACACCTCTAATTTATTTAAATGCCTATAAAAGGTGCGCCACTGATGTAAGGGGGGCGTGTTATAATCGTTAGAGAGGACCTTTTATCAGCCTTAATAGTTATTACTTAGTTGATTTTTTCAAAGTTAAAAATTTGCAAATAACTGGGAAAATACTGTAAGACAGCACTTTTGCGGGGGGTAAGAGGAGGGATCACCACTTTGAAAAAGGTTAACTAGAAAAAGTCAGATAAAAAATACCACAAAAAAAGATAAAAAAATATTTTAAAAAGTTTCCCCCTTTTTCGTACGCTAATGGAATGTGCACCACTGCCGTCAGAGGGTACTAAGGTACATGGTTGGAAAGGAAGTTGTATCCGCTTGAAAAATGATCTCTAGAAGATTTTTGAAAAAGGTGATTATTTTCGAGTTATTAGCAAAAAACTATCAAAAAGCATGGTTTAAGGGGGGGGGGAAACACCCCCCTGCCAGGAGTAAGGGGGGGTTTCCTTTCGTAAAATGTTCGGGCGACTCTTATGCCTATCCATACCAAGTGTGTTGCTTCTATCATTAAACGCAGTATCGGACCCCGTAGGGCCTGAACTATTTTAGCAACTTGACTTAGTTAGGCGCCGCGAGCAGATCGAACGGCGAATAAAAGAGCAAGGTTATTGTCTTTAGAAAAAATTATTAAAAAATTGAATTTTTCTCGATTTAATGTTTCCTGATTAAAGCTAAAATAACGAAATAAATAATGATGACTATTTCTTCGTCTTTTAAAAGTGGAAATCTTACTGTGCTTGCTCCTGTTTAGTAATAAAAAACTATTAATGAATTTTGAGTCACAGCGGTAAACGCTCCTAAATATGCGCGTCTTTGGTCCCTCACTGAGTTTTTGTTTTCCATAAGTTCATCATTTTTTTATACTCTTTTCATAAAGGCTAAACGTTCGATTTCGAGCACTGTAGATAGTAATGAGCAAAGTACCTTAAAAAAAGCAGAATGAATCATACATATCAAAACTCCTGTCTTAGCAATGAACTTTAAAAAACAAGGGAAAAATTCAAGATGGCCGCCAAAATAAATAGAAAATTAATAGAAACTGCAAAAATTTAACATAGGTTTCATGGTATCTAAATTCAAATATAAAATAATTTTTATTGGGGGAGGAAAATAACAGTTTATAATGGAGAAAGGGGCTTAACTAGGTTTTAAAAAAATTTGACAGGTATGACATCGATTAATTAAGGTGCTGAAACAAAAAAAAATAGGTTTTAATTATTTAACATCCTCCTATCAATCCTCAAACTAAAATATGATTCATTCTCTCTTTTACTCCCTGTATGTGGAGGTAAGAACTTCACTTTTTAAGAACATTAAAAGTTTTTAATGCATAATAGATATTCGCTGAATCCAACCAGAAGAAGAAAAAATGTTTAGCATCCCCCTGAGAGGGGGAGGCCTGGAAGTGGAAGTCTATAAATAAAGTTTGTATAGAACTTACTATAGGCACGGCTTCTCGTCTTAGGGAGGAAAAAAGGGGTGCTGGGGCAAGGTCGTATCCAACCCAAAACAGAAGAGGGGGCAGGTTTCTGAATTCCATGGCCTTTTTAATTTAGAGGAGGGGGAATTCATATTCTAATTGAATTTCAATGTCCTATTTTAAAAAACCTAGTTAAAAAGGGGGGACAGCTCAACAACTGCCCTTCTCCCCCCCCCCCGGATACGCCTTTGTGCTAAGGGTATACTTGAGTGAATTATTTTTTTTATTCTCTTGGTTGGACCCCCAAATAAACGGAGTAAAAGGGGGGATGGGGTTACTAAATGGTTATAAAACTTTTTAATCCTTAGATTTTAGTTCTGCGAACCAAAATACTTAAGAATATATATAATATTTTGAATTTTTATAATAGACCAAATTTTACCCCCCATAGGGGCAAATTCGATCATTGAAAATTTTTTTTTTGGGAAACTCGGTTTTGTGCACCAAAAATAGAATTTGGGGGTCTACCCTCTGAGTTTTGCAACTTATATTTTTTGTGGGGCTGTGTAATCTGCAGATCATATTAAAAATAATACATTTTTTGAAAGCGGCTTTTAGGCAGTATAAATCACGAAAATGGTAGTGGGGGGGGGTAATATAAAATACTTTTTAATTGTATATTAGCAATTTAGACTTTTTATTCATTTACGTTTAAGTGATTAGAGAGTTTAACTGTAAAAGTCTATTTTTGGCAAAAATATTGATTGATCCCTTAGACCATAGTGCGACAGTCGGAGATGAACTTTATTCATGGTATTCGTCAAGGCGAAAGGAAAACTTATAGAATAAGCAAAAAATAATAAAATATTTTTTATTAAAATTTAATTTTTTTGTATTCTTTATAGGGGGCACGCGGCAATGCCTTAAAGATCAGCCAACCCTGAATCTTCCAAATTTAATAATTTTGTCACTTAAAAGTGTTTAAGACATATCATCGGAATTATATTTATATAAAGCTTTATTTTATGTGATTTTTAAAATAGGTATCCCATATGATAAGCATCTTTTAAGTAAAATATTATTTTAAAATTATATAAAATAATAGAATAGACAAAAGTGGTAGATCTTCTTATTACCACTAACTTCGATATTTTTTTGATAGGTCTAGTTTCGCTGAAAACCAAAAAAACCATTACCACCACTAAAAGATCACCCCATTTCACCCTAATAATTTGGATCGAGTCTTACTTATTTTGTTCTGTTTAAATATATTTTCTTTTATTTCTAGTAGTTTTCATACTGTAACTATTTTTTTATGTTTTTTGCCTTTCTAAAACGTATCTGCGCTGGTCTAATGAGTCTGTGGCTAGTCACTTTTGCTCCTTCTCGAATGATGTTAACGAATTTTTATAGGCCGTTGCTTTTTTTAGAAACCGTTTTGTTACTTTTATTTTGGACACTCAAACATATATGTATTTTAAAATAAAATGGTACGATAAAAACTTGAAACTTTAAATTGTATTACTGTTAACTACACCTTAGACTGTGTTAAAATTACATCTTTAAAATAAACCCATGCCAAAATTATAACCAAAAGATCGAATAGAAGATATCAAAAAATGGCGCAAAAACGCGCATTAGCTACATATTAGGTAGCGGAATCAAGATTCCGTAAAAAAAACTAGTAATTTTTTTATTAAATCTGAGAAACATTTGTCGGTATTTGCTTATAAATTGTATGTAAAGTTGTTTTTGACATATGTTTTAAGAAAGCATACCTTGTTGAATACTATCCATAATTTTCTGATTTCTGTAATAATTAATATAGTTCTGGAGAAGCTTCAAAGTACGATTATTTGTAACATAACCTAAGTTTGTTAGTCAACTAACATTTCCTTTTAAGAAATCAAAAGCTACGCAACATGTCACACGTCTTGGACAGCTTTTTTAAATATATATGTATAGGGTGACCATAGCGTAACACGAGGACGTCAAAGGCAAAAAAGCCGGACAAATGGTCTTTTAAAAAAATTTGATAACCAAAAAATGTTTCTTGGGATCGAAAAGCCTAAATTTGCATAAAAAATAAAAAATCCGGCTTAAAAAAACTTTGATGACCACAACGGCGCAGCTAGCCGGGCCATTTTGGAGGGGAGGGGGATCTTCGCCAATGGCTTACTACCTAGATTTTGCAAAAAAACTACGCACACAACAAGGGTTTGGAGGGGGGAGTAAGATGTTTAGCACACCTCAAGCTTCAAGATTAATAAAAAAATGGCAACCTACTCGGAAAAAAGTGCGCCTAGAAATAGAAAAAGATTTGTAGAAAAAAATGGCGCAGGCAAAAAAAAACAGCACTTTTCGTACAAAGTGTCATTGTAGAAGACAGTTTCTGCAATGTTAAGAAAATACTGAAAACGTGAAAAAAATTGCGCCGTAGGCTAACATTTCGGAAACATTTTATACTTTTCAGAAAAAATTGCACTAGAAAACAACATGGGTAGGAAAAACGAAAAAAAATGCCAATCTAAATAAAAATTGAAAAAATGGCGCAACAGAAAAATATTTGTAGAAAATAATCAAAAAGGAGCGAAAATTGAAAAAAATAAGTAAAAGTGCCGCCGTAGAAAACAATTTCAGCAATCTAAAAAAATACTGAAAATTGTTGAAAATTTAAATAAATATCGAGAAAAATTGCGCCGAAAAAAAACTGCAATCTAAAAAATATGCGAAAATTATTAAAAAATGGGCGAAAATTTTCGAAAAATTAGGTGAAAAAAAATAACACCGCAGAAAAATTTAACTCGACAAAAAATTTTTCTTTCCAATACTGTATAACATAATTTGCTCAAGATTACGTGTAACAATTCATTCCCTAAACTGGAATCGTTTTTAACAAAAATGTTATTATTTCTTTTTTGCGATTTTTGTAAAAACAAGTTAACAGTTATTATTTTCAACGATTTGTCAATTAGTAGGATTAAATTTACTTCTAACCGTACATTCCATAATTGGGGGTTAATGACAGAATCGACACATGTTAATGAGAATTGTTTATTCAATTTTCTTGAAAATGAAGCGTTTTAAATCAAAAAAAATTTTATGCTATGCAAAAAACAATATTTTAAATGATTAGAGTATTATAATATATTAATAGAGTATTATAATATATTAATAGAGTATTATAATTATGAGTCTAGTATTACAATTTTAACATTTTAGTGGCGTGCCGTACTTAGTTCTTAAATTTCCTAAAGAAAAACGTGCATTTATGTTTAGCTCGAAATAAAATATTCTTCAGCAATTCTTGACAAATCTTAAAATTATTCACGAAATTGTAAAAATAATTGAACTAAAAAAGTTGTGTGTGACTGTGCTCTCTTTTGGGGATCTTTCCAAATGAAAAAGGTAAATATTGGATATTAAAAATCTCGGTTCGGTTCACTGAAAAAGCTTGTACACAGCTCATTTCATTGACTAAGCAATGACAGTAGCTTGTCAATTCGGCACAGAATCGAACAATTTTTTCTTTAATTGGCAAGATTTCTTGAAACCAAAAAGGCCTTTTTTGATGATTTAATGTAGGATGGATACACAACAATATTATTAGGTTTATACCATTTCCAAAATATACGAAATAAACTATTAAGTTTTGGGTCTTGTACACTGCCCATTTTATATAAATATCATATTATACGTAATAACAACGTAGTAGTAGTATGGTCAGTTCGGAGAAAAATCAAAGAATTTTTCATTTTACCGGCAATATTTTTTTAATATTTGCATAAGCTTGTTTAAAACACCAACAAGAAATTTTTTAAAGCTTTTGCATTATTCCTTACTTCCCACCAGAATTAGGGCAAACTGAAGTAATTTGATTCAAAAACTTAGTGTAATCACTTATTTTATTTTAAAGAAACTTTTTTAATATTCTTAAGGGTGGGGGTTATGGATTTTTATTTTTCTTTTCATTAACAGATAATAAAATATTACAATGTGCACTGCACCTGGAAAAAACTGAGATATATTTCTTATCTTAAAAAAAAGATTTAACGAAAATATTTAACCATATGAATAAGGTACAAAAACTATCATATTATAATTTTTTTATTAACAAGACTGGTCTTTCGCCCTTCTTTTCTTCGTCCCCACCCCGTTTCTATGGTAACGCGGGTCGCTATATGGCTTGCGGCCAGAGAAGACCAGAGCGGCTAGCGATCATTGATTTGTCTCGTCCTTACTTGATCGTGGCGACACACTAGGCTGAAACCCCAATATTTTGGCCAAAAATAGCAAAAACTAACTTCACAAACTGTTTAGTTATATACTTTTTAAAGCTAAATAATGCCCACCTCAAAATTCCAGCATGATTGGCATCATTGCCAAACCAGGCTTCGAAATATCGTTGTTTGAATTTGACATTTCCTGACAATGAGCAATTGTTTTTTTATTGTTCATTATTTTTCACTAACTTTAATGTGGTATTTCTAAGAAATGCGAAGACTTATAAAAAATTATAAAAATGGCTTTTTTAACTAAAGGTAATAAGAATATTTTTTGATAATTTAAGTCACAGGGATTTTAAACTTATTCTTTAAATACGAATGATAGAAAAATTGTGCAAGAAATGTATGAATTTTTTTTTCGATATTTCATTGGACTAACAAAAAAGCTTTTCCGAACTTTCATATTAATTTTTGTGAAAATATTTTCGTCTTGATTTGTCCTTTCCGGGGTACATACACTGTTGGTGCGAAAAGGTAAGATAGTCTCCAAATTCGTTATTAATCATGACCGTACATATTCTGATAAACACAGAGTACCTATTCTAGTGCATTTTAATTTGTGTTTCCGTGTGTCTTCTATATAGATAGTAATGAGCAAAGTACCTTAAAAAAAGCAGAATGAATCATACATATCAAAACTCCTGTCTTAGCAATGAACTTTAAAAAACAAGGGAAAAATTCAAGATCGCCGCCAAAATAAATAGAAAATTAATAAAAACTACAAACATTTAACATCGGTTTCAGGGTATTTGGAGCATCTAAATTCAAATATAAAATAATTTTTATTGGGGGAGGGAAATAACAGTTTATAATGAAAGGAGGGGCTTAACTAGGTTTTAAAAAAATTTGACATGTGTGACATCGATTAATTAAGGTGCTGAAACAAAAAAAATAGGTTTTAAGTATTTAACTTTTCCTATCACTCCTCAAACTAAAATATGATTCATTCTTTCTTTTACTCCCTGTATGTGGAGGTAAGAACCTCACTTTTTAAGAACATTAAAAGTTTTTAATGCAATATTAGATATTCGCTGAATCCAACCAGAACAAGAAAAACTGTTTAGCATCCTCCTGGGAGGGGGAGGCCTGGGAGTGGAAGTCTATAAATAAATTTTGTATAGAACTATAGGCAGGGCTTTTCGTCTTAGGGAGGAAAAAGGGGTGCTGGGGCAAGATCGTATCCAACCCAAAACATTTCATATTCTAATTGAATTTCAATGTCCGATTTTAAAAAACCTGGTTAAAAAGGAGGACAGCCCAACAGCTGCCCTTCTCCCCCCCCCCCCCGGATACGCCTTTGTGCTAAGGGTATAATTGAGTGAATTATTATTTTTTTATTCTCTTGATTGAAATCAAATAGAAATATTTCCATAATAAACTGTTCATGTCCATTAGAAAAGTAAAGTTTGGAGCCCCAAATAAACGGAGTAAAAGGGGGGATGGGGTTACTAAATGGTTATAAAACTTTTTAATCCTTAGATTTTAGTTCTGCGGACCAAAATACTTAAGAAAATATATAATATTTTGAATTTTTATAATAAACCAAATTTTACCGCCATGGGGTCCTAATAGGGGCAAATTCGATCATTGAAATTTTTTTTTTTGGGAAACTCTGAGTTTTGCAACTTATATTTTTTTGTGAGGCTGTGTAATCTGCAGATCATATTAAAAATAATACATTTTTTGAAAGGGCTTTTAAGCAGTATAAATCACGAAAATGGTAGTGGCAAGAGTGGGGGGGGGGGGTAATATAAAATACTTTTTGATTGTATATTAGCAATTTAGACTTCTTTATTGATTTACGTTTAAGTGATTAAAGAGTTTAACTGTAAAAGTCTAGTTTGGCCAAAATATTGATCCCTCAGATCATAGTGCGACAGTCGGAGATGAACTTTATTCATGGTATTCGTCAAGGCGAAAGGAGAACTTATAGAATAAGCAAAAAATAATAAAATATTTTTTATTAAAATTTATTTTTTTTGTATTTTTTAAAGGGGGCACGCGGCAATGCCTTAAACATCAGCCAACCCTGCATCTTCCAAATTTAATAATTTTGTCACTTAAAAGTGTTTGAGACATATCATCGGAATTATAAACCTCAGAACATATCTATGTGGTTTTAAAATAGGTATCCCATATGATAAGCATCTTTTAAGTAAAATATTACATTTAAATATTATTTTAAAATTATATAAAAGAATAGAATAGACAAAAGTGGTAGACCTTCTTATAACCACTAACTTCGGTATTTAACTTTTTTTGATATTTTTTTGATATATTGGAGGTCTAGTTTCGCTGAAAACCAAAAAAACCGTTATCACCACTAAAAGATCACCCCGTTTCACCCTAATAATTTGGATCGAGTCTTAATTATTTTTTCTGTTTAAATATATTTTCTTTCATTTCCAATAGTTTTCATACTGTAACTATTTTTTTATGTTTTTTGCCTTTTTAAAACGTATCTGCGCTGGTCTAATGAGTCTGTGGCTAGTCACTTTTGCTCCTTCTCGAATGATGTTAACGAATTTTTATAGGCCGTTGCTTTTTTTAGAAACCGTTTTGTTACTTTTATTTTGGACACTCAAACATATATGTATTTAAAAATAAAATGTTAGGATAAAAACTCGAAACTTTAAAATGTATTACTGTTAACTACACCTTAGACTGTATTACATCTTTAAAATAAACCCATGCCAAATAGTAGAGTAAATTTGTAGGGTTTTTTTTGTATTTTATCAATAGTAAGCCAAGTTTTGTAAAAATTTAAAAAAAAATTACAATTTGACATTAAACATTTTAAGATGGCGGCCGAAGTTCAGATTAAAAAGTTATTTTTTTGTTCTTGTTTTTTTGTTAAGACTCGTTTTTCTGATTTCAAACATATATAATATGTTGACATTTAGACCAGCCGTTATTGAAATATTTGCATTTTAATAACCTAAATAAACAATAAGGATGTTGCCATTTTGTTAATGAATATAATTTTTTAAATGCAAATATTTCAACAACGGCTGGACTAAATGTCAACATATTATATATTTTTGAAATCAGAAAAAGGAGCCCTATCAATTAAAAACATTATATACAGGGTATTTTATTTAAAGAAATAAACCATATGTCAATAGTTTGAAAAGTGTATGACATATGTCATTTTTGACATCAGATTCTGATGATTTAGAAAAAATTATTTGACTTTGCTAATTTAAACGTTACTGTTAGATCAATATTAACGGAGATAACTATTCAAGGCCAACACAAAAATAGAGGCCACGACCCTGAAAAAATCAGCTGTTCTCCCGGGGCTGAATTTTACATTGGGTCTTATGGGAGGTCAGACGTTTTTTATGATATTTTCAAAATGGCACTACAAATTTCCGCAAAATTTTAGTGAAATATTTTCAAACACCATCCCGATATTCCACCAAAGTTTTGTAAGGAAGCAACATGATTAAAAGTTTAAAATCTTCAAGATTTAGCATTCCTTATTTTGAATTCAAATTACCCGCCATGTACCATATGCCAACTGTTATATTTGACATGTTTTTGACTTTGTCATCTGTGATTGTCACATTCGCTTCTGCTTTAAACTTAATTTTTGTGTGAGCTAATGAAGCGGCTCTGAAAAATTAGGGATATACATTTTTAAAAAATTGCTCTGCCAAAATAAAGTAAAAACAATCTCAAAAACGGCTTTATTAAAAAAAAAATCAAATATTCATGAACCGTCATTCCAACTTCAATATTTTAAAGACAATCAGCTGTGTCGAAACGTGACCATCAAAAAAAAATCAGCCCCGGATGTGACGTCAACAAAGTGGAGGATCGTTGCCCGTCCTTTTTGATAGCCCTGAGCTATTAAGTAAAATATGTCAATTGTCAATTTATTCAAATCACCCGGCACGTGACATGTCAACTTTTTTGACATATTTAAAACATCTGTGTTTTGTTTAACGAGATGTCTTGGTTTTCCCAGTTTTTTTGTTAAATTGCGAAAAAATAAACAAAAATGTTTTTTTTTACTTTTTCGGCCCCCATCTTTAAAAAATAAATAAATTCTATATTTTTTGTACATTACAATTTAAAACTAATTAATATTACTGTAAAACTACATATCTTGGTAAAAAGATTTACTAAAACAACAAGATACTGTTGTGTTTATATTTTGAACGCCGCCATCTTGGATAATAATAGACATATGTCATTTATTATGAAATGTATACAATCGGCGATCCCCATTTAGTATAAATCAATATATTACACGGCAATACTAGTTGTGTCAAACAAGAACAAAAAAATTACTTTTTTATCTGAACTTCGGCCGCCATCTTTAAATGTTAAATGTCAAATTGTAACTTTTTATAAATTTTTACAAAATCTTACTTACTACTGATAAAATCAAAAAAAAATTTTTGTAAAAATTTAATTTGGTCTACTGGTTGTAAAGGTCTCTTTTATTTTTGACAAATTAAGCGCCATCTTTGTGTCAGCTGGGAAACTTATCATTTCATTTAAGCAGGTTTAAAGAACTGGTCAGTAGCTTTAATATGAGGTATTAAAAATAAATATCGCACCAAAAATAAAGAAAATATCGAAGAAAAAAAAAACATAGCCGCCATTTTGTTTTGCAGTGACAGGTGTAAATTTTTTTAACATTTTTAAATTGAGTATATCCCACTTACAGTAAATTTATTAAAATTAATTTAATTTCTCTTAAAACAAGGAAATAGTTTTTTTTTCTGAACTTTGGCAACTTGGATTCTGAGGTCGGAAAATCGGGGATCCTCGAACGAAAATTTAGCTTTTGGTGTTAGGTACTACTATGCCAAATATAAAAAAATATACCCTTTTTGCAGCTTTAGTTTACAAATTTATTCTACTAAAAGATAGAAAAACATGTAAAAAAATTATAACCAAAAAATCGAATAGAATATATCACAAAAATGGCGCAAAAACGCGCATTAGCTACATCTTAGGTAGCGGGATCAAGATTCCGTAAAAAAAACTTTTGTAATTTTTTTATTAAATCTGGGAAACATTTGTCGGTATTTGCTTATAAATTGTATGTAAAGTTGTTTTTAACATATGTTTTAAGAAAACATACCTTTATTTAATTATTTATTTATTTATTCCAACAGTATCTACAGCAAAAAGCCAATTACAGATACTTACTTACATTAAAATAAAAAAAATATTTTATACAATACGTCACTTCTAAAGATGATAAATAACAAACAAATCAAATTACATAATTACTTATTGGTTAACTACTGCGCACTTTTTGATCTATAATTTCTTTGAATTTCTTATAGCTAACATTGTCAATATCAACATCTGAAGCATACTTGTTAAATAAGTTGCATAAATTGTAGATAGGAGAGCTTTCAAAATAGATTTGTTCGTGGATAAGCTAAATAAAACTTATTTTTTGACCTTGAATTGTTTCGATTTATGGCAAATGGAAGTTGTTCAACTATATTAGGACAATCAACATCCCCTTTGAGAATTCTATACATTGTTGTTAAAAAAATTTTAGTTCTTCTTTGGTTTAGTGATAATCTATCAAAAATTTTTAATAAGATGTTGTTGTCACAACCTCTTTGTGGATAAATCCCAAACTTTCTAAAGTGCATGGCTTTTAAAAATTTTCGCTGAACTCCCTCAATCATACCAATCCAAATGTCATATTGGGGGGACCAGATAACACTTCCATATTCCAGTATTGGTAATACCAGACTGTCAAATAAGTATATGCTTACGTCTATGTTAAAACTTTTAGTATTTCTACAAATAAACCCAGCAACTCTCTGGGCACTCCCAATTTTAGAAATAATATGTGATGAAAATAAAAGATTAGCATCGAAGGTTACACCTAGGTCTTTTTGTTCAGATACACGCTCTAGGTTCTCATTATTTATTGTATAATCAAATTCGATTAAGTTTTTGTTACGCCTAAATGACAAACAAAAGCATTTACGCAAATTTAAGTTAAAACCATTTTCCTGGCAAGATAGAGCTGTGTCCTGAAATTCACTTTGGAGTGTTTCAGAATCCTCCAATGAGAAAACCTCCACAAACAATTTAAAATCATCGGCAAATGCCAATGATTCCACATTTTTTACCTTAGAAATAATTTTGTGAAGGCAATAATAAAAAGAAGTGGTCCGAGATTAGACCCTTGGGGCACACCAGAAGAACTTATATAAATAGTAGACCTGCTACCTTTTAATTCCACGAACTGATATCTTTTACTTGTGCTAGTACCCAAATAAGATTGTATTAAGTTAGTAAGGTATGGAGAAACATCCATTCCAGTTAGTCCATCCAAGATAGTGCTGTGACTTACTTTATCAAAAGCCTTTTCCAAATCTGTATAAATGACATCAACTTGACTTTTTCTGTTTATAGCCTCATGTACGTATTTATTAGATCTTTTGGGTAAGAAGCCATGCTGTCTGGGAGATATTTTATTTGACACTTATATACACTATAGGCCGATAGTTCTCAATTTTTTGTCTTGGACCTGGAAAAGTTGACGTTTTAAGTATGATATTAAATAAAATTTGCAAAGGAACAAGCAAAAACTCTTTACACCCTTTTAATATAAAAGCAGGAATACCATCATGTCCAATAGACTTATTGGGTTTTAGTTTATTAATAGCTTTTTCTATCTCTAAAATGGATATATCTTTCTCACAAAAGTAGGATTTAAATTTATTTGTAGGGGTGAGATTAATATTGTCATTGTCAATATCTAAAAAAGTAACAACCTTATCACAAAAGTTTGATGTAACTACGTCACTGTTGTCATTAATGACATTATCATTTTCTATAAAAACGGACCCAAAGTAAGTTGCAAAGCCATTAGCAATATTTTTTGCATTAGCAAATGTTTCATTTTCAAATTTCATTTCATCAGGCATGTCAGGACTCTCTTTGAATTTTGAGAAATGACCAGAAGAGTTTCGGGTTAGATTTTAAACTAGCTTCAATTTCCAACAAATATTTTGTATGAGCATTTTTTATCTTATTCTTAATTAATACTCTTAATTTATTAAATCTGGTTTTCCAAAATTGCGACTTATATTTACGTGACTTAGTAAAACAGTTGTGCTTTTGTTTTAATAGCTTTATGATTTCATTATTAAACCAAATTGGATATTTTTTTGAGTCGTTTTAGGTACACATTTAACAAATAAATTATAAATTATTTTGTAAAAAGCATAAATAGCCAAATCTGCGTTTTTAAATTTATTTAATTCATTCCAGTTTTGTTGCCTGAAAAGCTCATACATAAGAAGAAAATTAGCTTTTTTAAAATTGTATTTAGTTGTAGGTATCAATTTGCAGTTCTTTTGAGATATTTTTGCTGACAGTCTAATATCTAAACATGGATGGTAGTTTAATAATTAATAGAGGCCAAAATAGGGGGGTTACCCTACAAAAGGTCCGGCAGTTCTGAATTTTGGATATGTTGTTAAGCTCAGGAGGGTAGTTAAAAATCTGAGTTTTCGTCCCCCCACCCCTGTGCTCCCTCCGCCATCTTGAAAAAACCATCAAAAATTGGCACTTTTTTTTGTTTTTTGCCTTTAATTTCGTTCCAGTACACTAAATCGTAAAAAGAGTTATTGGGTGGTACTATGGTTGCTCTGCGAGCAGTAGGATCGGAGCTAGGTAATTTCTAAAAATGACTAAAATCACGTGCTTGGGCAAATTTTCAGATTTTTTCTACTTTAGACGGCATAAGCTCCGAAATACTTTGTTCTAGGGTAAAAGTTCTAAGAACATATCTTTAGAGAATTTTATCAGCTACAAAATCCATTCTTTAAATGTATTTTTAAATATTGTAATAGAGTGGGAGTAACTTTTAACTTAAACTAAGTAAGTTAGAAAATAATAATTTTTTAAAATTTAGTGATTTAAACGGCACGCTTTTTATTTATTTTTATTTTTTGTGTAAATTTAGTGACGTACAAAAAGGTAAGAGAGCTTAGGGGTCAAACACCTCCTTAAACTAACCACCTCTTCAAAAACCCCCCCAGACCCACCAAAATCTAACATATTTAGGTTTTCTCAAATTTTCTCAAAAAATACGCCTCTAAGAGAAAAATGTGTAATATACTTTATCGTAGACAATGAAATTTCCTTTTGAAAAAGGTACAACTCGATGGGGGTCAACTATTTATAAACTCTTCAGCGGCGTCCGCTAATTGAAGTAATTTAAAAAAGTAAAAAAATATCCATGTTTTTTCCATGATTTATTCGATTTTTTTTTAAACCAAGGTTTATAGAACAAAATGTGTTATAATTATTGTAGCAAATAAAATTTCCTTTAAAACGCTGTACAAGAAAGTCGGATTGGTTTCATGGTTATAAATTCAGAGGCGCCCGTAAATTTAACCAATTTTAAAAAATCACAAATTAAAATATTTTTGTTACAAGTTTTATCTAATTTTTTCCAAAACTTAGCCTAATTTAAAAAAATGCTATGATGCACTTTATTGACAGTAAAATTCTCTTTTCAACGGTGTATAACT
This sequence comes from Aspidapion aeneum, assembly GCA_963576565.1. NCBI lineage: Eukaryota > Metazoa > Arthropoda > Insecta > Coleoptera > Brentidae > Aspidapion > Aspidapion aeneum. Next base: position 149,427,833 of record OY755038.1, read on the forward strand.
CGATGGGGTCTGACTTACAACGAACCCGCCAGCGTAATTGGTTAAATTTACGGGCGCCTCTGTATCTTTTATCTTTATCTGTCTTGCCAGGTTTAGATCTCATATTAACGAGTAGTGTTTCATATCTTTTGTTGTCTTCTTCAATCATTTGAATTGTTTCTACTCTCCTGTCTTAAATCTTCTATCTCAGATTTAAGTTTACTTATAAGTAAATCCCTTGTTTCGTAGCCATCTTGATATACCTTTAGGAGATTTGAGACTTCGTCATTCTTTCGAGACTCTGTTTTCGCTAAATTTACACATTCTTCATTATTAATTCTATTTACTTGCTTAAGTTTGTCCATTTCTACTTTCATTTCGTCAATGAGATGTTTATAACTAGCTGTTTCCGTTTTGAGCGATGTTTCAACCTCGAGAGCTTCAGATTCAAAATCGCATGTATTTCGTCGAATCCTTTTCAGATGATTGTCTTTACTCTGAAGTTCGTGATATAAACCTTTTTTTTCGTTTTCAAAAGTCTCTTTTAACTCATCCATTTGATATTCCAGTTCTAAAACTTTTTCATCTTTTTGGCTGGATTTACTTTCAATGCTCTGCAAGTTTTTCTCCATTCTATCCATGGTTGTAGCATGCTCAGCTTCCATTAGATCTTTGGCTAAATCTATCTTAATCTTATCAGCTTTGACAATGTCTATTTCCTGTCTAAGTTTGGATATATCACTTTTGCACTCATTACATAGAAATACTAGTTTTTTACTGGATGAGGCCAAACTATCGCAGTCAGAAGAACCCAGACCAATACAATTTTTGCAAAGTGCACTACTGCAGCAAAAACACATAGTTCCAAATAGTTCGCCATCCTTATTTGGTCTACGTTTAAAAATGCAAAGAACGTCACATTTATTACACTGAAGGTTCATTTTGTGTGGCTATTTACTTGAATTTTAATGTTAAAAAAAAAACTAAAATAGGTATAACGCGTTAAAAGGGGTCACAATACTAAAATTGACAGTTAAAAGGTTAGCATTATACTTCACTATTAAAAGTTAGCAAACAGACATATACAACACATTAAAATTTAAGATGGTTATTAGGAACATAAAGGTCTATCACAGAAATTTTATTGAATAATAGTTTGTTTGACATTACTAAAAGGCCATTTTTAAGTTTTTTCTTCTTCCGCTCGATTCACAATATTCAAGACCTGTCCACTGTGCGTCGAACGACGGTCAGGTCCTTATTGAATACTATCCATAATTTTATGATCTCTGTAATAATTAATATAGTTCTGGAGAACCTTCAAAATACGATTATTTTATTAATCCGTAATACTTTGTAACATAACTTAAGTTTGTTATCCAACTAACATTTCCTTTGGACAGCTTTTTTAAATATATATAGGGTGACCATAGCGTAACACGAGGATGTTAAAGGCAAAAAAGCCGGACAAATGGTCTTTTTAAAAAATTTGATGATCAAAAAATGTTTCTTGGGATCGAAAAGCCTAAATTTGCATAAAAAATAAAAAATCCGGCTTAAAAAAACTTTGATGACCACAACGGCGCAACTAGCCGGGCCATTTTGGAGGGGAGGGGGATTTTAGCCCCTGGCTTACTACCTAGATTTTGCAAAAAAACTACGCACACAACAAGGGTTTGGAGGGGGGAGTAAGATATTTAGCACACCTCAAGATTCAAGATTAATAAAAAATTGCAACCTACTATAAAATCTAGAAAAAAAATTAAGATACCTTTCGGAAAAAAGTGCGCCATAGAAAAAGATTTGTAGGCGCAGGCGAAAAAAAACAGCACTTTTCGTAAAAAGTGTCATTGTAGAAGACAGTTTCTGCAATGTTAAGAAAATACTGAAAACGTAAAAAAAATTGCGCCGCAGGCTAACATTTCGGAAAAATTTTATTCTTTTCAGAAAAAATTGCACCAGAAAACAACATGGGTAGGAAAAATGAAAAAAAATGGCAATCTAAATAAAAATTGAAAAAATGGCGCAACATAAAAATATTTGTAGAAAATAATCCTAAAGGAGCGAATATTGAAAAAAATAAGTAAAAGTGCCGCCGTAGAAAACAATTTCAGCAATATAAAAAAATACTGAAAAATTGTTGAAAATTTTAATAAATATCGAAAAAAATTGCGCCGAAAAAAAACTGCAATCTAGAAAATGCTCAAGTTTACGTGTAACAATTCATTCCCTAAACTGGAATCGTTTTTAACAAAAATGTTATTATTTCTTTTTTGCGATTTTTGTAAAAACAAGTTAAAAGACTCCATTTTATTTCCAACGATTTGTCAATTAGTAGGATTAAATTTACTTCCAACCCAACAGTCCATAATTGGGGGTTAATGACAGAATCGACATATGTTAATGAGAATTGTTTATTCAATTTTCTTGAAAATTAAGCTTTTTGGGAAAAAAAATTTATATGCTAGGTTAGGCAAAAAAATATTTTAAATGATTAGAGTATTATAATATATTAATAGAGTATTATAATATATTAATAGAGTATTATAATATATTAATAGAGTATTATAATATATTAAGAGAGTATTATAATTCTGAGTCTAGTATTACAATTTTAACATTTTAGTGGAGTGCCGTACTTAGTTCTTAAATTTCCTAATAAAAAACGTGCATTTATATTTAACTCGAAATAAAATATTCTTCAGCAATTCTTGACAAATCTTAAAATTATTCACGAAATTGTAAAAATAATCGAACTAAAAAAGTTGTGTGTGACTGTGCTTTCTTTTGGGGATCTTTTCAAATGAAAACGGTAAATATTGGATATTAAAAATCTCGGTTGTGTGTTCTTGGATTTTTCCAAAAAACAGTGACAGCATCCCATTTAAAGTCGCCAGGATGTATGTCTTACCTTATATTAGATGGCTCATTTCTCCCCTTGACCAATTGCTCTGGGTTCCACTTTTCTTTTTTGGTGCTTGGACATACATTTTCCTTTGATATGTATTTAAAACCAGCATGAGTAGGACGTATTTCACACCAAGGGCAATCAGTTTCCATTAGTATACGGTCGCTTGGAAGTTCCTTCACAGTTTTTAAGTTGTCTTCCGTTTTTAAGGAACTAAAATAAAAGATATGTAAATAATGCGCTATTTTGAAATGTGTAATAGCCAAAGATCCGGCTAAAATTTTAGCTCACACTTACACTACAAGTTGTGTGAGCTATGGTGATCATATCAATTAATTAATTTAAACTTATAAACAACTTAAATTACTATGTTCCAGTGCAGGAGGACCAAACATGTTTGTTGACTGGAACCAAAGTATTGGAATGCATATCAATCTCTTAAAATTAGATTCTGACGTCGACTAATAACAACTAACTTTAATTATAACATTGAAGGCACATCACTCTCCATGGTGGACTTTTGTCTCGCATATAGACTCGGTAATCAGCAAATCTCTCAGAATGCTGGGTTTTGTCAAAAGAGTCACACCAGACTTCCAAACTCTTCAGATAATCAAAATATTGTTACAAATTTAAGTTATTTAAATTTTATAGTTAGAATTTATTTAGGTTTAGTGTAGTATTAGGTTGACGTATTTTATGGTTGTATTCTTAATCTTGGTTTTAGTTGCGTTATCTGTGACAGACTGGTATGCGAAAATGTTCTAGAAAAGGGTGGAATAATTCCGAATCGAACAAGGATGGAAAATTCTCGAATAGTAGGCAGACCCTTATATATAGGGCCGGACGTCGTGCATCGGGTAGTCAGAGATAACCAATGGTAGTGATCGCTAGATGTTAACGCGAAGTTAATAGGCGTATTAAAGTAGTGAATTATTAGCAAGTTATTAGTAAGTTTAAGTGCGTGTTTTTGTACATAATTTCTCGGAATAAATTGACGTATCGTTTTCAACAATTGCGAGTTTTAATTTGTCGTTGTGAACCCGTAACAATATTTTATTTTTGCTTTGTTTGAAGCCAACTTGAGTATGCCACATCCGTGTGGAGTCCGCAGTATGTAAACCACATTAGCCGAATTGAGAGAGTGCAAAGAAAATTCCTACACCATATTTATTTCAGATCTTTTCCAAACATAGACTACGACTACTCATCTATGCTCGACTATTTGAGTCTATTACCCTTACACAAAAGGCATGATCTTCTTAGACTTTTAAAAGTTTTTTTTCACAATTTTCTTGAGTGTAAAAAATGTGTATGTCAAAGACGTTAATAACATAAACTAACCTTATTTATTTGTGAAAATACAAATTGTGCCCATGTGAAGGTTAAAAAATAAAAACCAAATGGCATTTGAACGCGAAATGCTTGTTGCATTTAAACCGACAACTCCCTATTGTCAAAAAAATGTTAATTTACTGTCAAATTTAAAATTTAATTTTTCTATGAGTTATTTTTAAATAGAGGGAGTTAGGTGTTAGATAAGGAGGTTAAACGAAAAACTATAAATGCGGAGGAGCGGTAAAAACTATGAATGTTACTTTGAAAATTTGGTACAAAAAAAACTATCAAAAAAAATTGGCAATATCAAAGAACTTAGGATGCCCACGATGGCTCACCTTGTTTGTTGGTCGCTGTGTCAATCTTGCGGCGGCCGCCCTGGGGAACTCGTGATTTCCAAGAGCTCACACACACGTGCCGTTTTCTTGCACAGATTATAAGCGAATGTCCCTTACTCTGTCGGGGAAACGCCGTGTCATTTGTCAAAAGAAAACTCAAATGTAAGCGCAACAGTGCCGAATTTAGCACACAAAAATATCAAATAGGCAGGAAAATGTAAAATTTTATTTATGAACAGGTGTTAATCACCCAAGTTAAAATTTGAAATTATACAAGTTTCTATTCGTTTAATTTTAAAGCCTAATCCTCCGTTTTAATTAGCGATATTTTTTTTTTTAATACTTAGCCCAACGATATACGAGATGTAAGGAATTGAACATGTTAAAGGCTCAGGAAAAAAGTTATCATTTTGGTAGGAGCGCACATGTTTTTGTGCATAAAATAAGGTTGTCTTTTAAACAATCAAGTTTGGGCGTAGTTTTTTTTTAATTGACTGAAAAAGTTTGAAACAAAATATAGAATATAGAGAGAATAACAATGCGCTAGAAACAAGAAAATACTCCAAAGCTGCAATTAAGAGGAAGTTTGAAACTTCATGTAAATAAAACTCGACATTTAATTAATTAGATGTAAGATTAAATGAGATTTTTAGTGACGTTCCACGTAAACTTTATGCACACACCAATTAATTCCAAGTTTTAGGGACTAAATTATACTTTTAATCGTTAGGGATTCAAAATAAAGTAAATTCTCTAGGATGACACACAAAAGTGCATAAAATTGTTTATAAACCACGTGATTAAACGGCATTTTATTCGTTTTGTCTCGGGAAAAAATTACCACATTAGTACCTAGGTTTATATTGTACTATTGTTACCATTTTTATGGACTAAAGAATTGAAAAACTAGGTCAAAAGAAAAATAATACGTACCAGCCGTTTAAGCCAATATAATATCCTAACGTGATAAATTTTTCTGCTTCATCCAAGCTACCATCAAAAGAATGAACGACGCCATTAAAGTCATATTTTGACAATGTTTTAAAAAGATCGTCTGCAGCATTTCGACAATGTAAAAACAAAGGCAGGTTCCAACTTGTGTTAAGTTCTAGCTGATATTGAAAATACCTAAAAATAAGAGTAAAGATAATATGATTTTACAAAAATCGTGCCAGAAATGTTGTGCCACAGATTAAATATTGTTTCATAAATGATAATTTTATAAAATTTAAAATTATACAGCTATACTAATGTTACAAATTTAAATATTTAAATTTTATAGTTAGAATTTATTTAGGTTTAGTGTAGTATTAGGTTGACGTATTTTATGGTTGTATTCTTAATCTAGGTTTTAGTTGCGTTATCTGTGACAAACTGGTATGCGAAAGTGAGATTAAAAGAAATAAATAGTGCAAAGACTATCCTTACATAGTACCACCGGCTAGGACAATTGGACAGAAAAACAGTAAGTGATTTTTCTAGAATATTCGAAGAAGTTCGATATTGATTTATTCAAAAAACCAAAAGAGATATTTAAGAATCGACTTCGATATTAGCTTAGTTAGTTAAAAAGTAAGAATTAGAAAGAATTTCTAGAATATTCCATCACTTTCTACGACGCTCTACTCGAAAACCAGAAGAAATATCCAAAAAGCGACTTCGACATTAGCTTAGTAATTTCAAAAGTAAGAACTAAAAAGAATTTCTAGAAGATTCCATAACATTCTACGACGTTCTATTTAAAAACTAGAAGAGATATACAAATACCGATTTCAACATTAGTTTAGTTATTTCAAAAGTAAGAATTAGAAAGAATTTCTAGAAGATTCCATAACATTCTACGACGTTCTATTCAAAAACTAGAAGAGATATACAAATACCGACTTCGACAGTAGCTTCGTTATTTTAAAAGTAAGAATTAGAAATTATTTCTAGAATATTCCATAACATTCTACGACGGTCTATTCGAGAACCAAAAGAGATAATCAAAAAGTGACTTCTACATTTGCCTAGTAGCAGAAAGAGTAGCATTTACCAGTATATTCCAGAACATTCCATTAGGTTCTATTTAAGAATTGGAAGAGATATTGAAAAACCGACTTCGACATTCGCTTTGTAGCCCTAAAATACACGTTTTAAGTGATTTATCACGAAGTTGATGCTTACTAGACAAAGATCGGCCAAGATGGAAGATTTAACTAAAATGATGCAGGCTCTAGCAGCTCAAATGGCTCAAAACCAGAACGACATGAAACAGACCATTGAACAAAACCAGGGCGATATGAAACACACCATGGACGACATGAAACACACTATTGAACAAAACCAGAACGATATGAGACAGACATTAGATGGCATGCAAGAAAACTTCGATCATATAAAGAGCAACTCCGAACAGCTGAGAGAAGAGTTCAAAGCAGCAACTGAAGATCTTAAGGAAGAAATAACTCAAAGAATGCAGAATGTAGAAGAAAAGGTACAAAACCAATTGCAGAATGTAGAAGAAACGGTACAAAACAAATTGCAGAATGTTGAAGAAAAAGTGGCGACCAAGTTACAGAATGTAAGAGAAGAAGTTTTTCAAACAGTGGAAGAAAAGCTCCAGGATGTGTCAAAACAGCTTATACAGCTCCAAAAAGAACACAACAAAATGAAAACTCAGGGATGTGTTGTGAATTCCAACCAAAACATTAAGCCTCCAAATTTCGATGGTACGTCTTCCTGGTCTACTTATAAACAACAGTTTGAAGCTGCCGCTGCTGCAAATGGTTGGGATGATGAGGAAAAAGCTAGAGCATTGTTAGTAGCTCTACGAGAACCTGCTCTGGGACTTTTACGGTCCATTCCAGTCGAGCAAAAACAGAATTATAACGCTCTAGTGGCAGCGTTAGAAAGAAGGTATGGAGACGAACACTTGCGAAATTTACATTGGTCAGAATTAAATATTCGTCAACAAAGGCCAGGAGAATCATTACAAGAGTATGAAGCAGATATCAGGAGGCTGATGTATTTAGCTTACCCAGAAATGCCAGAAAATTACAGAGATCCCTTCACGGTAGATCGCTTTTTTAACGGATTACGAGACACGGAGCAAAGTTACTTCGTCGAGAACGCTTCCATAATAGCAGTGAAGTGTTGATTCAAGCCCTTGAAATCGAATCATCAAATAATATGTCCAGGCCAAAAGTAAGAGCTGTTTCAATTCAGGAGGGAGAAGAAATGAGCAATGGACATGAGGTCAACTCAAAAACGCTAAACCAAATGTTTCAATCACTGATAGAGAAGATTGACTCTTTGAAAGAAAGCAGACGATCCCCTCCAAATGTAAAGTGTTTCAGATGCGGATGTACAGGGCATATTCAACGCGATTGTCGCGTCCAAATAGGGTCTCGCTCGCCATCTAGCGGGACAGAGTACCGAAGAAGAGATCAGGAAAACTAAAACTAGTCAACGCAGAGGGGCGGGTGTTGGCTAAAGGGAATGTAGCCCCCAAAATTTATTCAATTAAGAGCTTAAAACATACTGCTGACAGTCTTAACATCGACGGACTTATAAATGGAAGACAAGTTAACATAACAGTAGACACTGGTGCTGCCATATCATTGCTTAAGTTCAAAATTGCAACGAGATATAAAATTCGACCAACAGAAAAGAAAATAACACTTAAGACTGTGACTGGAGAATCCGCAGACGTGTTGGGGCAGACAGACATAGACCTACAGCTGGGAAGATTAAAGATTCGCCACACTGTATTGGTTGCCGAAATAGAAGATGAATTTATTTTGGGAATGGACTTGATAAGTAAACATGGATTTGCGTTTGATAATAAACTTAATACCCTAAGATTTGGGAACGAAGAGTTCATTTTGTCAAATAGTCACATCAATAAAGAACCAATAAAGGTTGTGGCAGTATGCACAACAAGACTGGTCGGTAACAGTGAGACCATAATTTTGGGGAGGCTAGAAATTAAAACATCAAGCTGCGTCGGACTCATAAGCCAACAAAACACACCCAACACCTACCTCGTTGCAAAATCACTAGATAAAACCGATAAAGACATCTCGATTAGAGTCGCCAATATTTTCCCAAATAGTGTCAAAATTAATAAGGGGGAGGTGGTAGCATTATTTGAACCAGTACAGAAAGTAACAAGATGTGAAGAGCCAACTTCCGAGGATACAAGCAAGTTACCAATGGAGGTACTTCAGCAATTTGAGTCAACTTGGCAACATCTCACTCCAGAAGAATTTAGTAAAGCGAGAGAGTTTATAGAAGAACAAAGTAATATCTTCGAAACTAGGAGTAGTTCGGGACGCACAAACCTTATTCAACATGCTATCAACACTGGCGATGCCCAACCGATAAGACAACCCCCAAGAAGACTACCAATGGCCAAGCAAGAAGAAGTTCACAATCTCATTAATAAAATGCTTAGCGACGGTGTTATTGAAGAGTCATCAAGTCCTTGGTCATCTCCTGTGGTGTTGGTCACTAAAAAGGATGGAAGTACTAGATTTTGTGTCGACTACAGGAAACTTAACGATGTGACCAAGAAAGATTACCCACTGCCAAGAATAGACGACACATTAACAACATTGGCAGGATCATATTGGTTTTCTACTCTTGACCTGAAAAGTGGGTATTGGCAAGTAGGAATCTTTGAAAGAGATAAAGAGAAGACTGCATTCTCTGCTGGAAGTGGACTTTATCAGTTCAATGTGATGCCATTTGGCCTGTGCAATGCCCCAGCTACATTTGAAAGACTAATGGAAGTCGTTCTACGAGGCCTTACTTGGAAAACCTGCCTAGTCTATTTGGATGATGTCATAGTAATGGGGAAATCATTTCAAGATCATCTAGATAATTTACGAGAAGTATTCTCAAGAATCAGGAACGCAAATCTTAAATTGAACTCAAAGAAATGTTTTCTGTTCCAAGAAAAAGTTGAGTTCCTGGGTCACGTCGTTTCCCGAGAAGGCATCCATACCGACGAAAAGAAGTTACAAGCAATAAAAGAATGGCCTCAACCTCGTGACAAACATGAATTGAGAAGCTTTTTGGGTCTGTGTGTCTCCATTACATAGACTTACAGAAGATAAAGCTTCTTACAAATGGAATACCGAATGTGACCAAGCATTTAGAAGACTAAAAGCAGCATTATGTTCTAGTCCGATTCTTGCATATCCCATTCCAAAAGGAAAATTCATATTAGATACTGATGCGAGCAACGATGGCATAGGAGCAGTACTCTCCCAAGTACAAGATGGAGAAGAACGGGTCATCGAATTTTTCAGCAAGAAGCTATCCAAACCAGAGAGAAATTATTGTGTTACTAGAAAGGAGCTCCTAGCCATAGTTAAATCCGTAGATCACTTTCACAAATATCTCTACGGACAAGAGTTTCTGATTAGAACGGATCATGCTGCGTTACAGTGGCTCATGAAAATGAAACAACCTGAGGGGCAAGTCGCGAGATGGATAGAAAAGCTACAACAATACCATTATCAAATTAAGCACCGAGCGGGAAGGGTGCATAATAATGCAGATGCATTGTCCAGAAGACCTTGCCCTGAGGATTGTAAACATTGCAGGAAAATTGACCAGAAAGAAGGAATTACCTACGTGCGCCAGATAAAGTTAGAACCAGATGAAGAATGGATGTCGGCTTCGATTAGAACCACACAACTTAACGACAAAGATGTAGGACCTATCTTTCGATTGAAAGAAGAAAACAAGCCACGACCATCATGGCAAGATATCGCAAACCAAGGGGTGATATTTAAATCACTGTGGGCACAATGGGATTCACTGATAGTAGAGGAAAACATCCTTAAACGTGCCTGGGAAAGTGCCGATGGCCTTACTGTGGTTAATCAAGTAGTGGTTCCTAGGAGCATGGTAGACAATATAATGGCCGAATGCCATGGTGGAAAGTCAGGCGCGCACCTAGGCATAAATAAAACCATGGACAAAATTCGAAACCGATTTTATTGGGTCAATTACTTTCAAGATGTGAAAAACTGGTGCCGCCGATGTTCGACTTGTGCAGCCAGCCAAGGTCCCAAAACAAGGTCCAGAGGTCAAATGAAACAATATAACGTAGGTCTGCCATTCGAACGCATTGCTATTGATGTGGCCGGACCGTTTCCAGAAACTAAAAAGGGCAACAAATTCATCCTTGTTGTCATGGATTACTTTAGCAAATGGCCAGAAGTTTTTGCTTTGCCTAACCAAGAGGCCGCTACAGTTGCAGAAGTTCTGGTAAATGATGTTTTCAGCCGATTTGGCATTCCTTTGGAAGTACATTCATATCAAGGAAGAAACTTTGAATCAAAGCTCTTTCAGAATCTCTGTGACCTTTTAGGAATACATAAAACACGGACTACGGCTTTACATCCGCAGTCAGATGGGATGGTTGAAAGATTTAATAAAACAATAGAAGAACATCTGTGCAAAGTTGTTGATGAGCACCAAACAGATTGGGACCAATATATTCCATTGTTTTTGATGGCCTATAGAACCGCCATTCACAATACGACAGGAGCTACTCCATCTAGTATCCTGTTTGGTAGAGAACTGCGTTTACCATGTGATATCATGTTTGGTTCACCTGAAGAAGAACACTTAGAGGTTAATGACTATGTCGAACGGTTAAGGCAAAAGCTGCACGATATCCATGAAGTGGTTAGAGAGCGAATAGAAATAGCCAGCGACCGCATGAAAGCGAGATATGACCTGAAAGCAAATTCTTCAGGGTTCAAAGAGAATGATCAAGTCTGGCTATACAATCCTCAACGCAAGAAAGGAAGATCACCTAAGTTGACACCACCATGGGAAGGGCCTTATAAAGTTGTTAAGAGAATTAATGATGTAGTCTACCGAATCCAGAAAAGCCCGAAGTCCAAGATGAAAGTTGTTCATCTAGACAGACTAAAACCTTACCTGGGAAATGTTGATCGAGGCGATCAAACCTGAAGAGGAGGATAGTGTTACAAATTTAAGTATTTAAATTTTATAGTTAGAATTTATTTAGGTTTAGTGTAGTATTAGGTTGACGTATTTTATGGTTGTATTCTTAATCTAGGTTTTAGTTGCGTTATCTGTGACAAACTGGTATGCGAAAGTCTAGAAAAGGGCTGGAATGATTCCGAATCGAACAAGGATGGAAGGGTTCTCGAATAGTAGGCAGCCCTCATATATAAGGCCGGACGTCGTGCAGCAGTTAGTCAGTCACAGATAACGTACTGTAGTGGTCGTGAGATATTAACACGAAGTTAATAGACCGATTATAGTAGTGAATTATTACCAAGTTATTAGTAAGTTTAAGTGCGTGTTTTTTGTACATAATTTGTGGAAATAAATTGACGTATCGTTTTCAACAATTGCGAGTTTTAATTTGTCGTTGTGAACCCGTAACACTAAATTTAAAGAGAACCATAATTTTCGAAAACGGAACCAAAATTTTAATAAACATGAAATTTAGTACCTGGGAATTAAAAAATCAAACAAGTTTCGTGGCTAATCGGGTAAAAAAGGAGTTTTTGTTTCTCTCATATTTTTCCGTGGGTAGCTTAAAAGCTTAACCTCACGGGGGTCCAAGATCTAATGGACACCTAATAAGTGTTGACAGTTAACTGTTTCGTCCTTATGGGACTCCTCAGAACACTGCTTGGTCAATGTGACACTCTTGCGAAGTTAGACGGTTTTGTCTCTAATGCTATGTAAATAATGAGAAAACTGTCGCAAGAAGTGCCATCTACCGAGATACGAGAGAAACCAGAACAGCAGCAGGCGAAAATAACTGCTACACACATCGATCAATAAAAAGACCGATTACAAATAAAAAAAAACAAACTAAACCGTGACCTACGACAGCTCTTCTGCCTTTCAGGCCAGATCAACGCTTATTGCGTTTTTATCCGTCATCAGACACGTGAGCGTCAGTCAACAGAATTTTTAGGCTAAATAATACTAACAAACATAAAATTTAGTACCCGTGAATTAAAAAATCAAACAAGTTTCGTAGCTGAATAACTGAAGCCCATAGCAGGACCCGCTCCAGATATTTAGGCACCCTAAGCAAAACACTAAATTGGCACACCTATACTTATACATCTTTGATCCGGCACCCCTAGATGTATTATTGAGCGCGTTCAAAGCTTTTAGCGCCCCTGGGCGGGAGCCCGGTTTGCCCGTGCCTCTTGGGGGCCCTGTACATAGAGGTACTAAAAGGGTCTAAAGTTACAAAAAAATAAAAATACCAAATAAACAAAGAAACCGTGAATTGCGTTTCTGGCTGTTTTTAGCTGTTTTTGGGATAACAAGTACCTATAAATGTTTTCTATTTAGCTGGTAGATCAGCGTGTACCTATTTTGGGAATTCATAGAAAAGCTCTGTCTCCGCCACGCACAATGGAATCAAGCCATTAAAATTAGTTTACAGATTACGTTTCCTTTTTTAATTATTTTTGCATTTCTTTATAAATTCATTATTACTGAACTGATTGGTACAGCCCGATTTCCTCTTTTTTGCATTCGCATTGGGCGTAAAAATTCGTCTCAAATAAAAAAATCCTTCATAAAGAGACGAATATGATTTAATCCGCCGTTTAAAAATTGCCGAAAATCTCTATAGTGATACTCAAAGAGCAATCGATTCTTACTATAATACTTTTCATTTAATTAAAATCGGTTTAGTTTTAATGAAGTTATGAGGAAATTAATGCAGACAGAATTAGGCAATCGTATAGTTTGTAAAACATCTTTTAACAATGGTTGAAATAAAAATTAATATTTCGGAAACTGCCAAACCAATTTTAATGATTTAAACCTTGTTTTGTGCGACGGAGAAAGAGGTTTTTAACGTATTAAAAAAAAACGAATAGGTTCTCGAATAATAAGAATAAACAAGCCTCTTTCTAAACTAATTTCGATAGTGAACTTTAAAGGGCAATTTTTGCCAGGATGCTTTTTATTTTCGGAAAATCGGTTTAGTAATAATTAATTTATTAGGATATTAATGCAGACAGAATTGATACAGAACAACGGTTAAAACAAAAATTAATTTTTGGGGAATCACTCACCTGATGTTAATAATTTTATTCCTCCCTCGTTCTTATGTGGCAGAAATAGGACTTTTTTGCAAATTAAAAAAAAAAAACTGAAAAAAGATCCGGAACATAAATATAAACAAGCAAATTTAAAAGGTTAAGCATGATTTTGTGTGCCATCTTGGATTTCAAGATGGTGGGCAAAAATTACTTTTACTTAAATTGCAATAAAAGCGGTGGCATAGTTCAAGAGTTATAACGAAAAACATTTTATCCGTTTTTTTTGCACCACCCGATATTTTAATGAACTACAATGACAATATGTGGTCAGCACCCCCACTAATTAAAAACTAATAAACGCGTTATAGAATGGAAGTACAAAAATTTTCTATACTTAAGTTCAAGTCATAGATATATAGCAAGTTAATAAAGGTAGTAATTTTGTGCCACGAAGAAATAAGTTATTATACATTCTTATAGACAGACTCAAAAGGAACCTTAGTTTGCAAAAGAACCCAATATCAAACATAAAACACCACTTAACCGCATCAGATATACCAAAATTAAGAAAAAATGTAAATTTTGATCATGCTTTCAAAGTGTGATATCTTGTTAGAAATGGATACTCATTGCTTGCCTTAAACTGAAATTGACTGTCCTAGCTAATACAGTTATTTAGATATTTTAAAAAATCTGGACCAACCTCACGCCACATTTTAGAGCGTCACGACGCCGCACAATGGTGGATTTTGCTGATTTACGACACTGGGTCATAATGCCTTATTCCATACAGTAATTATTTACACACATTTCCTAAAACTATAACTGATGACTGATAAGAAGATGGTCCAAGCTATCGGTATCAAAAACATCAATTTAGTAAAAATTTGGTCCAAGCTATCGGTATCAAAAACATCAATTTAGTTAGAATTTTCATAGATGTTTGCTTGCTATTTTTGCCTGCTTCGAAGCAGTTTATATTATTGTTATATTTTGGTATTATTTAGACATGGCTTCAGATTCCTTGAGTAAGGTTTTTTTCATTTTAATTAAAAGTAAGTTCAAAATAAAATACGTTTTGTATAGTAGTGAAATTTCTAATTTTTTTCAAACTTCTGTGGGAGGTGATATATAATCAGTCCTAGAAGCAAAACCGAATCAATATTTATCAACCCAATATCATTAATTTAAATTTCTGCTTTGTTGTTTCTAATATTAATTATTTGCGTTTTATTAGTATTCAGTCGCTAGTTCCTTTCTTTAAAATTCAGGTGTATCCTCTTACAACGACAGTGACATCACAAAATTGTGAAAGGAATTATTGAATTGATGTCATTTGTGTACATTATACAGGGTGTCCCATAACTTAGGGGCCATAGACCAACAGATGATAGAGGAGGTCACGTCTGATAAAAAAGTTCCTATAATGCATGGGTCAAAACTCTTTCTTTGTCGAGATACAGAGCATCAAAGTTAGCTATTTTTTAAACATTTTTGATATTTTTTTAAAAAACAAATTGAAATAAAAAATATTTTAACTATTTTTTTGGTATTAACTTTTATGAATGCCATGATAAACGCAATGTTTTTTTTTTATATTTTCTCTAGCGAGACATAATAATCATAACAAAAACATTGCATGTAAAAAAACCCAAGTACGCAAAAATTGCATTCCGTAAAAAGAATTGAGATAAAAGTAAAGCCAAGTTCTCCAATACAAATTTCAAAATTAAAGGCTCTTACTAGTTTGAAAATGTGTTTTTAAACTTTGCTATTACTGTGTTTGTTTTAAAAACGTAGGAAAAACCCCTGAACTAAAGCATAAATCTATTATACCGCTAATTTAGGCATAAAGTGACATTTCGTATCTGCTAATTCGTCCCACTTTGGTGGCATTTGGAAAGCCGGGGTAAAGAGCCTTAAACATCACTTGCGACGCGTTTTGGTTAATCAGGTTTTATTCTTTTTTGATTTTCAAACTTTGCTTATCAGAATTGAATCAGTACTCAATTCCCGTCCTTTATTCCCGTTATTTCCTGATCCTATTGATTTGACCGCACCTTCTCCCTTACATTTTTTTATCGAAAAGCTCATGACGTCTAGACAGCTGAGTGCCTGAAGGGGAGAAGACTAGAGATAACACAAAAAAATTACCCCAAAGTTAAATTCATAACCGTTTATTGAACTAAAACAACGGAAAAAAATCGGCAACACGCTAGAAGCTTACCTTCTTTCATTTAACAGCAGTTCCACAGTTTCACTCACGGCCCGGCGGACATTCTTGTGGATGGAATTTTGGTCTTAATCTTAAAACACGTGTGACTTCTTCGGTGGTTTTTGCGGAAGTGGTTTTTCATTCCCATGACAAATACAGGGGGGCGCTTTAAAGTCCCAGCGTGTGCAAAGAGCGCATGATTTTTTGCCAAAATGATCAGGTGTTCAAAGAGAAAATAACTTTCAGCAAAGAGAAAAATTATCACCTGATCGGAATTATCCAAAAACAAGGAGTTTTTTAGCTCACACATATACTATACTATAGTAGTGTGAGCTATGGTGATCCTAATTTTTTCGAGAAAAAAAAAGTTGCTCCGATTTCAAAAATTTTTATATATCTTTGCGTTTCAGATGATTTTGAAACTTTTTTGTTGCGCCGTCTGTCTGTCTGTCTGTCGGTCTGTCTGTCTGTCTGTCTGTCTGTCTGTATGTCTGTAACGACCAACGCGCATAACTCAAAAACCGCTTGGCCGATTTTAATGAAATTTGGTACCTAGGCTGGGTCTTGGGTCGAGATGGTCCCATTTAAAAATGAACAAAATCCACCGAACAGAAACCAAATAAAAGGGTGGGGGTAGATTTCAAAAATGAGAGTTTATGTGAAAATATGGCGTGTGTGATATCAAACGAAAGGTAATTGAGTCTGCAGTTAAACAAAATACATTTTAACTTATTTAAAAAAAAGGGTGGGGGTATATTTTAAAAATTAGAGTTTAAGTGAAAATATGGCGTGTGTGATATCAAACGAAAGGTAATTGAGTCCGGAGTTTAATAAAATACATTTTAGTTTTTTGTTTTTTTAAGGGTGGGGGTAGATTTCAAAAATTTGAGTTTAAGTCAAAACATGGCTTGTGTGGTATCAAACAAAAGGTAATTTAGTCTGGAGTTAAATAAAATATATTTCAGTTTTTAGTTATATTAGCTCACACGTACACTATAACTATAGTACCTAGCGTGAGCTTAGGGGCCCATATATTGGCAGAGTATTTTAAAGGTTTAGCTAAAGAGTCCAAAAATATATAAAACTAAATTTAAGGTTAGGTTTTGCCAAAAATTCAAATAAAAACAAAAATAACTGGCAGCATTAAACATTCCGCCCACCATAAAAATTCCCAATTTTTATAGAAAAACCCAAAAAACTAAAAAATCAAAAAACAGGTTATTCAATTACCCAAAGGGTCTAAATTAGCATTTTTGCAACAATAATTTTATCGCAATAACTATGGACGTCATACTCAAGTTAATTCAAATAAGCATGATTTACGCTACACAAGGCTTTGAAGGTTGGTTACTGGCTGGGTAACAGACATACCTTCACCAAACTACGGTCAAGTAATCCTTTCGCGGTTTTTACTTGCACGACACGGGGCATTTTATCTGGACTCAAGTAAATTTTTTCAATTCTACCGAGCGACCACTTCAGTGGGGGTAGTTTTTCGTCTTTCAACGCTACTAAAGTTCCGACTTTTGGAGGGTTATCGGGGGTATTCCATCTTTCGCGTTGTTGCAACGACTGAGGAAATGGACCCATAAAATCTACACTCACATGGGAAAAGGGCTTCACCTGGGACACCCTAAATTTAAGAAGGTCACCCATGAATGGGTGCTTGGGATTTACCCTGGCACAACAAAAACACTTGGAAATAACACTGTGAATGGCACTTTTCACAGACAAAATCCAAAACTGTTGATTTGATGATGTCCATGCTCATTATGGAATTTTTTAAGAATCAAAGTGGTAAGCCTGTGACTACGAGGCAACAACATGGGGTGTTTCACCTCATATGCCAAACGAGTGTGACGTAATCTACCGCCCACCCTGAGGACACCATGGGAATCAAAAAAAGGAGCTAACTTTCGTAGAGGCTTAGCACAACTCTCACTCTTACGTATCCTTTTAAAATCTTCAAAAAAAAATTTCTTGTTATACAACTCGCACAACAACTAAAGTAGCATAATAAAGATCCGCCTCATTGAGGGCTTTAGTAGGAAAAGATAAAGAAGGATCTTTTTTTACTCGAAAAGGTCTCAAACAAAAAGCAACAATACCCAGTATTTTATGCAAAGAGGAGTATTTAGTGAGTAACAGCTGTACTTCATCAAGGGGTGTTTCTGTCACAAAAACAAAACGATTTTTCTCAGGGGGTAGATCAGCATCAAACGAATCAATATTATGGTTTATAGGCCATGTTTCACTAGACTGGGCCAACAAGGATGGTCCAGTAAACCAAAGAGGATGGTCTATTAATTGACTAGGAAGTAAGCTCCGGGATAAGCAATTAGCTGGGTTCTCTTCACCATTTACATGGTACCAACAGCTGGGGGGAACTTTCTCCTGAATGGTCGTTACACGATTGGCTACAAAAACCTTTCGCTTGATGGACACGGCTTTATCCAAGGAAGAGTAACACTGGAGTCAGACCAAGCAAAAATCTTATCAATCTGGATGCAATCAAGGTGATTGCCAACAAACTCCAATAGTTCAGCTAACAATACAGCAGCACATAATTCTAGGCGTGGAGTAGAAATACTTTTCAAAGGGCACACCGTACTTTTTCCACACAAAAGGGAGATAAAAATATTTCCATCCAACTCAATTTGTCGAAGATATACTGCACCACCATATGCACACATTGAGGCATCACAAAAGCCATGCAGTTCAGTGGTTACAGCATTTTGCTTCAAAACATAACGAGGTATTGATATCGAAGATAACGATAGTAGTTGCGACACATAAAGTTGCCAATGTGCAACAATATCACTGGAGGGGGTATCATCCCATGACAGACCCTGGACCCACAAACGTTGCATTAAACATTTAGCAACCAAGACAACTGGGGCTAGGAACCCGAGTGGATCATATATCCTTGCAATCTCAGAAAGAATGTTTCTCTTGGTACAAGGCCTTTCCATGGGCATCACATCATAACAAAACGAATCAGACTTTGGACGCCACTTTAGTCCAAGGATTTTTAAACTACGATTATTTGAGGTCTTGGCAGAGCCATCAAAAACAATACGAATTTTTGACAAGTCACCATCGGCCTTCACAACTGGGTGGTGTGGAATAAAATATGAATGGAAGTCAGGGCTAGAATTGTCCAATTTCATATGTCCATGGTCTAGGTAATCCTGAACAAAGTCTTTGTACGCACTATACAAAGCAGGATTTTTCAATAATCGGTTTTCCATCATATTGAATCTACGCAATGCTTGACCTTTAGAGTTACCAAGTTCTTGTCGAGGCTCTCTGAAAGGTAAGCGAAGAACATATCTGCCAAACTCAGTTCTTGAATGAGTGGTAGGAAACATTTTTTCACACAAGTCCTCATCAGAGGAAAGAAGGATTTTTTGAGGGGTCGATTCAAGTTCCCAAAACTTTTGTAAGGTACTATCCAATCGAGATTCTATATGGGAAGACACTGAGGTCAACAAACTAATGGGTTTTTGAGTTTTACGAGGACCATCAATACCACCAAGGAGTATCCAACCAAATATTGAATTAATGGCACAAGGTCCTCCATTTTCTCCTTTTTCAAAGCCAGGCACAAGCATCTGACCAAACAAATCAACACCAATTAAAAGGTCTACATTACTAGGTTGTCCAAAACTAGGATCAGCAAAATCTAAATCTTTTAAGTATGGCCACTGACGCACTAGAAATCATGCCATTTATTCCTTCAATAGGAGTTCTATTCGGAGCCACTTTAAGTCCTAACCTCTCAGCCAAGGAGATGGTTACAAAGGACGCTTCACTAGCGGAATCTAAAATTGCCCGACAAGACACAAACTTCTTGTTGGCATCTACAATCAAAACTTCGGCAGTTGCAAAAAGCACAGGTCTCCTCTTACGAGGTTCAAAATGGTTGCTACTGGGTGTAGCAGTACACAATGCCTGTTTGGCACCTTCACTATTATACGGGGGGTCTCCCCTGGAGGATCAACTTGGGGGCTCGGAGACCTTTTCACAAAGTGCAACAGAGAGTGGTGAAGACCCTGGCACTGACGACACGTGGTATTTGTAGGGCGTTGAGATACAGCATGTTTGCCAAAGCAGTTAAAACACAGTCGTTCACGCTTAACAAATAGATGGCGTTGACCTACTTCTAATTCCAGAAATCTGGCGCACTTCACAAGGGGGTGGCAGGGCTGCTGCTGGCAATAACACAACCTTTACTACCAGACTGGCCTGTTCCAGTCACTAAAGCAGGATAGGGTGGTTTGCCACCCTTCCTAGGGAGTAGTGGAGGTGAGACCTCCTTTGGCTTATTCAATAGAGAACTATTTTCCAAAGCCCGACAATTTAAACAAATCTATATAGGACGGGATTTCCTTATCACTATACTCAATCTCAAACTGAGTTTTCAGACATAACAAAGCGGCTTTTTTCAGATACAAAAAAGTAGATTTTTTCGCGACAAATTCGCTATCAACACACGGGTAAGGTTCGGTAATAACGCGGCAATAATCTCGCGCTTAACGAAAGCAAATCACGAAGACAAATTTCGACAGATTTCGCACAAACAAACTCGAAACTGACGAAAAATCAACACACGGGTAAGGTTCGGTAATAAAGCGGCAATAATCTCGCGCTTAACGAAAGCAAATAACGAAGGCAAATTTCGACGGAATTCGCATTCGAGTAATAAAAATATAAAGAGAAGTAATCAACCGCGGCCCCGTGTAAATTTTCCCTATTCGTGGCGGTCATTCCTGAAAACTTAGAATTTACAGAATCCCCGGCGATGGCAACATAGCTGCGTCACTGGAATCATCTCGCTAAAACCAAAGTGGGCTGAATTTTCACAATATTTTCATAAACATAGTGTTTGGGTTTCGCAAAAAACCTCTTTTTCTTTTAATCTAATTTTTATTATTTTTCCAGAACATTTTATTTTTATTTTTTAAAACTCATATTTTGGGTTACAATTGGGTATAATTGGGTTGTAGTTTTACTCAATAGGTTAAGTTAAATTTAAAACTTACAAACTAGCTATAAACTATCAATTTGGCATAGTTTAATATTTAAATTCCAAACGCATTTAATAATATATTTCTAATTTTAATTCAATCCTCATATTACTACCGCCCTCTGCATATTTTAATTTAAATCGCGTTTTTATTCTTTTTAATAAAATTAGAATTCTAAATTCTTTTTATTAGAAGTGATGCGATTTTCCTATAGAGGGCGAAGAAACACGCCGCAAAAACAAGAGAGAACCTAAAAGTCGGTCGCCATACACACACGCTCTCGATCGGAATATTTTGAACGATCAACGCTTTTATAAAAAATGGTGAACTCTAAAAACCATTAAATTCCTCTAAAACTCCAAACATTGAAACTCGGGAGTGCTGGACCGCTATAGAAGACTTCTGGCGAATCTGGTGCACCAGTTGGAAGAGATCAAGACATCACCGGTAAGTCCCTCTCCTATAAGATCGCATCATTAATATTTTTCTATTATTTCGCTCTTAAATAGTCAACACATACCAATATTATTTTTATGTCTCAATTAAATTTCACTTCAGAAAGGTACGATTTCGCGTGCGTTCGTATACCCTTCAAATGAAAGCGAAGGACTTGTATAAATACAGTCCGCTAGGTAAACAAAGTTCTTTTTTACAAAAATAAAACTCAACACACAGTAAAAAAACACCAAAAATTCAATACACCGGGTCCGACGGCCAAGACAACACTGCATTTAATACAAACACATGTTACTGTCAGTGTCGACCTTAGAGCTTAGGTAAATCTGGGCTAACCGTTCACGACTTGAGAACCCACCTAATTAAACTTGTTGCCATTATATAAGTGAAAAAATAATCTTTTGTTTGAAACTCGTAGACAATGATTGAGTAGAAATAAAACTTTGGACTTCCATTGTCTTTATCTGAGGGCACCGCAGTGCCTCGCCAAGTTTGCGCTGCCGTACCATCTTTTCTTGAAACATTTCAGCCCATATTTGACCTATCTAAAACTCTACTTCGGAAAGAGCTACGAATCTCATACTTTGCACAGTCGTAGACCTTTATAGAGTTAACGACTCCAAGTTTCATGGACTTCTATAAAGTAGTAAAGTAGTTACGAAATTTCAAAAAACGTCGAAATTGCCACACACTCACTGACTCACTCACTCATGTATAGATCATCAAAATTCTACTGTACTTCCAGACATGCTACTAGAGCTGAAATTTGGCAGACTGATAGAAATTATGACCAAACCCCTGGAAAAAATCAAAAAGCTCCAAAATTCTGTTTTACTCCCCTCCTCTATACATGTAAAATTATTTAAAAGTAACATTACCCACTTCTAGAAATGCTAGAGAGCTGAGCTTTGGCAGCCTGATAGGAACTATGATAAAACAATAGGAAAAACACCCCAAAATTCTAATTTACTTCCCTCCCATATAAATGTAAAGTTATGTAAAAGTAACACTGCCCACTTCCAGAAACGCTAGAGAGCTGAGCTTTTTAAGACTGAAAGACACTATGATAAAACTATAGGAAAAAATTAAAAAACACCAATATTTTAATTTACTTCCCTCTCCTATAAATGTAAATTTATATAAAAGTAACATTGCCCACTTCCAGAAACGCTGGAGAGCTGAGCTTTGGAAGGCCGATAGAAACAATGATAAAACCATGGGAAAAAATTAAAAAATCCCAAAAATTTTCATTTACTCTCCTCCCCTATAAATGTCAAGTTATGTAAAAGTAAGTAACATTACCCACTTCCACAAACGCTAGAGAGCTGAGCATTGAAAGACTGATAGGAACTATGATAAAACTATAGGAAAAAATTTAAAAACACGAAAACTTTAATTTACTTCCCCCCCTATACATGTAAAGTTATGTAAAAGTAACATTGTCCACTTTCAAAAACGCTAGAGAGCTGAGCTTTGGAAGGCTGGTAGCAACTAAAGGCTGGTTACAACTAATTAAATATCCAATTCCTTTAAAAAAGAAGTGAAATCATAACAAAAACATTTCATGTAAAAAAAAGCCAAGTACGCGGCATTCCGTAAAAAGAACTGAGATAAAAGTAAAGTCAAGTTCTCCAATACAAATTTCAAAATGAAAGTAAGAAACTAGTTTGGAAATGTTTTTCTAAACTTGGCTATTACGGCTGTAAATGACTCTTAGGCACAGTGCTAAATTGAACATGAAGAAGTTTGGCTGTAATAGCAAAGTTTAGAAAAACATTTCCAACTAGTAAAAATCTTTCATTATGAAATTTGTATTGGGGAACTTGGCCTTACTTTTATCTCAATTCTTTTTACGGAATGCCATTTTCGCGTACTTGGCTTTTTTTACATGAAATGTTTTTGTGTTGATTTATTTTAAACAGGATGTTTCAGTAAGTATATCTAACCGTTTTCAAGCGTAAACTAAACAATCCAGTCTAAAGGCTACTACTTATACTACTTGATGTGCAGTCGGCCCGCCCCCTTTTTACCTTCCTAGCCCGCACAGCAACGGCTAGAGAAGGTATTGTTATCGACAAAAAAAATTTTTTTTGAGATAACGCCGAAAATGTGTTATTTGGGTGTATTTTGACCTACCGTAACGCGATAGCTCCTAAACCGCTTAACCGATTTACATGAAATTTTCAGGTAAAATAGCACTCGATACTGCAACGAGCTAAGTAGATTTTAGTCAAAATTCATCAATGCTAATGACAGTTTTTTGATAGTTAAAAAGTTTAAAAAATGCTAACTTTTTAACGGAGCGTCGCATCAATATGCGGTTTTCGGAATATAGTAGTGCGCGTTTTTTGAAAAAAATTATGTTATAACCGAAAAGTTCGTAGGAGCTTTCATTTCGGAGATATTTACAAAAAACTGTTTTCAAGGTTGATATAACGTGGAGTGTGCTAATGGTCTAGGAAGGTATCAGATCCGTCATGGATCCATTTATTTAATTCTAAGACGCTTGTTTTCCTTAAGATGTGGTTGCACACAGAAAAACTACAAAACTACTAAATACTTAGAGAAAATTAAAACAATTCTATGAAATTTTCGTTTGGATGGTTAATAGTGCTTCAACTCTCCAAACAGAAAAGCCGCATTTTAAAATAATAAAATAGAATATCCTTAATACCGGTTAAAACTGTTGGAACAATGACTAATAGTTAATCGTCCTCTACAATATAACCAAGGATTCCCTTTTTACCTGGGGATATAGTCCAAGTAGCTCAAAACCAAACCCGGCCCTGCTAACACGAAATCCATAATATGATGTCATACACCTGTTGCCACGTCCTGAAAAAATTGTGGGAAAAGAGGCTGTTTATAAATTATCGCAGGATTTAAGAAGAAATACACAGCATAAAACGACGCGACGCGGGCTAATAAGCGCATGACAAATTATCGCACGGTTGAATAGCCTAACCAACTCAAAGCACTATATATTTTGGTAAGGTAAGAAGTTGAACCTTACTTATTATTTATAAAATTTTACAGAGGCAGAGGAGGCGCCAACAGCGAAAAAGCTACATTGTTTACCAACAAATGAATGAATGACCGCCGAAAACGGATCTAATACTTCTCTTTATATTTTATTACTCTAAGGATTTCGCACAAACAAACTCGAAACCGGTGAAAAATTTCTAACCTCGGAGGTAAACAAAACAACATGCGAAACGAGGTTAGAACACACAAACGTCTATGAAACGTCAGTCAAACAACGGCCAACAAGAAAAAGAACGCGACGCTCCCAAATGTTGAACGGGGTTTTTTTTTCGCCGCACGAGGTCATACACCAACCTTCAAAATCATGCCGAACCTAAAAAAAACCGGTACAAAAAACAACAATGTTCGAATCTGGCAAAAAAAACGATAAAATGTGGCTGCTGCAAAAAAACTATCACTTGATCGGAATTTTCCCAAACAAGGAGTTTCTTTTTTAAAGGTTTAGCTAAAGAGCCCAAAAATATCAAAACAAATTTAAGGTTAGGTTTTCCCAAAAATTCAAATAAAAACAAAAACAAAAATACATGGCAGCATTAAACAACGCCAATAGCCGAACCGAGTATTGTATCACGTACCGTAAAGAAAATCGTCTATCTCAGTACCAGTTACTCCAAAGGCTATACGAGAGTTTCTGGCAAAGATGGAGTCATAAATATATATCAGAACTTCAAGAACGACGACGTTGGAAGAAAATCAAGGCCACAGCTAGAACTTCAACAATTAATTAGATGACAATTATTAAAAAAATTAAAATTACAGTGAAAAATATAGTGAAAATTCACTTTAAAATTCCGCTAATAATGAAAATAATTGTGCCGCCATCGTTTTGGAACTTCAAGCCACATAGCTCTTGTATATAGGTGTACACCTAGAGCTCTGGAACTTCAAAACAGCGGTAAGTCCCTCTCCATTAGGCTATATCACCATTATCTTTCTCTTTCAACTTTTCGCTGCAATTTTTAATTAATTTCTTTCGTTAGTTAAATGAATTTTTTGCGCCAATGTTTATAACAGTCCACTGATTCTACCAAAACCCCATCTGAGCCATCGGAGTGCTACATATTTTGATCACTTCTATTGCCGGATTTTGATTTTTTATTTTCTTTTTGAAATTTCGAAAAATTCATTTTGCTAGAGTGAGAGCAAACGCTAGTAGTATGAAGGTAAGAAAGAGACGCCATTAATATAATAAAATTATAATTTAGGTAATAAAGTAGGTACCCAAGAATCTTTATTAGGATACCTATACCTACATCTCGCAAATTTTATAAAAAACGCAAGGACATATATTCGAGATTGGAGTCTTGGGTCGCTATGTGTATGTAAGTTTATCTTTGTATTTTTGAAAGATATATCTGTATGTAGGTAATTTCGGAATATAAGTTTTTTATTTCCTCATTTATAACGCTCAAATAATACCTACATGTTTATTTTTTTTTCCTTTTCACTGTAGTTTGCATGCCTATATGTAAGAGGCGACGGTTACATACGGTCAATTTAAATCGATTTAAACTTTTTTTAAAATAGTTAATCTACAAAGTTTGATTTTGTTTACTTTGCTTAATTTATTACAAAATTATGTCAGAAAAGGTAAAGAAAATTAAAGTCTTCCGTGACATCGAAGAGTCAAACTTAAATGAAATTTTATCGGTAGCTAAACTGGCTAAAACTGATGCAACAAAGCATCTTATCTTTAAGATACATTATGAAGAGCTTGACAACGTCCAAGAGGAATACCTTAAAAAGCACACCGCTTTATTAAATGAAATTTATCACGATGAGGCACAAGTTAAGGCTTGTATCGAAACTTATGACAAGTTGTTTTAGGCAGAAAATAATGCACCACCTGTGCAAGGTGGAAATCGCCGACTTACTATCAACCCCTACTCTCCAGGAAGTTCACAAATCCCTGATTATTTTCCAAGTTTACCGAAAATTGACATTGAAAAATTTACTGGCAATGTCAATGATTTCCCTACCTTTTATGATCTTTTTAAAACGATGATTCATGATAATCCGCAAATTCCAAATGTACAAAAATACTCTATTTTAGTTACTTAATTAGATGGTCCCCCAATAAAGTGTTTTCAATAATCTTTAAGGTATAAAAATGATCGTATTTTAGCCCAAAATTATTGGAATGCTATCGAAAATTGCCCAAAAGTAAACTCTGATGACTTCGTAGCTCTAAGAAACTTGCTTGATATATTTACAAAAAATATTGAAGCTTTAAAAACTGTTGGTTTGCAACCAGATTTTTGGGACTTTGTCAAAAATTAATACTAATACATCCAGTATGCAATTTTCTACGAAGCCCAAATATACAAGACCGCCTCATATAACTAAAAAACCGCAAAATAACTATAATACTCGCCAAACGCCTCGTGCATTTTTTACCGCGCAGCATAATTCTCAAAATAATTGTTCTTTATGTTCCAATTCATTCCATAATTTAACTAGTTGTCCTGATTATTTAAATAAAACGCCACAAGAAAGATTTAATTTATTAAAAGACAAAAAATGGTGTGTAAATTGTACCTCCAATTGTTATAAAACATCCCTCTGCAAAAGCACTTTTAATTGTCGATTTTGTAAAAAAAGACATCATAGTTCAGTTCATTTTAACTTGCGCCATGTAAACGAATCCTCGTTTTAACGGCAAGGAAATAACAATGCAGATTTGCCGGTAAATAACCAACAAATTAGCGCGTTTCGGCAGGAAAGAAATGAAATGAATAATCCATCAAACAAGTTTCGTGGCTAATCGGGCAAAAAGGAGTTTTTGTTTCTCTCATATTTTTCCGTGGGTAGCTTGAAAGCTTAACCTCACGGGGGTCCAAGATCTAATGGACACCTAATAAGTGTTGACAGTTAACTGTTTCGTCCTTATGGGACTCCTTAGAACACTGCTAGGTCGATGTGACAATTCTTGCGAAGTTAATTAGACGGTTTTGTCTCTAATCATAAGTAACTTTTTGCCCGATTAGCCACGAAACTTGTTTGATTTTTAAATTCACGGGTACGAAATTCCATGTTTGTTAATAATCCATCTTCTTCGCAAACTCAAAATCAAGGTGCTTACTACTCTACTCAGAGTTATAGTAACTCTAGTACTTTGCTTTCTACCGCTCTTTTTCAAATAAAATATGTTAGAGGTAATTATCAAACATTTCGTGGAGTTTTAGATTCCGCATCGCACCTGTCTTTTGTATCTTTAAAATGTGCCAACAAACTAGGCCTACCCCGCTTTAATATTGAAACTGAAGTCTTCGGAATTGGTGAGACCAGCATGCAATCAAAATTGGATCTATTGATATGATCATTCGCCCTTGTAATCAATCTGAATTAATCGTATCAGTACAGAATGCAGTTATTTTGCCTCAAATTTGTTCTTCGCTTCCCTTGAATGACATAAATATTAGTCAAATGGGAATTATAAAAAATATAAATCTCGCGGACCCTTATTTCTATAGACCGGGAGCAGTCGACGTTTCAATATAAATGAACCTATCGCATTAAACTCAATTTTTGGGTATATTTTAATGGGACAAATTGGTAACACAAACTCGCCCCTTGTCTAAATATAAGAAAATTCCTATATTTAGGCATAAATACTTTTTAAATATTATTGGAAATGTAGTCCACCAAACATTCTGCTGACATAGAAAATCAACGAAAATTGCAATCGGATATTTTCGAATTTCTAAGGCGATGACCTGGGCATTGACGCAATAGAAAAAATACCAATTACCGATACCTACTTTAAATATCTATCGACATGATCGATGCCTTCGATCCAGGGGACAATGACACGTGCAGTCAGCAATTTTTTTGTAAACTTATGTATTAATTTTACGTCATACTTTAGTATAAAAGCATGTATTGATACCTTCAATAAATCAGTATTAAACCTGTTATGGAATTTTACTCATTACACACCAAACAAATCACTAAGCCTATATCCGTGAGGCTGCACTCCATACCCAAACGCTACAGTTGTCACCTTACAAAGTACAAGTAAACAGGGGCGTCTGTCAGCTTCGTAACAGGTTGCTCTACACAGGGAGCATCTATGTTCATTGGTCCTTCGAACCACTACGAGCGAAGCAGAGCCACTACAAGGCGAGCCAAGCCGAGCCACGACGAGCTACGCCAAACGACTGCTGAGCCACTACGAGCGAAGCAGAGCCACTACAAGCTGTTATGATAATAAATTATAAGAATTATTATTTAGTTTTATGACAACCACTTTATTAATTCATCAATGTCTATCAGATGTCAGAACATTTAATATCAACATATAACTAATAAGGACTCTCTACATCTCCCCTTTCACGTTCTGATATCTCATCATCTCTATATCTCCCCACTTCCTTCCTCCTTTTTTGAAAAAGCTCGACGAAGGAATCTCCTGTTTCTGATATAACATTTTCCGCTTGGAAATTTTACAACATACTTCCTGTTTTCTCCTACTTCGGTTATTTCCCCAATTTTATCCCATCTTTTGGTTTGGTAATCTTGTAGGTATACTTTGTCCCCTATTGATAGTGTACTTAAATCTTTACAATTTTTGTCGTAAAAATACTTCGTTTGAAGTTTTTGGTTCATTTTCTTATTTCTAATGTTGGCAGCGTCTTTCCATCTAGAACAAAAAGACTGTAGTCTAGCCGGCACCAACGATCCCAACGAATGACCATACAAAATTTCTGCTGGGAAACTTCCATCAGCTTTTGGCGTATTACGAAATTCAAGTAAACCTCTGTTGTACTTATCCTCATTAAGTTTTCCATTTTCCATGCATTTTAAAATTAGATGTTTAATAACTTTGACAGTTGCTTCTGCATACCCATTGCTCTGTGGATAGTGAGGTGTTAAAGGAGAGCACTTGATGTTCCAGTTCTTGAAGAAATTTTGTGTTTCATACGAGCTAAATTGAGGTCCATTATCTGATCTAAACCTTATAGGTACTCCAGTATCTGCAAAAATTCTCTTGAGGACGTCAATAGTCATGACACTATTAGGATCTTTATTTCCAAATTGACCTATTATTGGCCAACCAGATAAACGATCGACATACACTATAAAATGTTTCCCACTACACGAAAAAAAATCGGCTCAAACATCTTGAAATGGGTATAACGGAGATTATTCACAAATCAGTGTCTCTTTTGGCAAAGAAGGCTGAAATTTCTGACACAATTCACAAGCTTCCACAGTGTTTTTTATGTCTGAATTGATAGCAGGCCAAAATACTGTCTGTCGGGCTCTAGATTTAGTTTTTTCAATGCCTAGGTGTAAATCGTGTAGTCGTTCTAAAACTGTTTTTCTCATAGATTTCGGAATAAGAATTTGACCACCTTTCACGATTAACTCATCTTCAATGCTCAAATCATTTCTTACATTCCAATACGGTTGTATAATTGTTTCTAAATTTCTTCTATTTCGAGGAAAACTGTTTGTTACTTGATGTTTCAGCTTTTCATACTCTTGATCATTTCGCGTTGCTTCTTTTATTGAATTCAGTAAGGGATCTTCCAAGTGACATGTTTTAAGACCATCTTCAGTATTATCAACTAATGATATTTTGTGAATAATCAAAGAATTTACTTCCAAATGTGTATCTTCTGCTAACAGGTCATCTTTTCCTGGAACATTAACAGGATTTCTTGACAAAGCATCTGGTATAAGATTTTCCTTTCCTTTTTTCCATAATGCTTGAAATTGGAAACCTGCTAATTTTTCTTTAAGCCTTTGAATACGTGGGTTCTCAATATCATCTAGAGTTTTTTTATTCAGTATTGGGATCAAAGGTTTATGGTCTGTAAAAATTGTAAAATTATCTAAACCTTGTAAATAAATTCTGCATTTAGAAACTGCCCAAACTAACCCCAGCAATTCTATTTCTATCATGGCATATCGTGCTTCTGTTTCCGTTAAAAAACGAGATCCACACTGAATAAGTTTCCATTCGGCATCATGTTGCTGTAGTAAAACATATCCTAAACCATTAAGTCTTGATGCGTCAGTATGAATAGCAGTAGGTTTGGTTCCATCAAATTGTGTAAGAATCGGTGGTTGGGTCAGTAGATATTTCAAATTTTTAAAAGCTTCATCATGTTGATTGCTCCAGACGTATTGGTTTTTCACTTTTAACAGGCTTCTTAATGGATATGCAAACGTACTTATCTCTGATGAAAAATATCCAAGCTGGTTTACTAAACCCATAAAAGATCTTAATTCTGTTAAATTTTCAGGTTTTTTGAAATTCTGTATAGCATCTATCTTTTTTGGATCGGCTTTCACTCCATCTCTTCCTACAACGTAACCCACAAAAGAAACATCTGGTTTGGCAAACACAAATTTGTGTGCGTTTAGCGTAATCGATTTTTTTCTACAAATTTCTAAAATTTTGATAATTTTCTGAACATGATCTTCAAATGTCTTATCGTGGATCAGTATATTATCAACCACTTTTTCTAAATCTTTGATTTCTTGTAGTGCTTCATCCCCTCTTCTGCAAAATTCATCTCCCGAACTTACAAGACCCATTGGAGTTCTAAGAAACATAAATCTTCCCCATGGAGTAAGAAATGTGGTGAGTTTTTGACTGTCAGAATCTAAAGGTAACTGCCAATAGCCACTTGTTGCATCCATGATTGAGAAAAATTTTGAATTTTGATCTATATTAGAAACTGCTTCCCAGGGATTTTTGAAAGGGTGTACTGGCCTTATTACGAATTTATTTAATTTTGTAAAATCGACACAAATTCTAACTTTACCATTAGCTTTAGGAACAACCACAAACGGACTAACAAAATCAGTGGGTATATCTTCAACTGCCTTTATAATACCTTTTTCAACCATTAAATCAAGCTCGTCTTTAACTTGTTGTCTCCAGGCAAATGGTATTTTTCTTGGACAATTTATGGCATACGGAACTGCATTAGGTTTCAAATGAATGTGTACGTCCGGTCCTTCCATGGGTTTCATCTTTGAAATCTTCTACAAGTTTATCCCTGATCATTTTTATTTCATCATCTGATGGATTTTTTGGAATCTTATCTATTAAGACACTTTGTATGTTCTGATGAATGGGTTTAGGAAAATTGTTATGTATAATACCAAGTAATTTTAATGATTCTTTGTCAATCAACAAAGTCTTAAATCGTTTACAAATTGTCTTGGTAAAAAATTTTACAGTTTATGTAACCAAGTACAGAAAAAGCTGATGAATCACCAGATTCAAGTTTAATGTTATCCTTTTT
This sequence comes from Aspidapion aeneum, assembly GCA_963576565.1. Taxonomy (NCBI): domain Eukaryota; kingdom Metazoa; phylum Arthropoda; class Insecta; order Coleoptera; family Brentidae; genus Aspidapion; species Aspidapion aeneum. The sequence goes on from OY755038.1 coordinate 149,459,460, forward strand.
CAAGTTATTGATATGTATTCCAAGTTTTTCCATAAAATCTTCCCCTGGAACTGATACTTCTGCACCTGTATCTGGAATAGCTTCATACCAAATATATTTTGTATTATGATTTCCTACTGCATAGACTTGAACTGACATAGTTTTTTTACTATTTTGTGGTCTCTGAGTATCTTCAACTTTATTAACAGAAACTATTCCAACCTTTTTACTATTATGAGAGGCAGATTGTTCTTCCTCTGTCACTAGATTAATATTTTTGGTTCTTCAAAATTCTGTAAGATGTTCATTAATATTACATTTTTTACAGATAAAATATTTTGCCGGACAATCTTTTAAACTTTTGTGCCATCCATTACCACATCTTGGACATTTTTTGTTGATCTTAGATTGGTCATGTACTTGTAAAATATTTTTATTTTGATTTGATTCTTCTTTTCTTGCTATTTCTTCATTTTCACATAAAGTTTTGATATCTTCAACTTTTGTTGAATCAGGAAGAATTCTACATTTCTTTCTTAATTCGGCATCATAAATTGATTCTATAAGATGATCGGTAAAACATTGATTGACTACGACGAATTCGACTATTTTCTTTATTTTTAAAATAGGTCTTTAGTTTATCAAGAATGTCAACTACTTTGAAAGTTTTTATATCTGTTATTTTCAAAACAAGTCTTACAGTGTCGCTAATTTCTTGATCAAAAAATGTACTTAGTAACACAGATACCTGACCATGTGAATTCAAGTCCAGATCTTGAAATACCATATAATTCTCAAATTTCTGCCTCCAATCTCTGAATTGTCCCAAATTTAAAGACTCAATAAGTTTTTCTGGCAAAGGTATACAACTTTGTAATCGAATTTGTTTTTGGAACCCATGAAATTCTTCTTGAATATCAAGAGATTTGGAAGAAGATGAACTCACCATTCTTTTTGAATTTTCAGTTGAAATTTCTTGTTTATTTCCTTGCAACGCAGAAAAGATAACATCTTTAAGGCTTGTAATTTGTGCTTCTAGTTTATTTTCTAAGTTATTTATTATATTTTGGGTGTTTTCTTTGAGTTTTTGTATTGTGTCTTCAGTATGACTTACAACTTCGGAATTTTCCCATCCTGAACTTTTTCTAGTTTTCTTATTGCTCCTGGGCATCTTTGTAAACTATTATAGGTTCGTTCTAAGCTGACTGCGTCATGTTATGATAATAAATTATAAGAATTATTATTTAGTTTTATGACAACCACTTTATTAATTCATCAATGTCTATCAGATGTCAGAGCATTCAATATCAACATATAACTAATAAGGACTCTCTACACAAGCCAAGCCAAGCCGAGCCACGACGAGCTACGCCGAACCACTGCCGAGCCACTACGAGCGAAGCAGAGCCACTACAAGAAGAGCTAAGCCGATCCACGACGAGCTACGCCGAACCACTGCTGAGCCACTGCGAACAAAGCAGAGCCACAACGAGCCACATCGAGTCAAGCCGAGCCACGACGAGCTACGCCGAACCACTGCTGAGCCACTACGATCCAAGCAGAGCCACAAAAAGCCACAACAAGCCACATCGAGCCACGCCGAGCCAAGCTGAGCCACGACGAGCTACGCTGAACTATTGCAGAGCCACTACGAACCAAGCAGAGCCACTACAAGCCGAGCCACGACGAGCTAAGCCGAACCACTGCAGAGCCACTACGAGCCAAGCAGAGCCTCTACAAGCCGAGCCACGACGAGCTACGCTGAATCACTGCTGAGCCACTACGATCCACTACAAGCCGAGCCAAGTCGAGCCACGACAAGCTACGCCGAACCACTTCTGAGCCACAATGAGCCAAGCAGAGCCACAACGAGCCACATCGAGCCACTACAAGCCGAGCCAAGTTGAGCCACAACGAGCTACGCCGAACTACTGCAGAGCCACTACGAGCCAAGCAGAGCCACTACAAGCCGAGCCACGACGAGCTACGCTGAACCACTGCTGAGCCACTACGAGCCAAGCAGAGCCACTACAAGCCGAGCCAAGTCGAGCCACGACGAGCTACGCCGAACCACTTCTGAGCCACAACGAGCCAAGCAGAGCCACAACGAGCCTCATCGAGCCACAACGAGCCACGCCGAGCCACGACAAGCTACGTCGAACCACTTCTGAGCTACAACGAGCCAAGCAGAGCCACAACGAGCCACATCGAGCCCGCCGAGTCAAGACGAGCTACGCCGAACCACTGCAGAGTCACTACGAGCCAAGCAGAGCCACTACAAGCCGAGCTAAGTCGAGCCACAACGAGCTACGCCGAACTACTGCAGAGCCAAGCACAGCCAAGCAGAGCCACTACAAGCCAAGTCAAGCCAAACCAAGCTAAGCCCAATCGTCCAGACTTGCACAACAACCCAACAGAGGTTCAATCACCGTCTACCCTACAACAAAGCATAAAAGCGCCCTCCACACCTACAGGTCTGTCGTCTAGACTGTTACAACAGCCTAAAGAGACTACTCGTCCAGACTGGTACAACAACCCAAAGAAAATCATCATCCATACTTGCACTCGCACAGTCACCGTCCACATTTACAAAAGTCTACTAGTTAACGGCCCGTCCAACCAACGTAACATCTCCATCGCAAAACAAAGAGAAAATGACTACCACACTCGAAGAAATGAATCTTCTAGCCCAAGATCAAGAACAACGTGGAAAAGATATACAACGATATTTAACAAACATGAAAAAAGATTCATCCAGCAGAAAAACTATCAAATACTTCGAAGAAAAAGCATTAGCAGTAGAAACATTATGGATCACTATTCAACAGAAAGACAAGCAGATCAAGGACCTAAACTACTCCTCCCACAACTACTATACGCAGCAATATTTCGAGCAATTGGCAAAAGTATACAAAATCAAAATTCAAGCAAAGCAAAAAGACGAGATGAATAAATTAGAAGTTCTGCTAGACCAGTTAGAAGAAATTTTGGACGACACTGAAGCAAAGCAAGCAAATCGACGGAAACGGCTACTACATCCTTCCTGGCTTTCCTAGAACGAGAAGTAGATAGGGGAAGGTATGTGGCAGCTAGATTCTTTGACATGTCAAAGGCATTTGCCTCGGTATCATTTGATTTTGTGTCTCAAAAACTGGAAAACAAGGGTATAAGGGGTACGACGCTAAAGCTGCTAGACTCGTTTATGCAGGATAGAACATTTAGGATAAAGTTTGGTGGATCCTACTCACGAGAATTTACTGTGGAGACAGGTGTCGCTCAAGGATCGACCTTAGGCCCACTGGTGTTTGTGATCTTTATGGATGATTTACCACAACATGTATCAGCCGGTTGTATTGCAACTTATGCAGATGATGTCGGAACAGGAATATCCGCAAATACCTTAAATTAACTAGAGGAAAAGATCATAAAAGTTACAGGAGAAATGGGGCTATGGTGTGAAAAAAACCGACTTATGCTAAACTTAGAGAAAACTAAATGCATTTATTTTACCAAGAGCAAATTAGTGTCAGATGTAAGATAAATATCAGTTGAAAAAGCAGATGACTATAAATATTTAGGTGCACTATTAGATTCGTCACTGTCGTGGGACAAGCAGATTGATCTGGTTGCTCAAAAGTTGAACAAAGTATATTTGGCAATGCTAACACTAAAGAAGGATTTGGACCATGACATTCTAATGCATGTTATGCATGATGTTTACTACAGTATGGCCTACTCCATAATGTCTTATCACATAGTAATATGGGGGCGAAGTACAGCAGCGGAAAGAATTTTAGTAGCCCAAAAAAGACTCATTCGACTATTATTTAACATTAAAAAACGTGGATCTTGCAAAGATACTTTTGATAATAACAAAATTTTAACTTTTTTCTCCATATACATACCTAAATTATGTCTCTATGTTAAAGAAAATATGATCAACTTTCAAACTAACGGTAGCTGCAGTACCTATAACACAAGAAATAGAAATGAGCTAAGAGTTGAACTACATAGAACAACTAGATATGAAAGATCTGTTAACTATGCCTGTGTTCGAGTACAATCATTTACACAGTGAAATAAAAAGTATAGGGAATTTAAAGTTATTTAAAAGTAAAGTAAAACAGCTGCTTTGTCAAGGGGCCTATTATTCGGTTGCAGATGAGAGAATGAACCAGATCGCTTACCGAACATGAAAATAAATGCAAAGAACACTACCAACAAAATACAGTTAGAAATGCGGATGGAACATACACCGTCCGAATCCCATTCATAAACCAACTTCAAGCATTAGGAGCATCAAGATCACGTGCAGTTGCACGGTTTCTTCAATTAGAAAAAGGTTTATACAATCAATTTATGGAAGAATATTTAAATCTAAACCACATGCAAAGATGCAGTCAATTATTTAACGGACGTTACTACACCCCCCATCGCCTGTCATAAAAGAATCCAGTACGACTACAAAATTAAGAGTAGTTTTTGATGCCTGGAGCAAAACATTAAATGGAGTCTTAATAATGCAATGTACGCAGGTCCAAAACAACAAGAATTACCAGATATACTTCTTCGTTGGAAAACGCACAAATTTGTGTTAGCTGCAGACATTGAAAAGATGTATAGACAAATAAAAATGCATGCAGATGACCAACAATTATATGGAGATCTAACCCCAATAAGCCAATGGAAGAATACAAACTAACAACCGTTACATACGGAACTACAGCAGCTCCATATTTGGCCATAAGAACGATCCAGCAATTAGCAGAAGATGAAAAACACAATTATCCACTGGCCGCCAGGAAAGCCACACAAGATTTCTATGTTGACGACGTTCTATCTGGAACCAACACAGTAGAAGAAGCCCTTGAAGTTTAAGCAGAACTCACACGCATGTTTAAATCAGGAGGTTTTACACTTCGCAAATGGTCAAGCAATCATGTACAACTCCTCAATTCTTTAGATGAAGAGCTAAGAGAAATAACGGAAGATGGCACAATAAAATCGCTGGGTATTCACTGGATGCCCTCCGAAGACACCTTTAGATTCAAGACGCAAATAAACAAAGAACTAAAGATTACTAAACGAACGATTCTTTCCGAAGCCAAGCTATTTGATCCATTAGGATGGTTGGCGCCAGTGGTAATAAAGGCTAAATTACTGATGTGGCTTTAAAATCTAAAATGGTATAAGGCTGTGCCAGAAAATATTAAAATTAAATGGAAATTATTTCAAACCGAGCTAATTACTGTAGAAGAAATTATCATCCCTAGATGGACGTTCCAGACCATAAATCGTCAAAATCAAATACATGGATTTTGCGATGCTTCTGAAAAAGCATATGGCGCTGTAATATACCTGAAAGTCATCGATAATAAAATACGTTACTGATAGCTAAATCCAATCAAAATTTATGCTACATGCATTAAGTACTTTTAGCGACACAGAAGTAAGAATCCATCACCAATTAGATAGATTTAAGCAGAAACTTAACGAAGGTATCGAAACTATTCACAATATGCATAACTGGTACAGAAAGCTTGATAAAAACAAACGTAATATTCAACTGTTAAGTACATACCAAGTAATGTCGAACTACATAGATGAAGTTACTGACTATTACATTCATTATCATAAAGGACACTTTTTTGAAATTATATCTCTAGCTCACGTAGAACAAACCATTACCTCAGCAAATATGAACCTTCCTACAAATATGAAAATAATTACATACCTACTTCTACAAACCAAAGTTAAACACAGCAAGGAATTCATCCACGTGTTTGGACATTTCATTATCACGGAAAGCAATGAATTTTTGCTGATAAAAGCAACACCAATTCCTCTAAAAGTGACAGCAGAAGCTTACTGGATTTTAGACATACCAGGTGAACTATTGGCAGTAGACTACAATTCACAGCTTTATTTTCAAATAATTGAAGTAAAACTAAGAAATTGTATCAGCATTGGCCAAGAAACATTTATTTGTTCCCCAACCACCACACGTAATATAGAATCAACCACCAATTGTATCATCGACGAAAAATACCAACGTTCTCAAAATACTTCCTGCAACCTTCAAAAGAGGACATTTACCTCAAAAATAATATGGAAACGTCTAACACTCCAAATGCCTGGATGTTTATTACTGCCGAACAGCGCAAAATAGCTATTTTAGAAGAACCAGTTCTAGACGCTTCTTCCTCTTTAAACAAACTCAAACAAGAGGAAATAGACATCCAACAAAAATTAAGTGAATACAGATGGTCCTCAATTCATCACCTGGCAACCAGCAGCACCATCATTTCTGGACTTGCCATCATCACAGTACTGTCATTAGTGGGGTACCTTTATCAGAAAAAGAAATCCAAAAGGTCAAAACCGAAACAAACAGATGAAGACCTTGCCGGAATACCTCTAGCAACTCTCAGAAGCCTCAACAATCTTTCTCATGATATCAATGCAGCCGGCCAGAATGTCTAAATATAAGAAAATTCCTATATTTAGGCATAAAGACTTTTTAGATATTATTGGAAATGTAGTCCACCAAACATTCTTCTGACATAGAAAATCAACGAAAATTGCACTCGGATATTTTCGAATTCCTAAGGCGATGACCTGGGCATTGACGCAATAGGAAATACCAATTACCGATACCTACTTTAAATACCTATCGACACGATCGATGCCTTCGATCCAGGGGACAACGACGCGTGCAGTCAGCAATTTTTTTGTAAACTTATGAATTAATTTTACGTCATACTTTAGTATAAAAGCATGTATTGATACCTTCAATAAATCAGTATTAAACCTGTTATGGAATTTTACTCATTACACACCAAACAAATCACTAAGCCTATATCCGGAGTGTGAGGCTGCACTCCATACACAAACGCTACAGTTGTCACCTTACAAAGGGCACTGTGCATACTTTGACAGAACGTCACCCTCAAGTAAACAGGGGCGTCTCTCAGCTTCGTAACAGGTTGCTCTACACAGGGAGCATCTATGTTCACCCCTCGCTTCGGTATCCCTTTTATGCCAAATCTCAAATAATCAACTTAATGATTCATTATCGAAATTTTGGGAAACTGAAAATATACCGCAAATTAAACCTATTCTTTTCCCCGCTGATGAAGAATGTTCAAAAATCTTTAAAAATACTACTTTTCGTGATGATACAGGACGTTACGTCGTGACTTTATCCTTTCGCGAAAATAGTGAACCAAGTTTTCCAAATAGCCGCCAACTTGCATTAAGATTTTTATCTCTCGAAAACCGCTTAATTAAATCCCTGGAAACTTATAAAAAATATTCAGATTTTATGCAAGAATATTTAGACTTAGGTCACATGGAATTAATATCTTATCCGGAGAAACAGTTTAAGGAAAAAGTTACTATATCCCCCACACCACATTGAAAGACCTGAAAGTTTAACAACAAAACAAAGAGTTGTTTTTAACGGAAGTCAGTATCGCAAACAAATAATGGAAGAATTTCCTTAAATGACACGCTCTACGCCGGTCCCAAATTACAAAAAGATATTTGTTCTATTTTATTAAATTTTAGATTAAACGAAGTTGCACTTTGTTGCGATATTTCTAAAATGTTTCGCGGCATTTTAATAGCCCCGCATCATCAAAATTATCAAAAAATCTTATGGAGATTTAGTCCTACCGAACCTGTGAAAGAATATAATTTAAAAACCGTTACATATGGTACTACCCCGCTCCTTTTTTAGCTTTAAGAGTCTTACAGCAGCTAGCTGATGACGAAAAGCATAATTATCCACGCGCTGCTAAAGTTCTCATGACAGATAATTTTGTTGACGATTTTGTTACAGGTTGTAGCTCCGTTGAGGAAACTATATCTCTCCAAAAAGAGCTAAAACTTTTATTGAACTCCGCAGGATTTAAATTACATAAATGGATTAGCAACAATAAAAAGGTTTTAGAACACTTGCCAGAGTCAGATATCAACCCTAAAGCTCCTTCTCTTGATATAGAAGAAACTACAAAAATTTTAGGTCTTAGATGGCAACCTTGTTCGGACTATTTTTCATACTCAGTAGAGCTTCTAAATCGTAGTTGCACAAAACGCAATATCCTTTCAGAAATTTTTAAAATTTATGATCCCCTCGGTTGGTTGTCGCCCGTTACTATTTTAATTAAATGCTTAATCCAGGAATTTTGGAAATCTGGATTAGACTGGGACCCAGATGCTCCCATAGCGATAAGTAGCCTCTGGGAACGCTATAGGTTAGAATTACCCCTTTTAAAAGATTTTCGCTTATCCCGCTTTATCAATATTTTTTCTGGAAACGCCCACCACGAATTAATCGGTTTTTCCGACGCTTCAAATAAAGCTTACGCAGTTATTGTTTATTTACGCGTAATTTATAAAGATGACATTTTTATTTATTTTTATGCTCAAAAACTAAAGTCGCCCCTATTACATTTACTAGTATCGCACGACTCGAGTTAGCCGCTTGTATAATATTAGCTGATTTAATTCAATTCATTCTTCATATTTTTGAAAACAGATTAAAAATTCATCAGATATTCGCATGGAGTGATTCTCAAGTAGCTTTATCGTGGATTAAAAATGGACATCCGTCTAGGTGGAAAACTTATGTACAGAATAGAATCACGCAAATTCATGAAAAAGTATCCCCTAAAAATTGGCATTATATTTCCACTTCTCAAAACCCTGCTGATGTAGCGTCAAGAGGTCTCTATACTAGTGAACTAATAAATCATACTTTATTTTTTCAAGGTCACACTATGACTATTGACCTATAACCTTGGAAATAAAAGAAACTTCTGAAACTTTAAATGCAGAGAAAATACTAATTACTACGCAAACTTCAAACTTAAATTTTTTAACTTCGCTTATTAATAAAAATTCCTCTTTTACTACACTTTGTAGAGTTTTGACGTATATTTTACGTTTCATAAATAAAAAGTTCCTAGATAAAAATATAATTTACGAAAATTTTTTAATGTTTCAAGAAATTCAAACCGCACTTTCTTTGTTAATAAAAAACGAACAATCGGTCTATTTTTCGGAAGAAATAAATTCTCTTAAGAATAATAAAAAATTGTCGAAACCGATGCAAAAATTAAATCTATTTTTGGATGACCATTATTTACTACGCGTCGGTGGAAGATTGCACAATTCTTTCTGTCTTATGACAAAAAAATTCACTCGCGAAAGTAGAATAACTTATTTAATTATCGAACATTTCCATTTCAAATTTTTACACGCTGGATTAAAAACAGTACATTTTTTACTTAGCCAAAATTATTGGATTATTGCGGCAAAACGTAAAATTCGTCAAGTTTTAGCAAAATGCATCCAACCCCCAATGGGTTCACTTCCGTTTCCACAAGTTTCTCAACTTAAGGCCTTTTTGCATACGGGAGTAGATTTAAGTGGCCCCATTCCTATTTTAATGAACCGAACCCGCGGTGCACCACGTACTTCAAAATCATATATTTGCTTATTCGTTTGTATGAGTACAAAAGCGGTACATATCGAAATAGTCAGCGATTTGACAGCCGATGCTTTTATCGCAGCAATGCGTAGGTTTGTGACTCGTAGAAATTACGTACCTGATATGTATTCCGATAATGGAACTAACCTAGTTTCGGCAAATAGACAGTTGTTACAGATTGATTCTTGTCGTCCAATTAAATGGCATTTTATTCCAAGTCACAGTCCCAATTTTGGAGGTCTTTGGGAGTCAGGGACCCAAACTGTCAAAAAACATTTATTTCGAACCATCGGTTCATAAATTTTAACTTATGAAGAGTTATATACAGTCACCTGTCAGATTGAAGCTATTATGAACTCTCGACCGCTAACTGAAATTTCCTCGGATCCAAATGACGTTTCTGCTTTGACACCAGGTCATTTTTTCTCCCTGGAACCGTTGACAGCTCTTCCTGACGTTGACTTAACAGATGTCAAACTTAATAGATTAACTCGTTGGTAGTTACTTCAAAGAATTCATCAGGATTTCTGGAGACGCTGGCAGCAAGAATATTGGCAAACGCTTCAACAAAGGAGCAAGTGGCTTGAACCCACCTGTACTCCAGAAGTTGGTCGCTTGGTAATAATCAAGAATGATTTTTTACCTCGGCTACAATGGCAGCTCGGTAGAATAATTGAAATATTCCCCGGCAAAGACGGTGTAAATCGAGTTGCTAATGTCAAGACAAGGGACTCGGTGCCATTTTCGGCTGGCAATATGTTCGGTTTCCATAAAAAACCTCTTTATTTTTTCTTTTATTTTCGAATTTTATTTTTGTTTGTTCCAATTTTTCATAGACTAAAATTGTGTCTTAAACAAAAAATTGTTAGTCTTAAATTTATATTTATCCTAGACTAGATGGGTTAATTATTAGTTAATATAAAATTTATCTAAAGCAAAATTGCATTAAATTGCGAGAATTCAACGCAAAAAATGTAACTTGCATTCTAAATTTAATAATTATTATTTACTTATGGCACTACCAGCGTCCTCTATCGTGTTTTCCACATATGAATAAAATTTAAAATATAATGATATGGTTTTAGGGTGTGACAACGTGAGCGCGCTTCGCCATGTCCGAAACAGACAACATTTAAAAAATTAAAAATATGGTGAAAATTCACTTTAAAATTCCGCTAATAATTTAAATAATTGTGCCGCCATCGTTTTGGAACTTCAAGCCGCATAGCTCTTGTATATAGGTGTACAGCTAGAGCTCTGGAACTTCAAAACAGCGGTAAGTCCCTCTCCATGAGGCTATATCACCATTTTCTTTCTATTTCAACTTTTCGCTGCAACTTTTAATTAATTTCTTTCGTTAGTTAAATGAATTTTTTGCACCAATGTTTATAACAGTCCACTGATTCTACTAAAACCCCATCTGAGCCATCGGAGTGCTACACCAGTCAATGCAGTTAGAAGAAGTTGTCATGCGGAAGTCACATTCGAGCGCCGACAAGCAACAAGAGCGACTCAAATTTGTTTTTTCATTGTAAAATTCAGCTTTCATACGATTTTTTTATTCATTATACGTTTAAAACAAAGTCACACGTTTAGCAATTCATTACCTACAATCCAGTACATTTCACATTATCAATTTCCAACCTAACTAAGAAACCAAAACACACCCGACCTTCCAAGCTAATTTACTGAACGAACCAACCCAATCGACCAACCTAACCAACCAAACTAACCCACCAACCTAACCTAACCTGACTATTCGAGATTTTGATTTTTCTATATTTTGGTACAAAGAATTTCGGAAAAATTTCGAGGTAAGATAAATCAGTGGGCAATAAACCAAATGTAATGATATTTTATATAGGTACTTAAAGTCACAAACTCTTACTTCTCCTTTGTACTTGTTTCAGCCGATGATGGGATTATTATAATGCAAAAACATGTTGTAGTATTTTCCAACAATAAAAAAATAAAAGTTTAGTAAAGAAGACTGAAGTCTTCTTTTTGTAAAATTGTTTTATTTAAAGTTATTGGCCGTGATCTAGACTATGCTATTTAAAAACATTACGTTTCTGCGACATATTGTTTAATCTTAAGTTCTGTATAAAGTAGCAAATTTAAACTGGGATTTAAAAAAATTATAGTCAATTATAGCAATTACACCAAAAAAACTCTTTAATGTGGAGCTTATACTTTTTTTTGAAAACATGGTGTATAATCATAAATTATACATAAAATTAGTGAAATTGGTCAAAAATATTAATTTTAATTTAATAATCATTCTCCTTTAAAAACGTATATATTTTGTTTAGAAATTTTGGATATGAATATATTTTAGATAATTTAACCTTGACCAATAATAAGTGCTATTAAACGAAATTTATATTTTAAGATAAAATCAAGTTGGTTTTGGTACAAAACCAGATGTACCCATTTTATTAAATCAGATTCAACCATTAAGCCACAAGAAAATATGCGGTGCCGCGAGTGAAACTTTGGAACTGCTGCTGAATGAAAGAAGATAAGCTTCTAGCGTGTTGCCGATTCTTTTTCCTTTGTTTTAGTTCAATAGACGTGTGTTTTCACAGACGGGGCGAATTTAACTTTGGGGTAATTTTTTTGGGATATCTCTAGTTTTCTACCCTTCGGGCAAAGCCGTCTTGGTCCTTGCCACCCACGTCTATTTGATCCTTCAAGCCGGATGTATGAAAAAGCCCTTTGGATTTTACCGTTTTGCTTTTTTTTAAATTGGTAATTTTATAGTTTTTTGCCAGATTCGAACATTGTTGTTTTTTGTACCGATTTTTTTAAACTTCCGCATGGTTTTGAAGGTTGGTTGCCCTGAGTTTGGTATATGACCTCGTGCGGCGGAAAAAACCCCCATTCGACATTTGGCAACGTCGCGTTACTTCTCTTGTTACCCGTTGGTTGATTGACGTTTCATTGACGTTTGTTACCTTACAATTTCACGCGTTGTTTTGTTTACCTTCTTTTTGCTTTCGTTAAGCGCGAGATTGTTGCTGCGTTGTTAGCGAACCGTACCCGTGTGTTGATAGCGAATTTGTCGTGAAAAACCCTACTTTTTTGTATCTGATAAAAACCGCTTTGTCATGTCTGAGATAAAAGGGTTAAAACAACAACAAAAAAGTGTTTTTAATAAATTAAAAACAACTTACAATAGAGCCGTGGAAGCCCAGGGCAATGCGGATAAAGCCAGATGGGAAGATGTGCCTTCTCTGGTAAGTCAATTTGATACCTTGCATTTTGAAATTATAAGCTTAGATAGTAGTGATCAGATACAGGAAAGTCAGGAAACCTTCGTGCAGGAATTTGATTAAATGAAATACACAATTAGATCGATTTGTCGTGAGCTCTATCCTGAGGATTACCAAGATGCCTCACAGACAATTTTAAACCACTCCCTGATAAATGTGGACAAGGGTCTTGAAATTAAAAGAATAGAGGTGCCCCATATTGACGGTAATCTTAAAAAATGGCCCACCTTCTTTGATATGTTTAAGTCACTTGTTTATGATAAAGCTGACATGAGTAAAATAGCTAGGGGAGACCCCCCGTATATCTAATAGTGAAGGTGCCAAGCAGGCATTGTGTACCGCTACACCCAGCAGCAACCATTTTGAATCTCGTAAGAGGAGACCTGTGCTTTTTGCAACTGCCGAAGTTTTAGTTGTAGATGCCAACAAGAAGTTTGTGTCTTGTCGGGCAATTTTAGATTCCGCTAGTGAAGCGTCCTTTGTAACCATCTCTTTGGCTGAACGGTTAGGACTTAAAGCAGCTCCAATAGAACTCCTATAATATATGGCATGATTTCTAGTACGTCATATGGCAATGTAACATTGCAAATTGGCTCCTCCAAGTTTCATGATAGTTTGTTTTCCTATGATGCCATTCTTATTCCTAAAATTTGTGGAACCATATCTGTGAGTGTTGTAGAATATGATTTTATTCAGTGGCCATACTTAAAAGATTTAGATTTTGCTGATCCTAGTTTTGGACAACCTAGTAGTTAGTGTAGACCTTTTAATTGGTGTTGATTTGTTTGGTCAGATTCTTGTGCCTGGCTTTAAAAAAGGAGAAAATGGAGGACCTTGTGCCATTAATTCAATATTTGGTTGGATACTCCTTGGTGGTATTGATGGTCCTCGTAAAACTCAAAAACCCATTAGTTTGTTGACCTCAGTGTCTTCCCCTATAGAATCTCGATTGGATAGTACCTTACAAAAGTTTTGGGAACTAGAATCGACCCCTTAAAAAATCCCTCTTTCCTCTGATGAGGACTTGTGTGAAAAAATATTTGCTACCACTCATTCAAGAACTGAGTCTGGCAGATATGTTGTTCCCTTACGTTTCAGAGAGCCTCGACAAGAACTTGGTAACTCTAAAGGTCAAGCATTGCGTAGATTCAATATGATGGAAAACCGATTATTGAAAAATCCTGCTTTGTATAGTGCGTACAAAGACTTTGTTCAGGATTACCTAGACCAGAGGCATATGAAATTGGACAATTCTAGCCCTGACTTCCATTCATATTTTATTCCACACCACCCAGTTGTGAAGGCAGATGGTGACTTGTCCAAAATTCGAATTATTTTTGATGCATCTGCCAACACCTCAAATAATCGTAGCTTAAATTCTATTTTATTAGTAGGACCTAAACTCCAAAGAGATATTCTGTCAATATTGCTTACTTTTGGCCTTTTAGTACAGAGGATAAAGGCTTAATAAAACAAAAATGTGGCTATTAGGTATACAAGCATAAAATTTGGTACACTAGTTCTTAGGACAATTTTAAGCAATTTGAGTCGAGTCCCCAAAAAATTCCTCCATAGGGTGGGGTGTTTCCGTCATTTTTTCAAAATGGCCGACTTCATTTTTAAAATATCCTAAAATTACTTATTTTTTACAAAAACCACATAAAGAATATATATTAAATAAAACTTACCAAAATTTTACACCAATAGAAAATGGCGTCTGACGACTACAGTAGTTCTTTTTCAAGATGGCGGCCAACTTACATAAAAATCTAAACCAGGCACCCAACCATAACTTGTGATACCTCGATTTTGACTAATTTTGGGTCGAGATATCCATTTCTTGTGATAAAAATATCACACATGTTTCCATTTTGCTTTTGGGCACCATTTTTTCAATATGGCGATCCTAAATTTGACACATTGTCGAACTTATAGCTTATGGTATATCGTTTTATAGGTATTTCGACTTCCCAAATCCAATTTTGACAACAAAACAAACGTAGGAACTTCCATTTTTATTTTGGAGGCCGTTTTAAATATGGCGGCTTTCAATGTACAATATACTTAAAACTATACTATATAATATAACAATTTAAACCAATTTTGGTAACAAATAATACTAAAAGTTACTTTCTTTTGTATGTTGGAATTATTTTTAGCTTTAAATTGCTTTATTCTTGCAGCTGAGTAGGGTCTGATCTAAAAATAACCGTTTAATGTTAATAAAAATATGATTATAAAGCAATCTTAATTACATTGTTACCTTTGATTTTCACAAGCTCCACGACAATTCCCACAAGCTGTGGTACAGGGGAGGTTTCGGCGGCAACTGCAACACAAATTGTCGCATCACATTTTACAGAAAAGTATTCGTTCGATCGCAGTTCGGTACGGTTGTATTGCATCGTACCTGCATGATAGTACTAACGAGGTCAAAGTCGAAGTTTGTTTTGTTTATAATAAACCTCGCGCGCGAAAAATTTGTGTTAAAAATCTATAAACAATGTTTATTATAAATAATATATCATGTTTAAACGCAAAAAAAATGTACCATCACCTGTGAAACTTGTTTTAAAAATTAGCGAAAAGCCCAAACAACATCAAGAAAAAATGGATAATGCCGAATTATTTCAGGATAGCCATGCTAGAACACAAAATGAAGAAGTTTTATGTAGCGAATGGAAAAAATCCCAAAACGAAAGAAAATCACTTAGTGTACAAGTGGATGATCTCCGAAGTCAACTGGAAAGTATGCAGAGAAAATTTGCAGATTTAGAGACAAAAGTCACTAAAAAAGAAGAGTCTGACATGGACTACATTACTGATGAGGACGATCTGGCAAGAGAAACTGAGTGGATCAGACAAAAAGGAAAAGGTTGGAAAAAACGTCGAATGGATACTTCACTCTCACCACAACAAAGCTCGGGTACTGGAGAGCCCTCCAATAAAACACAAAATGAAGAACCCCCTACTAAGGTTAAAAAAGCTCCATTACCTTCACCGATTATGGTAAATGGCGTAAATAATTTTAATGATATTTATGAAAAGTTAAATATCATACAAGGGATTAAAATAAAAGTTTTAAATAACGAAAATATTAAAATAAATGTACAAGACGCAGACAGCTATCGGCTGGTTACTAAAATGCTTAATGAAATAAAGCATTAATGGCACTCATATAAAAACAAACAAATAAGGCCAATTAGAGTAATAGCGAATAGGCTACACTTCTCATGTGACCCACAAAAAATTGTAGCTGATCTACAAAAAAAAGGTTTTAAGGCACTGGAGGCCAGCAACAAACTTAAATGGAGAACAAGACAACCTCTTAACATGTTTATGCTCACATTTAGCCACGAGGAAGATATCAACAAAATTTTTGAAATTTCCAGTATCCTTGGGATTGAAGTGGAAATAAAAGCACTAAAAACCTCAACGTTAGTCCCTCAATGCAAAAGATGTCAATCTTATGGACACACGCAAAAATATTGCGCTAAAGAACCACGTTGCGTAAAATGCACGGGGAAACATCTTACTGTAGAATGCCCCAAACCAAAAGAATCTGAGCCAAAATGCATCCACTGTGGAGGCAAGCATCCTGCTAACTACAGAGGATGCCTTGTTGCTAAGGAAATACAAAAATTGAAAAATAAACCTAAGAAACCGAATCTCATACCAAACGTGAGTACAAATAGACACACCCAACAGACAAGAAACACAGTCATACAAAACTCTGTGACAAGGACATACAGCCAAGTAGCAGCAACAGCTACTATACCTGATATTAATATCAGTAGTCAAAATACTATGGAACAAACACTACAATTAATTTTGGAGAAATTGAACAAACTTGATGAGCGATTAACTAAACTAGAAAGTAGCAATAACGGAGCTACCAATATGCCTCAAAATGGTCAGTAATCTTAGAATCCTAGCTTGGAATGCCAATGGTCTCTTGCAACATCAGCAAGACTTGCAAGTTATTCTAGACATAATAAAAAATATATCACACTATGAGGATATGGGATATAAAACCATAGAGATTCAAGCTACATTAGTAAGTGTAAAAACCAAAATATATACATTAGTCATAAGTGCTGTCTATATACCACCAAGACACTTACTAAAGAAAAATCAATATCTTAATTTTCTCAGAAAATTAGGAAACCGTTTTATAATTGGAGGTGACTTTAATGCAAAAAATACCTACTGGGGATCTAGACTGACGAATTCTAAAGGAAAATAACTTTTGCAAGCTATTAATGAATATCAATGTGAGCCGATATCAACTGGTAAGCCCACATACTATCCAACAGATCCAGGAAAAATTCCAGATCTAATTGATTTTAGCTCACACATATACTATACTATAGTAGTGTGAGCTATGGTGATCCTAATTTTTTCGAGAAAAAAAAAGTTGCTCCGATTTCAAAATTTTTTATATATCTTTGCGTTTCAGATGATTTTGAAACTTTTTTGTTGCGCCGTCTGTCTGTCTGTCTGTCTGTATGTCTGTCTGTCTGTCTGTCTGTCTGTCTGTCTGTCTGTCTGTCTGTCTGTATGTCTGTAACGACCAACGCGCATAACTCAAAAACCGCTTGGCCGATTTTAATGAAATTTGGTACCTAGGCTGGGTCTTGGGTCGAGATGGTCCCATTTAAAAATGAACAAAATCCACCGAACAGAAACCAAATAAAAGGGTGGGGGTAGATTTCAAAAATTAGAGTTTATGTAAAAATATGGCGTGTGTGATATCAAACGAAAGGTAATTGAGTCTGCAGTTAAACAAAATACATTTTAATTTATTTAAAAAAAAAGGGTGGGGGTATATTTTAAAAATTAGAGTTTAAGTGAAAATATGGCGTGTGTGATATCAAACGAAAGGTAATTGAGTCCGGAGTTTAACAAAATACATTTTAGTTTTTTGTTTTTTTTAAGGGTGGGGGTAGATTTCAAAAATTTGAGTTTAAGTCAAAACATGGCTTGTGTGGTATCAAACAAAAGGTAATTTAGTCTGGAGTTAAATAAAATATATTTCAGTTTTTAGTTATATTAGCTCACACGTACACTATAACTATAGTACCTAGTGTGAGCTTAGGGGCCCATATATTGGCAGAGTATTTTTATAGTAAAAAAAAATCTTTAAGTTTTGTAAATATAGAAGAAAGTTTTGATTTACACTCAGATCATTCACCTATTATTCTAACTCTTAGTAATAACATAATAAAGAAAGAAGCAAATATCTCACTAGTTAATACACTGACTGAATGGATTAGTTTTAAACAAAGTCTGTCAGAAAAAATAAACCTATCAGTACCATTGCAAACGCCAGAACAAATCGATAAAGAAGTTGAATATTTTGTTACAAATATTCAACAAGCAGCTTGGGAAAACAGTCCAAAACCAAAGATAATTCCAGCATTTCTGTTGAAAGACTGTGCCCATATATTTTTTTATCCTTTGACTATTTTGTTTAATTTATCCTTGAAACAAAAAACTTTTCCGGACACTTGGAAAGCATCTAAGATTATACCAGTCTATAAAAAACAAGAAAAAAGCCTAATCGAAAATTACAGACCCATCACCATTATTAACAATTTTTCAAAATGCTTCGAACGTGTCCTTCATACTTCACTCTACCCTGCTTTGTCTGGCCGGATTGACTCGAGACAACATGGATTCATGAAAAACAAATCAACTTCCACTAATTTAGTCACTGTTACCCAATTTATTGCTGAATCAATAGATATGAATTCTCAAGTTGATGTGGTCTACACAGACTTTTCTAAAGCATTTGATCGGCTGGGCCACAGCATTTTACAACGTACTTTTGAACACTTTGGACTGTCTGATGATCTTTGTATTTTTCTCAAATCATACCTAACTAAGAGACCCCAATACGTTGAATGTTGTGGTCGAGCTTCATCTACAATTATCGCTAGCTCTGGGGTCCCTCAGGGATCGATATTGGGCCCATTATTTTTCATTGCTTTTATTAATAGTATTTTAAACGACATTCAGGTTATTTGTCGATTATATGCTGATGATCTTAAAATATTTTGTCGAATAAATAATTTATCTGACGGCGAAAGACTTCAAAATGCCCTAAATAGAGTTAATACTTGGTGTCACTCTAATTTACTACCACTAAATCCTATCAAATGTAACGTTGTCTCCTTCTCTCTTAAGCAACAGGTAATTCAGTTTGACTATTCTTTGGATGGCGCCATATTGCCTAGATCACTGGAATTTAAAGACCTTGGTATAACATTCGACAGTGCTCTTTCTTTTGTCCCTCATATACGGGATATTGTTAAGAAGAGTTATCAAATGCTCGGTTTTATAATCCGCAATTCTCAACATTTTAAGAATATCGCTAGTTTAAAATTATTATATTTTGCGTACGTCCGATTAAGATTAGAATACTCGTCTATTGTGTGGTCACCATGCTACCAAACACATATTGACTCAATTGAAAAAATTCAGCGCAAATTTTTAAAATACCTGGCTTTTAAATTGGACGGTGTGTACCCAGAAATAGGAACACCAAATGAGGTCCTTTGTAATAGGTTTAATATCGGTTCTCTAAAAGATAGACGCAGTTTGGCCGAGATACAGTTCATTTATAAAATTATTAACAACCAAATCGACTCGCCGGAACTATTGCAACAATTAAACTTTTTAGTACCTAGAACTTCGGCTCGATCGACAGTGCCATTTTATTTACCAAACCAACGAACCAACATTTGCAAAAATGCCCCTTTAACAAGAGCCTGCAACACTTGTAATTCTTACAATGATCGATGTGACATATTTAATTGCAGTATCGCTTATTTAAAAAAATTACGGCTGTCCTAAATCACTATTAACTTATTATTTATTTCTTTTATAAACACTATTTTTTTTGTATCTTTTATTAGCTGTAATCAACTTCAACTGTATTTTTCCCACTCTGTAATTGGGTTTGTTCCTGTTGAGTGGCTGTAAAATAAAATAAAAATAAAATAAAAATAATTTTTAAGGGGAAAAACTATCCAAAGGAAATTAGAGACCTTATATTGGAAAAAAGGAAACTAAGAAGAAAGTGGCAGCAAAGCCGTGATCCTCGGGATAAAACAAATCTCAACATGACGCAGCGCATTAGGCGAGAGATTCTAGTAATAAAAAATGAATCTATTAACCATTTTCTTAATGAACTTACAGATGATAAAAATACCGACTATTCCCTTTGGAAAGCAACCAAAGATTTTAAAAGACCAATTATCCAAATTCCACCCATACGAAAATCTAACAACCAGTGGGCAAGGAGTAACGAAGAAAAAGCAGATATTTTTGCAAGTAATTTAGAAAAAACATTTCAGCCCCACGAAGCACCAGATGAACACTTTCATTTAAATGAACCCCATCAAATCGAGGACCATATTAAGCTTACATCACCAAATGAAATATTAACAGAAATCAAAAATATTAATTCGAAAAAAGCCCCAGGGTATGATCTTATTAACGGGGTAGTCATAAAACAACTCCCCAGAAAAGCTATCGTAAAACTATGCAACCTAATTAATGCGCCTTTTAGGCTTGGGTATGTACCTAAACTGTGGAAAGTTGCAGAAGTTATCATGATTCCAAAACCGGGAAAACCACTCCATGACGTGTCATCTTACAGGCCAATATCTTTGCTGCCAATTATATCCAAGCTCTATGAAAAATTATTGCTTAAAAGAATAAAACCCATCATAGAAAGACAAGAAATTATTCCATCTCATCAATTTGGTTTTCGAGACAAGCATTCCACGATAGATCAAGTACACAGAATTACTAATATAATAGAAAAAGCACTAGAAGAGGGAAAAGTTTGTTCTGCAGTTTTTCTAGATGTAGCACAAGCATTTGACAAAGGCATGAAGGCCTTAATTTTAAACTAAAACGGTTTCTGCCAAAACAATATTCGGATATTTTGAAATCATACATATCTGATAGACATTTTAGAGTAAAACAGGAAGACTCATACTCAAATTTAAGAGAAATTCAAGCAGGCGTGCCCCAGGGTGGCGTACGAATTCAAGCAGGCGTGCCCCAGGGTAGCGTACTAGGCCCTTATCTATACTTATTATTCACTTGTGATATCCCAAAGCCAGAAAATTGTCACTTAGCAACATTTGCCGATTATACTGGTTTATTGACGGTAGAAAAATCTATTGAAAAATGCATAGAAAAACTTCAGGATGCAGTCACCCAAGTTCACAGTTGGACCACAAAGTGGCGAATAAAATTAAATGAAACCAAATCAATTCATGTTGATTTTACAAACAAAAATATAAATCACATACAAATAACAATTAACAACATTCCAGTACCATATTCGAATCAGCCAAAATATCTAGGTATGACACTTGATGCCAAATTGCGCTGGAAAGCACATGTTAAGAAAAAAAACGAAGAACTTGAGATAAGGTATAGAAAAATGAACTGGCTAATTGGAAGGAAGTCCAATTTAACAATTCATAATAAGTTACTGCTTTATAGACAAATACTGAAACCAGTATGGACATATGGTATTCAACTATGGGGTTGTGCTAAAGAGAGTAACATTCTAGTTGTACAGAGATTTCAAAATAAAGTATTAAGAAACATTGTGAATGCACCTTGGTACGTTCGAAATAGTGACCTTCATCGAGATCTAAAAATCGAAACTGTAGCAGAGACTATAAAAAAGTACGCAAAAAGCCATGAAGATAGACTCCATCGGCATGTGAATGTGGAAGCAATTCAGCTTCTAGACAATACTATGCTAGTTCGAAGACTAAATAGAGTGAAGCCGTTTGAGCTAGTAAACTAAGTGAATTACACATACCACAAAATAATGCTATAAACACAACACAATTGTGAGTTACAGACTAAACAAAGCGGGGAGAACTGTTGAGTGAACCCTAAGTTTAAATCTGACTTTTCTAATAAATTAAGTTAAAACAAAATTGCTAATTAGTCTTACTGACTAGATTGTAATACAATAAACACAGTGTGTTTGACAAATAAAAAAAAACATTTTACAGCAGCACTTTCCCAGATCTTTAAAAGGAGTTTTTGTTTCTCTCATATTTTTCCGTGGGTAGCCTGAAAGCTTAACCTCACGGGGGTCCAAGATCTAATGGACACCTAATAAGTGTTGACAGTTAACTGTTTCGTCCTTATGGGACTCCTTAGAACACTGCTGGTCAATGTGACAAATCTTGCGAAGTTAATTAGACGGTTTTGTCTTTAATAAAATGTAAATAGTGAGAAAACTATCGCAAGAAGTGTCATCTACCGAGATACGAGAGAAACAAAAAACAAACGCAGGCGAAACACTGCTATACAATATCGATCAATGAAAAGATCGAATGCAAATAAAAGAAAACAAACTATAGTCCGTGACCTACGACAGCTCTTTGTCTTTCAGACCGGATCAACGCAGATTGCATTTTTACCCGTCATCAAGACAGAATTTTTTAAGCCAAATAATACTAACAAACGTGGAATTTCGTACCCGTGAATTTAAAAATCAAACAAGTTTCGTGGCTAATCGGGCAAAAAGGAGGTTTTGTTTCTCTCATATTTTTCCGTGGGTAGCCTGAAAGCAAATTTGTCACATTGACCAGCAGTGTTCTGAGGAGTCCCATAAGGACGAAACAGTTAACTGTCAATACTTATTAGGTGTCCATTAGATCTTGGACCCCTATGAGGTTAAGCTTTCAGGCTACCCACGGAAAAATATGAGAGAAACAAAAATTGCTTTTTGCCCGATTAGCCATTGTTAGAACGTATTACGTTTCAAAGATTGTTCAGCAACTCAATTCTTCGGTCCTTTAAGGAGGCAAACTTGTCCATGACATCGTTATTATAAAAAAAAATATTTGGGCAATAAGTTCTAATATATGTTTTAACCTTTTCAAACCTAAAAAAACTTCTCTCAAGCGACACCCTCAGAGATGGAATTGTAAGAATCAGACAAGACAATAAGGTATAAAATGGGGTGCAATTTAAAATTTAGGCTTAAAGGCAATATTCAAAATTTGCACTTACAACAGACTACCGAATTATAATTCATTGAATCACCCAATGAACACCGATGTAGCGGTCGCGTACACAGTGAAGTGGATAGTACCATTGAGTAAATAACCCATATAGAGGATTTACCATATTGAGGGGCAGATGGCACTGAAATAAATTCGTCTGGTACGCAATATTCAGAGACAACTACTATGATCTAATGGCATTTGTATGATACGTATGAGCCTCAGAACTCGCACATGTAACTAAATCGTACTAGCAGTCCCTGAATATTGCGTACCAGACGAATTTATTTCAGCGCCATCTGCCCCTCAAAATGGTAAAGCTCGCCGGTGGCTCCTCTATATGGGTTATTTACTCAATGACAGTACGAATCGTGTCCTTCCACGTCCAAATGACCGAGTAAACAGAGCAGAAGAGCAGAGGCCAGAGGCAAACTAAAACACGAGAAAGCTACGATGCAATTACAATAATTCGACTATTGAATATCGATTGTTCGTTCCGATCATTGTTCCTTCTTCGTTCCCGTCTTCGCCTAGATTAGCAATGTTGCCACTTTTCATCAAATTTACGATAGGTTTGAAATTTGCAGTTTTATAATGATCGAAAACTATTATAATCATTCGAATTTTGTTAGCATTGAAAAATATTGGGACGCCTTCAATCACAATTTTTTTGGGGGGGGGGCTAATTAATAAATTTAGAGGGCTTAGCCCCCCCAAGCCCCCCCTTAACTTCGCAACTGACCGTTTACTGTCTTAAGGTAGCCCTAATTCGCTGGACTCGGCAATTCTCCATTAATATCAAGTGTCGACCCCAAATTTGCCCAGCTTGGTACGCTGCCCTTAGCGTATGCTGTGTCAATGCTGCTAGAGTGGGGGGAAGCATATTGACGTCACGGCCACCTGCACAAAAAAGTTTCTGGCGAGCTTTGCCTATTTCTGTCTTCGTGCTGTGGTTGTCGTATAAACAAACAACGAACTTTTGTAATGGCACTAATGCAGAATACCTCATCTTCTTGCCATGCAGCCCATGCCTTGCGTTTTCCTTTTGACAGAAAAAAGGACATTGTGTCGCATCCGGTAAAATTATGGAACCCACGTAAGGCAACAGATTTGTCACTTCCAAGACTCCTGGCAATGGTAGGCGCTGAAATATATCTGGCATTCTTTCCCATGCCAAAAAGAACCCACAGCTCATGAAGTCCACAACTGTTTAAAGGTCAATAGAAAGATATGGCTAAAACTAGTACATCGGTGTCAGAGGCACGAACGAGCTCCTTATAATTATAATCACATTTTTATAAACATTAAACGGTTATTTTTAGATCAGACCCTACTCAGCTGCAAGAATAAAGCAATTCAATGCTAAAAATAACTCCAAAATAAAAAAGAAAGTAACTTTTAGTATTATTTGTTACCAAAATTGGTTTAAATTGTTATATTATATAGTATTTAAGTAGTGTATATTAAACATTGAAAGCCGCCATATTTAAAATGGCCTCCAAAATAAAAATGGAGCTCCTACGTTTGTTTTGTTGTCAACATTGGATTTGGGAAGTCGAAATAACTATAAATCGATATGCCATAAGCTATAAGTTCAAGAATGTGTCAAATTTAGGATCGCCATATTGAAAAAATGGCGCCCAAAAGCAAAATGGCAACATGTATGATATTTTTATCAGAAGAAATGAATATCTCGACCCACAATTAGTAAAAATCGAGGTATCACAAGTTATGGTTGGGTGCCTGTTTTAGATTTTTATGTAAGTTGGCCGCCATCTTGAAAAAGAGCTACTGTAGTCGTCGGATGCCATTTTCTATCGGTGTAAAACTTTAGTAAGTTTTATTTAAAGGCAAAGAATATTCTTAATGTGTTTTTTGTAAAGAATAAGTCATTTTAGGATATTTTAAAAAATAAAGTCGGCCATTTTTAAAAAATGGCGAAAACTCCCCACTCTATGGAGGAATTTTTTGGGGACTCGACTCAAGTCGCTTAAAATTATCCTAAGAAGTAGTGTGCCAAATTTAAAGTTTATATAGCTAATAGCCACATAGTTTCCGTTATCCTCCGGGCTATTTATAGTGTTGTATATTCTAGTGATATACGTCAAATGTTCAGACAGATTGATATGCATCAGGCTGATGTGTGATATCAAAAGATATTGTGGCGGTTCGACCCAACGGATGAGATTCAAGAGTACTCTCTTCAAACTGTGACTTATGGTGTGAATTCGAGCCCATACCTAGCTATTCGTCCTCTTCACCAGCTCGTTAAAGATCATGGCAGTGGCTTTCCACTAGCGAGCAAGGTGTTGATGCGTGGACGATGCCATTGGATTAGCTAATTCTGTAGTTGAAGCTCTAGAAAGCCAGAAATAGCTAATTGCATTGTTAAAATTGGGTTGTTTTGAACTAGGTGGACTAGCAACACTCCTGAGTTACTAGAATCGGTTCCAGCTAGTCATCAGCAACCAATTTCCTTTGATGATGAATCTGCTGGTTTGAAAATCCTTGGACTAAAACGGTGTCCAAAATCGGATTCGTTTTGTTATGATGTGATGCCCATGGAAAGATCTTGTACCAAGAGAAACATTCTCTCTAAGATTGCAAGGATATATGATCCACTCGGGTTCCTAGCCCCAGTTGTTTTGGTTGCTAAGTGTTTAATGCAACGTTTGTGTGTCCAGGGTCTTTCATGGGATGATACCCCCTCCAGTGATATTGTTGCACAGTGGCAACTCTATGTGTCGCAACTACCATTGTTATCTTCGATATCAATACCTGTCACCACTGAATTACATGGCTTTTGTGACGACTCAATGTGTGCATATGGTGGTGCAGTATATATTCGACAAATTGAGTTGGATGGAAATATTTCTATCTCCCTTTTGTGTGGAAAAAGTAGGGCGTGTCCTTTGAAAAGTATTTCTATTCCACGCTTAGAATTGTGTGCTGCTGTATTGTTAGCAGAACTATTGGAGTTTGTTGGTAATCACCTTGATTGCATCCAGATTGATAAGATTTTTTGCTTGGTCTGACACCAGTGTTACTCTTGCTTGGATAAAATGGTGTCCATCAAAACGAAAGGTTTTTGTAGCCAATCGTGTAACGACCATTCAAGAGAAAGTTCCCCCCAGCTGTTAGTACCATGTAAATGGTAAAGAGAACCCAGCTGATTGCTTATCCCGGAGCTTACTTCCTAGTCAATTAATAGACCATCCTCTTTGGTTTACTGGACCATCCTGGTTGGCCCAGTCTAGTGAAACATGGCCTATAAACCATAATATTGATTCGTTTGATGCTGATCTACCCCCTGAGGAAAATCGTTTTGTTTTTGTGACCGAAACCCCCCTTGATGAAGTACAGGTGTTACTCACTAAGTACTCCTCTTTGCGTAGAATATTAGGCATTGTTGCCTTTTGTTTGAGACCTTTTCGAGTGAAAAAGGATCCTTCTTTATCTTATCCGACTAAAGCCCTCAATGAGGCAGATCTTTATTATGCTACCTTAGTTGTTGTGCGAGTTGTACAACAAGAATTTTTTTTTGAAGATTTGAAAAGGATGCGTAAGGGTGAGAGTTGTGCTAAGCCTCTTCGAAAGTTAGCTCCTTTTCTTGATTCCCATGGTGTACTCCGGGCGGGTGGTAGATTACGTCACACTGATTTGGCATATGAGATAAAACACCCTATGTTGTTGCCTCATAGTCACAGGCTTACCACTTTGATTATTGAAAAATTCCATAATGAGCACGGACATCCAGGTCCTCGTTTATTGGACTACCTATTAAATCAACAGTTTTGGATTTTGTCTGTGAAAAGTGCCATTCACAGGGTTATTTCCAAGTGTTTTTGTTGTGCCAGGGTAAATCCCAAACCATTGCATCCATTCATGAGTGACCTTCCTAAATTTAGAGTGCCCCAGGTGAAGCTCTTTTCCCATGGTAGTGTGGATTTTATGGGTCCATTCTCCATCACGTTAACCAAGCGTCGTGGTGTAAAAAGTCAAAAGGCTTATGGGTATATTTTTGTTTGTTTCCCAACAAAGGCCATTCACCTGGAGGTTGTTTCTGATTTGTCCACTGATGCATTTTTGGCTGCCCTCCGCGATTTGTTGGTAGACGTGGCAGATATGCTACCCTTTACAGTGACCAGGGCAACTTTGTTGCGGCAAATAACCTCCTTGTATCCTATTGTCAGCAAGCTGCTGATACTTTAGCGATTAAGTGGTGTTTTAATCCACCCGCCAGTCCGCATTTTAGTGGACTCCATGAGTCTGGGGTAAAATCCACGAAAACTCATCTGAAGATAATTGTGGGGGATCAAATTCTAACCTTTGAAGAGTTGATGACTGTATTGGTTCAGATTGAGGCTATTTTGAATAGTCGACCATTGTGTAGAATGAGCCCTGATCCTCATGACTTTCCTCACTTTGGAACCCTTGACAGCTCCTCCCGATGAAGACCTAGCCAATGTTAAGTTAAACCGTCTCCATCGCTAGCAGCTTGTTCAACATATCCAGCAGCATTTTTGGCGCCGCTGGCATATGGAGTATTTACAGTCGTTGCAACAACGAGAAAGATGGAATACCCCCGATAACCCTCCAAAAGTTGGAACTTAACTAGCGTTGAAAGACGAAAACCTACTACCTAAAGTGGTCGCTTGGTAAAATTGAAAAAATTTACTCGAGTCCAGATAAAATCCCCCGTGTCGTGCAAGTAAAAACCGCGAAAGGATTACTTTACCGTAGTTTGGTGAAGGTATGTCCGTTACCCAGCCAATAACCAACCTTCAAAGCCTTGTGTAGCGTGAATCATGCTTATTTGAATTAACTTAAGTATGACGTCCATAGTTATTGCGATAAAATTATTGTTGCAAAAATGCTAATTTATTGTTTAGACCCTTTGTGTAATTGAATAACCTTTTTTTTTTACTTTTTAGTTTTTTGAGTTTTTCTATAAAAATTGGGAATTTTTATGGTCGGCGGAATGTTTGTTATTTTTGTTTTTGTTTTATTTTGAATTTTGGGAAAACCTAACCTTAAAGTTTGTTTTGATATTTTTGGGCTTTTAGCAAAAACCTTCAAAAAAAGAAACTCCTTATTTGGGAAAAATTCTGATCAGGTGATAATTTGTCTCTTTGTTGAAAGTTATTTTCTTTTTGATCACCTGATCATTTTGACAAAAATCATGCGCGTTTTACACACGCTGGGCGTTTGAAGCGCCACCCTGTGTTTGACAGGGGAATGAAGAAATCACTTCCGACAAGACACTGAAAGAAGTCACACGTGGTTTTAAGTTTAAGACCGAAATTCCAGCCACAAGAAAATACGCGGTGCCGCGAGTCAAATTTTGGAACTGCTGCTGAATGAAAGAAGGTAAGCTTCTAGCCTGTTGCCGATTTTTTGTCCTTTGTTTTAGTTCAATAGACGTGTGTTTTCCCAGACGGGGCGAATTTAACTTTGAGGTAATTTTTTTTGGGATATCTCTAGTTTTCTCCCCTTTGGGCAAAGTCGTCTTGGTCCTTGCGACCCGCGTCTACGGGATATGAGGCTGGTCTCCTGACAGCAAATAGTCCAGAAAGTCCCGTTGTCCAACTTAAGTCGAAGTTGAAAAAAGTAATATACGAGGCAACTCGTACAACCGTAGGAATTGTAGGAGTTAAGAGATGTGCGCCATAAGAATACTGCGGGATTCTAATAATACGATGTAAATTATGTTTCAATAATTCTGGGTGCCTTTTTACAGCCAGAAAGTACTAAATCTATATAAAATCACTTTTAAAATATAATTTGTTATTTCTTTAATAATAAGATTTGACTGGTTTGGGATAAAATCCGCCTAGAAATATTTCTTATGTTAATACACGTTAAAACTTTTTCACATTAAAGTGTAACAAGTGGTTTTCCTTAAGGTTGGTAGTACTATGCTCTATCACCCTTAATTTGAAACTTAGTATTTAGCAAAAGGTTTTTAGATCTTAGTAACTGGTGTACCACACCGGTATGAAAGACGGACGGAAAGGACCTTTAAAAAACACAGCGGCGTCTGATTCAAAATGAGCGGCTGCAAACAGCGTGTGTCCCAAAATGGGCGGCTGAATGGAAACTCACCAACACGCCTGGCAAGCCTGGTGTTTTTGCAACTACCCCCCAATGAAGAATCATGGCAAATTTAAAAACTAAAGAAAAAGGTTCCCAGGTGAAAGGAAAACACTCCGAATCCCACACCTCTATGGTGCGCCTCACGCAATCTGGGGGAGGCAAAAATTCGCTTATGACAAAAAGGATCAAACATTCCAACAGGAACATATAATATTAGGTCTATGCACACCGACGAAAAAATAAATGAACTGGGTATCTATTCTGGGTCTTGAACGATGTGACCATCCACATCATACGCTTTGACCAATAGCAAACTCTGAGCGGTCGCGTGGTGTGCGAAATGACTTGTCTCGACCACTGGCATAGTCGCCCGCTCTTCAGAGTTAGTGAATTTTACGCATTTGAAGTGAAATCTATTCTCCTGCTCCGTACCGACTAAATGTTTCTCGGCCGGATCGTAGGCATGCGCAGTGAAGGTCTTTTCGCATAGCACGTGACAGCTCGGAGCTAATTTAAAGCTTGCTATTGGTTAAAGCGTGTGATGTGGATGGTCACATCGTTCAAGACCCAGAACAGATACCCTAAAGGGAGAGCCAACAAGAATAAAATGGGACATTATAGGCTTGTCAGAAACCCGTCAAAACATAGGAAAACTGAAAAAAACTGAACTCTGGTAATCTACTACACCATAAATGTAACGAAGATAACAGCAACTACGGAGTAGGATTCATAATAAATAAAGCCATAAGTAAACACGTCCATACAACTTTACTTAAAGTTATCTAAGTATACGCCCCCACTTCTACCTACGATGACGAGCACATTGAAGTAATATATGAAGACATCTCAAAAGCTATGGAAGAACACAAAACTAATCTTACACTAGTAGTGGGAAATTTCAATGCCAAGAGGTAAGAAATTGAACATAAAGAAACTAAAATGGGGGATTTTGGATATGTCAAAAGGAATAACAGGGGCACAACCGTAATGAATTATCTAGACACCTTTATGCAATGTATTCGTTCTACAGGAAGGAAACGCCACGAAAGTGGAAATGGCTTGCCCCTAATGGAATACATACATACTAATTATTGAGAAAAAGATCGTTAGAGATGTAACAGTCCTAAACAGCTTTAAAACAGGCAGTGATCACAGGATGGTCAGAACAAAAATCTGCATTAATAGCAATTTTGAAATGAAAAGAAAAATTAATAATAGCAATAAACAACTTGACATTACAAAATAAAGCCATATACAAAGAAAGGCTAAAGGAACAGTAATCCCAAAACTTAAGAGGCGAAAAAAATATAGATGAAATAAATGATAGGCTGACAAGAGCTATGACCAAAATAGAAAAAGATATCGCACAAAAAGATAAAGAGAGAGAAAATTGTATACATAAGAAGAAACCAGAAGAAAGAAGGACAAAAACATCGATACACAGAAATAACTAAAACTAAATAAATAAAAGAAAGATCCAAAAAATAAAAGTTGAGAGAGTTATAGAAAATAATAGAAATATGAAATGTCTAAGACCGACTAGGTAGATATGAAATAATTTAAATAAATAATATAAAGGCATAGAAACTAACGTTAAAGAGAATATTGTTACAAATTTAAGTTATTTAAATTTTATAATTAGAATTTATTTAGGTTTAGTGTAGTATTAGGTTGATTTACCTTATGGTTGTATTCTTAGTCTAGGTTTTAGTTGCGTTATCTATGACAAATTCATACACGGCCGCGTACCCTCTGGAAGAGACGAGAATGCTCGTAAATCGAAGAAGGATGGAAGGGTTCTCGAATAGTAGGCAGACCCTATATATAGGGCCGGACGCCGCGTATGGAGTCAGTCAAAGATAACCAACAGTAGTGATCGCTAGATGTTAACGCGAAGTTAATAGGCGGATTAAAGTAGTGAATTATTAGCAAGTTATTAGTAAGTTTAAGTGCGTGTTTTTGTACATAATTTGTCGAAATAAACTGACGTATCGTTTTTAACAATTGCGAGTTTTAATTTGTCGTTGTGAACCCGTAACAAATGGTGTCAGAAGTGAGATTAAAAGAAATAAATAGTGCAAAGACTATCCTTACACAGTACCACCGGCTAGGACAATTAAAAAGAAGAACAGTAAGTGATTTTGCCAGAATGTTCGGAACTGAATAGTGCAAAGACTACCCTTACATAGTACCACCAAATAGGACAATTGGACAAAAAACAGTAAGTGATTTTTCCAGAATATTCGAAGAAGTTCGATATTGTTTTATACAAAAAACAAAAAAAAACCAAAAGAGATATTTAAGAACCGACTTCGACATTAACTTTACAGTCCAAAAATTGATAATTAGAGAGATTTTCTAGAATATTCTATCACTTTCTACGACGCTCTATTCGAAAACCAGAAGAAATATCCAAAAAGCGACTTCGACATTAGCTTAGTAATTTCAAAAGTAAGAACTAAAAAGAATTTCTAGAAGATTTTATAACATTCTACGACGTTCTATTCAAAAACTAGAAGAGATATACAAATACCGACTTCGATATTAGTTTAGCTATTTCAAAAGTAAGAATCAGAAAGAATTTCTAGAATATTCCATAACATTCTACGACGTTCTATTCGAGAACCAGAAGAAATATACCAAAACCGACTTCGACGTTAGCTTAGTTATTTAAAAAGCAAGAATAAGAAATAATTTCTAGAATATTCCATAACATTCTACGACGTTCTATTCGAGAACGAGAAGAGATATACAAAAACCGACTTCGACATTAGCTTAGTTATTTAGAAAGCAAGAATTAGAAATATTTTCTAGAATATTCCATAACATTCTACCACGGTCTATTCGAGAAACAAAAGAGATAATCAAAAAGTGACTTCTACATTTGTCTAGTAGCAGAAAGAGTAACATTTACCAGTATATTGCAGAACATTCCATTAGGCTCTATTTAAGAATTGGTAGAGATATTGAAAAACCGACTGCGACATTAGCTTTATAGCCCAAAAACAAACGTATAGAGATTTGTCAGAAAGTTGATGCTTACCAGATAAGGATCGGCAAAGATGGAAGATCTAACTAAAATGATGCAGGCTCTAGCAGCTCAAATGGCTCAAAACCAGGACGACATAAAACAGACCATGGAACAAAACCAAAACAATATGAGACAGACCATTGAACAAAACCAGAACGATATGAAACAGACATTTGAGCAAAGATTAGATGGCATTCAAGAAAACTTCGATCAAATAAAGAGCAACTCCGAACAGGTGAGAGAAGAGTTCAAGACTGCAACCGAAGATCTTAAGGAAGAAGTAACTCAAAGAATGCGTAGTGTGGAACAAAAGGTACAAAATAAATTGCAGAATATAGAAGAAAAGGTACAAAACAAATTGCAGAATGTTGAAGAAAAAGTGGAGACCAAACTACAGAATGTTAGGGAAGAAGTTTTTCAAACCATGGAAGAAAAATTCCAGGACATGTCAAAACAGTTTATACAGCTTCAGAAAGAACACAACAAAATAAAAGCTCAAGGATGTGTTGTAAATTCCAACCAAAACATTAAGCCTCCAAATTTTGATGGTACGTCTTCCTGGTCTGCTTACAAACAACAGTTTGAAGCTGCCGCTGCTGCAAATGGTTGGGATGATGACGAAAAAGCTAGAGCTTTGTTAGTAGCTCTGCGAGAACCTGCTCTGGGACTTTTACGGTCCATTCCAGTCGAACAAAAACAAAACTACAATGCTTTAGTGGCAGCCTTAAAAAGAAGGTATGGAGATGAACATTTACGAAATTTACATTGGTCAGAATAAATATTCGTCAGCAAAGAGCAGGAGAGTCATTACAAGAGTATGAAGCAGATATCAGGAGGCTGATGTATTTGGCTTACCCAGAAATGCCAGAAAATTATAGATCCCTTCACGGTAGACCGCTTTATTAATGGCTTGCGAGACGCGGATCTAGCAAAGTTACTTCGTCGAGAACGCAGCGAAGTGTTGATTCGAGCCCTCGAAATTGAGTCATCAAATAATATGTCCAGGCCAAAATTAAGGGGTGTCTCAATTCAGGAGGGTGAAGAAATGAGCAATGAACAAGAGGTTCCCTCAAAGACGCTAAGGCAAATTCTTCAATCACTGAAAGAGAAGATTGACTCTTTAAAAGAAAGCAGACGATCCCCTCCAAATGTAAAGTGTTTTAGATGCGGAGTTACAGGGCACATTCAACGCAATTGTCGTGTCCAAATGAGGTCTCGCCTACCATCTAGCGGGACAAAGTACAGAAGAGGAGATCAGGAAAAACTAAAACTTTTCAACACGGAAAGGAGGGTGTTAACTAATGGAAGGGTAGCCCCCAAAATTTACTCTATTAAGAGTTTAAAACATACTGCTGACAGCCTCAACATTGACGGACTTATAAATGGAAGACAAGTTAACATCACAGTAGACACCGGTGCAGCCATATCATTGCTTAAGTCCAAAATTGCAACGAGATATAAAATTCGACCAACAGAAAAGAAAATAACACTTAAGACTGTGACTGGAAAATCCGCCGACGTGTTGGGGCAGACAGATATAGATCTACAGCTGGGAAGGTTGAAGATTCGCCACACTGTATTAGTTGCAGAAATAGAAGATGAATTTATTTTGGGAATGGACTTGATAAGTAAACATGGATTTGCATTTGATAATAAACTTAATACCCTAAGATTTGGGAACGAAGAGTTCATTTTGTCAAATAATCACATCAATAAAGAACCAATAAAGGTTGTGGCAGTATGCACAACAAGACTGGTCCGTAACAGTGAGACCATAATTTTTTGGAGGCTAGAAAGTAAAACATCAAGCTGCGTCGGACTCATAAGCCAACAGAATCCACCCAACACCTACCTCGTTGCAAAGTCACTAGTTAAAACCGATAAAGACATCCCGATTAGAGTCGCCAATATTTTCCCAAATAGTGACAAAATTAATAAGGGGGAGGTGGTAGCATTATTTGAGCCAGTCCAGAAAGTAACAAGATGTGAAGAGCCAACTTCGGAGGATAAAAGCAAGTTACCAACGGAGGTACTTCAGCAATTTGTCCACTTGGCAAAATCTCACTCCAGAAGAATTTAGTAAAGCGAGAGAGTTTATAGAAGAGCAAAGCAATATCTTTGAAACTAAGAGTAGTTTGGGATGCACAAACCTTATTCAACATTCCATCAACACTGGCGATGCCCAACCAATAAGACAGCCCCCAAGAAGACTACCAATGGCCAAACAAGAAGTTCACAATCTTATTAATAAAATGCTCAGTGACGGTGTTACTGAAGAGTCATCAAGTCCGTGGTCATCTCCTGTGGTGTTGGTCACTAAAAAGGATGGAAATACTAGATTTTGTGGCCTCAACCTCGTGACAAACATGAATTGAGAAGCTTTTTGGGTCTGTGTACATACTACAGACGATTTGTAGAAGGATTCGCCAAAACAGCGTCTCCATTACATAGACTTACAGAAGATAAAGCGTCTTATAGATGGAATACTGAATGTGACCAAGCATATAGAAGACTAAAAGCAGCATTATGTTCTAGTCCGATTCTCGCATATCCTATTCCAAAAGGTAAATTCATATTAGATACTAATGCGAGCAACGATGGCATAGGAGCAGTACTCTCCCAAGTACAAGATGGAGAAGAACGGGTCATCGAATTTTTCAGCAAAAAGCTATCCAAACCAGAGAGAAATTATTGTGTTACCAGAAAGGAGCTCCTAGCCATCATTAAATCACTTTCACAAATATCTCTATGGACAAGAGTTTCTGATTAGAACGGATCAAGCTGCGTTACAGTGGCTCACGAAAATGAAACAACCTGAGGGACAAGTCGCGAGATGGATAGAAAAGCTACAACAATACCATTAACAAATTAAACACCGAGCGGGAAGGGTGCATAATAATGCAGATGCATTGTCCAGAAGACCTTGCCCTGAAGATTGTAAACATTGCAGAATAATTGACCAGAAAGAAGGAATTACCTACGTGCATCAGATAAAGTTAGAACCAGACGAAGAATGGATGTCGGCTTCAATTAGAACCACACAACTTAACGGCAAAGATGTAGGACCTATCTTGCGATTGAAAGAAGAGAACAAGCCACGACCATCATGGCAAGATATCGCAAACCAAGGGGTGATATTCAAATCACTGTGGGCACAATGGGATTCACTGATAGTAGAAGAAAACATCCTTAAACGTGCCTGGGAAAGTGCCGAAGACCCTACTGTGATTAATCAAGTAGTAGTTCCAAGGAGCATGGTAGACAATATAATGGCCAAATGCCATGGTGGAAAATCAGGCGCGCACCTAGGCATAAATAAAACCATGGACAAAATACGAAACCGATTTTATTGGGTCAATTACTTTCAAGATGTGAAAAACTGGTGCCGCCGATGTTCGGTCAAGGTCAAATGAAACAATATAACGTAGGTCTGCCATTTGAACGTATTGCTATTGATGTGGCCGGACCATTTCCAGAAACTAAAAAGGGCAACAAATACATCCTTGTTGTCATGGATTACTTTAGCAAATGGCCAGAAGTTTTTGCTTTGCCTAACCAAGAGGCCACTACAGTGGCAGAAGTTCTGGTAAATGATGTTTTCAGCAGATTTGGCATTCCTTTGGAGCTACATTCAGATCAAGGAAGAAACTTTGAATCAAAGCTCTTCCAGAATCTCTGTGTCCTTTTAGGAATACATAAAACACGGACTACTGCTTTACATCCGCAGTCAGATGGCATGGTTGAAAGATTTAATAAAACAATAGAAGAACATCTTTGCAAAGTTGTTGATGAGCACCAAACAGATTGGAACCAATATATTCCATTGTTTTTGATGGCTTATAGAACCGCCATTCACAATACGACAGGAGCTACTCCATCTAATATCCTGTTGGGTAGAGAACTGCGTTTACCATGTGATATCATGTTTGGTTCACCTGAAGAAGAACACTTGGAGGTTAATGACTATGTCGAACGTTTAAGGCAAAGGCTGCACGATATCCATGAAGTGGTTAGAGAGCGAATAGAAATAGCCAGTGACCGCATGAAAGCGAGATATGACCTGAAAACAAACTCTTCAGGGTTCAAAGAGAATGATCAAGTCTGGCTATACAATCCTCAACGAAAGAAAGGAAGATCACCTAAGTTGACACCACCATGGGAAGGACCTTATAAAGTTGTTAAGAGAATTAATGATGTAGTCTACCGAATCCAAAGAAGCCCGAAATCCAAGATGAAAGTTGTTCATCTGGACAGACTAAAACCTTACCTGGCAAATGTTGATCGAGACGATCAAACCTGAAGAGGAGGATAGTGTTACAAATTTAAGTTATTTAAATTTTATAATTAGAATTTATTTAGATTTAGTGTAGTATTGGGTTGATTTACCTTATGGTTGTATTCTTAGTCTAGGTTTCAGTTGCGTTATCTATGACAAATTCATACACGGCCGCGTACCTTCTGGAAGAGACGAGAATGCTCGTGAATCGAAGAAGGATGGAAGGGTTCTCGAATAGTAGGCAGACCCTATATATAGGGCCGGACGCCGCGTATGGAGTCAGTCAAAGATAACCAACAGTAGTGATCGCTAGATGTTAACGCGAAGTTAATAGGCGGATTAAAGTAGTGAATTATTAGCAAGTTATTAGTAAGTTTAAGTGCGTGTTTTTGTACATAATTTGTCGAAATAAGTTGACGTATCGTTTTCAACAAATGCGAGTTTTAATTTGTCGTTGTGAACCCGTAACAATATTATAACTATCACACAAATAATCTATACAGAATTAACCCAAACAAAAAGGGAACCATCGCGAGAAACCATGAAGACACTCCAAACAAAAATAAATAATATAAACTCAGAACTACAACCTGAAATAAGCAAAGCGGACATAAAGAGAGCATTAAAGAAAATTAAAAAGTCAGCTGGAAAATACGAAGTAATGGCAAACATGCTAAAGTACGGTGGTAAAGCTGTAGTTAATATCTTTCATATTCTCCTGAATTAAATAGTAAAATAAAAATCATTCTACACCAAAAACTATAGCACTCCTCAATATAATTTATAAGCTTTTCACGAAAGCATTCACAGATAGACAGGCTTCAGAAAAGGTTTCAGTACCGTTTAACCATGAAAATTCTAATAAATTCTAATAGAAAGAGCCAACTAATACAACATTCCACTATACCGGGTGGGCCAAAAAACCGGACAATTTTTTTTTTCATTATAACTTTTGAACTATACCATCGATTTTAATAGGACAAACTGCACTTGGCAGAGAATTAATCAGAGTTTTGAATAAATAAATAATTTTGTCCGCCATTTCAGAATCCAAGATGGCGGACGAAATAAAATTGTACCCTTCAAAGATGCTCGCTTATCGAATTTTTTGTAAACGACCCATTAAAAGCTTTCGATAGCATTGAGCACTGGGCAGTAATTAATAGCCGAAAAGATCATAGATACAGCCAAATTATATATCAAAATCTACGAAGGAATCAAGCCAATCCGCATAAGAAGATGTAACGTGTCATTTTTACGGTTAAGGCACACGTTACATATTTGTTTTATTTATGTAAATAACCAGGGCTATTCGACTCGTTTTTCTATACACAAATTAAGGGTATTTTGTGGAGCTGCGTTTTGAGGTTATATATTGTCCAGAAAGTTACCTTGTAGAGGAGGCATTCCATTATATTATGCTAGGCATCGTAATTGGAATCTGAGATCACAGGTTCGGGAGAAATCACATAAAAACATCTTTGATATTGGGTAATTCTGTCTATTTACGTTCTGAATTGAATAATCAGCTGTTTTAGCGACCGCGTACGTTCAACAAATAGACGAAATGAGAAAAGCATTCTAATCCAATCGACCCGGTATAATTCTGGGGCATCGCGGCGTTGCCATATCACAAACCACTCACGATGTTTTAAGAACAGTTTGAATTTAGATATACATTTCATTTATTTTGGACGTTTGATTATTTATATTTTCGAGGATATGAGGACAATGATTTCTCTTCCGAACCTCTTTTTCTTCACAGATAGGCTAGTTTTTGTAGCACGAAAACATATTTAGGTCCACGGTTTGACCAGGAACAACCGAGGCTCCGCCCACTTTGATATCTTTATTACTTTGATAAGGAGAAGATAAAATAAATACAAGTTATGCACTTTTGTAAATTGGGGATAGACGAGGGATGAAAACCAGGACTAAAAGAATAAACAAAATCGTATTTTGATATTATATAAATTAATATATAATCATATTTAAATAAAGTTAATATCTAACTCAGTCGGATTGAAAGGTTATGTAGGGCTAGCTAGTGGTGAGCAAACTTAACATCTGTAGCAGTAGTTCAATGTGTATTTTTAGGTTCAAGTTCAGAAACAACTTTATTAATGTAAAAATGTTTTACAAAAATGGCGTCAAAATATATGAATCTTAGAGAAAACATATATAAAGAGCAAAGGAAACTTTTGACTAAAACTATAACTAAAATACAACTAAATTCTACACTTAGTATGGCTTTACTCATATGGGAATTGGTTGAGTGTTCGAATATTCCTGTGTTTGATGCATGCTCTGATCTCCAGTAATTGATTTTACAGTTGATGGTTTCAATACTAAACTTCTTATTGTCTAACAGGTTATGTTTCTTCTACTTGCTATGTTGGCAGGGGTCCGGTTGACATTTGTTTCGGTCTATGCATGGCGTCTCGAAATCCTCGTTTATAAAAATACAGATCCATAGAAATAGATCCGACAACATCTCATGCGCGTTGGACGCCTTTGGAATATTTCCTTGATTGATGCTGCCCCCTATAGACCTGTACCGAAGTCCTAGTGTACGTCGTCATTGGCTAGTTTGAAAACGGCGGAGTTTTTGCCAGGCTTGCAAACCCGATGCTGGTGGATTTTTTGGTGTTTTTTATACATGGGTTTGCATCCTTATTTGAATTTAACCGGGAAAATTTGGTTGCTACTGTGCCCCACCCAAGTTGGGGAATGGTTTCCGGCATCTTCAATTTTTTTCGGACGTGTCATTTCTCTTTTCTAAAGAATTGGCTGGGTCGACAACAAGTTTTTGGGATCGCCATTGTTTTTTGGTTACTGGCACTGCAGTGTTTGCAGGTTATTTCCCAGAGACTGTGAAGAGTAAGTCCGTCGTTTTAGGCGTAATCTTGGTGACGGCTCACATCCTCTGAGTGAGGGATTCAAGGCGACCTGCGCCATTCCTACGGAAAAGCATTGGTAAGTTCAATTTTTTTTGGGAATTCTTCAAGATAATATTTGCCTCCCTAATTGTAACTATTATTTTTGTGTGAAATGTAATTTTAAAACAGACGTGTGGAATTTTTGGAGTTTTTTTATATATTTTTTTAAACCACGTTTTGGATAAAAACTATATATTGTTTTTCTCCTTTGTCTACAGCCCTGTCCACTTCATCAACGGGACGGTTGTGCTGGGTGCTGGTGGAACAAGGTTCGAGCCAGTTGTAAGCCTGGGAAAGGTACGTAGGGTTGTTTTAGTTCATCTGTTGAAATCTGATTTATTTTATTGAGTCGTCATGGAGTTCTTGATTTAGGTTACTCGGGGTAGGGGAACCTCGCGCTAAACCGACGAATTCCAGGAAACTGAAATATTTCATTTTCCACAGGGTTTTATGCTCGGGGCAAGTATCCAGCAACACTTAAGACCATATGTTGCCCCAGCATGATGTGCTAAGCGAGCCTTAGGGAAGGCGCGGGCAGAACGAGACCCGAAGTAGCAGGGAGAATGTCGGAAAACCAACCACTTCCAGGTTTACCAAATAAAACACCAACAATAATTAAATAATAAGGACCAAGGTAGGAGCAAGCTTTTTAGATTTACCCTTTTTTTATATATATAACATTTTTTTATATAATCTTGAAATTCTTGTAAACGCAAGATAAGGTATGACGTACATACGTCGGTTTACTAAGGCAAGTACATACATGCGGCATAACTATTTATTTAAAGTTTACTGTACAATTGAAAGAGCCCTGCTAGTTTGTTTCAACTTGGTTTTATTTTTATTTTTTTTAAATATGATGATTTTCATTTTCATCCAGACTGGAAATAAACAAGATGAACTAAATTTTTGTGTTATTTGTACAATCCAATGAACCAACTTTGCAGAGATAAAAGAAGGATGAGGTTATATTTTTTAGCGGTTTCCTTACATTGTTTTACCTCATGGGGTAGATCTCGGACTGGGTTGCTGTCTGTCTCATTCTACCCAACGTAGAATGATGACAGCAGATATTTGGTCCGGATCTCTCTACAACAATTTATATAATTGAGCCTTCCACTACCGACTCAAATGTAGGTACACTATGACCTGTTGGAAATGTCCGTCTACCTATTAGGGTAGGTACTTTCTATTAGTGTCATTTTAATTCATTTGGGAATATTTGGAACTTTAATTTTGTCAATAAGTCAATTTCTTTTTGGTTTTTTTTATTACACAAATACTCTGGAAGCCTCGGAAGTGGGTAGAGTTTCATTGTTTGGCTACAACGTTTGAGTTGAACTGTATTTTAATCAAGATCCTTTTTGTAAAACATTGGTATTAAAACAAATGTGGCGCTAAAATTTTTC
Source organism: Aspidapion aeneum (assembly GCA_963576565.1). Taxonomy (NCBI): domain Eukaryota; kingdom Metazoa; phylum Arthropoda; class Insecta; order Coleoptera; family Brentidae; genus Aspidapion; species Aspidapion aeneum. The sequence continues at coordinate 149,500,016 of OY755038.1, forward strand.
TTATTTCTGAACCCCTCCACTGTATAAAGGTTACCGGGCATATCAATGTTTTACCTAGCTGGAAAATACAGTTCTGCTTCCAGATATTTGTGTAATTACGCAGTAATTAATAGAGTGATTACAACGTTTTTAGTATCACAATTGGCGACAACATTTTTATACGTCACAAATGACACCTGACGTGCTTTTTGCGTCGCAAATTTATAGTGTCACAAACAGGCACCCAACGTCTTTTAGATTGCCACAAAGAGGCCCTAGAAGATGTTTGTAAAAATTTAGATTGGGAAAAAATAGACATCAAAGTAAGCGGACAATACTTAAACTACCTAAGATATGCTGACGAAATCGCCTCCAAATGCTGGAAGAACTGTCTACAGCAGCTAAAAATACAGATGAAGAGATGACGATCAGAATAAATAAAGAAGTACTCACCCATGGATCCCAAAGAAGATGAGCGGACGATTTGAAGAAACATGCAGGAACTATATGGATGAACACGGCGACAGACAGAGAAGAGTGGAAGATATTGGGGGAGGCCGATGTCCAAAGAAGTCTCAAAATGCCAAATAGTAATTTATGTTCCAAGGACGGGAAATGGTCTATTCAAGTACAAAGCTAGATGTGCACGAGGCGATGAAGGAGTCCGGTACTTTAATAATATTCCCGACCATTTTTCGTACAACGTTTTATTTCTTACTGTTTTGGTAATATTCAGATAATAATAAAGGGCATTGTTAAAACAATCTATAAAAGAGTTTCAGTCCGGTAAAGGTTATGTGGATGGCCTTGTAGATGTAATGTATTATTTCCCGTACTTACACTGGCAACGAAATGTAGTATATATACTAAAACTTGTGCCTGTGAACTGCACTGCTGTAATATTTACATGTAATTTACATTGTGGCAGTGCTAAGCTTAAAATCATTCTCTCTAATTTTAGGCAAAATTTATGAATAGAAAATGTATTATAAGTACTGATGTTCATACATTAATCACCATAACTCAATTTGGAATACTGATTTTAGGCTAAGCACAGCAGTATATTACTTTAATTTTTTTAATCTACAGGACCGACAGAACATTCCTTCTGAGACGGCATTTACCATAATTACTTAAATACATACTTTTGTTGCACTTCCTTGGGACAAAACTGAAGTCTATCATAATCTAAACCACATTCTCCCAAAGCAACCACTTTCTCTTGGTTAGATCTAATAATATGATTTAATTTATCTCTGTAACTTTCTGGAGCATCTCCGTTGATCTCAAATTCAGAACATCTTGTAGGGTGAACACCAACTGTAGCAAAGAGCCTTTCTAAAATAAAAAGATACTAAATACTTTAAATCATACAAGATTTTTTGTTTTTAATGTTATCTTTTTTCAATTTCTTACATATTAACATTGCCAATTTATGGATGCCAATAAGACACGATTAATTATAATGTTATTTTTACCCATTTTGGTCCGCGAAAATATCCCCCTAACCGCCACACGGGGGCATACCGCGTGGTCAGCCTTCTATCTAGGGATAGGGTTTTTGCATTGGCCATAAGGATTGCATGGGAGAAGAGAAATGCGTGAAACGAACGTTGCCGGTTTAGCAAAAATATCAGTATAAGCCACGACTCAATTCGCGAAAGGTCAATTAAGTCAGCTTTATGTAAGTGACAAACGGGGCGATACACAACCAGAATATTACATTAAAATTCCTAAAAATTACATATTTTACTTTTACATTACATTATTTTCGTTTCACATTCACTAGTCAATTTTTTTTGAAAGACCAATCTACAGGTAAGCTACCTATTATTTAATTTTAGTTTTTTAATGCATTTTTAGTCCAACCATAAAAAAACGTAATGGTGGACAAGTGACGCAGCGTGGGTAAGGGACGCGTTAGGGGGCCAGGCGCGGATCTACGGTAGGGGAAAAAGGCAAAACGTCCACCCAAATCTCAAACTATATTTAATTTTGAAACACAGAATACACTATGCACACTAGTTTTATGCAATATTTATTATAATATTAATATTATCTTTTTAGAACAATGCTGCACTTTTTGGCAAACAGCGACATGCGCCACATAAAGTAAAGTGATAGTTTTAAAGTAAAATTGGTTAAATAATACTTTTAACCCTTTATTTTTAACCAAAATCTAATGCGAACAAAAGATTTCTGTATCATATTGGGTTAAAATCATTTGAGGTGTTCTTGATTTATCGTGTGTATTCAAACAGCCAATTTATTTTATTCGCCGATCCATCCTTTCTGTCTGATATTATGACCGGCAATTTTCCATTTTAATTTTGCTACTTTTCCTCTGATATCCCTTACTTTTGTTTTATTCCTTATCCATTCATTCCTTTTTCTATCTGTTAGCTTTACATGTAACATTTGTCTTTCCATTGATCTTTGGGCTTTTGTTACCGTATCCATGTTTGATTTTGTAAGTGTCCAGGTCTGGGATCCATAAGTAAGGACAGGAAGAATACACTGGTTATACACTTTCGTTTTGAGGCACTGAGGATATTTTTTAATATGTAGCTTAATTTACCGAATGCTGCCCAGGCCAAACAAAGTACTTGTTTTCCAGTCGGTTTAAAACAAATTAATTACAGCTAAAATATGCAAAAAAATTGTGTTTATAAAACAAATTCTAACTAATATAGAAATAAATTAGGTGGTCTCAGGTGGGGGCAATCGCCATTCCTCCAATCCAAAGAACTTCAAAAATAAGAGGCACATTCTGGTGTATTACACACCTACATGCAATTCTTTTATGAAAAGAAAATTGCGACACTAGAGAAGCGGCTCGTGCCGGTGGCGACCTGAAGACGCACATTATAAATACCGGTACAAACCTTATTCTCTTTTAAAACTCGTTACATCCTAGAACTCATAGAACATGCTAGACCCGTTGAAAGGGATAACATCCATATTTATAGGCCAAAGTGAAACATGCATCCCTGTATACAGGACGTGGTTCCTGTATACAGGGTAAGTAAATTACAGGGATTCCTGACAATATTTTTGCTAGTAAAGTTTTAAATTTGTTTTTTTTTAGTCTAAAACAGAATTGCTCAATTTTTTCTTTGAGTGTAATAGTACTGCATTACTGCCATTCAGGTATTGTCGCTCCTTGTTGATATATTTTCTTTGCCCGAAGACACTAGGTACTATAGTTATAGTGTACGTGTGAGCTTATATAACTGAAAACTATAGACTAAATTACCTTTCATTTGATACCACACAAGCCATGTTTTGACATAAACTCAAATTTTTGAAATCTACCCCCACCCTTTAAAAAAACAAAAATTAAAATGTATTTTGTTTAACTCCGAACTCAATTACCTTTCGTTGGATATCACACACGCCATATTTTTACGTAAACTCTAATTTTTGAAATTTACCCCCACCCTTTTTTCTAAACAAAAATGTATTTCGTTTAACTCCAGACTCAATTACCTTTCGTTTGATATCACACACGCCATATTTTCACATAAACTCTAATTTTTTGAGGTCTACCCCCACCCTTTTTGTTTGGTGGATTTTGTTCATTTTTAAATGGGACCATCTCGACCCAAGACCCAGTCTAGGTACCAAATTTCATTGAAATCAGGCAAGCGGTTTTTGAGTTATGCGCGTTGGTCGTTACAGACAGACATACATACAGACAGAAAGACATACAGACAGACAGACAGGCAGACAGACGGACATTCAAAATTATCTGAAACGCACAGATACATAAAAAATTTTGAAATCGGAGCAACTTTGTTTTTCTCGAAAAAATTAGGATCACCATAGCTCACACTACTATAGTTGATCGTTATTTGAGTAATAGGTCGCTAGGTTCGTCGAAATTAATATAGAAAAAATGAAAGGAAAAAAAAAGAGCTGGAATAAAAGCTTTTTCACCTTACCTTAGATTGTCTTATGACCTCACAATATTCCAACACTCGCGAGTGGGGCTGCGGTGAAAGTCTTCTTATGTCACTCAACGTAGGTAACAGCACATCGAAGTTCAATAGTTTTACGATTAGCACTTTTCATTAAGTACACCCTGTATTTTGAACACAATAACTAGTTGTCGTAGGTTTTGAAAGCGAATTTTGAATTAGCGCCTGGATTATTTTACAGCGGCGTATATTGTATTGGTCTCGAACAGTAGGTATGCTTCGGGACGAGAGAAAATCGAAGTGCCGAAAAACAAGCAAGGATTTCGGGGCCTTCATTCCAGCAAAAAATACGCGATAAGAGTTTTTATAATAATTAAGAAAATAGAACCCACAGACAATACAATTTTAATATAGAATACCCAAAATAAAAGAAAATAATAATTAATTAACCCATTAATGAAAAATGCATTTTAATGCGTTAAATAGAAACTTAAATTTATATATATATATATATATATATATATATATATATATATATATATATATATATATATATATATAGGGTGCGGTTTGAACATTCCGGCCACCAAAATACCGGAGTATTTTACATTTTAAGAAGTAGGTAATATGCAAAGTTTTACCAAGGGTCTCTGAAGGAGGCCTTGGGAAGTGCGAATAGTGGCCACTCTAGCAATACCATCGCGGCCAGGGTGCAGTTTAACAACTCTACCCAACTTCCAACTGAGAGGGGGCATTTGGTCGTTCTTTATTAGAACTAAAGAATCGATACTTAAGGTATCACTACCCTTATTCCATTTCTGCCTTTGTTGTAAAGAGTTTAAATAGTCCAAGTGCCATCGTTTCCAGAAATGCTGGTGTAAGCGCTGAAGAAGCTGCCATCTGTTTAGGCGATTTATGGAAAGGTGTGATAAATCAGCTTCAGGTATGCTTGAAAGTGGCTCTAACGTTAAGAAATGACCTGGCGTCAGAACAGACAAGTCATTGGGATCACTGCTCATGGCACACAAAGGCCGGGAATTTAAGACAGATTCTACCTGACACAAAACTGTGTAGAATTCCTCGTAAGTGAGGATCTGATTTCCAATGATTTTTAGTAAAAACGATTTGACTGATTTTATACCTGCCTCAAAAAGGCCACCAAAATGGGGACTAGAAGGAGGATTAAACATCCATTCAATCTTTTCCTTAGCGCAAGATTGTTGAAACATTTGATTTAACTCTTTATAAGCCCCAACAAAGTTAGTTCCTTGGTCACTAAAAATCTTGGAACATCTACCTCTACGAGCGATAAATCGGCGCAAAGCCGCAAGAAAAGCTTCGGAGGTAATGTCCGATGCAAGTTCGAGATGAAGTGCCTTTGTGGCTGCATAAACAAAAAGACATAGATATGCCTTTTGAAACTTACAACCTCGAGACTTGCCAAGAGTAATGTAGAAAGGACCTCCATAGTCCACCCCTACTATAGAAAAGGGTTTTATCTGGTTTACCCTAAATGAGGGTAAATCACCCATAGAAGGTTGAAGTGTACTAGGGTTAACACGAAAACATTTTATACATTGACTGAGTCGATGACGAATTGCTCGCCTAGGGGACAGTGTTCGTGCAACTTTAATTTTAAATTCAAATTTTGTGCCAAATTCCCGTATTCGGAAAACCCACACAATTTCAATTTTGATTGGCACAAGCAAAACGCCAGCGCCATCTACGAAAAATGAATCTGCGCAAAAAGGCGTAACCAAAAAGAGATTCGTCTGTCGTATTCTATCGAGATCACCACGCAGCATGGTGATAAAATTCTATTAACCAAAAATCCAATAACATTCGTAGAAAATCAAACTAAACCATTACACAAACAAGTGATTCTAGTGTGGATCGACTGCAACGACTGGGCCAGCGAGAGGAGCTCCTCTGGACGACGGAAACAACTAAAAAGGTGAGTGCCAATCCTCTATATTGTCTTTGTGTGGCTCGGAAAAATTAATATTTTTACATCGTCCTTTTAAGGATTTTTGCACCCAGATTTTATAAAACGACCAGCGCGTTTACAGTCCCGCAGCTCTGCCAACCTCAAACCTCAAATCACCAACATTTTCTGGTCCTACGACCCAGATAGTTTTTTAAAATTTGTTTGCTAAAAATATTAAAGATTTTTTCGCCTCGCCATTTTGGCTCGCTTAGTTGCCGTGTCCAGTTTAGGAAGGAGGTTCCGTCCCCCCTTGCGTGGCTTTACGGTTGCTCCACCCACATTTCATTGCAGCCGAAAATGGCACTTCGTACGTCGTTTGTTTTGATTCAAAAATCGAAATTTGTTTAAATAAATAGTTATTTTCAAAACAACAAAAGTGCTTGTGAGTTTAATGGGCAAATGCGTTATTCTTATTTAACAGGTAAACAAACACATCTAGTAGGATTAGTATTTACCTGTAAATAATAAGAGAAGCGGTATACCTACTACAAATTGTGTTTGTGTGCATTTATTTTGGGAGAAAAATCGCGACCTAGGATAACAGCTGTTGATAAGTTTTTTGCATTTTATTCGAAAAATCGATAATAAAATATATGCTTGTTGGACTCTTTTGGACTGATTAAAGTCAATAGGGGTCAAGTGTTAGTTTTATTTTTTTCAAATAATTTTAACTTTTTAATTAACAATATGTCGTTAAAAAAGCTTGAGAATCAACGCAAAGTTTCAATATCTCGTATTACGGAAACGTATAACAAGGGAACAAAAGCTAAATCAGATAGTTCTTCCTTGCCAATTTTCAAGGCGTTTTACGAATCGTTAGATGATCGCTATGAACAATTTAAAAACATTCATAATGACATCATAGGTCTCTTGAAGGACGACGACGATGATGAATTCGAAGCACAAGATCAAATTAGGAAAAATACGGATCTATTCTACCACCAAGCTAAAGTTATTTTTTCGAGTTTATGTTCCGATTCAGTTCATTCAAATTTTACCCCCGCAACTTCACACTATTCACGTAGCGATGATCTGGGCCCTTTAAAGGTACCTTGCTTTAATGGAAACGTAAAAAAGTGGCCAACCTTTTACGATGTTTATTCTTGTTTGGTTCACGAAAACTCTAATTATTCCGATATAAGGAAATTTCAACATTTGCTAACTTTCCTTGAGGGTGAACCACTTAATATTTTAAGTTCTATAAAATTAACGACAAGTAATTACGCAATCGCCTGGAAGGTATTAACAGATCGCTATCAAAATAAAAGACTTTTAGCCAGTACCTACTGGAACTCAATCTACTATGCAAATTCTTTAAAGGGAAACCAGTCAGCAAAGGATCTTAGAGTCTTGGTAGATACCTTTTCTGAGAATATTGCGGCGCTCGAAAATCTTGAATTTCCAGTAACGTCGTGGTGTTTTTATTCTTATTAACCAATGCCGTGCTCTTGAAACAGTACAGCTATCTCCCCAAAATACGCAAATGCAACCTTCGACTTCCAAACAGCAAAAACCAAATTATTCGAATTCCAGTAACCAAAAATATAATTCTTATTCAAATAATCAGTACAAATCAAGTCCTCCATCAAATCTTTTAGCGCATACGCACTCACAAGTATCAAATAAACAATCCAATATTCAATTTCGACAAAACCAACAACCCTATAAATGCAAATTATGCAATAATTCTTTTCATCCACTCTCGCAGTGTGGTGTTTTTATTTCCAAATCTCCTTCAGATCGTTTTACTTATGTAAAACAACAATCGTTATGTATCAACGGTTTACGTTCAAATCATCAAGTAACTGACTGCAGTAGTACCTACAACTGCAGGGTATGTCGACATAGACACCATAGTCTTATTCATCTATCGCAAATGACAGATTCAATCCGTCAAAATTCAAGTCAATCCTTTGTTAATTCAAGCCAAAATTCAAATCAAAATTCGAACTTAAATCAAAGTTTTAATTCAAATCAAGTGGCCGTGCCTAGCACAGGCACAAACTTATCGTATCAGTATTCAAATTGTTGTTCAACCCAGTTCAAATTCAATTCAAATCAATTCGAATCCAAATACATCTACTAATCAATACTTTTCGTTATCCACCTTGACGCCCCGGACGACAGTGCTTCTAGCGACTATAAAATTAGAGGTACTCGATAGTCGGGGTAACTACCAACCTGTCCGAGCACTTCTGGACAGCGGTAGCCAAGCTAACCTGATAAGCGAAGCTTGTCTTAACAGGTTAGGCTTGCCAAGAAACAAAATTTCGATCCCTGTTCTGGGACTAAATCAATCTTCGTTGGCCACTAACGGCATTTCTACTTGCACTATTCGAGCCCTAGGCCAACAAGAGCCTACCTTTTCTATTCAAGTCTTCGTTTCACCGAAACTCTGTTCGAATATGCCCTCAGTATGTGGCCTTAAAAAATTAAAAAAAATGTGGGCGCCAATTTGTGGCCTTTAAAAAAAAAGTTGTGTGACATTTGTGGCAGCTTAAAGACGTCGCCGCCATTTTGTGACACTGAAACCCACTGAATAATTAAACAAATATCTGGAAGCAGAACTGTATTTTCCAGCTAGGTAAAACATTGATATGCCCGGTAACTTTTATACAGTGGAGAAGGGGGGGGTTCAGAAATAAGAAAATTTTAAGTGCGCCACATTATTTAATATCAATGTTTTACAAAGAAGATCTTAAATAAAATACAGTCCAACCCAAACGTTGTAGCCAAACAATGAAATTCTATACTTCCGAGGCTTCCAGAGTATTTGTGTAATTAAGAATAAAAAAAAATAAACAGAATACAATTCTAAAAGATTGAATTAAGATGACAAAACTAGAAGCACTTTACAGGTAGATGGACTCCTTTAACAGATCATACTGTACCTACATCTGAGTCAGTAGCACAGGCCTCAATTATATAAATGATTGTTAAAAAAATATATATATACTTCCAAAATCATTCTGTCATAGGGGAGATCCAGACCAAATATCTGCTGTCATCATTCTACGCTGGGTAGAATGAGACAGACAGCAACCCAGTCAGAGATCCACCCCATGAGGCAAAAATGTGTAACGAAACCGCTAAAAAAAAAATATAATCTCATCTCTCTTTTGTCTCCGCAAAGTTGGTCACTGGGTTGTACAAATAACGCAAAGATTTAGTTCATCTTGTATATTTTAAGGGTAAAATCAGATAAAATTACCGGAAACATAAAAAAAAATAAATGAAATGGATGAAAACAAGGGCCAAAATAGCAAGGCACTTTAAATTTGACAGTAAAATTATCTTAAATAAATGAAAGGAAGGAAAACAAGTCAATGTAGTAAATATGCCGCAAAACCAGGGTTATGACGTCATACCTTATCTTGCGTTTACAAGAAATGTTGAAACTATACTGTGAAAACTTATATATGAAATATATGAAAAGATCACGTCTAAATTATATTAAAAATTTATATATGAGTGAAAAAATTATAGTTAAGGCTTGCTCCTACCTTGGTCCTTGATTATTCTGTGTATGTTTTATTTTGTAAACCTGGAATTCTGTTGTCCTGTTGTCTCACCACTGCTTCCGGGTCTCCTGCTCTGCTCGCGCCTCCCCTCGTGCCCGCTTAGCACATGATGTTAGGCCAGCACTTTGGTCTTAAAAGGGTTGTGGGATTCTTGCCCGAGCGTAAAACCCTGTGGAAAATGAAATGTTTCAGTTTCCTGGAATTCGTCAATTTTGCACGAAGTTCCCCTACACAGTAACTTAAATCGAGAACCCCATGTCGACTCAATAAAATAAAGCAAATTTAAACAGATGAACTAAAATAACTCTAACGTACCTTTCCCAGGGTACAACTGGCTACACCTGGCTTCACACCAGCGTCCAGCCCCAAATGTCGGTGGAATGGACGGGCTGTAGACAAAGGAGAAAAACAATATATAGTTTTTATCCAACACGTGGTTAAATGAAAAATATAAAAAAAACGCCAACAATTCCCCACGTCTTTTGTCAAAAAAAAATACATTTCACACGAAAAGTAATTACAATTTAGGAGGCAAATATTATCTTGAAGAGTACTCAAATAATTAAAAAAAATGAAAAAAAAATAAAATCGAACTTACCAATGCTCTTCCCCCGTACAAAATGGCGTGGGCCGACTTAAATTCCCCTCAAAAGGGTGCGAGTGTCACTCCAGATTACGCCTGGACACGACGGACTCACTCCTCACAGCCTCTGGGATATCTCCTACAGTTCGCTGCAGTGCCAAACCAAAAACAATGGCGATCCCAGAGCCTGTTGTCGACCCAACCAAATTTTTTAGCAAAGAGAGACCAGGCAGAACACAAAAAACGAAGTGGCCGGAAACCGTTTTGTAAATTTGGTGGGGAGTGGGGACAGTAAAACACAATACCAACCAACCAGAAAAACCCGCGATTTTCAAACTAACCAATGAGACACAGCAACAGCTCTATACAGGTATATAGGGGGCAGCACCGACCAAGGGGATAGGAAGTACGTAAAACAAACCTTGAGGTGTTGTCGGATCTATTTCCACGGTTGAAATTTTTATAACAAGGACGTCGAGACACCCTCCATACATTTGACCGAACATTTGCCTACCGGACCCCCACCAACATATCAAGTAGAAGAAGAATAACCCGACGGACTAGAAGAAGCTCAGCATTGAAACCATCAACTGTAAAATCAATTACTGGAGATCAGGGCATGCAGCAAACCCAGGAATATTCGAACACTCAACCAATTCCCACATGAGCAAAGCTATACTAAGTGTAGAATTTAGTTGTATTTTAGCTACAGTTTCAGTCACAAGTTTCCTTTGCTCTTTATATATGTTTTCTCTAAGATTCATATGGTTTGACGCCATTCTTGTAAAACATTTCTACTGTAATAAAGTTGTTTCTGAACCTGAACCCAAAAATACACACTGAACTACTGCTAAGAAGCTCGGCACAAGAGTGTTCAGATGCTAACTCACACGACTTCGTTTATTCTTCCAGTCTTGGTTTTTATCCCTCGTTTATCTCCCATTTACAAAAGTGCATAACTCGTATTTATTTTATCCTTTCCCTATCAAATTAATAAAGATATCAAAGTGGCGGAGCCTCGGTTGTTCCTGGTCGACCCAAATATGTTTTTGCACTATCAAAACTAGTTAATCCGTGAAGGATATGAGGTTCGGATTGTCCCAATATCCTCGAAATAAACGTAAGGGAATGAAATGTTCATCTAAATGTTTCCTTCCTGTTACTGAAACCATTTGTGATGCGGCAACGCCGCCATTCCCCAGCATAACAGCTGTTTAACTTTATGAACGTCAAGTGAATCACAAAATTCCACAGATAAAAACAAAACAATCAAAATTTTTATGTGATTTTTCCCGAAGCCTGTGATCTTAAATTCCAATTACGATGTCCAGATAATGCGATGTGCGTAGTGTCCACAGTAATTCGATGGAATGCCTCCTTTTAAGGTAACTTCCTAGACCCTATATAACCTCCAAACCTAGCTCTATAAAATACCCTTACTTGTGTACAGAAAGACGAATCAAAGCGCCTTGACCATTTACCCAAATAAACAAATATGTAACGTTGTCCCAAACGTAAAAATGACACGTTACATAATCCCCCCCCAACTTCAAGACGATTAACCTAAAAAGGTTAATCGGAGAGGTCCGCTGCCGACTTAAGGTCTTTGGCATGCCAACTCCCTGGCAGTACTTTACCCGATGGTTCCTGAAGCTCAAATATCCATGGAGAAATTTTATTCCTAATCACATAAGGACCAACGAATTTCGGTGCTAACTTCTTCGAGAAAAACTTCGCAGCATCTGACAAAACATAATTTTTCTTCCAAACACGCTGACCCACAACAAAGTTGGGTACCCTTGTACGCAAATTATACTGAACTACGTTTTTCTCTCCAGCCACCTCTAACCTTCTCTTAACATCCGCATAGAGCTTCCGGAAACCTTCGTTCTTACTTTCAGCTGCAGATTGTACACCATTCTCTTCAGATAACAACACTGGGTTGGAGTAATCTTTTCCTGACAGACACATATTTCTACCAAAATTAACAAAGAAAGGAGACATCCTGGTTGTCTCATGGGTTGCAGTACGAATCGCGCAGGCAAGTTTATGTATTTGTTCGTCCCACTTCCTGTGGTTGTCTTTCACATAACAACATAACATGGTTTTTAACGTGCGATTCGTCCTTTCTGTTGGATTTGCTCTGGGGTGATAATACGGATTATACTGAATTTTAACCTGATAACTCTCAGCAAAACGCTTAAACTCATTACTTTTGTACTGAGGGCCATTATCACAAAGTATCAAACGGGGTACTCCGAAGACCATAAATACTTGCTCCTCAAGATGCTTAACAACAGCTTGAGTAGGGGCTGTTCGCATTGGAAAAACTAAGGAAAACTTACTCAAATAGTCCGTAACGACGAGAATCCAGCAATTACCCTTTGTTGAACGAGGTAGAGGTCCACATAAATCAGTCGAAATAATTTCCCAAGGACGAGTTGGTTTTGGGTGAGATATCATCTGATCAGATACACCTTGTGTATCACCTTTATGAGCTGCACAGACAAAGCATTTCTTTACAAAAGTTGCCACGTCCTGGCGCATTTTTGGCCAATAATATTTTTCTGCCAGTCTGTGGAAGGTTTTATACACACCCATATGCCCTGCGGTAGGAGGATCGTGAGCTTCTCCAATAATTCTACGCCTATGATCTTTGGGGACTACCTCTTTCCAATATTCGTTAGATGGTGAAAGTTGAGGGTATTCTTGTTTGACATATTTATACAACTTATTATCAGTGTATCTCCAATTCATAAATTTTAATGGTGATTCTACGACCCTCTTTACCATCTTTTGGTACCATCGATCTTTAATTGCTGTTGAAACATCTCTGGGCTGCGAAATTGTATCAATCATAGGTACTGCACGAGACAACATGTCCGGGACAACTAAATCTTTCCCTTTCCGATGGATTACTTCAAAATCATATTGCTGCAGTTTTACAGACCAACGAGCAAGTCTTCCACTGGGCTCTTTTAAGCTATGAAGCCATTTTAAACTAAAATGATCTGTTATGACCTTAAATGAGATCCCCTCAATATAAGGCCGGAGCTTCTCTATCGCCCAAACCAATGCCAAACATTCTCGCTCGGTGGTCGTGTAAACACGTTCTTGCTTAGTCAAAGATCGACTCAAATAGCAAATGACTTTGTCTCCCTCAGGATAAGGTTGCGTTAAACATGCTCCTATTCCATATCCTGATGCATCTGTTTGAATGACAAATTCCTTGGTATAATCTGGACATGTCAGAATCGGTGCAGTCACTAAAAGTTCCTTAATCTTAATAAATGCCTTTTCGCAGTCTGGAGTCCAATCGAACTTTTGATTTTTCTTAGTTAGAGCTGTAATCGGAGCTATTATCGCTGAAAAATTCTCTATGAAACGTCTATACCAGGATATTGTACCTACAACTCTACGAACTTCTCTGACAGTTCTTGGCCTCTGGAGCTCTAACATGGCTCTAATTTTATTAGGGTCAACTCGAATGCCTCGACGGTCCACTACGAAACCTAAATAAGTCATTTCTGGCCTACACAGTTGGCATTTCTCCCAACTTACCGTTATCTTTGCATTCTGCAATCTTCGTAGGACTTCCTCAAGAATTCTAAGATGTTCAGAAAAGCTCTGTGTGACAATTACGAGGTCATCGAGATATACGTACACGTAAGGGTCTAAATCGTTTCCTATGATGCTATCTATGAGTCTCTGCCAAGTTGCAGGTGCATTATGAAGACCAAATGGTAACCGCTTAAATTGGAAGAGACCTCGTCGACAGATGAATGCTGTTAGTGGCTTCGATGATTCTTCCATTGGTACTTGCCAATAAGCACTCTTAATATCTAAAGTTGACAAGTACTTAGCATCTTTCAATTTGTCAAGAGTCTCGGATACGAGTGGTAAAGGATAACTATCACGCGCCGTCACTGAGTTCAATTTGCGGTAGTCTACACAGAAACGATATTTCTTTGTGTTTTTCTTTTGTACCATTACCACTGGTGAAGCCCATGAACTACTACTACGTTCTATCACATCCATTTTCAGCATTTCGTCGATTTCGTCATCAATAAGTTTCTGAATGACCGGTGAGACCTTATATGAACGTTGTCTTATCGGTGCTGCATCTGTTGTAATCTTATGCTCTACCCTATCTGTACATCCTAGTGAGTCACCCATCATATTCTTATATTTAACGACCAATTCCTCTAGTCGTTCTGATTCATAAGGTGTAAGAGTTGTTTGTTGGTCTGATGTTTCTAAAGAACAAATCACATCTTTATTATCGGCAAAATGCCACTCATTAGTACTTAAGTTCGGTACTATACCCATCGAAATCCAAAAATCCAATCCCAAAATCAAAGTGTGCGGCAACTCAGGAACGACGACGACCTCTATTAACCTAAATTTGTCCTGAACTCGCATAGGAAGCTGCACTGTTCCAATACTACTCGTGCTTTGACCATTTGCCACAATACAACTCGTCTTCTTTGTCGTATCAAGTGAAAAACCAAACCTCTCGATGATCGACCAACCATGATTCCCTAAAAAGGTACGTGAAGCCCCGGAATCCAACAAACCTAATAACTTATTTCCGAGCACATCCACTTCTAAATAAGGCCTCTCATCTTTACGAGCATGACTTATCACATAATCTAAAACGTACGTTAGCCTATCGGTCGATGCTTGTTCAGGCTGACTCGAAGGTCGACCACCTACGAGCGCCTGGGTCCGTTTCCCTGACGATTACAATTACGACATTCTCTTACTGTAACCCCTGCCTGACCACACGAATAGCACTGTTTGCCTCTAGGTAATGCGCACCCGATTGCCATGTGCCCTGTTTGGTTGCATCTGTAACAAACAACGTCCCTGTTCGCCCTACCAGATCCAACACCCTGTGGTTGTACATCCCTGTCGTTTACACTAGACTGACCACTAGCTGGTTGCTGTCTATCTCTATCAGCTCTAGCAGCGAAACTACTTGCTGGCTGTTGCCTATCTCTGTTAAATCTACTATCAGGAATATTCAAATTCTGTTGATTTGATGTCCCGGCACCTGATATTTGAATTGCATCAACCCCTGTTGAAAAATCGTCACTGTCGCTCTCTACGTCAACGTAGGCCAAGTCAGGTTCAATAGATTGGTTTTTCCTAGGTGTAAAATTTTCCTCCTCTAAACCATATCTCTGGTCTATTCTACGACACAGATCCTTTAAATGTGATAGGCTATTGACCTCAGTAGCAATTAACCCATTTTTATAGATGTCCGCGATATTTCTGAAGACGATAGCTAATTTCGCCTCTTCGGAAACAGGACAGCCAAGTCTTTGGAAATATGTGTTCATGACAGCAATATAGGTCCCTATAGACTCTCCAGGGCCTTGTTTACGTTTTTGAATCTCCTTCAATAGCTTCTCGCCATATGAAGAAGGAAGATATTCTGCCATGAACCTCTGTTCCAGCTGTTCCCACGTATGGACTTCTCTTCGAACATCTTTGTAAAAAGTATAAGCTGACTTTTCAAAAAGATCAATGCCCGAATTCAGTAAAACCTTTTTGCTGACTCCTCTAGCCTGACTCAACTCGTCCACTCTCTCGAAAAATGCGGTGACGGAGATTGTACCCCTCTCGCCTGTAAATTTTAAGTTCCACTTATGCGGAGGTACAGGTGCAACATGATATGAAGTACCAGGATCACTTGACATTGGTACTGGCGACGAACATGAAAATGGTCGTGACTGAGCAATTGGTGCAATGCTACTTTGGAGGGCTGCTAAACTCAAAGGAACGGTAGACGGTTGTTGATAATGAAAAGCTGATGTACCGTAATTCTCAATCGGCATAGGGACTGGTGCCTGTATTGGTGCTTGAGTTGGGTTTGTAAGCACTTGCATTTGCAATGGAGCCATGGCCGACGGTTGGTTTGTGGGCTGTTGAGCTGGTCTTTGTGTGCTCGAGTGCTGTGGTTGCGGGAGTTGAGACTGGCTGGGAATGTTGCCAACATTTGTCGAGTGATCTGAGCTTCGACTCGTTGATTGGGTTTCAGATGCTTCATCATCATCTGAGGTAACGCCAACTCTTAGTAAATCTGTTGCTTGGCTCTGCAACCTCCCAATCAAACTCAAGGTTTCCGCAACCAGTATGCCTTTGGTTTGACTTTCTTCAAAGTTAGACGGATTCATGTTATTTATCCTGGCTAACACATGTTCCAACCTTACAGCGATTTTCCTAGACTCTCCCCCTTTGCTCGTACCAGAGAACTTCTCTACCAGCGGTACCAGACTATCAAGCTTCTTCATGCAACTAAAAGCATCTTGGCCAAATTTAAAAGGGTACGGAGGGTATCTCATACTTGCATCAGTCTTTTCTCTTTGTTTGATCAACATAAGCTGTTGTTTCATCTCTTCCACCGATCCAATAGCTATGCCTCTCCATGTTAACTCATAGATTAATTCGTCCTTGACTAAGTACCTTATGTCAGACAACCGACTCAAAGAAATAGCCATAGTGCCTTTTATCTTCAAACTTTAAACTTTAATTAAAACTGTTAATTATATCTCCCAATTATAAAAACTAAACCACGCAATAACAAACACAAAGTTCACTTTAAATTCACCAGTGAAAATCACTATAAATTTCCTCACAAATGTAGAAAATATAAAACTTAAATACGGGCAGACGCGAACAAAACCGAAAAACACCGGAGCAGTAAGAAAATAAAATTTATTTGCATTTAAAAATGTAATCATAATTTATGTTAAGTATTTGTACAACCAACTATGACGTCCAACCTTGCAGAGAGAAATAACTACTTAAATCCTAAATTAGAATTAACAAGTAGCCATAAAAAAAAGTTTAAAAAAAATAAAAGAGAGACAAGAGTTTTGGCAGTGTTTAGGTCTTATGTTTCACTCCTGCGTGAGTAAAACACAAAAAAAATAATTGCGCTTATCCTAGCTGAACTGGATTAAAATTAAAGTTAAGTGATGTTTGTTTACCTCAGCAACCGAATAGGTAAATTTATCCCTAAATGGAACGTACAACAGACTACCTATAACAAAAATCCCAAAGCTGTTGTACACAGTTAACGCCAGGGTATACTCCTGCTATTGCAGAACGGCTCCACTAATAACTCCTCAAAAAACCCAAATCGCCGTATACAATGATTTTTCTAAAAAGAATAAATCAAAACCCACTTTAACCTGCTTACCTACTCTGAGTTTACACGAAACATGCATTGCTTAAGGTCACATCATCCCTTAATATATAAGTGAACGCAATAAACATCGGAACAGATGTTCATGTTATAGAAATCGTAAAATATGCTCAATTAAAAAAAAACCGCTCGCTGAAATTGCGTCGAATTAGACTAGTAAGGACGTTGTGTGTAATTAAAAAAAATTTAAAGAAAATTTGAAAAAAAATTACCGATGGTAAAAAAAAATTACACAAATAACGTCTTAGTAGGACTGCAACTCTCTAATAATCGTTAAAATGAAATTCCCAAAACTTAAACTAAATTGATGCAAACTATGGTCATGGTCAAAAAGACCCTAGGATCGTACCGAAAGGTGTCCAAAAAAAATTTTAAAAAAAATTTTTGGTGGCGACCACAGTAACCCAATAATAAAAAAAATTAATTAGTGACTCACTAAAATTTTCAAAAGTTACTCCACTCTGATAGGTGGTTTGGAGTAGGGAGAAGAAAAAAAAAAATTTTAAACGAATGATGATAGGTTGTTAAAACGCGAGAGTTCGAAATGAAATTATATTTTAATCCCGAAAAAAAAAATATTTAAATAAACTGGTAGAACCATTGTAGGGACAAAGTACTACTATGCACCAAAAAAAAATTTTTGCCACAAGAAAATCAAGTTTCCCTTAAAAAAAATTTAAAAAAAAATATTAAAAAAATATTAAAAAAAATATTTTCAAAAAAAAATTAAAAATGTTTAAGTGGGGTTGCAGCTCCTATTAGTGAACCTTAAAAAAAAATTAAATAAAATCAACACCAGAAAAATCTTATTCGAGTTGTCATGCAACAGTTTTTGTTCTTTTCCTTTAAAAAAACAGTTGTCAATTCCCTTTCCTCTCCCAAAACTGTGTGAATGTGAAAAGTGAATGAGCTAGAAAAATTAATTTACTATAAAAAAAAATGTTGAAAATTAAATTTACTTAAGAATCATAAGGTATAAAAATCGTGATTGAAAAAAAAACCAATCAGTTTAGGAAAAGTTTTAAAAAAATGTTTATGTTACAAAAACAAACGATGTTAGTATATTTGTTTAAAATTATTACTAAAGGAAACAACCAACGTGAGTACTCATTTACTGTACCCCTATATTAATGTGAACCTAAGTTTTAAACTTTGCACTCAACCCCGTAAAGAATTATCCCGTGTGCCCTTTCAAAAAAACAAATATGGAAACAATTTCAAGGATCACCTCTAAGAACGTTGTAAAACTAAATCTGCCTACTCAAGTGTCTTTACACACAACATCTACTCAAAAAAAATTTACTGCTTAATGCATTCTCAGAACTTTATTCCTGGTGTTCACGAGATCTAAAATTAAGTTGGGCCCTTTCCACAACTATCAGTCAAAGCAAAACTACCAAATGTCCAAGGGCTAATGAGACCCTATCACCAACAAATGATATTCTGAAATGAAACAGTTGGGAATAATCCTGCGTAAAAACCAGAGAACAAAATCAAGAACCAAAAACTATTACATTAATTTTAAAAGAGCATAATAAAACTCCCGGCCCCAATTAAACTTTTGTTATCTCAACAAAACTCGGCCTAAAACCAAAAACTTTTTATTAGACATTTCCCCTATTCCCTAAGTATAATGTCAATAAAACCCAAAAACTTGTGATTTCCATTCCAATCCCATCTGGACCCTATATATTTTTTAAACGGTCAAACACCCACAGGCGAAACAATATCTTATTTCAAAGAAAGGGTGAAGATATTTTGAAGCACCCTGTGAAAATAGGACACTATTATGGAAAGCTGTTCAGATCAGTGTTCTTACTACTTTTTAACCTAAATATATCTAGTTCCCTCATGTGCATGTTACTATTTTAATTCCTATCATAACTAAACAGATCACAAAAATTGTCTTTCTCCGCGAATCTGCAAGGTCATGGAAAATGCGAGATTCAGCCTGTAGGCCAAATTTGGATGTATTTTAATTTAGCGAAAACCGAAGTTGCGAAATCCTAAAAAGATTAGCAGGAAGTCCTCGTTCCTCGATTTCTACACTCCGAACCAAACATTTCTTCCATTTCCACCCAGCTCGCGGGAGGAAAACCCCTAATTATTGCAATACAAAAGGTACTACTATCATATTATGCATAACAAAAAAAAATATATGCCCTCTTCATTGTTTAGTCGCATCAAAGAAAACCTATTGTTTTTAAATTTATTTTTAGGTTGAAATCTTTTCCAAAAATCAAAGATCTTAAATTTATTGTTTAACCTGAACACTTTCCCATTTATTCCACAAAAGTGTATTGTTATTTAAAATTTGCTTCATTATTTGAGGTCACCAGTATGAAATTATTTTAAAATTAAAAAAAATGAAATAAAAAAAAAATATTTCCCAATTGTCCACAACTTCCAAGTTTTCATCCCTAAATACCTAGGTACTTTCTCAGTCTAACACCATCAATCGTTATCCAACATAACGCTTTAATTTCAGAAGCAACAAAACGAAGATTAAGTGAAAAGCTAAGCAAGTAGGTTGGAAGTTGCTTTACAATGGGCGCAGATGTAAGGCCCCTTTAAGTACACGCCACTGTCCTGAACTGCAAACTAACAAAAAAACTGAAGACTAGCATATCTGCCGTCAAACAACATTTGGCATGAAATTTAAATAATTTCATATCATACCAGTCCCCTCCAAAAACAAAACGTTTTTTTTTTACTATAAGACCCAAACACTTAACCAATAAATCTTGTTATTTAAAATTATGATTCGGAAGTAAAAAGATTTATTTATTCCTGCCTGATCAACTAAGACAAAAAAAGTTCACCTTCTGTAACTCAAGAAGTTCCCGTTTGGTCCCCTAAAAAAAATATAACCTGTCTGGTCACCCTTAAAAACACGACCACGATACAAACCGTTTTGACCAAAACAAGAATTCGAGAAGTTATGTTAACAGAAAGGAAATAATTTTTTACGAAAAATTAAATCATTTAAAAAAAAGTAAAATTTTGGAAATATTTTTACCAATTACCCCCGCCTAGCATTTATATTTAGTTGAAAGTCTCTCTTAAATTCACTGACCAATTTCACGGCCTCACAATGACATTACTTAAAAAAAATTACTGAACTTTACAAATGAACTAAAAAAAAATCAAAAAAACTTATATCTATATCTGTCTCAGCTAAACATTTCTTTTGTGGTATTATATCTAGTTGGGCTTCAAATTCATTTTCCCTGTATTCAATCCGGAGCAGGCAAAACTTCTCAAGGCTCAAACATAAATGTTTGCTCTCCAATGGCCATGACCAAGCTATGACCTGAACGCAGAAAAAAATACAGAAAAAAAAATAAATGTGTACCAGAAAACTTTAATTGATAGAAATACCCGTAGGTCATTTTTAAAAAATGCACTCCAAAGCCCAACGCTGTATTTTCTACCAAAAAAATTGACCAGTCACAAAAACACAACTAGACAACTAAACTGGCAACCAAAGACCTAAAAAAACTGCTCCAAAAAAAAAATACCTCAAAAAAAAATGTCAACTGGACCTCTGGCGTTGATCTTCAGCCAATATGTCGCTCTAGGGTTTTAGCCTTGTGTTTCCTAACCTCCCGAGCCGACACTAGTAGTGTAGTAGTACCCTCCTCTGACCCGATGTAACTGAGTGACATAAGATCTTAATTGTCATCCAACAGTTACCACCAAAAAAAACAAGAAAAGAAAATGACAAAGCAAAATAAACTCATTTTCCCTTTCTTTCATTACTAATTAATACTTTCAACTAAACAAAGCTACCATCTGTCAAGCTATATTTACTTTAAAACAACTCAGCCAAGAAAAATTTGTGTGAAACCCTGTAAAAATATTCCAAATACCAAGTGGTGATATCCCACAAAAATTAAAATCACCAAAAAAAACTTGTTGACCTAAATAAATCGACTGCACTAAAAAATAATCGGTGAAACAATTTCTATCTTATCACAAGCAGGAAATAATAACATATAAATAAATGAACCTGCAAAAAAAAATTGTTAGAAAAAACACACTACCTATGTCATATATTTAAAACATAAAAAGACCATGTCTGGAAATCCATCCACCTATAAATTAAATAAAATTGAAGTAAATTTACATTGTTGTATTTATTTTTCTTTAAAAAAAATTAAAACATGTTTTTCCTACAAAAAACTTTAAAGAATTAAGAACATGAATTGGACTCCGTTCAATAAAAACTCCTATGTTTTTTTTTCCACTTATTCTTCCTTAATAAATAAAAATGAATCTTTTATTTTCCAAGAAAAACTTGTGAAGATAAGCTAATAAAAAACTAAGAGGATTACTAAAACAACAAACCGAGTTCCAAATCAACCAATATTACCAAAAAAAATATTTAAAAAGTGTTATTTCCAAAAACCAATGATCTTGTTTTTTATGAAAAAAAAATGATTGAGTGTCAAAACCACCCACAGCCACTGAAAGCCTCTAACCTGGCTTTGGCTGTACCACAAATAAATTTTCTCAAAAAAAAAATTAAAAAAAACATTTGTCTTTTTTTTTCCAAATTCAAAAAAAACCAAAAAAAAAAAAAACTAGCCAAAACACACGTAGGGCGCCAATTTGTGGCCTTAAAAAATTAAAAAAAATGTGGGCGCCAATTTGTGGCCTTTAAAAAAAAAGTTGTGTGACATTTGTGGCAGCTTAAAGACGTCGCCGCCATTTTGTGACACTGAAACCCACTGAATAATTAAACAAATATCTGGAAGCAGAACTGTATTTTCCAGCTAGGTAAAACATTGATATGCCCGGTAACTTTTATACAGTGGAGAAGGGGGGGGTTCAGAAATAAGAAAATTTTAAGTGCGCCACATTATTTAATATCAATGTTTTACAAAGAAGATCTTAAATAAAATACAGTCCAACCCAAACGTTGTAGCCAAACAATGAAATTCTATACTTCCGAGGCTTCCAGAGTATTTGTGTAATTAAGAATAAAAAAAAATAAACAGAATACAATTCTAAAAGATTGAATTAAGATGACAAAACTAGAAGCACTTTACAGGTAGATGGACTCCTTTAACAGATCATACTGTACCTACATCTGAGTCAGTAGCACAGGCCTCAATTATATAAATGATTGTTAAAAAAATATATATATACTTCCAAAATCATTCTGTCATAGGGGAGATCCAGACCAAATATCTGCTGTCATCATTCTACGCTGGGTAGAATGAGACAGACAGCAACCCAGTCAGAGATCCACCCCATGAGGCAAAAATGTGTAACGAAACCGCTAAAAAAAAAATATAATCTCATCTCTCTTTTGTCTCCGCAAAGTTGGTCACTGGGTTGTACAAATAACGCAAAGATTTAGTTCATCTTGTATATTTTAAGGGTAAAATCAGATAAAATTACCGGAAACATAAAAAAAAATAAATGAAATGGATGAAAACAAGGGCCAAAATAGCAAGGCACTTTAAATTTGACAGTAAAATTATCTTAAATAAATGAAAGGAAGGAAAACAAGTCAATGTAGTAAATATGCCGCAAAACCAGGGTTATGACGTCATACCTTATCTTGCGTTTACAAGAAATGTTGAAACTATACTGTGAAAACTTATATATGAAATATATGAAAAGATCACGTCTAAATTATATTAAAAATTTATATATGAGTGAAAAAATTATAGTTAAGGCTTGCTCCTACCTTGGTCCTTGATTATTCTGTGTATGTTTTATTTTGTAAACCTGGAATTCTGTTGTCCTGTTGTCTCACCACTGCTTCCGGGTCTCCTGCTCTGCTCGCGCCTCCCCTCGTGCCCGCTTAGCACATGATGTTAGGCCAGCACTTTGGTCTTAAAAGGGTTGTGGGATTCTTGCCCGAGCGTAAAACCCTGTGGAAAATGAAATGTTTCAGTTTCCTGGAATTCGTCAATTTTGCACGAAGTTCCCCTACACAGTAACTTAAATCGAGAACCCCATGTCGACTCAATAAAATAAAGCAAATTTAAACAGATGAACTAAAATAACTCTAACGTACCTTTCCCAGGGTACAACTGGCTACACCTGGCTTCACACCAGCGTCCAGCCCCAAATGTCGGTGGAATGGACGGGCTGTAGACAAAGGAGAAAAACAATATATAGTTTTTATCCAACACGTGGTTAAATGAAAAATATAAAAAAAACGCCAACAATTCCCCACGTCTTTTGTCAAAAAAAAATACATTTCACACGAAAAGTAATTACAATTTAGGAGGCAAATATTATCTTGAAGAGTACTCAAATAATTAAAAAAAATGAAAAAAAAATAAAATCGAACTTACCAATGCTCTTCCCCCGTACAAAATGGCGTGGGCCGACTTAAATTCCCCTCAAAAGGGTGCGAGTGTCACTCCAGATTACGCCTGGACACGACGGACTCACTCCTCACAGCCTCTGGGATATCTCCTACAGTTCGCTGCAGTGCCAAACCAAAAACAATGGCGATCCCAGAGCCTGTTGTCGACCCAACCAAATTTTTTAGCAAAGAGAGACCAGGCAGAACACAAAAAACGAAGTGGCCGGAAACCGTTTTGTAAATTTGGTGGGGAGTGGGGACAGTAAAACACAATACCAACCAACCAGAAAAACCCGCGATTTTCAAACTAACCAATGAGACACAGCAACAGCTCTATACAGGTATATAGGGGGCAGCACCGACCAAGGGGATAGGAAGTACGTAAAACAAACCTTGAGGTGTTGTCGGATCTATTTCCACGGTTGAAATTTTTATAACAAGGACGTCGAGACACCCTCCATACATTTGACCGAACATTTGCCTACCGGACCCCCACCAACATATCAAGTAGAAGAAGAATAACCCGACGGACTAGAAGAAGCTCAGCATTGAAACCATCAACTGTAAAATCAATTACTGGAGATCAGGGCATGCAGCAAACCCAGGAATATTCGAACACTCAACCAATTCCCACATGAGCAAAGCTATACTAAGTGTAGAATTTAGTTGTATTTTAGCTACAGTTTCAGTCACAAGTTTCCTTTGCTCTTTATATATGTTTTCTCTAAGATTCATATGGTTTGACGCCATTCTTGTAAAACATTTCTACTGTAATAAAGTTGTTTCTGAACCTGAACCCAAAAATACACACTGAACTACTGCTAAGAAGCTCGGCACAAGAGTGTTCAGATGCTAACTCACACGACTTCGTTTATTCTTCCAGTCTTGGTTTTTATCCCTCGTTTATCTCCCATTTACAAAAGTGCATAACTCGTATTTATTTTATCCTTTCCCTATCAAATTAATAAAGATATCAAAGTGGCGGAGCCTCGGTTGTTCCTGGTCGACCCAAATATGTTTTTGCACTATCAAAACTAGTTAATCCGTGAAGGATATGAGGTTCGGATTGTCCCAATATCCTCGAAATAAACGTAAGGGAATGAAATGTTCATCTAAATGTTTCCTTCCTGTTACTGAAACCATTTGTGATGCGGCAACGCCGCCATTCCCCAGCATAACAGCTGTTTAACTTTATGAACGTCAAGTGAATCACAAAATTCCACAGATAAAAACAAAACAATCAAAATTTTTATGTGATTTTTCCCGAAGCCTGTGATCTTAAATTCCAATTACGATGTCCAGATAATGCGATGTGCGTAGTGTCCACAGTAATTCGATGGAATGCCTCCTTTTAAGGTAACTTCCTAGACCCTATATAACCTCCAAACCTAGCTCTATAAAATACCCTTACTTGTGTACAGAAAGACGAATCAAAGCGCCTTGACCATTTACCCAAATAAACAAATATGTAACGTTGTCCCAAACGTAAAAATGACACGTTACAAGTACAGGTAGATTCATCCAATTGGAGTCATATTTCAAATCTAAAGCTTGCAGATAACCAATTTTACAACCCTGGTCCAATTGACTTACTCTTAGGTGCACAACTTTACACAGAAATCGTCCAATCAGGACGAATTCCAGGACCTCACGGCCTACCCTCCGCTTTTGAGACAGTTTTTGGGTGAGTCTTGATGGGCCAAACTCAAAACATAAATATTTCACCTCAAGTCAATTCTTACTTTACTTCCTGTGAGCAGTCTCTCGACTTTAATATTCGCAGATTTTGGGAACTAGAATCAATTAAGTCAAAAACGTTTCTCTCACCCGAAGAAAAAAGATTTGAAGAGATTTTCCAAAAAACTACCACTAGAGATATTTCGGGCCGATTTACTGTAAATTTGCCTTTTCGTCACATTGACCCTCCTGACCTAGGAGACACATATTCAGTGGCCTATCGTCAATTTTTGTCTCTTGAATCTCGCTTAATAAAAAATTCAAATTTCTATAGTATGTACTCGGATTTTATGAGAGAATATCTCAAAAACGGGCACATGTCTTTAATTCCAAGATCCGAACCTAGACCTCAGTTATGTTCTTATTTTCCACATCACGGAGTCCTTCGTCTTGACAAATCAACGACTAAACTCCGGGTGGTTTTTAACCCCTCGATTAAGAGTTCGAAAGGCCTAAGCATGAACGAAACTCTTTTAATAGGACCAAAATTACAAGCCGATATTTCCGAAATTCTATTAAAATTCAGATTTTATTCTATCGTATTTTTGACTGATATAAAACAGCACTTTTTACAAATTCAAATCAATCCAATTCATCGGGACTAGCAAAGGCTACTTTGGCGATTTGATCCCAACAAACCCCTGCAGGAATACAGGCTTAATACAGTGACGTTTGGTGTTAGTTCAAGTCCCTATTTAGCAATTAGAACTCTTAGAGAACTAGCCATCCTGGAGGCTAAGAATTATCCTGAAGCATCCCAGGTCCTTTTAAATAACATTTTCATGGACGATATTTGCTGTGGAGCTTACTCTCTAGAAGGTGCTTTATCGCTTCAAAAGGATCTTATAGCGTTGCTTAAATTGGGAAAATTTGAATTAAGAAAATGAGCATCAAATAATCCGAAACTTCTTTCACATTTGTCGCCCGCTGATTGTCAGATCCCTGTTACCTTTGAAGAAGATTCTTCAACATCGATTAAGGTGTTGGGCCTTCAGTGGCACCCTTCTACAGATACCTTTACCTATTCTTATACCCCTGGTGAAAAACCTTGCACCAAAAGAAATATTTTATCAGCTATCGCTAAAATTTGGGATCCTATAGGTTTCTTATCGCCTGTTTCATTTTTAGCCAAAGTGATTATGCAAAAACTTTGGTTATGCAAAACTGATTGGGATGAAATACCCCCGATCCAATCAAAACTCTTTGGAATCAATTCAATAATCAATTAACCACTCTTTCGAATCTTTGTATACCTAGACATATTTTTTCGAATAATATTCAACGGTGTCAATTGCTAGGTTTCTGCGATGCATCCGAGCTAGGATAGGCTTCTTGCGTATACGTTCGCGTCGAATTACCAAATAAAATTATCAAAACTGCTCTAGTCATGGGCAAGTCAAGGGTTGCTCCCTTACTATTTCAATCCCACGTTTGGAACTACTAGGAGCTACTCTATTAGCTGATTTACTCGAACTAGTTATTCGCACCTATTCATCATTACTCGTAATCGATGAAATTCTTGCGTTCTCGGACTCACAGGTCACGCTTCATTGGGTCACATCTTCACCTCACAAGTGGAAGACCTTTGTGGCAAACCGCGTAAGTCGTATTCAAGAAACAATCCCAGAAGTCCCATGGTATCACATTACTTCACTCGAGAACCCTGCCGACTGCGCTAGCAGAGGGTTGTCGCCCAATAACTTAATAAATCACCCTCTTTGGTTTCACGGCCCTCCATGGATTGCCCACTATGGAGTGGCAAATTCAAAGGTTTATATTATAAATGAACGTTCTTTGGGAGTTCCAGACGAGGTTCTCAAAGAAGATAAACCGGAAAATTCAGTGGTGCTGACGGCAGAAATTCAAAATCAAATTTTTTTTGATAGACTAATCGATAAAATATCCAATTTAAATACCATTCAAAAAATCATTTGTCATTTTTTAAGACTTATTCACAATCGAAAAAACTCAGTTGACCTTTTATTCGGCGTTTTTTCCGCTTTTGAACTACACAAGGCTCTACTTGTTTTAGTTAAAAGGGTCCAAGAAGAGTGTTTTTCGGATATCATTCAAAAAATTCAAAATACTCAGCTATTACCTAAGCCGTTTCGCAAAATCGCGCCCTTTTTGGACGAATTGGGTTTCCTTAGAGTGGGCGGACGCTTACGGCATTCTCAACTCTCCTTTGAGGCAAAACATCCCTTATTATTGCCGAAATCTCATAGATTAACCCAATTGATCATTATTCAAACTCATAACGAAAATTTACATCCTGGAATAAACACTGTCCAATACTTAATTCGTCAAAAGTTTTGGATTATGTCATCACGTCGAGCTATTCAGAGGGTTTTATTGCAATGTATTCCCTGCTTTCGCTTAAAACCAAAACCTTACACTCCGTACATGTCGGATTTACCTTCTTTTAGAACGTCACAATTAAAATGTTTTTCACACGTTTGCTTGGACTATGCAGGCCCAATCAAAACCTTTGTAGGTCAGAGACGTCGTGGAGCTCAAGTTGGTAAATCATATATCGCAGTCTTTGTCGATACTTCTGTTAAAGCAATCCATATCGAGCTGGTTTCGGATTTAACCACAGAGGCGTGCATCGCTGCTTTACGACGCTTTGTCGCTAGACGTGGCACTTGTGTCCAAATCACAAGTGATAGAGGCTCAAACTTTGTTGGGGCTATTAAGGAGCTCCATAATCTTTCGAAATTAGCTTCTGAGAGCTTAAAAATAAAATCGTGTCTTAATAGTCCGGGAGCCCCCCACCTAAGTGGTCTAGCAGAAGCAGGAGTCAAATCTATAAAAACACATTTGTATCGGGTCATCGGTGACCAGATACTAACCTTCGAAGAGCTCTATACTCTCCTCGCCCAAATAGAGGCATTACTCAATTCTCGACCCCTTTGTGAGCAAAGCTCTGACCCAAACGATCTTACGTCTTTGACTCCGGGTCATTTCCTCACGATGGAACCCCTTAATTCGTGTCCTGATCCTGACCTTTCTACCCTTAAAGTTAATACCCTTAATCGTTGGCAACTTATCCAACGAATTCATGCCGATTTCTGGAAGCGTTGGAAACTCGAGTACTTAAATACACTTTACAACAGCGTTCTAAGTGGTCGGACCCTTCGATTGAAATCAAGCTAGATACGCTTGTCTTAATTAAGGATGAAACTAGGCCGCCATTACACTGGTTGCTGGGTAGAATAGTGTCCGTACATCCTGGTCGGGATAATCACATTCGAGTTGCTACTGTTAAAACACAACACGGACTTTTCACTCGTCCCGTGGGCAAGTTGTGCCCACTACCTTTAGATGCGCACTAAACTCCCAAGCAACTTCTTTTTGTTTCGTGTGTCGTTATCTAGAATATATATTTTATTTGCATTTTTTTCCTTTTTAATCTATAAACCTAAAACGGGTTTTAGTGACCTACCCCTTAAGGTTTTGAATTAACTTATATTTTTTTTATATAGCCATTTGTTTATTCAATTAATCTCAATGTAAAACTTTGTTTTAAGTGGGCGGAAAATGTTCGTGCAACTTTAATTTTAAATTCAAATTTTGCGCCAAATTCCCGTATTCGGAAAACCCACACAATTTCAATTTTGATTGACACAAGCAAAACGCCAGCGCCATCTACGAAAAATGAATCTGCGCAAAAAGGCGTAACCAAAACCATGGTGATAAAATTCTATTAACCAAAAATCCAATAACATTCGTAGAAAATCAAACTAAACCATTACACAAACAAGTGATTCTAGTGTGGATCGACTGCAACGACTGGGCCAGCGAGAGGAGCTCCTCTGGACGACGGAAACAGCTAAAAAGGTGAGTGCCAATCCTCTATATTGTCTTTGCGTATCTCGGAAAAATTAATATTTTTACATCGTCCTTTTAAGGATTTTTGCACCAAGATTTTATAAAACGACCAGCGCGTTTACAGTCCCGCGGCTCTACCAACCTCAAACCTCAAATCACCAACAGACAGAATCCAAAAATTTTGAGCCAGAAGAAATTGCATTGACTGCAATCCCGGATGAAGATTTTCCCTATGTACTTCATCAAACATCAAATCGGTTAACCGATGATTTCGAGGTAACAACGCTGGGTGTTTAGAATCGTATGATAATCCGGAAAATTTAAGCCTACCGCCCACCCTAAGAATTCCAAAGGCGTCCAGAAAGGGATTTAATTTTCGGATCGGTTTGGAAATAGGCGTTTTCTTCTCTAAACTAGAAAAAATGTCTTGAAATGCAACATGTTGAACATGTTTAACAAGAACCAAAAGTGCTCTATGCAATTCGTGTTGAGAAAAATAATTAAACTTAGGATTATCCTTATTGCGAAAGTTATAAAACCATCGTTGAGAAAAGGCAACAACTCTTTTAATTTTGCTAAGAGAATAATATTTTTCCATTAAAATCTCATAATATTCGATAGAAGTAAAACCTAATAAAGTAACATTTCTGTGCTCTTCGTCAACCATTGAATCATTTATAGCAATTTCAGACGATATTAGCCATTTGTCTTGTTGAAGCTGGAGCCAAGGGGGCCCCGCCCACCATAGAGGATGGTTAACTAATTCAAGAGGAAGTAAACCGCGTGAGGCGCAATCTGCAGGATTGTCCTCCGAACGAACGTGGAACCACGAGGAAGGTGGAACTTGAACTTGAATTAAGCTTACCCTATTAGAAACGAATGTTTTCCATCTATGCGGGGAATTTTTCAGCCAGGCCAAGACAACCTTTGAATCAGAATAAGCGCAAGTTTGCTCGATATTTATCTTGTCTGAATAAATATGCAAAACATGTGCGAGCAGATTAGAAAGAAGAACTGCTGCGCATAACTCCAAACGGGGTAAAGAGACCCTTTTGATATGGGCGACCTTCGATTTTGCACCAACCAGGGCAACTTGAATTTCATTAGAATAACAAAATCGAAAATAAACTACAGCTGCATACCCTCGCTCTGAGCTGTCTGCAAAACCATGCAGCTGGCAGGAATCGAAAGCCGTAGGTGCTGAAATTCTTGGAATTTGAAAATTAGCAAGAACGGGAAGTTTATTTTGAAATTGTAACCGTTTTTCTGTTACTTCCGAAGGAGTACTTTCATCCCAACCAAGTCCTAAAGTCCAAAGATGTTGGATCAAATATTTAGCAAAGAAAGTTAAAGGAGCTAAAAAACCCAACGGGTCAAAAACTCTAGCAGTGGAGCTTAAAAGGTTTCTCTTAGTACAAGGTCTAGTTGAGAGTTCAACTGAGTAAGAAAAGGTATCCGAAGTAGAATTCCATTTTAGTCCTAGAATTTTGACATACGAATTGTCGTCTTCAGAACTAAATGCGAGTGCTTGTTCATGGCGATGTGAAACAGGAATATTCTGTAATAGCACATCTGAATTACTAGCCCATTTTCTGAGTTCAAAACCACTTTTAGATAAAATGGATATAAGTTGATTTTGTGCCTCGACAGCTTCTTCTAACGATGAGAAGCTAGAAACGATATCATCAACGTAGATGTCAGCTAACAAAAGCTTTGAAGCTAACGGAAAGTTTTGCTTCTCATCCTGCGCTAATTGAACGAGAGTTCTTTGAGCCAAAAAAGCTGAGGGGGAGACACCAAAACTAACAGTCTGTAAAGTGTAGTCTTGAACAGGATCTTGGGGTGATGCTCGCCATAAAATTCGCTGATAATTTTTATGTTCTTCAGTGACCCAAATTTGTCGATACATTTCCTTTATATCAGCAGTAAAAACGAAGGAGTGAATCCGAAAATGACAAAGTATGTCAAATATATTTTTTTGCAACTTGGGTCCTGGCAAAAGAGTTTGGTTAAGTGATAAACATTGTGAATCGCTAGCAGAAGCGTCAAAAACAATTCTCATACGCGTAGTTGTGCTATCTGGTTTTAAAACATAATGGTGTGGAATATAATAAAAGGGACCTGAACTTGTACTCGGTGGAGATACCGGAATCATATGACCTGAAGATTAGTAATCATCCATTGTTTCTTTGTAAGAATCACACAAAGTTGAATCACGAAGAAGCCGTTTTTCCATGGACAAAAAACGACGAAATGCAATTTCTCTAGAATTTTGAAATAAAGGGGGATCACCCTTGAATGGTAAGGCAACTGTGTACCTTCCTGTAGAGTCACGACTTACGCTTTTCACAAATAAGTCCTCGCATTGTAGATCCTCTGGTGAATAAATTTGCATTTTAGGAATTTCCTCTAATTCCCAAAATTTCTTTAGAGTAGAATCAATATTTACTATTGAAGAAACGAAAAATAAGTGAGCATAAGGAGGAGAAACATGCTTAAACTTGCCCATTAAAACCCAACCAAAAGCAGTATTAATCGCTGAAGGCATATTAGAGTTACCTATCATGAAACCTTCCCTTAGAATAATTGGGAATAATTCCGCACTTAGTACGCCATCTATAGAACCTGGCAAGTTAAAATTGGGATCTGCTAAGTTTAGCGAGTGAATCGAGCCCCAATTTTGAGTACAAATTGAAATATTAGGCAAATCAGAACATATTTTTGGTAATATCTCTGCCTCAAAATTAAATAACGGTTGAATTTGTCCTTGAGGTCGAAGAGTGCATTGGACTATACGCAAAGAAGGTGAAGGATTTTGTCCAATACCATAAACAATTAGGTTGCTCTTGGAGCGAAATAGTCCTAATCGATTAGCGCATTTTTGAGTTAAAATATTTATGCCGCTGCCGCTATCCACCAGAATACGAATTTTTTGAAAATAACCTCGAGAATCTTGAATTTCTAAAACAGCCGTGCCAAGTAAAACCGTTGTAGTGAGAAAACTTGAATTAGAGTTTTGATTGCATAATAATGCAGAAGAATTTGAATTTGTGGACTGTATAGATTGATTTTGAGAATGACTTGGAATTAATCTTTGATTGGTTGATTGAATTTGAGGATTCTGACCTTGAGGCTGAGAACCAGTGTTAGATTGAATTTGAAAATTAGCCTGAGCAGACTGGTTATGATAGGATTGATTGAGATTTCTATTCGAATAGTGGAGTAAAGAGTGGTGTTTGAGTTGACAGCTCCTACAGACTGATTGCGAGGAGCAATTATTAAGATCGTGAGCGCTATGCAAACAGTTGATGCACCAGTTTTTCTGTTTGACATGATTGTATTTCTCGAACGGAGATTTAGCCAAAAAAGCATTGCAATGGTAAATTAAATGATTGCCATTGCAAAAGTGGCATGAAAATCTATTTTTAGAATTATTATTTTCAGTTCTAGCGATAAAGCTTTGATTATTGCGATCTTTATTAAAATTTTGATTTCTTTTATTAGAATTTGAATTTTGAAATAATTGAATCCCTTTGTTGGTAGTCAAGGCTACAGATTCAAGAGCCGTGCAGTGCTTATCAAGAAACATTTTTAATTTTTCATAAGAAGGAATTTCAGTCGAAGCGTCATGAATTTCAAATTGCTTTAACGTCGAAACATCTAATTTTTGAATTAAAATATTGAAAATAACAAAACTCCACTCATTGACAGATAAATTTAATGTTTTTAGTGCAGCTAAGTTTTCTTGAAAGGTATTTAATAAAGTTCTTAAGCCTACAGCATTTTCTTGAGTGAGCGCTGGCGCATTAATTATTTGTGACCAGTAAGAGTTAGCCAATAGCCTAGGGTTATTGTACCTGTCCACTAATGCTTGATACGCTATCAGATAGTTTGCTTCTGTCATTGGAATCGCCTTGACTACAACTAAAGGTTCTTTATCGAGAGCCGAAATTAAATATTGAAATTTTTCAATATTTGAGATGTGAGCCTTTTTGTGTACAATAGAATCAAATAAATCTTTAAATTGTGGCCAGTTTTTATAAGCGCCATCGAATTTAGGCACATTTTTGGTAAACTGGAATCTGAAAACATGTGTTGCTGTCCACTGCAGCTTGCAGAAGAATTAGCATTAACCTCATTTTTGACTTTATCCCTTTCAAAAATATCGAAATATGTAGTTTTAATCAAAATATATTTGTCAAAAAAATCATTACGAACTGCCTTTTCGGTTTCCAAATCAGCATCCTCGGAAGCGGATAGCGCCGAAACCACATTTATGTGTTGTTTTTCAAATTCTTCATAAATTTGCTCTACATTTCTATAGCTAACTTGCAAACGTGAGTGCAAAGTCTCATCATATTTAGCTCTTTCAGCAATAGAATACAAAGAATAAATTTGGTCTACATAAAGTTCTCTGGTGGCTCGGTATTGCCTGATTTGTTTAATGGTAGCCAGGATTTTTTCTACAAATTACCAAAAGAAAAATAAATATTTTGTCGAATAAAACTGAAAATGTATTTATTTTAGTTTATTAATTCACAATAATTTTATAGGAAATGAGAAAAAACCGAAAAATTAAATATTTTGTCGAATAAAACCGTAAAAATTTTATTTTATTTTATTAAAGCAAAAGAGCTGTGTGCACAACAACACTTGAATTTATTTGAATAAAAGAAAACCTTGAAATGCTTGCAATGCAAAAAAAAATATTTAGTAGAGAACCGTAAACTCGCTAGAATTTTCTTTACTAAATTTTAGAATTTTTGTAAAAAATTTGAAGAAAATCAAGAAATTCAGAATTGGAATATTTTTTATTTTAAATAATCCCGTATAATTATTGCGCACTTAATAATTAACTTGAGTAGAATATTTTTGACACTATGAACAGTGCTTAAAAGGTGAATTTGTAGCTAACTTTAATTAATTAATTTAAGTAGAATAAATTTAACATTATGAACAATGTTTTAGAACGAATTTGTAGCTAACCCTTTTAAATAATTAATTTAGGTACAATAAATTTAACACTATGAGCAGTGTTTTAGAATGGATTTTTTATAAGCTTTGAACAGCTTGAGTTGAGTAAAATATACTAAAATTTTGGAAAATTTATAAGTAACAACAACCAGTTTTTTATGACAAAATTATGAACAATTTTGTCAAAAAAATTCGAATATTATCTGCGTTAATAGTATTGGCTAGTATAAAATTCGTAGAAAACAATTTTGTACTTCTTGAAATGTGCAAAAACCTCGGCAAGTAGCTTGTTCTAATATTAGAACTTGAATGATTTTTAATAAACTTTTTGAATAAGAAAAAACAAACGTTTTTGTATATATTTTTAAAAAATATACCTTCAAAAATAATGCATTAAAGGAATACTTGCGAATATTTTATGATTTAGTTTTTTCTAGTTATTATTGTTTAACTATATTTATTGATAAATTGTTTTGTCTGGGTATGGAGTGCTTAAAATGAAATTTTTTGAAAGAATTAACGTTCGGCGAAGAAGGTCCAAAAATGATCGTTATTTGAGTAATAGGTCGCTAGGTTCGTCGAAATTTATATAGAAAAAATGAAAGGAAAAAAAAACGAGCTGGAATAAAAGCTTTTTCACCTTACCTTAGATTGTCTTATGACCTCACAATATTCCAACACTCGCGAGTGGGGCTGCGGTGAAAGTCTTCTTATGTCACTCAACGTAGGTAACAGCACATCGCAGTTCAATAGTTTTACGATTGGCACTTTTCATTAAGTACACCCTGTATTTTGAACACAATAACTAGTTGTCGTAGGTTTTGAAAGCGAATTTTGAATTAGCTTCTGGATTATTTTACAGCGGCGTATATTGTATTGGTCTCGAACAGTAGGTATGCTTCGGGACGAGAGAAAATCGAAGTGCCGAAAAACAAGCAAGGATTTCGGGGCCTTCATTCCAGCAAAAAATACGCGATAAGAGTTTTTATAATAATTAAGAAAATAGAACCCACAGACAATACAATTTTAATATAGAATACCCAAAATAAAAGAAAATAATAATTAATTAACCCATTAATGAAAAATGCATTTTAATGCGTTAAATAGAAACTTAAATTAATATATATATATATATATATATATATATATATATATATATATATGTTATATGAAAATATCCTGCCTACACTTAGAAGAAACCAGAACCTTCTATGAAACCCGAGAACCTTCCAGATAAGAAGCTTATTCTGCTGACTTGCGTTTCCCATGAAATAAACAACACGTGCATTCAAGCCGAATCAGCACTTTATTTCTCAGAACCTTTCAAGATAAGAAGACCATTCTGCTGACTTGCGTCTCTCACGGAATAAACAACACGTGCATTCCTGCCGAATTGCACTTTAGTTTAAGTCTAGAATATTAAGGAATTATTCCATTGCTTAATCAGCACATTTTCTTTATATAAACTCAAATCATTGTAATGTTAAGTCATTCTCTTTAGAATCGTTCTTAAGTACACGTTCAATTATAACGTTTAAGTCCTATATTGTATTTAATCAAAATAAAGTTTTTAAAAAGTTAAAAGTAAACTTTAAAGTATAACATTTGGCGCAGTCGGTAGGATAGTTTAACACACGCGAAAACACGAGTATTCTAATTCGCGAGTGGTGAAGCTCCATCTCTTTAAGCTATCAAGAATCTACAGCAACCAAGAAGTTACACAGCAACAAAGAAGTTACATAGCAACTAAGAAGTTACACAAGCAACCAAGAAGCTAGACAGCAACGAACCAAGCGTCCTCGCAACCAACGGATACGGAAGGAACACCTAGTGAAGCCCCTGGTAGCCGAACACGTGGAGACAAATGGTCCAGCTAAAGCTTTTGTGAGTAAGACAATTGAATCATCACGTTTTATTTTTTTTCAAATAAGTTGATATTTTGAAAAATCTGTTCGATTTTCTAAGCCTGACTTTTACAATTTTGAATTTTTAAGAAATTTTTTTCAATTTAAAAGAAGTCAAAAATAAAATTTAGTTTAAGAAACAAAACCTAAAAAAATTTTTTATTTAAGTTTTAAAACACGAGAAATCAAAAACCATCAAAAATGACTGAACCTCGTAATAACCAACCAGCAAACGTACCAGCAAACCAACCTATAGTTGAGGTTGAACCTTATCGTTTATCGGAAATTTTCTCAATAATCCCTGAAAACGATGGAGATCAAATATTTTTAGGAACTTTTATCAATGCTTGCGATTGTGCTTATAACATGGCCGTCGGAGATCAACGCGATTTATTGGTCATACACATTAAAAATAAATTAAAAGGAAAAGCCGCACAATTAGTAAACTCTCGAAATCCTCTTTCTTGGATTCAAATTAAACAATTATTAACAACATACTATGGAGATACGCGAGACCTTTCTTCATTAATTCAAGATCTACAAAGACTCAAACAACAAACAAACGAATCACCTTTAATGTTTTTCAATAGATTACAAGTTATGAATTCAAAAATGCACGCTTGTATTCAAAAATCAAATTTAAATATGCTTCAAAAAGATGCACAAATCCAAATTATAGATTCTATGGCATTAAATACGCTTTTAACAGGATTAGAATCGCGCATAGGTCATATTGTCCGTGCTAGCAATCCAAAAGATTTACTTGAAGCACAAGTAAGAATAAGACGCGAACTACAACTTTCATATTTTGAAACACAAAAAACTCCAAACCGACCCAATGTTTCAAATAATCCCATACAAAATAGACAAAATAATTTTCAATCGCGAAGAACAGCTTCTCAACCACAAAAATGTTTTAAATGTAATCGTTTAGGTCATCACGGAAGTGAATGCCGTACATTTGTACAGAGACCCCCGGTCTACACAAATCAAAATCAACAATTTAACCAAAATTTTCAAAGACCCAATTTTGCCCAAAATCAAAATCAACAATCTAACCAAAATTTTCAAAGACCCAATTTTGCCCAAAATCAACCAAGCACCTCTAGAAATTTTGTACCCCAAAACCAACAAAATAATTTTAGACCATCAGTAATTCAAAGAAATCCAAATTACAATTCCCCACAACATAGAGCCCATGTAGTAAACTATTCTGATGAATATTTTAATAATTTTGACAACTACGATCTTTATGATCCAAATTTTGAAAAGTTTAACAATTTTGACAACTACGATCCTTATGATCCAAATTTTGAAAATTTTCAGTATGAAAATCAGTTTCATTACGAAAATGAAATTTATCAACCAGCTTATGATTATCCTTATTCAAAAGAATTTTCGAATAATTTTGATGAACAATATTTAAATGACATAAGTCAATACAATTTTAATCAACCCGGAGTATATCAAAATTTTGAAAACCAAAATCAAATTTTGCCGCCAGAGACCCAAAATTTTCAAATTACTTCCAATCAAAACCATTCACCCCAATCGATTCAAGAAACAGATACCCAATTAGAACAAACTACTACGAAAATCCAACACATGTCAATCGATCAAACCTCAGAACAAACATTCGTGTAAATACCAATCTACATAACTTAAACTCAAAAAATCTTTTTTATATTAATAACGCAACAAATAAATTTAAACTTTTAATTGACACCGGCGCAGGAATTTCAGTATTTAAAGAAAAAACAGTCGAAAATTATAATAATCGATTTGCAGAAAATGTAATAGTACAAGGAATAACCGATGAAAAAATTCCAATCACTCAATCAGTTTTAATCCCTTTCGCTAAAGACAATCCACTAAAAGTCTATATTTGTAATTTAGACATAGAATTTGACGGAATATTAGGACTCGATTTTCTTGAACATTACCAGTGCGTAATTGACTTAAATTCGAAACAGCTATGCACCAATTTTAAAACAATACCTTTAATTCAAGTAACAGAAAAAACTTTTGAACAAAATTCCCAAATTAATCAAAATCAAATAAATCAAAAAACACTACAAATACCTAAACCAAGAGCAATTCAAAATCAAAACATACCACCAATACCTAAACCAAGATTAATTCAAAATCAAAAAACGCCACCAATACCAAAATCGCGAATAAATATAAATCAAAATAATTTT
The DNA here is from genome assembly GCA_963576565.1 of Aspidapion aeneum. Classification (NCBI taxonomy): domain Eukaryota; kingdom Metazoa; phylum Arthropoda; class Insecta; order Coleoptera; family Brentidae; genus Aspidapion; species Aspidapion aeneum. Next base: position 149,538,200 of record OY755038.1, read on the forward strand.
CAAAATCAAATATCTCTAGAACCGCGAACCGAACAAGTTTTCAAATTAAAATGTAATTTAAAAAACACAGATGCAATTTTAATTGGTCAAGAAATAGAAAAAGTAAGATTACCAAACGCCCTAGTCCACATTAACGAAAATGGTGAATTTTATACATCAGTAATAAATCCCAATGCTATTCCTAAAACAATAAATTTTAATAACTTGTCTTTCGAACCCATACCAAGTGTTCACGATATTTTAAATTTTAATACCAATGAAGACGAACTCATTGACAGAATCGATCTTATTAAAAATCAATTAAGACTAGAACATCTAAATTACGAAGAAAAAGAACTAATTTCAAATCTTTGTTTTGAATTTTCTGACATTTTCTATATCGAAGGAGATCAATTAACTTTCACTAATCAAATCAAACATACAATTGAAACCAACAATGCTCATCCAATTTTTACTAAATCATATCGGTACCCTCAAATACACAAAGAGGAAGTAAAAACACAAATTAATAAAATGCTCGATCAAAAAATAATCCGACCATCAATTTCCCCGTGGTCATCACCTGTTTGGGTAGTCCCAAAAAAACTTGACGCCTCTAACAAACAAAAATGGAGAGTAGTAATCGATTATAGAAAACTGAATGAAGTAACAGTTGACGATAAATATCCACTTCCAAATATTTCAGATTTATTAGATCAGTTAGGTAAATGTCAATATTTTACAACACTTGATTTAGCATCCGGTTTTCACCAAATTGAAATTGATCAAAAAGATATTCAAAAAACAGCCTTTTCTGTCGAAAATGGACACTACGAATTTGTTCGTATGACATTTGGTTTAAAAAATGCACCCTCCACATTTCAACGTGTGATGGATAATATTTTATTAGGCATTCTAAATGAACGTTGTTTAGTTTATATGGACGACATTATTGTTTATTCACCCACTATTCATGAACACATTTCACGTCTTTCCGAAGTTTTCCAAAGATTACGAAAATCAAATTTAAAAATTCAACCTGACAAATGCGAGTTTTTACGAAAAGAAGTAGCATACCTCGGACAACCAAACCCTGATAAAGTAAAATGTATTCAAAACTTTCCAGAATTAAAAAATCCTCGTGACGTAAAATCATTTCTCGGACTTGCCGGATATTATCGAAGATTCATACCGAACTTCGCGAAAATCTCAAAACCCTTAACAAAACTTCTTCAAAAAGATACTAAATTTATTTTTTCTAAAGAATGTAAAGAAGCTTTCGAAACACTCAAAAATGCATTAATTTCTGATCCAATATTAATCTATCCAAATTTTGAAAAACCTTTCATTTTAACTACAGACGCGAGCGCATTTGCGATAGGAGCCGTACTTTCACAAGGTCCAATTGGTAAAGACCTTCCGATAGCTTTTGCATCGAGAACCCTTTGTAGTGCAGAAACTAAATACTCCACTATTGAAAGAGAACTATTAGCAATAGTATGGTCCGTAAAACACTTTCGACCTTACCTTTTTGGTAGAAAATTCACTATAGTCACCGATCACAGACCTCTAACCTGGCTACTTTCAATTAAAGACCCCGGTAGCAGATTAGCACGTTGGCGATTAAAATTAGAAGAATATAGTTTTAAAATCATTCATAAACCCGGTAAAATCAATAAAAACGCAGACGCTTTATCGCGGATAAAAATCAATCATTTCAAAGACTGTATAGACTTTAAATCAAACATAAAAATTTTTGCAAATAACGAAAATGACGATCCAGAACCAGTTTTTAACGAAGACGATGATCAAAAAATCACAGATGAATTTAACAGATTTGTTGAACTTTACAAGACGCGATCCCTAATTGATTATTCTAAAATCGAAACCTCGAATGATCAATTATTAGATAAATCAAATAAATTAATAGTAACCTTTTTCCGACAAAATAAAATGGAAGATTTACATTTTAAAATTATTGATGATATTTTTGAAGAAGAGTTCCACCTTGAAGAATTAAAAATTAATATTGTTTCTAGCAAAACAGTTAAAGATCGTAAATATTTTATTATAGCCTTCCCATTCGATAATGATGATTGTTCACAACACTTATTTTATTGCCTTTTTAAAGACCAAAATGAATTTGAAATTAACAAAACATACTGCATCGAAAACAATCTAGATTTACCAACTTTAGAGATGCTATCTTACATTTTTTATGATAAAGACATAAAATTAAAAATTTGCCAAAATATAATAACAACCCCCGACGAAGATGAAATCCCAATAATTTTAGAAAATTATCACTTAGGAAAAAGCAACCTACACCGTGGAATAAATGAAACAGTTAGACGCATTAGAGAAAAATATAATTGGCGTGGTTTAACAAAAAACGTAGAAGATTTCATAAAAAAATGTGAAACTTGTCAAAAAGTAAAAATTGTTCGTAAAAATCTAAGCAGACCCTTCGTTGTAACAGAAACACCACGTACCCCTTTTGAACGAATCAATATCGATATTTTCGAATACCCCACCAGAAATTACGCGTTAACGGTACGGGATGAATTAACAAAATTTACACAAGCTTACGCAATGAGTGATAAAAAAGCAAGTACAGTAGTTAGTACTATTTTACTATTTTTCCAACATTTCGGTGTACCCTTACGAATACATTGCGACTATGGCAAAGAATTTGATAATACCCTTTTAAAAGATTTATGTACCCTATACGATGTTAAGTTAACATTTTCTAGCGTAGCACATCCCCAGTCAAACGGTTCACTAGAACAATTTCACGCAACCCTTTGCGAAATGATTAGAATCAATAAACAAGAAAACCCTGAAGATCATTGTTTTAGCGTTCTTCCATACGCAGTAATTTGCTATAATAATACAAAAACCAAAACACACGGATTTACCCCTTACGAACCCGTTTTCGGACATACATCAAGTAGACCCCCCGAAAAACTTTATAATCAAGAACAATTGATATCTAAATATGTACGCGATTTAAATAATAGAATGGACTATTTTTACAAATTAGCTAGAAATAGAACTGATCAATCGAAACAAAAATCGAAAGAACGATTTGACGAACACGTACGAAAGAATCTCCCTGAATTTAATGTAGGAGACAAAGTTTGGCTTAAAGAATCACAAATCAAATCAAAATCAGAAAATTTATTTAATGGTCCTTTTGAAATTTTAGAAATACATCGTAATTCTGCAACACTTAAAAACCCACAAACAAATCAATTAACCAAAGTTAATTTTGATAGGTTAAAACCGTGCTTTGAATAAAATAAAAATCTTTTATTTTAGATTAATGGGAATAATCTCAATCGTTTCCAGTCAATATTCAATATTACCAATAAATAATACACTAGGACTATTTTATCATGAAGAATCCCTTATCAGAATTTCTAATAATGAATGGACACTTGTTGTTTACAAAGATCTTTTACCCTTTAAGAAAGCAATTGAGCATAACGACAAAATTTTAGATACCTTTATGGATCATTTTTCAATCAATAATAATCAAATTGCAAATTTCAAATCGCAAATTAAAACGCATGTTAGCCTTTTAAAACAAATTTCTAATTACGTTAATATTAAATACGAAGAACTTATCTCGGATACAAAAGAAAAATCATATAGGCAAAAACGTGGAATATTTAATGGCATCGGAACTATTTGGAAATCTATTACAGGAAATTTAGATGCATCAGACGGAGAATACTTTAATGATTGTATTAATAAAGTATCGACTGATGAGAAAAATATTGAAAGATTATTGCAAAAACAAATTTCAGTAACAACCTCTGTTATTAAAAGTTTTAATACGACTTTACAAAAATTACAAATTGATGAAGAAACGTTTAATCATGATATTAAATTAATTCAATATTTAGTCACTTCGATTTCTGATAACGCTGCCTATGCAGAAGCACAAATAAAAGTATTAGATTTATGCGAATCGCTTATGGAAAGTTACACCTTTATTAAAGATTCATTAAATGACGCGTTAAACGCAGTAACTTTTGCACGTTTAAAAATATTGCATGGTTCAATAATAAAACCATCGGATTTGGTATGAATGAAAAAGATTTCTCATTCATTACAAAAAAATAATTTTCCTTTACCAATATCAATCTCAACGGTAGCCCAATACATTAATTTAATTGAACTTAGTGCTTTTCAAACTGAATCAAAAATAGTATTTGTTCTTAAAATACCTCTTATAGACCCTTCGACTTATACTTTATACAGACTTTACCCAATACCAATATTAGATAATCGAACAGGTCTTCACTATACTATATCAACAATTAATAAATTTATCGCGCGTGACGATGATTCAATGTTTTTCGTCACCTTCCACAACGTGGACCACTGCAAGATCATCGAAAGAAGAACGAAGCTCTGTTCCAAAGTACTTCCGTATCCCATCGACAGTGATGCTATTTGTGAAGCTCAACTATTGAAGCAACAAACTCAGCTGCCGAAAACATGTCAAACAACCATTTTCTATGCACAAGGCTACAATGTTCAACCACTTGAAGAAAATCAATGGCTAGTTACTATGTCAGAACCAGTACCTACCAATATCAAATGCAAGAATCAAGAAATCATTACGAAATTAATTGAAATCAATAGTATAGTTCGTTTCAAATCAACATGCAATGCTTTTATTGGAAGTACGAGAATTCATTCTGAAACCATACTTCAAGAAAGTACCTTCGAAGAAATAAATTCACCAATAATCAATATTCCATATACTTGTTGTAAAGATATGCCTGCAATCCCCAAAATTCAAGGTCTAAAACCATTAAAGTTAAGCAAAATAAACGTCGAAGATCTGAATATTGCACAACATAATCTCAACCAATATTCAGAAGAATTAGATAAAATGATCAATCAACCATTCATTCAAAAACACATTGATTGGTTTACTATCATTACAATAACATTGATAGTACTACTAGTAATTCTTTACACTATTAACAAATGTCGAAGACGCCGAAGAACAAGAAATGGTAATAATACCAATAACGATAATGGTAATGACTTTCCACCATTTCCAAAACCTAATCTACAAAGAATTAGGAATTTATCGAATATCTTACCAAAAAGAAGGCCAAGCATACACATCGAAGATCAAATCGAAGAAGAAATCGAACCCAATGCAAAATTAATGATCAATCAATCATCTTAATAAAAGTTGCCGTATAACGCCAACTTTTTCAAAAAGAGGGGAGCTGTTATATGAAAATATCCTGCCTACACTTAGAAGAAACCAGAACCTTCTATGAAACCCGAGAACCTTCCAGATAAGAAGCTTATTCTGCTGACTTGCGTTTCCCATGAAATAAACAACACGTGCATTCAAGCCGAATCAGCACTTTATTTCTCAGAACCTTTCAAGATAAGAAGACCATTCTGCTGACTTGCGTCTCTCACGGAATAAACAACACGTGCATTCCTGCCGAATTGCACTTTAGTTTAAGTCTAGAATATTAAGGAATTATTCCATTGCTTAATCAGCACATTTTCTTTATATAAACTCAAATCATTGTAATGTTAAGTCATTCTCTTTAGAATCGTTCTTAAGTACACGTTCAATTATAACGTTTAAGTCCTATATTGTATTTTCAAAATAAAGTTTTTAAAAAGTTAAAAGTAAACTTTAAAGTATAACATATATATATATATATATATATATATATATATATATATATATATACATATATATACAGGGTGCGGTTTGAACAATAGTATAGTATATATGTGTGAGCTAAAACAAAAAAACTGACAATTTGATTTTATCTTGTAAAAAAAGTTCTCAAAAATATACTCTAAAATTTGTTTTTCCTTAGTGTTTTAGCAAGATTACTTAGGCAATAAGTAATCCTCTTCGCTCTTGGTACTTACAATCATGTCTTTTCTTATTTGTTTGGTTGCATAAACCACATGTCGCTCACCGGCGACAATAGTGGCACAACTCAAAAATATTGAAAACCCGTTAAAACGCGCAAAACAATTCAAAATTGAAGGAAGTTTAATGCACCAATACTGCCATAAAATTAGTTCAGATAATCTACTCGAGATGATGCTTATGCCACTACGGACCAAGGGTATTATACGGGCCACCCGATGCCAAAACCCGTAAGTTGCATAAATAGCGGCATATTGTTAGTCCCATTGGAGTTCTGTGATTGTTAGTGTGACACATCTAAAACGTAGTGACGATTTGTTTTAGGAATAGTGGCACATTTTGAGTTTTTGGCCATATTAGTTAAATTGTGTCACTTGGTTGCATCATCTTACAAATCCTCAACTTTTTTTAAAGCAAAAAATAACTTAACAGTCCTCAATAATTTAGCACATAAAAACCCACCAATAAGCACTGTCAATTTTATTAAGGATTTTCAAATAACATTACAACATGAAAAATTAAAGTAACCTAAACTTAAAATGCAATTTTCTCCATAAAGTTTAATTTTGAGTTGTGCCACTATTGTCGCCGGTGAGCGATATGTATGTAATATAAAATGTAGCTTAGAATTGGTCAGGTTATGTTGGATTTAAAGGTTGGTTAGGTTTCGGTATGGACAGGTCAGTTCAGGTTAAGTAAGGTTAGGTAAGTTAAGTCAGTACAGTAGGTTTTAATGAACAAACATAAACAAAAAATGAGGCTAAGCAAGGCAGTTTAAAGCATCAATCACAAAACACCAAACAAAAGATTTTTAGCATCCAACAAAAAAAAATGATTGCCGTGTGCTTAAGACCACACGGCAGAAGTGTAAACTTCAACAAGGCGAAATTAATAATATTGGCCCATAACATATTCTGCAAAGCGGACCGAACCGAACTCTTCTGTGTACTGGCCTTCATCTGCATCATCATATCGCTCGCTGAATGTTTCTCACAGTTAGTCGACTCGAGCCGATTTCACCCGAATGAGCGTTACATAGCCGAGCCTGTCGGCTCAGTTCAATTCACTACCCACAAAAACTGCTAAACGCGCCTAAATAAGTTTACACTTCAAAAATATTGTTAGTGTAGTATTAGGTTGATTTATCTTATGGTTGTATTCTTAGTCTAGGTTTTAGTTGCGTTATCTATGAGACACTTGTGCTCGCACGGTCCGCGGTCTAGAAAAGGCTAGTATAAGCGGAAATTGAAAGAGGATGGAAAATTCCGGAAAGTTCGCAGACTCAATAAATAGGGCCGGATGTCGCGCATCGAGTCAGTCAAAGATAACCAACGGTAGTGATCGCCAGATATTAACACGAAGTTAATAGGCCGATTAAAGTAGTGAATTATTAGCAAGTTATTAGTAAGTTTAAGTGCGTGTTTTTGTATATAATTTGTCGAAATAAATTGACAAATCGTTTTTGAGAATTGCGAGTTTTAATTGTTGTTGAGAACCCGTAACAATTGGTGTCAGAAGTGAGAACTAAATAGTGTAAAGACTATCCTTACATAGTATCATCGGCTAGGACAATTAAACAGAAGAACATTAAGTGGTTTTGCCAGAATATTTAGAACTGAATAGTGCAAAGACTTTCCTTACATAGTACTACCGGCTAGGACAATTGGACAGAAGAACAGTAAGTGATTTTTTTCCAGAATATTCGAGGAAGTTCAATATTGTTTTATTCAAAAATCAAAAGAGATATTTGAGAACCGACTTCGACATTAACTTTATAGTTCAAAAATTGATAATTAATTAGAAAACTTCCAGAAAATTTCATAACTTTCTACGACGTTCTGTTCGAGAACCAGAAGTAATATCCAAAAAGCGACTTGACATTAGCTTAGTTAGTTAAAAAGTAGAAATTAAAAAGAATTTCTAGAATATTCCATAACATTCTACGACGTTCTATTCGAGAACCAGAAGAGATATCCAAAAAGCGACTTCGATATTAGTTTAGTTAGTTAAAAAGTAAGAATCAGAAAGAATTTCTAGAATATTCCATAACATTCTACAACGTTTTATTCGAGAACCAGAAGAGATATACAGAAACCGACTTCGAAATTAGCTTAGTTATTTAAAAAGTAAGAATTATAAATATTTTCTAGAATATTCAATAACATTCTACGACGTTCTACTAGAGAACTAAAAGAGATAATAAAAAAGCGACTTCTACATTTGCCTAGTAATGGATAGTGAGAAATTACTGCATTTACTACAAAATTCCAGAACATTCCATTAGGTTCTATTTAAGAATCCGAAGAGATATTGAAAAACCGACTTCGACATTCGCTTTATAGCCCTAAAATAAACGTTTTAAGCGATTTATCAGGAAGGTTATGCTTACTAGACAAGGATCGGCAAAGATGGAAAATCTAACTAAAATGATGCAGGCTCTAGCGGCTCAAATGGCTCAAAACCAAAACGATATAAGACAGACCATTGGGCAAAACCAGGACAATATGAGACAGACCATTGAACAAAACCAGGGTGATATGAAACGGACCATGGACGACATGAAACAGACCATAGAACAAAACCCGCAACTCCGAACAGCTGAAAGAAGAGTTTAGGACTGCAACCGAAGATCTTAAGGAAGAAATAACCCAAAGAATGCATAGTGTAGAACAAAAGGTACAAAATAAATTGCAAAATGTAGAAGAAACGGTACAAAATGTTAAAGAGAAGGTACAAAATGTTGAAGAAAAGGTACATGTTGAAGAAAAAGTGGAGAACAAACTACAGAATGTAAAGGAAGAAGTTTTTCAAACCATGGAAGAAAAATTCCAGGACGTGTCAAAACAGCCTATACAGCTCCAAAAAGAACACAACAAAATAAAAGCTCAGGGATGTGTTGTGAATTCCAACCAAATCCAGAAATGCCAGAAAATTACAGAGATCCCTTTACGGAACATCGCTTTATTAACGGCTTGCGAGACACGGACTTAGCAAAGTTAGTTCGTCGAGAACACTTCCATAACAGCAGTGAAGTGTTGATTTCAGCCATTGAATTTGAATCATTAAATAATATATCCAGGCCAAAAGTAAGAGCTGTGGCAATTCAGGAGGGAGAACAAATGAGCACTGGAGATGAGGTCAACTTAAGAACGCTAAACCAACTGTTTCAATCACTGATAGAGAAGATTGATTCTGTGAAAGACAGCAGACGATCCCCTCCAAATGTAAAGTGTTTCAGATGCGGACGTAAAGGGCATATTCAACAAGATTGTCGTGTCTAAATGAGGTCTTGCTCACCATCTAGTGGGAATCTTTGAAAGAGATAAAGAGAAGACAGCATTCTCTGCTGGAAGTGGACTTTATCAGTTTAATGTGATGCTATTTGGCCTATACAATGCCCCAGCTACATTTGAAAGACTAATGGAAGTCGTTCTACGAGGCCTTACTTGGAAAACCTGCCAGTCTATTTGGATGATGTCATAGTAATGGGAAAATCATTTCAAGATCATCTAGACAATTTACGAGAAGTATTTTCAAGAATCAGGAACGCAAATCTTAAATTAAACTCAAAGAAATGTTTTCTATTCCAAGAAAAAGTTGAGTTCCTGGGTCACGTCGTTTCCCGAGAAGGCATCCATACCGACGAAAAGAAGTTACACGCAATAAAAGAATGGCCTCAACCTCGTGACAAACATGAATTGAGAAGCTTTTGAGGTCTGTGTACATACTACAGACGATTTGTAGAAGGATACGCCAAAATAGCGTCTCCATTACATAGACTTACAGAAAATAAAGTTTTTACAAATGGAATACCGAATGTGACCAAGCATTTAGAAGACTAACTAACTAACTAACTGATGCGAGCAACGATGGCATAGGAGCAGTACTCTCCCAAGTACAAGATGGAGAAGAACGGGTCATCGAATTTTTCAGCAAGAAGCTATCCAAACCAGAGAGAAATTATTGTGTTACCAGAAAGGAGCTCCTAGCCATCATTAAATCCGCAGATCACTTTCACAAATATCTCTACGGACAAGAGTTTCTGATTAGAACGGATCATGCTGCGTTACAGTGGCTCATGAAAATGAAACAACCTGAGGGACAAGTCGCGAGATGGATAGAAAAGCTACAACAATTATCAAATTAAGCACCGAGCGGGAAGGGTGCATAATAATGCGGATGCATTGTCCAAAAGACCTTGCCCTGAAGATTGTAAACATTGCAGGAGAATTGACCAGAAAGAAGGAATTACCTACGTGCGTCAGATAAAATTAGAACCAGATGAAGAATGGATGCCGGCGTCAATTAGAACCACACAACTTGACGACAAAGATGTAGGAGATATTTTGAGATTAAAAGAAGAGAACAAGCCACGACCATCATGGCAAGATATCGTATATCAAGGGATGATATTCAAATCACTGTGGGCATAATGGGATTCACTGATAGTAGAAGAAAACATTCTTAAACGTGCCTGGGAAAGTGCCGATGGCCTTACTGTGATTAACCAAGTAGTAGTTCCTAGGAGCATGGTAGACAATATAATGGCCGAATGCCATGGTGGAAAATCAGGCGCGCACCTAGGCATAAATAAAACCATGGACAAAATTCGAAACAAACGTGAAATTTCATACCCGTGAATTTAAAAATCAAACAAGTTTCATGGCTAATCGGGCAAAAAGGAGTTTTTTGTTTCCCTTATATTTTTCCGTGGGTAGCTTGAAAGCTTAACCTCACGGGGGTCCAAGATCTAATGGACACCTAATAAGTGTTGACAGTTAACCGTTTCGTCCTTATGGGACTCCTCAGAACACTGCTGGTCAAGTGACAAATCTTGCGAAGTTAATCAGACGGTTTTGTCTCTAATTAAACGTTAATAGTTCGCTCACTAATTACGTTTAATTAGAGACAAAACCGTCTGATTAACTTCGCAAGATTTGTCACTTGACCAGCAGTGTTCTGAGGAGTCCCATAAGGACGAAACGGTTAACTGTCAACACTTATTAGGTGTCCATTAGATCTTGGACCCCCGTGAGGTTAAGCTTTCAAGCTACCCACGGAAAAATATAAGGGAAACAAAAAACTCCTTTTTGCCCGATTAGCCATGAAACTTGTTTGATTTTTAAAATTCGAAACCGATTTTATTGGGTCAATTACTTTCAAGATGTGAAAAACTGGTGTCGCCGATGTTCGACTTGTGCAGCCAGCCAAGGTCCCAAAACAAGGTCCAGAGGTCAAATGAAACAATATAACATAGGTCTGCCATTTAAACGCATTGCTATTGATGTGGCCGGGCCATTTCCAGAAACTAAAAAGGGCAACAAATACATCCTTGTTGTCATGGATTACTTTAGCAAATGGCCAGAAGTTTTTGCTTTGCCTAACCAAGAGGCCGCTTTAGTTGCAGAAGTTCTGGTAAATGATGTTTTCAGCAGATCGGGATTCCTTTGGAACTACATTCAGATCAAGGGAGAAACTTTGAATCAAAGCTCTTCCAGAATCTCTGTGACCTTTTAGGAATACATAAAACACGAACTACTGCTTTACATCAGCAGTCAGATGATATGGTTGAAAGATTTAATAAAACAATAGAAGAACATCTTTGCAAAGTTGTTGATGAGCACCAAACAGATTGGGACCAATAAACTCCATTATTTTTGATGGCCTACGGAGCCGCCATTCACAACACGACAGGAGCTACTCCATCTAGTATCCTGTTTGGTAGAGAACTGCGTTTACCATGTGATATCATGTTTGGTTCTCCTGAAGAAAAACACTTAGAAGTTAATGACTATGTAGAACGTTTAAGACCAAAGTTGCACGATATCCAGGTGGTTAGAGAGCGAATAGAAATAGCCAGTGACCGCATGAAAGCAAGATATGACCTAAAAGCAAACTCTTCAGGGTTCAAAGAGAATGATCAAGTCTGGTTATACAATCCACAACGAAAGAAAGGAAGATCACCTAAGTTGACACCACCATGGGAAGGACCTTATAAAGTTGTTAAGAGAATTAATGATGTAGTCTACCGAATCCAGAGAAGCCCGAAATCCAAGATGAAAGTTGTTCATCTGGACAGACTAAAACCTTATCGGGCAAATGTTGATCGAGACGATCAAACCTGAAGAGGAAGATAGTGTTACAAATTTAAGTTAGTGTAGGTTGATTTATCTTATGGTTGTATTCTTAGTCTAGGTTTTAGTTGCGTTATTTATGACACACTTGTGCTCCCGCGGTCTAGAACAGGCTAGTATAAGCGGGAATCGAAAGAGGATGGAAAATTCCGGAAAGTTCAACGACTCTATAAATAGGGCCGGATGTCGCGCATTGAGTCAGTCAAAGATAACCAACGGTAGTGATCGCCAGATACTAACACGAAGTTAATAGGCCGATTAAGGTAGTGAATTATTAGCAAGTTATTAGTAAGTTTAAGTGCATGTTTTTGTACATAATTTGTCGAAATAAATTGACAAATCGTTTTTGAGAATTGCGAGTTTTAATTGTGGTTGAGAACCCGTAACAATATCTATCAAACCCTTTGTTTGAAACTCGTAGACAATGATTGTGTAGAAATAAAATTTCGGACTTCCATTGTCTTTATTTATTTTAAAACACGACGTTTCGGTTAGTAAGTATCTCTAACCGTTATCAAGTGTGAACTAAACAATCTAGTCTCTAGGCTACTACTTATACTACTTGGTGTGCAGTCAGGTGTGACGGCCCGCCCCCTTTTTTAATCCTAAGACGCCTGTTTTCCTTAAGGAGTGGTTTCCATATGTTTGGTATGTCCGTGCTTGGTTGACTGAAAACTTCTTTATTCTGCATTATATACGCAGCTTCAATAAACTTTCGTTTTCGCCAATGCGACTCCTTATGTAAAACTTTAGCTTCTGACCATTGAATCCTGTGATCATTTGACCAAGCATGATCTGCTAAACCGGATTTTTCAATATCCCCTAATTGGGTACTTTTTAGATGTTCGTTTACTCTAACCTGAAGAGGGCGTTTCGTTTCACCTACATATGATTTACCACACTCACACGGGATTTGGTAAATACATTCCTTATTATTTGAGGGATTATCTGGTTTTGTTTTAGTTACAAAACTTCTTATCGTATTTCCCGAACAAAATACTGTTTTTATATTATAGTGTTTAGCTATTCGTCTTATGTTTTCTGAAATCCCTTGAACATATGGAATGTTAATAACACCTAACGGATTATTATTTTGAGAATTTGGTACATTTAGTTTGTTTTTAATTTTAAATATCGTTGAGTTTATTAATTTCTCGGAATAACCATTCTGTTGTAAGTCCTTTTTAATGTTGTTAATTTCTGTGGTTATTTCTTCATTATTACTACAAATATTTACGGCTCTTAAATACAAACTTCTTATAACTCCTTGTTTTGTTGCAACAGAATGATTAGACTTAAAATTTAGGTACTGTCCCGTGTGTGTAGGTTTCCTATATACAGTGGTTTGAATGTTTCTGTCTAATCGTTTGACAAGAACATCCAAAAAAGGTAAGGCCGAATCTTTTTCAATTTCCATGGTGCACTTGATTGTTGGTCGAATACCGTTTAAATGGTGTAGAAAATTTTGTAGTTCGTCATCATTTTCCGGCCATATAATAAATGTGTCATCCATGTATCGTAGCCATAGTTTTGGTTTGACTCTTGCTGTGTTGATCGCATGGCCCTCGAACCACTCCATGTAGATGTTTTCTACCACTGGCGAAAGAGATGAACCCATTGGGAGTCCATCATTTTGCGCGTAAAACTTATCTTTCACTTGAAAGTAAGAGTTACGGAGACAGAGCTCCAAAAGATCCATCACCCCCTCCACCGATAGCGTTGTTCTCTCGTGAAGTGTATCATCAGTTTGTAATTTGTTTTTAATGATACTGAGTGACTCATTTATTGGCACGTTGGTGTAGAGACTTTCTACATCAAAACTTACAAATCTATCGCCGGGATCTAATTCGATACCTTTTAAAACCTCCACAAAATGTTCCGAGTTTTTGACAAAAGATTCGGACTTACCCTGTAGTGGTTGAATTATGTCCAACAAAAACCTCGACAAAGTGCTGGTCGGTGAGTCCCTGGAGCTGGTAATTGGTCGCAGTGGTATATCCTTCTTATGGATCTTTGGTAATCCATAAAAATGTGGTGCCTTACTGTGGTGTGGAGTTTTAAAATAAATAAAGACAATGGAAGTCCGAAATTTTATTTCTACACAATCATTGTCTACGAGTTTCAAACAAAGAGTTGAAGAACGGTACGGACCCGGAATCAACAATCTATTCAGAGGCTACGAGAAGACCAAACTTAAAGTGATAAAGGAAGAAGAACACATTTCATTCTTGTGCGAGGCGCGCGACAGTGGTGTCATTCCGGTTGGTTTCCGCCTAAAAGCCAACTTTCCGGGAGTGAGAACGAAGAATATCTTAGAGAGGACAAGCCAAGCACTAATCCGATCCCAAATCAGTTACCATCGATGGAGAAAAGCCAACTTCAACGCCGACATGGAGGAGCGATTTGACGAAATTAGACGACACACATGGGAGGAAGACTACGAACCGATACTGAGTAAAATTGACAGTACGTGCAACAGAGAACGACAGAAGATACGATCAACTCACCGAGAAAAACTCAAGAAACTACAGACACGTACTCAAGATAGAACAGACTCAACAACACCAAGCACTATAGTGAACATCTCCAAAAGGACTCTGAGCACCAACGAAGAATTGGTACTCAGTAAGGGACTTAAGTTCGCCATTGCACCGGCACAGACACCGACACTGGAAATTATTGCAGCAATAGAGACCGTTAGTCTACCTCAACCCGAAGCTGATGAGTTTCGCCATAAAGTAAGAACAACGTTGGACAGAAAGAAGCAACAAAAGACAAACATCACCAGTCAAGAACAACGGGCAATCAAGAACCTGCAGGCTGACAAATCAATCAAGATTCTACCGGCCGACAAAGGAAACGCAACGGTGATCATGGATGTCGAGACTTACGACAAAAAGATCCAAGAAGTTCTGGAGAAAGGAGACTACAAGCAACTACCCAAAGACCCAACCACCACCATAGAAGGACGCATCTACAGGACTTTGAAGAAGTATGCTGAAAATATCCCGGACGCTGCTAGATCCCGCCTCACTCCACACCACAGTAAGGCACCACATTTTTATGGATTACCAAAGATCCATAAGAAGGATATACCACTGCGACCAATTACCAGCTCCAGGGACTCACCGACCAGCACTTTGTCGAGGTTTTTGTTGGACATAATTCAACCACTACAGGGTAAGTCCGAATCTTTTGTCAAAAACTCGGAACATTTTGTGGAGGTTTTAAAAGGTATCGAATTAGATCCCGGCGATAGATTTGTAAGTTTTGATGTAGAAAGTCTCTACACCAACGTGCCAATAAATGAGTCACTCAGTATCATTAAAAACAAATTACAAACTGATGATACACTTCACGAGAGAACAACGCTATCGGTGGAGGGGGTGATGGATCTTTTGGAGCTCTGTCTCCGTAACTCTTACTTTCAAGTGAAAGATAAGTTTTACGCGCAAAATGATGGACTCCCAATGGGTTCATCTCTTTCGCCAGTGGTAGCAAACATCTACATGGAGTGGTTCGAGGGCCATGCGATCAACACAGCAAGAGTCAAACCAAAACTATGGCTACGATACATGGATGACACATTTATTAAATGGCCGGAAAATGATGACGAACTACAAAATTTTCTACACCATTTAAACGGTATTCGACCAACAATCAAGTGCACCATGGAAATTGAAAAAGATTCGGCCTTACCTTTTTTGGATGTTCTTGTCAAACGATTAGACAGAAACATTCAAACCACTGTATATAGGAAACCTACACACACGGGACAGTACCTAAATTTTAAGTCTAATCATTCTGTTGCAACAAAACAAGGAGTTATAAGAAGTTTGTATTTAAGAGCCGTAAATATTTGTAGTAATAATGAAGAAATAACCACAGAAATTAACAACATTAAAAAGGACTTACAACAGAATGGTTATTCCGAGAAATTAATAAACTCAACGATATTTAAAATTAAAAACAAACTAAATGTACCAAATTCTCAAAATAATAATCCGTTAGGTGTTATTAACATTCCATATGTTCAAGGGATTTCAGAAAACATAAGACGAATAGCTAAACACTATAATATAAAAACAGTATTTTCTTCGGGAAATACGATAAGAAGTTTTGTAACTAAAACAAAACCAGACAATCCCTCAAATAATAAGGAATGTATTTACCAAATCCCGTGTGAGTGTGGTAAATCATATGTAGGTGAAACGAAACGCCCTCTTCAGGTTAGAGTAAATGAACATCTAAAAAGTACCCAATTAGGGGATATTGAAAAATCCGGTTTAGCAGATCATGCTTGGTCAAATGATCACAGGATTCAGTGGTCAGAAGCTAAAGTTTTACATAAGGAGTCGCATTGGCGAAAACGAAAGTTTATTGAAGCTGCGTATATAATGCAGAATAAAGAAGTTTTCAGTCAACCAAGCACGGACATACCAAACATATGGAAACCACTCCTTAAGGAAAACAGGCGTCTTAGGATTAAAAAAGGGGGCGGGCCGTCACACCTGACTGCACACCAAGTAGAATAAGTAGTACCCTAGAGACTAGATTGTTTAGTTCACACTTGATAACGGTTAGAGATACTTACTAACCGAAACGTCGTGTTTTAAAATAAATAAAGACAATGGAAGTCCGAAATTTTATTTCTACAATATCTATCAAAGTTGGAATTTAAAGTAAAAAACACCCACCATCGGACTGGGCTAATTCAATAGCTTTTTGACTTTCTTCTGCACTGCCTCCGGTAATAATGATCTTTTCCACATTTGCATCCCACGATCTCTTTAAAACCTGCTGAAGATCTGGTTTATGTTTTTGACTGCCATTATATATTCCAGAGTACATCAAGTCAGTCAGATTCGCACCAATATCTAAATAAACAACAAATAAAAATGCTGCAATCAATTTTTTTTTAAACTTTAAGGGGAAAGGGAGAACAATCTTTAACTTCAATAAGCCGTGGTAAGTATACCTTCTTGGAAGAGTAATTTGTTAAATATTTTTGCAAGGTACTATATTAATATTAAATCCAAAGTATTTACTTACCTACAAACTTCTTGAGGGACATTTTCTGTTAATTCAGCATTGAATTTAAAAGAATATCCAGTAATTCTGCATAGTCCAGTCAATGAGAGGGTTGTAGAGTGCATGGAGGAGGGGATAATTTTTCTCTCCGGGAATAGGTTAAGGGTAGTTAGGACATTAACATATCAAAAGTCCCCACCTCTAGCCCCCCGCTTCAGTGAGGGAGGGGGGTAAAAATGTGCAATTTTTCGGTTTTTTGCCTATAACTCGATTATAGCGCGGTGTACAAAAAAAATGTTATATTAAAAATTAAAGAGCATTAAATTCCCTACAAAATTGGTATGCTAACCTGAAGTTTAAATCCAACAGATTTTGAGATAGTAGCAATCAGAAACCGTTAGTTTTTGAAACACATTGTTGGCCACTTTTGTTTTTAATTTTAGAAAAAAATCGTGAATAACAACATATAAAATATGTGATCATAAATTAAAAGTTACAGGTGTTTTAGTTTTAAGCTGCTTTTACTATCACCTTCTTAATCATCATCATCACTACGAGTCTTCCGTCAAACTATCGACTTTAAGGGCACTAGCACGAGGGTATATTAAAAGGAATAAGTATTAATTGAAAAGAAACTTTAAAAAAAACGTTCCCACTCCAGTTGGAATCATTAGAATTGAAGTATTATTATTCTTATTATTAAGGGTTATAAATTAACTGAGCCAGCTAAAAAAATTTGATACCTAGTCATTGATAGTTTAGTTTTTATAAGTCACGTATAATAAGAACAATTTTTAGATTGATTTATATCAATTAGCCATCTATAAAGCATTCTGAACATTGACTATGCCTGCAAATTTTAAATTAATATTGCATATGGAATAAAAAGAAAACTTATACATCTGAAGATACAAAAACTGATGCAAGTATGTACGTACTTAGTAATATTTGGATAGAGATGGTGTAAAAATGTTTATGTTTATAATTAATATTACTATAATTATTTTGTTTGTCTTGCTTTTTTGAATTTCTTGCTCGACTTCTTCATCTTCATTATGATTGATTAAAACGACCAAACCCTTTAAAAATTTTCTTTGACAATTGTGGCATAAATGGAACATGGACATCTTCTTGCAGCTACATTTGATGCTGCCGTAGTCAGTTACGCATCTACAAAAATGCATCTATAATTTTTTTTTGATGCCCTGCATATTTAATGAAGGCTGGAACTATACAGTTTCCTTTAGATTCCCAACCCCATAGTTCTGGAGCTAGCTAATTTGATAAACAAAGGTGTAGCTACTTGATAATATGTTTTAAGTTTATGTTGTTTTGTTGTTAACACACTTGGGACGTGTGATAATAAATAAGAGTAATATTTGGATAAAGGTGATGTGAAAATGTTTGCAATTAACAAATTTATAATTATTTTGTTTCTCTTGCGTTTCTCGGTTTCTGCTGCACTTCAGAATTTTTTTTGAAGTCAATAGTTTCATATTTGCCTCTAATTTTATAAATAAAGGAAATCTGTAGGCATTTAGGGAACTTTTATTTGCGGAAGAGTTATACCATTTTAGCAGGTGTAACTGTTAAGCAAGTTCGACTTCACCGTGAAATAAGCGTATTTTTGGTAAAGCTTTAAAAATCCTAGCTGACATTACAGTCAAAGCATGTAGGAACAATATTTCTTTGAGTCCTAGCTGCTGCATTTCGTAGATGGAATGTGCTATTTCTACTTATCCCTGACTTATTAACAAAATATTGTGGTCGGGTGGAGTATATGACCTGGATGACGGCTGCTTGGAGTTTGGAATTGCAGTGCTCACGATATCCTGTGATGCTTGCAGCGTTATGATTAAACTTCATTAAAGTTTTTCTTTAGTAATTTTATAAGACAATCTCTGTTTTTAGGATTGGAAAGAAATTTCTGACTTACACAACTTAGATTATTAAAGGTTAAATTAACCCATTGTTTCATACAATAGCGTCTTTTTTGTTTTAATTTAATGCTCTAAGAAAACAAATAAACTGCAAAACTGAATAATAGCTCTTGATGAATTTGACTTATCCATTGCAAAGTTAGATCGGTTTATTAGGTATGTTGGTAAGATTGGTTTAATAAGTGAGGATCTTCTTAGCCACAAAATTGAATGCAGTAAAAAGACCACATCATAGTTTGATGATTTTTTCCCAACAAAAGATTTACAAAAAGTGCTCTAATTTTGGATCCGCCACTGCCTTTACTTGATTTTGTATAATAAAATATGTTTATTTAGTTTATTTTATTAAATATATCACTCTTGAATAATACAAAAATAATTATAATTTTTTTTGTATTTGTGAAAATTGAGAAATCTGGTTAAAAATTTTAAATTGCTGTATCTTTTCATATGTTATAGATAAATTAGTAAATGCTACACACTTTTAAAGTAAATTGATTGGTTTACAGCTTTCAAATTGACAAATTTCCTCCGAAGTTAAAAACAAAAGTTAGATGATCAAGGTTGATCAAAATAAGGGGCAAAAATTTGTTTTTTTAAAATTAACTGTTTTCGGTGGCCACTATCTCATAATCCTTTACAATTAAAGGTAAGGTAGCCATAGCCATTTTGTAGGGAATTTGATGATCTTTAATTTTTAAGAAAACATTTTTTGTACAATGCGCCGTAATCGAGTTATAGGCAAAAATCCGAAAAACAGCACCTTTTCACCCCCCTCCACCACTGAAGCAGGGGGGCTAGGGGTGGGGACTTTTGATATGCTAACGTCCTAACTACACTAAACATATTCCCGGAGAGAAAAATTCTCCCCCCCTCCATGCACTCTACAACCCCTTAATGGCCATTTATTGACTGAACTAGCAGTATAAGGTTCAGTTTCCGTTAGTAGGCCAGTCAATCTTATCTAACCTAATAGGGCTGTCTAACAAAACCTACGATCCAATCCAAGCCTCCTTGCAAGATGGCTTCCATAGGACACACAACTAATTTCCCATAAGTCGTAATGTTACTAAAACAACAAGAGATTCAGTCTCAAAAATTATTAAGCGTTAAATCTGAAATAAAAGGGACCATGTTTTAGTCAAAATAGTAGGTTATGTTATAATTTTGGTTTTTGAAACTTTTTTCCAGTTTTTTTTACTTATTTTGAATTATTACATGGCCACACTCAGAAGAGTGGGGGGCCAGACCCCCCAAACCACATTCTTTTTAGATATTTTCCGCATAGGTATTTCATTAATAAACAGAAAAAATAGCATAAAATACAACATCATGAGGCCTCGCCCCCTTCCCCCCCCCCATGGTTTCTCGCCACGAGCAACTGCTTGTTATGCCAAGTTTTTATGCTGTTGAGAATTGTGGCAGCGGGATTGGTCATAATAATGTTAGTTTCTATTGAATATGAAATTTTTTGACCAATAAATCATTCTGATTTAAATGAACTGTCAGCCCAACAAAAGGGAAAGTGGATAAGTAGTTCCTCTCGAAGAGCTCACTTAGTGGCTCACTTAACAGAGAAATTTAAATAAATGAAACTTTTTTCTAAACATTTCTCATCAGATTCAGGTTTTCTATTAGGATCTTTTGTTGTACTCAAGTGAACTTAGGCTTTCTATTGAGTAAAACTGTGAGTAATATTTCACCATGATTTTGTTAACTATTCTATAACCAAGATCATCAAAATCTTAGGTTTTGATGTAGTTTAGTTAGTGTCAACCAAGGGGTCATCAGCTGAACCAAATTTGTACACCAACCTACAGGAGTCTTAAATAAATTCTTGGTCCTCTAGTGTATTATAGCATCCTGTATAGTGTCCTGTGGAGTCATATATAGTCCTGTAGACAATTTTTGTACCCCTACTGTGGGCAGCTGATCACCCATCAGTGTTAACCCTTCAGTGATAACATAAAAAAGAGGCAAAACTTATAGGTATGTCGGTTCAACAGATCAATATGCACATATGAGTTCCAACCAAGGTTCCAGCCAGACGTCCCGCCGTAGAGCGGACGGTCCCGCTTTTTGTAGCTCAGTCCCGCTTTTTTTAATCCCATTAAAGTTTTTATGCAATTGTCCCGATTTTCCCGCTTTTTTTAATTTTTGTCCTGTTTTTTACCTGTCTGTATATACTTATTTATAACTTATAAATTTTATTTAAAAAGACACAATTAAAGAGGAATGTTTTACTTTTTCGTTTAAGTTACTTCCTCATTTTAGGGCGGATATTTCTTATCTGTAAATACTTATCTTACGTGTTGGTTCATATTTGTTTATTTTAAATAAAGTTCACAAATCACTTTAAAAGAAATGAAAGATCATATATTTTATTTTGCATGGAATTTTGATCATCGAAATATAATGAAGACAATGGAAGTTTGAAACACAACTTAATTTAAAAGTTTTTCACCTCTTTAATTAAAAAAACTAAATTTACATAGGTAGGTACCTATAACATTTAAATTTTAAAATTAAATTATTGAATGTATTTTTGGAAACGTAAATAAATAAACACACCATCTGGTTCCTAAAACACTCCAGCTTTATGTTAGAATCGATGTAAATTTTAAGTATCTATTTTAAACTTTTTGTTTACCCATTTACTTAATTTGTCCCGCTTTTTAATTTGAAAAATCTGACAACCCTGGTTCCAGCAACTATTTAAATCAGGAATTTTCCATATGTTATCATTTTAAGTTTCAACCAAACTTCTAATGGGTACTTTACAAGATGTTTATTTAAAGAAATATATAAGTAAACATTATATAAAAAAAATTGCAAAATCAAAATAGTGTTTCTTTGTTATTGGCCTCACACACCGTACATCACCATATGTTTTTCCATGAACTATAATATATAGGGCATAAGTACAGTCAAACCTCAGGCTCATCAACTCACAACAGTACTGTTCAAATTTTACAACAGGACATGACATGACCTCGACATGACCCAATATTTGCTGTTGTATTACTATCCTATTAGTTTTATTACAGTTTTTTTGTAACAATATTCACTCAAATATGTATCTAATAGTTTATGCAAATAAATATGTATACTCTACTCTACAATAGGACATGACAGGACAAAGTCAACAAATTTTATTTTGGCTAAAAAAGGTTTTTGAATGAAATTTTCAAATTTTTGGGTGTTGACTTTTTTGTCACCTATTATTTTAACCCATTTTGGTCCAAGGATAGAAAGAAAACAATATTTATAAAAAAAAGTATTTTTGTATTATTAATATACATAAATGTAACTAATAAGTACCGTAAAAAAAATATAGAATATTAACTTAACAAAATATGGGATGTAACGCATGAATGAAATTGCCGAAAACAGTCGGCGTACAGATATACTGTGCACGCTCACAAATGTAAATCGTTTGACTTTTGCACACCCGACATCTTCTTCTGGAGTCAGTTTTGCTTATAACGTGTTCCATCAGGTCACCTCTCATATCAGTGGGCGGATTTATCGAAAGTGCTCTAGCAATAAAATTCTTTATTTTGAGCATTCGCAATGCAATAAATGATTTGAAATCCAGTTGCGACATCTTATTCTGGTTTACGGTATTGTAAAGTTTACAGGCGTTCACAAGCGAACTGTCAATTACTTTTATTTAACTTCACCTGTATGTATGTGGGTATGTATGTATGTATGTAATCAAATCTTGCAACTCATTTTTGAAGAACTTCCAAACATCCGATTGACTTAAAATTTCGCATAGCGTCTTAGTTCCGATGACAATACAATAATATGGTTTTATCGAGTACCTACCACACCCCTAACGTGGGGGGTGAAGGGGGGTTAAAACTTTAGTTTGTTCGATCTCGACCAAAATTAATGAATCCTTGCGTATAATGATCATAATAATAACGAACCCTCCAATATCGATGCGCTAGCTGGAATGCATAGACTTAGACAAATCTAAAAATTAAAAATAAATTTATAAAAAAAATCTTTTTGAAAACAAGCTTTTATAAAATGGACTAAAAAGCATAAAATAATCTTTTGAGTGTTCTGATATCATAATAATAAAAGCGATGGGCGTATTAAAGGAAATTTATCCGTTTTTGTTTTAACCTTGTTAACTCGAAGTTTAGTGAAAATCCAAATTCATTATATTATATACAGTGAACGTGGACAAGACTTATGTATTGGAAACGAATCAAGTGAATTAGAACTAGAAAATGGACAAACAATATCTCCATGTAATGATTATGTAAGTTATATGATCCTATTGGTTACATATTACGATAAACTAATAATATACTCGTTTCTGATATTACAAAGGTGTACAGACAGAGACATTATTCCCTACTACGGATTTATTAATAATAGTTTTTACATACATTTGAACAGTTAGTTAGAATCTAGATTTAAGATCGATTAGTTGTAATAAGTTTTAAAATAATAAAAGTTGTTTTTAAAAACGGTTTCGGCAAAGCCTGTCTTTTAAGTGGCGCAATCGGTAGGATTGCCCAAACGTGAGATTAAGGAATATAATCGACGGTTCGTTTTAACGATTTATTGGCAATCGAACAAATAAATAACTAAAAATACTGATCAATTTGTGCGTGCAGTGCGTAACAGATCTTAATCTAACGAAAAGATCTACTAAAGAACATAGTAATCGGCTCGTGATTTTCGGAAGCATATCGGAAATTTTGGATCATTGATTAATTTTTGCGTGCAGTGCGTGCTAGATCTAAGACTGTCCAGTTGGGTGAACTGAAGTATGCATGCATGATTCCTGAGTTTCATGGAGAACCAGAATTATTACCCAGATTCATAGAAATATCTCAAAAACTAATCACCAAATTTTACAACACAGAAGATGTTAATGATTTTCAAAATGAATATTTGATGTCAATCATCTTAGGTAAAATTAAAGGTGAAGCGGCAATTAATACTGCTTCCTGTAACATTACGAAGTTTAGCGATTTAAAAGACGCCCTTGTCATTTTTATAATAAAATTCAACATCAACTAAATTATCAAACTTCTTATCTCTTGACTCACGGGGCCCAAGAAGAAAAAATGATTTTGGGTAAATTTTGCAGAGCGTTAGCTTTAAGAATTTTGTTACGCGGATTAAAAGAACCGGTTGGCTCTCTAATGCGAACTAAAAATCCGAAAGACATGAATGAAGCCCTTCAAATGCTTATAAACGATTTTCAAATCGACAGTAACCAAAAACACCAACAATTTAACTCTCCACAAAAACTAAATGCGCCTTTTGTGAAACCAAAAGTGAACAGCCCTTTGGCATTAACAAATTTTCCTCAATCTAATTTTTCTAACAATTTCTCATCTACTTCGAATTACAGACCACCACAGCTGACTTATAGACCGGAGCAAAATAAGCCGATTTTTAACAGAAATCCGAATCAATCAAACGCCTTTAATCAATCAAACGCATTCATTCAGTCAATCAAACGCTTTTAAACCTAATTTATCAAAGCCAACACCAATGAGCGGAGTTTCCACAATAAAATCCTACCAGAACCGAAATATCCCTTACAGACCATTACAAAATAACCCCCAATACAATCAGCAACCTAATTATCAATCAAACTATATAATCGAAGAAATAAATAATATTAAAAATCAATCACCTCAACCTACAATCGAATACGCCTTCGAAGACAATTTGCATCAGCAGTATGATGACGACACGGACTATACAAAAGATCAAATGGAATAAAGCGAGTATTTTCAGAAACCAGCCTCGAGCCCCCACAATTTCACTTGAACTTGACCAATAGCGAAAATAAATTACCTTTCATAATTTTCCCTGAGTATAATCTAAAAATATTAATAGACACCGGAAGTACAAGGTCCTTTGTAAAACCTGCTATAGCGCAAAAATATTTCCAAAAATCTCTAACCGATGATCCATTCTATACAATACAAAACAATACAGAGCTGAACTTACTAAAACAAAAAGAGCTGCCCACGATAATTATATTAATAATGCACCTAACAATAAAACAAAAAGAGCTGCCCACGATAATTATATTAAAAATGCGCCTAACAACTCCTTAGCCATGTGTAGTGTCATTAAATCTCATAAAAACTCTGTTCCAACTGCGAAGTCTAGCCAGCTCAATGCTCAGATATTTAATGACTTTTTTGTATCAGTAGCAGAAGAGATTATAAAAAATCTTCCCAACTCTATCACTTCCTACAATGACTACTTAACAGGACAGTTCACAGGGAATAGTTTCAAGTTCCACTCAGTTACACAAAAAATGGTATTGGATAACATTTCTAGTCTTAAAAACAGTAGTAGCAAAGATTGCTATGACATGAATTCTAAAATTATTAAACATCTCAAAAATGTAATAAGCAAACCTCTGACTGACATGTTTAATCATTGCATTGAAACCAACAATTTTCCATCTGTTCTTAAATTAGCCAGAGTGGTACCTATTTTCAAAAATAAGGGAGACACTGAAGATCAGACTAATTACAGGCCCATTTCACTTTTACCTATAATCTCAAAAATCTATGAATCTCTTTTAAAAGACCAAATTAATGAATATTTTGAGCAAAACCAAATTTTTACATTGAACCAATTTGGCTTCCGAAGCAAAAGAAGCACCACTTTGGCTATTGATCCCTTGACTGAATTTGTTGCAGAGGGATTTGAGAATAAGCAAAGCACATATGCTACTTTTCTTGACTTTACCAAGACCTTTGATTGTATTTCCTTTGAGATCCTCTATAAAAAACTCTATCTCACTACAACTTTGACCCAAGTAGTATAGCCCTGGTTAAGTCCTATCTAGAAGATAGGCAACAGTATGTGTGTTTTAATGAAGAGCAGTCGAGAAAGCAGAGGATTTTGCATGGTGTTCCCCAAGGCTCTGTGGTGGGTCCGTTGCTGTTCCTCATTTATATAAATGATTTGCCTAATTTCAGCAATCTTATAAACCTGCTCATCATCCTGTTTGCTGATGACACTACCACCTTGCTTCGCTATCATCCCTCAGATCCAATATTGCGATGGTCTCAAAACAAACAGATACAAATTGAGAACTGGTTCCTAGCCAATAAGCTTAGTCTTAACAATAGTAAGACTCAAAATATAAATTTTACATTGCAAACCTCTCCATTAACCTTAGAAAGCAATGAATCAGTAAAATCTCTGGGGGTTTACCTGGATCCTGGGATGACCTGGGAGGCTCAGGTGAGTCATCTTAGCTCCAAACTGTCAAAGATTACTTTTCTCATAAGGGGTCTTTCAAAAAACGTATCTAGGAGTACTTTGTTGATGGCATATCATGGATACTTTAATGATAACATGTCTTATGCAATTTTAAATTGGGGTCATTCTCCCAACTCTGCACAAATATTCAAGCTTCAACGACGTTGTGTTAGAATTATTGGCGGCATAAAGTATCGTGACTGTTGCAAAAATAGTTTCATAGAGCTGAAAATGCTTACTTTTCCTTGCACTTTCATCCTTCAATGTTTAATCTATGTGAAACAGAACCATGACAATTTCAGAACACATGCTGACATCCACTCCTATCAAACTAGGAATAGAGAGAATTTGGTTCCCAGCTATCACAGACTGCAACGTACCAGGAGGGGCTCGGATTACTTTGGAATTAAATTTTTTAATGTCCTACCAACAGAAGTAAAAAATTTAAGCTTTCACAATTTTAAGAGAAGTGTAAAGACCTACCTTGTAAATCATACCTTCTATTCTTTCGATGAGTACCTAGATAGTGATTTTGATTTCTAAATTGTTATTTTTTCAAAAATGTTTGTTCCTACAATGTACTTTGTTGTCTTTTTATTTATTAAGTTGTCTTTTTGTTAAGTAGCTTTACTCTAAATAAGATTCATATAATCTATTGGCTTTATTTTAACTAATTTTAAATATTTTAAATAAGTTGTGCTATTTTGGCTCCTTTAAGATTTTTTGACTTGTAAACGCACTTGTGTAATATTTTACCAATAAATAAACTAAACTAAACATTCGAAATTTTAACCGCGCATGGTAATTCAATAGAAAAATATAGTACGAAAATACCCTGTCCAAAAGTTTTTAATTCAGATCTAGAACATTTAAAATTTTACGTTTTCGATTTTCATAACTATTTTGACTGTTTATTAGGAATCGATAATTTGTCTTTACTTAAAGCTGACATCAATCTTCAAAATAATTTTTTTAATCACTTCTAACTCGACAATAAAACTGAAATTTCATAGCACTCTTAAAAATACGAATATTTTAGTACTGGCTCCAATTACCGAGCAACCTATTAACATCAAGGTCAACAATACAGAAAACAGTGATGTTGTCATTCCCCAAACAAAATTTGCAGAAGTAGAAATTTCTGAATGCCTGACAACGGTCAATAATATTGAGACCACCTACACAGAAAAAAACCCTACCGAAAAAAGTTTAAAAATAAAAATGTTTGAACCTTTAAGCGTCAATCACCTTGACCGCTATAAAGTTAAACATCGACCTATCCCAACAATCCCTTTTATGTTAAAATCAAAAAACAATCACTAAATAATTTTGTCGGCAATCACCGTGAAAAAATAAAAATGCATTCAATAGTTTATCATTACATCCCAGAAGAAAAACAACAACTTGTATATCAAGTTAACGCATCCCGTGAAGAATTGGATGAAAATCCTAAAACAGTTTATGCAAGAAACAAACAAAAACAACCAAATATCAAAAATAAATATAAAAGGAAAACAATAGTTTCAGTGAATTCTGAATTAAAAACGGAAAAAATAGACACGACCAACTCTAACACGTCCAAAAAAATACATCTGCTAAACATTAAAAGACCTCGAAAAAGAAAAAAAATAAACATCTTTTAGGTTGTTCGCACCCATCAGCTTAAGAGGAACAGGAGTAACCAACATTACCCAAAACTTAGGCGTCCTACCCGTAAACCTTGGACCTGCGAAACTCCAACGGTCAGAACATACCTTCGTTCACTATTATGACTTAATGTGGCCAATTAAAATGCGTTGGGTAACATTTTGTGACACTGTGAATAGAACAATAACACTGTGCCAATTTGTGACACAAAAAAAATTACTGAATAATTAAACAAATATCTGGAAGCAGAACTGTATTTTTCAGCTAGGTAAAACATTGATATGCCCGGTAACTTTTATACGGTGGAGAAGGGGGGGGGGTTCAGAAATAAGAAAATTTTAAGCGCCACTGTTTTAATATCAATGTTCTACAAAGAAGATCTTAATTAAAATACAGTTCATCCCAAACGTTGTAGCCAAACAATGAAACTCTACCTACTTCCGAGGCTTCCAGAGTATTTGTGTAATTAAAAAAAAACCCAAAAAAAATTGACTAATGAACAAAATAAAATTCTGATAGATTCCTAAATGAATCAAAATGACATAAATAGGAAGTTCTTTATAGGTAGATGCACATTTCCAACAGGTCACAGTGTACCTACATTTGAGTCAGCAGTGTAAGACTCACTTATATAAATGATTGCTAAAAAAAATATATACTTTCAAAGTTATTCCGTCATAGGGGAGATCTGGACCAAATATCTGCTGTCATCATTCTACGTTGGGTAGAATGAGACAGACAGCAACCCAGTCCGAGATCTACCCCATGAGGTAAATCAATGTAAGGAAACCGCAAAAAAAATATAACCTCATCTCTCTTCTGTCTCTGCAAAGTTGGTTCATAGGATTGTACAGATAACACAAAAATTTAGTTCATCTTGTTCATTTTAATGGCAAAGTTGGATAAAATACCAAAAACATAAAAATAAATAAATAAATGAAATGGATGTAAACAAGTTAGGGGCAGAATAACACTCAATAGCAATTTGACAGTAGAACTTAAGTTAATTAAGCCGCAAAATTGTGGTCGTGACGTCATACCTTTATCTTGCGTTCACAAGAAGTGTTAAAATTATATTGAAAAGTTATATGGAAAGATAATGACTAAATTATACTGAAAATTTATATGAAAAGATTATATCTAAAGGCTTGCTCCTACCTTGGTCCTGCAATTATTTAATTGTTCCTTTGGTGTTTTATTAAACCTGGAAGTGGTGTTTTCTGACATTCCTCTTGTTACTGCTGCTCCGGGTCCTGGTCCTGCCTACGCCCACCCTGAAGGTCTCTTAGCACATGGTGCTAGGGCAGCACATGGTACTCAAAATGTTCTGGGTTCTTGCCCGAGCGTAAAACCCTGTGGAAAATGAAATGTTTCAGTTTCCTGGAATTCGTCTATTTTGCACGAAGTTCCCCTACACCGAGTAACTTAAATCGAGAACCCCATGTCGACTCAATAAAATAAAGTAGATTTAAACAGATGAACTAAAATAATCCTAACGTACCTTTCCCAGGGTTACAATGCTACACTAGGCTTCACACCAGCGTCCAGCACAACTGTCCCAGTGATGGATTGGACAGGGCTGTAGACAAAGGAGAAAAACAATATATAGTTTTTATCCAAAACGTGGTTTATAAAAAATATATAAAAAAACTCCAAAAATTCCCCACGTCTTTTGTCGAAAAAGTACATTTCACACGAAAAATAATTACAATTTGGGAGGCAAATATTATCTTGAAGAGTCCTCAAATAATAAAAAAAATAAAAAAAAAATAAAATCGAACTTACCACTGCTCTTTCCGTAGAAACGGCGTAGGCCGCCTTAAATCCCTCTCAGAGGATGTGAGCGTCACTAAGATTCGCCTAAACAACGACGGCTCACAGTAAACCGTTTTTGGTATAATCCGCAACTACTGCAGTGCCAATAAGTGCCAATAACCACAAAAACAATGGCGACACCAATAGACGGCCACCAGCCCAGCCAAAATTCTTTAGGAAAGAGACAAGATACTTTGTCGAGAACACAAAAAAAAATGAAGTTGCCGGAAATCGTTCGTAGATCTGGTGGGGACAGTACACAGTACCAACCTAATTTTCCCGGTGAAATTCAAATAAGGATGCAAACCTATTTATAAAAAAAAACGCCCTCGCCGAAAAATCACTAACTCCGGTTTGCGAGACTGGAGAAAAAACCCGCGGTTTTCAAACTAACCAATGATGAAATACACTAATACTTCCGTACCCTGCGCATGAGGTGCCGGATCTATTTCCACGGTTGAAATTTTTACAACAAGGACATCGAGACACCCTCCATACATAGACCGAATATTTGCCTACCGGACCCCCCGCCAACATAGCAAGTAGGAGGAAAATAACCAGACGGACTATAAGAAGCTCAGCATTGAAACCATCAACTGTAAAATCAATTACTGGAGATCAGAGCATGCAGCAAACCCAGGAATATTCGAACACTCAACCAATTCCCATATGAGTAAAGCTATACTAAGTGTAGAATTTAGTTGTATTTTAGTTACAGTTTTAGTCAAAAGTTCCCTTTGCTCTTTAGATATGTTTTCTCTAAGATTCATATGGTTTGACGCCATTTTTGTAAAACATTTCTACATTAATAAAGTTGTTTCTGAACTTGAACCTAAAAATACACATTGAACTACTGCTTAAACTGTTCATCACTATCCAGCCCTACACAACCCTTCAATCCGACTGAGTTAATTATTAACTTTATTTAACTATGATTATATATAAATTTATATAATATAAAAATACGATTTTGTTTATTCTTTTAGTCCTGGTTTTTATTCCTCGTTTATCTCCCATTTACAAAAGTGCATAACTCGTATTTATTTTATCTTCTCCTTATCAAATTAATAAAGATATCAAAGTGGGCCAATATCCTCGAAAATAAACACAAGCGAATGGAATGTTCATCTAAATGTTTTCTTCCTGTTACTGAAACCATGTGTGATGCGGCAACGCCGCCATTCCCCAGCAGAACAGCTGTTTATTTTCATGAACGTCAAAGAAAATTACAAAATTTTACAGATAAACAAAACAATCGAAAGTTTTTATGTGATTTTTCCCGAAACCTGTGATCTCAAGTTCCAATTACGATGCCCAAATAATACGATGTGCGCAGTGTCCACAGTAATTCGATGGAATGCCTCCTTTATCAGGTAACTTTCTGGGCACTATATAACCTCCAAACCTAGCTCTATAAAATACCCTTAATTTGTGTACAGAAAGACGAGTCGAAGAGCCTTGATTATTTACCTAAATAAACAAATATGTAACGTTGCCTTCAACGTAAAAATAACACGTTACATAATCCCCCCCCAACTTCAAGACGATTAACCTAAAAAGGTTAATCGGAGAGATCCGCTGCCGACTTAAGGTCTTTGGCATGCCAGCTCCCTGGTAGTACTTTACCCGATGGTTCCTGAAGCTCAAATATCCATGGAGAAATTTTATTCCTAATCACATAAGGACCAACGAATTTCGGTGCTAACTTCTTCGAGAAAAACTTCGCAGCATCTGAAAACACATAATTCTTCTTCCAAACACGCTGACCCTCAACAAAGTTGGGTACCCTTGTACGCAAATTATACTGAACTACGTTCTTCTCTCCCGCCACCTCTAACCTTCTCTTAACATCCGCATAGAGCTTCCAGAAACCTTCGTTCTTACTTTCAGCTGCAGATTGTACACCATTCTTTTCAGAAAACAAAACTGGGTTGGAGTAATCTTTTCCTGACAAATACATATTCCTACCAAAATTAACAAAGAAAGGAGACATCCTGGTTGTCTCATGGGTTGCAGTACGAATCGCGCAGGCAAGTTTATGTATTTGTTCGTCCCACTTCCTGTGGTTGTCTTTCACATAACAACATAACATGGTTTTTAACGTACGATTCGTCCTTTCTGTTGGATTCGCTCTGGGGTGATAATACGGATTATACTGAATTTTAACCTGATAACTCTCAGCGAAACGTTTAAACTTTTGTACTGAGGTCCATTATCACAAAGTATCAAACGGGGTACTCCGAAGACCATAAATACTTGCTCCTCAAGATGCTTGACAACCGCTTGAGTAGGGGCTGTTCGCATTGGAAAAACTAAGGAAAACTTACTCAAATAGTCTGTAACGACGAGAATCCAGCAATTACCCTTTGTCGAACGAGGTAGGGGTCCACATAAAACTGTTGAGATGATTTCCCAAGGACGAGTTGGTTTTGGGTGAGATATCATCTGATCAGATACACCTTGTGTATCACCTTTATGAGCTGCACAGACAAAGCATTTCTTTACAAAAGTTGCCACGTCCTGGCGCATTTTCGGCCAATAATACTTTTCTGCCAATCTGTGGAAGGTTTTATACACACCCATATGTCCTGCGGTAGGAGGATCGTGAGCTTCTCCAATAATTCTAGGCCTATGATCTTTGGGGACTACCTCCTTCCAATATTCGTTAGATGGTGAAAGTTGAGGGTATTCTTGTTTGACATATTTATACAACTTATTATCAGTGTAATTTTAATGGTGATTCTACGACCCTCTTTACCATCTTTTGGTACCATCGATCTTTAATTGCTGTTGAAACGTCTCTGGGCTGCGAAATTGTATCAATCATAGGTACTGCGCGAGACAACATGTCCGGGACAACTAAATCTTTCCCTTTCCGATGGATTACTTCAAAATCATATTGCTGCAGTTTTACAGACCAACGAGCAAGTCTTCCACTGGGCTCTTTCAAGCTATGAAGCCATTTTAAGCTAAAATGATCTGTTATGACCTTAAATGAGATCCCCTCAATATATGGCCGGAGCTTCTCTATCGCCCAAACCAATGCCAAACATTCTCGCTCGGTGGTCGTGTAAACACGTTCTTGCTTAGTCAAAGATCGACTCAAATAGCATATGGCTTTGTCTCCCTCAGGATAAGGCTGCGTTAAACATGCTCCTATTCCATATCCTGATGCGTTTGTTTGAATGACAAATTCTTTGGTATAATCTGGACATGTAAGAAAAGTTCCTTAATCTTAATAAATGCTTTTTCGCAGTCTGGAGTCCAATCGAACTTTTGATTTTTCTTAGTTAGAGCTGTACTCGGAGCTATTATCGCTGAAAAATTATCTATGAAACGTCTATACCAGGATATTGTACCTACAACTCTACGAACTTCTCTGACAGTTCTTGGCCTCTGGAGCTCTAACATGGCTCTAATTTTATTAGGGTCAACTCGGATGCCTCGACGGTCCACTACGAATCCTAAATAAGTCATTTCTGGCCTACACAGTTGGCATTTCTCCCAACTTACCGTTATCTTTGCATTCTGCAATCTTCGTAGGACTTCCTCAAGAATTCTAAGATGTTCAGAAAAGCTCTGTGTGACAATTACGAGGTCATCGAGATATACGTACACGTAGGGGTCTAAATCGTTTCCTATGATGCTATCTATGAGTCTCTGCCAAGTTGCAGGTGCATTATGAAGACCAAAAGGTAAACGCTTAAATTGGAAGAGACCTCGTCGACAGATGAATGCTGTTAATGGCTTTGATGATTCTTCCATTGGTACTTGCCAGTAAGCACTCTTAATATCTAAAGTTGACAAGTACTTAGCATCTTTCAATTTGTCAAGAGTCTCGGATACGAGTGGTAAAGGATAACTATCACGCGCCGTCACTGAGTTTAATTTGCGGTAGTCTACGCAGAACCGATATTTCTTTGTGTTTTTCTTTTGTACCATTACCACTGGTGAAGCCCATGAACTACTACTCCGTTCTATTACATCTAGTTTTAGCATTTCGTCGATTTCGTCATCAATAAGTTTTTGAATGACCGGTGAGACCTTATATGAACGCTGTCTTATCGGCGCTGCATCTGTTGTAATCTTGTGTTCTACCCTGTCTGTACATCCTAGTGAGTCACCCATAATAGTCTTATATTTAACGACCAATTCCTCTAGTCGTTCTGATTCATAAGGTGTAAGAGTTGTTTGTTGGTCTGATGTTTCTAAAGAACAAATCACATCTTTATTATCGGCAAAGTGCCACTCATTAGTACTTAAGTTCGGTACTATACCCATCGAAATCCAAAAATCTAATCCTAAAATCAAAGTGTGCGGCAACTCAGGAACGACGACGACCTCTATTAACCTAAATTTATCTTGAACTCGCATAGGAAGCTGCACTGTCCCAATACTACTCGTGCTTTGACCATTTGCCACAATACAACTCGTCTTCTTCGTGGTGTCAAGTGAAAAACCAAACCTCTCGCTGATTGACCAACCATGATTCCCTAAAAAGGTACGTGAAGCCCCGGAATCCAACAAGCCTAATAACGTATTTCCGAGCACATCCACTTCTAAATAAGGCCTTTCATCTTTACGAGCATGACTTATCACATAATCTAAAACGTACGTTAGCCTATCGGTCGATGCTTGTTCAGGCTGACTCGAAGGTCGACCGCCTACGAGCGCCTGGGTCCGTTTCCCTGACGATTACAATTACGACATTCTCTGACTGTTACCCCTGCTTGACCAGAAGAATAACACAGCTTACCTCTAGGTAATGCGCACCCGATCGCCATGTGCCCTGTTTGATTGCATCTATAACATACCACGTCCCTATTCGCCCTACCAGATCCAACACCCTGTGGTGGTTGTACATCCCTGTCACTTACGCTAGACTGACCACTAGGTGGTTGTTGTCTCTCTCTATCAGCTCTAGCAGAGAAACTGCTTGCTGGCTGCTGCCTATTTCTGACGAATCTATTAACAGGATGATTTACATTCTGTTGGCTCGATGTCCCAGCACCTGATATTTGAATTGCATCAACCCCTGTTGGAAAATCGTCAATATCGCTCTCTACGTCAACGTAGGCCAAGTCAGGTTCAATAGATTGGTTTCTTCTAGGAGTAAAATTCTCCTCCTCTAACCCATATCTCCGGTCTATTCTATGACACAAATCTTTTAAATGTGATAGGCTATTGACCTCAGTAGCAATCAACCCTTTCTTATAAATGTCCGCGATATTTCTGAAGACGATAGCTAATTTTGCCTCTTCAGAAACAGGACAGCCAAGTCTTTGGAAATATGTGTTCATGACAGCAATATAGGTCCCTATAGACTCTCCAGGGCCTTGTTTACGTTTTTGGATTTCCTTCAACAGTTTCTCGCCATATGAAGAAGGAAGATATTCTGCCATGAACCTCTGTTCCAGCTGTTCCCATGTATGGACTTCTCTTCGAACATCTTTATAAAAAGTATAGGCTGACTTTTCAAAAAGATCAATGCCTGAGTTCAGTAACACCTTTTTGCTAACTCCTCTAGCCTGACTCAACTCGTCCACTCTCTCAAAAAATGCGGTGACGGAGATTGTACCCTTCTCGCCTGTAAACCTTAAGTTCCATTTATGCGGAGGTACAGGTGCAACGTGATATGAGGTACCAGGATCACTTGACATTGGTACTGGCGACGAACATGAAAATGGTCGTGACTGAGCAATTGGTGCTATGCTACTTTGGAGGGCAGCTAAACTCAAAGGAACGGTGGACGGTTGTTGATAATCAAAAGCTGCTGTACTATCATTCTGAATTAGCATTGGGGGTGGTGCCTGTATTGGTGCTTGAGTTGGGTTCGTTAGCACTTGCATTTGCACTGGAGCAATGACCGACGGTTGGTTCGTAGGCTGTTGAGCTGTTCTTTGTGTGCTTGAGTGCTGTGGTTGCGGGAGTTGAGAATGGCTGGGTATGTTGCAAACATTTGTCGAATGGTCTGAGCCTCGACTCGTTGATTGGCTTTCAGATGCTTCATCATCTGAGGCAACGCCAACTCTTAGTAGATCTGTTGCTTGGCTCTGCAACCTCCCAATCAAACTCAAGGTTTCCGCAACCAGTATGCCTTTTGTTTGACTTTCTTCAAAGTTTGACGGATTCATGTTATTTATCCTGGCTAACACATGTTCCAACCTTACAGCGATTTTCCTAAACTCTCCCCCTTTGCTCGTACCAGAGAACTTCTCCACCAGTGGTACCAGACTATCTAGCTTCTTCATGCAGCTAAAAGCATCTTGGCCAAATTTAAAGGGATACGGAGGGTATCTCATACTTGCATCAGTCTTTTCTCTTTGTTTGATCAGCATAAGCTGTTGTTTCATCTCTTCCACCGATCCAATAGCTATGCCTCTCCATGTTAACTCATAGATTAACTCGTCCTTGACTAAGTACCTTATGTCAGACAACCGACTCAAAGAAATAGCCATGGTGCCTTTTATATTCAAACTTAAAACTTTAATTAAAACTGTTAATTATACCTCCCAATTATAAAAAATAAACCACGCAATAACAAACACAAAGTTCACCTTCAATTCACTAGAAAATCACTATAAATTTTCTCACAAATGTAGAAAATATAAAACTTAAATACGGGCAGACGCGAACAAAACCGAAAAACACCGGAGCAGTAAGAAAATAAAATTTATTTGCATTTAAAAATGTAATCATAGTTTATATTAAGTATTTGCACAACCAACTATGACGTCCAACCTTGCAGAGAGAAATAACTACTTAAATCCTAAATTAGAATTAACAAGTAGTCATAAAAAAGTTTAAAAAATAAAAGAGAGACAAGAGCTTTGGCAGTGTTCAGGTCTTATGTTCCACTCCTGCGTGAGTAAAACCAAAAAAAAAGAATTGCGCTTATCCTAGCTGAACTGGATAGAATACCTATAACAAAAATCCCAAAGCTGTTGTACACAGTTAACGCTAGGGTATACTCCTGCTATTGCAGAACGGCTCCACTAATAAACTCCTCAAAAAAACACAAATCGCCGTATACAATGATTTTTCTAAAACGAATAAATCAAAACCCACTTTAACCTGCTTACCTATCCTGAGGTTACACGAACCATGCATTGCTTAAGGCAACATCATCCCTTAATATATAAGTGAACGCAAAAACATCGTAACAGATGTTCATGTTATAGAAATCGTAAAATATGCTCATTTAAAAAAAAATCCGCTCGCTGAAATTGCGTTGAATTAGACTAGTAAGGATGTTGTGTGTAATTTAAAAAAATTTTAAAAAATTTACCGATGGTATTAAAAAAAATTACAAATAACGTCTTGGTAGGACTGCAACTCTCTAATAATCGTTAAAATGAAATTCCCAAAATTAAAACTAAATTGATGCAAACCATGGTCAAGGACCCTAGGATCGTACCAAAAGGTGTCAAAAAGAATTTTTTTTTTAATTTTTGGTGTCGACGATAATAAAAAAAAATTAATTAGTGGCTCACTTAAATTTTCAAAAATTACTCTACCCTGGTAGGTGGTTTGGAGTAGGGAGAAAAAAATTCAACCAAATGATGATAGGTTGTTAAAACGCGAGGGTTCGAAATGAAATTGTATTTTAGATCAGAAAAAAAAAGTATTTAAATAAACTGGTAAAATCATTGCGGGGCAAGGTACTACTATGCACCAAAAAAAAAATTTGCAACAACAAAATCAAGTTTCCTTCCTTAAAAAAATATTTAAAAAAAAAATATTAAACAAAATATTTAAAAAAAAAATTCAAAATGTTTAAGTGGGGTTGCAGCTCCTATTAACGATTTTAAAAGAATTAAAATAAAATTAGCAATAGAAAAATCTTAATAGAGTTATGTCATGCAACAGTTTTTGTTCTTTTCCTTTAAAAAAACAGTTGTAGATTTCCTTTCCTCTCCCAAAACTGTGTGAACGTGAGAAGTGAATAAGCTAGAAAAATTAATTTACTATACAAAAAAAATGATTGAAAATAAAATTTACTTAAGAATCATAAGGTATAAATAATCGTAATTGCTAAAAAAAACCAATCAGTTTAGGAAAAGTTAGAAAATAGATATGTTTAAAAAAAACAAACGATGTTAGTATATTTGTTTAAAATTATTACTTGAGGAAATAAGCAACGTTAGTACTTATTGACTGTACCACTATAATATTGTGAACCTAAGCTTTAAACTTTGCACTCAACCCCGTAAAGAATTATCTTGTGTGCACAGAAAAACAACTATGAAAACAATTCCAAGGTTCACCTATAAGAACGTTGTAAAACTAAATCTGCCTACTCAAGTGTCTTTACACACAACATCCAATCAAAAAAAAATTTACTGCTTAATGCATTCTCAGATCCTTATTCCTGGTGTTCACGAGATATAAAATTAAGTTGGGCCCTTCCCACAATTATTAGTCAAAGCAAAAATTACCAAATGTCCAAAACGATATTTTCAAATGAAACAGACAATAAAAATCAAGAAGCCAAAACTATTACATTAATTTTAAAAGAGCATAATAAAACTCTCGGCCCCAATTAAACTTTTGTTATCTCAACAAAACTCGGCATAAACCCAAAAAAACCTTTTATTAGACATTTCCCCTATTTCCTAAGTATAATGTCAATAAACCCAAAAACTTGTGATTTCCATTCCAATCCCATCTGGACCCTATATATTTTTTAAACGGTCAAACGCCCACAGGCGAAACCATATCTTATTTCAAAGAAAAGGTGAAGATATTTTGAAGCACCCTGTGAAAATAGGACACTATTATAGAAAATTGTTCAGATCAGTGTTCTTACTAATTTTTAACCTAAATATATCTAGTTCCCTCATGTGCATGTTACTATTTTAATTCCTATCATAATTAAATAGATCACAAAATTTGTCTTTCTCCGCGAATCTGCAAGGTCCTGGAAGATGTGAGATTCAGCCTGTAGGCCAAATTTGGATGTATTGTAATTTAGCGAAAACCGAAGTT
Source organism: Aspidapion aeneum (assembly GCA_963576565.1). Classification (NCBI taxonomy): domain Eukaryota; kingdom Metazoa; phylum Arthropoda; class Insecta; order Coleoptera; family Brentidae; genus Aspidapion; species Aspidapion aeneum. The sequence goes on from OY755038.1 coordinate 149,576,935, forward strand.
TCGAAATCCTAAAAAGATTAGCAGGAAGTCCTCGTTCCTCGATTTCTACACTCCGAACCAAACATTTCTTCCATTTCCACCCAGCTCCCGGGAGAAAAAACCCTAATTATTGCAATATAAAAGGTAGGTAGTTCTTTTATACCGTCTACAACTATCAGATTTAAAAAAAAATAGATGCCCTCATCAATGTTTAGTCGCATCAAGGAAAACCTATTTTTAAATTTATTCTTAGATTGAACTCTTTTTTTTTAAATCAATGATCTTAAATTTATTGTTTAACCTGAACACTTTCCCATATTTTCCACAACAATGTATTGTAATTTAAAAATTTGCTTCATTATTTGAGGTCATCAGTATGAAATTATTTTAAAATTAAAAAAAAAATGAAATAAAAAAAATTATTTCCCAATTGTCCACAACTTCCAAATCTTCATCCCTAAATAGGTACTTTCTTAGTCTAACACCATCCATCTTTATCCAACATAACGCTTTAATTTCAGAAACAACAAAACGAAGATGAAGTGAAAAAGCTAAGCAAGTAAGTTGTTTTACAATGGGCGCAGATGACAGGCCCCCTTAAGTACACGCCACTGTCCTGAAATGTAGACTATCAAAAAAAACTGAAGACTAGTCTAGCTGCCGTCAAACAAATTTTAGCATGTAATAAAATAATTCGTATTACACCAGTATCCTCAAAAACAAAACGTTTTTCCTTATAAGACCCAAACACCTAACCAATAAATCTTGTTATTTAAAATTATGATTTGGAAGTAAGATTTATTTATTCCTGCCTGATCAACTAAGACAAAAAAAAGTTCCCCTTTTGTAACTCAAGAAGTTCCCGTTTGGTCCCCTAAAAAAATATAACCTGTCTGGTCACCCTTTAAAACTACGACCACTATACAAACCGTTTTGACCAAAACAAGAATTCGAGAAGTTATGTTTACAGAAAGAAATAATCTTTCTAAGAAAAATTAAATTACTTGAAAAAAAGTAAAATTTTGAAATATTTTTACCAATTACCACCGCCTAGCATTTATATTTAGTTGAAAGTCTCTCTTAAATTCACTGACCAATTTCACGGCCTCACAATGACATTACTTAAAAAATTACTGAACTTTACAAATGAACTAAAAAAATAAAAAAAAACGTATATCTATATCTGTCTCAGTTAAACATTTCTTTTGTGGTATTATATCTAGTTGGGCTTCATATTCATTTTCTCTGTATTCAATCTGGAGCAGGCAAAACTTCTCAAGGCTCAAACATAAATGTTTGCCCTCCATTGGCCATGACCAAGCTATGACTTGAACGCAGAAAAAAATACAGAAAAATTAATTGTGAACCAGAAAAACTTTAATTAACAGAAATACCCGTAGGTCATTTTAAAAAAAATGCACTCCAAAGCTCAACGCCGTATTTTCTACCAAAAAAAAAATTACCAGTCACGAAACACAACTAGACAACTAAACCAAAGACCTAAAAAACTGTCTTTAAAAAAAAATACCCCAAAAAAAATGTTGACTGGACTGGCCTTGATCTTCAGCCAATGTGTTGCATAGTAGTACCCTCCTCTGACCCGATGTAACTGAGTGACGTAAGATCTTAATTGTCATCAACAGTTACCACCAAAAAACAAGAAAAGAAAATGACAAAGCAAAATAAACTCATTTTCCTTTTCTTTCATTACTAATTAATACTTTCAACTAAACAAAGCTACCAGCTGTTAAGCTATATTCACTTTAAAACAACCCAGCCAAGAAAAATTTGTGTGAAACCCTGTAAAAATATTCCAACTTCCAAGTGGTGATATCCCACAAAAAATTAAAATCACCAAAAAAATAACTTGTTGACCTAAATAAATTGACTGCACTAAAAAGTCATCGGTGAAACAATTTCTATCTTATTACAAGCAGGAAATAATAAAATAATAGTAGTAGGCAACCTGCAAAAAAAAAATTGTTAGAAAAACCACACTACCTATGTCATATATTTAAAACATAAAAAGACCATGTCTGGAGGTCCATTCACCTATAAATCAACAAAAAAAAATTGATGTAAATTTACATTGCTGTATTTATTTTTCTTAAAAAAAATTAAAAAAAAATTAAAACATGTTTTTCCTACAAAAAAACTTTAAAAATAATTAAGAACATGATTTGTTGAATGAATTGAACGCAGTTGAATAAAACTACCATGCTTTCTACCCACTTATTCTTCCTTAATAAATAAAAATTAATCTTTTTATTTTCCAAGAAAAAACTTGTGAAGATAAGCTAATAAAAAACTATGAGAATCAATAGAGCAACAACGAATTTCAAATCAACGCTTAAATATTACCAAAAAAAAAATGTTTAAATAATGTTATCAAAACCAACGATGATGGAAAATCTTGTTTTTTGTTAAAAAATGATTGAGTGTCCAAAAACACCGACAGCCACTGAAAGCCTTTAACCTGGCTTTGGCTGTACCACAAAAAAAAATTCTCTAAAAAAAAATTTTTTTTTAATTTTAAAATAATTTTTTATTTTTTTTCAAATTAAAAAAAAAACCAAAAAAATTACATCAGATGTTAAAAAACTAGCCAAACTCACGTAGGGCGCCAATTGTGGCCAATTAAAATGCGTTGGGCAACATTTTGTGACACTGTGAATAGAACAATAACACTGTGCCAATTTGTGACACAAAAAAAATTACTGAATAATTAAACAAATATCTGGAAGCAGAACTGTATTTTTCAGCTAGGTAAAACATTGATATACCCGGTAACTTTTATACAGTGGAGAAGGGGGGGGGGTTCAGAAATAAAAAAATTTTAAGCGCCACAGTGTTATAATATGAATGTTTTACAAAGAAGATCTTAATTAAAATACAGTTCATCCCAAACGTTGTAGCCAAACAATGAAACTCTACCTACTTCCGAGGCTTCCAGAGTATTTGTGTAATTTAAAAAAAAGCCAAAAAAATTGACTAATGAACAAAATAAAATTCTGAAAGATTCCTAAATGAATCAAAATGACACAAATAGGAAGTTCTTTATAGGTAGATGCACATTTCCAACAGGTTACAGTGTACCTACATTTGAGTCAGCAGTGTAAGCCTCACTTATATAAATGATTGCTAAAAAAATATATACTTCCAAAGTTATTCCGTCATAGGGGAGATCTGGACCAAATATCTGCTGTCATCATTCTACGTTGGGTAGAATGAGACAGACAGCAACCCAGTCAGAGATCTACCCCATGAGGTAAATCAATGTAAGGAAACCGCAAAAAAATATAACTTCATCTCTCTTTTGTCTCTGCAAAGTTGGTTCATAGGATTGTACAGATAACACAAAAATTTAGTTCATCTTGTTCATTTTAATGGCAAAGTTGGATAAAATACCAAAAACATAAAAATAAATAAATAAATGAAATGGATGTAAACAAGTTAGGGGCAGAATAACACTCAATAGCAATTTGACAGTAGAACTTAAGTTAATTAAGCCGCAAAATTGTAGTCATGACGTCATACCTTTATCTTGCGTTCACAAGAAGTGTTAAAATTATATTGAAAAGTTATATGGAAAGATAATGACTAAATTATACTGAAAAATTTATATGAAAAGATTGTCGAAATTATATTGAAAATTCATATGAAATGATTATATCAAAAGGCTTGCTCCTACCTTGGTCCTGCAATTATTTAATTGTTACTTTGGTGTTTTATTAAACCTGGAAGTGGTGTTTTCTGACATTCCTCTTGTTACTGCTGCTCCGGGTCCTGGTCCTGCCTACGCCCACCCTGAAGGTCTCTTAGCACATGGTGCTAGGGCAGCACATGGTACTCAAAATGTTCTGGGTTCTTGCCCAAGCGTAAAACCCTGTGGAAAATGAAATGTTTCAGTTTCCTGGAATTCGTTTATTTTGCACGAAGTTCCCCTACACCGAATAACTTAAATCGAGAACCCCATGTCGACTCAATAAAATAAAGTAGATTTAAACAGATGAACTAAAATAATCCTAACGTACCTTTCCCACCTTTCCCAGGGTTACAATGCTACACCCGGCTTCACACCAGCGTCCAGCACAACTGTCCCAGTGATGGATTGGACAGGGCTGTAGACAAAGGAGAAAAACAATATATAGTTTTTATCCAAAACGTGGTTTATAAAAAATATATAAAAAAACTCCAAAAATTCCCCACGTCTTTTGTCGAAAAAGTACATTTCACACCAAAAATAATTACAATTTGGGAGGCAAATATTATCTTGAAGAGTCCTCAAATAATAAAAAAAATTAAAAAAAAAATGAAATCGAACTTACCACTGCTCTTTCCGTAGAAACGGCGTAGGCCGCCTTAAATCCCTCTCAGAGGATGTGAGCGTCACTAAGATTCGCCTAAACAACGACGGCTCACAGTAAACCGTTTTTGGTATAATCCGCAACTACTGCAGTGCCAATAAGTGCCAATAACCACAAAAACAAAGGCGACACCAATAGACGGCCACCAGCCCAGCCAAAATTCTTTAGGAAAGAGACAAGATACTTTGTCGAGAACACAAAAAAAAATGAAGTTGCCGGAAATCGTTCGTAGATCTGGTGGGGACAGTACACAGTACCAACCTAATTTTCCCGGTGAAATTCAAATAAGGATGCAAACCTATTTATAAAAAAAAACGCCCTCGCCGAAAAATCACTAACTCCGGTTTGCGAGACTGGAGAAAAAACCCGCGGTTTTCAAACTAACCAATGATGAAATACACTAATACTTCCGTACCCTGCGCATGAGGTGCCGGATCTATTTCCACGGTTGAAATTTTTACAACAAGGACATCGAGACACCCTCCATACATAGACCGAATATTTGCCTACCGGACCCCCCGCCAACATAGCAAGTAAGAGGAAAATAACCAGACGGACTATAAGAAGCTCAGCATTGAAACCATCAACTGTAAAATCAATTACTGGAGATCAGAGCATGCAGCAAACCCAGGAATATTCGAACACTCAACCAATTCCCATATGAGTAAAGCTATACTAAGTGTAGAATTTAGTTGTATTTTAGTTACAGTTTTAGTCAAAAGTTCCCTTTGCTCTTTAGATATGTTTTCTCTAAGATTCATATGGTTTGACGCCATTTTTGTAAAACATTTCTACATTAATAAAGTTGTTTCTGAACTTGAACCTAAAAATACACATTGAACTACTGCTTAAACTGTTCATCACTATCCAGCCCTACACAACCCTTCAATCCGACTAACTGAGCTAGTTATTAACTTTATATAACTATGATTATATATAAATTTATATAATATAAAAATACGATTTTGTTTATTCTTTTAGTCCTGGTTTTTATTCCTCGTTTATCTCCCATTTACAAAAGTGCATAACTCGTATTTATTTTATCTTCTCTTTATCAAATTAATAAAGATATCAAAGTGGGCGGAGCCTCGGTTGTTACTGGTCAAACCGTGGACCTAAATATGTTTTCGTGCTATCACAACTAGCTATGAGGTTCGGATTGTCCCAATATCCTCGAGAATAAACGTAAGGGAATGAAATGTTCATCTAAATGTTTTCTTCCTGTTACTGAAACCATTTGTGATGCGGCAACGCCGCCATTCCCCAGCAGAACAGCTGTTTATATGAAAATAAACGTCGAAGAAAATTACAAAATTTTACAGATAAACAAAACAATCGAAAGTTTTTATGTGATTTTTCCCGAAACCTGTGATCTCAAGTTCCAATTACGATGCCCAAATAATACGATGTGCGCAGTGTCCAAAGTAATTCGATGGAATGCCTCCTTTATCAGGTAACTTTCTGGACACTATATAACCTCCAAACCTAGCTCTATAAAATACCCTTAATTTGTGTACAGAAAGACGAGTCGAAGAGCCTTGATTAATTACCTAAATAAACAAATATGTAACAGGTAGGTATTCGTGGGTAGAGGACAGACCAAAAAGAAACTAAGGTACCTTTGGCAACGTTTCGGATTTAATTAATCCTTTTTCAAGCCTCAGATAGAAATGTTTCTTGGGTCCATAAGAAACATTTCTATCTGAGGCTTGAAAAAGGATTAATTAAATCCGAAACGTTGCCAAAGGTACCTTAGTTTCTTTTTGGTCTGTCCTCTACCCACGAATACCTACCTGATTCTATAATAGGACACAAAATGCACACAAACAAATATGTAACGTTGCCTTAAACGTAAAAATGACACGTTACATTAGGACCCCTACTACAACAATACAAAAGCATAATTTAACAACATCAAACGCTTAGACAGACGAACACACCTTTGGAACGCGATATAAATAACTTAATAATAAATAATCAATCAATAATAGAAAAAATTGAAAATATAATCATATTTCATTCAAAAAGATCTAAACGAGGGCTCATAAATGGCTTAGGATCAATAGTTAAGGGACTAACAGGAAACCTAGACGCTAACGATGGTTCAAAAATTTACAATATTTTAGACCAGTTGCGACGTAATCCTTACAATACTCGGTAAATCAAAAATTAATTGACCGATTTAATAAAACTGTTAAAAGTATTCAGCATAACCAAATTCTGTTAAAAACAAAAATTTTACAATTGCATTCTTTGATACGACATAGTGCTGGCTTGGATAACGTTATTTTAACCAAAAGCGTTTATAACGAACTTATCCTTTTATACAATGCGATATTAAGCATCTTTCAAGATATTGAAAACTCTCTAACATTTTGCAAACTAAATGTAATGCATCCGAGTATTATTAAGGTAAATGATTTACTCACAGAACTAAAAAGAATGTCGGAAATCTATAGGGATCAATTCCCATTTGATTTACAAGTTGATAACATAAATCTTATAGAATCTTTCATAAAAATTAATTGCCTTGTAGATAATAAGAAAATTTTGTATTTCCTATCAATTCCAATTGATACTAAGGATCAATTTAATTTGTTTCGATTAATATCGATTCCTTCAAAAATTGAATCAGATTTTTTTACAATCCTTTCTAGTAATCAATACTTGCTAAAATCAAAATTAAATAACCAAATTATCCTTTTAAATGACATGTGTATTGCCCAAGCACGTGCCAAATAACCAAATTAAATATTTTGGAAAACCACCTAGAAACCATTTCACAATTAAATCAATACTTAGCCGTTTTTCCTTCAACAGAAAGCCTTCAATTTATTTGCGACGAACAAACTATAACTCAGGAACTCACCGGCATATTCTTAGTGAATAAGACACCATGCAAACTACTTCATAGAGGAAAAGAAATATATTTTGAAGAAAAAACAATAGCAAGTCCATCGATAATAAACTTACCAAAATTAGGAGTGCAAAACCAAAAATTTTCAAAATTTCGCATAGATCTTAAGAAACTAGAATTTGAAAAACCTATTATCAACCCCATGGTTCCGATTCTTGAAGAAAATGCATCCCCTAACCTATTAGTACCAAATGGTTGGACCATCTGCCTTTACGTCGTTCTTCTCGCAACACTCTTGTATTTTGGACATAAGTACATTCAGAGGAGAAAGAGCAAGCAGTTGCGATCCACACAGTCTAAGCAACATACTGAGTTACAAAAGCTAAATACCAGCCTCCCAGGGGAGGCTTCCTTCTAAGGGTTCGGTTCACCATAAACTAATAATATACTCGTTTCTAATATTACAAAGATGTACGAAATTTTTATGCTGACAGAGATTATTCCCTACTACGGATTTATTAATAATAGTTTTTACATACATTTGAATAGTTAGTTAGAATCTAGATTTAAGATCGATTGGTTGTAATAAGTTTTAAAATAATAAAAGTTGTTTTTAAAAACGGTTTCGGTAAAGCCTGTCTTTTAAGTTGTATACTTGGGTGTCACATTTGATAAGACGGGAACAGACTGTAAAGAACTGGAAAAAAATAATAGTAAAAGCAAAAAAGGTTATTGGTTGTCTTAACAGTATTTCATGGAGCAGAGAGATAAAAAAGAATGTAAAATTTAACATATATGAAACAATGGTGTAAAGCACGCTGTTGTATGGAATAGAGACTTGTCGCGTAACAGAAAAATACAAAGCAAAAATGGAAAGTGTCGAAACGGATGCAATAAGAAGATCAATGAGAATATCTAGAACAGATCATATACGAAATAAGATCATACAAGAAAGAATGGGAATCGAGGGAAGCATAACGGATGACATCAATAAAAGGCAACTGATATGGTACGGCCATGTACAACGGATGAGCGACGAAAGATTACCAAAGCAGGTCCTAGAATGGCAACCAATAGGGCGCAGAAAAAGAGGGCGTCCTAAACTGGAATGGCAACAGTCAATCCAAAAATCAATGAGTCAAAAAAACCTGACGGAAAATGACTGTCAGGATCGAAGGAGGTGGAGAATAGGCGTCGGACAACGTAGAAAAACGTTCTAAACCGACATAGTAGTAGTATGTCATTAATATTTCTAGTTTGATGATTATGTATTTCATTTGAAATGGTCAATTGAATATTGGATTTTAAGTTTTTATTTAGGATTTTATATATTAATTTGCATTGCTCTACCTTGAATAGGCTTTCTATTTTATGAGTGTTTAATTCCTTGTATAACAGATCAGTATTAGGGTATTTGACAAATTTTAGAAAAGAGTTTAGAATGATACTACGCAAAATTATTAAAATAGTATAGTTTATCATAACTACCTTTAAAATCGAGTTTTTTAATTTCCGATTTGAATTTACCGCTAAAACGCTCATTTCTAGCACAGCGCAGTAAACTCGCGGTCAGATACACGACATTCAAGTGTTTATTTGTTTTGTCTGTGTTTTTACTGTTTTTATGTAAAAAAAATATCCTATAAGTGGTGTGTAGTGCCTCAGTGTTCGAATACTAGCATAAAAACATCTGAAAAACTATTTATTCATGTGCCTACAGCAGTAAAAGAACGGAAAAAGTAGCTAGAACTTGCTCGAAGAGACCCAAGGGCCTTATCTAATACATCTTCACTTGACATTTGTGAAGATCACTTTGATGTGAGTATAACTAAATTGTTTCTATTAATTTTTCTCACGTTGTCTATAATATATATCACTATTTCGTAAATGACGATGAAATTTTTGAGGTTATGTTTATTACAAGGGGTGAACAACTATAATAGGCATAAAGGTGTACAAATTTTTAGGCGGTGCTAGGCAGTTATTAGGCAGGACTAGGGAGTACCTCTAAATGTAGGATTAGGCAGTGCACATGCAGGCTAAATGTAGGACTGAGCAGTGCATATGCAAGACTAAGCAGTGCATAGGCAGGACTAGACTAGGCAGTACCTACGCAGGACTATGCAGTGTAACCTATGCAAAATGTATTTAGAAAATGTTTTAAAAACGCAATTTTTCATTGTTTATTAATGCTTAAAATAATAATGATGGGGTATTTAATTGAATCTATTGTAAGTGGGATATTAAACAAAAAAGCAAAACATATAACCTAACCTCAAAATCTAATTGAGTAAAAGTAGGCGAAGAATATCGTAAAAAAACTTTCAGTTATATACAAAATAACTCATCGAATACTTACATCAACATTTTAACGTTTCTAAATTCCGCAGAACAAAAATCACTGTTGTTGGCAAAGAAGCCTGTCACCATAAAGGAATTCAGCATTTACATGTTGGAGGGCTTTGGAGAATCCGTTTTCCATTGAAAATGTTTTTTATAAGCAAAACACAAAATAAAATCTAATTTAGGACGATAATTCGCACTTTAAACCAAAGCAAACATTACCATCCATAAGAAAATAACACAGAAAATAGGTTCGTTCGAAGCGTTTACTGTTTTGTGACGTCAGTCGCAGCTGATTGGTAGATCGCCTGTTTTGAATTACGTGGCTAATTGTTTTAATTCGACGAATTCATTTAAATAAAAGAACTGTGAATTTGAAAAAAAATTAAACAAAAAAGTTTGTTTTTAGCATTCCCAAGACCTAAAGAGATTTTTAAAAATAAATATATATTTATTTTTTACTACTGTCAAACACCGTTTTGTAAGTCTGTCATAGTTATATGGGTGAATATCTCTAAATTGAGTAATTGCTAGTCCCAGGCCTCTAAAAATTCAAATTTGTTATTTAGACGTTCAAAAATATTTTTCTTACATTTAGATTAAAATGTTACTTAGAACTACAAAGTTATTTTTGTTGAAAAAAGAAATACGGTTTTGTAATTCCCGTGTCATGTCCCCCTTAGGAGTTTATTAATTCAATTATTCAGTGTAAGACTACAATTGCACAAAAACTATAAATTTTATATCTAGCAATTAAAAAAAAGGTAAATCTTTATGTTTCATAAAAAAATTAAAAGAAAAATAAAAAAATGATATCTAAAAATATTTATAATCTCTGTCCCTCAATATATTGTTAATTCCCGTGTCATTATTATTACCGCAATTTTTATCTAATCCCATGACTGGAAAGTATTTAATTGTTACATCATCATGTTGGCTGGCCGGTTGGCTCTTAGTAACAAAATTTTATTTGAGCAGTGCACACTTTGTTTTTGCTGCAGAGAAAAAGATTAATTGTTTTTGCCTGCTGTAACCTACTGGCTGAAATTCCCGTTGTAAGTAAAAACTATTTTAATAATTAATATATTTTTTTTAAAGAACATATTGAAATGTTGCAACTTGGTGCCTCCTGTTGTTAAAAATTAAATAAAATGTGTATCTTGTTTTAACAGGTCTAAAAAATTTAAAAAATTGTAATTCCCGTGCTGTAATTCCCGTGTATTTTTTTTAACACGGGAATTACATTAGAGTCACGGGAATTACACAATAACATTTATAAGTCTTTTTGTGCTAACTAACTTTACTGTTAACACTATTTCAAATTATGGAAACTTTTAATAAATAATTTAATTTTGAAAAACAAAAAATTACATTCCGGGCAAATTAAAATTATGCTTATCCCCCATTTTATAGTAAGCACGCGATATAATTGGTTGTTAAAACATTTTTTTTATCTACAAAAATTGTTTATAAATTTTTAGCTCACACATATACTATACTATAGTAGTGTGAGGGCCTAATTTTTTCGAGAAAAAAAAAGTTGCTCCGATTTCAAAAATTTTTATATATCTTTGCGTTTCAGATGATTTTGAAACTTTTTTGTCGCGCCGTCTGTCTGTCTGTATGTTTGTCTGTCTGTATGTCTGTCTGTAACGACCAACGCGCATAACTCAAAAACCGCTTGGCCGATTTCAATGAAATTTGGTATGTAGGCTGGGTCTTGGGTCGAGATGGTCCCATTTAAAAATGAACAAAATCCACCGAACACAAACCAAATAAAAGGGTGGGGATAGATTTCAAAAATTAGAGTTTATGTGAAAATATGGCGTGTGTGATATCAAACGAAAGGTAATTGAGTCTGGAGTTAAACAAAATGCATTTTAATTTATTTTAAAAAAAGGGTGGGGGTATATTTCAAAAATTAGAGTTTAAGTGAAAATATAGCGTGTGTGATATCAAACGAAAGGTAATTAAGTCCGGAGTTCAACAAAATACATTTTAGGTTTTATTTTTTTTAAGGGTGGGGATGGATTTCAAATATTTGAGTTTAAGTCAAAACATGGCTTGTGTGGTATCAAACAAAAGGTAATTTAGTGTGGAGTTGAATAAAATATATTTCAGTTTTTAGTTATATTAGCTCACACGTACACTATAACTATAGTACCTAGTGTGAGCTTAGGGGCCCATATATTGCCAGAGTATTTTATAAATTAAAGCAAAAATAAATGGATCCATGATGGATCTGATACCTTCCTAGCTAGCATAATAGCACACTTCAAGTGAAGCCATGATATAACATCAGCCTCAAAAACAGTTTCTTCTAAATATCTCAGAAACTAAAGCTCTTATGAAGTTTTTGGTTATAACACAAATTATTAAACAAAGTGTAGTCAGTCAGTTTTTAGTGTATTTGTTTATAGATGTAGATGTTGAGTTTCTTGAACAAAATCATTTATATTTTGCTCCCAAGAAATCACTTTAAAAATCTTATTAATAAAACCAAAAAATTACTAAAAGTTATGCACATAAGTTGTTGAACATCTTTAGTTAATGTGGGGGTGATTTTTTGTGTAAAGTGACTTAAAATAGTGGTCTAATTAACAGTTAATAATTTTGAGCATGAGATCGTTTTAAAAATGGGTGATATAGATCAGTTATCCCAGATGACCTTAGGTCACTTTAGATAAAGTATTAACATTGAACATTGTTTTGTTTTTTTGCACAATCACTTTTGTAACGTGTCATTTTTACGCTTAAGACACACGTTACATATTTGTTTTATTTCTGTAAATGACCAAAACTATCCGACTCGTTTTTCTATACACACATTAAGAGTAATTTATAGAGCTGGGTTTTGAAGTTATATATTGTCCAGAAATTTACCTTATAGAGGAAGCATTCCATCGTGTTATTGTAACCACTGCGCACGTCGCATTATTTAGGCATCGTAATTGGAATCTGAGATCACAGGTTCGGGAGAAATCACATAAAAACTTTTTATTGTTTTGTTTATCTTTGGAATTTCGTAGTTCGTTGACGTTGAAACTGGGTAAACAGCTGTTCTGCTGGGGAATGGCGGCGTTGCCACATCACAAATGGTTTCAGTAACAGGAAGGAAACATTTAGATAGACAGTTCATCTATGTTGGACATTCGCTTATGTTTATTTTCGAGGATATTAGGACAATGATTTCTCTTCCGAACCTCTTCTTCTGCACGGATTAGCTAGTTTTTGTAGCATGAAAACATATTTAGGTCCACGGTTTAACCAGGAACAACTGAGGCTCCGCCCACTTTGATATCTTTATTACTTTGATAGTGAGAAGATAAAATAAATACGAGTTATGCACTTTTGTAAATTGGAGATAAACGAGGGATAAAAACCAGGACTAAAAGAATAAACAAAATCGTATTTTTATATTATATAAATTAATATATAATTATAGTTAAATAAAGTTAATATCTAGCTCAGTTACTCGGATTGAAGGGTTATGTAGGGCTAGCTAGTGGTATGCAAACTTAACATCTGAACACTCTTGTGCCGGGTTTAAGCAGTAGTTCAATGTGTATTTTTAGGTTCAAGTTCAGAAACAACTTTATTAATGTAAAAATGTTTTACAAAAATGGCGTCAAACTATATGAATCTTAGAGAAAACATATATAAAGAGCGAAGGAAACTTTTGACTAAAACTATAACTAAAATACAACTAAATTCTACACTTAGTATGGCTTTACTCATATGGGAATTGGTTGAATGTTCGAACATTCCTGGGTTTGATGCATGCTCTGATCTCCAGTAATTGATTTTACCATCGTATCCATTTGTCCATCCGTAGAAATAGATCTGACAACACATCAACGCGCAGAGACGCATTTTCAATATTCCCTTGCTTGATGCTGCCCCCTATAGACCGGTACCGAAGTGCTAGTGGTTTGTTTGAAAACCGCGGTAGTTTTGTCACGATGACAAACTTAAGTTCTGCAGGATTTTTGGTTTGCGAATTTTTTTAAATGTGTTTGCATTCTTATTTGAATTTAACCGGGAAAATTTGGTTGGTACGGTGCCCCACCAAATTAGGGAACGATTTCCGGCATCTTCACTTTTTCTTGTGCTCTTGACAAAGTGTCTTTTTTCTTTTCTAAAGAACTGGTGTTGGGTCGACAACAAGTCTCTGGGATCGCCATTGTTTTTTTGGTTACTGGCACTGCATTGTTGCAGGTTATTTCCCAGATACCGTAAGAGTGAGTCCGTCGTTTAGGTGAATCTTGGTGACGGCTCACATCCTCTGAGTGAGGGACTCATGGCGACCTGCGCCATTTCTACGGAAAGAAGCAATTGTAAGTTCGATTTTTTTTTATTTTTGGGAATTCTTCAAGATAATATTTGCCTTCCAAATTGTAACTATGTGAGATATAATTTTTCTACACAAGACGTGTGGGATTTTTGGAGTTTTTTTTAAACCACATTTTGGATAAAAACTATATATTGTTTTTCTCCTTTGTCTACAGCCCTGTCCAATCCATCAACGGGACGGTTGTGCTGGACGCTGGTGTGAAGCCGGTTGTAGCATTGTAACCCTGGGAAAGGTATGTTAGGGTTATTTTAGTTCATCTGTTGAAATCTGCTTTATTTTATTGAGTCGTCACGGGGTAGGGGAACCTCGTGCAAAACCGACGAATTCCAGGAAATTGAAATATTTCATTTTCTACAGGGTTTTACGCTCGGGCAAGAATCAGCAACATTTTTCACGACCATGTGCTGCCCTAGTACCATGTGCTAAGGGATCTTCAGGGTGAGCGTGAGCAGAACGGGACCTGGAGTAGCAGGAGAATGTGGGAAAACCAACAACACACCAAGGTAGGAGCAAGCCTTTAGATATAATTTTTTTCCATATAACTTTTTTTTATATAAGCATAATTTTCGCCACTTCTTGTAACCGTAAGGTAGGGTATGACGTCATAACCACACTTTTGCGGAAGAACTATTTATTTATAATTTTTATCGTACAATTGAAGTGCCTTGCTATTTTGGCCCTGACTTGTTTTCCACCCTATTTAGATTATGTTGTCCAGTATTACCTTCAGTTTATAATAAACCAGATGAACTAAATTTTTGTGTTATTTGTACAATCCAATGAACCAACTTTGCACAGACAAAAGAGAGATGACCCAGCAAGCACAACAAGATTGCAGTAATATCACTGTATTGTAACTGCGAGATATAAAATGTAATCAGCGACGTACTTTGTAAATTACTGGGTACTAAATGTCCGCAACATAGCGGTAGGGTGAAATATCTGTACAACATATCATTGAGACATTATAGGTTTGTCATTAAATAACATTAGGGAGAAGTTACGTTGATTGTCTACTGCGATGTACTTTTTGCGTTATGCAAGACTTACATGTAACGCCAAATGTCCGCAACATAGCAGTGTTCTATAACATCCCAGCTACATAACATTGTTAAACAAATTATTTTTCACCAGTTAACATTATGAAGAAGTTTATGTGATATAAAATTGCTAGTTGCAATACTTTATTGCCAAATAACATTACATGGAAGTTGATATGATATATTATTGCAACCCTTATTAATTTTATCACTAAATAACATTATAGAGACGTTGACGCGATTTAAAGTTCATTTCATAACATAACAAAGAAGTTGATATGATGAAACAATGCAATATTACTAAATAACGTCGCAAAGAAATTAACATGGTACTTTCTCTAGATGTTCTTACATATGTTACATCAACGTTAAGAGGCAACGTGGCATCAACGTTAAAAGGCAACGTGACATCAACGTTAAAAGGCAACGTGACATCAACGTTAAAAAGCATCATGACATACACGTTCCCGAGAATATCCTATAGGATATTCTCGAGAACGTGTCTGCCACGTTGCCTTCGAAGAAATTTTCTGTACTAAACGGCTTGGAGGCGAAAAGTTCTGACTGCGAATCAGCCGCGAAGAATCATGTTTGCCAATGCTTTTTATTAAAATAAATATTTATTTTATTAATATATAAAATAAATATTTATATTTATAAATACCTAAATATTTATTTTATTTACTTATAAAATATTTATTTCATTAAAAAGCATTGGCAAACATGATTCTCCGCGGCTGATTCGCAGCAAAAAATTTTCGCCTCCAAGCCGGTTGGTCCCAGAACAGTCCTTCGCGACAAATCAGCCGTGACGAATCGTCCCAGTCAGTGTTTTTAAAATAAATACACCACAAGTAAACTTTTAATAAATTGTATTTATTGATAATATATATATATATATATATATATATATATATATATATATATATATATATATATATATATATATATATATATATTAACTTGAACAGAAACAAATAAACTTTATCTAATCTACATTTTTTAACTACTTTTATTTGGTATTAACATTCCAGAGGTAATATACTTATATGGCCTCTTACTCCCACCCAAAAAGTTAATCTAGTTTCAAAAAAATTCTTAAATATTTAACTGTTTATACTGTCTTCATTATGCCTTTAAAATATATACAAGCTTAAAAACAAAGTTTTGAAAAATATAGGTTTTTAATTTTTCTCAAAAATATGGATTGTGAGTCCTATGTTACCTGTAGTGTAACATAGTGCCTCATTAACTTTGGAACGTTAAAAATACAAATTGAATAAATTAATACTTAACATTAATGACTTTTACTTTTCTGTCCTAGTTTTCCAAAATCTAGCAACGTTACTAGGTTTTAAAAAATTATTGCATTTTTGAAACGGTTACGGTTTCGCGATAATAGCCTACGCATTTTTATTATTTCCCATTAGCTAAATGGCAAAATATTTTAGAGAAAACGCTCTTCTGAAAAGTTACCAAAAACCTACTAGGTTTTGCAATAGTAGGGCAGTTTTGTACTTTTTATAGTTTTAATAATAAAATAGAATTAATCAGTCTTTGGTCAAATTATAATAAAGGTTGTGCACCGGGGTATGAGATATATTAAAAGTGTCTCAAAATTAGACGTCAATATTTTAACCATGTATTCTATGTCCAAAAATAAAGATAATAGATAATAAATTTTATATAAGCTATGTTCCAAAATTGCTTCGTATCCGAGATACAAGGTGTTAAATTTAAAAAATAAAAATCGATTTTTTTAAATATTATGCACAGTTTTCAATGTATTGTTTTCAAAATTGATACCTGCATGGGGATTCTTTAAGATGCGAAATCCGCATGTGGACACATTTTTACTACAGCCGTTAGAGGGCGCTTCACACTGCACTGTTGATGGTTTAAAATGACTGTAACTTTTTTCTCAGTATACTTTCTTACGTTTTTTGTTAAGAAAGTGATTTCGTAAACAATATTCAGCTAAGAAGGTGCACTTCTTAAAATCCGCTAAAATTAGCCGATTTCGAGATATTTAGGTTTTAAATGTTCGATCCTGCACTGGAATATTTCTAATGAATTTGCCAAAAATTATTTTTTGTGACATTTAAGGATGAAATATATGGTCAGTTAACTAATAGTGCCCAATCGATTATGCTAAAATAATAATTTAATATTTTTATTGTTTTAAATTTAATTTTTTTATTTAAAATAATTTGATTATTCCGATGCGGCAACGAACATCGAAAAATCTTTAAAACGGCTTACTTAGCGAATTTTAAGAAGAGTACTTTTTTTGATGTGAAATGCTTAAAAAATTATGTTTTTAACAAAAAAATAAAAATTACACTGAAAAAAAAGTTATGGTCCTTTAAAGTAAACAGAACTGCAGTGTGAAGCGCCCTCTAACGGCCATACTAAATAGGTTTCCATATTCGAGTTTTGCATCCCAAAAAACCCTTGGGTAATAAATTTGAAAATAATAAGTTTAAAAACTTCATAATATTTAAAAAAATCGATTTTTATTTTTATCTCGGAAACAGAGCAATTCTGGACCATAGCTTATATAAACTTTTTTCTCTATTTTGGTTGTAAAATACGTGGTTAAAATAATGACGTCTAATTTCGGGACACCCTGTATATAGGGTGTTCCAAGTTAAGTGTCCACCATTGCTAAATTTATTATTAAAGATAAAAAAAAAGTTTAAACAGGAACTTTTGCTGCTCTTTAAGAGGGCCAAATTAAAATAAAAATTCGAGCATCGCGTTTTCGAGTTTTTTCAAAAAAACATATTTATTTATTTTTTAAATAGAGCAACCGGTATTTCATTTTTTTTGGCTTTGGGAAAAAAATTCAAAAACTATTTTTGTATAGAATTTAAAGACCAATAAAAATACTGCCAATATATGGGCCCCTAAGCTCACACTAGGTACTATAGTTATAGTGTACGTGTGAGCTAATATAACTAAAAACTGAAATATATTTTATTCAACTCCACACTAAATTACCTTTTGTTTGATACCACACAAGCCATGTTTTGACTTAAACTCAAATTTTTGAAATCCACCCCCACCTTAAAAAAAAACAAAAACTAAAATGTATTTTGTTGAACTCCGGACTTAATTACCTTTCGTTTGATATCACACACGCTATATTTTCACTTAAACTCTAATTTTTGAAATATACCCCCACCCTTTTCTTCAAATAAATTAAAATGTATTTTGTTTAACTCCAGACTCAATTACCTTTCGTTTGATATCACACACGCCATATTTTCACATAAACTCTAATTTTTGAAATCTATCCTCACCCTTTTATTTGGTTTGTGTTCGGTGGATTTTGTTCATTTTTAAATGGGACCATCTCGACCCAAGACCCAGCCTAGATACCAAATTTCATTGAAATCGGCCAAGCGGTTTTTAAGTTATGCGCGTTGGTCGTTACAGACAGACATACAGACAGACATACATACAGACAGACAGACAGACAGACAGACAGACGGCGCGACAAAAAAGTTTCAAAATCATCTGAAACGCAAAGATATATAAAAATTTTTGAAATCGGAGCAACTTTTTTTCTCGAAAAAATTAGGATCACCATAGCTCACACCACTATAGTATAGTATATGTGTGAGCTAAAAAATAAAATACAGGGTGTTAATTTTTTTTTTAAAATGATGTATTTTTGAAAAAACTCGAAAATGTGATGTTTGATTGTTTTTTTGATTTCACCATCGTAAACGGCGTCATTATTACCAATCTACCACACAAGTCAACCATTGAGAGCTGCTTCCAGTCTGTTGTCATTGATTTCATTGTGGAGTAGCTGCCTTAAGTTAATGAATGAATATGCAAAACTCTGATACACCTGGATACGCCACTAGGTCGTGGACTTTCTTGTCCTTAGTAGATTCTTAGTCTGAAAAAAAACTTACATAGGTATAGAGTTTAACAGTACATGAAAATCAATAGCCCATGATCCTAAATCGCTTACAAAGAAATCTTTATTAACAAAACTTTGATCATTACATTGAAGACAACAACAATTATTGTTTACCCCCTCTCGCCTACTATCAGACACACTTTGCTCTTTGTTAGTCACCCCTTGCTTATCACCGGCCACCCCTTGGAAAATCTCAGAGACCCCCCTAATTCCATGTGCACATGATCATCAAAACCATCTAAATTAAGCCCCAAACTTGCATTAGGAACATATCCTTTTTCTTCTGTTTGTTTAGAGCTTACCTCAGAAGTTTTTGATTTCATGAATGCTGAACCTTTGTGAAAACCCTTTGAAATACCCCCTTCAAAAACCCCAGCCCAAATCTTTTGCCTTAATCTTCGGCGATGCCTAGCCGAAACGTTTTTAAATGCCTTATACATTAGAAAAAAACACTTACAACTTACCGATGGACGAGACGATTAAAAAAAATCACGGCAGCTTCCACAGAACACCAAGCAACTTCGAAAACTTGCCAAAAACACGAAGCCCCATAAAAGCACACACAAAAAAGACGCCGAGGTTAAAAAAAAGTGGGGTTAATACCACTTTCTTCTTCTCTGTCATGAAACAAATATGTTTACATGCGACATCTCAAGTTGATCTAAACGAAACATTTTGTAGACGTTTTTTTATGACAAAACTAAAGTCTCAATGATATGTTGTAAAGATGTCTCTGCGTACAGCTACGTTGCGGATATATGGCTTTACATGTAAGTCTTACATAATGCAAAAAATACATCGCAATAGATAATCAACATATCTTCTCCCTAATGTTATTTAATGACAAAACTAAAGTCTCAATGATATGTTGTAAAGATGTTTCTACCTACCGCTATGTTGCGGACATTTGGCTTTACATGTAAGTACCTCGTAATTTACAAAGTACATCTTTGAGTTATAAAACTTTGATATTACCGCGATTTTTTACAAAAACATCGAATTGCTATTTTTGCAGTACTTTTTAAACTCACGATAGGCTGTTTGTGTCATATTCACCCAATGATAATTAGTTATGTCAAAAAGTTGATATAAAAAGAACATCGCAGGACCGCCTATTAACGTTTGTGCTTGCTGGGGAGGTTATATTTTTTAGCGGTTTCCTTAACATTGTCTTGCCTCATGGGGTAGATCTCGGACTGGGTTGCTGACTGATTCAGCCTACCCAACGTAGAATGATGACAGCAGATATTTGGTCCAGATCTCCCCTATGACGGAATGAGTCTGAGTCTCACACTACTAACTCAGATGTAGGTACACTATGACCTGTTGAAGATGCCTATCTACTTATAAAGTGCTTTCTATTTGTGTCATTTTAATTCATTTGGGAATCTCTTAAAATTTTATTTTGTCAATGAGTCAATTTCTTTTTGGTTTTTTAATTGCACAAATACTCTGGAGGCCTCGAAAGTAGGTAGAGTTTCATTGTTTGGTACAACGTTTGAGTTGAACTGTATTAAGATCTTCTTTGTAAAACATTGATATTAAAACACTGTGGCGCGCTTAAAATTTTCTTATTTCTGAACCCCCCCCTTCTCCACTGTATAAAAGTTACCGGGCATATCAATGTTTTACCTAGCTGGAAAATACAGTTCTGCTTCCAGATATTTGTTTAATTATTCAGTAATTAATAGAGTGATTACGACGTGCTTTTATAGTGTCGCAATTTTATACGTCACAAATTGGCACAGCGTTATTGTTCTATTTACAGTGTCACAAAATGGCGCCCTACGTGTGTTTTTGGTTAGGTTTTTAACATCTAATGTAATTTTTTTTGAATTTTTTAAATTTGGAAAAAAAGAAAAAACATTTCTTGAATTTTTTAAAAAATTTTGTGTTACAGCCATAGCCAGGTTAAAGGCTTTCAGTGGCTGTCGGTCTTTTTGACACTAAATTTTTTTTTTAATAAAAAACAAGATTTTCCATCATTATTGGTTTTGGAAATAACATTTTTTAAATATTTTTTGGTAATATTGAAGCGTAGTTTCGAGATTAGCTTATCTCCACAAATTTTTTCTTGGACAACAGAAGAATAATTTTATTTATTAAGAAAATAAGTAGATACAAAGCATGGGAGTTTTTATTCAACTGCGTCCAAATCATTTTATTTGTAGGACAGTTTTTTTAGGTCTTTGGTTGCCGAGTCTAGTTGTCTAGTTGTGTTTTAGTGACTGGTCAATTTTTTTTTGGTAGAAAATACAGCGTTGGGCTTTGGAGTGCATTTTTAAAAAAAAATGACCTACGGGTATTTCTATCAATTAAGTTTTTCTGGTTCACAATTATTTCTTCTGTATTTTTTCTGCGTTCAGGTCATAGCTTGGTCATGGCCACTGGAGGGCAAACATTTATGTTTGAGCCTTAAGAAGTTTTGCCTGCTCCGGATTGAATACAGAGAAAATGAATTTGAAACCCAACTAGATATAATACCACAAAAGCGTAGAAAAGAAATGTTTAACTGAGACTGATATAGATATAAGTTTTTTGATTTTTTTTAGTTCATTTGTAAAGTTCAGTAATTTTTTTAAGTAATGTCATTTCGAGACCGTGAAATTGGTCAATAAATTTAAAAGAAACTTTCAACTAAATATAAATGCTAGGCGGGGGTAATTGGTAAAAATATTTCAAAATTTTAATTCCTTTTAAATAATTTAAATGTTCGTAAAAAGATTATTTTTCTTCTGTAAACATAACATCTCGAATTCTTGTTTTGGTCAAATCGGTTGGTATAGTGGTCGTAGTTTTAAAGGGTGACCAACAGGATATATATATTTTTTTGGGGTGACCAAATAGGAATTTCTTGAGTTACAAAAGGTGAACTTTTTTTTTGTCTTAGTTGATCAAGCAGGAATAAATAAATCTTTTACTTCCAAATCATAATTTTAAATAACAAGATTTATTGGTTAGGTGTTTGGGTCTTAAAAGAAAATACGTTTTGTTTTTGAGGATACTGGTATAATATGAATTATTTTTATTACATGCTAAATTTTGTTTGACGGCAGCTATGCTAGTCTTCAGAATTTTTTTAGAAAGTTTGCATTTCAGGACAGTGGCGTGTACTTAAAGGGGCCTGTCATCTGCGCCCATTGTAACTCAACTTCCACGCACTTGCTTAGTTTTCTCACTTAATCTTCGTTTTGTTGCTTCTGAAATTAAAGCGTTATGTTGGATAACGATGAATGGTGTTAGACTGAGAAAGTACCTATTTAGGGATGAAAACTTGGAAGTAGACAATTGGGAAATAATTTTTTTATTTAATTTTTTTGTAATTTAAAAATAATTTCATACTGGTGACCTCAAATAATGAAGCAAATTTTTAAATTACAATACACTGTTGTGGAATAAGTGGGAAAGTGTTCAGGTTAAACAATAAATTTAAGATAATTGGTTTTAAAAAAAAAAAGATTTCAATCTAAGAATAAATTTAAAAACAATAGGTTTTCTTGATGTGACTAAACACTGTTGAGGACATATTTTTTTAAGCTGATAGTTGTAGAGGGTATAAAGGAACTAGCTACCTTTTATATTGCAATAATAATGGTTTTTTCTCCCGTGAGCTGGGTGGAAATGGAAGAAATGTTTGGTTCGGAGTGTAGAAATCGTTGAACGAGGACTTCCTACTAATATTTTTAGGATTTCGCAACTTCGGTTTTCGCTAAATTACAATACATCCAAATTTGGCCTACAGGCTGAATCTCACATTTTCCAGGACCTTGCAGACTTGCGGAGAAAGACAAGTTTTGTGATCTGTTTAGTTAAGATAGGAATTAAAATGGTAACAGGCACATGAGGGAACTAGATATATTTAGGTTGGGAATTAGTAAGTTAACATTGATCTGAACAATTTTCCATAATAGTGTCCTATTTTCACAGGGTACTTCAAAATATTTTCACCCTTTCTTTGAAATAAGATATTGTTTCGCCTGTGGGCGTTTGACCGTTTAAAAAATATATAGGGTCCAGATGGGATTGGAATGGAAATCACAAGTTTCTGGGTTTATTGACATTATACTTAGGAAATAGGGGAAATGTCTAATGGTTTTAGGCCGAGTTTTGTTGAGTATAACAAAAGTTTATTGGGGGCCGGAAGTTTATTATGCTCTTTTAAAATTAATGTAATAGTTTTTGGCTTCTTGATTTTTGTTCTCTGGTTGTTACCAGGATTATTCCCAGTTGTTTCATTTCAAAATGCCATTTGTAGGTGATAGGGTCTCATTAGCCCTTGGACATTTGGTAATTTTCACTAATAGTTGTGGGAAGGGCCCAACTTAATTTTATATCTCGTGGACACCAGGAATATTGATCTGAGAATGCATTAAGCAGTAAAAATTTTTTTATTGGATGCGGTGTGTAAATACACTCGAGTAGAATGAGTTAATTTTACAACGGTCTTATAAGTGAACCTGGGAATTGTTTTCATATTTGTTTTTCTGAAAATGCATACAAGATAATTCTTTACTGAGTTGAGTGCAAAGTTTAAAACTTTGGTTCACATTATTATAGTGATACAGTAAATAAGTACTAACGTTGCTTATTCCCTTAAGTAATAATTTTAAACAAATATACTAACATTGTTTGTTTTTTGAACATAAATATTTTTTAACTTTTCCTAAACTGATTGGTTTTTCTTGCAATTACGATTTTTTTATACCTTATGATTCTGAAGTAAATTTTATTTTCAATCATTTTTTTTGTATACTAAATTAATTTTTCTAGCTCATTCACTTTTCACATTCACACAGTTTTGGGAGAGGAAAGGGAATCTACAACTGTTTTTTAAAGGAAAAGAACAAAACCTGTTGCATGACATAACTCGAATAAGATTTTTCTAGTGTTAATTTTATTAATTTTTTTTTTATTAAGGTTCGCTAATAGGAGCTGCGACCCTACCTAATCATTTTCTAATTTTGTTGAAAATTTTTTTTTGGATTTTTTTTTTAATATTTTTTTTTAAAAAGGGAAACTTGATTTTCTTGTTGCAAAATTTTTTTTTGGTGCATAGTAGTACCTTACCCTACAATGGTTTTACAAGTTTATTTAAATACTTTTTTTTCTGAATTAAAATATAATTTCATTTCGAACCCTCGCGTTTTAACAACCCATCATCATTTGTTTTAATTTTTTTTCTCCCTACTCCAAACCACCTATCAGGGTAGAGTAATATTTTGGAAATTTTAGTGAGCCATTAATTCATTTTTCTTTATTATTGGGATAATGTGTTCGACACCAAAATTTAAAAAAAAAAATTCTGGACACCTTTCGGTACGATCCTAGGGTCTTTTTGACCATGGTTTGCATCAATTTAGTTTAAATTTTGGGAATTTCATTTTAACGATTATTAGAGAGTTGCAGTCCTACCAAGACATTATTTCTGTAAATTTTTTAATACCATCGGTAATTTTTTTTTTAATTTTATTTCTACACATCATTGTCTACGAGTTTCATCCTTACTAGTCTAATTCAACGCAATTTTATCTAGCGGATTTTTTTTAATTGAGCATATTTTACGATTTCTATAACATGAACATCTGTTCCGATGTTTATTGCGTTCACTTATATAATAAGGGATGATGTTGCCTTAAGCAATGCAAGATTCGTGTAATCTCAGGATAGGTAAGCAGGTTAAAGTGGGTTTTGATTTATTCTTTTTAGAAAAATCATTGTATACGGCGATTTGGGATTTTTGTTATAGGTAGTTTGTTGTACGTTTCATTTAGGGATAAATTTACCTATTCGGTTGCTCAGGTAAACAAACATAACTTAACTTTATTTTTTAATCCAGTTCAGCTAGGATAAGCGCAAATATTTTTTTTTGTTTTACTCACGCAGGAGTGGAACATAAGACCTAAACACTGCCAAAGCTTTTGTCTCTCTTTTATTTTTTTAAAACTTTTTATGGCTACTTGTTAATTTTAATTTAGGATTTAAGTAGTTATT
Organism: Aspidapion aeneum; assembly: GCA_963576565.1. Taxonomy (NCBI): domain Eukaryota; kingdom Metazoa; phylum Arthropoda; class Insecta; order Coleoptera; family Brentidae; genus Aspidapion; species Aspidapion aeneum. The sequence continues at coordinate 149,601,803 of OY755038.1, forward strand.
TCTCTCTGCAAGGTTGGACGTCATAGTAGGTTGTACAAATACTTAGTATAAACTATGATTACATTTTTGAATACAAATAAATTTTATTTTCTTACTGCTCCGGTGTTCTTCAGTTTTGTTCGCGTCTGCCCGTATTTAAGTTTTATATTTTCTACAGTTGTGAGAAAATTTATAGTGATTTTCACTAGTGAATGGAAAGTGAACTTTGTGTTTGTTATTGCGTGGTTTAGTTTTTACAATTGGGAGGTATAATTAAGAGTTTTATTTAAAGTTTTAATATAGAAGGCACCATGGCTATTTCTTTGAGTCGGTTGTCTGACATAAGGTACTTAGTCAAGGACGAGTTAATCTACGAATTAACATGGAGAGGCATAGCCATTGGATCGGTGGAAGAAATGAAGCAACAGCTCATACTGATTAGGCAGAGAGAAAGGACTGATGGAAGTATGAGATACCCTCCGTATCCCTTTAAATATGGTCAGGATGCTTTTAGCTGCATGAAGAAGCTAGATAGTCTGGTACCGCTGGTAGAGAAGTTCTCTGGTACGAGCAAAGGGGGAGAGTTTAGGAAAATCGCTGTAAGGTTGGAACACGTGTTAGCCAGGATAAATAACATGAATCCGTCTAACTTTGAAGAAAGTCAAACCAAAGGCATACTGGTTGCGGAAACCTTGAGTTTGATTGGGAGATTGCAGAGCCAAGCAACAGATCTGCTAAGAGTTGGCGTTGCCTCAGATGATGATGAAGCATCTGAAAGCCAATCGACGAGTCGTAGCTCAGACCACTCGACAAATGTTGGCAACATACCAACCAGTCTCAACTCCCGCAACCACAGCACTCGAGCACACAAAGAATAGCTCAACAGCCTACGAACCAACCGTCGGTCATTCCTCCAGTGCAAATGCAATTGCTAACGAACCCAACTCAAGCACCAATACAGGCACCACCCCCAATGCTGATTCAGAATGACGGTACATCAGCTTTTCATTATCAACAACCGTCTACCGTTCCTTTGAGTTTAGCTGCCCTCCAAAGTAGCATAGCACCGATTGCTTAGTCACGACCAATTTCATGTTCGTCGCCAGTACCAATGTCAAATGATCCTGGTACTTCATATCACGTTGCACCTGTACCTCCGCATAAATGGCACTTAAAGTTTACAGGCGAGAGGGGTACGATCTCCGTCACCGCATTTTTTGAGAGAGTGGACGAGTTAAGTCAGGCGAGAGGAGTTAGTAAAAAGGTTCTACTGAACTCAGGCATTGATCTTTTTGAAAAGTCAGCCTATACTTTTTATAAAGATGTTCGTAGAGAAGTCCATACATGGGAACAGCTGGAACAGAGGTTCATGGCAAAATATTGTTACAAATTTAAGTTTTTTAAATTTTATAGTTAAAATTTATTTAGGTTTAGAGTAGTATTAAGTTGTATTCTTAGTCTAGGTTTTAGTTGCGTTATCTGTGACTTGCGGTCGCATTAATACGAGAACTTTCCGGACGTCGAAGACTGCTGGAGAGTTCGAGAGACATGGACGACCCTATATCATGGACGACCCTATATATAGGGCCGGGGCAACGCATCGACAGTCAGTCAAAGATAACCAATGGTAGTGATCGCTAGATGTTAACGCGAAGTTAATAGGCGGATTAAAGTAGTGAATTATTAGCAAGTTATTAGTTAGTTAAGTTTAAGTGCGTATTTTTGTACATAATTTGTAGAAATAAATTGACGTACTGTTTTTGACATTTGCGAGTTTAAATTGTAGTGGAGAACCCATAACAATTGGTGTCAGAAGTGAGATTAAAAGAAATAAACAGTGCAAAGACTATCCTTACATAGTACCACCGGCTAGGACAATTGGACAGAAGAATAGTAAGTGATTTTTTCAGAATATTCGAAGAAGTTCGATATTGTTTTATTGAAAAACCAAAAGATATATTTGAGAACCGACTTCGACATTAACCTTACAGTCCAAAAATTGATAATTAGAGAGATTTTCTAGAATATTCAGATCTATTCGAGAACCAAAAGGGATAATCAAAAAGCGACTTCTACATTTGCCTAGTAGCAGAAAGAGTGACATTTACCAGAACATTCCATTAGGTTCTATTTAAGAATTGGAAGAGATATTGAATAACCGACTGCGACATTAGCTTTATAGCCCAAAAACAAACGTTAATAGAGATTTGTCAGAAAGTTGATGCTTACTAGACAAGGATCGGCAAAGATGGAAGATCTAACTAAAATGATTCAGGCTCTATCAGCTCAAATGGCTCAAAATCAGAACGATATGAGACAGACTTTTGAGCAAAGATTAGATGGCATGCAAGATAACTTCGATCGAATAAAGAGCAACTCCGAACAGCTAAGAGGAGAGTTCAAGACGGCAACCGATGATCTTAAGGAAGAAATAACTCAAAGGATGCAGAATGTTGAACAGAACCAGAACGATATTAGACAGACGTTTGAAAAAAAATTAGATGGCATGCAAGAAAATTTCAATGAAATAAAGAGCAACTCCGAACAGCTGAAAGGAGAGTTCAAGACAGCAACCGAAGATCTTAAGGAAGAAGTAACTCAAAGAATGCAAAATGTTGAAGAAAAAGTGGAGAATAAATTACAGAATGTTAGGGAAGAAGTTTTTCAAACCATGGAAGAAAAATTCCAGGACATTCAAAACAGTTTATACAGCTTCAGAAAGAACACAACAAAATAAAAGCTCAGGGATATGTTGTGAATTCCAACCAAAACATCAAACCTCCAAATTTCGATGGGACGTCTTCCTGGTCCACCTACAAACAACAGTTTGAAGCTGCCGCTGCTGCAAATGGCTGGGACGATGACGAAAAAGCTAGTGCTTTGTTAGTAGCTCTACGAGAACCTGCTCTGGGACTTTCACGGTCTATTCCAGCCGAACAAAAACAAAATTACAATGCTTTACTGGCAGCCTTAGAAAGAAGGTATGGAGATGAACATTTACGAAATTTACATTGGTCAGAATTAAATATTCGTCAGCAAAGAGCAGGAGAGTCTTTACAAGAGTATGAAGCAGATATCAGGAGGCTGATGTATTTGGCTTACTCAGAAATGCCAGAAAATTACAGAGGTCCCTTCACGGTAGACCGATTTATTAACGGCTTGCGTGACACGGACTTAGCAAAGTTACTTCGTCGAGAACGATTCCATAACAGCAGTGAAGATTCGAGCCCTTGAAATAGAATCATCAAACAATATGTCCAGGCCTAAAGTAAGAGCTGTTTCAATTCAGGAGGGAGAAGAAATGAGCACTGGGGATGAGGTCAACTCAAAAACGCTGAAGCAAATGTTTCAATCACTGATAGAGAAGATTGATTCTTTGAAAGAAATCAGACGATCCCCTCGAAATGTAAAGTGTTTCAGATGCGGATATACAGGGCATATTCAACGTGATTGTCGTGTCCATATGAGGTCTCGCTCTCTGGTGGGACAGAGTACCGAAGAAGAGATCAGGAAAACTAGTCAACGCAGAGGGGCGGGTGTTGGCTAATGGGAATTTAGCCCCCAAAATTTACTCTATTAAGAGCTTAAAACATACAGCTGATAGTCTTAACATCGACGGACTTATTAATGGAAGAAAAGTTAATATAACAGTAGACACTGGTGCTGCCGTATCATTACTTAAGTTCAAAATTGCAACGAGATATAAAATTCGACCAATAGAAAAGAAAATAACACTTAAGACTGTGACTGGAGAATCCGCCGACGTGTTGGGGCAGACAGACATAGACCTACAGTTGGGAAGATTGAAGATTCGCCACTCGGTATTAGTTGCGGACATAGAAGACGAATTCATTTTGGGAATGGACCTGATAAGTAAACATGGATTTGCGTTTGATATTAAACTTAATATTCTAAGATTTGGGAACGAAGAGTTCATTTTGTCAAATAGTCACATCAATAAAGAACCAATAAGGGTGGTGGCAGTATGCACAAGACTAGTCGGTAACAGTGAGACCATAATTTTTGGGAGGCTAGAAAGTAAAACATCAAGCTGCGTCGGACTAATAAGACAACAGAAATTACCCAACACCTACCTCGTTGGAAAGTCACTAGTTAAAACCGATAAAGACATCCCGATTAGAGTCGCCAATATTTTCCCAAATAGTGTCAAAATTAATAAGGAGGAGGTGGTAGCATTATTTGAACCAGTACAGAAAGTAACAAGATGTAAAGAGCCAATTTCCGAGGATAAAAGCAAGTTACCAATGGAGGTACTTCAGCAATTTGAGTCAACTTGGCAACATCTCACTCCAGAAGAATTTAGTAAAGCGAGAGAGTTTATAGAAGAACAAAGTAATATCTTCGAAACTAAGAGTAGTTCGGGACGCACAAACCTTATTCAACATTCCATCAACACTGGCAATGCCCAACCGATAAGGCAGCCCCCAAGAAGACTACCAATGGCCAAACAAGAAGAAGTGCACAATCTCATTAATAAAATGCTCAGTGACGGGGTTATTGAAGTCATCAAGTCCTTGGTCATCTCCTGTGGTTTTGGTCACTAAAAAGGATGGAAGTACTAGATTTTGCGTCGACTACAGAAAACTTAACGATGTGACCAAGAAAGATCGTTACCCACTGCCAAGAATAGACGACACATTAACAACATTGGCAGAATCATGTTGGTTTTCTACTCTTGACCTAAAAAGTGGGTATTGGCAAGTAGGAATATTTGAAAAGGATAAAGAGAAGACTGCATTCTCTGCTGGAAGTGGACTTTATCAGTTTAATGTGATGCCATTTGGCCTATGCAATGCTCCAGCTACATTTGAAAGACTAATGGAAGTCGTTCTACGAGGCCTTACTTGGAAAACCTGCCTAGTCTATTTGGATGATGTCATAGTAATGGGGAAATCATTTCAAGATCATCTAGACAATTTACGAGAAGTATTTTCAAGAATCAGAAATGCCAATCTTAAATTAAACTCAAAGAAATGTTTTCTATTCCAAGAAAAAGTTGAGTTCCTGGGTCACGTCGTTTCCCGAGAAGGCATCCATACTGACGAAAAGAAGTTACAAGCAATAAAAGAATGGCCTCAACCTCGTGACAAACATGAATTGAGAAGCTTTTTGGGTCTGTGTACATACTACAGACGATTTGTAGAAGGATTCGCCAAAATAGCGTCTCCATTACATAGACTTACAGAAGATAAAGCTTCTTACAGATGGAATACTGAATGTGACCAAGCATTTAGAAGAATTAAAGCAGCATTATCACGGATCACCTAACAAACAGATAAATAAGCCGGCTTTGATCTCGGAGAATTCAACGATGGCTGAGCATTGGGAATCAAACTCAGAGCCGGACTAAAAAAAAATTTATCACAAAATATGAATGTTGATGCGAAAAAATATTTTTACCGCCAGAAACAATAAAAACATTAAAATAGTTTTGTTCTGTTAAAAATGGGAGCTAAAATGAATTTTAGAGTCTCGGCCGCGTAAAAATATTGTATTTTGTCCTCTGTAGGGGACTATGGAAATAATGTGTTCTATTGAATGAGAGATATGGGAAGCACAAAAAGAGGTCTTCTTCTTCGTTCAGAATACGTTAGCGTGTTGTCGTTTCCAGCATACAGCCAAATACAAAAAGAAAAAAACTGATTGCTTATTTTGTTGTATTGGGATAACATTTATTAAGTTTCAAGAGGAGTAATATTGTGCATTTTAAATATGAGAAGTTTGACATTGTAGAGTAATTTCTTAATTTACTGGAATCAGATATTATTTATTAGTTTTTTCGAAAAATTGAAAGTTTAAGGAGATACAGGGTGACCAAATAATCTTTACAATTAGCACAACATTGCTTCACGGTAAATTAATATTTTAAAATTTAGTAAAATCCAATATTTAAAAAAAATTGTTGTTTTATATGTATTCTTAAAAGTGTAAATAGTAGCATAATAAAAAATTATAACAAATTTGTGTCAAAAACTCTTGACCAAATGTTATATTATAGTGTTTTATACAGGGTTTAATTTAAATGATGCATAAAACTTTAAGGGGTTGTGGAAATGGTCAAAACAAAGATTTACATTTAGGCCTCTTTGTTTTTATAGGGTGTTAAACTTAGCATTTTTTTTTCGATTTTTTGTTTGTTTCTTAAAAATTATAACAGACCATTAAAATTTTGTGGAATTATGCATTACCAAAACGGTAATAATTAAGTTTCAAAATTATTCAAAAATATCTAAAAATATTGAAACCTATTACCCAAAAATCTGTTTTAAAAATGTTAATAAATTTTCTTTTTTTTAAGGGCCCTTTAGATGGGTAGGGGACAATTCGCCGCGGCCAATTCGCTGTGGTCCAATTCGCAGCGAGGACAATTCACCGTGAGATTTTTTTGTTTTATGATGTTACCATTGGGAATTGTTTAAACAGTTGTATTTAGCTAACTTCATATATAGTTGTTTGATTATAACTTTTTTCAAACTTTTCCAACATTTTTTTTATTAGGAAAATAAATAAAATGGCGGATCCAAAATGGCGGATTTTTCCATTTATGGACGGATTTGTATCTAACTCGGACTGATGAGATTTTTAAGGTCGCTGATCATTATTTTTAACTTAAATTTAAAAAAATTAAAATTTCAAAACATGACGGATTTTAGCATTTTTGAACCGATATGCATCAAATTCAGAACTTTGGGTGTTTCAGGTCGGTTCCCATTTTGATTTTTTTTAGTTTAAGTTAAAAATAATAATCAGCGCCCTGAAAGATCCTAAAGTTTCTAGTTTGATGCATATCGGTTCATACATGGCAAAAACCGCCATTCTACATTCGTCATTTTATTTATTATTTTCAATTAAAAAATGCTGTATTGTATAGCTACCACCAAATAAATAGTTGGAAAGTTTGAAAACATTATTTTTATAAAAAAAATTATTTAAGGTCAAGGTAAATAAAACAATGGTAATATCATGAAACAAAAATCTCGCGGCGAATTGTTCCCGCGGCAAATTGTCCCCGCGGCAATTCGATTGGCGGCAAAATGTCCCCGTGGCAAAACGAGCCGCGGCCAATCAGCCAGCCGCGGCGAATCGGCCGCGGTTAATCGGCTGCGGCGAATTGTCCCCTACCCTTTTAATTTGTGAACCTCTGCTTAATTTAAGGATCAAAATACCAATCTACAAATTTCCCTTTTCTACAAACTGAGCTTATGCCGCTGTTTCATACAAAACACCAAAAACTTTCTAAACAAAGCATAGTTTATATCTTGTTTTTTAGGATCTAATGGCAGCGCATTTTTAAATTTGAGATAAATATAACAAATCCTGCAAAAGTATAAAAAAATAAAGAAACAAAATCAAAGGGGTTGCAGATCTATATGTGCTTAAGAACTCTTTGTACTTAAATCATTTACAGATTCATCTCATTTAATTATTGAACACCTTGTATAGGAAATGGCAAAAGTTTTAAAAAAATCGAAAAGATAAAATAATGTATAAGTTTGCCTTATAGGATCCTGCGGAAATCGATTAAGAGTATACCGTCGCGTGGATTTACAGTCTCTTACGGCACAAACCGTTCTCATTGTTTAAAATCAAAAATAACATATATCAAATACAAAAATCACTTCTACACAACACTTATGCTCAACACGTACTAAAAGTTTAAAAAATATTGAAATACAGAATGCGCCTCTGGAGTGGTTGACCCCAACATAGCAGGCTGCGTGAAAGATGCGCGTAGCACCCCCCACCACCTGAGTTCCCTATCTGTTTGTTAGGCGATCCGAGGCATTATGTTCTAGTCCGATTCTCGCATATCCTATTCCAAAAGGTAAATTCATATTAGATACTGATGCGAGCAACGATGGCATAGGAGCAGTACTCTCCCAAGTAGAAGATGGAGAAGAACGGGTCATCGAATTTTTCAGCAAAAAGCTATCCAAACCAGAGAGAAATTATTGTGTTACCAGAAAGGAGCTCCTAGCCATCATTAAATCCGTAGATCACTTTCACAAATATCTCTATGGACAAGAGTTTCTGATTAGAACGGATCATGCTGCGTTACAGTGGCTCATGAAAATGAAACAACGTGAGGGGCAAGTCGCGAGATGGATAGAAAAGGATACAATACCATTATCAAATTAAGCACCGAGCGGGAAGGGTGCATAATAATGCGGATGCATTGTCCAGAAGACCTTGCCCTGAGGATTGTAAACATTGCAGGAAAATTGACCAGAAAGAAGGAAATACCTACGTGCGCCAGATAAAGTTAGAACCAGATGAAGAATGGATGTCGGCTTCGATTAGAACCACACAACTTAACGACAAAGATGTAGGATCTATCTTGCGATTGAAAGAAGAGAACAAGCCACGTCCATCATGGCAAGATATCGCAAACCAAAGGGTGATATTCAAATCACTGTGGGCACAATGGGATTCACTGATAGTAGAAGAAAACATCCTTAAACGTGCCTGGGAAAGTGCCGATGGCCTTACTGTGGTTAATCAAGTAGTGGTTCCTAGGAGCATGGTAGACAATATAATGGCCGAATGCCATGGTGGAAAATCAGGCGCGCACCTAGGCATAAATAAAACCATGGACAAAATTCGAAACCGATTTTATTGGGTCAATTACTTTCAAGATGTGAAAAACTGGTGCCGCCGATGTTCGACTTGTGCAGCCAGCCAAGGTCCCAAAACAAGGTCCAGAGGTCAAATGAAACAATATAACGTAGGCCTGCCATTTGAACGCATTGCTATTGATGTGGCCGGACCATTTCCAGAAACTAAAAAGGGCAACAAATACATCCTGGTTGTCATGGATTACTTTAGTAAATAGCCAGAAGTTTTTGCTTTGCCTAACCAAGAGGCCACTACAGTTGCAGAAGTTCTGGTAAATGATGTTTTCAGCAGATTTGGCATTCTTTTGGAACTACATTCAGATCAAAGGAGGAACTTTGAATCAAAGCTTTTCCAGAATCTCTGTGACCTTTTAGGAATACATAAAACACGAACCATTGCTTTACATCCGCAGTCAGATGGTATGGTTGAAAGATTTAATAAAACAATAGAAGAACATCTTTGCAAAGTTGTTAATGAGCACCAAACAGATTGGGAACAATGTATTCCATTGTTTTTGATGGCCTACAGAACCGCCATACACAATACGACAGGAGCTACTCTATCTAGTATCCTGTTTGGTAGAGAACTGCGTTTACCATGTGATATCATGTTTGGTTCACCTGAAGAAGAACGCTTAGAGATTAATGATTATGTCGAACGTTTAAGACAAAAGCTGCACGATATCCATGAGGTGGTTAGAGAGCGAATAGAAATAGCCAGTGACCGCATGAAAGCGAGATATGACCTGAAAGCAAACTCTTCAGGGTTCAAAGAGAATGATCAAGTCTGGCTATACAATCCTCAACGCAAGAAAGGAAGATCACCTAAGTTGACAACATTGATGGTGTTACAAATTTAAGTTATTTAAATTTTATAGTTAGAATTTATTTAGGTTTAGAGTAGTATTAGGTTGTATTCTTAGTCTAGGTTTTAGTTGCGTTATCTGTGACTTGCGGTCGCATTAATACGAGAACTTTCCGGACGTCGAAGACTGCTGGAGAGTTCGAGAGAGATGGACGACCCTATATATATAGGGCCGGGGCCACGCATCGACAGTCAGTCAAAGATAACCAGTGGTAGTGATCGCTAGATGTTAACGCGAAGTTAATAGGCGGATTAAAGTAGTGAATTATTAGCAAGTTATTAGTAAGTTTAAGTGCGTGTTTTTGTACATAATTTGTAGAAATAAATTGACGTATTGTTTTTGACATTTGCGAGTTTTAATTGTAGTGGAGAACCCGTAACAATATCTTCCTTCTTCATATGGCGAGAAGCTATTGAAGGAAATCCAAAAACGTAAACAAAGCCCTGGAGAAACTATAGGGACCTACATTGCTGTCATGAACACATATTTCCAAAGAATTAGCCATCGTCTTGAGAAATATAGCGGACATCTATAAAAATGGGTTGATTGCTACTGAGGTCAATAGCCTATCACATTTAAAGGATTTGTGTCGTATAATAGACCAGAGATATGGTTTAGAGGAAGAGAACTTTATCCCTAGGAAAAACCAATCTATTGAACCTGACTTGGCCTACGTTGACGTAGAGAGCGATAATGACGATTTTCCAACAGGGGTCAATGCAATTCAGATATCAAGTACCGAGACATCTAACCAACAGAATTTAAATATTCTTGATATTAGATTTAACAGAGATAGGCAGCAACCAGCAAGCAGTTTCGCTGCTAGAGCTGATAGAGATAGACAGCTAGTGGTCAGTCTAGTGTAAATGACAGGGATAGACAACCATCACAAGGTACTAGGTCTGCTAGGGCGAACAGGGACGTTGTTTGTTATAGATGCAACCAAACAGGGCACATGGCGATAGGGTGTGCATTACCTAGAGGTAAGCAGTGTTATTCATGTGGTCAAGCAGGGGTAACAGTCAGAGAATGTCGTAATTGTAATCGTCAGGGCAACGGACCCAGGCGCTCGACCTTCGAGTCAGCCTGAACAAGCATCGACCGATAGGCTAACGTACGTCTTAGATTATGTGATAAGTCATGCTCGTAAAGATGAGAGGCCTTATTTAGAAGTGGATGTGCTTGGAAATAAATTACTAGGTTTGTTGGATTCCGGGGCTTCTGGTACCATTTAAGGGAATCATGGTTGGTCAATCATCGAGAGGTTTGGTTTTTCACTTGATACCACGAAGAAGACGAGTTATATTGTGGCAAATGGTCAAAGCGCGATTAGTATTGGGACAGTGCAGCTTCCTATGCGAGTTCAGGATAAATTTAGGTTAATAGAGGTCGTCGTCGTTCCTGAGTTGCCGCACACTTTGATTTTGGGATTAGATTTTTGGATTTCGATGGGGATAGTACCGAACTTAAGTACTAATGAGTGGCACTTTGCCGATAATAAAGATGTGATTTGTTCTTTGGAAACATCAGACCAACAAACTACTCTTACGCCTTATGAATCAAAACGACTAGAGGAATTGGTCGATAAATATAAGACTATTATGGGTGACTCACTGGGATGTACAGACAGGGTAGAGCATAAGATTACAGCAGATGCAGCACCGATAAGACAACGTTCATATAAGGTCTCACCGGTCATTCAAAAACTTATTGATGACGAAATCGACAAAATGCTAAAAATGGATGTAATAGAACGTAGTAGCAGTAAATGGGCTTCACCAGTGGTAATGGTACAAAAGAAAAACACAAAGAAATATCGTTTCTGCGTAGACTACCGCAAATTGAATTCAATGACGCGCGTGATAGTTATCCTTTACCACTCGTATCCGAGACCCTTGACAAGTTGAAAGATGCTAAATACTTGTCAACTTTAGATATCAAAAGCGCTTATTGGCAAGTACCAATGGAAGAATCATCGAAGCCACTAACAGCATTCATCTGTCGACGAGGTCTATTCCAATTTAAGTGTTTAACTTTTGGTCTTCATAATGCACCTGCAACTTGGCAAAGATTCACAGATAGCATCATAGGAAACGATTTAGACCCGTACGTGTACGTATATCTAGATGACCTCGTAATTGTCACACAGAGCTTTTCTGAACATCTTAGAATTCTTGAGGAAGTCCTACGAAGATTGCAGAATGCAAAGATAACGGCAAGTTGGGAGAAATGCCAACTGTGTAGGCCAGAAATGATTTATTTAGGATTCGTAGTGGACTGTCGAGGCATCCGAGTTGACCCTAATAAAATTAGAGCCATGTTAGAGCTCCAGAGGCCAAGAACTGTCAGAGAAGTTCGTAGAGTTTTAGGTACAATATCCTGGTATAGACGTTTCATAGAGAATTTTTCAGCGATAATAGCTCCAATTACAGCTCTAACTAAGAAAAATCAAAAGTTCGATTGGACTCCAGACTGCGAAAAAGCATTTATTAAGATTAAGGAACTTTTAGTGACTGCACCGATTCTTACATGTCCAAATTATACCAAAGAATTTGTCATTCAAACAGACGCATCAGGATATGGAATAGGAGCATGTTTAACGCAACTTTATCCTGAAGGAGACAAAGTCATATGCTATTTGAGTCGATCTTTGACTAAGCAAGAACGTGTTTACACGACCACCGAGCGAGAATGTTTGGCATTGGTTTGGGCGATAGAGAAGCTGCGGCCATATATTGAGGGGATCTCATTTAAGGTGATAACAGATCATTTTAGCCTAAAATGGCTTCATAGCTTGAAAGAGCCCAGTGGAAGACTTGCTCGTTGGTCTGTAAAACTGCAGCAATATGACTTTGAAGTAATCCATCGGAAAGGGAAAGATTTAGTTGTCCCGGACATGTTATCTCGCGCAGTACCTGTGATTGATACAATTTCGCAGCCCAGAGACGCTTCAACAGCAATTAAAGATCGATGACTTAATAAATGGCCGCTGCCGTTTTCAGAAGCGCTTGGATAAGAATCCCAATACGGGCCGAGGTTATTGACCGGATTTCGTGGTGCGTCGTTTAACACATATAATTTATTCGCATTCCTGGCTTAAATTCAATCATGATAAATTTGGCTTCGGTCTGTATTCCGTTTGAATGTTCGGTTAAAAAAATACACATAATTGCGGAAAAAATTAGCTTTGGTCTGTAGTCCGTTTGAATGTTCGGTTAAAAAAATACACATAATAGTGATTTTTCAGGATTTTAATTTATTGTTATATTTTTTATTACATACTTACATAGTGTAACACAAATGCAACATGTTTGTATTCCTAGCTATTAAAATGGTAAGTTTTAAAAGTGTAAAGCTCAAAAAAATAAATACAAGCAAAAATTCGCTATTTGAGTAAGGGCGATTCGAAACAGCTGTGAAGACGGCCTTTACTTTAAGATTTGAATTGTTTTAAATGTGTAACTACCCCGACTTCTGGATGCACAAGAACACTATTTTTGGGGGTAGCTAAATAGTCCAGTCATTATAGAATTTTCGTTTGCAAAAGGTGTAGTCTCGATTTTGACATATGTTGTTGACATTGGAGTCCTAAAAATAAACTTGAGTTTTCGACCTTGGGGCGGCCGGCTCCCCCCGCCATCTTGGATTTAGTGTGCATAAAAAGGGTATTTTTAAAATTACTTGGTAACTGTACGTTTTAAAAAAAAAGTTTTAAATAAATATAAGTTGAAGACAAAAAATTTCCTACAAAAACATTTTTGCATGTTTATTTGATTTTTCAGTGATTAAAAAAAAATATTAAAACATGTTCGCAACAAAAGAATAAACGAGCATCTTTGAAGGGTATAATTTTATTTCGTCCGCCATCTTGGATTTTGAATTGGCGGACAAAAAAATTTATTTATTCAAAATTCTAATTCATTCTCTACTAAGTGCAGTTTCGATATTATTGTTCAAAAGTTAAATTTAAAAAAAAAATTGTCCAGTTTTTTTGGCCCACATTTGTGTTTTTTTGTGTCCTGACAGATTTTTTTGTATTAGAATTTTAATGACTTTTATATTACAATTTTTTTTAGCTTTAAATCTGATCTGGCCTATTTTGTATATTTTTTGACTGTCTTTTTAACGCAATTTTTTTGTTTGTTATGTATGTTTTTACCTTTTATAATTGTATTTTGTCTTAACTTTGATTCAGTTTTTTATTCTTTTAACTTTTTCCGGAAAACGGGAAAAAGGGAAAAGGGGAAAAAGGGAAAACAAAAAACAGGAAAACGGGAAAACTTGAAAATGAAAACGGGTAAACGGATAAACGGGTCAACGGGTAAACGGGACGGGTAAACGGGCAAACGAACAAACGGGTAAACAAGTAAACGGGTAAACAGTCAAACGAGTAAACGGGCAATCGGGTAAACGGACAAACGGGCAAACAGGTAAACGGGGAAACGGGTAAAAGGGTAAACGGGAATAAGGGAAAACGGGAAAACAAGAAAACGGAAAAAACGTTTACCCGTTTTCCGTTTTCATTTTCATTTCATTTTGCGTGGCAAAAATGCTGCTTTTTCAGTGATTAAAAACATGTTCGCAACATAAGAATAAACGAGCATCTTTGAAGGGTATAATTTTATTTCGTCCGCCATCTTGGATTTTGAATTGGCGGACAAAAAAAATTATTTATTCAAAATTCTAATTAATTCTCTACCAAGTGCAGTTTGTCTCATTAAAATCGATATTATTGTTCAAAAGTTAAATTGAAAAAAAAAATTGTCCGGTTTTTTTTGGCCCACCCGGTATATATTTGTGTTTTTTTGTGTCCTTCTGACAGATTTTTTTTCGTATTAGAATTTTAATGACTTTTATATTATAATTTTTTTTTAGCTTTAAATTAACAATGATCTGGCCTATTTTGTATATTTTTTGACTGTCTTTTTAACGCAATTTTTTTGTTTGTTGTGCATGTTTTTACCCTTTATAATTGTATTTTGTCTTAACTTTGATTCAGTCTTTTATTCTTTTAAAAATATTTATATGTATGTAACGGTTTTTCCGTTTTTCCATTTTTCCGTTTACCCGGTTTCTGTTGTCCGTTTACCGTTTTCATTTTCATTTTCATGTTTTCCCGTTTACCCGTTTGCCTGTTTGCCCGTTTACCCGTTTACGAATTTGTCCGTTTACCCGTTTGCCCACTTACCCGTTTACCTGTTTAACCGTTTTCATTTTCATTTTCAAGTTTTCCCGTTTTCCGGTTTTTCGTTTTCCCGTGTTCCCTTTTTCTCTTATTCCCGTTTACCCTTTTACCCGTTTGCGCGTTTACCCTTTTACCCGTTTGCCCGTTTACACGTTTACCTGTTTACCCGTTTTCCGTTTTCATTTTCAAGATTTCCCGTTTTCCGGTTTTCCCGTGTTCCCTTTTTCCCGTTATCCGTGTATGGCTTCGCCCGTTTATCGGCCAATATTCCAAACAGTTATTAATTTCAATAGCAAAAATTGCATTGCACAAAAGTGCACAGCGAAAGCCGATCGACCGACGTGGAGTCGAGGGAATAAAAGCGCGCGATACGAGTGCAATAATTCATTCATTCATAAAGCTCGCCCGGTATTGGGATTCTCATCCAAGCTCTTCTGAAAACGGCAGCGGCCATTTATTAAGTCCCCGACTGTACCAAAAGATGGTAAAGAGGGTCGTAGAATCACCTTTAAAATTTATGAATTGTAGATAGACTGATAATAAGTTGTATAAATATGTCAAACAAGAATACCCTCAACTTTCACCACCTAACGAATATTGGAAGGAGGTAGTCCCCAAAGATCATAGGCGTAGAATTATTGGAGAAGCTCACGATCCTCCTACCGCAGGACATATGGGTGTGTATAAAACCTTCCACAGACTGGCAGAAAAATATTATTGGCCAAAAATGCGCCAGGACGTGGCAACTTTTGTAAAGAAATGCTTTGTCACCCAAAACCAACTCGTCCTTGGGAAATTATTTCAACAGATTTATGTGGACCTCTACCTCGTTCGACAAGGGTAATTGCTGGATTCTCGTCGTTACATGTGTATTTTTAGGTTCAGAAACAACTTTATTAATGTAAAAATGTTTTACAAAAATGGCGTCAAACTATATGAATCTTAGAGAAAACATATATAAAGAGCGAAGGAAACTTTTGACTAAAACTATAACTAAAATACAACTAAATTCTACACTTAGTATGGCTTTACTCAAATGGGAATTGGTTGAGTGTTCGAACATTCCTGGGTTTGATGCATGCTCTGATCTCCAGTAATTGATTTTACCATCGTATCCATTTGTCCATCCGTAGAAATAGATCTGACAACACCTCAACGCGCAGAGACGCATTTTCAATATTCCCTTGCTTGATGCTGCCCCCTATAGACCGGTACCGAAGTGCTAGTGTATTTCATCATTGGTTGGTTTGAAAACCGCGGGAGTTTTGTCAGGCTGACAAACTTAAGTTCTGCAGGATTTTTGGTTTGCGAGTTTTTTTAAATGCGTTTGCATTCTTATTTGAATTTAACCGGGAAAATTTGGTTGGTACGGTGCCCCACCAAATTAAGGAACGATTTCCGGCATCTTCACTTTTTTTTGTGTTCTTGACAAAGTGTCTTTTCTCTTTTCTAAAGAACTGGTGTTGGGTCGACAACAAGTCTCTGGGATCGCCATTGTTCTTTTTTGGTTACTGGCACTGCATTGTTGCAGGTTATTTCCCAGAGACTGTAAGAGTGAGTCCGTCGTTTAGGCGAATCTTGGTGACGGCTCACATCCTCTGAGTGAGGGACTCAGACCATTTCTACGGAAAGAAGCAGTGGTAAGTTCGATTTTTTTTTATTTTTGGGAATTCTTCAAGATAATATTTGCCTTCCAAATTGTAACTATGTTCATGTGAGATATAATTTTTCTACACAAGACGTGTGGGATTTTTGGAGTTTTTTTTATATATTTTTTTTAAACCATGTTTTGGATAAAAACTATATATTGTTTTTCTCCTTTGTCTACAGCCCTGTCCAATCCATCAACGGGACGGTTGTGCTGGACGCTGGTGTGAAGCCGGTTGTAGCATTGTAACCCTGGGAAAGGTATGTTAGGGTTATTTTAGTTCATCTGTTGAAATCTGCTTTATTTTATTGAGTCGTCACGGGGTAGGGGAACCTCGTGCAAAACCGACGAATTCCAGGAAATTGAAATATTTCATTTTCTACAGGGTTTTACGCTCGGGCAAGAATCAGCAACATTTTTCACGACCATGTGCTGCCCTAGTACCATGTGCTAAGGGATCATCAGGGTGGGCGTGAGCAGAACGAGTCCTGGAGTAGCAGGAGAATGTCGGAAAACCAACAAAATTACCAAATAAAACACCAACAATTATTAAATAATTGAAGGACCAAGGTAGGAGCAAGCCTTTAGATATAATTTTTTTCCATATAACTTTTTTTTTTATATAAGCATAATTTTCCCCACTTCTTGTAACCGTAAGGTAGGGTATGACGTCATAACCACACTTTTGCGGAATAACTATTTATTTATAATTTTTATCGTACAATTGAAGTGCCTTGCTATTTTGGCCTGACTTGTTTTCCACCCATTTCATCTATTTAGATTATGTTTTCCAGTATTACCTTCAGTTTATAATAAACCAGATTAACTAAATTTTTGTGTTGTTTGTACAATCCAATGAACCAACTTTGCAGAGACAAAAGAGAGATGAGGTTATATTTTTTAGCGGTTTCCTTAACATTGTCTTGCCTCATGGGGTAGATCTCGGACTGGGTTGCTGTCTTTCTCAGCCTACCCATCGTAGAATGATGACAGCAGATATTTGGTCCAGATCTCCCCTATAACGAAATGATTTTGGAAGTGTATTTTTTTTCCAATCATTTATATAACTGAGTCTCACACTACTAACTCAGATGTAGGTACACTATGACCTGTTGAAGATGCCTATCTACTTATAAAGTGCTTTCTATTTGTGTCATTTTAATTCATTTGGGAATCTCTTAAAATTTTATTTTGTCAATGAGTCAATTTCTTTTTGGTTTTTTAATTGCACAAATACTCTGGAGGCCTCGAAAGTAGGTAGAGTTTCATTGTTTGGCTACAACGTTTGAGTTGAACTGTATTTTAATTAAGATCTTCTTTGTAAAACATTGATATTAAAATACTGTGGCGCGCTTAAAAATTTCTTATTTCTGAACCCCCCCTTCTCCACTGTATAAAAGTTACCGGACATATCAATGTTTTACCTAGCTGGAAAATACAGTTCTGCTTCCAGATATTTGTTTAATTATTCAGTAATTAATAGAGTGATTACGACGTGCTTTTATAGTGTCGCAATTTTATACGTCACAAATTGGCACAGCGTTATTGTTCTATTTACAGTGTCACACTTTATAAAATTTATTTAAATTCCTTTTGCTTGTTTTAATTTTCAATTGCTATATACTGGGTGTTTTAAAATTTATAAAGAAACTATAGTAACACCTTACATTTAAACAGCAGAAACGAGTAGCAAAGCTTCGCAACAAGAGGTTCCAAGCTGCACTATTTGTAATGTGCAGTGTTCTTTAAAAGCGCGTCCAAGGGATGACAAAAAATTTGGCATCTCTTGTGAATTCTGCAAAGTATTTCTTTGCAAAGATTGTGCTTCCATTACAGCTTCCGAAGCCGACGCACTTGGAGTGGCAAATAGAAAGGTAATTTTTTTATGCTCAACATGCGAATTTGAACAAGAAAAATCATTAGATAAACTAATTCAAAACCAAACAAACATAATTCAAGAGTTAAACAAGCAAAATATTCAATCATTAAGAGATGTAAAAGAAAAGGAAGCTATGATGTTAAACTTAACAAAAGCACTAGAAAATTAAAAAAATTAGGATAACCAGGACCAAATAAAAAAATTCAAAGCAGAGGTTGATGGATTAAACAAGCAAATGAATAAAAAAACAAAAAAGATTGAAGCATTAACAGAGTAAGAAAGAGATATTACAAGAATTGAATGATACTGTTGCACATTTAGGATATTTAAATTTTATAGTTAGAATTTATTTAAGTTTAGTGTAGTATTAGGTTGATTTACCTTATGGTTGTATTCTTAGTCTAGGTTTTAGTTGCGTTATCTATGACACGCTCCTGCTCAAACGGTCCGCGGTCTAGAAAAGGCTAGTATAAGCGGGAATCGAAGAAGGATGGATGGTTCTCGAATAGTAGCAGACTCTATATATAGGGCCGGACGTCGCGCATCGAGTCAGTCAAAGATAACGAAAGGTAGTGATCGTTAGATATTAACACGAAGTTAATAGGCCGATTAAAGTAGTGAATTATTAACAAGTTATTAGTAAGTTTAAGTGCGTGTTTTTGTACATAATTGTCGAAATAAATTAACATATCGTTTTTAACATTTTGCGAGTTTTATTTTAAGCAGTGAACCCGTAACAATACAAAGAGCACTCTTTCAAAAAAAACTGATGAAATACAAAAAGTCAAAACAGATTCACAAGGATTAAGAGTATATTAAATAAAAATGAGGAAGAATTAAAAATTCTAGTGGAGGAAAAAACCGAAATGGAAGAAGACTTAAAGGTGGCAAAAACAACTAAAGATGAAAATAAGCAAGTAATAAGAATGCAGCAGGAAAGTATCGAAGAGTTAAATTTGCGAATAGCTGAGTTAAGCAATAAAGAAGGGCCATCTGATAAAACAATTGATAACATCCTAGAGGAATTAATAAGAGTTAATGTATCAAATAAAGAAAATTCAAAAAAGCTAAATAATATGGAAAATAAAATAAGCAATGTAACCAGCCAATCATCAATAATTTAGATGAGATGAATTGCCCCAATAAAATGAAAATAGAACAGCTTGCAGATCAACTTGCCCATACCACTGCAAAATTAAATCAGTTGGAAAGAAACTACAATGGTTTAAAAGTGATGTTACAAGCACTTGAAAAAGAACATTTAAGAGAAAACAGCAATTGGCAGAATATACAAGATGAATTTAGACCTGAACCTCAAGTACAAATAGACCAAAGATGGCCACCGAATAGAAATAATTAAAGGACTAGTCATATAAGAAGTCAAACATTAACGAATAATGAATTTAATCCCCAAAGAGTTGAAAGCAGATCACAAAGAGGTGATATTAGAGATGACAGAAGAATACAAGGAGTTTATAGAGAGGAAAGAAGAGAACAAGTAAGAGATGATAGAGGTGAAAATGGATTCCGAATTCAGACAGAGCCGAATCATTATAGAAGAGAAGAACGTGGTTTTGAAAGAAACCGTGGTGCAACAAGAAGATACCAACGTAATGAATTTAGAAGGTGCAGACCTCAGAGTAATAACATATAAAGAGAAGTAGTAACCCCGGTTTCGGCGGTCATTCATTCATTTGTTGGTAAACAATGTAGCTTTTCCGCTGTTGCCGGCTCCTCTGCCTCTGTAAAATTTTATAAATAATAAGTAAGGTTCAACTTCTTACCTTACCAAATTTTTAGTGCTTTGAGTTGGTTAGACTATTTAAACCATGCGATAATTTGTCATGCGCTTATTAGCCCGCGTCGCGTCGTTTTATGCTGTGTATTTATTATTACAATCTGCGATAAAAACTCATTTAGACAACATAATTTATGAACGGCCCCTTTTCCCACAATTTTTTCAGGACGTGGCAACAGGTGTATGACATCATATTACGGATTTCGTGTTAGCAGGGCCGGGTTTCGTTTTGAGCTACTTGGACTATATCCCCGCGCTACTATTTTCCGAAAACCGCATATTGATGCGACGTTCCATTAAAAAGTTAGCATTTTTTAAACTTTTTAACTGTCAAAAAACTGTCATTATCAGTCACGAATTTTGACTAAAATCTAATCAGCTCGTTGCAGTATCGAGTACTATTTTACCTGAAAATTTCATGTAAATCGGTTAAGCGGTTTAGGAGCTATCGCGTTACGGACAGATATACATACACACACAACACAGACAGATATCACGACAATATTGCTAGGGTAGGTCAAAATACACCCAAATAACACATTTTCGGTGTTATCTCAAAAAAAATTTTTTGTCGAAAACAATACCTTCTCTAACCGTTGCTGTGCGGGCTAGGAAGGTAAAAAAGGGGCGCGCAGTTTACACTTGAAAACGGTTAGATATACTTACTTACTGAAACGTCCTGTTTAAAATAAACCAACACAAGAACATTTCATGTAAAAAAGAGCCAAGTACGCGAAAATGGCATTCCGTAAAAAGAATTGAGATAAAAGTAAGGCCAAGTTCTCCAATACAAATTTCATAATGAAAGATTGTTACTAGTTGGAAATGTTTTTCTAAACTTTGCTATTACAGCCAATCTTCTTTATGTTCAATTAAGCACTGTGCCTGAGTCATTTACAGCCGTAATAGCCAAGTTTAGAAAAAAATTTCCAAACTAGTTTCTTACTTTCATTTTGAAATTTGT
The DNA here is from genome assembly GCA_963576565.1 of Aspidapion aeneum. Classification (NCBI taxonomy): domain Eukaryota; kingdom Metazoa; phylum Arthropoda; class Insecta; order Coleoptera; family Brentidae; genus Aspidapion; species Aspidapion aeneum. The sequence continues at coordinate 149,622,758 of OY755038.1, forward strand.
ATTGGAGAACTTGACTTTACTTTTATCTCAATTCTTTTTACGGAATGCCGCGTACTTGGTTATTTTTACATGAAATGTTTTTGTTATGATTTCACTTCTTTTTTAAAGGAATTGGATAATATTTAACTTTTAAAATAGTAAAATATGCGGAATATTGTTCAAAACTTTTGCAGTGCCTTACTTAAAATTTTGAGGTCTTTTAATTTTTTCCCATGGTTTTATCATAGCTGCCATCAGCCTTCCAAAGCTCAGCTCTCTAGCGTTTCTGAAAGTGGACAATGTTACTTTTGCATAACTTTACATGTATAGGGGAGGGAAGTAAATTAAAATTTTCTGTTTTTAATTTTTTTCCTATAGTTTTATCATAGTTCCTATCAGTCTTCCAATGCTCAGCTCTCTAGCGTTTTTGGAAGTGGGTAATGTTACTTTTACATAACTTGACATTTATAGGGGAGGAGAGTAAATGAAAATTTTTGGGGTTTTTAAATTTTTTCCCATGGTTTTATCATAGTTTCTATCAGCCTTCCAAAGCTCAGCTCTCTAGCGTTTCTGGAAGTGGGCAATGTTACTTTTATATAAATTTACATTTATAGGAGAGGGAAGTAAATTAAAATATTGGTGTTTTAAAATTTTTTCCTATAGTTTTATCATAGTGTCTTTCAGTCTTAAAAAGCTCAGCTCTCTAGCGTTTCTGGAAGTGGGCAGTGTTACTTTTACATAACTTTACATTTATATGGTAGGGAAGTAAATTAGCATTTTGGGGTGTTATAATTTTTTCCTATAGTTTTATTATAGTCCCTATCAGGCTGCCAAAGCTCAGCTCTCTAGCATTGCTAGAAGTGGGTAATGTTACTTTTAAATAATTTTACATATATAGGGGAGGGGAGTAAATTAGAATTTTGGGGCTTTTTGATTTTTTCCAGGGGTTTGGTCATAATTTCTATCAGTCCGCCAAATTTCAGCTTTATAGTAGGTCTGGAAGAACAGTAGAATTTTGGTGATCTATACATGAGTAAGTGAGTCAGTGAGTGAGTGGCAATTTCGACGTTTTTTGAAATTTCGTAACTACTTTACTACTCTATAGAAGTCCATGAAACTTGGAGGGGTTGTTAACTCTATGAAGTTCTACGACTGTGCAAAGTATGAGATTCGTAGCTCTTTCCGAAGTAGAGCTTTAGATAGGTCAAATATGGGCTGAAATGTTTCAAGAAAAGATGGTACGGCAGCGCGAACTTTGCGAGGCACTGCCGTGCCCTCAGATAAAGACAATGGAATTCCAAAGTTTTATTTCTACTCAATCATTGTCTACGAGTTTTAAAGAAAAGATTATTTTTTCACTTATATAATGGCAACAAGTTTAATTAGGTGGATCCTCAAGTCGTGAACGGTTAGCCCAGATATTCCTAAGCTCTAAGGTCGACACTGACAGTAACATGTGTTTGTATTAAATCCAGTGTTGTCTTGGCCGTCGGACTCGGTATATTGAATTTTTGGTGTTTTTTTTCTGTGTGCTGAGTTTTATTTTTGTAAAAAAGAATTTAGTTGGACGTAAAAATAAACAAGAAGTGCTATGTTTCTGAAAATACTGTGAAAATTCAGCCCAGTGTGGTTTTTTCGAGATGATTCCAGTGACGCAGCTATGTTGCCATCGCCGGGGATTCTGGAAATTCTAAGTTTTCAGGAATGACCGCCACGAATAGGGAAAATTTACACGGGGCCGCGGTTTACTTCTTCTCTTTATATTATTATTACTCTAAGGTGCAGACCTATATATGGAGAAAATCAAAACAATGAAAATATGGTGGTGCAACTAATAAGTTCTTCTTTGTATCTGGGTGTACACCAGAAACCACAAATAATGATATAATTCCATGTATAAGACATTTAGATCAAGGGAATAAAGTAACATGTGAAAAGCTAAGACTATCAAATGATAATAGAGTGAGTTCATTTAAATTGTCAGCACCAATATATCTAAAACATGAAATATTAAACCCGAGACATTGGCCTCAAGGTGTTTTGGTTAATAATTTTTTTACACCGAGGAGTAATGAACATAAACAGCTAATGGTTTTGTGTGATCTATTTTATGCAAATTGTCAAGGATTGTTGAAAAACTTCAATAGCATTCTGTATATGGTACAATATTTTCAACCCATTATTATCTGCTTATCAGAAACTCACATTACAGATAAAATTGTTTTACATGAGATGGAAATAAACACTTATAGCTTCCTATCCTGCAACTCTGCATCTAGACATACTGGGGGAGTGGTGATTTATATAAAAAAGGGAATAGACTATACTGAGGTGATAAACACCAGTTTAAGTAGGAATGTTTGGATTTTTGTTATGATGTTACACTTGCTTAATAAGTCTTATTTAATTCGTTCATTATATCACGCACCTAGTGCTTCTGATGTTAGATTTGTTGAGTTTTTTGAGGAACAGTTTGAGAATATAAATTTGAGAAAATGTACTAATAAAAGAACCACTAATTCACGTCGGGTCATTGAAGTTTTTCACCAACTTGGATTTTATCAGTTAGTTAAGGAAAGTTCTAGAATAACAGCCAATTCAAAAACCTGTATAGACTATGTAGTTACAAATGATAGATATTTAAATTACAAAATTTCTTTGACACCCAAAATATCAGATCATAACAATATTTTTGTATCGTTGAATAACAATTTAAAAAAAACAGCGAACTTATATAAACCGGTTAATATTGTTAAAACAGATTACAAGAACTTTGATGAAAAAAGCTTTAAACGGTCATTGAACTCTTGCAATTGGTTTAATACAGACAATGCGAATACTGTAAATGATCTTGCATCATTATTTGTACAAAATATTGTCACTTGCTCTAATATACATGCACCATACAAGGAAATAAAAATATTTAATAACTTTAAGTTAAAAGTTTGGTTTACACCTGATGTTATGGAACAAATTAAGGCAAGAGATGATCTTTTTAAATTAGCTAAACAGAGCGAAACATTGGAGGACTGGAAAAGATATAAAACAATCAGAAATCAGGTTACAACAAATATTAGAAAGGAAACCAAAGTATATTATGAAAGCCTGATTGACAGCAATAAACGAGAGGGTAAAAAAATGTGGAAAACCTTAAAGGAACTGTTGGGAACAAAGCAGTTTTCAGAAAAGAGCCAAATAAACTTTAACGGAAAAATTATTGATTGTAATAAAGAAATAGCTAACAACTTTAATTATTATTTTGTTTCTAGTGTTGAGGAAATAATATCTGCAGTGCCAATAAACTTGAATTTTCATGAAATCATTTTAAAAATTCCTGAAATAAAAAATAATATAAATAAATTTGAACAAATCAACATGGCACAACTAAAAGAGATTATTTTTCAATAAAAAAGAATACTAAAGATAGTGACGCGATTGACCTCAACATTCTTAAAACAGTGTACAGCATAAAAGGGTCGACGTTAATGAAGATCATTAATTTGGCTTTTAGTTCTGGGAATTTTCCAGACTGTTGGAAATGTGCAACTATAACCCCAATTGAAAAGGTTAGGAACACTATACTTTGTAGCGAGTTTCGACCTATCAATCCCTTGCCAATATATGAAAAGGTGATGGAAATTGCAGTTAAAAGACAATTATTGGAATTTATTAATAAAAATAACATACTTATTCCAGAACAATCCGGATTTAGGGAATCATACTCGTGCGAAACAACATTACAACTTGTGATGAAATTAGTCAAAATAAAATAGCCTTTGAATGTGTAAATTTAGACCTTTTCTTGTTAAAACTAAACAGATATGGAATATCCGGCTTAGCATTCAGAGAGAGAGAGTTAAATTTAATATGAACTTTCAGGAGAACTCGATACAAAGTATAGTGTACCACTGGGCTGCTTCTTATTTATTCTTTATATTAATGATATTGTTTACAACCTTAAGTATTGTAATATGAAAGTTTTTGTGGATGAGGACTCTTGTACTATTGTGGTAATCCAAAAGAGGTTGAACATTTTTTCATAACCTTAATAATATTTTTAAATGGCTAAATAACAATGGATTGTCTTTGAACCTTAACAAGACAAAATTTATGATTATAGGATCAAAACATCAATTAGAGACGATTTGAATCTTAATATTAAAATAAATAACACACCTATTGAAGAAGTTAATGTACAAAAATATTTGGGCATCATGATTGAAAAGTATCTCAAGCTAAATGAGCACTGTATTTATCTAAAAAAGAAAGCAGCAAAAAAGGTTTATTTTTTGTTTAGATTAGATAAAAAAGTGTCTCTGTTTGCAAAAACAGTTGTGTATAAAGCCATTGTAGCACCTCACTTTGATTATTGTTTGACATTATTATTAATGTTATTATTAAAGGAAAAAAGCATTATAGATCATTTTTTTGCATTTAATGATAAGTAGTTTCTAGACCTAAAAGTTAAAGAGATCATTGATATTAATTTATGACAGATTTTCTTTATTTGTTCAGCCCAATTTAATTTGTCATCAATTAATAATCCTAAGTGTTTAATTTTGTGCACTTGCTCAAGCTCTATATTATTGATTAATTTATGGCAGATTTTCTTTATTTGTTCAGCCCAATTTAATTTGTCATCAATTAATAATCCTAAGTGTTTAATTTTGTGCACTTGCTCAAGCTCTATATTATTGATTTTTAATGAAATTGTATTAACAATTTTATTTTTTTTGTGTGAAGACCATATATTTTGTTTTTTCAATATTACTTTTTAGTTTGTTAGTATACAGTGCTCGACATCGAACGTTTAGCCTTTCTAAAACGCGTATAAAAAAGGATGAACCTATGGAAAGCAAGAAGTCAGTAAGGGACCAAAGACGCGCGTATTCAGGAGCGTTTGCCGCTGTGACTCAAATTTAATTAATAGTTTTTTATTACTAAACAGGAGCAAACGCAGCAAGATTTCCATTTTTAAAAGACGAAGAAATAGTCATTATTATTTATTTCGTTATTTTAGCTTTAATCGGGAAACATTAAATCGAGAAATATTCAATTTTTAAAAAATTTTTGATTACACAATAACCTTACTCTATTTATAAAGTCGCGCTTAAATGCCGACCAAGTGTAGGGTCACTGCATCCTGGAAGCCTGGCGTCTCCATGGGTAGCGACAGCCCACGTGACCTGCCTCGGAATTTCCATGGACGACTCTTTAACTTACCTCGGAAAAATTAGAGTACCCACACGCAATGTTTAAACAATTTTGTAAATTAACCTCGGAATTTTTAGAGTACCTATCTCTTGTTTTTTGACCTTTTGTATTTTCGAGCTTTTGTGTTTTCGTCATTTTGAACTTTCGAGCTTTTGTGTTTTCGACCTCTTGTAGTTTCGGCTTTTTGTTTTTCGACCTTTTGTATCTTTTGTATTTTCGGCGGTTTGTGCCATGATGTTTTCGACCTTTTGTATTTTCGACCTTTTGTACTTTCAACCTTTTACACCGTAATAAAATAATTGTAGGCATATTATAAACCTGGACACTACAGTGTTTACTTATAATCTCGCGGCGAGAATTTTCAAGCCCGACAGAAAGGACGGCTATAATTTGCTAAGTAACTAAAAGGGATTTTAATGCCAAGGTTTATACAGAGTGTCCCATAACTTAGGGGCCATAGGCCAACAGGTGATAGAGGAGGTCATGTCTGACAAAAAACTTCCTCTTTCTTTGGTGAGATACAGAGCATCAAAGTTGGCAATTTTTTTTACTTTGTACTTAAATCATTTACAGACGCATCTCCTAGGACATTTAATTATTATATATAAAAAATCACAAATATTAAAGACAAAATTCACATCGACACACCACTAATGCTCAACAAGTACTAAAAGTTTAAAAAATATTGAAATACAGAAGGCGCCTCTGGAGTGGTTCACCCCAAAATGGCAGGCTGCGTGAAAGATGCGTGACAAATTTAGTAGGTCAATTTTTTTTACAGAAAACTTTTCTAAATATCATATTAAATGTAATGTTTTTTTTATATTTTTTGTTGATCATAACAAGTCTCTCGCGGGACATAATAATAAAATATTATTGATATTTTTTAAAAGAATAAGTAAGCAAAAATTATTTTTTTTTTAAATTTATTATTTTTTATACATTTTTGGAAGTTATCTTGACAGCCGGTATCTCCTCAACTTGTAATTTTATCAAAAAAAGGAATACCACATTTTTGAATCACAATTAGCTGAGTATTCAGCTGTCTGTGACAGATTTTCCTTTTTTTTAAAAACCCTTTTCCCCCCACTCTTCTGACTTTAAAAATCCTATATCTTAAAAACAGATGTGTGTTGCCCCCATGTTATATATACTTTTTTCTCGGAAATAACCTCCTGTATCACCTGCTGCATTATGGCCCCTAAGTTATGACACCCAGTATACTAAAAATAATCATAAAATAAATAAATATTAAACCACTAACCGGTACTCTTAACCGGTACTCTAGGGTTAGCAAGACAACCCCCGGTATTTAATAATACAGTGGGCAGTGATAGTTGTCGTTTATTTGGTTGGCTATGAACGCGTTGTTATAGCATGATATTAAACAAAAGTCAGTCAGACGCTAACAAATAGAAAAAATGTGGAAAACATATTATTTATTTCATAACAAACTAAATAGGTTTAGTCAAGAAAAAGTTCGAATTAAATTTCTTTAAGATAGAACAAACATGGACCAAAGATTAAAGCCTATTCCTACTTTGAGATGGACATTAAAAAGGCCACCCAAGAAAGCAGCCTTCAGAGTACCAAAAATGAAAATTTCACTGAAGAGGTATTTGATTTACATCCTGGAGAAATCTAGAAAGTTAAATGCTTCGTTTATATATAGGCAATATTTTATGCCAAAAGACACAATAATTATATATATATATATATATATATATATATATATATATATATATATATAAAATATAAAATAATCCAAAACACCTATATTTGGCCTTTATAGTTTTAAAAAAGTTACTTTTAATCACTGGGGATAAAAAAAATACCTTAGTCCCTGAAAAAAGGGATTAAACGTACACTTTTATTCCATGTAGTGCATACAGAAATTTATTAAATGATACAAAATCCAACATAATAGTTTTCTATATTTTATTATATAAAACATGTCAACTAATTTTTGGTTTCACCGAACCTAATAAATATTAAAATCGTAAAAAACTTAGTTTTTATATTCGATAATCTGAAAAAGCATCATTTTAATGGTTTGTTTATTTGGACAGTCTAAATATACATACCGGGTATGATGGACAGTTCTTCATACATTTATAATCCATTTTATTGTTTTGAACACAAAAAAGCTCCTGACAGTGTCAGATTTGTCATATAACCAAAAATATTTAGCTCTCGTGTCGCTACCCTAAGAATACACTACGTCTTCGTGATGCAGTGACCCTAGCTCAAGTGTTTTTTGTGGTGCCACCTGGCTGCATGTTAGAAAGTTCTACTTGTACACTTAATTACGGATTCGCAGTATTGATTATTAGTTATACAGTTCAAATGATATCTAAGAGATGGCGCAACAGCAACTGAAATCAAGGCCTTTTTAGGATTTTATTAATTGCCGTCTTTGGCCGACTCAGCCAGTAAGAGTAACGTCATTAGATCGCGAAAAGAATACCATTTCTTGAATTACTAACTTGACAGTAGCGCTAAACTACTTATCTCTCTAGTATGTTCTTCAATTCACATATTTTCAATGCCCAAACGATCGCTGACAAACCCTGTATAACCAATCCACATAGGTTCCAAGATCACTGTTGATTATCTCACATAATTCATTCACATAAGATTGTCAAACTCACCAGATTATTCTAAACTGACAAAGAACTTTGTTCCGCTGATCACCCCTAACTTTAACCTAAGCTTTATCATTTTCCTTTTCTTTCTTCTCTATTTTTTCAACCATCATTGTTCTAATTTTTCAACTGTTTTGAAACAATAATCCATTCAGGAGGGACCCAGTCAGGATCATTGCTCTATTCTTAAAAAAGTCCACTTGAACACAACAAAAGATCCTAATAGAAAATGTTGCCAAAATGGCACTTACATATTTATCCAAAACAAACCTGACCAAAACCTTTAAAAGATTTCAATTCCTCCAGTCAGCTGTTAGTGCACTTATCAACTTTCGGGGCCTGTCGAATTAACGGACACACGCATTTTGTGAAAAAAAATTTTAAGCTTAAAAAGGGCCTTTTTAAGAACATTTACAAAAAAATTTTTGCGGATTATGCGGTATTTTTTAATTTTTTTTTTTAAAAGTCCTATAAAATAACAACTAACTTCAGAAAGCATGGCTGCCAACCAAAATGCACCTGAAATATGTTTCAAAAAGGCACTGTTGCCAGATCGCCACAAAAGTCGTCAAAATTAGGGAAAAAATAGACTTTTACTGTGTGGATAAGATTTATTTAAAAAACTTACTTTAAAAACATTATTCAAACATCAAAACTGCATAAAAACTTAAACACTTTTTAACTAAACCTAACCTAAGCAAAAAAGCATATTTGAACTAGAACTTGAATAAATCAAACCTAACCTAACTGAAACTTAACCTAACCTAATCAAACATAATTTATTGTAATGAAACCTAATCTAACCTAACCGGATCAAACATAATTTATTGTAATGAAACCTAACCTAACCTAACCGGATCAAACATAATTTATTGTAATGAAACCTGACCTAACCTAACCGGATCAAACATAATTTATTGTAGTGAAACCTAACCTAACCTAACCGGATCAAACATAATTTATTGTAATGAAACCTAACCTAACCAGATCAAACATAATTTATTGTAATAAAACCTAACCTAACCTAACCTAACTGGATCAAACATAATTTATTGTAATGAAACCTAACCTAACCTAACCGGATCAAACATAATTTATTGTAATGAAACCTAACCTAACCAAACCCGAGCTAATCCAACAATTCCAAACCCAACTGAACTGAAATTAATATATTTCGCAAATTTGGCAATGGCGCACAATTTTTGTTTTTTCCAACCAAAAATTTATTCCAGGGTAATGTCACCTGTAATGTAAACAAAATTAAATACAAGTTTTTGCACGCGATTTTCCGTATAGTTTAGATTTTACCAAAACCTAAAAAAAAATTGTGTTTTTTGATATTATCTGCATCTAAATATGCTTTAAAATATGTAAATTAGTATTTGCAAGTGAAATCGCGATAGAAAAATGTTTAGTTTTTGTGTCTCTAAAGTCAACAAGAACCCAACTTTCTTTTCCCTTCTTTTTTTAGCTTCCTTGAGTTCATTTAACTCAGGATGATTCTTTAAGGTCAAAATATTTGATATTCCATCAAAACTAATATTATGAAGACCTCCACAACTGCCACAATTCATAATAGCACAAAAACTAATAACAACTTGCCCATACCACTGCAAAATTGAATCAGTTGGAAAGAAACTACAATGGTTTAAAAGTTAAGTTACAAGAACTTGAAAGAGAAAATTTAACCGAACCGAACCGCAATTGGCAGAACATACAGGATGAATTCAGACCTGAACCTCAAGTACAAATAACCCAAAGATGGCCACCTAATAGAAATAATCAAAATACTAGTCATATAAAAAGTCAAACAATCATGAATAAAGAACTCAATCCCCAAAGAGTTAAAAGAAGATCACAAAGAGGTGATATTAGAGATGAAAGAAGAACACAAGGAGATTATAGGGAGGAAAGAAGAGGGCAGTTAAGAGATGATAGAGGTGAAAATGTATTCCGAATTCAGACAGAGCCGAATCATTATAGAAGAGAAGAACGTGGTTTTGAAAGAAGCGGTGGTGCAACAAGAAGATATCAACGAAATGAATTTAGAAGGCGCAGACCTATATATGGTGAAAATCAAAACAATGAAAATAAGGTGGTGCAAACCAGTAAATTATTCTTTGTATCTGGATTTACATTAGAAACCACAAATAATGAGATAATTCAATGTATAAGACATTTAGATCAAGGGAATAAAGTAACATGTGAAAAGCTAAAACTATCAAATGATAATAGAGTAAGTTACAAGATGAAATATTAAACCCGAGACATTGGCCGCAAGGTGTTTTGGTTAATCATTTTTTCCACCAAGGAATACTCGGAACATAAGCAGCTAAAGGTTTTTTGTGACTTATTTTATGCTAATTGTGAAGGATTGTTGAAAAACTTCAATAGCATTCTGTATATGGTACAATATTTTCAACCCATTATTATCTGCTTATCAGAAACTCACATTACAGATAAAATTATTTTACATGAAATGAAAATAAACACTTATAGCTTCCTATCCTGCAACTCTTCATCTAGACAACATACTGGGGGAGTGGTGATCTATATAAAAACGGGAATAGACTATACAGAGGTAATAAATACCAGTATAAACAGGAATGTTTGGATTGTTGGTATTATGTTACAGTTGTTTAATAAGTCTTATTTAATTTGTTCATTATATCACTCACCTAGTGCTTCTGATGCCAGATTTGTTGAGTTTTTTGAGGAACAGGGGGCAATTCTTCAAAATTTGAAATAATCTGACGAAATTTGAAACAACAGAATTTAGGTGTAAATCTTGACAACACTGCAATTTCAGCTTTGTGTAAAACGTCTTACACCACACGGTAATGGGCCAACTTAGGAAATTATGAAAACCCCAAAAATTTAAAATATGCGGGAAAATTTAATCTAAAACCTACCTTGAAACTCGGCTACTGATAATCCACAAGTTCTTGATAAATTGTATTTTTCCGAGCACCTCATCATACAACGGTTTTTCTATCTGGCAAATTTGACAACTGTCAGTCAAAGATCACCAAGGGGACTGTCAGTTACGAAATACTATGTTGCCAATTCATTGTTTCCAAGTGAAACCAATAAAGGTACCGTTCACAAGTTGGATTCACTTTTTAAATATGTTGTTAAAATATTTTTACGAAAAACTCTTACAACGTAACGTGCAATGTGGTACCTAAGGGGGGATCAATCTCCCCCCGATATTTTTAGGAATAAAAAGTAATCAAACATTTAGTAGTGATAATAATAGTAGAGATATGGATAATTCGCATTTTTTACGGCGGAATTGATTCTGATTTTTGAGATTTTTGCTTATAATAGCTGAAAACTTGCTCAAACTAAAGTTTGGTTAAGTATTTTGTTTTCTAAAAAATTTAAATCTTAAAGGTATTTTTTTATACCTAAATGCATGGAGAGTGGAAAAAAATTTTGTTTTCTAAATCTCATAATTTTATTCATAAACATTTGTGTGTTTTAAATAATATTACTTGACTTGACTGCAAAATCAATCCAAGATTTGAGCAGCTGCTAAAAAATTGTTTTTCTTTGTCGTGTTTTTGAACTTGATTTTAAAATAAATTTGAATGAAAAAGGAAGCTTGACTGATTAATTTTTTAGCCACTCATAGGTAGGAAGGCTATTGGGGACCGTCAAAAAAAACCTTTTTATTTTTGCTCAAAATAAGTTTGGGCCAAAAAAATCAAAATGGCTGTCTGTCTTTATTCATAGTTCTTTTAAAAATAAAACCAAATAATTTAAATAATTAGGCACTTTGTCTGCAAGTTTAATGAAAATTTTTACTTGGTTTTATTTTTATAGGTTTAAAAAAAAACAAATTCAATTTTTTTTACCCTTATTATATTTGTTATAATCAAAACCTTAAAAACTATTTTATTTTTTTTTATTACTTTTTCAAATTAGGTAGCTATTCAATGAACCTACAGAGTAAATAATTTTGCACTGGAATTTATTCTTTAGCTTTTTAACTATTTCTTCAATTTCAATATATTTTAATTATAGTATCTAAGGTTTTAAACCCGTTATATTTTGTTTGTGTATTTTATTCCGGAATTAACATTAATATTGATAAAGGTACACAATTGACAGGGTGCAAAATTTTTTGCCGACATTTTTGGACGATAGCTTTTCTAAAAGGTTCGATGTCATCACATTTCGTGCATTTCCTAATACAAAAAGCAAATTTTGCATTTTTTTTTTATTAAACCAAACCTCACCTTTGTCGATTGATGGCAAACTTATCCTAACCTGTTAATTCAACTCTGGTTAATTGATCGAAAACGTGACCTAACCGGTCCATTGGACACTTTTTTTTTGGTGGAAAAGGGGCGTGTATGGACAGGTAATGATAAGTTTGCGATTAACCGGTCCATTGGACACTTTTTTTTTGGTGGAAAAGGGGCGTGTATGGACAGGTAATGATAAGTTTGAGATCAATTGAAGGGGCGACGGACGAAACATCGAAACACAAAATGTCGAAAGTACAAAATGTCGAAGAAACAAAAATACCAATAGTTGAAAAATCTAAAAGACAGAAAATAAAACCTAACCAGGTCAGGTTAGGTTTTAAAGTATATTACAAAAAAAGGCACCTGATCTGGTCAGGTTAGTTTCTATTAATATATCTAATAACCCAAGCTTTCGACATTCTGGACTTTCAACATTTTGTAATTCTTCTTCATTCGCACACACAGTTTCCAATAGAATCTACATTTATTTTTATTTTAATATTTATTTTTATCCTTATAAACCCAACAGCAACGTCTTTTAGACGAAAATTGTTCGTAGCACCCCTGTAATCTTCCGCCGGCGGCGACTGTAGCAAGTATTTCTGATTACCCTATCCAAAACCTCATGGGCCGTCACTGAATAACAGCAGTTTCTATATGGGAGGACCCCCCAGAATAAAAAACTATATACGTGCCTAGCTTTGATAAGAAAAGTAAAAAAATAATAACCACTTCAATAATTTGACCAGTATCCCACTTAGTCAGATTTTTCTGGCAGATTTTAAAGAAATAATTTGACATTCCCTTAAAAATCCGTTCAAATATAACGGTGGCAACAGCGTAGAGCTAATTTTGTAGCGACCCTTCCACGACATGCAGTTAGTCCCTCTTTGTTAATTTTACCGTGAAAAACAAAGAAAGAAAGTAAACTTAGCTGACCTCATAAAGAAAACGAATAGGACTCATAAATTTGAAAGAAATGTGACGAAATGTGACGAAATCTGACATTTCAGTTTGTGTGGTTAATGGTTATCTGCTTTGAATTTATTAACAATTTTTAAATTAAAAATTTTTAATAAATTAGGCGTTTTTAATTAAAAAAATATATTATATCGTGAAGCTACATCTATCAAAAAGTGAGAAATGGCCTTTTAAGTAAGTTTTTAAGTTTAAAATTGCCTTTTAAACGAGAAATCTTAAGCGCCAGATTATGTCACATTTTTTCAAATTTCGTCAAATTTTTTGAAATGTAAAGAATTGACCCCACAGTTTCAGAATATACATTTTAGGAAATGTACTACTATAATAGTTGGAGATTTTAACATAGATTTAAATACAAGAACTACTTATTCACCTCGGGTCATTGAAGTTTTTCAACAACTTAGATTTTATCAGTTAGTTGAGGAAAGTACTAGAATAACAACTAATTCAAAAACCTGTATAGACTATGTAGTTACAAATGATAGATATTTAAATTACAAAATTTCTTTGACACCCAAAATATCAGATCATAACAATATTGTTGTATCATTGAATAACAATTTAAAAAAACCGGCGAACTTACATAAACCGGTTAATATTGTTAAAAGAGATTACAAGAACTTTGACGAAAAAAGCTTTAAAAGGTCATTGAACACTTGTAATTGGTTTAATATAGACAATGTCAATAATGAATGATCTTGCATCATTATTTGTACAAAATATTGTCACTTGCCTTAATTTACACGCACCATACAAGGAAATAAAAATATTTAACAACTTTAAGTTAAAAGTATGGTTTACACCTCATGTTATGGAACAAATTAAGGCAAGAGATGATCTTTTTAAATTAGCTAAACAGAGCGAAACATTGGAGGACTGGAAAAGATATAAAATAATCAGAAATCATGTAACTACAAATATCAGAAAGGAAACCAAAGTGTATTATAAAAGTATGATTGACAACAATAAACGAGATGGTAAAAAAATGTGGAAAACCTTAAAGGAACTGTTGGGAACAAAGCAGTTTCCAGAAAAGGGTCAAATAAACTTTAACGGAAAAATTATTGACTGAAATAAAGAAATAGCTAACAACTTTAATTACTATTTTGTTTCTAGTATTGAGGAAATAATATCTGCAGGGCCAATAAACTTGAATTTTCATGAAATCATTTTAAAAATTCCTGAAATAAAAAATAATATAAATAAATTTAAAGAAATCAACATGGCACAAATAAAAGAGATTATTTTTTCAATAAAAAAGAATACTAAAGATAGTGACGCGATTGACCTCAACATTCTTAAAACAGTGTACAGCATAAAAGGGTCGGCGTTAATGAATATCATTAATTTGGCTTTTAGTTCTGGGAATTTTCCAGACTGTTGGAAACTTGCAAATATAACCCCAATAGAAAACTTTAGGAACACTATACTTTGTGACGAGTTTCGACCTATCAATACCTTGCCAATATATGAAAAGGTGATGGAAATTGCAGTTAAAAGACAATTATTGGAATTTATTAATAACAACAACATACTTAATCCAGAACAATCAGGATTTAGGGAATCACACTCGTGCGAAACAGCATTACAACTTGTGATAAGCACATGGAAAAATCAAATTGGTCAAAATAAAATAGTGGGGGCCGTTTTCTTGGATATCCGTCGCGCCTTTGAATGTGTAAATTTAGACCTTGTTGTTAAAACTAAATCGATATGGAATATCCGGCTTGGCATTAAGTCTACTAACAAATTTTGTAAAATCTAGAAAACAGAGAGTTAAATTTAATAGTCAACTTTCAGGAGAACTTGACACAAAGTATGGTGTACCACAGGGCTCTGTATTGGGCTGCTTCTTATTTATTCTTTATATCAATGATATTGTTTACAACCTCAAATATTGCAATATGAAAGTTTTTGTGGATGATGGACTATTGTACTATTGTGGAAATCCAAAAGAGGTTGAACTTTTTTTAAATCATGATCTTAATAATATTTTTAAATGGCTAAATAACAATGGATTGTCATTGAACCTTAACAAGACAAAATTTATGCTTATAGGATCAAAACATCAATTAGAGAAAATCAAATCAGACAATATGAATCTTACTATTAAAATAAATAACACACCTATTGAAGAAGTTAATGTACAAAAATATTTAGGAATCATGATTGATAAGTATCTCAAGCTAAATGAACACTGTATTTATCTAAAAAAGAAAGCAGCAAAAAAGGTTTATTTTTTGTTTAGATTAGATAAAAAAGTATCTCTGTTTGCAAAAGCAGCTGTGTATAAAGCCATTATAGCACCTCATTTGGATTATTGTTTGACTTTACTGTTTTTCTTAAATCATGAGCAAATAAGATCACTACAAAAGGTTCAAAACAGAGCCCTAAGGGCGATCCTTATGTGTAATAAGAGAACGCCAGTTAAAGAAATGTTAGAAAAGCTTTCATTGATGAGCATTCATCAAAGATTCACATATATTATGTATTTATTTGTATACAAATGAAAAAATAAAATGTTGCCTAATTATTTAAGTGAAGAGTTAACATTCACACAAAATGTACATAACTATAACACGCGAGCTAGACTTAATAATGATTTTTATGTTAGTGCTTTCCGTTTTTGAGGACTTAACTAAACCTAGGTACGACTTGCTAATGGACTCAAAAAAGAAGTTTGGAAAAAATAAAGTCTGGTCATCAGGTGGAAAAATATACAGATGGAAAGAAACACAAAATAAAAAGAGTTTAATTGAAACCGAAGGCTAAGCACCACGGCTACGTCGAACCGATCAAGCTGTGTCCTACTGCGAGTATTTTATTTATAGGTTTTTTTACTTTTATTTGAAATAAAGGTTTTTATATTGTTACAAATTTAAGTTATTTAAATTTTATAGTTAGAATTTATTTAGGTTTAGTGTAGTATTAGGTTGATTTATTTTAAAGTTGTATTCTTAGTCTAGGTTTTAGTTGCGTTATCTATGACAAACTGGTGCGCGAACGGTCGGCGTTCTAGAAAAGGGTGGTATAATCCTGAATCGAACAAGGATGGAAAATTCTCGAATAGTAGGCAGACCCTATATATAGGGCCGGACGTCGTGCATCGGGCAGTCAAAGATAACCAACAGTAGTGATCGCTAGATGTTAACGCGAAGTTAATAGGTTGATTAAATTAGTGAATTATTAGCGAGTTATTAGTAAGTTTAAGTGAGTGTTTTTGTACATAATTTGTCGAAATAAATTGACATATCGTTTTTTGACATTTGCGAGTTTTAATTGTTGTGGAGAACCCGTAACAATTGGTTTCAAAAGTGAGAACGGAATAGTGTAAAGACTATCCTTACATACTATCACCGGCTAGAACAATTAAACAGAAGAACATTCAGTGATTTTGCCAGAATATTTAGACCTAAATAGTGCAAAGACTATCCTTACATAGTACCACCGGCTAAGACAATTGGACAGAAGAGCAGTAAGTGATTTTTTTCAGAATATTCGAAGAAGTTTGATATTGTTTTATTTAAAAATCAAAAAAAAATATATTTGAGAACCGAGTTCGACATTAACTTTATAGTCCAAAAATTGATAATTAGAGAGATTTTCTAGAATATTCCATCACTTTCTACGACGTTCTATTTGAGAACCAGAAGAGATATACAAAAAACCGACTTCGACATTAGCTTAGCTATTTCAAAAGTAAGAATCGGAAAGAATTTCTAGAATATTCCATAACATTCTACGACGATCTATTCGAGAACCAAAAGAGATAATCAAAAAGCGACTTCTACATTTGCCTAGTAGCAGAAAGAGTGACATTTACCAGTATATTCCAGAACATTCCATTAGGTTATATTTAAGAATCGGAAGAGATATTGAAAAACGGACTGCGACATTAACTTTATATAGGATAGACGTTTAGAGAGATTTGTCAGAAAGTTGATGCTTACTAGACAAGGATCAGCAAAGATGGAAGATCTAGCTAAAATGATGCAGGCTCTAGCAGCTCAAATAGCTCAAAACCAGAACGATATGAAACAGGCCATGGAACAAAACCAAAACAATATGAGACAGACATTAGATGGCATGCAAGAAAACTTCGATCAGATAAAGAGCAATTCCGAACAGCTAAGAGAAGAGTTCAAGGCAGCAACCAAAGATCTTAAGGAAGAAATAACTCAGAGAATGCAGAATGTAGAAGAAAAGGTACAAAACAAATTGCAGAATGTAGAAGGAACGTTACAAAACAAATTGCAGGATGTAGAAGAAACGGTACAAAACAAATTGCAGAATGTTAAAGAAAAAGTGGAGACCAAGCTACAGAATGTAAGAGAAGAAGTTTTTCAAACAGTGGAAGAAAAGCTCCAGGATGTGTCAAAACAGCTTATACAGCTTCAGAAAGAACACAACACAACAAAATAAAAGCTCAGGGATGTGTCGTGAATTCCAACCAAAATATTAAGCCTCCAAATTTTGATGGTACGTCTTCCTGGTCCACCTACAAACAGCAATTTGAAGCTGCCGCCGCTGCAAATAGTTAGGGCGATGACGAAAAAGCTAGAGCTTTGTTAGTAGCTCTACGAGAACCTGCTCTTGGACTTTTACGGTCTATTCCAGCGGAACAAAAACAGAGTTACAATGCTTTAGTGGCAGCTTTAGAAAGAAGACATTTACGAAATTTGCATTGGTCAGAATTAAATATTCGCCAACAAAGAGCAGGGGAGTCATTACAAGAGTATGAAGCGGATATCAGGAGGCTGATGTACTTGACTTACCCAGAAATGCCAGAAAATTACAGAGATCCCTTTATGGTAGATCGCTTTATTAACGGCTTGCGAGACACGGACTTGGCAAAGTTACTTCGTCGAGAACGCTTCCATAACAGCAGTGAAGTGTTGATTCGAGCCCTTGAAATTGAATCATCAAATAATATGTCCAGGCCAAAAGTAAGAGCTGTTTCAATTCAGGAGGGAGAAGAAATGAGCACTGGAGAGGAGGTCAACTTAAAAACGCTAAACCAACTGTTTCAATCACGATAGAGAAGATTGATTCTTTGAAAGAAAGCAGACGATCCCCTCCAAATGTAAAGTTTTTCAGATGCGGACGTACAGGGCATATTCAACGCGATTGTCGTGTCCAAATGAGGTCTCGCTCACCATCTACTGGGACAGAGTACCGAAGAAGAGATCAGGAAAACTAAAACTAGTCAACGCAGCGGGGCGGGTGTTGGCTAATGGGAATTTAGCCCCCAAAATTTACTCTATTAAGAGCTTAAAACATACTGCTGATAGTCTTAACATCGACGGACTTATTAATGGAAGAAAAGTTAATATAGCAGTAGATACTGGTGCTGTCATATCATTCCTTAAGTTCAAAATTGCAACGAGATATAAAATTCGACCAACAGAAAAGAAAATAACACTTAAGACTGTGACTGAAGAATCCGCCGACGTCTTGGGGCAGACTGTATTGGTTGCCAAAATAGAAGACGAATTTATTTTGGGAATGGACTTGATAAGTAAACATGGATTTGCGTTTGATAATAAACTTAATACCCTAAGATTTGGGAATGAAGAGTTCATTTTATCAAATAGTCACTTCAATAAAGAACCAATAAAGGTTGTGGCAGTATGTACAACAAGACTGGTCGGTAACAGTGAGACCATAATTTTTGGGAGGCTAGAAAGTAAAACATCAAGCTGCGTCGGACTGATAAGCCAGAAATTACCCAACACCTACCTCGTTGCAAAGTCACTAGTTAAAACCGATAAAGACATCCCGATTAGAGTCGCCAATATTTTCCCAAATAGTGTCAAAATTAATAAGGGGGAGGTGGTAGCATTATTTGAACCAGTACAGAAAGTAACAAGATGTAAAGAGCCAACCTCCGAGGATAAAAGCAAGTTGCCAATGGAGGTACTTCAGCAATTTGAGTTAACTTGGCAACATCTCACTCCAGAAGAATTTAGTAAAGCGAGAGAGTTTATAGAAGAACAAAATAATATCTTCGAAACTAAGAGTAGTTCGGGACGCACAAACCTTATTCAACATTCCATCAACACTGGCGATGCCCAACCGATAAGACAGCCCCCAAGAAGACTACCATTGGCCAAACAAGAAGAAGTTCACAATCTCATTAATAAAATGCTCAGCGACGGTGTTATTGAAGAGTCATCAAGTCCTTGGTCATCTCCTGTGGTGTTGGTCACTAAAAAGGATGGAAGTACTAGATTTTGTGTCGATTACAGGAAACTTAACGATGTGACCAAGAAAGATAGTTACCCACTGCCAAGAATAGACGACACATTAACAACGTTGGCAGGATCATATTGGTTTTCTACTCTTGACCTGAAAAGTGGGTATTGGCAAGTAGGAATCTTTGAAAGAGATAAAGAGAAGACTGCATTCTCTGCTGAAAGTGGACTTTATCAGTTTAATGTGATGCCATTTGGCCTATGCAATGCCCCAGCTACATTTGAAAGACTAATGTGTCATTTGCAACTATGTCATAGTAATGGGAAAATCATCTCAAGATCATCTAGACAATTTACGAGAAGTATTTTCAAGAATCAGGAACGCAAATCTTAAACTAAACTCAAAGAAATGTTTTCTATTCCAAGAAAAAGTTGAGTTCTTGGGTCACGTCGTTTCCCGAGAAGGCATCCATACCGACGAAAAGAAGTTACAAGCAAAAGAATGGCCTCAACCTCGTGACAAGCATGAATTGAGAAGCTTTTTGGGTCTGTGTACATACTACAGACGATTTGTAGAAGGATTCGCCAAAATAGCGTCTCCATTACATACACTTACAGAAGATAAAGCTTCTTACAGATGGAATACTGATTGTGACCAAGCATTTAGAAGACTAAAAGCAGCATTATGTTCTAGTCCGATTCTCGCATATCCTATTCCAAAAGGTAAATTCATATTAGATACTGATGCGAGCAACGATGGCATAGGAGCAGTACTCTCCCAAGTGCAAGATGGAGAAGAACGGGTCATCGAATTTTTCAGCAAGAAGCTATCCAAACCAGAGAAATTATTGTGTTACCAGAAAGGAGCTCCTAGCCATCATTAAATCCGTAGATCACTTTCACAAATACCTCTACGGCCAAGAGTTTCTGATTAGAACGGATCATGCTGCGTTACAGTGGCTCATGAAAATGAAACAACCTGAGGGGCAAGTCGTGAGATGGATAGGAAAGCTACAACAATACCATTATCAAATTAAGCACCGAGCGGGAAGGGTGCATAATAATGCAGATGCATTGTCGAGAAGACCTTGCCCTGAAGATTGTAAGCATTGCAGGAGAATTGACCAGAAAGAAGGAATTACCTACGTGCGTCAGATAAAATTAGAACCAGAGGAAGAATGGATGTCGGCTTCAATTAGAACCACACAACTTGACGACAAAGATGTAGGACCTATTTTGCGATTAAAAGAAGAGAACAAGCCACGACCACCATGGAAGGATATCGCAAATCAAGGGATGATATTCAAATCACTGTGGGCACAATGGGATTCACTGATAGTAGAAGAAAACATCCTTAAACGTGCCTGGGAAAGTGCCGGTGGCCTTACTGTGATTAATCAAGTAGTTCCTAGGAGCATGGTAGACAATATAATGGCCGAATGCCATGGTGGAAAATCAGGCGCGCACCTAGGCATAAATAAAACCATGGACAAAATTCGAAACCGATTTTATTGGGTCAATTACTTTCAAGATGTGAAAAACTGGTGCCGCCGATGTTCGACTTGTGCAGCCAGCCAAGGTCCCAAAACAAGGTCCAGAGGTCAAATGAAACAATATAACGTAGGTCTACCATTTGAACGCATTGCTATTGATGTGGCCGGACCATATCCAGAAACTAAAAAGGGCAACAAATACATCCTTGTTGTCATGGATTACTTTAGCAAATGGCCAGAAGTTTTTGCTTTGCCTAATCAAGAGGCCGCTACAGTTGCAGAAATTCTGGTAAATGATGTTTTCAGCAGATTTGGCATTCCTTTGGAACTTCATTCAGATCAAGGGAGGAACTTTGAATCAAAGCTTTTCCAGAATCTCTGTGACCTTTTAGGAATACACAAAACACGAACTACTGCTTTACATCCGCAGTCAGATGGTATGGTTGAAAGATTTAATAAAACAATAGAAGAACATCTTTGCAAAGTTGTTGATGAGCACCAGACAGATTGGGACCAATATATTCCATTGTTTTTGATGGCCTATAGAACCGCCATACACAATACGACAGGAGCTACTCCATCTAGTATCCTGTTTGGTAGAGAACTGCGTTTACCATGTGATATCATGTTTGGTTCACCTGAAGAAGAACGCTTAGAGGTTAATGATTATGTCGAACATTTAAGACAAAAGCTGCACGATATCCATGAGGTGGTTAGAGAGCGAATAGAAATAGCCAGTGACCGCATGAAAGCGAGATATGACCTGAAAGCAAACTCTTCAGGGTTCAAAGAGAATGATCAAGTCTGGCTATACAATTCTCAACGCAAGAAAGGAAGATCACAAGTTGACACCACCATGGGAGGTTTAATGATGTAGTGTACCGAATCCAGAGAAGCCCGAAGTCCAAGATGAAAGTTGTTCATCTAGACAGACTAAAACCTTACCTGGGAAATGTTGATCGAGACGATCAAACCTGAAGAGGATGATAGTGTTACAAATTTAAGTTATTTAAATTTTATAGTTAGAATTTATTTAGGTTTAGTGTAGTATTAGGTTGATTTATTTTAAGGTTGTATTCTTAGTCTAGGTTTTAGTTGCGTTATCTATGACAAACTGGTGCGCGAACGGTCGGCGTTCTAGAAAAGGGTGGTATAATCGTGAATCGAACAAGGATGGAAAACTCTCGAATAGTAGGCAGACCCTATATATAGGGCCGGACGTCGTGCATCGGGCAGTCAAAGATAACCAACAGTAGTGATCGCTAGATGTTAACGCGAAGTTAATAGGTTGATTAAATTAGTGAATTATTAGCGAGTTATTAGTAAGTTTAAGTGAGTGTTTTTGTACATAATTTGTCGAAATAAATTGACATATCGTTTTTTGACATTTGCGAGTTTTAATTGTTGTGGAGAACCCGTAACAATATTATCGTTTCCTTTACTTTATTTGGAAATTCTGAATTCAATATAAAAATAAAATATTTTGCAAATATTTATTACTACTTTTTTAGAAAATATGATCACCAATCAGTTTTTTTTTGCTTTTTTTACGACCTAAATTAGAATATTTATTTTTTTAAATTTAATAGCCAGGGCACAAAAATAAACAAAAAATTAAGGCAATAATGACATGCATAACTTTTGCGCGTCTAAATATACGATCTATTTTTACAGGATTTCATAAATTTTCTGAAGTTGTTGAGGAGCATTTATTTGACGTCATTGGACTCTCCGAAACTTGGCTTAAAGAGGGCTTTATCAGTGATGGACTTCTTATTAATGGCTACCGCTTAATACGAAAAGATAGGACAGACAGACTTGCTAACAGAGGAGGGGGGTCGCTTTTTATGTGAGAGAGATTAGTTGCACCGTATTGGATATAGGGGATCCAAATTTCGAGTTGGAGCAACTATGGCTTGGTGCTAAAATTGGAGGTAGAAAGATATGTTTTGGCAGTCTCTACAGGCCACCTGATAGTAATCTATATCTGTGTTTGGATCAACTTGAAAATAGCTTAACTAGTGTTTTGACTGAATTCGATTCTGTGGTTTTTGGGGGTGATCTAAATGTGGATTTTTTGGACCAGGCCAAACCAGCTTTTAATTTACTATTTTTACTTTTAAATAAATATGGCTTAGCTCAACATATTTCTGAACCTACAAGAGTGACTGAAAATACTCAAAAGTTGCTTGATCTCATCATAACTTCTTCTATGGATATCGTTTCAGATTCCAGCATTGTGGATATGAATTTTGTTTCTGATCATCACTTAGTCTGCTGCGATCTTAACATATCAAAAGCTAAAGAAAAACCATTTTTTAGAACATATCGAGATTACTCAAATTTTAATTATGATTACTTTCTTGAAAATTTGTATAGTATAAATTGGCAACATATTTATGTTTTGAATGATATTGATAAAATGGTTGATTTTTTTACGTCAAATTAACTTAATTTATTTAATGCGCATGCGCCATTTAAAACAAGCAAAATTACAAAAAAGCCCGCACCGTGGCTAACACAAAATTTTAAATTTATGATGAGATTAAGAAACAAAGTTTTAATAAAATACAAAAAAATAAAACAGAAAAACTAAAAAATGAATATAAGCAACTTCGGAATTTGGTGAACAGAACAGTTCAAACGGAAAAAAAGCCTTTCTTGAGCATACTTTTAAAACGAACCCAAAAAAGTTTTGGAATACTTTAAATTATATGAACATTTCTTCTAACAAAACAAAATCTGAAAATGGCTCCCAAACAAGCCAAGTAGGTTCGGCTCAAGACTTTTGTAATTTTTTTGTTAACAATTTACCACCACCTGCTGGAAATAATGCTCAATTTATAAACAATAATTATGTTGAAAAATCCTTGTTAGAGGATAGGATGGCCCAATTGTCATTTGTTAGGGTGACTGATTCCGAGGTTGAGAAGATCATCGGTACGATTACAAGCAACGCCACAGGGGAGGATGGGTTAAATTTAAAAATGCTTAAGTATGTAATACCATACCTAACGCCTATTATAACAATTATTCTGAATAAATGCTTAGTAGCCTCGAATTTTCCAAAACTATGGAAAAATGCCAGAGTTACTCCAGTTCCTAAAATCAACAATCCTCAAAATATTTCGGAATTTCGCCCAAACAGTATATTATCAATAATGTCAAAAATATATGAAAAAATTATATATAATCAAATTAATCAATTTATCATTGACAGAAACATTATTCCCCCCACCCAATCAGGATTTCGTACTAATCACAGCACCACCACTGCAGACAATTACCGATGACATTATCCGGAATCAGGACCAAGGTTCCCAAACTTGTTTAATTTTATTGGACTATACAAAGGCTTTTGACACCTTGGACCATAATGTCCTGTTTGCCAAACTTAAAGTTTTTTGGCCTGAGTAATAGCGCCATCCTTCTATTTCAAAGCTACTTTTTTTGAAAGACAAATGAGGGTCTGTGTCGGAGATGACAAATCTCAACCTGTGACTGTTATTAGGGGTGTAGCCCAAGGCAGTATATTAGGTCCTTTACTTTTTTCGCTGTACACATCAGATTTCTCAAAGTTTATAAAAAACTCAGCTTCACACCAGTTTGCGGACGACTATCAATTATACTATCCATTTACATTTCAAAATGCCTTGGAATCTGCAGAAAGAATTACCGATGACCTTAAAATTATTTCTGAGGTCTCTGACGCCCACGGACTAGTTCTAAATGACAGCAAAACCAAAATGTTGTTATTTGGATCAAAAAAACAACAACTTAAAAATATATTTAAAGTAAAAATAGGTAACGTTAACTTGAGCCCTGTGGACAGTTGCAGGAATCTGGGACTCATCTTTGACACGAATCTGAGATTTGAAAGTCATGTTTCATCAATTATCAAAAAATCATTTTATAAATTAAAATTGCTCTCTCTATATGTATAAGGAAATGTTCAATCAACAAGTAAAATTACGTTTAACTGATTCTTTAGTATTATCCAATATTAGCTGCATTACAATAATTTGGCCATCATTATTAAAAAAAGATAGGGATAGCCTCCAAAAGCTACAGAATTCGTGTTTGAGATACTCGTTTAATGTCAGAAAATATGATCATATAACACCAAGCTTGCTTCAATTTAGGTGGCTAACTATAAGTGAAAGACATGAACTCTGTTTAGAAAACCAATTTAAGTAAATAAACAAAATAAAACGAACCTATTTAAAGATAAAAGACCTCGTCCAAAGGCTGCAGGTCCGGAAGGGTACCTAAAACAGAGGCGTCATTGCCCCTCTGAATGGCAAGGCTTATTCTCTGTTTTAAAAAATAGGTGGACCTAGGCTCGTAGGTAGAAGCATAAATTTTAGCACCCAGATCTTTCACAAATGATTTAGCTTTTTCCCCCCACAGACCAAAAGTTTCCACACAAAATGGGAACAAATAAATAATTTGAAGGAATTTCTGAATACTTTTTAATTTTGATTTGTTCCGAATGTTTAGCAGCCTCTCCAGCTCTTCTAGATGTCAAATTTAGATAAGATGCTGCCAAAGTATCTGAGCAAGTCGCGTCCCACATAATTGGTTTTCCTCTGGACCATGGTACAAGAAAAAGACCATCTGCTCTTTTACCATCAGATTTTAATATCCCATTTGGTTCTAGAATTGCTGGGACATGGGCCGACACTAAAGCACGTTTAATAATGTCATTAAGGCAACTGTGTCGAGACCACCTACCTGCGCTCTTCCGGCAAGAAAGGCCATGAAGCCCGTTTGGGAAAACAGTTTCACCGCAAGTGCAGGTGTGGCTCTCGCACACAGGTTGTCCAATACGCAAAGCAATAGAGATACGAAAAGAGGTATCGTCAAGATGAGTACCTAAAGAGGTAGAAGGAAGAGCATCAATCCAGACGTTACTTTCCTTTTCCTGAAGTGCCAAGATGCGGGCCTTATCATGAGGGTCGGATGTATTTTCTAAAATTTTGTCTATAAAAAAACTACATAGTTGTTCATCTAAATTTTTTTGTTTTAAGGAATTGCTTGGGAAAATTTTATTGTCGCAATATTTAGACCAATTTTGAGAAGCTTCCACATAAAATACATCTGGAGTATTTTGAATAGATAAAGGAAGAAGGGTTTTAATTATTATGGAAACATCATTATTTGAAGCAATAAAAGAAGACAAACATAAAGAAGAAATGTCTTTTATTCCCAATCCCCCAAATTTTACTGGTAATTTACAAAAAGACCAAGCAGATGAATTAAAATTGCAATTTGTAATACCCTCACAAGTATTTTTTAAAATACCATCATAGTTATCGAGAAGAATTGGCTCTTTCCAACATGGTGTACATCTAATAAGGTATGATATTCTAGGGATTGCAAATGAATTTTTTAATAAATAAAATGCGGAATGAGAAGAAAGAACTTCCAAATTTTTTGAAAACGTTTTTAGGGTATCAATTTTCTTTTCGAGATCACTAGATATACTATCTTTTCCAAGAGGGCATCCTAATAAAGTAAGTTTATCTTTTTCAATAATTTTAATACTTGATTAATAGAAATAAATTCACGAAAAAACGAAATATCATGACTGAAGTTTGGTGTAGAAATCAAAGATATCTCACACTTCCGAAAATTTATTTCCATTCCTATCTTTGAGCAATGTTTAATTAAAAATTTAAAATCATCTAGGACAGTATTGTGATCCCCACAGAGTGTACCATCATCAAGGTACCATAAATTAAGTTCACTTTTTAAAGATTGGATGATCGGATGTAAGCTTAATGAAAATAAAGCTGGACCTAATGGGTTGCCTTGTTGTACACCACGTTGGGAAATAATGGTACGTTCGTTATAAGAAAGTAAAGAAGGATTGTAGTATGACTGATAAATAAAATTATAAAAATTTGGAGTAATTTTGGATACCTCTGATAAAACAGAATGTCTCGAAATCATATTAAAAGCGTTCAGAAAATCTATTTTTAACAATTATTTAGGAGATTGATAATAAAACGACGAGTTGCATGAACAGCTGCTTCAATACCGCATTTTGTGTTAAATCCTAACTGAACTGGGCGTAAATAATTACCTACGACCTCACCTATCTTTGAACATACAATTTTAGCGGTGAGTCTTCTAAGGGTACAACCCACAGCGATTGGACGCAGTCCACCATCTTTCTTCTTCAGCGCACACAGTGTTGTTCCAAAGAAAACAGGTCTTATAATATCAGGAACTTTACTCTTAATTATCATTTGAATAAATTTTGATAAATTTTGTAGAAGGATAGATGAATTTTCTCCTAAGGCTTCGTTTGTCATGTCTTAATAGTGTTGGGGACTAAGGGAGACTATTCCTCCTGCGGAGCCAGGCTTGAAAGATGAAATTGCTAATTTAATTTCTTTTTCCAAAATTTCTAATTGAGTGGCACCATGGGGAGGGTCATTTGGTGGGTTTTCAGCAAAAAGAGGAGCAGGATGTTTCTCTTGTAGCTTCTTATAGGTAGAATCATCATTGGGGGCCCAAGCTCTCATTGCTACATAGAAGCCGTATAGCATCTCCAAAAGAAAGCTTTTGATCTACCTTTTTGGCCAATTTGAATGAGTTTGTATTTTTTTGTTGACAGTTTCTGGTTACCTTAGATTTAGGGGAATATTTTTCGATTAAGCAAGGAATCATTAGTTTTTTGTTTGTTTGCCAAATGCTTAAATTTTGTTTGCATAAAAACGTAAGCGATTTTTCTGTTTTCGACTTTTCTGGAACACGTAGAGAGGCGTACGGAAAAACTAACAAATGGATCCAGGTCAATGTAGAATTTTCCTTTAGGCAGTTTTTTATTAAATCGTTGAATTCTTGGGCGAAACATCTTCTTGCACTTTTCGGAATTCGTGCTAGTATTCGTGTATTTTGTCGAAGTAAGGACAGGAAATTACAAATAGAGTTTGATGATACCTCGAGATTGTCATATAGGGAGCATTTGTTTATGTTTTTGGGAAAACATTCACTGTTATCTAATTTATGTTTGATTTTCAAGTGAATTTTGAGACCGTTGTCGCCGCAGAAAAACTTTTGGCAAAGAGGACATTGTCTGTTTCTTTTTGTAGGGGATTTTGAATTGGTAAAAGTAGCTGTGGAAATGCTTGAATCACAAAAAGATGAAAAATCGAGAGTTGAGTCCTGACTTAAATTTTTATGGCATTTAGAAAAATGTATCTTGAATCCTTTTTGATTTTGGAAGGTTTTATCACATAATTTGCAGTCGTGAAGATCTGAATTTTCAAGAGGCCAAAGAAGATCATAATGACCAGCATCAGTGCTTCCAGAAAAAAGAACAGCAATAGAATTTTCGTGCGGTGATTTGTTTATTACTGTAGGTTTATTTGAAAAAACAATAACATTTTCTTTAAATGAAGTTGCTGGAGGTCGAAAAATTTTAAAATTTAGTTTGTAAAGCTCTGAGATAGCTAGAATTTCGGCTGAAGTTGCGTAAGAACCATTAGTTTGCATTAAAGCTTTGTAGTCTTCTTTGTTTAAATTTTGATGATAAACAAAACATGCTAAATCTTGCCAATGAAGAAAAATATAATTTGAAGTTTGAATACGAAGTTTAGTATGACTTACACTTTTTTGGGTTCTTCTTAGGTATTCCGAAACACAATGAAAAAAGCAATTTCCGTCTTTTGGAGCATTAACTTTTATAAATTTTGACATCAAAACATTTCTAAAATCTGTAATTTTTTGTTTAACTTCTTCTCTCGCCGATTTTCTTGTGTAAAATATTCTTGAAGCAAAACCGTGTTACAATAATATAATTCTTGCTTTAGAATTAATGTAAAAATGATGTAAAAAGATTGTAAAATTTTTTGAAAAGCTGTTGACTTATTTGTCTATAAAATATTAAAAACTAAAGAACCAGCATATCTATTTAATAAACTTGTTAAGGGAACGCTGGTCCACTCACTTAGAACGCGTCACCGTGAACTGCTTAGAATTCCCAAACATCGTACATCAATGTACCAGGGTTCATTTACATATACAGCAGCTAAACTTTACAATCAGATTCCTAATGACGTCAAATCTGCACCTAGTTTAGGCATCTTTAGTAGAAAGCTCCGTAAATATATCCTCGAAAGACGTTAAAATGGTTTTATATATAGATTGTAAGTTTTTGTATAATTCTCAACTGAACAACACATAGTTTGATATTTTTTGATATAATAGTGATAATATATATTTAACTTATTCAATTATAACAATTTCTTATAAGAATATTTTTTCGTAAATTTAGTGGTTGTATATAGAGCAGCTTAGGCTGGATACCGCCACTATAGGTTAGAAATATTTGTAATTAATTATTGTATTTTATAAATAAAGGCATATTGAATTGAATTGAATTAAAAATAGGGTTGACACAGTTTTTAGCAAAGGTCTAAAGGGGCCTACAGACACGCGAGCATTTCTTGAGATTAGTACGCGCGAACTAATCTCTGCATACATGTACGTTTGGTGGAATTGCCTACACACACGAAGACAAAATTAAACGTTCAAAACATAAGCACGATATTATCAATGCGTTTTGCCTAGACAACGAGAGATTTGCTCGCGTACATCGTGCGCGCGAACAAATCTTCGAGAGATATTTTAGGCGGATATTGTCTACACACGAAGAGATTAGTATGCGCAAACTTGTACGCGCGTACTAATCTCTAGAAATGTTCGCGTGTCTGTAGGCCCCTTAACACTATAATAGTTTACCTCCTGTCATTAAAAATGTGCAATCATTTAACAACTTTAAAACAAAATGCAAGAACTATGTGTTTGAGAAAGTGCCTATTCAGGTTTCATAGGGACTTTAGATTTTTTTTTCTGTTGTGTCCAATTGATATTGTATAATTTAAGAGCTATTGAAATAGCTAATAAAGTGTGTATATATAATAATTCGGGGCCGGTGCACTATCCGGACACACAATTTTTTGGAAAAAATTAAAATTACCTAAAATAGACCTTCTAAATAACATTTTCCCAAAAAAAAATTTGCGGATTATCCAGTATTTTTTGAGAAAATAAATAAATAAAACCTTAAAAAACACGTAAAAAACAGCAATCCAACCTCACTTTTCTTTCAATTTTGACTCTTCTGTTTTTTCAACCCCATCAAAACAATATTTGTCAATATCTGTGGCTTATATTTTGCAATGTTGCCACGTTTCCGCAAAAATAAACAAAGTAAGGAAACAAAGATTATTAAATCTGTTGTGTGATCACACCTAAAAAAATAAAATTAACCAAACCTAGTGCAACCTAAGTAACCCCAACCCAGCTCTACCTAAGCCAACCCAAACCAAACCGAACTGAAAGGAACCGACCTGAACCAGACCGAACCTAACCAAACCGAAGCAAACCGAAACCAACCAAACCCAACCCAACTCAACTGGACTGAATTAAACTGAACCGAATCGAGCGGAACCGAACCGAACTGAACTGAACTGAACCGAATCGAACTGAACCGAATCGAACGTAACCGAACCGAACTAAACCAAACCGAACCAAACCAAACCAAAACAAACCAAACCGAACGCAACCCAACCCAACCCAACCAAACCTAACCAACCCCAACCAGACCGAACCTAACCCAACTGAACCGAAGGGAACCAAACCGAACCGAACCAACCCGGGTTCTTGTCGACTTTAGAGACACAAAAACTAAACATTTTTCTATCGCGATTTCACTTGCAAACACTAATTTAGATATTTTTAAGCATATTTAGATGCGGATAATATCAAAAAACACAATTTTTTTATTAGGTTTTGGTAAAATCTAAACTATACGGAAAATCGCGTGCAAAAACTTGTATTTAATTTTGTTTACATTACAGGTGACATTACCCTGGAATAAATTTTTGGTTGGAAAAAAAAACAAAAATTGTGCGACGCTGCCAAATTTGCGTATATGTTTCCCGCCATTTTTGTTTTTTATTTGAAGGGGGAATCCCAGTTTCATTTTGTTTATTTTTTGCTTCTTGTGGTGTGGTTATTATTTGCCATTTTCAAAATTATGATTGATCCGGTTAGACTAGTGCAACAGGCGGCCAGTGTGACAGTGGTACTGTCACCTCAAGTGGCCAAGGCTTAAATGTTGTAAGCTACCAACTTAGGCTACAACTTATATAAATTATAAAAAGATTAAATGTTACTATATGTTATTAAATTTACAAGATCTCGAAAGGGAATTTGACGGTTCTTGGAGGAAAAGTATGCTATAAACGTTTTTCTCAAATGTATAACTAATGTAGGATAATCATACATACCTTTTCAATTTTCTTCTTGCAGCTTCACACTTTCTCTTCTAATATTTATTATTTAAATATCAATTTTTTTTGTACTATTGAACTTTTGTATTCAAATATTTACACTTCTCAAACTTTTAGGCTTTATAAACCTTTTGTATGTTTGTTGTAAATATATATATTTATCAACATTTTAAACGTTGATTGAATGAGTGAAACTATTCAATCAACTGTTTAATTTACTTAATGTTACTGTTTAGGTTTAGGATATGTAATTGATTAAAAATGCCGATTTTAGGGCAACGAATGGTTTGTATTTTGTTGTTAAAATAAACCATAAAACAGATAAAAACATTATTTCAAAACACTGGAAACAGTAATAAATAAAAGCTGTAAAATTAATAAACTCTAAAAGAAAAGACTAAAATAATTATGAATATTAAAGTTAACAGTTTTATACAATGTTAAAATAATTGATAAATTTCCCCAGTTGAAATAAAACCCCCTTAAGAAGTGTGAATAAAAGCGTAACGTACCAAGCGAAGCGTAACTAAAAAGTGAGCTCTCTGACGACTTTCGAAAGTTTCCCGTCTCAGTTAAAGCGACCCTGCGCTTGAAGGGACAATTATCTTGGCGTTTATTGGCTAGAATTCTACTCCCTTTCGCCTTGGCGAGAAAGAGATAGACTGCGCTTTAAGCGCTCCACTAAGAGACAAAATAGCAATGCAAGCCAGACTTAAAAACCCGTTAGAAAGTAAAATTACACAGTGTGTTTTTTTTTATTGAAAATAGTTTAAAATTTGTTTCCAGTTACAAAATAAGAATTATTTTGGTGTTAGTGGCTCAAAGGGCATATTAGCCGAATAAAACTTTTATTAAAATACAGCGAACCTGAAAATATGCCTAAAAACAAGTCGCCGGAGTTGCCATAAATTTTACTTAATCTTAACCTAGTCTTGCATATAATTAATGCTTGTTGATGTCAAAACAATATTTAATTAAAAATCTTTAAAAACTTAAAAATGGCAAAAAAACCATTTATATTCAAATCCCGTTTTGTTACATTAGTCCCCCCTGATTAAGTATAAACAATTTTTTTTAAACGCAAGTCGAAATAAAATGGTTTATAACAACAAGCATTAAGTAGTGCAGACAACACAAATTTAAACTAAAACTACAACGCTCTTCGTTTCCATTTTTCTTCTCTGGATATCTGATGGTCAACAAACATTCTGGCTGGAAAAAACTTGAAGTTCTATTCTGGAACAAAACAGCAACACTGGATCAGGTACAACATCTTAGATCAGCTAGTCAGTAACAACCATGGTGAATGATCAGTAGATTCCAAACACTACTGAAAGAATCAGAATATCAGTGCAGCTTAATAACAACGATAACTTAAATTAAATGAGGGCAAAAGAAAATTGACAATTAAAAAGAAAAATATATAGAAATATATAATTTTAACACACATTGTTCGAAAACTACTACATTAAGGTATATATTGTATATATACAGGCTTATGCAGAAATTTGTGGAGACACAAAAAAAAATGATTTAAGTTAACGTAAATAAATTAAGGGAGTCTCCAAACCAAACCGTTTCCTCGATAGTGTTAAACAAACACTAGGTACGCAGCAAGAGCTGAGTTTCCACATTGGCCATCTTTGAAACTAAGGGTGAACAGCAGACTCTGTATTGAATTTGGAAAGAAGCATCCAATTGCAGGTTTGCACAGCGACGGTAAGAAGACGTCGATTGTACTGATGATGGCTGCTTGGCAGATCTAATGACTTTAATGGTGGAATGGCTGCTTGGTTGATTCAACTGTTTGTGGAAGAAATTTGTTGGTTGGTTGACAACACTTTGCAACAGCTGACCTAAAAACAAAATAATTTTAATACAAGAAAAAACAATGTTTTCAATAACAATAAACCAACCTTATGTAAAACAAAATTAATTGTTTAAAAAAATATATTATTTAAATAAAAAAAAAAATTAATTTTTTTTGATTTTATGATTATATCTCATAAATAAGTTTTAGGTGAACTAAAACTAGTTAGACGGTAAAGAACCTACAAAAGGTTGTCTAACCCAAAAAACGTGTTTGCATAAAAAACAAATTTTAAAACAAAGATACAAGTAAGAAATTACAAACACTAACTGAAATATTAAAATTAATTACTTTAAGACTTTAAAATATATTTATACCGAATAAAAAAATAGGTTTATTTGATAATAATTTTAAAAAAATTCAAATATCTTAAGACAAAATTAATTTACAATAACGAAAAAAAAAACGTTTAGTTAACAATATTTGAAAAAATTTAAGTTGGTTTATTGCTTTCAGTGTAATAAAAAAAAAACAACCCTACCAGGTTAACACAATAAACTTTAAAACAAACATGGAATACTCTATCGAAGCAAAAACAAATCATATAAAAATAACTCATGTGATCGAAAGAACAACTGAAAAAAAAATACAAGTTAGCAAAAACAAACACAAAATGATACAAAAACTGAAATACAAGTTTTTATCATAGTTAAGATTTTAATGATTCAAAAATTTTTAAATTTTATAAAGAAAATCAAATAGAACAGATTTAATACAATAATCTCAAATGAAACAAATCCGCATAGATTTTTTTTTAATAGAACAAATCCAAATATAATATTTTTTACTAGAACAAATCAAAATATATTGATTCAATATAGGGCAAATCAAAGTATAATATTTCAATAGAGAAGAAATCAATTAAAAGAAATTAAAGAACAAATATAAATAGAACAAATCCAGCCAGATGAATATACACATTTTCAAAATTACTTAGAATAAAGCTCCTCCTAGAATTTTTATAGTTTTTCCGAAATTTCCTTCTAAATTTTTTCCCTGAAACATTACCTGTTTCAATTTAAACTTTCTTTTCCATAGATCTTGCTAAATAATTTTTCTTTAAACGTGAAAAATATTTTTCCTTTCAGATTGATTTTCGGTGACTTTAGTATGTTTGAAAATGATAAGTTGGGTTTTTCATTTTCTAATTAATTTCCATTTCATTTTATTTTACTTTCCAATAAATTGTAAGCTGGTTTTACACAATTTTCAAAAACTAAGAACAGCAGCAAAACAAAGCAGGTTAATACTGATGTCATTGTTTGAAAATTAGACATCTGTGCTTCAAAATACTTGACTTAATGTAAGCAAATGTTTTTAAACTTGACCAATTTAGGTTTTTATCGAATTTCATGCGCACATAGGTGGCGATAGATGATTTTAAAGTGCATGAATCAAAACAAACAAAATAAAATAATCTTAGTTGATAATAAAATTTTAAATAAAATTATGTCTTATTATATTCCAATTGAAGCGAATGACAAAAAAAATAAACAAAAATGACAGTTAATGGTTGATTCAATCGACTCTTTTTGGTGTTATGAAAAGAAAAAACTCTCTTGGGTGATGAAGTCATTTCTCATTTTTCCAAAACTACTAAATAAGAACAATTTAGAGTCCAAGCAGGCAAGGGCTTGCTTCGAAAATATGAAAAAAATTTAAAAAAATACTTTAAAATATTTTAGTTTTAATTTTACTTTTTTTTCAATTTAATAGGTTGACAAAAAAAACAAAAGGTATCTTACACGATAAGGTTCTTTAGATACTGCAAGACTTAAAATGAGCAAATATTTTAAAAAATAATAATAAAAATAATAATAAATGAAATAATGCTTGCTAATATACGAAAAATAAACACTGATCTTAGAAAAACTAAATTTTATGCTAAGTTTTTCCTTAAACGATCAACTAGTGATTTAATGATTTGATTATTTACGCAAAAAGTTAAACATAAATTACTTTTTGTTTATCATTAATAGTGGAAATTATGTATATGCTTTAGTTAATAGCAACAAAATGTATTTAATAATGATAATAGAAATAAAAATAATACAAAAATAATAATTTAGGTGTTCTTGATTAGTGCTATGCCTGTGCACTAGTATATCATTTTAATAATGACGTTAGAGTGTTAAAATATTTTAATTTTATCGATAAACTAGGACAGCAAACAGAAAGGAACAAACTAACAAAAAAAAAACAAAACATTTTTAGAAAAAGACACATTTTGTGATTTGTCATAGTTATATAGTCATAAAAAAGTTCTACAAAAACAATTGTACTCATAGAGTAAAAGAGTGGAGACTTTTTTTGAAAAGTTGTTTAAGATAGTGGGACTTAAAAAAAAACTATCAAAATTTATCCTCAAAATGGAATTTACTTGGCTTAAATGGTACAGACTGTACTTAAAGTTCGTATAGTCAAATATTTTCCATATAGGAGAAAACATAAAAAATAAAATATTGTTTTATTGATAAACAATACTAAAATTCAAAAATAGTTTTAAAGAATCAAATGTTATTAATTTAGATAATATTGATTTTATTAAGTTATAATATAATGAGAAGAAAAAAGAAAGAAAAATGTATCTTAGCAATGTTAAGATTGCTATGATAATATCCAATTGGATTCAAGAATGACTTCAAAATGGAAAAAAAAATATATACGTACACAAATCGAAAAATTTTAACCGTTGATGACGTAGTTTTTATTCGGTTTATGGGATCTTAGAAAAGTCAGAGTCTAAGCACTGATTAAGAGCAAATGATCCCTATTTAAAAAAAACAAAGCTTTTTGAAATAATGGACTCTAAAATATACTATATATAATCGATTTTACGTTAATACTTTAACCAATAGGTGTTGATTTACTATAACACACATATCCATCACAAAAGAACAAAACCAAAAGGCATGTATGGATTTTAACAAAAAATAAAATGATATTTTGTTTTTTTAAAATATTACAAAAATAAAAAAAAAACAATTAAAAGTTTACAAAATATCTAAAATGTTCTGGTCACTAGGAAAAAAAATGACTTTACCAAAATAATAAAAAGTTAAGTATTACACTTTTTTCGTGTAACACAAAAAACAAGATTAAAATTACATATCTGATATTATCTGAAAAGATACAATTTACTACTAAAGCAAAGTACAAAAGAGATTAAAGAATTGCGGTATAGTTATCACTGATAGTTAAAGATTACAAAAATTCTGTACATTTATAGATAGAACTGTGGCCATAACGCGATAGAGACACTGTCTCTAAGTCCAGCTATTGTTATGCCAACTACCAATCTCCACAGCTAATTAGCTATTTTTTTATAAAATTTGTGCTTATGCACTTAGTTTTATGGCAATTAGTTTGACGGGTAACATCTTACAGAATTAAAAAAAACAGTTGTTTGCTGTACACTAGAAATTTTTTTATACAAAGATTTTATTTACTTGATTTTAAATATACTCTTCCATTAAGATGTTTTTGATTAAAAACTTTCTAGTTAAAATGAGACTTTTTTTGTTAGTCTATAGGTGTTATCACTGCTAAAGCCAAAGAGAGTGGTTTTATTTATAAAATTTCAAGACAAAAGAAAATATATAAATTTCATAATGTAAATATTACCAAATGACATAAAGATTTGCTTAAACAGCTTATCAACCCTATAAAGTAAAAAGAGTAAAAAGTTGATAATAAAGTTTTATAATAAAAGAAAATACTTCTTTATTCTGTTGTTCTTGTTTGTTTTTCCATTCTCTGATTATTTCTTGATGTTAATATATTTTTTTAAATATCACTGATAAACATAAAACGGTTTTCATTTGATATGACATGACTCAAGAGTTGTCTACTCTTATGGTTTATCTCCTAGGTTTTTCCTTAATTACCTATTCCTATATCATTAAACACTAAATTTCCAAAAATTCTAACTTTTAGTTACAGTCTCAAATATTATCTAATTAACCTATTTTATAACCAAATCAGAAAAATTGTCCAAATGTCTACCATAAAACCTGCTTTAAAATAATATCCCTTCATCACGTCAACACAGGTTCCAAAAACGTATAGTGACTCTTGTATACCAAATCTAAATCATGTTTCGTCATAATAAAAAAAATAGGTACGTACCATTTTAAATTGAAAATTGTATTGTAAAATATAAAATTTATTCAACGACAACGCTTTTGTCCCCCTAATTAGAAAACCTAAGACACTGTGGATTCAACACTAACAGGAAGTGGCCTTCTTCACTGAAGTTAGAAAAACACAGGTGTATAACGAAGAAAGAAACTAGTCTACTTCTTCTTGTTAAATAAATTTTCCGGTCTATTGTGTATCCAGTATAACTCAAGAATGAGTTCCCGACATGACGAAATAGAAAATTACCTAGATCTCCTACTGGTATCTACTAGGTGTGACGTCACTGTCTTCATTAACCTACCCTGATATAACTTTTATTCGTTTCATAGGTAAAGTTTTACCTCTACCTTGAATAGTTTTCCCCAAATTTAAATTCCCATTTTTACAAAATTACTTGACTTGAAAGAAACCCAAAAATCCAACCCATATATTTTTCCGCTGTTCTAGACCAGTTCACCTGTAGACCATGTAAGCTATCACATGACGATTATTAATTCAGTAGTTTTCTTGATAAAGATTGCTTAAAACATTTAACTGACTATACCGTAACCCTATGTTCAAAAATTGAGTTACGATATTAGGAGATACGGCAACAAAGAAAACAAATATAGACCAATAGAAAATTTTAATTAAAGGTATACCATTGAAACACCCTCTCGAGTGGACAAGAAAAATTTTCCCAATTTACTCCTCAGCCTTCTTCTCAATGACTAGGGAGTTTAAAATCCAGCTAAAAACACTCATTCCATAAAAAAAACATTTTATAAAATAATCTATAATATAATGATACAAACAGCGAAAAAAATTAATTCGCCCTCGTCTTACAAAAAAACAACAAAAGAAAAAGAAAACGCGACGATTCCACTTGGCGAATTATTATTGGTCTATTGTTTTATAACATTCCTTATACAACAAAAGTTGCATACATCAAACACAGATCCATTTTGCAATACCATATAGCCATATCAAAGTTACGTTAAAAGAAAATTCTAGGACGCTTTAATTCAAAAATACTTCCCTCTCACATATTTACTCAACAGATAGTAATAGACTTTTGTCATTTATAAAAATATCTCAAAAATTACTAAACAATTTTAGAACAAATAGTTCTTAAAAACTTTCAACTTGATCAATACAAACAATACAATGCTGAAATAAAAACAAATATTAATTGAGTAAAATTTTTGGGGGAAAAGCCCAGAGAATTCTAGACCTCTACAGTTGTCGGATGTCATGATCTTCATCTATAAAAGAAAACGAAGTTATAACACTAATTTTATACATGGTTTAAACAAATATAATAAAACTTTTTTGTTAAAACATCATTTAATTAATTTTATTATGCTTTTGACATAGTGTTTAGACACTATTATTTTTCTTTTCATTAAAATCGGTCTCGTAGTTATTAAAAATTAAACAAAATTATAAAAAATTTAAATGAGTGCTCATAAATTACGAGGATTAGATGATAATTAAAACTTTTTAGGTAAATAAAAACAATAAAAGCTCTACGAATGCAAAATTTTAAGTTAAAATGCTAAGGCATTACTTAATTAATTTATGTTATATATGTCCATGTAATGATAGACAGGCTTGCTTTTGCAATGCAAGAGAAAAAATATCTTTAGTGTCAAAATTGCAAATATTGGAACAAAAAAAAACTTAAAAACTCAAAACAAAGATGATTGTCCCTTTTGACATCGACGATCTAATCTAAAAACTCAAGAGAGAGATTGTCCCTTTTTGACTTTCAGATTGATCTAGGATCTAGATTAATAATTTTTTATAGGTTTT
Source organism: Aspidapion aeneum (assembly GCA_963576565.1). Taxonomy (NCBI): domain Eukaryota; kingdom Metazoa; phylum Arthropoda; class Insecta; order Coleoptera; family Brentidae; genus Aspidapion; species Aspidapion aeneum. Next base: position 149,661,634 of record OY755038.1, read on the forward strand.
TCAATACGTGTGTGGCTTGAGCTATTACAAAAAAAAATTAAACTTTTTGGCAAAGAATGGGTAGAGGATGAAATGTTAACTACCTCTAATTCAGAAAAATTTATCGTTTTTTTAAACAACTACACCTTCCATTCCATTCCAATGGAAGGTGTCGAAATGGATGCAATAAGAAGGTCAATGAGAATATCCAGAACTGATCATATAAGAAATGTGATCATAAAAGAAAGAATGGGAAACGAGGGAAGCATAACTGATGACATCACTAAAAGGTAACTGATATGGTATGCCCATGTACAACGGATGAACGACCAAAGATTACCAAAATAGGTCCTAGCATGGCAACCAATAGGGCGGAGAAAAAGAGGGCGTCCTAAACTGGAATGGCAACAGTCAATCCAAAGATCAATGAGTCAAAAAAAAAACCTGACGGAAGATGACTGTCATGATCGAAGGAGGTGGAGAATAGGCGTCGGACAACGTAAAAAAAGTTCTAAACCGACATAGTAGTAGTAAACAACTACTGTATAGAGTAATTCCAACTACAGCAAAATAGTAATAACACATTAAAAAACAGTCTTTTGAAAAAAAGAAAGTAAGCTCTGATGATAATTGCATAAAAATTATTTTTTTATTAAACAGGATAAGAAGATTACAAAAGTTAGCAAAGAAACGAATGTACTAAATCTTTTGGTTGCCAAGATATTTACGTACGCAAGTTATTATATTGCTACGACAACTACAGTATAGAATCTCTGTGTGTAAATAACTTAAAACTTTTGACACTCAGTAGACATTTACATATGCTAAGAATATCCTGGATATATGTATCTATCCAACATTTTCTTGGAACACAAAGAAAAAACAAAAGAATACTGTAAATGAAAGAAAATTTAAATTTTCTATATACTAACACAATTCGCACTCAAAACTGTGAAGTAATTCGATTAACTGTGCAGAGAAAACTTAACTGAAAAATTATAGAACTTTATGCATATAATAGCTTAGCTAAGAAGTACGGAGTAGGCCTGGCAAATAGACCTTTCTTTTGGGCTACTTTTTGTTAGCAGTTGATAAAGATTACTATGATCAAAAAAAAAATGATATTAACAGATAAAACAAATCAAAATTATCGAACGAACTCAAAACTTGAGAAATATTTTCACATATCTTTTAAATCTTAACATGAACAAAAAAAATACTAACCAATAGGTTTAAGTTTTAGTAGTTGTCTTAAACAAAAATGAAGGTTTAAAAGCTCAAATAACACGTTTAAGGTTGACAAAAATAGAAACAAAAGGTCTTAATTACTTCATGGTATAATTTATAAAAATGAAATCTAATTTTATATTCATTGATTTAAAAAAAAATGATAGATAGAAATTTATGTAAGCTGTTTTCAGTACCTCACTGTACACGCGGGTCTATTGTGTAACACTGTAAATTACTAATTTTTCAACGTTTTACACGACGTGGTAGAAACTCATGGTTTTGCCAATATACTTATATATTAACTTAGTAGCAAAATTTTAAGAAGAAGAATGATCTAGATCTTCCGAAAATGTACTGATCAACAGTAAAAAGTTTTTATGAAAAACTTTATATCATATAGATATGAAAATAACAAATTTTTTTTTTAGTTTGTAAATATAAATCCTATATATTTTTTAATTTAACGCACAAAAATCGTCACATGTGATGTGATTACGAGAATATTAGGAATAATGTACATAAGCCATTATTTTCTAGATTTAGCTGGTCAACTCAAAAATAACCGACCGACCTTAATGACATTTAAATCAAGGAACTGCATTTCTCACTATAGATCTTGTTTGAAAAATATAAATATAAACCTTAGTATTCCTAAATGAAAAGTCAAAAATTGGACCCCCGAGAGCTTTCAAGCTACCCACGGAAAAATATGAGAGAAACAAAACTTTTTTTTCGCGAAAGCTTGTTTTATTTATAAATACAATATCATAGATCAGTTAATAGATACCGTAAAGTTAAATGTGAATAGATGCGTCAGACGCGGATCTACAGGGGGGTAAAAAAGGTGAAATTTCCCTCCCAAATCTTAAAATATATTAGTTTTGGACACACATAATACACTGGTCTGGACAATATGCAAAATAGTTTTATGCAAAATTTATTATAATATTTCCTTCCCCAAATAAAATAGATACGCCACTGTTATGCGTACGGACCAACGAAGTAGGTAAAGAAAAGAGGCTCTCTAAGAAACGTTTTTCCCCAGATGTGTTTATTTTAAAAATTCCAGACCATTTCTTTGTGTACTTGGATGAAAATAAAAAGGGCTCTATACAAACCCAGCCATGTGTTTTTCAAAATTATGAAGTGGTCTATTTGTGGACATTTTAATAGCCCAGACGTTTGAAATTGGTCATAAAAACGTAAATCTAAAATTTCAATGCAGGCCATATTTGTTAAGAAAAAATCTTTATTATACTTAAATTGATTCAAGCAAATATACAGGGTATCCTTTTGCAACGTATGTACTGGTGTCATTCCCAGTCTATAATAATGTAAAATTTTTGAAAAGTTGGTTTTGTTTTTCAAAACAGTTTATTTGCTTGAAACAATGGACTTTATCACACTAATCAAGTCGTTCAACTAATTTATGTCTCGTTTCCTTACTACTAATCCTATCTACTGATTATTAACCAAAGGGTTTTATATTTGTTGTTTGATTTTAATTAATTTTATAATTAAGTTAGCTTATTGGATATGTATAACCTAAATTTCCATATTTCCATATTGCGTTTTCACTTTAACCAGTCTTTAATTATTAAATGGGAATTATGATATATTTATTTTAACAATTATTATTTATGTTAAATAATATTATTTTTAAAATTATGTATAAAATTATTACTAACTCAAAATACGCGAGTTTTTATTTTAGGAAAAATATCAAATACCTTTATCCAATTTCAAAGGTCATTATCATTACCTTTACAATTATTAGCACTTCTCTTATATAGTATGGAAAAGGAACTGCTAAGCAAACTTTTTAGGTTATCTGGTGTTTTGGTGTAAACCTACATATTACATCAAACATGGTACTTTGATCTTATCGAATTTATTTATTTAAATTGTTTATATTTTTAGTTATTTAAAACATGCTACTTAATTTCGTATATCTTTTTAATAAAAATCAATAATGTACCTATATAGTCATAAAGACATGGACATGACCTGTAAACTTGGTCTTTTTAATAAAAATTTCAAGAAAATATCTTCTAGCTTCAAACTAATCAAAACGATTTCATTGATACTATAGTGACAACAAATTATCGTTGTAAAACAAGCAAAAACGGTTACGAAAAACCTTTACTGTGTTAGGACATTGATTTGTGGCTTTCTTTAGCCTTATGCAATGAAAATGCTATGAGATTATGTTTTTTCCAAAAAATTACTGTATGGCTTTACAAAATATTACTTCATTTAAGACATGGTCGATAGCACCAATACATTTGTTAAATCGATCGTCTTTCTGTCAAACAAATGTATTGTAAACTGGATACCTTGGGAAAATAGAAGAGGTAGTGGAAGACCACAAATGAGATGAGCGGACGATTTGAAGAAACATGCGGACTAGATGGATGAACACGGCGTCATACAGGAAAGAGTGGAAGATATTGGAGGAGGCCTATATCCAAAGATGGATCGAAGAAGGCTAAATAAATAGATAGATAGCACCATTTTTTTTAAAGGTTTAATGAATGTACTGTTAAAATTACAAATGCAAAACTTGCTTAATTACCGTGTGAATAAATACCTAACTCAAAAATTACTGTCAAAAATTATGTTTTCTGTCTACTGTGTTCTGTGGTAACTAGTAAAGCGATAATGATGCCATTTTTATTTTTTCTACAAAAAGGTTTAGTTTTCTGTTAGGTTAACGTTTTGATTTTTGAAAATATGAAAAATAACTTACATTTTTCGCTAAAGGTGGTTATTTTATGGCTTTGATTTAAAATAGGTCGAATTTTCTTAATATCCTTTTTTAGGATATAACTTTAGATCTTTTTTCGAAAAAAAAAATAGGTCTTCAAAGTTAGACATGTACCAAATTTTAATGTTGACAAAGATCAGTATTTTTTTGGATGATCATAATATGGCTTTTTTATCAAGCTCCTTAATAATTTTTTTAATTTTTTTTAGTATTTGTCTAGAAATCCTACATTATGGTTTTAACTCTGAATGATCTATTTGGTAATAAGTCGTTTTAGGTTTTAATTTCAAAGGTGTTAATATTTTATAAGATATTTAAGTGTGATAAGTTCATTTATTAACATAAATAGTTAATTACCTAATTACTTCGCATGTAGCGGATTAATTCCTTTAAAGGCAAAGATAATGACTCCTCTTTAAGAAAAAAAACAATTTTTATTGTGATTTTTCCCAAAATATTTTTATTATGCTACAATGACTCCTCTTTAAGAAAAAAAACAATTTTTATTGTGATTTTTCCCAAAATATTTTTATTATGCTACATCTACATAATACCCTAAGAAGAGACGATAAATTAGTTTACAACTTTAACGGCCAAAACACAAAAGTTTTGGTCCGGACAATTTAGTAGGCTCTACCTGAATTAAAGAAAATTGAATGAAGGGTTCTACAATAGGTTTTTTCATTTCATAATATTTAATTAGGTATACCATTTTTCAAAAATGGCTTGACAATAACTTATGATAATAAACGACAATATACTTTTTAATTTGATTAAAAATATTATGAAACGAAATTCACTTGATTACCTACATGTTAGTGAAAGAAAATAAATAAAATAAAGTCTCTCTCAAAAAAAAACCAAAAAAATATACAGGAGGTTGTTTCTACATTTACCTCACTTTACTTAAAAGCTGTGAATTTGCAGATAGTGCTGCTAATATCCAACTTAAGAAAAAAAAATCAAATTTTCTTTTATGAAAAGAATAATACGTACTTTAATAAGAAAATTATAAAGCAAAAATAGTTCGACAGGTACGTCGTTTTAAAGAATGCTATGTTTGAATGCTATGTTTTGTAACACAATCGAATCGATCTCAGCTGTGGCTACATTTATTTAGTCCATGGTTTTAACAAATTAGTGCTTTAAAAATTTTGAAAGATTTACTTGTGGACCTTATAATAAAGAAATTTCTCATAATCGACAAAGTTGTTACTGAGATACAAAGAAATCAGTCACGTTTATTTTCCAAAAAGAAACTTGTGTGCAATTTAAAAAAAAAATACATTTTGAAAATCTGGAAATATAAAAATATAAAATTTGAAAATACTTCGTGGTTGCTTACTGTTGGTTTAAACTTGTGGTAAATCTCAATCATATATGTATGATATAGAGAGTACAAAAATTACAAAATGACAAAAAAAAACATCTATCACATATTCTATACAAGATATTGCTAGTAGCTAGGTCTGTTTTTTGAGTTTATCCTGACCAGACACTTTACAACAGTCCTGTAGCACAAATTTATGAGAGATGAAATTGCCATAATGATTGCAAATAGACTATAGCAGAGCTATGCTACCCACGCTTGCATGGAAAAAGTAGTTAGAAATTATAATTTTTAAAGTTATGAAGCAATATCAATGGAAAATTACTTGAGATTAATTAATTACACCATTGTGGATACTTAGATGGTCAAATAATTTGGCTTAGGTACTTTTTGCCAAATCAAATTTTAGCTATTAAACAAACAATAAAACCAAAATAAAGTAGAAATATCGATATCTACGAAGAAAAATACTTATAAAAACAATGTTATAATGACTTAACATAAATTTCTGTATTATTTAAACAAAAAATTTTGTTAAATATTAATAAAAAAGGTTTATTGGTTCAAAAAAAAACCAAAAAAACTGTTATTAATGCAATAAAATTAATAAAAAATATCCTCCCTTAGTTATATTTGACTGGTGTCTTCAAAAAAAATCAGTGGTTTATCAGCGGAAGGGTTGGCAATTATTGTTTTAGCCAACTAACCAAAAATAAAGAGTTGCAATGGACTCCTTTTTTGTGTTTTTAATAAAAGATTCTTAAAAAATTCAGCTAGAAAAACAAAAGCTTATGGAGCTTTTCGAGTTTCGACAAAATAGGCTTTTAATGGCAAGAGAATGATAAGTTTAATGAGACTTTATTTTAACAACACTGTGCTACAATTAAGACAAAATAATGGACTCTTTTATCCATTTTGTTTAAATAATGTTTTGATGGAACAATTTTAAAAGTTTACCAACGAGTTTTGGAGTTATAACTCAAATCTAGATTTCAGTAAAGCTTTATTAAGGCAAAAGGTTGACCCAATCGCATGCTGGAGAGTCCGTCCTCCAGATAGAAATGGAGAGCATTTAATTTTCTGGCATATTCGGACAGTATTTAACCTTAACTTTTCAATAAAAAATATTCCAACAATTTATCTTCTCAAAATTTAAAGTGATCATATAGCAATAGAAAAATTGTCATGACATTGACATTTTCCTTGTATTTACTGTTTCAAGGACAAAAAAATATTCAAAAATATTGAAAATGCACATAATTGTAACACAGATTATAACGTTAGTAAATTAAACAACGAAAAACAGTTATGGCACCTCTTCCAACAAATTAGTTTTGGTTTCCAAAAACTAGACAATACTATTTCTTTTAAAACGAACAATTTTACAAAAATTTCCTTTAGTTTTTCCAACAAAATACTACCAATGGGTTAACTAAAGTACTACTGAGTTTTTCTCAAACTTTCAACATAAAATGTTCACGAATTTTCCAAAATTTTTCCCAAATCTTCCAATATTTTTCCCAAATTTTCCAAAATTTTTTCACAAATTTTCCAAAAACTAAATTGCCCTGAACTACTGGCACCACTTTGTAACAGGCGGCCAGTGTGACAGTGGTACTGTCACCTCAAGTGGCCAAGGCTTAAATGTAAGCTACCAACTTAGGCTACAACTTATATAAATTATAAAAAGATTAAATGTTACTATATGTTATTAAATTTGCACGATCTCGAAAGGGAATTTGACGGTTCTTGGAGGAAAAGTATGCTATAAACGTTTTTCTCAAATGTATAACTAATGTAGGATAATCATACATACCTTTTCAATTTTCTTCTTGCAGCTTCACACTTTCACTTCTAATATTTATTACTTAAATATCAATTTTTTTTGTACTATTGAACTTTTGTAATCAAATATTTACACTTCTTAAACTTTTAGGATAAACCTTTTGTATGTTTGTTGTAAATATATATATTTATCAACATTTTAAACGTTGATTGAATAAGTGAAACTATTCAATCAACTGTTTAATTTACTTAATATTACTGTTTAGGTTTGGGATATGTAATTGATTAAAAATGCCGATTTTAGGGCAACGAATGGTTTGTATTTTGTTGTTAAAATAAACCATAACCACAGATAAAAACATTATTTGAAAACACTGGAAACAGTAATAAATAAAAGCTTTAAAATTAATAAACTCTAAAAGAAAAGACTAAAATAATTATGAATATTAAAGTTAACAGTTTTATACAATGTTAAAATAATTGATAAATTTCCCCAGTTGAAATAAAACCCCCCTTAAGAAGTGTGAATAAAAGCGTAACGTACCAGGCGAAGCGTAACTAAAAAGTGACCTCCCTGACGACTTTCGAAAGTTTCCCGTCTCAGTTAAAGCGACCCTGCGCTTGAAGGGACAAATATCTTGGCGTTGATTGGCTAGAATTCTACTCCCTTTCGCCTTGGCGAGAAAGAGATAGACTGCGCTTTAAGCGCTCCACTAAGAGACAAAATAGCAATGCAAGCCAGACTTAAAAACCCGTTAGAAAGTAAAATTACACAGTGTTTTTTTTTAATTGAAAATAGTTTAAAATTTGTTTCCAGTTACAAAATAAGAATTATTTTGGTGTTAGTGGCTCAAAGGACATATTAGCCGAATACAACTTTTATTAAAATACAGCGAACCTGAAAATATGCCTAAAAACAAGTCGCCAGAGTTGCCATAAATTTTACTTAATCTTAACCTAGTCTTGCATATAATTAATGCTTGTTGCTGTCAAAACAATATTTAATTAAAAATCTTTAAAAACTTATAAATGGCAAAAATACCATTTATATTCAAATTCCGTTTTGTTACACTAGGTTAGATTAGGTTTCATTACAATAAATTATGTTTCATCCGGTTAGGTTAGGTTAGGTTTCATTACAATAAATTATGTTTTAACCGGTTAGGTTAGGTTTCATTACAATACATTATGTTTGAGAAGGTTAGGTTAAGTTTGAGTTAGGTTAAGTTTGATTTATTCAAGCTCTAGTTCAAATATGCTTTTTTGCTTAGGTTAGGTTTAGTCGGGTTTAGTTAAAAGGTGTTTGTTTTTATGCAGTTTTGATGTTTGAATAATGTTTTTAAAGTAAGTTTTTTAAATAAATCTTATCCACTCAGTAAAAGTCTATTTTTCCCTAATTTTGATGACTTTTGTGGCGATCTGGCAACTTAAAACATATTTCAGGTTCATTTTGGTTGGCAGCCATGCTTTCTGAAGTTAGTTGTTATTGAATGTTATCGAAAAAAGTGAGGTTAAACAGCTCATTTTATAGGACTTTTTTTAATTTTTTTCAAGAAATACCGCATAATCCACAAATTTTTTTTGTAAATGTTCTTAAAAAGGCCCTCTTTAAGCCTAAAAAAAGTTTTCACAAAATTCGTGTGTCCGTTAAGTTGACAGGCCCCTCAAACCGAACCAGACGGAACTGAACCGAACCCAACCAAAACAAACCGAACGGAACCCGAACCAAACCAAAACAAACCAACCCATCCCAACTGAACCCAAACCAAACCTAAATCAAGGCATCCCAGCTCTACCAAAACCAACCCAAACCCAACCTTTGTACAAATAAAATGAAACTTATCCTGATCCAAGCCTTGCATTTAATTTTATTGGCTAAAAAAATATGAATGGCAGAAAGAAGGGACAATCAATTCAAAATATTTTATTTTATACATACACCTACCTGTGATGTGGCAACCTCGCATTTTCATTCAGACTCACAGGCACGGAATTAAGTAAAACCCCAGCAAATGGCCCAAAAGCCAGTATCATATATGCCCATTATGTATGTGATTTTGTCATATACATAATTATGTATATGGATTTTGTGTGCATAGAAATTGAAAAGTGTTTTTTATTAAAAAAAACAATTTGTTTTTGAATTTTCCATACCTAAATAAGTTTCAAGATCGCTAAATTACCATTTTCAAAAAGAATCGTCAACAGAAAAGTCTCGTTTTAGTGTCCGGATAGTCAACTGAAACCATAAAAACATAACCTCACTTTTAGAACAAAATAAAAACATATAAAATACTCAGTGGGTACTATTCGTGTGATATCAACTACTTTAAAAGAAATGAAAACCCTCAACTTCGTGGCCATTCTTTGAAACTTGACCCTCTTCGATGGAGTCGAATGTCCAGAAAAAACATTCTGTATAACCGGGTGGTGAAAGACTGGAACAGCTTAACCGAAGAAATTGTGACCGCCCCAAGTGTAAATAGTTTTAAAAATAAATTAGACAAGTTTTGGCCTCACCTGGCAACTGAAAACTAGTTAGGGACTAGTGTGCAGTCAATCAGACAAAGTTGTCTGTCTATCTGCTTATGAATAATAATAATAATAAAAAATAAGGTCCTTTTGATTTGAGATTTACAAAAAACGCATTTTTTTCATGTGCACAAAACCCCAGCATCTTTGTTGTAAATAAAATCTTTTCACTTTTTTTTTTAATTTTGTTTATGTTAACATTGCGTTCCGGCTTATGGGAAAACTAGAACTAACTCGTTGCCGTATTTGCATTGCATCAAAGATTATAGATTATAATATATATTATTCATTGCATCTCAGACGAGACGAATTTTTGGTCACGTGATTACAGATTAGTCTGAGCATTGACGAACGATCCAGATCAAATCGATCAAATTTTTATAAATGGTTATAACCTTAAATATAACCAAAATACAAAAATATTAGTGATGGGATCACTCGAGTGAAAAATCCTCGGTCATCCGAGGATCGATATCCTCGGTATGTTTCGATGATTTTTTTCGATGCTCGATGATTCCCGTGACATGAAACATGAAACCAACCTAAGACATTTTGTATGTGCCGTCTGCCACGAAACCACGTTTTTCAAATATTCTTATGGGAAATAATGAAACGAAAAACCAAACCTTCAAAATGTTATTTATATAGCAATTAAATCAATTATTAATTGTTTAGACAACATTAGAGAATTATTGAAATAAAGCCAAGCTCTAATAGTGCGAGGCACAATTTTGACACCTTCACATTGTAATATCAGTTGTGATCTTTCAACACACGGCCTTTGTTTACTATATGAACCGGAATAAATAGTGCCTTCTTTTATTAATTGAAAATAAACGACGAAAGTTTTAAATTCAACTTTGGTATGTCAGTTTTGAAGGATCAACTGTGAGTTTTTAATGTAAATGTGTCAAAATAGTGCCTGGCACAATTATAGCTTGGCAACAATGCACTGAAAACAAATCTCCGGGCCATGTTAACAACCACACAGCCGAAAGTAAACAACAAAAACAAAACATTTATTAAATTATGGCCGGGGATTCCTCGAACGAATGATCATCCGATTATTAAAATCCTCGAGGATCGATATTCAAGGATTGAAATTACCCGATTATGCCCATCACTAAAAAATATAGGGATGGCATTCCGGAGCAGTACCTGTTCTTTTCGGAACAGGTCTGTGCCCGGAGCAAGTCGGAACAAGTATGAATTTCCGGAACAAGTTGTTCCGCCGGAGCAGAAGTGACAAGGAAACTTCGAGAGAGCCAGAACATAACAGAAACAAGATAGTTTAAGTTGTGCTACAGGCCTTCACACACAATTTACGTAATCCGTAGCATGGCGCATAGCGGGCATTCAACCAATCAGCGATCGAATAGCAGCGGCCATATTGGATTTACGTAAGAAAAGTCCATAAGGTTGAACTTCTTACGCGTTATGTTTTTTTGTGTGTGATCGGCTTACGTATTTTTACGTAAGCATGAGATTTGACAGATACGCAAGCGCACTTCGTCACACCGTCGTCAAGGTCACGTTAGGAGCTTACGTGTTTACGTTAGCTTACGGCAGTCTGCGGGCACCTTAACGTTACCAAAGAATAGAATTGGTAAATTGACCAATCGAAAAATGAGGCCTAGACGATAATTTCCGCTTTCAGTACAAACAATTCTTTGCAAATATATTCCGACTGTAGTTGAAAAGACAAAAAACAAAATTGTAACATCAAAAAACCACAGTGCCGAATTCCATATTCTCTGCTATTAGTAGACTTGTTATGGTAATGTAGAAACATTCAACTTAAACTCAAATTTCGAACAAAACGTATAGCGCTTAACGTGCAGTTTTACGTAAAAATACGTAGCACAACTTAAACTATCTACAACTTGCTCCCTGCTTTTACGCCTGTTCCGAGTCTTCACTTCAGCTAGCTGCATCTTTCTCAGGCTCGCTACGTAACCTTTATGAGACACACTGGGTGTATCTTCGTCCTTTTCTAAATTATTGTTTTGAAAAACGACAGAGATACACTTAGTGCGCACTGGCGCAACTCGTAGAAATTGCTGATAGATAGACAACACGCATGGTGCTAGGGTTGGCGGGGTGCGGTGTGACGTACGGCAGATTATCTTTAACAGTGGTGTTTCTGCCGGGTTTTCTTTCGTTCAAAGCAAGGAAGTAGGAAACAATGAAAATATTTGAAATTGAATATAAAAAACCTTTAATCCAATAAAATTTACGTGAAATAAGGAAAACAGCAAAAAGTGAAGCGTTCTGTAAAAATTGCATTTCTTTTTCTATTTAAAAAAATAAAATTGTTATAAGCGACAACCAGATATAACGGTTAACACCCTGTACCTCATTTATATACCTTGTAACACCAATAACAGAGCACACGTATAGTTTGATTTCATGCAGCACATCTGTTCCTGCAGTGCAGGAACAAATTGTTCCTTTCATAAAATGCGGAACAGTTGCAATTTATTTCCCTTGAAAAGTCCGGAACAGTTTGGAGCAGGAGCAGATGTTTCGGAACAGGTCATAATAAAAATCGGAACAGGTCAGACAAAAATATAACGCTTGGCTCAAGAACGTTCCATTGGATCAACATTTCAGCCGATATTTGACCTATCTAAAACTCTACTACTACTCTAGTGTCGTAGATCTCCATGAAGTTAGCAATCCCTTCATGTTTAGTTTCGTGGAATTCCCAAAAGTACTGAAGTAGTTACGAAATTTCAAAAAACGTCGAAATTGTCACTCACTCACTCATGTATAGATCATCAAAATTCTACTGTACTTCCAGAGATGCTACAAAGCTGAAATTTGGCAGACTGATAGAAATTATGACCAAACCCCTGGAAAAAATCAAAAAACCCAAAATTCTAATTTACTTCCCTCCCCTATACATGTAAAGTTATGTAAAAGTAACATTGCCCACTTCCAGATATGGCAGAATGATAGGAACTATGATAAAACAATAGAAAACATTTTTAATTTACTTTCCTCCCCTATAAATGCAAAGTAATGTAAAAGTAACATTGCCCACTTCCGGACACAATAGAGAGCTGAGCTTTGGAAGGGCGATAGTAACTATGATAAAACTATAGAAAAAAATTAAAAAACCCCAAAGTTTAATTAACTTCCCTCCCCTATAAATGGAAAGTTATGTAAATTAGCATTGTCCACTTCCAGAAAGGCTAGAGAGCTGAGCTTTGGAAGACTGATAGGAACTATGATAAAACTATAGGAAAAAATTAAAAAACACTAAGATTTTAATTTACTTTCCTTTCCTATAAATGTAAAGTTATGTAAAATTAACATTGCCTACTTCCAGGAACACTAGAGAGCTGAGCTTTAGAAGGCTGATAAGAACTATGATAAAACCATAGGAAAATATAAAAATACTCAACATTTTTAATAAGGCATTGCAAAAGTTTTGAACATTATCCCATATATTTTACTACTTTAAAACATAAATATTATTCAAATCCTTTAAAAAAGCAGTGAAATCATAACAAAAACATTTCATGTAAAAAATGCCAAGTACGCGAAAGTGGTATTCCGTAAAAAGAATTGAGATAAAAGTAAAGCCAAGTTCTACAATACAAATTTCAAAATAAATGGTTCTTACTAGTTTGGAAATGTTTTTCTAAACTTGGCTATTACGGCTGCAAATGACTCTTAGGAAATTGAACGTAAAGAAGTTTGGCTGGAATAGCAAAGTTAAAAAAAAACATTTCCAAACCAGTAAGAACCATTCATTTTGAAATTTGTATTGTATAACTTGGCTTTACTTTTATCTCAATTCTTTTTACGGAATACCACTTTCGCGTACTTGGCTTTTTGAACATTAAATATTTTTGTTATGATAAACCTTTAGAAATGTGAATTAAGTGAATTGATATAAAGAAAGCACATTAATTTATTGTTGAAATAAAAGCTTTGTGTTCCCTCTTTCAGTGTAGAAATATAAATATATATATTTTATATTATTATATTTATATAAACTTGTAATTTTTTTTGGATTTTTGGAAACTCCTTGCCCATTAAATTAATCACATTGAGGAAAATTGGTAATTATACAGCAAACGTACTTCTTTTATTAAACTGATTATTGAAAAGTTTATTTTGTAGACAGTTTCTCCAAGTTTATTTAGTCTCTGTATAGAAGTTTTCAGAAACATGTTAAAGGAGAAGGAGTGAAAACGGGCGCTAGGTGGGATAAAAACAACTCATAACACAAACAATGTAAATCATTTGAAAAAAAACTTATGAAAATCTATTGATTTAAAGCATAAGACGTTGAAAAACACATCTTATTTGGCTGTTTTCTCCAAAAACTGACTGGTTTTTTACATAATAATATAATAAATATTGCAATTTTAGATCTGTAATATCAAATAAATACCTTTTTGTTACTACATAATATAAGTGTATTTTATTATATCCGCAACAAAAACAATACATTATACATCTAATAATTTAAATTGATTAAACTTTTAGAAAAAAGTCTACTTCTATTCTAAAACTTTCAACTATTTAAAAAAGAAATTCCATCATATCGTCTGGTAGGAAAATTCAGCTCTCAGAGCAAACTCTGGATTTATCAAATCATTTGTTTTGAATGAATGAAAATTATATTTACTAACACGAATAAAAAATTTGTTTGCAAATAAGCAAGAAAAAAGTGAGAAAAACTCACTATTGCAATGTGTATTAAATGAAGCGCGCTGAACAGAGGTCCACTAGTGACGTTAGCAAGGCCCGCCTACCGCTGAAAGATTCGAGCTAATAGGCAATCCTGTGTGTTTATAATCGTTGCCATTAGCTGGCCATACACACAGAGGTTGATCCGCCGGTTTGGAACAGCGCGGTTGAAACTGGCGGATTTGTCTTTCAATTAGTGGACATTCCACGCGCCAGTTATAGCCATAGAGAAAATAATAAAAGAGTGCTTAATTCTATGGTTCAAAAGCGGCAACAAGTTTACGCTAGCGCCACCCTTGGCTACTGGAAGAATTAAGAATGCGCGGGCGGGCTCGGCGGGCTTTTTAAATGATTTTTTTCTTAGTAAAGGTGCTATTTTTGAGGTCAGGCTAATTTCATGTATGCGAAAAGAATTTGGATATCAAAAATATATTAATTTTAGTCATGTCAACCTGTAAGATATCCAAACTTTTTCCGCATACATAAAAATTTGCATGACCTCGAAAATGTAATACTTAAATAAAAAACTATGTTTTTTAAAAAATGTAATATTTATTTTTTTTTAGAGTACTGTTAGTACTGTTTTAGAAAAATCTAAAAATATTTAACAAATATAATGTTTTTTCTTAAATGTATAAACTAGGTATTTATATTACAAAAAACTGTGGATTTTTAGAAAACTTAAAAATAGTTAAACATGTTCCACCTAATAATCCAATAAAACCAATATTTAAAAAAAATAAGAACACACTTTTACAGTCTTCAATTTTCTAATTTCTAGGTTCATGTGGAATTGCTCAAATGTTGTAATGTAATTTTAATATATTCTTCACAAAATCCATTTTTTAGTTTTTTAATAATAAAGGTGGCCACATAATGATGTTATCCCATTGTTGATTGTTGCGTTGGATAACTAAAAAGCAAAAAAAAAAGCTGCCCGGGGACTCATAATAGTAGGTATTTTATACAGGTGTTAATAAAGTATGTCGCCAAACTTCAGAGGATTATCTTGAGTGATTTTAAGAAAAAAAGCTTTGTATAACCATGCTTAGTTTTTGAGATATGGGTTATTAAAATATTAGTTTTTTGTTTGCTTTTTATTTATAACTCGTGCAGTTTTTGAGATATTTAGCTCAAATCTGGAACATGTTGTTGTTGTTTTGTTACAAGGCATACATCATTAAGCATGTCAAATATTAGGAAAAACTACAGGGTGATATTTTTTCCGCGGTCATGCCCCCTTTTTTCTCCAGAACTTTTTTGCAGTAAGTTATTGGCAGATTTAAAAATGTAAAATGAAGTCCTTGTTTTATTCAGAAATTTTTTGATTTGCAATATTTTTATCTCTAACCATTTTTCGGAAAAAAAAAAGAAAATAAAATAACTTGTATCTACAATTGCTATTTAGAAATTACATAAAACTCACATAAAATTAAAATAATGCAGAGTACAAATTTTCCTTTTTTGTCTTTTCTTGGAAACAGTTAGAGTTACAAAAAATTGCAGAAGATCAAAAAGTTTCTGAGGAAAGGCTGTTGCCTCCCCCACCCCAATAAGCCTTCGTGTCGACTGAAATATGTGTTTATATGTAATATAATTTCAGGGGCTAACCAAATTTTTAAGGGGGAGCTTAGCTCTTGAAGCTCTGCCCTAAGTACACTTGTGGCCTATTCTTAAATTATGTAATTGACTCACCTCCATCCTCTGTACAGAATTTTCAAGAAACAAAATACATTTAAAAAAAGTTATATGTAATACAAGGCCAAACACTGCTGCCCCTTTGAGCATTAATTTTGAACATATAATTATTATGTTAAATGGCATTATATATTTTAAGAATAGGCCCTAGTATGGGTGTGGAAAGAGACAGAACTTATTAACCAATATTTCTCTATTACTTTCCTAAATGAAAAAACATTTGCAACCAAGCAGTGTGTACTCAATGTGATTGTAATGATCCATACAAATCCATAATGTCTGTGTACCTAAAAAGTAAAAGCACTAGCTAGAATTATGTTCAAACACTAAACTAAAAGACAGAAGCCTAAGGATTTTTAGACATTTTCCATATATTTCAAGAATAAAAAAATTAAATAGGTGAAGATATGGCATAACTGTGTCTCGGGTCCCCCAAAGACCTATTCTTGGGTGCACTACTGACTAAAATATCTACTAGAACTAAAAATGGAAAATGCCGAAAAGGCAATACATCAGTAATAATAAAATTATATGGACAATGACCCATAAGAAGGTGCGGATCTATGGGAGGGGAAATCCCCCTCCCCCAAATCTCAAACTATATTAAGTTTTTACATACAGAATACACATCCTGGTCACAATGCAAAACTGTTTTATGCAATATTTATTATGATATCTACCCCCTCTAAATAAAGTTCCTAGATCCACCCCTGCCATAACTGAGGGGTGAACAGCTGAACAAAATTTGTACACCATCCTACAGGACTCAAATAAATTCTTGGTCCTGTAGTGTATTTTAGTGTCCTGTGGAGTCCTACAAAGTCTTGTTAAAAAAAATTGTATACCTACTGTGGACAGATGATCACCCCTCCCGAACACACAATGCACCAATACTAAGTTGACACATTTTATCTAAAACCAATGTATATGTTCAGTGTCAATCTGTATAACAAGTATATAAATCGACCCTGACTTCAATAACATAAATTATCTTTCTCACCTTGTCTTAGTCACAAACAAGACCAGTTTTGTCTGATAACACGCGCTTTAGCACAAAACAGATCTCCTTTGTAGTGAAAAAGTTATTTCGTAGCAAAATTTTTGCATCCGAAATTTCCAGAAAAACAAACCAAGAATTTGAGGTTAGGTTTGACTCGACTGCGTTTACAATATACTTGTAACTTGCTTTTAAAAATGACTTGCAATTTGCAATATGGGTAGAATACCTGTATTATTTATTTATTTTTTTGGTTGCAACTTCTATTAACATTGATTGATGAATGTTACAGATGTTCATACCTATGCAACAACGAATAACAGCAATTTTTATTTAAACAGTATAAATACTGAATTAGGATATAAGTCATTGTTTTATAAAGGAATCAGATTGTATAACAAATTACCATTAGACATTAAAAATTGCAAATCAAATAATATGTTTAAGAGAAAAAAAAAGAAGTACTTGTTGCCTAGTCAGCCTGATTGTTTATGTAAACCACCCTTGGTACTATATTATATTTTATTATTTTAGTCTCCATATTAATTTTTTGGTGTGTTTTAGTATAGTGACCTTTTCTCATAAAGAAAGATGGCATCA
Organism: Aspidapion aeneum; assembly: GCA_963576565.1. Classification (NCBI taxonomy): domain Eukaryota; kingdom Metazoa; phylum Arthropoda; class Insecta; order Coleoptera; family Brentidae; genus Aspidapion; species Aspidapion aeneum. The sequence goes on from OY755038.1 coordinate 149,679,259, forward strand.
ATGTTTTTTTTTAGGATAGGATTAAAAACATTTTACAGTACAGTATAAGTACTTGATAAAGCTGTGTGTTACTAGATTATTCTTTTAGTAGGTAGGTGATCCGTTGTGTGTGATCGGCTTTAAGCTTAAAGCCGATCACACACAAAAAAACATAACGCGTAAGAAGTTCAACCTTATGGACTCTTACGTAAATCCAATATGGCCGCTGCTATTCGATTGCTGATTGGTTGAAAGCCCGCTATGCGCCATGCTACGGATTACGTAAATTGTGTGTGTGAAGGCCTTATCTGTGCCGTTCCAAACCGACGGATCAACCTCTGTGTGTATGGCCAGCTATTGGATCGAAAAACAGCTGATCGTGACAGTTCGTTAAAGGCCACTTTTTCATTTCGGATTAAGTCCTAAGTCTTACTTAGTTTAGGATAAGCATCGCTGGTGCTGTCCAAGTTCCACTTAAGTACCAAATTTTGGACCTTAGCGTAAGTGTTAAAATTTGAGGACTTAAGTTAAACTTCGAACCTCAGAGATTGTTTTCTACGATATTTATCTCTATTTATAATATTTGCAAGTTTTTTAACATGACATCTACATAAAACAGTTATGAGTTGATTTTCTTGTACAAGCTGCAACAGTGGTTTCAGTGAGGAATTTTTTATTTCCCGCCATCTATGTAAATTGAAATGAAATGATATGTAAATTTTTTAAGGATTTTTGGGAAATAAAATTATGTTATGTTAATAAAATACAGATACTGAATACCCCCGAGGGATAAACCCATATTAAAAGTTTATTTAATATATATTATTATTTATCCTGCAAAGCAGTTTCATATTCTAGGTTCTCCCAAGTCCTTTTTGGACCAGAAAAGTAGTTAGGACCAACCCAGCGCTTATCTGGGGGGGGGGTGGTAATGATCGACGGGAAATTATATGTGTACATTAGTTTTTTCTAGGGGGGGGCTAATTACCACGTTACGCCCTCAAATCCGCGCTTGGGATCTGCCAAGTACATCTTCTGCAGGATTCGGTTCATATTGACCCCTTGGGAATACCCATTGAAGTTTTTAGTAGAAAATATGGAGCTTGTCAGGGAGGATGAAGAGTTTGATGTGTTGGAATTTATAATCAATGGCATACCGCGGCAAATATTTGTTCGTTTTGATTATACTTTCATTCTTTACTAATACACTTATACAATATACCGGGGTGGGCCAAAAAAAACCAGACAATTTTTTTTCATGATTACTTTTGAATTATACAATCGATTTTAATGGTAGATAATTAATCTGAGTTTAAAATGTACGCTTCAAAGATGCTCGTTTATTCTTTTGTTGCAAACATGTTTTCATTATTTTTTTTTTAATTAGTAAAAAAGCTGCATTCTTGCCACGCACAACAAGGTTTAGTGGTTCTAAGAAAAAATATTTTTGTTTCAACCATTGTTTTGCATATTATACGATTGCCTTGCCAATCATGTCTGCATTTATTTCCTTATAAATTTATTACTACTAAACCGATTTTAATGAAAAAAAAATATCTTGGTTATAATTGATTTATTTTTAAAGATCATGATCAAAGTTTATCGTCATCTTAAATTTAAGATGGTGGACAGAATCATACTTGCTTCTTCAAAATGGCGCGTTTATTCTTAGTTTCCGAAAACGTTTTGATTTTTCTTTAATTTATAGAACAGCGCTACTTTTCCCCCACACAACGAGGTACAAAATTTTTATTATAGTATATTGGAAAAAAGTAACGCAACACAAACGTTCAAAACAAACCCTTCTCAAGTAACGGCTTCTATGTTTTTAAACCCAATCACAAAAGAGGAAATAATAAAATCCTTAAAAAATGTCCCCGCACCAGGGCAAGATGGCATAAGTGTTAAACTATTAAAAGAGGCTTCTAACGAACTATCCGGATTACTTAAACATCTAATTAACATGATTTTCTCAACGGGACAGGTCCTCAAACATTTTAAGGTGGCAATTGTTAAGCCCATTTATAAGAAAGGAGAGCCCAGTGAAGCAATAAATTATAGGCCAATCAGTTTAATTTCAAACGTGGCCAAAATCTTTCAAAAAGCGCTAAAACAAAGACTTGTGACTCACCTCTCTCATAATGACATACTCTCACTGCATCAGTTTGGGTTTAAGACTAAAAAATCCACCAATGACGCCATTGTACAATTATTGGCCAACGTTTACGAATCTATAGATAAAAGCAAAAAAAATGCAGCTGTTTTTATAGATCTAGCTAAAGCCTTCGACACCGTTTGTCATCAAAGGCTTATAGCAAAGTTAGAATCCATAGGAATACGAGGAATCGCAAAAAATCTTTTTCAAAGTTACCTTAATGAATGGAAGCAAATCGTACGAATTGGAGATTCTTACAGCGAAGCAAAAACAATAGATTACGGAGTTCCTCAAGGCACAGTTATTTCACCTACTTTGTTTAACATCTACATAAATGATCTATTGAGGATAGATATAGATGGAGCTCTAAAAGCTTATTGCGATAATAAGGTATATCATGTCGAAGGTGACACTTGGGATGAAGTTGAAATTAGGATAGATAGACTTTGAGAAAATAATTAAATGGTTCGATATGAATTTGCTGTCGATCAACCATCAAAAAACCGTATATCTACCATTTGCAAGCTACTCAACTGGTTTGCCAGAAAAAACATCTATAGCTATTAATGTAGCATGCAGGCAAGAAATATGGGAAATAAAACGTGAACATACATCCAATTATTTAGGAATCATAATTGACTCTCACCTAAAATGGAATAAACAGATAGAAAGTCTTAACAAAAAAATTAGGTCATTTTTTTATATGAAGACCACAGGCAAAGAAGGCGCTATGTCAATTTTTATGGAAATTGAGTTATTTGTGCGATCTGTTAGAAAAATTTCAAGTTTTACGATATCCTCTTGTTCAGGCTATAAATGCACTCAGTCAGGAGTAATTTCAATTTGTAATATTGACGAACAGGCTAAAAAGGCGCCAGTTCCAATGCTTTAGAACGGGTTTTCTTGAAATCCCGTTTTTTGACATAGCGCCTTCTTTGCCTGTGGTCTTCATATGTTCAGCCAGCAAAAAAAAATTGTTACACTTAAAATTGCAAAAACGGTATACTTTGGACTAGTCCAATCTCTGTTATTTTATGGCATTTTAGCATAGGGTGGGGCGTACAGCAATGTCTTAGAACCCCTAGAAGTATCACAAAAACGGATTTTAAAGATAATATGCAAACTACCACTAAGATTTCGGACGACAGAGCTATACAAGCACGTAGGTATTTTAAGTGTAAAACAACTATTTTATAAAGCCTCACTTCTTTACTTAACAAAAAACAGATGACTAAATACTGAAACGCTACATAAACATGACACCAGGTTCTCGAAAAGTCAGAAAATAAATCTCCCTAGAATGAATAAAACAAAAGGGCAAAAGTTCTACTTTTTTGTAGGCACAATAATATATAATCAACTTCCAAATAATTTAAAGCAAATTGTCTACAAAAAAGCATTTAAAAGAAAAATTAATATTTGGTTGCTTCATAATAACATTAATTGCATCAATAATTAATTATATGTATATCAATAATTAAGTATATGTATATGTCAGGATCTTTAATCGTAAATACCTATATGTATGTTTAAACTGTATTTTAAATAGCAATTAATATTACATGCTTCCACTATTGCTTGAAAAGAATAGTAGAAGACTTTTTATTTAACTTTTTATTTAATTTTTTGTTTACTTAAAATGTAATTATTATAAGTAAAACAAAATCTTTGCATACACATTATGTAAAAAAATAAAACGTGGGTCATTAAGACAATTCCCAACAAACATTTAAAGTTGTAACGACGAAACGCCAACTAGAAAGAATTTCTTAAAAGTAACCGCAACGTACTCCCGCTACGTCTCAGTATACCATACAGCGACGTTATAATTCCCTAAGTGGGGAACCAATTTCTGGTTGTAACTACTAGGCCAAGTGTTTAAAGTCACTGTAGTAACAACTACACTACTACGTCGTAGCCAGGTATCTACTACGTCGAAGAGGCTGTTTTTTTCCGTAATGGCATCAAAGTTGCGATGTAATTGCAAATAATATAATCGTTTCTTTTTGGTAGAATTGTAACACAATATGGCGGACACAACAGTAAACAGACTCGCTTAGTTTTTTTGTTTGGTTATGGTTATAATATGAACTATGTTATCCAAAAGTGTGAGAATTTACGAGCAGAGGATCAAAATTCGAGTGCGACGCAAAGTTTTTTGTATAACATGCATTATATATATTGCAAAAAACCGGTGTGCCCGTAAAATTGAGCCGTTTTCTGGTAGCTGATGGATTTTTTGTGTTGTGATTTTGGAGGTTATGTTTTCATAATCGACAGTTAACTCCAACAAATGGTGCTTAAGAAGAGCATTTTTGGTAAGCTTCAACTAATTTGTTTATAAAATAGTATGGCTCTTTAATATGAGCTCATAAAACGACAACAAAAATATTAAATTTTCTTTCTTACATAAAAACATGGCGTCCCAAACTATATTCCCTGATAGTCGAAAAGGTTACTTGAAAGTAGTTGCGGCTTTAAAGTTGATCCAAAAAGTTATTTTGTCTACATTGTTACATCAGATGTTACTATGATGACACAAACTTTTGTGGTAAAAATTAAAGTTATAATGTAGTTGTCGGATACACTTGTTTGGGACTCCAATGAAGCTTAACTTTCTAGTGGTAATTAAGTAGGATATAAAAGTCAGGGCGACTACGAAATAACGACTAAAAAGAAAGTAAAACTTTAGCAACGTCCTATTGTGGTAGAGAAGACTATCAGAATCGACTATCAAGAAAGAATCCTATGAAGTAGTTTAGAGGGTCGTTTTTACGAAACATCTACTATTTCCTGATACTAAATAGTTGTTAGAACTAAAAAGTAACAAATTTTGGTTGGGATCACCACATTTCTACTATAAGAAAGTAGCAAAGCCTTTAGAACATGTAGCCGCTACTATAAATGTTAGTTGGGTTATATTACCACCTAACGCGACAGTCAAGTTATTTTTTAACTTTTTTTCATTTGGTCATTTTTAATTTTCTTTATATATGATATTCTCCATATTTATTTATTTACATAGGTACTTTATAACGTTATTATGAGTGTAATTTTCTTTTATAAATAAATAAATATTAAAAACAAAAACAAGACTTGGTCGTAAAAAACACACGCGCCACTAATCCGTTGTGTTTTTCGATGAAATTAATTTTTTTGTAAAAAAACAGAATTTCTCAAACTTGAAAAGTTTCATGCAGAATCGATCGAGCGGTAAAAATTCATCATAATAACCATTTTATATGCATAAAAAAAGAAAATAAAAAGCTAAAAAAAATTTTTTTTCGTTTTTTTTACGTTTTAAATGCATCTATGGCAAAATCATGTAGAAAGGAAAAATTGCGTAGTCGTAAGGTGTCTAAAATATTGACATAAACATATACTTGGGTTGCCCATTTAACGAAAATATTAGGGACCTATTAGGGACCTATGATTGCGGTCGAAAGGTCGTTAAATTAACGTGCAGATTTTACTACACTTGCCCGAAGACCTTAACGCAATGTCACTGTTTGACTAAGAAATATCCTAAACATTACCGGCGTCTTCTCGACGTCGTTTAAACGGTTCCCAGGTTATACAGTCTCAGACAACGTTAATCCGTATGGTATCTAGTCGTCTATTAAAGTCAGTCTTACTATGACTAAATAATGTACTCAAATTAAGGTCAAAGTTGGTGTAGAATGTGGTAGTTAGTCGGAAAAATGATGCTTGGGGTACCTCGTTGTGCGGGCGAAAAGCAGTGCTTTTCTATAAATTAAAATAAAAACCAAAACATTCAGAAAATAAGAATAAACACGCCATTTTGAAGAATCACGTATAATTCTGTCCGCCATCTTAAATTTTAAGATGGCGATAAATTTTGACCATGATCTTTAAAAAGCAATCCATTCTCACCAGGATGTTTTTTATTTCATTAAAATCGGTTCAGTAATAATGAATTTATAAGAAAATAAATGCAGACATGATAGGCAAGGCAATCGTATAATATGCAAAACAATGGTTGACACAAAAAAAAAGTTTTAGAACAACCGAACCGATTTAGCTGATTCGTACCTTGCTGTGCGTGGCAAGAATGCAGCTTTTTTACTGATTTAAAAAAATGTTTAAAACATGTTTGCAACACAAGAAAAAACGAGCATCTTTGATGGGTAAAATTTAATTTTGTCCGCCATCTTGGATTTTCAGATGGCGGACAAAAAAATATATTTAGTCAAAGTTAATTCTCTACCAAGTGCAGTTTGTCCCATTAAAATAGATGTTATAGTTAAAAAAAATTGACCGGTTTTTTTGGCCCACCCGGTAATTAATAATATAAATTCTTCGGTCAAGTACCTATTCTCTTCTCTTTTGTATCTTTATCAGGGGCGCCATTGTGGGGAGCTGGGGTGGTCTTAGCCCCCCCAAGCTCGCTCCCCCAGACGAAATATAGTTTATCAATGGCAGTGGCGGATCCAGGATTCCCGGGGGGGAGGGGCCAAAGTGGTAGCAAACATCAAAAGATTTTTACCAGCGGATTTTGAAAAATCTGAGGTATGAAATTTTGTTTCTAAAAGATTTATGACGCCGCATGTGAATTTACAAAAGAATTTAAGTAGAAATTGTGATAAATTTTAAATACGTGTTGCTGCTAAACTAAAAAATAAGTTATATTTATAGGAAAGGGGGCGCCCCCCCTGGATCCGCCACTGATTAAGGGCGAACTGACGTATTCGATAAATAAATATTCAGGGTGTCTTAATTGCCATGGGTCACTGTTAGCTCCCGCTAAATTTCGCGGTTGTTTTTAAACTTTTTAAAACCACACAATTGGATGACGGACAGAGTACATTTTCGCGCATTTTGACATGCGCACCAACAATCGGAGAGATTTTTTTCTACCGCCTCGAGAAAATGGCGTGTTAATTTCTTTCTCCAACTATTACAAATCTCTACACTTGAAAGTGCTCGATTTTGGTGTACTGAAGCATAGAACTAGAAACTTCGGCCCTTCAGCTACGTGGTGCCATCATTAGATCAAGGCAGGGGCCCCTGGAACATGGAGAAATTGGCTGCAAACTGGTGAGTGCTTTGTTTCTGATTTCCGTTGTATGGTAACAGCAATTAACCTATGGACCTTCTAATTATTTCGTGATTTCGTATCAATATATTTATGTTTGTTCGCGCGTCATTTAATAAAATATATACAGTCCACTGCAGTTATCGTTTTTCTAACTGCGGGCATACATAAAGTGTTCCTTCGACCCGAATTATTTAAATTTACTCCATACGACGGTATTAATAAGTCGGCCATTTTCACAGATCACACGGCCTTGAATTTTGCCAATCGTATTGAACCGAGAGAGATTTTCGTTCGACCTTCGGTTTCGGCGCAGTTCACCTGTTTTCGGTCCGCTGCTATGGTAACGCAGGGTTTACCGCGTGGTCATTTCAGTAAACAAAATCGAGGATCAATCAAAACAAACAAAAACAATTTCTGTGATTAGATTTGTTCCATACCATTTCGATATTTAAAACAATTTTCATTAATTGCGATAAATTAGTGCATATTTTCGACAATTCGTCATTTTTCTATTTCAGAAGCATTAATTTAGCGTTAATTGTATATTTACCGACAATTTCGTCATTTCAAAGGTAAAATCATGTCTATCAAAAAAGCCGTGCAAAAACGCAAAGTTTTTTATCTGCGATCACCGAGTGTTATGTGTTTTCACAAACCGCGGCAACGGACGCAAAAGCGAAAAACGAGTTTCAAGTGAGGTATTCCGATTTGGATGAAACCTTCGATAAATGCATGCTGGCACATAATGATGTCATTATGTTGATAGACGACTCGGACGACGAGGAGTTTAAAACGCAGGATGCGATCCTTTCAGAAGCTCGTAAATATTTTTATGCGTATAAAGGGGTTTATCCTGAAATATTTCCGGTTGAGGCCCCATCCTTGTCGGGATCATATGTTTGTCAAAACGAATCTGAAACTCCAAAACTCAAAGAGTTAGGTATTCCCATATTTCGAGGTGATAAAAAATTATGGCCAAGCTTTTTCGATCTTTTTAATAACATTATAGATCAAAATCAAAGTCTAAGTGACGTCCGAAAACTTCAATATTTATTTTCATACCTCGAGGATGAGCCTTTAAAATTGATATCAGGGATTAGCTTATCTGATCAAAATTATAAAATTGCTTACGACAAATTAGTCAATAGATATCAAAACAAGCGAGACCTCGCAAATGATGCTTTAAGCACAATTATGAACTCTGCATTAAAAAACGAGTCAGCTAAAGAATTGCGTAATTTAATTGACACCTTTTCAGAATCCCTAGAAATTTTAAAATCACTTAGCTTTGACGTTGACAGTTGGGACTTTATTATTTTTTTCATTCTGTTAGAAAAATTGGATATTCCGACGCGTTCAAATTTCGAAATGAGTCACGCCAATACTAATACCGAAATTCCCACTTTTCAGTCACTTTTTCAATTTCTATAAAAAAGATAGTAGTTTTGAAATCACTTCCTCAATCAACAGCACCCAAAAAGGTGCCTACCTATCAAAAATCAAATTCTATGCCAAATCAGTTTGGGCAAAAGCCTACCTATAAATCATCCAATTCGCCTTTTATAGGACTGGCTGGCACCTCAACTAATTCAAGTACGGGAATAAAATGTTTCCGGTGTAATCAAGGTCACGTGATTTCGAAATGTCAAACATTTCTTGACCTCTCACCTATCGATCGCCTATCTTTCGTCAAGCAGAAAAAATTATGTCTAGCGTGTTTTCATCCCTCGCATGGGGTAGACACGTGCAAATCAAAATATTTATGCAGGACTTGCAATAGTAAAAGGCACCACACTTTAACTCATATCTTAGAAACTAATAAAGAGTCTGGAAGCCAAGATACTAGTCCTGTCATTCACACACCACCTGTCAATAATCTTCATGTGTCATTAAATACCTCAGGACCTTCAGGTACCTTTCTTTTATGCACCGCCATAATAGATGTTATGGACGGTTGCGGAAATTTTCAACCTCTAAGGGCACTGCTTGATTCTGGATCACAGACAGGATTCATCAGTGAAAAGTGTATTCAGCGTCTTAATCTTCCTAGGCGAAGTTACACCACTGAAATATTCGGATTAAATCAAATGTCTTCTTTTACTTCCAAAGGGCTCGTTCAATGTCACATTAAGCCACAAAGACAGGTCACTCCTTTACTTAATTTCGAAGCAATTGTCGTTCCACAATTATGTTCCAATATGCCTACATTCACTTTGAACGATAATCAGTGGAAACACTTGGAAAACCTTAAACTTGCCGACCCATCTTATTTCAAATCTAGACCTGTGGACCTAGTTATTGGTTGCGAGCTATTCGCACAGATATTCAAGGAGGGCAGGGTTCTTGGACAAATAGGGCAACCTTCAGCCCTTGAAACCATCTTTGGCTGGGTCGTCATGGGAAAAGTAGACGAAGTAGGTAGTGTTACAGAACGAACCAGTTGTTTTTTAACGAGTCATTCACCTCCTTTAGAGGTCATTATCCCTAGGTTTCGGGAAATCGAACATTTGCCTAAAAAACAAATATTATCAAAGGAAGAAAAACAAGCGGAATCAATTTTTACTGCGAGTGTAGTACGGCAACCGAGCGGTAGATTCATGGTAGATCTTCCGTTTAAAGATAAAATAAACCCTGACCTAGGAAATACTTATCCGCAAGCTTATCGTAGATTTTTACTTCTAGTAAACAGATTACTTAAAAATCCTGATCTGTACACTGCCTATTCAAGTTTCATGCAAGACTATATCGATTCTAATCATATGAGTCTAGTTTTATCTAGTCAACCAAAAGTCGACGTATCATGTTTTTTGGCACATCATTGCGTACTAAAGCCGGAAAGCTTAAGTACAAAATTAAGGGTAGTCTGGGATTGTTCGGCAGTCACCCCAAAAAATATTAGTCTCAATGACACGTTGTTATCTGGACCGAAACTTCAAAAGGATATTGCTTCTTTACTCCTTACGTTTCGTCATAATCCTATTGCCTACATTGCTGATATCAAACAGATGTTCCGTCAAGCCCTTATCAATCCTTATCACCGTCCTTATCAAAGGATATTGTGGAGGTTTTCTCCACAGGACCCACTTTCAGTGTGGGAACTTTCTACTGTCACTTTTGGCATGACATGCTCACATTTTCTAGCCATGCGTACATTAAATGAGCTGGCAGAGAGAGAAAAGGAACGTTTTCCTATGGCTAGTACTGTTCTGAAAACGACAATTTATATCGACGATATCTTGGGAACTAGCCCTTCGCTTTCTGAAGCTCTTTCCCTTCAAACGGAACTCAATGATTTGTTGAAGTCGGGAGGATTTGAACTTAAAAAATGGGCAAGCAATTGTCCTGAGTTATTGGCAACATTGCCAGAATCCGATCGTCAAATGCCTCTCTCTTTTGACAAGGATGAACCACACTTTATCGAAGTTTTAGGGCTTCAGTGGCATCCAAAAAACGACATTTTTTCTTATCAATGCTGAATGAAGGACAAACCCACAACTAAACGTTCTATTTTATCTATCATAGGAACAATCTTCGATCCCTTAGGTTTTCTTTGTCCCTTGTTGCTACAAGCAAAATTTATTTTGCAACAGTTGTGAATATCGAAAATAGGCTGGGACGAAGAACCAGATTCTTCTATCATCGACTCTTGGAACAAACTTCGTTCTGAATTCCCGCTTCTTTCCAATTTTCAATTACCCCGACAAATCAAACTGTCAAAAACCAATACCTGTCAAATTATCGGCTTCTGTGACGCTTCAATTCGAGGCTACGCAGGCGTCGTATATTTTCGTGTAGAAGAGGAAAACAATATATCTGTTTCTCTCATATCTGCAAAATCTAGGGTCGCGCCTATAAAGTCACAAACTTTGGCTAGGCTAGAACTCCTAGGCGTATTTCTTTTAAGCGAATTAATTGATTTCGTCTTATCTAGCTATGAAGGAAAAATAACTTTTACAAATATCGTTACTTTCTGCGATTCGCAAGTCGTATTGCACTGGCTTTCATCCCCTCCTAATCGCTGGCAAACCTTTGTTGGAAATCGAGTCAGTAAAATCCAAGAAATCATTCCCTCAAACTCATGGCGCTACATTCCTTCTTCTTTAAATGCAGCCGATATTGCGTCACGAGGGGCCATCCCCTCACAGCTCATTTCACATGACATGTGGTGGAACGCACCGTCGTTTTTGTGGTCTCCCGAAAACGAATGGCCCGATTTTCATAAATCAAAAATGCCGATTGATTTCGGAGATATTAATCTGGAGGAAAAGCCAAAGGTCTGTTGCAATGCGATAATTGACGTTAACTTCTTAGATCAGCTTTTTATCAAATACTCATCTATATCAAAAATTCAACGTATCATTTGTTATGTCCTTCGAATAGTTAACCTTTTTCAAAACCATTCCTATCAAAAATCCATTAAGCTACCGGACCAAAAAATTATTTTTAAAAATATTGTTTTTCCTACCACCGGTGAGATGCAAAGTGCGTTATACCTTCTTATCAAACGCGTTCAAGGTTCTTGCTTTTCTGAGCTTTTTTCCGCGTTATCTAAGGATAAACCAATACCGAAACCTTTTCGAAAACTTTCACCTTTTCTTGATGAAAAAAATATCATTAGAGTCGGTGGCAGATTACAAAAATTTAACCTTTTGTCTTATTCTGCAAAACACGCCGTCTTACTTTTGAGTAACCATCGTTTAACTTCTCTTCTTATCGAGTCCACTCATCGACAATACCTTCATCCTGGGTTTAAAACATTACATAATCTGCTTTTACAGCAATTTTGGATATTATCTGCCAGACGGGCAATTCAAAGAACCAAATGCTTGCAATGTTTTAGAATCAACCCTAAACCCTATAGACCGCCTATAATGAGTTCTCTTCCCGCTCATCGAATCAATCAACTTAAACCTTTTTCGAGTGTAGCTATCGACTTTTGTGGACCTTTCTTTGTGATTCCTCATCGTTACCGTGGTTGTAAAGCTTTCAAATCGTATTTCTGTGTGTTTGTCTGTACGGCCACACATTGCGTGCATTTGGAATTAACCATGGAACTGTCCACCGAAGGGTTTGTAGGTGCATTCCGTCGATTCATTTCCAGACGTGGAAGCGTGACGCAATGCTGGTCAGATCAGGGCAGTAATTTTATAGGGTTTCGTAACGAATTACTTGATTACGCAAGAAGTGCGTCCACCAGACTTTCTATTCGTTGGCATCTGGGACCCCCTCTCAGTCCACATTTCAATGGCCTGGAAGAAGCTGGCGTCAAAAGTTTTAAAACTCACTTTGTTCGAGTTGTCGGCGACCAGAAGTTGTCCATCAGGGAAATGTCCACCCTTTCATGTCGCATAGAAGCTGTACTTAATAGTCGCCCTTTATCTCCTGCCTCTTTAGACCCACACGATCTTCAACCTCTTACCCCTGGGCATTTTTTGACCCTTGAACCCCTTAATTCAGAAATTCCGGAGTCAGATTTGTCCAAGGTTCCCCTAAATCGGCTGTCGAGATGGCAACTAATCCAAAAACTACATGATGATTTTTGGAAAAGGTATTCTGTAGAGTATTTGCATGCAGCGACACAAGTGGGCTGATTCGTCCCCAAATATCAAATTAAATGATTTGGTTATCATAACGAGTGATCACATCCAATCACCTTTGAAATGGCCAGTCGGTCGGGTTCTCAAATTGCATCCCGGCGGAGACGGTCAAGTGCGTGTAGCGACGGTACGAACGGCTACCGGTGTTTACAAGCGGCCAGTTGTAAAACTGTGCCTCTTGCCGAATTAAAACTAATTTTCATTTTTTCTACTTATTACCGGGTATTACAATAGGTTTTTCTTTATTTTAATTTTTTTAAAATTTTTGTTTGTTTGTTTTGCCTTTTTCGGGTTTTCGTTATCTCTAAATAAACTTACGCTACTTTTCTGTTTTTCATTCATTTATATTTATCGGTCGATCATTTTTTCTTATATCTATATCTATCCGGCTGATATTCTAAAATTGTGTGTTTTGGAGGGCAGTTATGTTAGCTCCCGCTAAATTTCGCGGTTGTTTTTAAACTTTTTAAAACCACACAATTGGATGACGGACAGAGTACATTTTCCCGCATTTTGACCTGCCCACCAAGAATCGGAGAGATCCTTTTCTACCGCCTCGAGAAAATGGCGTGTTAATTTCTTTCTCCAACTATTACAAATTTCTACACTTGAAAGTGCTCGATTTTGGTGTACTGAAGCATAGAACTAGAAACTTCAGCCCTTCAGCTACGTGGTGCCATCATTAAATCAAGACAGGGGCCCCTGAAACGTGAAGAAATTGGCTGCAAACTGGTGAGTGCTTTGTTTCTGATTTCCGTTGTGTGGTAACAGCAATTAACCTATGGACCTTCTAATTATTTCGTGATTTCGTATCAATATATTTATGTTTGTTCGCGCGTCATTTAATAAAATATATACAGTCCACTGCAGTTATCGTTTTTCTAACTGCGGGCAAACAGGTCACTATATTGCTATCTCGTTACATATAAGAACTACAGGGTTGATCAAATTAGATAAAATGAGAAGTTTTTAGGGGATCTTAAAAATCTGGTTTTTGAAAAACTGTTCAAATCTACTTGAACACATATCTCAAAAAGTATAGTTTTTAGAAAAAAATCGTAAAAAATTTTTTTTTGCATTTTTGACGTTCTTTAACTTGGTATCTTTCAAGAAAATTTACTACGTCTAGTTTTCAAGATATTACCTTTAACTTACTTTTTTTAGATACGGACCTGTATTTTTTATTAAATTTTATTTCAACCATGTATCACATGTCTATATTTTTTTGTTTTTTATTCCAAAAAAATGGTATTTAAGCTTTTTGGCACTTTTTCCGTTTAATGATAGGTGCCTTGGACATCAAGCCGAAAGGCGCTTACCAAATAAAAAGATTTTTTAAAAGACTAGAGCGAAATTTGTTGCTACATGGGTCATTTCAAAATCTTTCCAAATGGGGAGCAGCTATAACGGCAGAGAACGAAGAAGATGAAATAAATGTATTAGGTATGTATCATCCACTTTTAGTTTGGGATAGGTAATTTTTTAAAAATTTAGCTTTAAGGTTTTTAATTACCTTTTCCAATCTCGAGTGGTATTTTATGATTGTATAGGTATAGGTTCTTTTAAAACTTTTGGATAGCTAGATTAATTTTTAGTTTGGTTTGTGGTCTATACCATTAGATATTTTAGGATATATACAGTAAATATTTTAGGATATATACAGTACAAGAATGTCGGTAATGGAGAGGCCTGAGAGAAATAGAAAACAAAATGGGGGTATCTAAGGATTCGGCTAAGAAAATTTTGCGTCGTCATAAGTTTAGACCCTATCGATGAAGGAAAGTACAATATCTGAGGCCAACAGATTTTAGAAAACGTAGAATATTTTGCCGTTGGTTACTAAGACGCCGGACGCGAGATATTGATATTTGCAAAAAAAATTATGGTCCGATGAAAGCAGTTTTTGCATTAATGGATGGTACACTTGGGGACTAATTAAATGGCCGCTGCCGTTTTCAGAAGAGCTAAGATGAGAATCCGAATTTAATAGAATTTTGATATTACCCAACCCAGCAATATTCGACTGCAACCAAAGGAAATACAGTGAATAGGCCTGAGTTAATGCTTAAATTAAATTAAATAAGGGCCTACGTGCAAATTTTAAGAAAACCTAATGGTATATTTAAAGAAATATTAATTAAAATAAATAATAACGCCCTTAGAAGAACTCTAGCGCAATTCTATCAAATTCTAATCAAAAAGTTATTAATTAGAGACATTTACATTTTTGGAATAAATTGCATATTAATTTTAAAAGTAATTTTTTGCAGATAGGCCTTTTTGGCCGTAGAATGATGATTGACGAGTCTGGCAACATATTAAATTAATTTGCAATACCTACAGAATTTTCAATTGGGTAAAGAAATATTTCGTATTCTATAATTAATATGTAATATAATACAGGGTGTAGCAGAATGAAGGTGCGTTTTTAAAATATGAGTAACTAATTACAAGTATTTAAGTTGAGATGTTAACATTTAACAGTTAAAAAGTGAATTTGCGTTTTGAGAGTAATGTCAGGTAGATGACGTCCGTTTTCTACAATGTTGGAGTCGTTCCTCAAAGTTCCGCATCACACAAATCAATTTCAATTGCCCATGGGCGTAGTTAGGGTGGCTTGGGTGGAGTTTAAGCCTTCCCGTTCAAAGCTTATTAAAATTAGGCCCCCCTGAAATTATTCGAACATTACCATAGACACACAAACACAATTCAGAAGAGAAAGTATGACTATAGCCTCCCAGATGAGAACACCTAACTACGCATCTACAAGTTCAGCTAGTTTGCAAATATTTTTGTATGTGTATTTTTCCATAAGCCTAATTCTTCTCATTTCAGGACAAATAAAAATATTAATTAATAAAGGCTGCAAAGTGACTTATTCGTGATTAAATTTTCACTAACTCTGCTTCATGTTTTCAAACCGCCCACCCTCGTTTCAGACATAAAACTTATACAGTGAAACCTCCTATAGGCGGACACTCACGGTTTCGTGAATTTTGTCCGCTTATTGGAGGTGTCCGCTTATGAGAGATAATTGCGAAATTGTTATATATATTTATTAACAATTTCCACTGCTTGAGTTTTTCCGAAATTAAATTTTTCAGCGATCTTTCGTGCTGACAGATGTTCCTTCTCCGAAACGTTAATTACTTCCATTTTTTCACGTAAACTAAGAAATTTTTTACTAGGCGCCATTTTAAAGACATCTATTTCTACCCAACTGAACACTAAAAATAAAAAACAGCAGTCCCGCCAAATAATGCTACTGGTCTAATGCCAATGCCCTAACTTGTGCTCTGGGTAGTTATTTCTGGGTCTTAAATGTTGTGACCATCCACATCACACGCTTTGACCAATAGCAAACTCTGAGCGGTCGCTTTTTATGCGAATTGAATTGTCTCGACCAATAGCATAGTCGCCCGCTCTTTAGAGTTAATGAATTTTACGCGTTTGAAGTGAAATCTGTTCTCCTGCTCTATACCGACTGAACGTTTCTCGGTTATATCGTAGGAAAATCTTGCGCAATGGAGGTCTTTTCGCATAACACGTGACGGCTCGGAGCTAATTTAAAGCTTGCTGTTGGTCAAAGGGTGTGTTGTGGACGTTTAAAACTTAGAATAGATACCGTGATAGCCTCTATCTACTCCTCCAGCCTATCTATTCTCGTACTTGAACGATGTGATAGTTTCCATCACATGCTCTGGCCAATGGCAAGCTAAATTAGCTCCGAGCCGTCACGTGGTATGCGGAAAGACCTCTACTGCGCAAGGTTCTCCTACGGGCCGAACGAGAAACGTTGAGTCGGTACGGGGCAGGATAACATATTATACATCAAACGCGTAAAATTCACTAACTCTGAAGAGCGGGCGACTATGCCATTGGTCGAGACAAGGCATTTCGCACAACACGCAACTGCTCAGAGTTTGCTATTGGTGAAAGCGTGGAGCGTGTGATGTGGATAGAGCCTCGGGGTGGTTTAAGGTATTTCCCTTAAAAAATAATAATTATTAGCTGTGGTATCATGGAAACGAGTAAGCGACGACACTTTACCGAGACGGGAGATCACATGACCACCAGGCCGTACCTAGGAGGGGGGGATCAATCTTCCCCCAAAGAAGAGTGTATAAAGTGTGTTTAAAAAGATTTCGTAGCAACACAACTAGGACAAAAAATTACACAATACGATAATTTTTATTAAAATTTTTTAATCCCCTCCGAAATGGTTTTCTGGGTACTTCCCTCCGTGGACAGTCTGAAATTTTTTTCAAAACATGGTTTTATTTTCTAATTGTTTAATGTTAACATCTAAACAACAATTCTTCATAATTATTTGTTTTTGTAGTTAAGAAACATTTATTTTCATTTCAAAAACGCCCTTCCGTTCAGCCCTACCCTTTATAAAAATGGCGCTACAAGCAAAAAAAAATTAGGTTTTTTAAAAAATATTAAAAGTTGACAAACGTGGAATTTCGTACCCGTGAATTTAAAAATTAAACAAGTTTCGTGGCTAATCGGGCAAAAAGTAGTTTTTGTTTCCCTTATATTTTTCCGTGGGTATTCTGAAAGCTTAACCTCACGGGGGTCCAAGATCTAATGGACACCTAATAAGTGTTGACAGTTAACCGTTTCGTCCTTATGGGACTCCTCAGAACACTGCTGGTCAATGTGACAAATCTTGCGAAGTTAATCAGACGGTTTTGTCTCTACGTAAATGTAATTAGTGAGAGAACTATAGCAAGAGCGCCATCTACCGAGATACGAGAGAAACAAAAAACCAAAAGCAGGCGAAAACACTGCTATACAATATCGATGAATGAAAAGATCGAATGCAAATAAAAGAAAACAACTATAGTCCGTGACCTACGACAGCTCTTTGTCTTTCAGGCCGGATCAACACAGATTGCATTTTTACCCGTCTTCAAGACAGTGAGCGTCAATCAACGGAATTTTTAAGCCAAATAATACTAACAAACGTGGAATTTCGTACCCGTGAATTTAAAAATGAAACAAGTTTCGTGGCTAATCGGGCAAAAAGGAGTTTTTGTTTCCCTTATATTTTTCCGTGGGTTGGCGCCGCAAGGGAAAAGTTTTAGAAAAGTCCGTTTTTAATGTTGATTTTTGGGGAAAATTCATGTTTTAGTGGTTAATATTCAGTGTCTCTGCGTACGCCACTAATTTTAATAAAGTTTTTTCACATACATGTTTAGGTATATTGCATACTAGCTAAATTTAAAATGGTAAATAAAATATTGAACGTTGGACAATAAGTTTAAAAAGTAACACAAATTTTTCAATTTCTATCTTGTAAAAAAGAGCTCCCTTGCCAGTCCTGGTTAGGCCCTTGGTATCTATCCTGACTTCTGAACGCATAATAAATTTTTTTTGAGGGAGCTTGTTCTCGTTTGCCGTCGCAGTTGGAATGAAGATAGCAAGTTATTGGCGGATCCGTGAAGTCCGGGGATACGTTCAGATAGCACGTCGGATGTAGTCGGGCGCGCTCAATTCCGTTCAGGTTACATACTGGGTGAAAGTTACTCTCGTTCATATTGACCGAAAATAACGCCGGGCGAATCGCCTTTTACACCCTGCTCTATGAGGTGGGTGACAAACGCTCGACTTGCGCAGTAGGTATATAAATCAACCCCCCAATTTTTTTATTTTTTGTTTTATATTTTCGAAAACATATTACATAAAAGTGGCATTTTCCATAAATAAATAATCAAATTTTACTTTTTCTTGAAGACAGAAAACACTTGTTTGACTTTTGACAGGTGAGTTCTAAGTTTCTTTAGAAGGGTTAAGTCCGAGGTTAAGTCCCATTTATAAACTCGAGACCATTCAACATGGTTACCTCTGACAAGACAATTTGTTATGGTGTGGCCTATTAAAATGCGTTGGGTGGCAATTTGTGGCCTATTAAAATGCGTTGGGTGACATTTGTGGCAGCTTAAAGACGTTGCCGCCATTTTGTGACACTGTAATTAAAATAATAACAATTTGCCAATTTGTGACACTAAAAAAAAACACTGAATAATTAAACAAATATCTGGAAGCAGAACTGTATTTTCCAGCTAGGTAAAACATTGATATGCCCGGTAACTTTTATACAGTGGAGAAGGGGGGGTTCAGAAATAAGAAAATTTTACGTGTGCCACAGTGTTTTAATATCAATATTTTACAAAGAAGATCTTAATTAAAATACAGTTCAACCCAAACGTTGTAGCCAAACAATGAAATTCTACCTACTTCCGAGGCTCCCAAAGTATTTGTGTAATTCAAAAAACCAAAAAAAAATTGACTAATAAACAAAATAAAATTCTAAAAGATTGGATTAAGATGACAAAACTAGAAGCACTTTACAGGTAGATGGACTCCTTTAACAGGTCATAGTGCACCTACATCTGAGTCAGTAGTGTGAGACTCAGTTATATAAATGATTGTCAAAAAAAAAATACACTTCCAAAATCGTTCCATCACAGGGGAGATCTGGACCAAATATCTGCTGTCATCATTCTACGTTGGGTAGAATGAGACAGACAGCAACCCAGTCCGAGATCCACCCCATGAGGTAAAACAGTGTAAAGAAACCGCTAAAAAAAATATAACCTCATCTCTCTTTTGTCTCTGCAAAGTTGGTCATTGGGCTGTCCAAATAACACAAAAAAATTAGTTCATCTTGTTTATTTTAAAAGGTAAAACTGGAAAGTATTACCAAAAACATGAAATAGAAAAAAATGAATGAAATGTAGTGGAACAAGTCAGGGCCTAAGTAGCAAGACACTCCAAATTTCACAAGAGAAATTGTCTTAAATAAATGAAATGAAGGAAAACAAGTCAACTTAGTAGATACTCCGCAAAATTTTGGTTATGACGTCATACCTTTACCTTGCGTTTACAAGAGATGTTAAATTATACTGTAAAAATTATATTGGAAAAAATATATCTAAAATATCCTTGCTTGCATAAAATTGAAGAAAAACCCCTACCTTGGTCCTTTTATTTTTTCTAGTTACTTAGTTTGATTTTAAACCTGGAAGTTCTGTTGTCCCAGACATTTCCTCACTGCTGCACCGGGTCCCGTGTCCTGCTTACGCCCACCCTGAAGATCTCTTAGCACATGGTGCTAGGGTAGCACATGGTTGTGAGAAGGTTGTGGGATCCTTGCCCGAGCGTAAAACCCTGTGGAAAATGAAATGTTTCAGTTTCCTGGAATTTGTCTATTTTGCACGAAGTTCCCCTACACCGAGTAATTTAAATCAAGAACCCCATGTCGACTCAATAAAATAAAGCAGATTTAAACAGATGAACTAAAATAATCCTAACGTACCGTTCCCAGGGTTACAAGGCTACACCCGGCTTCACACCAGCGTCCAGCACAGCTGTCGATGGAATGGACAGGGCTGTAGACAAAGGAGAAAAACAATATATAGTTTTTATCCAAAACGTGGTCTTAAGAAAAAATAAAAAAAACTCCAAAAATTCCCCACGTCTCTTGTCGAAAAAAGTACATTTCACACGAAAAACAATTACAATTTGGGAGGCAAATATTGTCTTGAAGAACTCAAAAAAATAATAAAAAAAATCGAACTTACCACGCTTATTTCCGCTTAGAAACGGCGTAGGCCGCCTCACGACGGACTCACTCTTCACAGTCTCTGGGACAGAACCTGCAGTTTCTGCAGTGCCACTAACCAAAAACAATGGCGATCCCAGAGACCTGTTGCCGACCCAGCCAAAATTCGTTAGGGAAAAGAGAAGGCACTCCGTCGAGAACCCAAAAAAAATGAAGCCGCCGGAAACCGCTTCGTAAATGTGGTGGGGACAGTAAAACGCACAGTACTAACCTAATTTTCCCGGTTAAATTCAAATAAGGATGCAAACCTATTTATAAAAAAAAATGCTCGCAACGAAAAAACACTAATGCCGTATTCCATTGGGAAAATGAGTGCAGCACTGGTGGTGCACTGACACTGAAACGGAGCTGTCAAAAATTTGCACCGAGTGCAGTTTCAATGAAACACGCGGAAAATGAAAAATCGCACTCGTGTGGTATAAGGTCACTATATCACGAAGTTCCTAACATCGTGATATAGTGACCTTAGTGTGGTATGCCATTATGAGCTGTAGAACTTCTTTTTTATTCTTGCTTTAAGCAACGTTAATATAACATTTTCTTGCAAATAATTTTTTATAGTATATCCATTATGAATAGGGCAAATTGATTATGCAAAAATCTCATTTTTGGAAAAAATGTCACATAACCTGTAGTTTTATCAGGCCAACGACGATATCCATTTTTATTTGTTTCAAAGTTACACGCCGATAAATATTATCCTAAGATAAATAAAATTCGTCAAATAAATAAATAATGATTTTATTTAAAAAAAGTTAATAAGAATATTTTAAAAATGCCCACCTCCTTGTTGAATGCAGGCTTGTGCTCGTATACCAACAGATAGAGTAGTTATCTATATTTCGCGCTTGTTTTTCAAAAAACCCTAACCAGAAGTGTACTTTATGCTCCCAAAATTTGAACATAAGTATTCGAAACACCTTGTATACATATATAATATTTCACAAGTTTCTTTCAACTAAACCTAACTTTCCTGCCTTGCTGAATTTGGTCAAAAACATGTTGTTTAAAATCCATTTGTTCGAAAGTAATATTAATACTTCAATAACATTTTATTGAAAAGGAAAATTATTTAAAAACATTTCCTTCAAACAAAAAATTGTTTGAAAACATTTTATTAAAATTTTTTTGTTCAAAAACATTTTCTTTGAAAGTCATTTTTTTTCATAAGGAAAATTGTTCAAAAAAGTTTTTGAAGAAAATATTTTTGAACAAATTTCAATTCAACAAGAACATAACCTAACCTAACAGCTAAACGTAAGGGTGTTTTAACATACCATAAAAATGGCAAGACATGTGCTTCAGCGCTAATGGGGTTTCGTCCCCCTTGTTCTTTTTTTGGACAAAATTGAGGCTACTTGAATTTATTTATGAGAAATTCTGCAGTGCTCATCTCGAGCCGAAAGTGTTTCTTGAATTAAAAAATACATTTATTTTTACTTATAATCATAGCTGCCAGAAAACCCCAACTGTCGGAAAATTAGCCCCAGGGCCCCAGTCAATCAACTCCATACAAATCTACTTACCTGTTTGTTGTTAAATCGGTAAACCACATTTTCAATACAGTTTTTTATTTTTGGGGTTTCCATTCTAATTGTTTTTATTGCACAGAACTGTTCTTCTTCATCTTCATCGCTGCTACTACTTAGCAGCGAAGAAAATAATAAAAAATCGCTAACAACTTTATTTTCACTCATTTCTACGTCCCACGACAATAATAAGCGTTTAAAATTAATGGCGGGAAAAAGTTTTCGGTGCGGCACGAGCCCTCAGAGCCGGTGTCAAAAAAGCCGCACTCAGTGCAAAACTGAATTCATAAATTCCTCAATGGAATACGAAAACTGAAAAAGTGCATGTTAATGGAATGCAAACATCGAGCCAGTTGTGCACTAGTGCTGCACTCATTTCCCCAATGGAATACGGCATAAGTCTGGTTTGCGAGACTGGAGAAAAAAAACCCGCGGTTTTCAAACCAACAGCATCGACCAAGCATTGAAAATACGTAAAACGCACCTTGAGGTGTTGTCGGATCTATTTCCACGGTTGGAATTTTTATAACAAGGACGTCGAGACACCCTCCATACATAGACCGAACATTTGCCTACCGAACCCCTGCCAACATAGCAAGTAGGAGGAAAATAACCAGCCGGACTATAAGAAGCTCAGCATTGAAACCATCAACTGTAAAATTAATTACTGGAGATCAGAGCATGCAGCAAACCCAGGAATATTCGAACACTCAACCAATTCCCATATGAGTAAAGCTATACTAAGTGTAGAATTTAGTTGTATTTTAGTTACAGTTTTAGTCAAAAGTTCCCTTTGCTCTTTAGATATGTTTTCTCTAAGATTCATATGGTTTGACGCCATTTTTGTAAAACATTTCTACATTAATAAAGTTGTTTCTGAACTTGAACCTAAAAATACACATTGAACTACTGCTTAAACTGTTCATCACTATCCAGCCCTACACAACCCTTCAATCCGACTGAGTTAATTATTAACTTTATTTAACTATGATTATATATAAATTTATATAATATAAAAATACGATTTTGTTTATTCTTTTAGTCCTGGTTTTTATTCCTCGTTTATCTCCCATTTACAAAAGTGCATAACTCGTATTTATTTTATCTTCTCCTTATCAAATTAATAAAGATATCAAAGTGGGCCAATATCCTCCAAAATAAACATAAGCGAATGGAATGTTCACCTAAATGTTTCCTTCCTGTTACTGAAACCATTTGTGATGCGGCAACGCCGCCATTCCCCAGCAGAACAGCTGTTTATTTTCATGAACGTCAAAGAAACTCACGAAATTCCCCAGATAATCAAAACAATCAAAAGTTTTAATGTGATTTTCCCGAAACCTGTGATCCTAAATTCCAATTACGATGTCCAGATAATACGGTGTGCGTAGTGTCCACAGTAATTCGATGGAATGTCTCCTTTATAAGGTAACTTTTTGGACCCTATATAACCTCCAAACCTAGCTCTATAAAATACCCTTAATTTGTGTACAGAAAGACGAGTCGAAGACCCTTGATTATTTACCTAAATAAACAAATATGTAACGTTGCCTTAAACGTAAAAATGACACGTTACAATGGTTGGGTTTGTTTTATATCCCGTATAGAAAACATTAAATGTAGTTACCTATTAGCTCATACTACTACTATACTGTAGTAGTGTGAGCTATGGTGATCCTAAATTTTTCGAGAAA
Source organism: Aspidapion aeneum (assembly GCA_963576565.1). Taxonomy (NCBI): domain Eukaryota; kingdom Metazoa; phylum Arthropoda; class Insecta; order Coleoptera; family Brentidae; genus Aspidapion; species Aspidapion aeneum. The sequence goes on from OY755038.1 coordinate 149,702,905, forward strand.
ATTAGAGTTTAAGTCAAAACATGGCTTGTGTGGTATCAAACGAAAGGTAATATATTTCAGTTTTTAGTTATACTGTAACTATACTACCTAGTGTGAGCTTAGGTGCACATAGATTGACAGAGTATTTTTCTTTGTGGGATTTTTGCTAGGGTATGCATGATGGTTTACCCATAGTAACATAGCACAATGGATAAAGTTAATGCCTTGTTTTAAAGCTCCATTTTACCATCAGCTGGCAGAAAAAAAAAACGAAAATACCAAAATTAACCCTAAAATTCCATTTTTTGTTATGTTGCTGTGTAAATCGACCCTCAAAACTGTATTGGTTACAGGTTTCACATCGCTCCATGCAATGAAGACAATTGGCTTTGGAATAACCCTTGGCAGTGTAAGTTGTTTTTAGAGTATCAAGCAGTTTTTCAAGCAGAATCTTCTTGCAGCGGCACTCCTTTTAGGAAAACACTCTTTCAGATGCAAATGGATCCTTTAGAGAATTTCATTTTGACTGTTTAGTTTCTACTTAGGAGAAAGTAGAGAATGAATTTTTATTTGGACAAATTGTTATAGGAATATAAATAATATTATACCTAGATATTACTTTGTGCTTTCAAATTAAAATAAAAGACATTTAAACCATTTATATTTGTATTCTTTATTTAATAGTAGATAATAAGCAAACACTTTGAGAATTTGTCTTCTTTCGCATTCTCACTGTCATACGCTATTATATTATATTGCACATGTATGTACATATAACTATTAATTTTCAAATTTATTTATTTCCTTTGAAAGTGTTGAGCAGAGGAACTTAAAACCTGTATTGCTTGTACAACAAAGAAAATAAATTTGCAGAAAACACCACTTTTAAATCTAAAACAAAACTTTATTTGTCTATAATAAAACTCTGTCAGCCACCAAAAGTCGGTACTCCGAAAGACTCTCTATTTCCATTTTTCAAAACAAAAAAAAACACTTATTTGTGTTTATGTTACCTCTACTAAATAAACTGTAACAAATTTTTAAATCTGATCAAAATTATCAATAATTTAAAAAATATATATATTTTAAGGTTATGTTTATTATACCCATACCCACTGGCGTATATATGGGGGGGGGCCTGGGGGGCCGGCCCCCCCCCCCCCCGAAGCTAAGATTTTTTTAGATATTTTCGACATATTTCTTGAAGACAAACATAAAATAGCATAAAATACGCCCTCATGGGGTCTCGGCCCCCCCCCCCCAAAACTGCCTCGGGCCCACCCCGAAACTTTTTTCTATATACGCCACTGACTGCCCATACCGTTCACAAAGGCAAGACGTCCGGCGATTTACCCATGACGTCATTCGCTCGGCAAGACGTCTCGCCCGACGTTTCAATCTGAACGTACCCCGGGAGAGGGAGGAAGGCGGTTTGGTTTCAGGGGTCAAGGAGGCAGCAAAAACCATTTTTGTCCGTTTTTAATAAGTTTGAGCTCTCAAGTTCAGTGCAACAATACACAGATAAAATGCGCTAAAATTTGCATGTTTGATACCGTTCCACAAAGGAGCTACTAGGGCCGCCATATTAGAATCAAAAGTTGGAATTTAAAAAAAAATTAAAAGTAGTTACAAAAAACCCAACTTTTGTCTAATTACATATGCCGAAACAATTATAATTCTATTTGCTTGCCTGCCAAAATATTTAAAATGGGCTCGAAAGTTAATCTAAAGCTTATTGTTTGTCAGAAATAAATTGGAAATAAAAGTTACTTTTCTGTGTGTTTTTTCGGGTTAATGCATATGGTATTTTTTATCAGAACTAAAAAGTACAGTGAAACCCCTCCTTGCGGACACCTCTATTAAGCGGACACTTCCTTTAGGTGGACAAATTTGTTGGAACCAAGCTATTCCCTATTTCTTTGCATGTAAAATTCACTCCTATAACCGGACACTAATAACCGGACGCGGACATTTTTTTTGATTAAAAAATTTTGAAATTTCCCTTAACCGGACGCGAACTTCTAACAGCGGGGCGGACCGCTACACGACATGGGCTAGAACCATTGACCTATAAAAGGGATGGACCGGCCTCAAGGACGTCGAATCGATGCCGGCGCAATGGGAGAGAGATAACATGAGAAGGATGGAGCTAAAGAGGTCAAAATATTTCTAGCTGCCATTGTTGTTTATGTGTGGTGTGGTTGAGAAACACGTTTTTATTGAATTTTAAAAGAGATTTTGAATTTAAGTGACTTGTTTAACGTTTATTTTGTGGGTGCTTTGTGGTTCCACAATGGTGCAGTCTTGCTGCCCGATAAACTGTACGGCTAGGAGGCAAAAAGGGACTGAAATAAAATTAAAATTTTTCAAGTAAGTTTATTTCTAACATATTTGATTTTTTAATTATAGCAATCGAAAATAACCATATTTTAGGATACCCAAAGATCCTGTTCTTAGGAAAAAATGGTTATTGGCTATAAAGAGGGAAAATTTTAAACCAAGTGAATATACAAGGATTTGTGAAAAGCACTTCACTGAAGAGGATTTTCAAGTGAATGTACATGGAAACAGGGTTTTAAAACTAGAATCAGTTCCTTCTCTTTTTGATTTTCCCATACATTTACAAAAAAAAGTGGCAACAAGGAGACCCCTGAAAAGAAAACGATCTACCAGTCCAGAACTGACTATTGTTGAACCTTGTGTGAAACAAAAGGATGTATATAATACAGGTTGGTTTTTTTCTGAATTTAATAGAAAAGTAATAATTTTCATTTATTATTAATATAATTTTTAGTTATCAGCAGAGGTGAAAATGAACAAAGTGTTGATATCAGAGGGACCCTAGAAGTTCATGATGTGGTACAGAACGATCTTGATGTTCAAAATACTATAGTGTCTGTAGAGATGTCAGTAGACATTGACCAAATCCCTTCAACATCGACACAAGAAACATTTTGTAAAAGGTTAGCCATGATGTTTAATATTGGTATTATTTTGCAATCAATCACTTAAACCATCACATCTGATCACTAAAAAATGCAACCAATTTTCCTTATTGCATTTCAGAAATCCAAGAGATCCAGTATACTTCGGAGATTTCAAAGAAAGTGACTTAGATGACAATGTCAAAAGAAAAAGATTTTGGAAGGTAGCACATGATACTGTTACTAAATCTAAAAGAATTAGCAAGTATTATCAAAATGTAAGCAGAAGACAAAGAGATAAGATAAAAAACCTAAATTCACTGTTGGACAAACTGATGCAAGAGAAGAAGATATCCTCAGAGCAGTTGTTGATGTTGAAGGTATACATGTTCTTTTTGTACTTAAAACCATGTGAATGTGTGTGAATTACTTATTATAATATTGTACTTACTTGCATGGTTTTTTGTGTGTAATGTATGCATTTTTTTGGTTGTTCTGTATGGTTCATGTGGGATAGAATTTCCTTCCCAATAGGTTCTAAAAGTTTGTTTTAATACTTATCATAGAAGCTAACCCTAGTTGATTATTGCAGGAAAGTGTCCCTGAAATGCAGAGAGCTCTACTGTTCAGACAGATTAAACAAGGAAGTAGAGGAGGAAAATATAGTCCACAGCTGAGAACATTTGCCCTGACATTGAATTTTTATTCTGCTTCAGCATACCAATATGTGAGACAGGTTTTTGGCAAATATTCGCTTCCACATCCAAGAACATTGGCAAAATGGTATTCTACTGTAGATGGAAGGCCGGGATACAGTGCAGAAGCTCTACGGGCTGTGAGTAATAGGGTTGCAATTGAAAAAGACAAAGGAAAGCAACTTGTTGCAGGCCTTATCATGGACGAAATGTCCATCCGTGAACATGTGCATTGGACTGGCAGCAGAAATGTAGGATATGTCGATTTTGGTACCGGTATGCAGGATAACGATCAATTACCAGAAGCCAAAAATGTTCTTGTTATAATGCTTGTGGGATACAATAGTAGATGGAAAGTTCCCATTGCATACTTTTTAATTGAGGCGTTATCTGCTGAAGAAAAAGCCAAACTAGTTAGAGGTTGCTTTCTTCAGATGGATAAAACAGGAATATTAATAAAAAGTCTCATTTTTGATGGCTGTGCGTCAAATATTTCAATGGCTAACTTGCTGGGAGCGAAGCTGAGTTATCCCGACACCAAGCCATATTTTGTAAATACAGTAAATAATGAAAAAGTTCACATTATACTTGATGCCTGCCATATGGTGAAGCTAATACGTAACACATTGGGAGATTGGGGCATATTATTTGATGGTGATGGTATCATGGTGCAATGGAACTATTTTAAAGAACTTGTGAAAGTACAAGATGATTCAGGCCTCCATTGTGCCACAAGATTAAGATCGCGGCATATTAACTATGTAAAAGAGAAAATGAAGGTGAAGCTTGCAGTTCAAACCTTTAGCACCAGCGTTGCAGATGCACTGGATTACTGTAATGAGGACTTAAATATTCCATGTTTTCAAAACAGCGAGGCGACTTCCAATTTTTGTCGAAGAATCAATGACATTTTTGATTTTTTAAATGTCAGAAACTTTTATGGCAAAATTCTTTGTAAAAGACCGCTTTTCAAAGGAAGCAATGAATTTGTTAAAAACTTTGTTAGGGAATCTGTGGAATATTTAAGTTCTCTTAAAGATAAGCAAGGAAATGTAATTTTATTAACAGGTAGAAAGACTGGTTTTCTAGGCTTAATTGTATGTTTGCTAAGTGTACAAAATTTGTTTATTGAGCTAGTTTTGGGTAATAAGTTGGATTTTTTGTTATCCTATAAGCTGAGTCAGGATCACCTCGAAATGTTTTTTTCAGCCATTCGTTCACGAGGAGGTTTTTCCAACAATCCGACAGCTTGGCATTTTGAAATGGCATACAAAAGACTGCTTATCCACAGCGAAGTAGCTGCCTCTGAAGGTGCAAATTGCTTAGCTCAGGACAACACCTCAATTTTAAATGTTAGCAGTTAAAATAGCAGTGAAAACACTAGTACTACTGACCTTTTATTTGAGGTTGACGAATTTACAGATGTAGATAAGGTCACATTCATCAAAAACTACAGCAATGTTTCTAACTGCTTATATATTTCGGATGTCGTGGAATACATTGCTGGTTTCATAAGCAGAAAGTTAACAAGAGTGTTGAACTGCAATGAATGTGCTAATGCTCTAACAAATGAAAATTCATTGTCATTGCTCTTGAGGAAAAAAGATCGAGGGGGTTTATGCAAGCCCTCGAGAGATGTGGTGAAAATATGTATAGTGGCAGAGAGCATTATCAAATCCGAGACCAACTTCTCGTCATCAATGATTCTTGTGAAATTGATATCGTTAGCTATAAGGAAGCTTAATCTTAATTCATTATTTTTAGAATTAGGGAATCATTTTAAGGAACAGGATCCTTTAAATACGCATCATATTCAAATAATCAGGCTTATTTTAAAGAACTATTTGACTATAAGGATCCATCACATTAACTCTACAAAAAATGAACCTGGCTCTAGAATTAGGCAACATTTGACAAAAACCATAATTTTCAGCCACCAGTAAAAAGTGTTATACAGTGTGTCACTCACAAGTAAATTTTTTTTTAAATTATTGATTTTAAGAAACAAAAGTTTTCCCTCAAATAGGTTTTCAAATAGATTTTATTTTTCATATTTGAACATAATTTGCACTTTATAGGTTTTAGACCATCCAGATATTTTTTGAAGGAATGACTTTTTTTGTAAGATCATGATCAAAATCTTCTCCATTTGCCTATTAGAGAGCGTTCTTAAATTATGTAACGCAAAAACTCCGGATTTTTGACAACCAACCCTCCACCTCCCCCCTCGTAACGCATTTTTAGGAAAAAACACATTAAAATAACATCGAGTGTAATGCAAGGCCAAACTGCCCCATCGTTGCGTATTTTAAGGATAGGCCCTTACTTCAGTAGACACACTGTATATTTCAAGCTAATTTTTATATTTTTAACAGCTGCATATATCTATACAGTGGCATTTTTTTAAACTTTAGCCCCCCATAGTATACGCCCATGTAATTATATAAATAAATTATTATAAGTAGACTTTGGTTTAAATTATTTCAAAACAGTCCTCATTATTAACTATTTATTATTTGAAATAATTAATTTTGAAGGGAAAAAACTAGCGGCTGGTCCATCCCTTTTATAGGTCAATGGCTAGAACGCACTCTGCAGCCGGGGAATTACCTCTTTCGGTTTTATACGGAATATAAATACTTCTGTCGTATTTACAACATATTTTATTTGGCGGGACTGCTGTTTTTTATTTTTATTGTTCAGTTGGGTACAAATAGATGTCTTTGAAATGGCGCCTAGTAAAAAATTTTTTAGTTTACGTGAAAAAATTGAAGTTGTTAACGTTTCGGAGAAGGAACATCTATCAGCACGAAAGATCGCTGAAAAATTTAATATCGGAAAAACTCAAGCAGTGGAAATTGTTAATAAATATATATAAGGTTAGGACTAACCAATAATACAATATTTATGGCAGAATTGACTCTGAAGATTTTTGCTTATAGTAGCTGAAAACATGCTTAAACTACAGTTTGGTTAAGCATTCTATTTTCTAAAAAAACTAAAATCTTAAGCGTATTTTATAGATAAATGCATGGAAAATGCGTAACAAATTATTTTTGTTCAATTTCTAAAAAAGCCCGTACTTCTTAATAACACCAAATAACTTTATTAATAAATAAACAGTTGTGTTTTAAATAATATTAATTGACTTGACTGCGAAATTAATCCAGGATTAGAGCAGCTGTTGAAAAATAGTTAGTCAAGGATAGTTTTTGCCTGACAAATATAAATTTGACTAAAAAAGTATGCTGCGTTGACTTATTTTTTAGCCATCCATAGGTAGGAAGGCTATTGGGATTGTCAAATAAACTTTTTTTTATTTTTCGTCAAAATCATGTAACCTAATCACCAAAATTTTTGATAGCGACGCGTCGCGTCGATTGTCTGGGGCACGATAACTCAAAAATTAAGAAATATATTTTAGTCGCTTAACTGTCAACGTTCCCATTTTTACAACATTTAATAGTATAGTTAATAACAAATAGTTTCAGAGGAATTCATAATTTTTTTAAAAATAAAATTAAATATTTTTAGTAATTAGGCAATGTTTGCAACAAAATATAAAAGGCAATTTCAAAGGGGTAAAGTCAACCACGGACACGGTTTTTCGCAAAAAGGAATTTTTAACTTAATAGTATAGTTAATAACAAATAGTTTCAGAAGAATTCATATTTAAAAAAAAAATAAAACCAAATATTTTTAGTAATTAGGCAATATGTTTGCAAAAAAGTATAAAAGGCAATTTCAAAGGGGTAAAGTCAACCACGGACACCGGTGTTTCGAAAAAAGGAATTTCCATCGTCAACGTGGCTTGCCTGACTACAGTAATCAAACTGACTACAAGATACAAGGTAATTTACCAATTTAGGAAAATGAAGATCATTAAAATATATATCTTTTTTAGGTTAGGTTATAAAAATATAATAGCCAAGTTTAGAAAAACATTTCCAAACTAGTAAGAACCTTTTATTTTAAAATTGGAGAACTTGGCTTTACTTCTCTCTCAATTCTTTTTACGGAATGCCATTTTCGCGTATTTGGCTTTTTTTTACATGAAATGTTTTTGTTATGATTTTACTTCTTTTTTAAAGGAATTGGATAATATTTAATTTTTAAATTAGTAAAATATGCGGAATATTGTTCAAAACTTTTGCAATGCCTTACTTAAAATTTTGAGGTTTTTAAATTTTTTTCCATAGTTTTATCATAGTTCCTATCAGCCTTCCAAAGCTCAGCTCTCTAGCGTTTCTAAAAGTGCACAATGGTACTTTTACATACATTTACAGAGTGGCGTATATAGAAAAAAGTTTCGGGGTGGGCCCGAGACAGTTTTGGGCGGGCCCGAGACCCCATGAGGCCGTATTTTATGCTATTTTATGTTCGTATTCATGAAATATGTGGAATATCTAAAAAAAATTAGCTTCGGGGGGGGCCCGGGCCCCCCCAGGTCCCCCCCTTATATACGCCAGTGACTTTACATGTATAGGGGAGGGAAGTAAATTAAAATTGACGTGTTTTTAAATTTTTTTCTATAGTTTTATCATAGTTCCTATGAGTCTTCAAATGCTCAGCTCTCTAGCGTTTCTGGAAGTGGGTAATGTTACTTTTACACTTTACAACTTTACGTTTATAGAGGAGGAGAGTAAATAAAAATTTTGGGGTTTTTAAATTTTTTACCATGGTTTCATCATAATTTCTATCAGCCTTCCAAAGCTCAGCTCTGTAGCGTTTCTGGAAGTGGGCAATGTTACTTTAATATAAATTTACATTTATAGGAAAGGGAAGTATATTAAAATGTTTGTGTTTTTAAATGTTTTCCTTATGTTTTAACATAGTGTCCTTCAGTCTTAAAAAGCTCAGCTCTCTAGCGTGTCTGGAAGTGGGCAATGTTACTTTTACTTAATTTTACATTTATAGGGGAGGGAAATAAATTAGAATTTTGGGATGTTTTAATTTTTTGCTATAGCTTTATCATAGTTCCTATCAGTCTGCCAAAGCTCAACTTTCTGGTATTTCTGGAAGTTGGCAATGTTACTTTTACATAACTTTACAGGTATAGGGGAGGGGAGTAAATTAGAATTTTGGGGTTTTTTGATTTTTTCCAGGGGTTTGGTCATAATTTCTCAGTCTGCCAAATTTCAGCTTTGTAGCATGTCTGGAAGTTCAGTAGAATTTTGATGATCTATACATGAGTGAGTGAGTGGCAATTTCGACGTTTTTTGAAATTTCGTAACTACTTGACTACTTTATGAACTCCATAAAACTTGGAGGGGTTGTTAATTCCCTGAAAGTCTACGACTGTGCAAAGTTTGAGATTCGTAGCTCACTCCGAAGTAGAGTTTTAGAAAAATAGTACAAAAAAAATATAATAGCAATAAAATACCTAAAAAATGTCTAGTAATAAAAGGAAATACTAAAAAAAAGAAGAAGAAATGGAGGCAGCATGTATCAGTTTCATATGTGTGTGCCACCTTAGAATGCCAGTAAAACTTAAATCAAAAATAAATTTTAAAATATACACTTATTTAGCTACGATAATGTAACTTCAATATATCATTATAAAGTATTATGTATTTATAACCATGATATTTTTTCACAAAGTACTACAAAGTTTTCTCTTTTAAGGCCGCTTGACATGGTGCATGACAATAAAATTTGCAGGCAAATGCATGAAATTTTGCCCAGGTGATGATATGGTGTTTGTTGCAGGCAATCCATTTTTATCGGTCCGGTGCCATTTTTTTGCATGCAAACTGTACTTGCATGCAAACTGGGGAATTTTTACCTAGATTCTGGGGAATCAATGCATGGCCATGCATAATGTCAAACGAAAAGAAGATTTTTTGCAGGCAACAATTTGACCGAAATTTTTTGCTTGCAAATATTTGCAGCGCGTCATGCACCATGTCAAGCGGCCTTTATGAATGACTTGATCTCAAATTTTTGCGAATAGGAAGGTTTTTGTTTATAGAGTTTTGGTGTCGGAAAATTAATAATAATAGGTCCAATATAATTTATATGCCTTTGTGTTGCGCTGAAGTTTTGGAAAGGAACATATTGTCATAAAATAGTTTAAAATTTAATTAAACCGCTATAAAAACGTAGCAATAATCAATATTGCTGAGTATGCACAAATTTCATCTATAAAAGCCGATGCTGGACAATAGACCGACATCACTGTTACAAGTGATCAACACAGTACACCACTGAAATACGTGGTCCCTACTAACCACACCCAGTACACCACTGAAATACGTGGTCCCTACTAACCACACCCAGTACACCACTGAAATACGTGGTCCCTACTAACCACACCCAGTACACCACTGAAATACGTGGCCCGTACAATACACACCCAGTACACCACTGAAATACGTGGCCCGTACAAAATACACCCCACGTACAACCTCCTGTAGTGGGTACTGTTTATACGGCCTTATAAGGTCCACTCTGTACGGTCCAAAGGGACCTGTCTCTCCAGCACGCATGCCCCATAGAATGTATCAGTTTATACTGTTAATGTCATGGTAATATTTTGTAAATGTTAACCTGTTTTATTTGTAATACATTCATAAATTTGGATTCTCCATAACTAAATTCATCTTCCCCTTTATCCCTCAGTCACAAGGGCACTAAATAACAAACCTTGTGACATATATGGTAGAGATACCACTTGTCACAAATATAGTTGTGACATATATGGTGGAGGTGCCGTGTGTCATATTTAATTGTGACACGCATGCCCCATAGAATGTATCAGTTTATACTGTTAATGTCATGGTAATATTTTGTAAATGTTAACCTGTTTTATTTGTAATACATTCATAAATTTGGATTCTCCATAACTAAATTCATCTTCCCCTTTATCCCTCAGTCACAAGGACACTAAATAACAAACCTTGTGACATATATGGTAGAGATACCACTTGTCACAAATATAGTTGTGACAATATCGTTCTGAACTGGTAACCGCCCTAGTGACTATAGTATGTGTCACAGATTGGGGGAAAAATTTATTTTTAAGGGAGAATAATGCAGCTCTATATACAAAAAGCTCTCTAATTTTATGCTTTTTAGTACCTTGAAATAGTGTTCAGACGGATACATTCTTGGTTTGCAATACATCACTTTTAATACCTATATATTTCTGTGCAATAAGCAAAGGATCCAACGTAGTTTGCAACGCAGTACCTCAACAAACTATCCCATACCGAATAAGGGATTCCACCAACGCCGAATAAACTGACTTCAGTAAATTAAATAGCAGTATATTTCTTAATTCATAAAATTTAAAAATCGTCTTTCTGACTGGCGGCTATGTTGCGGAAATGTTTCAAGCATAACATATTGAAAGCGGACCGATCCGAGCTCTTCTGTGGTTTCAAGAAAAGATGGTCAGGCAGCGCGACCTTGACGAGGGACTGCCGTGCCCTCAGATATAATCAGTGCCGGATCTAGACCCCGAAAATTGGGGTTGCCCAAAAATAATATTTAATTATTACTTTTTGCAAATTTGTTATGTACTATTAGTTAATTCATGAAAGTATATACCAGGTGGGCCAAAAAACAGGACAAAATGACTTTTGTTATAATGTTCGAACTATACTACCGATTTTAGTAGGATAAGCGGCAATTAATTTAATTAATAAAGATTTTAAAATCGGTGATATAGTTCCAAGGTAATTGTTTCTTTAGTGACCATTTTTAACAAAAAATAGGGAGCGATAGACGAACCATGGGGGCGGCCGACCCCTTCCCTAACGCTAAGATTTTTGTGCCACATATTACATGAACAAAAAACTTAAAATCCGACATCATGGGGTCTCACCACCCCTCAGGCATATTCGTCAGTGCGCTACTGAGTAACCTCTTTAACCCATTTGTTCCCAAGCAGTGGCCTATCTAGGCCCTTAAAGTTGGTGGAGCCCTAAAATAAAACTAAATTATGACTTTTTTGCAGATCAAACTGGAGTCGGGCAAAGGTAAATTCGAGGAAAAATTATTTATTTCTTTTATAGTTTAAAAATTTTAAGCGTTGCGAACAAAGCATCGAAACACAAAATATCGACAGTTCAAAGTGTCGAAAACACAAAAAATTGAAATTACAAAACACCGAAAAGACAAAATGTCGAATTACAAAATGTCGAAATGCAAAATACAAAATAAAACTCAACCTAACACGATCTGGTCAGGTCAGATTTTGTGTAATAACCTAACCAGAACATGTTAGTACTTTTTGTTTACTAACGTAACCAGGTCAGGTTTAAAACCTATTAATATTATACAAAAAAACTAACCTGATCTGGTCAGGTTAGTTTTTTTTAAATTATAATAACCTAACCAGAACAGGTTTTATTAATAACTTCGTAATTTTATACTTTCGTCATTTTGTGTTTAAATGTTTTGTTCGTCACCCCAAAACGCACTAGAACAATATAAAAAATAATATATTTTTCCTGTCTTTTTAAGTGTTTAATATTTATTTAAAAGGAAACAGCTACCACTAACACCTTTAACACCAACATAAAAAACTCAAACTTTTATATGCTTTATCCAAACCGTCTCTCTCAGTCCCAAGGTGAGACGCTCGGGGCCCGGGCCTCCTCCTTTACATGTTTAATAAAAATAGCATAAGATACGGCATTATCGGGTTTTGAGCCTCTCCCTAAAACGTATTCCTGGGTGCGCTATTGCTCAGTTACACTTACTTGAAACAAGACAAATATTAAACACGATCTTCTCGCACAAATTTGCTTTCAACCTTCAGATCCACCGTAACAAGGCTTAGCTAATCCATTCTCCCTTTTTGTTGTGTTGTATGTGAAGAACAAGGACTTAATCGCGATTAAAACCAAAATTGCGCTTAAGTGCATCTGAGGGTAAATCGTGTATATTTTTCAGAAGATATCATTACTAAATACTGATACAATTTTGGTAATAAGACCGCAGGCAAAATTTTTGCTTTTTTAGTTGAAAAGATGCACTTGTCCGATAAACTATTACTTGGTTTCTTTGCAATTTACCAAACTTGGGAAGATAAAGTACTCTATTACCTCTCTTTGTATACGCCGGTGTTCTTAATAATAGCAAATAAAAATTTAATTTAACGTTCCTTTCAATATGGTCTCAATTTACGTGCAGGCAGCCTGCAGACCAAACACGTTTAGATGCGGCCTGCAGGCCGGTTGCCCTGCCCTGTATACCCAGCCATATCCAGCCTTGATCAAACTAATGAAAAAATAAGCGGGCAACGTTCGAAATTACGTAAAAATGCACCCCGCAGACTGCACTGAAGATTTACCTGCGTGAAAGAAATAAACAAAAAACCCCAAATTCACAAAGAAGGGTGATTCTTGAGCGGAAACCGTAACGTTCGAAATTACGTAAATTGTCTCAGACTTACCACTGAATATTAAACCGTGTGAAACAAATAAAGAAGAACATAATAGGTATCCCCGAGTAACCTATTCTTGATCGCAGAGCCTTCAACTTTCATTGATATATGCAAAATCACTAATATTTTTAGGCTGTATAGTTTGGTATAGGAATATAGTATAGCGCCAAATGGATCCATTCATGCTTTTAAATTCAAAGGACTAAATAAAAAGTCCGAAATTCTCATCCCATCTTGGTAGCGGCCATTTAATTAGTCCCTGTCTGTACAATAGGAACTTGCATTATCGCTGGATACAAGAAAGCATGAGCATTTTCAAATAGAAACGGCATTTCAAGAGAGATTTGGGATAAATGTTTGGCTTGGGATATTAGATCGAAAGGTAGTAGGTCCTTTTTTCTTCCAAGAAACTCTCAACGGATTAACCTATTACAATTTTCTGTCAAATACATTACAAGATTTTTTGGATAATATGCCTATAGATGTTCGAGCGAATTTTGGGTACTACCAGCACCAGATTTTTGCTTCTCGAGATATGGAGGACCTACTTCATAGAATAATTCAAAGAATTCGTCCATTTTTCTCAAAAAGACCTGAATTTCAGATTCGGGAAATTAAAAATACACCCCAAGTCTTGGTCTCAAAAACTTTTTTATATGTAATTTAATGCGGTTACACGGGTTTCGCTTATACAAGCATCATTAGACCTACAACTAATAACAAACTTAACTAATTGCACGTAAATTGTAAAAATTAATAAAATATTACCTGGCACATCACTGCAACAAAAAAACAAAAACATTAAAACATAGTCAAAAAAATTAAATTTAAAATCTATATCACATTGGTTTTAAAACAAACAAACAATATTTCAAGGTTATGGTCATAAAATATAAATAAAAATTTTTGTATAAAAAAATTAAAAATTTATAATGTCAAGTCTGAGTTTCTACCCCGGCTTCCCGTATGAGAAACAAACAGGACTCCTTTTCGCTTTCGAGATCTCCATTTTTTCTAGTAAATCTAGTTTATTGCCTTTTTTACATTCATGTAACAATGTTACATTTTCAGGAAAGGAGAAATCGTGTTTCAATGATAGAAGATGGGTCGCAAAGGCCGATTTTGTTTCGGTGATATCTGTATTTTTGTACTTATTTACAAAGCTTAAGTGGTCACGAACCCTAGTCAAAATATTTCGCCCTGTCTTCCCTATATACGTAGCCTCGCAGTTGTTACAGTTTAGAGAATATACTCCCGATTTAGAAAGTTTCTCTGACTTATCTTTAATTTTGACGAGTAGGTCTGTTATTATTTGTAGGTCTGATGATGCTTGTATAAGCGAAACACGTGTAACCAATTACATAGAAAAAAGTTTTTGAGACCAAGGCTTAGCGTGTATTTCCAATTTCCCGAATCTTCATAGAGGCAAGCCTGTAACCAAATCAACCCTAAGATTTTTAGCAAAATCCAAAATAAAATAACGAAAAGGGCGCAACTCTGCTTGCAACAAAATGATGGACCTTTTCAGCATTTGGATAAGTAAGCTGTTTTGTTTTAAAAAAAACGTGTTAAAGTAAAAATAGATATTTTTAAATAACTTTAATTTAATTAATCGGTAAAAAGTTTTAAATGTTTTAAAAGTTAGTAAATAGTTTTTTTTATTAAACGCTGCATCAGTCTGTTTGTTTATAAAACAGTCAATTGTTTTGTTGGTCTTAAATATAATTTTGCATCATTGAAATACGCTGCCATGTTGGTTTAAACTAAATTAAACAGATGTATTACGCATCATAGGTTTTTATAAGCAATTGTTTATTTTTGCTGGCCAAGCCACCTATGATAAAACGGTAAAAGTGGACATGTGATACATCGTTAAAATCATAAAAAAGTTCTTTTGAAAAATAGAATAAAAAATACAGCTCCGTATCTAAAAAAGAAAGTTAATAGTAATATCTCGAAAACTAGTCGTAGTAATTTTTTTTAGAAAATACCTAATTGAAAAATGTCAAAAATGCGAAAAAAAAAATTTTAAACTATACTTTTTGAGATAATTAATAAAATAGATTTAAGCAATTTTTTGAAACACCTTCGGGATATATTTTTTTTAAATGTGAAACTTTAATGTCTTCCAAAAATTACTCATTTTATCTAATCTGAACAACCTTGTAGTTCTTATAGTTACCGAGATAGGAATAGTGACCCATGGCAATTAAGATACCCTGCGCCGGGTGGGCCAAAAAAAACCGGGCAAATTTTTTTTCATTATAACTTTTGAACTATATAATCGATTTGAATGGGACTAACTGCACTTGGCAGACAATTAACCAGAGTTTTGACTGAATGTATTTTTTTGTTCACCAACTTAATATCCAAGATGGAGGACGAAATTAACATGTACCCTTCAAAGATGCTCGTTTATTCTAGTGTTGCGAACATACCTTAATTATTTTTTTTGAATTAGTAAAAAAGCTGCATTCTTGCCACGCACAACACGGTACGAATTAGCAAAATCGGTTCAGTGGTTCCAAAAAAAATATTTTTGTTTTTTTTATTTATTTCCTTATAAATTCATTACTACTGAACCGATTTTAATTAAACAAAAAACAACCTGGTAAAAATTGATTGCTTTTTAAAGATCATGATCAAAGATCAAAGTGCAGTTTGTCCCATTAATATCGATGGTATAGTTCAAAAGTTATAATGAAAAAAAAATTGTCCGGTTTTTTTTGGCCCACCCGGTATATATATATATATATATATATATATATATATATATATATATATATATATAAATATATTTTAGGTTTGTAGGTTTCTTGGGAATGTGGTTCATTAATAAACTAGCAACTTTTGATTTACATTTATTGACGTTTCGGTCTAAAGACCTTCTTCAGAACATTCATACATTCATAATCACACATTACATTAATTAAAATAACATACAAATTTTTTTTTAAAAAGACATCACATTTTTATACGAACATTTTTAAAAATAATTAACAAAACAACTATTCTATACGACTACTTAGGTTACAGTAACTAATTGAGGGTTTTCTTTCGATTTTTGTATGAACCAATTGCAAAACAAGGTTCTTCTTTCTAAGTCATCATCTCGAAGTGCCTGACTAATGTGTTGCATATGAATGATACTTAAATTTTTCAAGAATTCTTTGTGCAGTTGATTTGGGTACTTTAACATTATTTTCCAATTCACGAAGGGAGATGCGAGGATTGTCAACGACACTTTGTAAAAGCAGAGCTTCAATATTTTCTTTAGGTTGTCGATTACGATTTTGTTTTTTAAAGGAAACACATTCAATTAAAGTATTTCTAAGTATTCTGAAAATTGACAAACCTGGTTGTCGTCTTTCTCGATATCTCTGAAAGTAGATATCGCGAGATCTTTCAACATTCTTATTACACAAAATATAACATTCAAACATATCTACTTTCTCCCAATTTTAAAACCTTTCCATATTAAATTTGATTGATAATATGACTCAAAAATGTTTTTTAGTTATTGAAACTTCTACCTATGTAGACATCTGAGCCCTGAAGGGGAGAAAAACTAGAGATATCCCAAAAAAATAACCCCAAAGTTAAATTCGCCCCGCCTGGGAAAACAGAGTCTATTAAACTAAAAAACAATGGAAAAAATCGGCAACACGCTAGAAGCTTACCTTCTGTAATTCTGTAGCAGTCCCAAAATTTCACTGGCGACCGCGGCCCTTTCTTGCGACTGGAATTTCGGTCTTCAACCCGAAAACACGTGTGACTTCTTTTAGTTTTTTGTCGGAAGTGATTTCTTCATTCCCCTGTCACACACAGGGTGGCGCTTCAAACTCCCAGCGTGAGCAAAAAACACGCATGATTTTACCAAAATGATCAGGTGATCAAAAAGAAAATAACTTTCAACAAAGAGAGAAATTATCACCTGATCGGAATTTTTCCCAAACAGGACTTTCTTTTTTGAAGGTTTTTGCAGAAAGCCCAAAAATATCAAAACAAACTTTAAGGTTAGGTTTTCCAAAAGATTCAAAATAAAACAATAAAGAAAAATAACTGGCAGCATTAAACACTATGCATACCCACCCCGATTCAAAAAACGCATCAGGTGACGATACATTTAAAATCGGTGCAAATCCATGGTCCATCACGTGATGCGTTTTTTGAATCGGGCTGGGCATGCATTGGTGGAAACAGGGTATTAGAAACTTTAAAACTCCACGAGTCGTTAAATACCGAGATGAATTCCATCAAAGGAGCATGCGCCAAAATTAACATCAAAATGTCTAATTTAAATTATTGGCGCGAATACCGGGATTGGCGCGAGATCGAAGAGCTTAACGTATAATAAAAAATTCAAGGTATAAAATAATGGTCAATTCTAATTTTTAGGTATGATTTTATGTAGGTATCGGGTGGTTTTTTATAACCTGAGCACTCAGCAACTTTATCATTGAAAATAAAGGGCTATAATAAATTGTAGATTTTTTTGGTTAAAAGCCAACATAATTCTTTTCTGTTCGTCACCATGTACAGGGTGTCCCAAATTCGATGTTTTTGGGAGGTTTCGGGTATTTCTAGAGGGGCTAAAAAAACGTGATCCCCCTTTGCGACACTCAAATTTCAAAAGAAGCTTAAAGGTGAAAAACTACGGGGTGTTTCTAAAAAGTCTGCATTTTGGGAAGGGGTCTATAACTTGTTTATTTATTAATATTTTTTATTTATGTGAAAACAATTCTAAGACACTTTTTTTAAGAGGAATTAAACTGTTAAATTAAATTTAATTTGTCACGTTTAGTTTTTGAGATATCACATAAAATTAATTTTTTTTATTTTTACCACATATTTTAGTTTGCTTAATGGGTTTAAAATATTTTAATATTATAAAATCATAAAAATAAAAAAATAATAAAGAGGTGATTCAAAAATAAAAATAAAGAAAACAATAAAAAAAATAAAAAATTAAAATATTGGGTGTGATACATCATTTTAAAGGAAATTTTAAGCTGATTTTAAAAATCGAATAAAAAGAGAGTTATTCTGTAAGAAAAATAACAAATTTATGCAATATTTTAAAAACCAAAACAGATAAATAAAAACCGTTTACATCTGTCAATTCTTCAAGAAAAGATCTATAAGAAAGCTATTTACACAAAAGCAAAATGCAGACAAAAACACTCCGTAGCTTAAAAACGGCTTGCTATATCTAAATGTGGTTTTCACCTTTAGGCTTCTCTTAAAATTTAAGCGTCGCAAAGGGGGCTCAGTTTTTTCTATTTCCCCTAGAAATACCCGACACCACAAAAAAACAACGAATTTGGGACACCCTGTACAGGGCGTGACAATGAAGTCGATTTTTTGAGAGGGAACACCCTGTATATTTTTGCATTTTAAGATTCGCCTTTTCTTTTTAATTTCAAAAATTTACAATATCTATGTGCTGCGATTAATATTTTTTGAGGTATATGCAGTATTTCTTCTATATTGCATTTCACGTTTATGTTGTTTTGCCATGGGAGTATTGACAAATTTAAATGCGCTAAATCTTAAAAAATGTTTATCGTAGCATAGACATACAGTAGAACCCCGATGACAGTGTTTATTCAAATTAAATTGGGCACTAAATAATTTGTCACACAACTTGCACGTCACCGGCATTTTCACAGCACAAAAACGACGAATTTTCATAAAAAAGAACTGGAAATTATTAAAGTTTTGCTGTATAAAACCATACTGAAATATCTCTCAGTTGATTGGTTGGCAGAAGTGACAGAACAACGCTTGCGCACGTCTTGGAATTCATCTCGGTATTTAACGACTTGTAAAACTCCAACAGATAAATCAAATAAATGACAAAGTTTTGACAGATAGTTATGTAGGTATGACAACAAACGCAACTACGGCCTTTATTTTACAGCCAACCAAGTAAAAAACAGTTTTTTAAATAAATTTACATTTTCCGTCATTCAAAGAGAGGCTTATTATACATGGTTGAAAAGCTCTTTTAATTCTCTATTTATTGACGTATAAATTCAATATGGCGGTCATAAGAAATATCAAAGTTGGCTATGGTTTCAAAAAAACTGGAAGGCTGAGAACAGTAGTTGCTTATTTCCATATATAAACAAAACTACCAAATTTCATTAAATTTATTTGCAAGATGGCGGCGATATTTCAATTTTTCAAAAAACGCAATTTTTAGTTTTTGGTCGATATTTTAGTAACCCCTGTAGATATCTTTAATATTGATACAGCCCCTGATTGGGCTTAGAATAGCGCAACTTTTTTCTTATTTACACAAAGTCATATCTCTTACCGTTTCCAAAATCCCCATGTAGTTCCTTTTATCTGGGACACCCTGTATAATTTAGGTACCTTCAGACTGTGTAAAATAAATTCTTTAAAATAAAAACGAGCCGCCAATGCGAAACCGAGGAAAACATGTCAGAAATAATAAACAAAAAATAGAAAATGATTGTCATGCTTCGCTTCCTATAGAGCTTGCTCTACGATGAGTGTCCTTAGTCGTTTTTATACGTTGTTTTATCCCAAGACCTATAGACATAAAGAACTGCTTAGTTCCATTTAACCTGTGTTAACAAATTTTGCGGGGTGAGGAGAGCGGCGTGACGTCACCACTTGTGCTAAATCCTTTCTTTACGTTCGTTGTATATGAAGTTATTCGTATTTTCAAGAGAGTTTTGTTGATATTTCGCTGAATAATTTGTGTTTTTTGGATTGTTTCAGTGCAGTTCTACTAAGAAAAGACATATAAATAAACATTTTCACGTTTGGTTTGTTAACAGTGTGTAAAAATTCGATTCACGACAGAGAAGAACGTTTGTTTACAGGGTAAAAAAAATGGCCACGATTTTCTCAGCAAATGGGCTTCTTGTTTAATAATATCTAATTAATATCTAATTGTTATTATTAATATTAATTATTATCTAAAGTATATTGTAGTTATATACAGTATGTCCCCCTGAGTTGGAATCATATTGTAGGGGTCAGCTAACAGCTTAATTTAAAAAATCTACAATGGCAACTTAATTAATAATTTTACTCAGTTAGAGGTTGAACCGTAAAGAAAATTCATTTATTTTTAACACTCACTATTGTACGATATTAAATGAAAGTAACTCACGTTATTGTATTTAACCCATCACATCACTAACTTTGACTATAACCACTGACTAATACTTAACAACACCTTACTTGTGGAGACTCTGAGCTTAAATTAAATAATAAACGAATAGATCCTAGCCTTTTTATCAACTCTGTTCGATGATGAAATATCCGCCAAATCAAGGTTCTAAAGCCTCGAGACAAAAACGGCGCCAACGCTACCTAATTTTAATTAGGACAGCCAAACAAGGCAATATTTGCATGGCTTTGCGCATTGCTAAAAATAAAAGCGGGCAGACCTCGAGGTTAATCCCACTAGGCCAAACTTTGATATTTGTATGACCTTAAATGGTGAAAAACATCACGAGACAGGAAAAAAACGATGTTGTTCCCCATTTTAAGACTTGTTATAAAAGCGCGATCTGGATAGCAAAAGAGATCAATCGGAGTAGATCAATCGGAGTAGATAAATCGGAGTAGATTAATCGGAGTAGATCAGTTGTAATATTTAAATCAATCGGAGTAGATCAGTCGGAGTATTAATTTTAATCGGAATCATGAGTTAAGATCAGTTCAAATCAGTCAAAAACTTAATATCATTCGTAATAAGTTATGATTTTTGAATCCAAACCAAAAAGTGAAAATAAGTAAATAAATAATAAAAGTGACTAAATGTGCCAAAGGTAACTGTAATGCCACAAAACAAAAAACTAAGTAGTGTTAAATATTAGTGGTGGCATTCTGGCTGTAATTATGGTGAGAGATTTATTTTGAACTTTAATCTATCGGTTGTTGCTTAAAATTCGTGGACTATGAAAATTGACTTTGAATCATTTTGTTTTACCATACAAACTTTTGCTCACAAGAGCGTTTTGCTAATATGTTAACTGATAGACTATGGTCAAAAAGAGTTTATTGAAAAATATGAATTTAATGTTATAGTTTTAACTTTTGTGTGACTTGAATCAAAATAACGACATGCAATACTTTGGAATATGTACTATATTTTATTTATCAATATATAATAACCAGCTTTAAAGAAAGTGTTTAATTTTTATCAATATAAAACGGTTGTAAACAAAGCAATATACGCTAAAACGCTTACGCTAAAAAGATGGTAAAGATTTTGTAACTGCACCCGGGGTAACTTAGAAAAATATTCGCTCGGTTTTCACGAAACCCTGGGGCAGCTTCACAATTGGCGCAGTCGGTAGGATGATTTTCTGAGAGAAAGAGAGAGAGAAGTCCTAGAATAAGAAAAAAAACAACAAACTCAGAAAAGTTTTAGGTCCCCTTTGGACAGTAAATAGCTTTTAATATGGCAACCGAAAACCCTTCAGCGACACCCATAGTATTCCAAGTCCCGCAGCAGGTTCAAGTAGGCAACGACTCGATCTCGACCTACGACAGACAAACCAGCGTTGATAAATTTTTAGCGCTCATCGAAGAAACTGCTTCGCTAGACACTAGTCATATGGTTCGCTTCTGGAAGACAACCTTAGAAGAAAATAGAAATAGAGTAAACTGTAGTGCAGTTGACCAGAAACCCAGGGGCTCTGCTGAGGAAGAAAAAAGATTGGAGTAAAGATCGAAAGGGTAGGGATATTTGCGTGCACGTCCGAAGGAACCCCGTTTAATATGGTTAAAGTACAAGTAAATATACGTGTATATTCAGCTATCGTACATAGTGCATTATCCCTGATAAAAACCCATAGAGCAAAGGGGTTCAACCAAAGAATTAATTAATACCCACATTAGAAGAAATATTGTATTCAGTTTTGATTTATAGATTTAGAAGTGCCTCAACAATTTTTATTGAAAAAAGTTGATAGTATTGGAGCTTACTTAGGTTAGATTTTTTGCAAAAATATGGAAAAAATGGGGAAATTATTTAATGTACGCTTTTAAAGAGAGAAATACCCTTAATTAAAGAGAAAATTAGTTTCGATAGTTTGTGCAATAAGATATGCAAGCAAACTTCCGTTCAGATTAAAAATTTTACAAGAAAAATAGTGTTTAAAAAGAGTTGAGGAAACTTACTTTGTCCCAGGAAGGAAGAAATAATTGAAGTTCTCATGTAAGTGCCGTTACTGAGAACTTGTACACTGAATCGGCGGCAACCGGTCTCAAGTGTCATAACAACTCATGGATTGATTCTTCGATCCAAACGACAACCCAAACGACAGAGGAAGGGAAGCCTGCAGCTTCCGACAGCAGAAACTCTTCCGTGAGAAAGAAAAAACAAAATTGTTCGGAATCGAGAGATACGGTTTTAGAGAAACCCCAGAGAAGTGAAGGCCCGAAAAGTAGGCCTTTCCATAGCAAGTAGTAGCAGACAGCAAAAAACAAAAGAAAGAGGTTGGCATGTGTACTTAAAGGAAGACTTCATTATACCGCCACATATTGATGCACTTTGTTCAGTTACCATTCGCCAAATATCCAAAGTTGATACCCAGCAAATGGTTCTGGAACCAGTAATGGATAATCCTACGGGATTGCTTGTGGCAAGAGTCTTGTGCAAAACGGCTTTAGCCAGGGTTTTTAATGCAGAGCAAAGAGAAGAAATCCGCCAAAGAGAACAAGAAGTTTGACAAGTGTGTTCTGAAAATATTGCCGAGATTTTTAAATAGTTAAACCTCAAATTGATTAAAAATCGTCAATAGAGTTAGTTGCATAAAATGTAACGTATACATACTACAGTGATCTTGCAAATGGTTTTGGTGGTATTTCCCTGATAATAATATTTAGACAGGAAGGAAGAACAGAAGTTATTATATATTTTAAAGTTAAAAAAGAGGGAAGCAGAGAAAGAAGCATTCCAAGTATATACCAATGAGAAAAAGTAGTAGAGACATAAGAGAAGAAGTTTACGCACATATAGAATTTAGATGTGATATAAACTGCAGAATTGGATGGTGAGTTTAGTTATTGACAAAGTTGAGTTCAGATAACTTTGATCAATATAGAGGAATTATAGAGTTAGACCAATTATTTTATTAGATACTGTGGAGATGCAGTACCAGAGGTGATGTGAAAAGTTGGTTGAGCGGATAATAAAGAAGTTGTAGCTAAAAGAGGGCAGTTTTAATAACCCGGGATCATTTGAGTTTTGAGGTAGCTGACAGAGGGTCAGTTACGGTGATTTGGTAGCTGGCAGATGGTCAGCTACTGTGACAGAGATAGTCACGGAGAAGTTGTGGAAGACATCCAATAAATCAGTAGAACTTAAGCAGTTCTGAAATGGAAAATGGGCAACGACACAACATTTTGATGTACAAAGCAAAATGCAGTTTTCAAAAAAGAGTTCTCTGAGAGTGTAAGGAGTTAGCAATATGATGTTGCAAGGTACTTCAGTGGCGCGATGCAAGATTTCTGCAAAGTTAGAAAAGTGCGAGTAGTCAACAAAATGCCTTGGTAACAATAAAGCTAAAATAAAATGTGCGTAAAAGAACTAAAGAGAGTTCCTTCTTGTCTCGACCCATTGTGCCGTCACTTTTCTTTCACTAGACGTTAGTAAAAAAAATAAACCAATCGGACATCGGACTGGTCCACAATATACTAGACGACAGACGACTTGAAATTTGAACCAGGAAAATACATTAATTGGGTCATAGCGTCTCGACGAAAAGAGAAGTCCTACGTTATAGTGAAGATGGTTAGACCGAGAACAGCAAACAGGGTTAGATGCAGTGTAGATGCCTAGACCGGGCAGAGCCAGTGTCTTATTTGCGGTCGGATTTTGTTTATATTACTTGGTCTTGAAAATTGAAACACGTATCAAATAAAATATTTTGTAGTGCGTCAACTTTATAGGTTGAGATTTGTTTGCGGTGAATGCTCAAACTAGTGTGCAAGAAGATATTCAGGGTGCGTTTGTTATTACTGTCATGAGAAGTATTTTTTTCGATTTGGGTTATTAAGTGTTTAAATAGTGACAGCTATGAAACTAAGCCCTAGAGGAGCAAATGTTTTATAAAATATGTTATTGGGTTGTATTTGCTAAACTTTAGAGGAAGTTGATTTATATTGCTTTCATGTAAACTATTTTAGGCCGCTAAAGATTAAAAATGTTCTAATTTAAATTTGGCATTAGTTTAGGAAATATTATAGCAGTAAATCCTTTTAGTTCTGTATGTGTCAAACTAACCTTTAGTTTTAAGTTTAAAATGATAAATTTTAAAGAGTGCGGAGGCTAAGTACCTTAAAATTAATAAGAAAGGTTACATAAAGTGCAATAAAAGAAAATAATAATTCAAAAGTGAAGTGGAAATTAAAAAAATAAAAATAAGTGAATATAAAAGAAAAAGTTTAACCTAATTACAAACATGTTGGAATATGGTTAGAACGGGACGGCGTCAGGTGTAGCTGCAGTTCGATATCTACATGAAAGATGAACGTGCAGATTCTATCCAACCACCTTTTACAGGAAAGCTATGAAAACTAAGAAGCAAGTGAGGTTTAGACATAGGTATTATTAATGCAGAAAAAGGATGTAAGTAGAATTTAAATTTAGAGAATGAAACTTTAGGTAATTTTTTTTGGGTAAATAGCTTACCCTCTAAGATCATACTAAAACCGATTAATGATTGTACGAAATTTTAATTTCAGCGTGGCATGTATCTTACCTTTAAGCACAAAAGCACAAGACAAATATTAGATTTTTGGAAATGGCAATAAATAAAATCTCAATTGTTGCCATTTGAGTAATTCGCAATCAAATAAGTTGATTGTCGAGATTTTTTTTGTTTTGGTTTTGCAGATTAAAGGCTCCTTATAATAGGCCAAAGTAAAATTAAATAATTAAATATTCAGCTCTTTGGAAAGCCATAAATCGTTTCTGTCAACAGAAAGTTAGGGCCTCATAAAAGTGGGTCAAATTAAAGCGATTGTCGCACACTCCCAAGAGGCTTTAGAGTAGGTAGGCGTTAACAGACATTCTTAGACAACTGTATCAAATTACTAGGAATACTTAATAAAAATTATTGGTCTACAATAATAGTAGGTCAAAAGAAAATATAGGTTCACATAAAAATAAAGTCACAGAGATAATCGTAATATTTTCTTTAATGATATTCATATTTAGTTTTTTTTTACAATTTTTACTTAATCTAACAATGCACAGCAATATCTCTTAACTTAATTTAAAATAAAGTGTCTATTATCTATCAAGGTAAATATTTATATAAACAATAACTACTTAAATTTATGTCACAATAAAAACTATGCTATATTAAAAAAAAAAAATTCTTCTTCCAATAAAAAGTACATAAACCAGATGTAAGCTATTTAAGAGCTTACATTGGTCTTGTAAGAAGGGAGGAATGTAGGGGTCAGCTAACAGCTTAATTTAAAAAATCTACAATGGCAACTTAATTAATAATTTTACTCAGTTAGAGGTTGAACCGTAAAGAAAATTCATTTATTTTTAACACTCACTATTGTACGATATTAAATGAAAGTAACTCACGTTATTGTATTTAACCCATCACATCACTAACTTTGACTATAACCACTGACTAATACTTAACAACACCTTACTTGTGGAGACTCTGAGCTTAAATTAAATAATAAACGAATAGATCCTAGCCTTTTTATCAACTCTGTTCGATGATGAAATATCCGCCAAATCAAGGTTCTAAAGCCTCGAGACAAAAACGGCGCCAACGCTACCTAATTTTAATTAGGACAGCCAAACAAGGCAATGTTTGCATGGCTTTGCGCATTGCTAAAAATAAAAGCGGGCAGACCTCGAGGTTAATCCCACTAGGCCAAACTTTGATATTTGTATGACCTTAAATGGTGAAAAACATCACGAGACAGGAAAAAAATGATGTTGTTCCCCACTTTAAGACTTGTTATAAAAGCGCGATCTGGATAGCAAAAGAGATCAATCGGAGTAGATAAATCGGAGTAGATTAATCGGAGTAGATCAGTTGTAATATTTAAATCAATCGGAGTAGATTAATCGGAGTAGATCAGTTGTAATATTTAAATCAATCGGAGTAGATCAGTCGGAGTATTAATTTTAATCGGAGTCATGAGTTAAGATCAGTTCAAATCAGTCAAAAACTTAATATCATTCGTAATAAGTTATGATTTTTGAATCCAAACCAAAAAGTGAAAATAAGTAAATAAATAATAAAAGTGACTAAATGTGCCAAAGGTAACTGTAATGCCACAAAACAAAAAACTAAGTAGTGTTAAATATTAGTGGTGGCATTCTGGCTGTAATTATGGCGAGAGATTTATTTTGAACTTTAATCTATCGGTTGTTGCTTAAAATTCGTGGACTATGAAAATTGACTTTTGTTTTACCATACTAACTTTTGCTCACAAGAGCGTTTTGCTAATATGTTAACTGATAGACTATGGTCAAAAAGAGTTTATTGAAAAACATGAATTTAATGTTATAGTTTTAACTTTTGTGTGACTTGAATCAAAATAACGACATGCAATACTTTGGAATATGTACTATATTTTATTTATCAATATATAATAACCAGCTTTAAAGAAAGTGTTTAATTTTTATCAATATAAAACGGTTGTAAACAAAGCAATATACGCTAAAACGCTTACGCTAAAAAGATGGTAAAGATTTTGTAACTGCACCCGGGGTAACTTAGAAAAATATTCGCTCGGTTTTCACGAAACCCTGGGGCAGCTTCACAATATGGAAAACTTTTTTATTATTAATTTTAGGAAAAAAATTATTCTTCATAAAAAGTTCTGCATTATCTAAAACCTAGAACACAGTCATCAAATATAAACTTTTTTCGATGGTATACGAGGTTTGTCAAAAAATATGAGTTTTGCTCAAGAGTGAAGTACCTTTAAATTTGACAATATCAAAAAATGTTACTACAAACAGTTGATCAGAATTAAAAATTAAATTAAAATTATTTAATTTAAATATGCAAGTACATCCATTTAAATTAAAACTTCAGATTATTTTATTTTTTACTAATATTTCTATTTTGAATGAACATGTATCTCTTGTGATTACGAAACACATGAGAAACATTTAGTTTTTTGATGTTTTCTAATAATTTTGCAATAATTCAAATTTAAAGGTACTTTACTCTTGAGCAAAACTCATATTTTTTGACAAACCTCGTATACCACTGAAAAAATTTAATATTTGATGACTGTATTCTAGATTTTAGATAATGCAAAATATAATTATAATAATAATAATATAACTTTTTATGAAGAATAATTTTTTTTCGTAAAATTAATAATAAAAAAGTTTTCTATATGATTCCAACTCAGGGGGTAATTTTCTTGATCTACTCCGTTCAATGCCCTCACATCTTTTTTTATTTAGTTTTCTGTGCTTGATTGTTATGGAAGTTTATTCTTATTATTGTACGCAATTTACAAAAATCAAAAATTATTTTAAGTGGCATGGTTTCTTTTTTTTAAATTTTACTGGCCAATCTACCCACAATTCTGGTACCAATATATATATATATATACCAAGTCTAAATGAGTTACCATGATATAGCTCTAATATATATATATATATATATATATATATATATATATCTATATATATATATATATATATATATATATATATATATATATATATATATATATATTAGAGTTATATCATGGTAACTCATTTAGACTTGGTACCAGAATTGTGGGTAGATTGGCCAGTAAAATTTTAAAAAAAGAAACCATGCCACTTAAAATAATTTTTGATTTTTGTAAATTGCGTACAATAATAAGAATAAACTTCCATAACAATCAAGCACAGAAAACTAAAAAAAAAAAGATGTGAGGGCATTGAACGGAGTAGATCAAGAAAATTACCAAAGGTTGTGAATTGAAAAGGAATATTTTTCTAAATGAAATATTATTATTTATATTCATATTTTTAATTTATTGTATGTATCTGTACTTTTCTTTTTTTCTGTAAAAATGTAATAATAAATACTTGTTTTATGTTCTATATTCCCGTTTTTTAATTATCTATTAAATAATTTCTTAACATGCTTTTAAAAGCGGTTGTAATAATTATTAAACTATACATTATGTGCATTTTTTTTCTCTTTGTTTTTTGTCTATTTGTTAAGAACATTATTTGTGCTTTTCCTTTTTTTAAATAATTTCGTTTTTAATTATTATCGCAAAATAATTTATTTACATACTTTTAAAACAATTGGACAAATTATATAGGTAGTACGCTATTACGTACGTACGACATTATGTGTAGTTTTTTTTCACTTTAAGTATTTAAATTTAATTTATTTAACAGATATTTCAACTATAAAATCATTTATCATCCTTTTATTTAATGTAAAGACAATATTTTTAAATGTACAATTTTGAATAAAATTTAATTTGCATAAAGAAAATAGCTCTGAAAGCACATAAAATCTAATAAAACGACAGGCGCGCTTTCTGCCCTGCACAAGTGGTGACGTAACAGCGAGTTTGACCTTGAACATCGATTGCAGACAGATTCGGCAAACTGAGCAATCCTGTCTAGTGTATAATCGTTGGTTTTATCCTCAGATGACTGTACAAGGCTTTGCTAATCCGTTCTCCCTCTTTGTTGTTTTGTTTGTGAGCAACAAGGACTTAATCGCGATTAAACTAATCATAGGGCTTAAGTGCTTACGGTGCATCTCAGGGTTAAAAATTAAATTCGCTACGTTTATCGTACAGTGCAAAAAAATACAAGACGCTAGCCCTACCAAGTCCACTTCCAATCCCTGACTTCGCATGCGTAGATCTACCAATATTATTTACCTCATGTATTAGAATAGATGTACAGGGTGATTTTCACTTGAATGATTCTAACCACATGAAAATAGAAAGTTTCAAAAACCTAACCTAACGAAACCTAATCAGATCTAACCGAACCGAACCAAAGCAAACTAAACCAATATTAAAAAAAAAAAAACTTTCCTGACTTCCTACCCGGGATCCTAGAGGATGTGAATCCGAACCGGACCGTACCGAACCGAACCTATCCAAACCTAACCCTACCCAACTAAACCTAATTAGCAGTACGTGTTGTAGTTTAGTTTGGTTAGGTTAGGTTTGGTTCAGTTTAGTTAGGTTCGGTTTGGTTCGGTTCGGATTCACATCTTCTAGGATCCCGGGCAGGAAGTCAGGAAAGTTTTTTTTTTAAATTATTGGTTCAGTTTCCTTTGGTTCGGTTAGATTTGATTAGGTTTTGTTAGGTTAGGTTTTTAAAACTTTCTATTTTCATGTGTGTAGAATCATTTAAGTGAAAATCACCCTGTATTCATCTATTCTAATACATGAGGTAAATAATATTGGTAGATCTGCGCATGCGAAGTCAGGGATTGAAAGTGGACTTGGTAGCGCTAGCGTCTTGTCAAAAAAATTACATACCGTGCGGAAAAACGGATTTTTCGCTCTAAAAATATTGTATAAACGCAATTTTTCGCTCGCTTTTATTTTTTTTGCTTTCATGAAAAAATCTACGGTATTTTTGCCAGAATCTGGTAATTTTCATTTGGTAATATTTTTAAGTAAGTAAAAAGTTCCTGGCAACATTGTATGGCTGCCAGCTGATTTTCGTTCATTTGTTGGCAAAATTATGCCGTATTCCATTGGGGAAATGAGTGCAGCACTAGTGCACAACTGGCTCGGTGTTTGTATTCCATTGACATGCACTTTTTCAGTTTTCGTATTCCATTGAAGAACTTATAAATTCAGTTTTGCACTGAGTGCGGCTTTTTTGACACCGGCTCGGAGTGCTCGTGCCGCACCGAAAACTTTTTCCCGCCATTAATTTTAAACGCTTATTATTGTCGTGGACATAAAAATGTGTGCAGATAAAGTAGTGCGCGATTTTTTATTATTTTCCTCGCTGCTAGGTAGTAGTTTTATGCAATGCAAACAATAAAAGCGGAAACCCCAAAAATCAAAAACTTTATTGAAAATGTGGTTTACAGATTCAACAACAAATCTACATGGATTTGGTCGACTGGGGCCCTGGGTATAATTTTCCGACAGTTAGGGTTTTCTGGCAGCTATGATTATAAGTAAAAATAAATATATTTTTTAGTTCAAGAAACACTTTCAGCTCGAGTTGAGCAATGAGGAATTCGTCATAAAAAAGTTTAAAGGGTCTCAATTCTGTCCAAAAATAGAACACGGACAAAACCCCATTAGTGCTGAGGCACATGTCGTGTTGTCATTTTTATGGTATGTTAAACCACCCTTACCTAGCTGTAAGGTTAGATTATGTTCTTGTTAAATGGAAATTTGTTCAAAAATATTTTTTTCAAAAACTTTTTTGAACAATTTTTCGTTATGAAAAAAAATGACTTTCAAAGAAAATGTTTTTTAAATTTTTTTTTTTTAAATGTTTTCAAACAATTTTTTGTTTGAAGAAAATGTTTTTGTATAATTTTCTTTTTCAAGAAAATGTTATTGAAGTATTAATACTGCATTCGATCAAATGGTTATTGAACAACATATTTTCAACCAAATTCCGCAAGGCAGGAAAGTTAGGTTTAGTTGAAAGAAACTTGTGAAAAATTATATATGTATACAAGGTGTTTTGAATCCTTATGTTCAAATTTTGATTATAATCAATTTGCCCTATTCATAATTGATATCCTATAAAAAACTATTTGCAAAAAATGTTATCTTAACGTTGCTTAAAGCAAGAATAAAAAAGGATTTGTACAGCTCATAATAGTCATAGGAAGTTTTTTGTGTCTCCTGTAAAATTTCATTTTGAACACAAAGCACTTTTTATCGAACCAACGACGATATATAACAAAACAAAAAATGTGAGGTAATTGCACAGATTAGGTTAAATATTGGCTTGCATACCACACGAGTGCGTGTTCCATTGAAACTACACTCGGTGCAAATTTTTGACAGCACCGTTTCAGTGTCAGTGCACCACCAGTGCTGCACTCATTTTCCCAATGGAGTACGCCATTAAGCCGATCACACACAAAAAAACATAACGCGTAAGAAGTTCAACCTTATCGACTTTTCTTACGTAAATCCAATATGGCCGCTGCTATTCGATCGCTGATTGGTTGAAAGCCCGCTATGCGCCATGCTACGGATTAGGTAAATTGTGTGTGTGAAGCGCTTTAGTGATAGAGAAAATAATAAAAGAGTGCTTAATTCTATGGTTCAAAAGCGGCAACAAGTTTACGCTAGCGCCACCCTTGGCTACTGGAAGAATTAAGAATGCGCGGGCGGGCTCGGCGGGCTTTTTAAATAGATTTTTGTCTTAGTAAAGCTGCTATTTTTGAGGTCATGCTAATTTCATGTATACGAAAAGACTTTGGATATCAAAAATATATTAATTTTAGTCATGTCAACCTGTAAGATATCCAAATTTTTTCCGCATACGTAAAAATTTCCAGGACCTCGAAAATGTAATACTTAATATTAATTTTTTTAGAAATGAGAATTGTTTTAGAAAAATCTAAAAATATTTAACAAATATAATGTTTTTTCTTAAATGTATAAACTAAGTATTTATATTACAAAAAACTGTGGATTTTTAGAAAACTTAAAAATAGTTAAACATGTTCCACCTAATAATCCAATAAAACCAATATTTAAAAAAAATAAGAACACACTTTTACAGTCTTCAATTTTCTAATTTCTAGGTTCATGTGGAATTGCTCAAATGTTGTAATGTAATTTTAATATATTCTTCACAAAATCCATTTTTTAGTTTTTTAATTATAAAGGTGGCCACATAATGATGTTATCCCATTGTTGATTGTTGCATTGGATGACTAAAAACCAAAAAAAAACTGCCAAGGGACTCATAATAGTAGGTATTTTATACAGGTGTTAATAAAGTATGCAGCCAAACTTCAGAGGATTATCTTGAGTGATTTTAAGAAAAAAAACTTTGTATAACCATGCTTAGTTTTTGAGATATGGGTTATTAAAATATTAGTTTTTTGTTTGCTTTTTATTTATAACTCGTGCAGTTTTTGAGATATTTAGCTCAAATCTGGAATATGTATTTTGTTACAAGGCATACATCATTAAGCATGTCAAATATTAGGAAAAAACTACAGCAATTACCAAAAAGCCTAAACAAAGCCTCGGAGCAATAGATGGAAATTCTCAAAGACGAAAAAAGCAAAGACAAAGGACTATGAATATAGCTACATGGAACGTGCAGGGAGTGAATCAAAAGTTGGACCTTATTGCAACCGAAGTGCAGAATTGTAAGATCGATATCATTGCACTTACAGAGACAAAAAAGAAAGGAACCGGTACAAATAGTGTCGGCAATTTCGTCCATATATTCACTGGAGTCCCAAAAGAAAGAAGAGCAGCCAGAGGGGTATCCTTATTAATAAAGAAAGACCTAAAAAATAAGATTACCGACTACGATTGCATTAGTGAAAACATACTTCGAGTGAACATGAAGATGCTTGGTCATAATATAAGCATAATAGCAGTCTACGCACCATCAGATGACGAAAAAGTAGCTACAAAACAACTGTTCTTTGACCAACTTGATGAGACTATCACCAACATCGGTAATACCAGAGAAATAATTATGCTTGGCGATTTTAATAGCCGAACTGGTAGACAAACCCAGAGCAAAGTGATAGGACCATTTGGAGAAGAAGTAACAAATGATAATGGCTTGAGACTGATGCAATTGTGTGAAACCCACAACCTAAAAATAAATAATGGTTTTTTTTAGGCATAAGGATATTCATCGATATACCTGGATTCAGCCAACAAGAAATCTTAAATCAATCATAGACTATGCTATAGGTGGACAACACTCGCAATTAAAGTGGTATGATGTGCGAGCACTTCGTGGTATTACCTGTGGATCTGACCACCATCTGGTAAAAGCAAACATATTATTCCCTTTCAGAAAAACACATAAGGACGAAAGTATTAAAGAAAATGAAAACCTAGAATGCATCGAAGACAATCAAAAATACAACTTTAGAAGTCTAGAAATCGAAAGTACTCAAAGATTGTATCAGAACCGATTAGATAAAAAATTAATAAACACAGAACACTCATTTGAAGAGATATATACAAACATAATAAAAAGCTTGAAGGAAGCAAGCATCGAAGCTGTTGGATACCAAGATAATAGAAATAGCAGGAAGATGTGGTGGACGGAAAAAATACAGGAAATGGTCAAAGAGAAAAAACGCACTTACTTGAAATGGCTCAGTACTAAAGAACAAAGAGACCTAGAAATCTACAGGGAAACCAAAAGACAGCTGAGAAATTTGATACGCACAGAAAAAAATGAACTGTTCGAGCACAAACACACGTAGGAGGTAGGCAGAGTTCTGAAGTATGGAAAGTCATTTCTACAGTAAAAAACCCAACAAAAGAAAAAGTAAACATCCAGATCATCAAACCAGAACAATGGACAGAACACTACAAGGGACTGCTGCAGGAAACGAGACCCGAATATCTGGCAGCCTCTCCGAGGAGAGACATAGAAGTAAACGGAGAGGAAGTAATCATCGAAAAAGAAATGATCAAAAATAGTATTAAAAAGCTTAAATCCGGAAAAGCTAGCGGACCTGGAGGAATATATGCTGAAATGCACAAATATGGATCAGAGAAACTAATCGAAAATCTCACATATATTATCAATCAATGCATAAACGGACATCCAGTACCTGATGATTGGAAAATTGCATTCATATCCTCAATACATAAAAAAGGAAACAAGCTGGATTGCAACAATTACAGAGGAATTTCAGTAACTAGTACTCTCAGTAGATTGTACGGTAGGATTCTTAGAGATCTAATAGAGAAGGATTTTCATGAACAAGAAGAAGAAGAGCAAAGTGGGTTTCGTGCAGGCAGATCTTGTAGTGATATATATCTCCATGCAATGAGTATGTATACTTGGGTGTCACATTTGATAAGACAGGAACAGACTGTAAAGAACTGGAAAAAAGAATAGTAAAAGCAAAAAAGGTTATTGGATGTCTTAACAGTATTTTATGGAGCAGAGAGATAAAAAAGAATGTAAAATTTAACATATATGAAACAATGGTGAAAAGCACGCTGTTGTATGGAATAGAGACTTGTCGCGTTACAGAAAAATACAAAACAAAAATGGAAAGTGTCGAAATGGATGCAATAAGAAGATCAATGAGAATATCTAGAACAGATCACATAAGAAATGAGATCATAAAAGAAAGAATGGGAATCGAAGGGAGCATAACGGATGACATCACTAAAAGACAATTGATATGGTACGGCCCTGTACAACGGATGAACGACGAAAGATTACCAAAGCAGGTCCTAGAATGGCAACCAATAGGGTGCAGAAAAAGAGAGCGTCCTAAACTAGAATGGCAACAGTCAATCCAAAGATCAATGAGTCAAAAAAATCTGACAGAAGATGATTGTCAGGATCGAAGGAGGTGGAGAATAGGCGTCGGACAACGTAGAAAAACGTTCTAAACCGACTAAATAAAAAAAACTACAGGGTGATAATTTTTCCGCGGTTATGCCCCCTTTTTTTCCCCAGAACTTTTTTGCAGTAAGTCACTGGCAGATTCAAAAATGTAAGATGAATTCCTCATTTTATTCAGAAATTTTTTGATCTGCAATATTTTTATCTCTAAACATTTTTCAGAAAAAAAAAACAAAATAAAATAACTTGTATCTTCAATTACTATTTAGAAATTACATAAAACTCGCATAAAACTAAAATAATGCAGGGTACAAATTTTCCTTTTTTGTCTTTTCTTGGAACCAGTTAGATAAACAATTGCAGAAGATCAAAAAGTTTCTGAGTAAAACAAAGAATCTATTTGAATCTACTAATGGCTTACTGCAAAAAAGTTCTGGGGGAAAAGGGGGCATGACTCCTAAAAAAATATCACCCTGTAGTTTTTTCCTGATGCTGAGCTTAATGATGTATGCCTTGCAGCTAAACACAAGTTCCAAAACATCACAAAAGCATTTCCTAAAAAAATTAATTTTGCTTTCTAATTTCTTTTCTGAACAGGGGCGTCGCTAAGGGGGGATGGGAGGGAGTCCCTCCCCAAAATATTAAATTTTAGCAAAAGTAGAAAATCACAAATAAAATTTTAGGTAAAAAGATTTTTGGAGGCAAAATAAAAAAAAATTGAGTGAGGACCCTTTTTTCTGTTATTAACTTTTTCTCTGTAAAACCAAAAAAAATTGAGCAAACAGTTTTTGGACAAAAACTAAAAAAAAATTGGGTGGTAACATTTCTTTTTGGTAATCTAAAATTTTTCGGATAGTTTTTTAAAAAAATTATTAGTTAGGAAAGGTGGCTGTTGCCTCCCCCACCCCAATAAGCCTTTGTGTTGACTCTGTCTGAAATATGTGTTTATATGTAATTTAATTTCAGGGGCTAACCAAATTTTTAAGGAGGAGCTTAGCTCTTGAAGCTCTGCCCTAAGTAGACTTTGGGCCTATTCTTAAATTATGTAGTTGACCCACCTCCCCCCTCTGTACAGAATTTTCAAGAAACAAAATACATTAAAAAAAAGTTATGTGTAATACAAGGCCAAACCCTGCTCCCCCTTTGAGCATTACTTTTGAACATATAATTATATGTTAAATGGCATTATGTATTTTAAGAATAGGCCCTAGTATGGGTGTGGAAAGAGACAGAACTTATTAACCAATATTTCTCTATTACTTAACCTAAATGAAAAAACATTTGCAACCAAGCAGTGTGTACTCAATGTGATGTAATGATCCATACAAATCCATAATGTTTGTGTACCTAAAATGTAAAAGCAATAGCTAGAATTATGTTCAAACACTAAACTAAAAGACAGAAGCCTAAGGATTTTTAGACATTTTCCATATATTTCATGAATAAAAAAATTAAATAGGTGAAGATATGACATAACTGAGTCTCTGGTCCCCCAAGACCTATTCTTGGGTGCACTACTGACTAAAATATCTACTCAAACTAAAAATGGAAAATGCTGAAAAGGCAATACATCAATAATAATAAAATTATATGGACAATGACCCATAAGAAGGTGCAGATCTACAGGAGGGGAAATTCCCCCCCCCCCCAAATCTCAAACTATAGTAAGTTTTTACATGCAGAATACACATCCTGGTCACTATGCAAAACAGTTTTATGCAATATTCATTATGATATCTACCCCCCCCCTAAATAAAGTTCCTAGATCCACCCCTGCCATAACTGAGGGGTGAACAGCTGTACAAAATTTGTACACCATCCTACAGGACTCAAATAAATTCTTGGCCCTGTAGTGTATTTTAGTATCCTGTGGAGTCCTATTCAGTCCTGTTAAAAAAAATTGTATACCTACTGTGGACAGATGATCACCCCTCCCTAACACACACAGTCTTTTTCCTAGAGGTTACTAGTCACTCCTATAAGTAACTCGAAATGACATCACAGTTACTTGGAGTGACCAGTTGTATGACTTCACCGGTCACCATCAGTCAGTGACATGATTTTTCTCTAAATTCATTGTAAAATACACTTCAATTTTAAAGATTTTGGAATTACCAAGTTTGAAATATAAATGAATGCACTTAACCTTAAAATGTTGAAGCAGCCACTTCTGTTAAGCTGGTGAGCCTGTGTGGTTACTTGTGATGTCAAGTTTAGTGTTACACAGCTAGGAAAAACCTAAATAAACCTGGTTACTTGGAGGAAAAAGGCTTACAATGCACTAATACTAAGTTGACACATTTTATCTCAAACCAATGTATATGTTCAGTGTCAATCTGTATATATTTGCCTGGCCCCAAAGGATAAAAGAATTAAAAAGCCTTAAAAACATCTGTTTTTTTATTAAGAAGCATTAAAGCAGAACTTATAACTATCAATGGCAAAGAAATCAGCCTTAAAAATGAAAAACAAAATGATTGAAGGGAATACCCGAAAATCTTCTTGAAAAACATGAATAAACTTTTAGAATAACAAGTATATAAATCGACCCTAACTTCAATAACATAAATTATCTTTCTTACCTTGTCTTAGTCACAAAACAAGAATAGTTTTGTCTAATAACACACGCTTTAACACAAAACAGATCTCCTTTGTAGTGAAAAAGTTATTTCGTAGTAAAATTTTTGCATCAGAAAATTCCAGAAAAACAAACCAAGGATTTGAGGTTAGGTCTGACGAGACTGCCGAAAAGATAGGGCCGCGCAGCCAACAAGTTCCAGTAGCGCACAGCGCTGCAATCGCGGACTATGTTTCTATTTGTATTTAAAACTAATGCCGTATTCCATTGGGGAAATGAGTGCACTGACACTGAAACGGTGCTGTCAAAAATTTGCAGCGAGTGCAGTTTCAATGGAACACGCGGAAAATGAAAAATCGCACTCGTGTGGTATAAGGTCACTATATCACGAAGTTCCTAACATCGTGATATAGTGACCTTAGTGTGGTATGCCATTATGAGCTGTAGAACTTCGTTTTTATTCTTGCTTTAAGCAACGTTAATATAACATTTTCTTGCAAATAATTTTTTATAGTATATCCATTATGAATAGGGCAAATTGATTATGCAAAAATCTCATTTTTGAAAAAAATGTCACACAACCTGTAGTTTTATCAGGCCAACGACGATATCCATTTTTATTTGTTTCAAAGTAACACGCCGATAAATATTATCCTAAGATAAATAAAATTCGTCAAATAAATAAATAATGATTTTATTTAAAAAAAGTTAATAAGAATATTTTAAACCTCCTTTTTTAATGCAGGCATGTGCTCGTATACCAACAGATAGAGTAGTTATCTATATTTCGCGCTTGTTTTTCAAAAAACCCTAACCAGAAGTGTACTTTATGCTCCCAAAATTTGAACATAAGTATTCGAAACACATTGTATACATATATAATATTTCACAAGTTTCTTTCAACTAAACATAACTTTCCTGCCTTGCGGAATTTGGTCAGAAACATGTTGTTCAAAATTCATTTGTTCGAAAGTAATATTATTACTTCAATAACATTTTTTTGAAAAGGAAAATTATTTAAAAACATTTCCTTCAAACAAAAAATTGTTTGAAAACATTTTATTAACATTTTTTTGTTCAAAAACATTTTCTTGAAAGTCATTTTTTTTCATAAGGAAAATTGTTCAAAAAAGTTTTTGAAGAAAATATTTTTGAACAAATTTCCATTCAACAAGAACATAACCTAACCTAACAGCTAAGCGTAAGGGTGTTTTAACATACCATAAACATGGCAAGATATGTGCCTCAGCGCTAATGGGGTTTCGCCCCCCTTGTTTTTTTTTTGGACAAAATTGAGGCTACTTGAATTTATTTATGAGGAATTCTGCAGTGCTCATCTCGAACCGAAAGTGTTTCTTGAACTAAAAAATACATTTATTTTTACTTATAATCATAGCTGCCAGAAAACCCCAACTGTCAGAAATTTAGCCCCAGGGCCCCAGTCAACCAAATCCATACAAATCTACTTACCTGTTTGTTGTTAAATCGGTAAACCACATTTTCAATAAAGTTTTTTATTTTTGGGGTTTCCGTTCTCATTGTTTTTATTGCACAGAACTCTTCTTCATCTTCATCGCTGCTAGTACTTAGCAGCGAAGAAAATAATAAAAAATCGCTAACAACTTTATTTTCACTCATTTTTACGTCCCACGACAATAATAAGCGTTTAAAATTAATGGCGGGAAAAAGTTTTCGGTGCGGCACGAGCCCTCAGAGCCGGTGTCAAAAAAGCCGTGCAAAACTGAATTCATAATTTCGTCAATGGAATACGAAAACAGAAAAAGTGCATGTCAATGGAATGCAAACACCGAGCCAGTTGTGCACTACTGCTGCACTCATTTCCCCCATGGAATACGGCATAATTTTATTCTGTTCGATTGGGGTCGTTCATAAATTACGTAAAACTTTGAGAGAATTGTCTATCACATAACGCTTAGAATTTTCCTAATGCCATTTGTTCACAGTACACGGACTGCGGTCTGTTTACTGTGCATTTGTTGTTAGAAATGGTTTACTATGTTGAATTGAATTGAATAAATCTTTTTTAGCAAATCATGCTATTTCAAATTACAAACATAAATATAAAAAATACATTTAAATGTTAATACTGTTTTTACATAATAATAAGTAGTAGCCTAGAGACTAGATTGTTTAGTTTACACTTGATAACGGTTAGAGATACTTACTAACCGAAACGTCGTGTTTTCAAATAAATAAAGACAATGGAAGTCCGCAATTTTATTTCTATTCCATTAGGTTCTATTTAAGAATTGGAAGAGATATTGAAAAACCGACTTCGACATTCGCTTTGTAGCCCTAAAATATACGTTTTAAGTGATTTATCACGAAGTTGATGCTTACTAGACAAAGATCGGCCAAGATGGAAGATTTAACTAAAATGATGCAGGCTCTAGCAGCTCAAATAGCTCAAAACCAGGGCGATATGAAACACACCATGGATGACATGAAACAGACCATTGAACAAAACCAGAATGACATGCAGGAAAACTTTGACCAAATAAAGAGCAACTCCGAATAGCTGAGAGAAGAGTTTAAGACTGCAACCGAAGATCTTAAGGAAGAAATAACTCAAAGAATGCATAGTGTGGAACAAAAGGTACAAAATAAATTGCAGAATGTAGAAGAAAAGGTACATAATGTTGAAGAAAAGGTAGATGGAAGAAAAATTCCAGGACGTGTCAAAACAGCTTATACAGCTTCAAAAAGAACACAACAAAATGAAAGCTCAGGGATGTGTTGTGAATTCCAACCAAAACATTAAGCCTCCAAATTTTGATGGTACGTCTTCCTGGTCTACCTACAAACAACAATTTGAAGCTGCCGTTGGAGCGAAGACATAAAAGCTAGAGCTTTGTTAGTAGCTCTACAAGAACCTGCTCTTGGACTTTTACGGTCTATTCCAGCGGAACAAAAACAGAGTTACAATGCTTTAGTGGCAGCTTTAGAAAGAAGATATGGAGATGAACATTTACGAAATTTGCATTGGTCAGAATTAAATATTCGCCAACAAAGAGCAGGGGAGTCATTACAAGAGTATGAAGCGGATATCAGGAGGCTGATGTACTTGGCTTACCCAGAAATGCCAGAAAATTACAGAGATCCCTTTACGGTAGATCGCTTTATTAACGGCTTGCGAGACACGGACTTAGCAAAGTTACATCGTCGAGAACGCTTCCATAACAGCAGTGAAGTGTTGATTCGAGCCCTTGAAATTGAATCATCAAATAATATGTCCAGGCCAAAAGAGCTGTTTCAATTCAGGAGGGAGAAGAAATGAGCACTGGAGAGGAGGTCAACTTAAAAACGCTAAACCAACTGTTTCAGTCACTGATAGAGAAGATTGATTCTTTGAAAGAAAGCAGACGATCCCCTCCAAATGTAAAGTGTTTCAGATGCGGACGTACAGGGCATATTCAACGCGATTGTCGTGTCCAAATGAGGTCTCGCTCACCATCTACTGGGACAGAGTACCGAGGAAGAGATCAGGAAAACTAAAACTAGTCAACGCAGAGGGGCGGGTGTTGGCTAATGGGAATTTAGCCCCCAAAATTTACTCTATCAAGAGCTTAAAACATACTGCTGACAGTCTTAACATCGACGGACTTATTAATGGAAGAAAAGTTAATATAACAGTAGACACTGGTGCTGCCATATCATTGCTTAAGTTCAAAATTGCAACGAGATATAAAATTCGACCAACAGAAAAGAAAATAACACTTAAGACTGTGACTGGAGAATCCGCCGACGTGTTGGGGCAGACAGACATAGACCTACAGCTGGGGAGGTTGAAGATTCGCCACTCGGTATTAGTTGCAGACATAGAAGACGAATTTATTTTGGGAATGGACCTGATAAGTAAACATGGATTTGCGTTTGATAATAAACTTAATACCCTAAGATTTGGGAACGAAGAGTTCATTTTGTCAAATAGTCACATCAATAAAGAACCAATAAAGGTGGTGGCAGTATGCACAACAAGACTAGTCGGTAACAGTGAGACCATAATTTTTGGGAGGCTAGAAAGTAAAACATCAAGCTGAGTCGGACTCATAAGCCAAAAAAACACACCATACACCTACCTCGTTGCAAAATCACTAGTTAAAACCGATAAAGACATCCCGATTAGAGTCGCGAATATTTTCCCAAATAGTGTCAAAATTAATAAGGGGGAGGTGGTAGCATTATTTGAACCAGCACAGAAAGTAACAAGATGTGAAGAGCCAACTTCCGAGGATACAAGCAAGTTACCAATGGAGGTACTTCAGCAATTTGAGTCAACTTGGCAACATCTCACTCCAGAAGAATTTAGTAAAGCGAGAGAGTTTATAGATTAACAAAGTAATATCTTTGAAACTAGGAGTAGTTCGGGACGCACAAACCTTATTCAACATACTATCAACACTAGCGATGCCCAACCGATTAGACAGCCCCCAAGAAGAATACCAATGGCCAAGCAAGAAGAAGTTCACAATCTCATTAATAAAATGCTCAGCGACGGTGTTATTGAAGAGTCATCAAAAAAAAAAGGATGGAAGTACTACAGGAAACTTAACGATGTGACCAAAAAAGATAGTTACCCACTGCCAAGAATAGACGACACATTAACAACGTTGGCAGGATCATATTGGTTTTCTACTCTTGACCTGAAAAGTGGGTATTGGCAAGTAGGAATCTTTGAAAGAGATAAAGAGAAGACTGCATTCTCTGCTGGAAGTGGACTTTATCAGTTTAATGTGATGCCATTTGGCCTGTGCAATGCCCCAACTACATTTGAAAGACTAATGGAAGTCGTTCTACGAGGCCTTACTTGGAAAACCTGCCTAGTCTATTTGGATGATGTCATAGTAATGGGGAAATCATTTCAAGATCATCTAGATAATTTACGAGAAGTATTCTCAAGAATCAGGAACGCAAATCTTAAATTGAACTCAAAGTAATGTTTTCTGTTCCAAGAAAAAGTTGAGTTCCTGGGTCACGTCGTTTCCCGAGAAGGCATCCATACCGACGAAAAGAAGTTACAAGCAATAAAAGAATGGCCTCAACCTCGTGACAAACATGAATTGAGAAGCTTTTTGGGTCTGTGTACATACTACAGACGATTTGTAGAAGGATTCGCCAAAATAGCGTCTCCATTACATAGACTTACAGAAGATAAAGCTTCTTACAGATGGAATACTGAATGTGACCAAGCATTTAGAAGACTGAAGGCAGCATTATGTTCTAGTCCGATTCTCGCATATCCTATTCCAAAAGGTAAATTCATATTAGATACTGATGCGAGCAACGATGGCATAGGAGCAGTACTCTCCCAAGTACAAGATGGAGAAGAACGGGTCATCGAATTTTTCAGCAAAAAGCTATCCAAACCAGAGAGAAATTATTGTGTTACCAGAAAGGAGCTCCTAGCCATCATTAAATTCGTAGATCACTTTCACAAATATCTCTATGGACAAGAGTTTCTGATTAGAACGGACCATGCTGCGTTACAGTGGCTCATGAAAATGAGACAACCTGAGGGGCAAGTCGCGAGATGGATAGA
This sequence comes from Aspidapion aeneum, assembly GCA_963576565.1. NCBI lineage: Eukaryota > Metazoa > Arthropoda > Insecta > Coleoptera > Brentidae > Aspidapion > Aspidapion aeneum. Next base: position 149,745,558 of record OY755038.1, read on the forward strand.
AAAGCTACAACAATACCATTATCAAATTAAGCACCGAGCGGGAAGGGTGCATAATAATGCGGATGCATTGTCCAGAAGACCTTGCCCTGAGGATTGTAAACATTGCAGGAAAATTGACCAGAAAGAAGGAATTACCTACGTGCGCCAGATAAAGTTAGAACCAGATGAAGAATGGATGTCGGCTTCGATTAGAATCACACAACTTAACGACAAAGATGTAGGACCTATCTTGCGATTGAAAGAAGAGAACAAGCCACGACCATCATGGCAAGATATCGCAAACCAAGGGGTGATATTCAAATCACTGTGGGCACAATGGGATTCACTGATAATAGAGGAAAACATCCTTAAACGTGCCTGGGAAAGTGCCGATGGCCTTACTGTGGTTAATCAAGTAGTGGTTCCTAGGAGCATGGTAGACAATATAGTGGCCGAATGCCATGGTGGAAAATCAGGCGCGCACCTAGGTATAAATAAAACCATGGACAGAATTCGAAACCGATTTTATTGGGTCAATTACTTTCAAGATGTGAAAAACTGGTGCCGCCGATGTTCGACTTGTGCAGCCAGCCAAGGTCCCAAAATAAGGTCCAGAGGTCAAATGAAACAATATAACGTAGGTCTGCCATTCGAACGCATTGCTATTGATGTGGCCGGACCGTTTCCAGAAAGTAAAAAGAGCAACAAATACATCCTTGTTGTCATGGATTACTTTAGCAAATGGCCAGAAGTATTTGCTTTGCCTAACCAAGAGGCCGCTACAGTTGCAGAAGTTCTGGTAAATGATGTTTTCAGCCGATTTGGCATTCCTTTGGAACTACATTCAGATCAAGGAAGAAACTTTGAATCAAAGCTCTTCCAGAATCTCTGTGACCTTTTAGGAATACATAAAACACGGACTACGGCTTTACATCCGCAGTCAGATGGCATGGTTGAAAGTTTTAATAAAACAATAGAAGAACATCTGTGCAAAGTTGTTGATGAGCACCAGATTGGGACCAATATATTCCATTGTTTTTGATGGCCTATAGAACCGCCATTCACAATACGACAGGAGCTACTCCATCTAGTATCCTGTTTGGTAGAGAACTGCGTTTACCATGTGATATCATGTTTGGTTCACCTGAAGAAGCACACTTAGGGGTTAATGACTATGTCGAACGTTTAAGGCAAATGCTGCACGATATCCATGAAGTGGTTAGAGAGCGAATAGAAATAGCCAGTGACCGCATGAAAGCGAGATATGACCTGAAAGCAAACTCTTCAGGGTTCAAAGAGAATGATCAAGTCTGGCTATACAATCCTCAACGCAAGAAAGGAAGATCACCTAAGTTGACACCACCATGGGAAGGGCCTTATAAAGTTGTTAAGAGAATTAATGAGGTAGTCTACCGAATCCAGAGAAGCCCGAAGTCCAAGATGAAATTTGTTCATCTAGACAGACTAAAACCTTACCTGGGAAATTTTGATCGAGACGATCAAACCTGAAGAGGAGGATAGTGTTACAAATTTAAGTTATTTAAATTTTATAATTGGAATTTATTTAGGTTTAGTGTAGTATTAGGTTGATTTATCTTAAGGTTGTATTCTTAGTCTAGGTTTTAGTTGCGTTATCTGTGACTTGCGGTCGCAATAATACGAGAACTTTCCGGACGTTGAAGGCTGCCGGAAAGTTCAAGAGAGATGGACGATCCTATATATAGCGCAGGGGCCGCGCACCAGGAGTCAGTCAGAGATAACCAATGGTAGTGATCGCTAGATGTTAACGCGAAGTTAATAGGCGTATTAAAGTAGTGAATTATTAGCAAGTTATTAGTAAGTTTAAGTGCGTGTTTTTGTACATAATTTGTCGGAATAAATTGACGTAACGTTTTCAACAATTGCGAGTTTTAATCGTTGTGGAGAACCCGTAACAATACATACACCAGTATTTCTATAACAAAACAAATCGAAACTTATAATACTAATAACTATTTACTTCTTATTATTACATAATGGATAATATATCTCTGAAGAACAGCATCGCTGTGGAATAAGCTTCCTGCGACACTTTTCCCTGCAGGTTACAATCTGAACCTTTTCAAAACCAACATACACCAACATTTCCGCGCACTTGCCGCTTCTCGAGCGTGATAGGGATCTCCTTGCGAGTGCGCACCGTAAAAAAAAATTATTGAAATAGAGCCAGGTTAAATAACAGCAATTTTTATTCAACTGAATTAGGATTTGCAATTTTTAATGTCTAATGGTAATTTGTGATACAATCTGATTCCTTTATAAAACAATGACTTATATCCTAATTCAGTATTTATACTGTTTAAATAAAAATTGCTGTTATTCGTTGTTGCATAGGTATGAACATCTGTAACATTCATCAATCAATGTTCATAGAAGTTGCAACCAAAAAAAAAAATAAATAATACAGGTATTCTACCCATATTACAAATTGCAAGTCATTTTTAAAAGCAAGTTACAAGTATATTGTAAACGCAGTCGAGTCAAACCTAACCTCAAATTCTTCGTTTGTTTTTCTGGAATTTTCGGATGCAAGATAATTTATGTTATTGAAGTTAGGGTCGATTTATATACTTGTTATACAGATTCATTGGTTTTAGATAAAATGTGTCAACTTAGTATTGGTGTATTGTGTGTTCGGGAGGGGTGATCATCTGTCCACAGTAGGTATACAAATTTTTTTAACAAGACTGTGTAGGACTCCACAGGACACTAAAATACACTACAGGACCAAGAATTTATTTGAGTCCTGTAGGATGGTGTACAAATTTTTTTCAGCTGTTCACCCCTCAGTTATGGCAGGGGTGGATCTAGGAACTTTATTTAGGGGGGGTAGATATCATAATAAATATTGCATAAAACAGTTTTGCATTGTGACCAGGATGTGTATTCTGTATGTAAAAACTTAATATAGTTTGAGATTGGGGGGGGGGGAGAATTTCCCCTCCCGTAGATCCGCACCTTCTTATGGGTCATTGTCCATATAATTTTATTATTATTGATGTATTGCCTTTTCGGCATTTTCCATTTTTAGTTTTAGTAGATATTTTAGTCAGTAGTGCACCCAAGAATAGGTCTTTGGGGGACCCGAGACACAGTTATGCCATATCTTCACCTATTTAATTTTTTTATTCATGAAATATGTGGAAAATGTCTAAAAATCCTTAGGCTTCTGTCTTTTAGTTTAGTGTTTGAACATAATTCTAGCTAGTACTTTTACTTTTTAGGTACATAGACATTATGGAATTGTATGGATCATTACAATGACATTGAGTACACACTGCTTGGTTGCAAATGTTTTTTCATTTAGGTAAGTAATAGAGAAATATTGTTGTTAATAAGTTCTGTCTCTTTCCACACCCATACTAGGGCCTATTCTTAAAATACATAATGCCATTTAACATAATAATTATATGTTCAAAATTAATGCTCAAAGGGGTAGCAGTGTTTGGCCTTGTATTACACATAACTTTTTTTTAATGTATTTTGTTTCTTGAAAATTCTGTACTGAGGGTGGAGGTGGGTCAATTACATAATTTAAGAATAGGCCCAAAGTGTACTTAGGGCAGAGCTTCAAGAGCTAAGCTCCCCCTTAAAAATTTAAACACATATTTCAGACAGAGTCGACACGAAGGCTTATTGGGGTGGGGGAGGCAACAGCCACCTTTCCTCAGAAACTTTTTGATCTTCTGCAATTTTTTGTAACTCTAACTGTTTCCAAGAAAAGACAAAAAAGGAAAATTTGTACTCTGCATTATTTTAATTTTATGCGAGTTTTATGTAATTTCTAAATAGCAATTGAAGATACAAGTTATTTTATTTTGTTTTTTTTTCTGAAAAATGGTTAGAGATAAAAATATTGCAGATCAAAAAATTTCTGAATAAAACAAGGAATTCATTGTACATTTTTAAATCTGCCAATAACTTACTGCAAAAAAGTTCTGGAGAAAAAAGGGGGTAATGACCGCGAAAAAAATATCACCCTGTAGTTTTTCCTAATATTTGACATGCTTAATGATGTATGCCTTGTAACAAAACAACAACAACATGTTCCAGATTTGAGCTAAATATCTCAAAAAGTGCACAAGTTCTAAATAAAAAGAAAACAAAAAACTAATATTTTAATAACCCATATCACAAAAACTAAGCATGGTTATACAAAGTTTTTTTTCTTAAGATCACTCAAGATAATCCTCTGAAGTTTGGCGACATACTTTATTAACACCTGTATAAAATACCTACTATTATGAGTCCCCTGGCAGCTTTTTTTTTTGCTTTTTAGTTATCCAACGCAACAATCAACAATGGGATAACATCATTATGTGGCCACCTTTATAATTAAAAAACTAAAAAATGGATTTTGTGAAGAATATATTAAAATTACATTACAACATTTGAGCAATTCCACATGAACCTAGAAATTAGAAAATTGAAGACTGTAAAAGTGTGTTCTTATTTTTTTTAAATATTGGTTTTATTGGATTATTAGGTGGAACATGTTTAACTATTTTTAAGTTTTCTAAAAATCCACAGTTTTTTGTAATATAAATACCTAGTTTATACATTTAAGAAAAAACATTATATTTGTTAAATATTTTTAGATTTTTCTAAAACAGTACTCATTTAAAAAAAATAAATATTACATTTTTATTACTTATCCATTCTAGAAAAAGGGCCAAAACAATTTTTTCAGTACATTAGCAATACTCTTAACTCAAAGGTACAATCCTTCGCCCTATACAACAATGATGGAAATGTCACAGCACTCCCTGAGACAGTCAGTGAATTGTTTGGTAATTACTTCAAGAGTACATTTGTAACTGAAGACATTAACATGCCAACTTGTACACCTGAGACAAGATCTATCCAATCCTTAGAGAATGTAATCTTTACAAATGAAAAAGTATCAAATGCCCTTAAAAAACAAAAAATCCACTCAAGCCCAGGCTCTGACAATATTCCAGCTGTGTTTTTAAAAAAATCCACACCCGAAATCTGCCCAATTCTCACATGTGTTTTTACAGAATCACTAGACAGTGGAAAACTGCCACCTGAATGGAAAAACTCCATAGTCATCCCAATTCATAAAAAAGGGGACAAACTCTCTCCAAAAAACTATAGACCGATAAGTCTAACATCTATAGCCTGTAAATGTATGGAACGAATAATTGCAATAGAACTAACAAAGTTCTTGCTAGACCACCACAAGAACAGTTTCTTTGCACAACATGGTTTTCTTCCAAAACGGTCAGTAATTTCTAACCTGTTGGATTGTCTAGAAGCATGGACACAAGCACAAGATGAGGGATATCCAATTGATGTCATAAATGTCGATTTTGAAAAAGCATTTGATACTGTCCCAATCCAGAGATTGATTAAAAAATTAGAGCACATTGGAATACGAGGAAAGCTTCTTAGGTGGATAGAAGATTACTTGACAAATAGAACATTCCAGGTCAGGATTGACAACCATCTATCAACCACAAATACAGTGACAAGTGGCGTGCCTCAAGGCTCAGTACTTGCTCCAATGCTGTTCCTTATCTACATAGCAGATTTACCAACAAACATGCTAAATCTTTTAAAATTCTTTGCTGATGATATGAAATCTTACTGCGACCCAAGCATACACCATGGGCTAGAAATGGAAGATTTAGCAGAACTTGAAAGATGGATACAAAAGTGGAAATTGCAGCTTAACATTGATAAGTGCTGTATTCTACATATCGGTAACAACAATCCAAACTTAGCTTACTTCTTGTATGACAAAGAACTAAAAACTGTTGAAAACCAGAGTGACTTAGGTGTAACAGTCTCCATAGACCTTAAATGGGACTCGCATATAGCTAAGATTGTGAAGAAGGCTAATTCCATGATATACCTAGTAAGACGCGCATTTGGTAACATCTCAGAACGGATGTGCATCAAAATTTATAAAACTTACATTAGACCGATTCTAGAACATGCCATGGTAGTCTGGAATCCATATTTTCAAAAAGATATTGACCTTCTAGAGAGGGTACAGCGCAGATTTACAAAAATACCACTTTCTTTGAGAAACAAGACCTATGAAGAACGTCTAAGAACTCTAAAGTTGCCAACATTATACAATAGAAGGAAACGTGGCGACCTGATTGAAACATATAAAATACTCAGTGGGTACTATTCGTGTGACATCAACTACTTTAAAAGAAATGAAAACCCTCAACTTCGTGGCCATTCTTTGAAACTTGACCCTCTTCGATGGAGTCGAATGTCCAGAAAAAACATTCTGTATAACCGGGTGGTGAAAGACTGGAACAGCTTAACCGAAGAAATCGTGACCGCCCCAAGTGTAAATAGTTTTAAAAATAAATTAGACAAGTTTTGGCCTCACCTGGCAAGTTAAAACTAGTTAGGGACTAGTGTGCAGTCAATCAGACAAAGTTGTCTGTCTATCTGCTTATGGATAATAATAATAATAATAATTTTTTAAAAAACATAGTTTTTTATTTAAGTATTACATTTTCGAGGTCATGCAAATTTTTATGTATGCGGAAAAAGTTTGGATATCTTACAGGTTGACATGACTAAAATTAATATATTTTTGATATCCAAATTCTTTTCGCATACATGAAATTAGCCTGACCTCAAAAATAGCACCTTTACTAAGAAAAAAATCATTTAAAAAGCCCGCCGAGCCCGCCCGCGCATTCTTAATTCTTCCAGTAGCCAAGGGTGGCGCTAGCGTAAACTTGTTGCCGCTTTTGAACCATAGAATTAAGCACTCTTCTATCTTATTTAACCTAATCTGTGTTCTCTGTGTTGGCAGCTGTTGGCATAACAATCTTGATTTTTTGAGTTTTTGTAGTAAGTTTTCTGTTTCTTTTAAAACAAAGTATGTCCGGTCAATGGGAAGTAGTCGCCAAAAAGAAGGAAAGATCCAAAAAATCTTTACCCACTGATTTTGGCAGCAAAACTCGCAAGGAACCTGTCAATCTTATTAATGGAGTAAAGTTGGAAGAAGTTTGTAAGTATATTAAAGCTTCAGAGTTCCCTACTCCCGATTTATACCTTGCCGTTCGGTAAAGTTGGGCTACAGTTCGGCTTTGCCGTTCGCCAAAGTTGGAGACTAGGGACCTATTTGCAATAAAGCCAGGCAAGGCCAACACAAAAATAGAGGCCACGACCCTGAAAAAATCAGGGGCTGAATTTTACATTGGGTCTTATGGGAGGTCAGACGTTTTTTTATGATATTTTTAAAATGGCACTACAGATTTCCGCAAAATTTCAGTGCAATATTCTCAGACACCATCCCGATATTCCACCAAAGGTTTGTAAGGAAGCAACATGATTAAAAGGTTAAAATCTTCAAGATTTAGCATTCCTTATTTTGAATTCAAATTATCCGCCATGTACCACATGCCAACTGTTATATTTGACATGTATTTGACTTTGTCATATGTGATTGTCACATTCGCTTCTGCTTTAAACTTAATTTTTGTATGAGCTAATGCTTTTTAAACCTGCTGCTAAACCCAGCTAAGCTATGAAAATATACGAAACTAATCATAATCTAACAAAAACTAAAAATATACATCGCAGAAATAAACAAAAAAAAAAGACTGATAAGAGAGAATTCATTTTTATGATGCCGTTACCTTAGAGGTAAGAAACGGCCAAAGATTTATTAAATATTTTAGTGAGTCGGATTTATTTTTTCTTATTTGATGGTTTTATCAGATATGACCTTCATAGCCAGTACGAAATTTTTAAATTTAATATTTTTAAAGGACTGTTAGCAAAAAACATTAAAAAAATTTTAATCTCAAAAATTTTTAATGACGAAGCTGTCTATTATTAGGAACTAAAAAAAATTTTGGGTGGCCTTCTCAAAAAACCTAAATTTTATAGAGTCGCACTTTGCACAAGTTTTTGGCTACTTTTAAATTGGGGTTTAGCGAAGCTGTCCAAATCTGTAAAAAAAACTTCAATAAAGTTTGTTCGTTAAGTGTTCCCATATTGTTTACCCCATTAATACCCCCACTCCTCCAGATTACCCCAAAATATTCTTTAAACAACATATTTGGATCCAGCGAATCTAAAAACCCTATAATTGATAGCATATGTAGGCATTACTTTTGATTTTTTTTCACAGCCACCATCTTGAATATTTCAAAATGGTGGCTGATGCCCAAAAGTCATTGGTTAGTTTAATAATAGGGTTGAGCAAAGCTGTCAAAATCTCTCCTCTCCTCGAAGCGGGTTAGGTTAGTATAAAAAACCTAACCTGGTTAGGTTATTATAAGGTTAGGTATTTAGGTTAGTTTAACATACATAACGAAACGCTCTTTTCATATGTCCCTCTTTTAAATGTCGCTGTTTGAAATTTCTCGCAACCGGAGCCAAAAAACATTGTACATGTATCTTAAAAAGCTGTTTGCAACCAACTGTAGCTATATCTTATAAAAATACCCGATTTACTTTAAAAGATTTATGTATAAAATAAGGGAAAATATATTTAAAAAACATCATCAATAAAAATAACACCGCCAAAAAACATTGTACATAAAAATAACACCGCCAAAAAACATTGTATGTGTATCTTAAAAAGCTGTTTGCAACCAACTGTAGCTATATCTTATAAAAATACCCGATTTACTTTGAAAGATTTATGTATAAAATATGGAAACATATATTTAAAAAACATCATCAATAAAAATAACACCGCTTAACACTTTTCGAGATTAAAATGCTTTATAGTTTCTTTCCAGTAGCTTATATTTATTTAATTTGAGCACAAAAGCCACTGGTCGAAATAAAAAAAAAACATGTTGTATATCAGAAAATGCCTCTTGATAAATTCAATGTTTGTACCAAATTTTACAAAATTATCTAGAGGAAGCAACATCACCGATTTACACCCTATCTACATACACTAAGTATGTAATATATTTAGAAAACCTGTGTTCACAAAATTACCAAACTGTCATAAAGCAAATTAGGCGCTGACTCGTGACGTAGGTTGACATTAGCACCCCATTAGCACCCCGACATAAATTGTAATTTTGGAACATACTTATTTGCATCTCTTTTTAATGCACAGTATATTTATTTTATTGCTGTCTAACTCATAGCGCTGCTGGAAGATGGATTGTCAAAAATTTGGCAAAATGGATGCCATTAGATAATTTTTGTTCAATACAGAATGTTTTTAAAAGTTTATTTCGACTGTATTAATTGTGAAAACGATCTTTTAGTATCTTGATGCAAAGCGCTATCTAGAAAGGTAAGCTTTATTTAGTTTATAGTATTAAAAAAGGGTGAAATTGACAAAAAAAACTTTGCTATAAATTACAAACACAACTTTTTCTGGGTATTACGCCACAAATTAGTGATTTTTATTTTTCTAGGAGAAACGCAGTGGTTTTTTAATTTTTTAAAATAATTTTTCCTTACTAGTGGCGTAATACCCAGAAAAAGTTGTGTTTGTAAAATGAATCCGCCACAAACATATAGATTTTATTTATAAATTTTATAGCCATAATGTAAGCAAATAAAAACTTTAATTTTTTGCCTAAAATCATACTAAAGGAAGCGAAAACATGACAAAATACTAAAAATATATAAAAGGAGGAATTTTAAATAATAGTTTGTGTCATGTAGTATAAGTAAGGGCTGATTTATTTAGAAATGGAATGGAGATAATTTAAGCTTGTTGCCTCATTTCGTAGGTATCTATCTTTTTTCCACCTATGTAGTAATGGTGCTTAAGACATATGAATTTCAAGGCTCTCAACACCTTCATACTTTATGAAAAACCTTCATATTTTTCATATTTTCCCAAATGAAGAAACTTCAGTCATAGAATAAGTGTGGAAATTTTCAATATTTTGCCTAGTCTTGAATTTTGAGTTCCTTTTAGTTTATTATTAGTTTGTTGCCTTTGAGAAAGTCTGAATAAAGTAGTGCGTTTTTGCCTTTTGTTTTATTATTCTTATGTTTGTTGCATTTTTATGTCAATTAGTTGTTTTGGACATCCATGGTTAGTTCTAAAAAAGTCTAATTGTAATATTAAGTTTTTTTAAATGTTTGAGCTCGGAATAGGTGTTTAAAGTTATACCAAGTACAGTGAAACCTCCCATAAGCGGACACTCACGGTTCCGTCGATTTTGTCCGCTTATTGGAGGTGTCCGCTTAAGAGAGGTAACTGCGAAATTTTGATATATATTTATTAACAATTTCCGCTGCCTGAGATTTTCCGACATTAAAATTTCGGCGATCGTTCGTGTTGGTAGATCTTCCTTCCATGAAACGTTAACAATTTCCATTTTTCCAAATAAAATAAGAAGTTTTTTACTAGGGGCCATTGCAAAGAGATCTATTATTACACAACTGAACAATAAACACAGCAGTCCCGCTGAATCAAATAATGTTGTAAATACGACAGATGTATTTCGTTTCCGCATTAAAACGGAAAGAGGTAATTCCCCGGCTGCAGAGGGCATTGTTGCCAATATACTACATAATATTTATGCCCATGTCGTGCAGCGCTCCGTCCCGCTTTCAGAGGTTCGCGTCCGGTTAAGGGAGGTTTCAGAATTTTTTTACCAAAAAAAATTGTCCGCGTCCGGTTATTAGAGTGTCAGGTTATAGGAGGGAATTTTACATGTAAAGACATAGGCAAAAGCTTGGTTCCAACAAATTTGTCCGCCTAAAGGGAGTATCCGCTTAATAGAGGTGTCCGCAAGGAGAGGTTTCACTGTATATCATCGAGTAAACTTAAGTGTTCTGTGTGAGTGTGAGAAAACTTTCGGACATATCAAGATCTTTACTCCGAAGAACTACAAATAATTACCAGAAAAAGGCAAGAACTTGTTCTACCAGTACATAGATCATCGTTTTTTTGAAAAATCACCTCACCATAGAGCAATAAAAGCTTTTGAAATACTTCCAAATGTAATCAAGCAAATTGAAAAAAAAAGTTTAAAACAGCAGTTACAGCTTTTCTTCTAAAAAAGTGCTACTACAGTTTTAATTTTCAAGAGAATTAATCCAAAGAAACTTATAAAATCTTAAAAGTGTATTTATGTATGTGTGCCTGTATGTTTGCTATTTATTAATATGTTAACTATATTTATTAAGTTCTTTACTTAAATACCTATTCTAAGTTTGATGTTGCTGTTTGTATTTTTATATGATTTATGGCAATAAAGTTGAGTTGAGTTTAGTTGAGATGTACAGGGTGTTTCGATAAATTTCCAAAAGTCTACTGCACTTATTTCAAGAGATAGAAAATAGGGTACCTATTTTCAAGAAATGTAGAGTACATCCCAAACTGCTAGAAATTGTAGATGCTAATATTTTAACAGTGGCTTGACCAAATGGCAGTTTATCATATATTTTTGAGTTTAGAAAGAAAATATCTATTTTTTTAAAACTTAAATCATTCATTTGCAGGATTTTGCGTAAGAGATTTACAATGTTTGTGGTTTTAACTTTTTTGATGGTATAGGATAAAGCCTAAACTTCTGCATTTATAATTTTTTTTCTTTGAATAATTCCAGTAAACCTTGGTTTAAAAATATGAAAACACCTTATACTTACCTTGTTGTAAAATATGCTTTAAAAAATGTGCCTTGTTTGGCCATACCCCATCCAGGCCTAATTCAACTTGAAAATGTTTCTTATAACTTTTCTTAATAAATAAAATTAAGAAATATATATTTTTGCTTAATAAATGAGTTTTCCTAAAAAAAAGTTGGGTTTGACCTAACAAGCCATTTGGTAGAGGACCCAAAAAAAACTTTATTTTTTATTCATATTTCCTTCATATTTGGTTTTCTTAATTTCATATTTTTCATAATTTTATTTAAAAAAGTTCATATTTTTCATATTATTTGTTGTGTTAAGAGCCCTGGAAGTTCACTGGTAAAACATGAAAGCACTTAAATTAGGGCACATTCTTAAATTATTTAACTTAAAAATGCAATATTTTCGACCTCCTTCCCCTGATAATGAATAAGGCATTTTGGTATAAAATACATTAAAAAAACATTTAGTGTAACACAAGGTTAAACCTCCCTCCCTTTGGCATTACATAATTTAAGAATGGTCCCTTACATTGTTGAGTAAATCAGGCATAAGGCGTAAATACTTACATACTGAGGCTATCAATATAATCTAGAAAATAATAAAAAAGACATAATCATACTACAGAGACAATACATATGCTCAAATTTTGGTTTAGTGAAAAGCTTAGACTAAATTATTATATTGATGACTTCAGTAAAAGGTTCTTATTAATTGTTTAGATGTATTCCAGAGAACAAAGCTTTTCTTCAATCGCTGTGGTAGTTTATGTATTCCCATATTATGTTTCACAAAGACTAATTATTATTTTGATGGCCTCAATGTAAAGATTCTTACTTCGAATATTTTCATCCCTTTTATTATATATACACATTCAAAAGTAGGAAACAAAATTTGTTTCTAGGTTTTTGCCTAGTGATGTATTAACTTACATAATATGACTAATTTTATTCTTACTTATTTTAAATTATACTTACCGCAATGTTATAAGAACTATGTTCATTTTTCTCTTTTTGTTATATACAAAAGTACCAATCAAAATAGTTATATAAAAATCCACTATTTTATGCTTTTAGGGTTTCCGGCACAGTTTCCTGATATACACGACATAAATAATAAAAAGTAATCTACTGAATTTAGGGAAGACAAAAACATGTATTGACAAAACTTTGATGAGCATTTGGACAAAACAGGCTGGAAAACCACCAAACTCATACATACTTTAGCAACTGGAACATTTACATGATACTATAGATTAAGTGGAATGGTTTAAGCAGGAAAAAGGTAGATTTTATCAATAAGTAATGAAAATGAATAGTTAAGGTATTTTGGTTTAAACTTTTTTAAAACTTTTTATGAAGTTTAGTTCTTATATACAATATTTTATAATTATAATTGGTAAATATATCCAGAACTACAAAAACTATTTCCAATCACTTAGTATAATAAGTCCCCTGGGAGGTTAAGGGGTTCAAATTAAAATTCGCACCTATAGATAATTAACCCTAGTAACTTCTATATACAAATTTTAATATTAGCTTCATGCCATTTCACCCAGGGGGAAAGGGTGGTGCTAGGGTGATCTTAGAGAGGTAATTGAGTAAACGAACACACCTTTTATTGTACCCAGACCTTTTTAGTGATTGGATTTAGCAAATATTGAACAATAAACTTTGAATTCATAAAAAATGAAGTTTTAACCTCAGTTTTAACACCAACATAAAGGGGGTTTAAAGGACGGTTAGGGCATGACTGAACTTTCATCCCCCATTTTAGGGATGTTTAACTTTTTATCCTCAGAATGGAAAGTAATGGATCCTTTTCCATTACGATGGAACAAACCAACATAAAGGAGGTTTAAAGGAGGGTTAGGGAGTGACTGAATGGGGTCATTTAATATGAAATCAACCACCGGTTTGGCAGACACCCTCTCCGATTTTGATAATTTTTGATACACTTATTTTATTCATAGAGCAGATGAAAAATCTACATTTTTAAAATTTTTGGTCTAGTAGTTTGTTATTAATTTTTTTAAATTATAAAATTACCAAATTTTGCTCTTACATAAGTATAGAAAAATAAGGACCTCTCTATATGAGTGATACCTTGTTTAAAAGGTCTTTCAAAGACCTTTTAAATGATGTCTAGCATGACACATTTTAAAAATAAATATATTTTTTTAAAAATTTAAAAAAGTATAAAAAAAATTTGATTTTTTTGGAAAAATACCATTTTTAATTTTTTTCAAAAAAATATATAATTTTTTTTCAATGTTTTACTAAGACACTCACCAAATTTCAAGATGGAGAAAAATGGTAAAAAATGGTAGCTTTTTTCAAGTAAAACATAAGAATCAAAGATAAATGCTATAATATAGGAAAAAATAATATTTTATAAGTAATAAGCACGCCTCTCAAAATTTCAAGTAAATTAAATATTTTTTAAATTATTTTTATTTCCAAAATTTGTAGGTTTAACCTGTGGCGGTAATGGGTTAAACTTTTCTTAAAATAATTTTTTTTAATAATTAAAATATCTGATTTAGGGTAATAAAAAGAGGGGGCTGACCCGTTTGGGTGCAAAAAACTCACATTTACTTCATTTGTCTAAAATAATTTGAATATTGAATAAAATATGATTTTTGTACCCATATAGAGTGGCAACTGGCAAGCTTCGCAACAGTGAGGAGTAGATGGCGCAGAAATAAATTCATCTAGTACGGTATAAAAAGCATTTTTTTAAGTCTTCATATACTTTAGCCTACACCCAGTGACGCACCCACGAATATGTATTGGGAGGCCCCGAGGCCTCGTAGGGGGGAAGGCAAAGCCTTATGATGTCGAATTTTAAGCTATTTTTTGTGTTTTTCATGAAATATGTGCAAAATATGTTAAAAAATCTTGGGGGGCCCGGGCCCCGACACTATTTTCCAAAACAACACTTTTTCAAAAATTTTAATTTTATAAAGTTTTAAACACGTATTCACACCAAAATACACCAACATCTAATTCTTGAGCTCAAATAAATTGTTTCTTTTTATACAGGATATGTCCTGCATAAACCTGCATATTTCTAAGACTGGACCAATCGGAGAAAATGAGGTGTGACCTAGCTAAAACATGAACATGTAGATTTATGTATCTATTTCAAAAAGTAATTTACAGGAACGAAATAAGTTTTTCAAAAACCAAGAGAAACCAAATAGCTTTAATAAAAAGTAAAGTTTTGAAGGCAAAATCAGTTTCATAAAATCTTTATTTATTTTTTTTACCTTAACCCATAATTTCTCCATCTTGAAATTTGTTCAGTATCTCACTAAATAATTGACAAATAATTTATTTTTTTATTGAAAAAAAAAAATAAAAGTGGTGTTTTTGAAAAAATTAAAAATATTTTAATTTTATATTTAAAAAAAATATATTTTTAAAATAATGTGACCCATTATTTAAAAGGTATTTTCAAATACCTTTTTGACAAGGTATCACTCATAGATTGCTCTAAAGTAGTTTTACAGATATTCCTATTTTTCTTTACCTATGTAGGAGCAAAACTTAGTAATCTTTTAATTTTTAAAAATTATTTTAAAAATAAACTACTGGGCCAAAAATTTTTAAGATTTAATTTGAAATGACCCAATGGGTAACATCATTTTTAGTTAATACATTTTTTGCACCTTTAGAATAAAAGTGCACTTTTTATCCTCATGTTTAGGAATGTAAAACTGCTCCACTTGAAATCCTCAGAATGAAAAGACATGGCTACGCTCGTGGTATAAAATTGTCGTCTCGGGATAAGAAGTGTCACTTTTATTTAAAGTTTTTATTCCTTGTAGGATTAAAAGTACAAAAATTTAAGGCATTTCCCATGTCAAAAGGTACAAGGATTTTATTTTTTGCAAAAACTCTTGGCAATAATACCAGTAGCCATGTCACAATAAAAAAATAATTTGCACTAATAGGCCAGTCATCAGAGCATAAAAGTTGGTGTAGTGACGATTTTGACATATGTTTACATTGGACGCCTTATAAAAAAATTCAGTTTTCCACCTTGGCGTAGGGAGGCGGCTCGCCTCTTCATCTAGGATTTAGTGTGAACAAAAATGATTTTTTAAAAATTACCTTTTCCTGTACATTCTAGAAAAAAATAAGTGTTAAACAAAAGTCGAAGACAATAAAATTTTCTACAAAAGCGCTTATATACACTTTTTCGTCAGACAATTGGTTTTCGAGTTATGAGGCTAAACATGTCGCCGCAATTTTGTATGTTAACCAATTTTTGTATAAAATAAAGACTAATTGATGGCATATAAAAGGATACATTACTGAATGGTCTGGGTAGTGCCCTTGCCGAGATACGAACCTTGATGTGGTAGCAGTACACTCGTTTTCTATGTATTTCCATAGTGTATGCAAAATAAACTCCGAAATCATTAATATTTGTCATTTTCTCAAAAGGTAAGCATTGTACAGAAAATATGTAATAAAGTTTATTGTAGGAAACTAAATTATCTTTTAAACAATGTATCACTTAGATGGGCCAATTCCACGATTAGCACTTAACTGACATCTAAAAACATTTGAGGAAAAAAATACCCTTTTCAGAAAAAATAAGTTGTACTTTTAAACAGTGTACCACAAAGTGGTGTCAAAGCTATTACTCACCTTATTATACGTCAGTGGTTTCCGCATATTAAGGTTATTTTTTTTTAAATATTTTTTTTTGTTTTAATTAATTTTCTTAAAAACTAAGCTTTTTAAAAATTCCCGTTTTACTCTATATTGTTGAAAATAAAATTATCTTTAAAGTAATATATATCTAGTGGTTTCTGTTAACGGAGAACACTTAAGAAACATACGCATATTTGTTTTTTTTTATTAAAAAAAAGTATCATGTGATTTATCTTTTTTTTTAAAGCAAGCTCTTTTTACCGATTGTAAAAAGTTTTACTTTATATTATAGACAAATAAATTTCCTTTCGAACAGTGTCTATATTTATAACATTAAGGCAACCGTTAATACCCCAGGGGCGTATGAAAACTGAATTGAAAAAAAAATCACCGATTACAAAAACCCACTAAATTCATATTGTTTTAAAAATAATTTTATTTTTAATAATACAGAGTAAAACTAAATATTTCGATAAACTTAGTTTTTAATTTTTTTTTATAAAACAAATAAAAAATTAAATTAAATTTTATAAAACAACATTTGTGTTTTAAAATTTTTCCCAAAAATGCTTGGTTTTCTTGAAACCTAAATCAAACCTAAAAAAAACATTTTTTTTCATGACCTATAAATAACCCCATTTTTGGGATGCCATATTAAGTGCTAACCGTGAAATTGACCCACTCAAATGATACACCGTTTAAAAGATAATTTAATTTCCTACAATAAAGTTGCTTACATATTTTCAGTTCTTACCTTTCAAGAAAATGAGATAAAACTTAATAAGTTCGGTTTATTTTGCATATACTAAGGAAACGTCAGAGTTCATATCTCAGCAATATAATATAATATATATAACCAGATTTAGTTAGACTCAAAATGAAGCAGTTTTTAAGATAAAGGCCACTAAAAAAGAAAATTGGTCAATATCCATATTGGCGGCGAAATGTTTAGCCCCATAACTCGAAAACCATTCGTCTGACGAAAATACGTATACAAACGCTTTTATAGGAACTTTTGTTATCATCAACTATTATTTTTCTAAAATGCACATGTAACTAAATAATTAATAATAATAAATTTTTTTAGGACAATGTGAACAACATATGTCAAAATCGCGACTACACCACGTTTTGCAAGCTAAAATTCTATAATGACTGGACTATAAGTCTTAGCAAAAATAATATTTAAATATCTCAACATTCTATTATTATTTTTAGCAAGCTTTGTGGCCGTTTGGATATAATACAAGAGAATTTGCTGCAGCAAATAAATTATACATGTTAGTAGGATATTACATTTATTCTTTGTATGGTGAAAGTTATAAACAGTTTTTAAAAAATAATAAAATAATATAATTTCTAAATTTGTTATTAATTTAAAATATAAAATAAAATTGAATAAAACTTCTTAAATGTTTACACATGCCAAAAATCCTGCATGATACATTGCAGACTTTTTTTTATATATTTCTATCTGGGAAAGCAAACAAACAAAACCAGGTCAAATTTATTTTATTTGGATTATAGTGCATTTTTATAAAAACTATTAATCACTTGCATTTTTAATGTTTTCGTGTCTCAAAAAAAATATATTCCTCAACATCGTTTTTTTTTGTGTTTTTTGCGTTTTATAGAGAAACTGCTGATTTTACAAAAAAAAATCACAAGATACAAAAAAATTGTTTACTGACAAGTTGTATCCACAGCAGTGGCGGCGCGTAAAGTTTAAAAGTGGCGGTTTTGCAAAGTGGGGAACAAGACAATTTTTTAAAAATCCGGTAAACGGTTCAAATCGTCAACATCGGAAATAGCCCACTTTGAGTCACCACCAAATATCAAACAAGGAAAACCAAATAATTTGTTTTTTACACTGCACCCACAAATCCATTTAAAACGCTTATAAACATCGCGTGAGAATTTTCTTGTATAGTTTTTGCCGCGACTTTTTCCCCCATACATTATTTCTAAATCTGGATTTTTGACCCCCTCCCCCCTCGTAACGCATTTTCAAGAAAAAAAACACATTAAAAAACCATTGAGTGTAACGCAAAGCCAAACCCTCTCCCCCCCTTGAGCGTTACGTAATTTAAGGATAGGCCCTAAAGGATTTGATTGATTGATATTACAAATCCCTTTGCTCTGGCAAATACTAAAATAAATATTTATTCATTAAAGTACCGTAATGCCGTAAATTATGTCAACCCTCAACTAGGTACAAATTTGCAGTTGCCACTTGTTTGCCAAAATTTTGCATAGCTGAGACGTCAGTTGAATAGTTCTATCCTTTTTAATATGTGGTACAATCTGTATTCATCCGTCCTTTATTAGGGGGAGTTTGGTTAACAGACCCGACAAAATCCACGACGCATCTACACAGCGCAAACCCGAGAAGAGCGAAGCTCGACGCCCACCAGAACAAGACAAGAGCCCGAATAGCAACAGGCTTGCCCCTCGTACCAATTATACAAATTTTGTAGGCATGTGCCTTCCTAATTATTGAGAAAAAAAAGGACCAAGAATTTCTGTACTAAAAAAATATATACTGTACTCAAAATTATCCGGTGCTGCAGCCCCGCAGCCCTTATTGAATAACCGCCACTGATCCACAGTGAGTTTAATTTTTACCATAAGTTAGAAAATTGGCCTGAGGGTACCCCTAGACACCAAAACTTTACTTTTTCATAAAACTTTCAAGAGTGAAAAAATGCTTTAAGAATTAAAAAATAACGTAAGCAAAATTATTATTTTTTTAGTCTGTATTGTCAAATATGATATGTCGTCCTACCTACGATTTTGACCCGACTAATTTTTATACCTTAGGACAACCTCTATAAACCAAAAAGAAACATCGGTGAAAAGGTAATCTAAAGCTCTAAAAAAAACTACTAAACCATTTTTCTCTTAAAATTACAAATTTTGTCAAAAATCTAAAAAACTTCATATCATATATTACTAGTCGGTTCGTGACCTGCGTTATTTTAACGTGTAAATGCAAATTTGACGTCAGAGGCCAAAAGCCCTTGCTTTTTGGAACACAATTTGACTTATTCGACATATTTCAAACCATGCCAAAAATGTCAAAAAACAATTTTGGAAAATTCAGAACTTTGTTATTTGTGAACAGATGTTTTAGATTTTTGACGAAAGCTGTCATTTTAAAAGCAAAATGGTTTGGTAGTTTTTTGTAAAGTTTAAATTACCTTTCCACCACCACCTTTAGGTTCCTAGATGTTGCCCTAGGGTATAAAAAATAGTCGGGAAGACATTGGTGCAAAATCGTGGGTCGGTCATTATGTCATCGCGTTTATTATTATGATAATATTAGAATGTTAGAAAATAATTTTTTAATTTTTAGTGCATTTTATAAAAGCTTGTGACTTAAAAAATTTTTTTTACCAATTTATTTTCTACTTTTTAGTCTGAGCTATCTACTTTATTAAATTAAAATATTTGTTCAATAACAGAATAGAAGAGTTTATTCTAGATTATAATGAAATCGCTGATCGTGAGTTGTTTGGAAACTCATTTTTTTATTGGGGGAAGGAGAGGGTGGGGGTAGAGGTAGAAATATATTTCTTGTTTGGGCTGTATTGCCATCGGACCTTTAAACATATACCAAATTTTTTAAAAGTCATTTAAAGTGAAGTGTGTCAAAAACGCATTTTTCTATAAATGGGGGTGGGGGTAGGAGTGGTAGGATTTTTTTTCAATGTTGTATTGTCATCGGACCACTATATGTATACCAAATTTCATCCAAATCGGATAATGGGAAGGGTGTCAAAAACGCATTTTCTATGGAAGGGGGTGGGGGTAGGGGTGGGAGGATATTTTTTTTAAATGTTGTATTGTCATCGGACCACTATCTGAATACCAAATTTCATCCAAATCGGATAATGGGAAGTGTGTCAAAAACTCATTTTTCTATGAAAGGGGGTAGGGGTAGGGGTGGAAAAATGTTTTTCTTAATATTGTATTATCATCGGATCACTATATGTATACCAAATTTCATCCAAATCGGATAACGGGAAGTGTATCAAAAACAAATTTTTCTATGGAAGGGGGTGGGGGTAGGGGTGGGAGGATATTTTTTTCTTATTGTTGTACTATCATCGGACCACTATGGGTATACCAAATTTTATCCAAATCGGATAACGGGAAGTGTGTCAAAAACACATTTTTCTATAGAAGGGGTGGGGGTAGGGGTGGTTAGGATATTTTTCTTAATGTTGTATTGTCTTGGGACCACTATGTGTGTACCAAATTTCATCCAAATCGAATAATGGGAAGTGTGTCAAAAACGCTTCACAAGATTTGATAGATAGTTAGTTAGATAGTTAGACAGAACATCTGAAGCTAAATAAAAGCTTGTAATATAAGGCCTGAACTAAAATATTATGTACAAAAAACAATTAAAAACATAAATATGGTTACTGGAAATGAGTCTGCTTTTATTGGGTTCGAAACAGTAATAATGTCACTTTCGTTAATCTTAACCATAAAAACTAAAAAACTCTCACCAGCATTTGAAAAAGAAACAATAAGTCACTGTTTTTTTTTTAAACTCATCACTAAAGGACAGTTGTGGCCTTAAAAAAAAGTTAAAAAAAAAATGTGGGCGCCAATTTGTGGCCTTAAAAAAATTTGTATGACATTTGTGGCAGCTTAAAGACGTCGCCGCCATTTTGTGACACTGAAACCCACTGAATAATTAAACAAATATCTGGAAGCAGAACTGTATTTTCCAGCTAGGTAAAACATTGATATGCCCGGTAACTTTTATACAGTGGAGAAGGGGGGGTTCAGAAATAAGAAAATTTTAAGTGCGCCACATTATTTAATATCAATGTTTTACAAAGAAGATCTTAAATAAAATACAGTTCAACCCAAACGTTGCAGCCAAACAATGAAATTCTACTTACTTCCGAGGCTTCCAGAGTATTTGTGTAATTAAGAATAACCAAAAAAATAAACAGAATAAAATTCTAAAAGATTGAATTAAGATGACAAAACTAGAAGCGCTTTACAGGTAGATGGACTCCTTTAACAGGTCATAGTGTACCTACACCTGAGTCAGTAGTGTGAGACTCGGTTATATAAATGATTGAAAAAAAATAAATATACTTCCAAAGTTATTCTGTCATAGGGGAGATCTGGACCAAATATCCGCTGTCATCATTCTACGCTAGGTCGAATGAGACAGACAGCAACCCAGTCCGAGATCTACCCCATGAGGTAAAACAGTGTAAAGAAACTGCTAAAAAAAATATAATCTCATCTCTCTTTTGTCTCCGCAAAGTTGGTCATCGGGTTGTACAAATAACACAAGAAAAATTAGTTCATCTTGTTTATTTTAATGGTAAAATCAGATAAAATTGCCGGAAGCATAAAAAAAATAAATGAAATGGATGAAAACAAGGGCCAAAATAGCAAGGCACTTTAAATATGACAGTAAAATTATCTTAAATAAATGAAATGAAGGAAAACAAGTCAATGTAGTAAATATGCCGCAAAACCAGGGTTATGACGTCATACCTTATCTTGCGTTTACAAGAAATGTTGAAATTATACTGTGAAAAAAATTATATATGAAAAGATTACGTCTAAATTATATTGTTATAAAAAAAAAATTATAGTTAAGGCTTGCTCCTACCTTGGTCCTTGATTATTGTATGGGTAAATAAAAAAAAATATATTTTATTTTGTAAACCTGGAGTTCTGCTGTCCAGACATTCCTCTAAAACATGGTGTTCTCCTGCTACTTCGGGTCTCGTTCTGCCCGCGCCTCCCCTAGTGCTCGCTTAGCACATCATGCTGGGCATTACAGGGTCTTCAATCTGTTGCTGGATCCTTGCCCGAGCATAAAACCCTGTGGAAAATGAAATGTTTCAGTTTCCTGGAATTCGTCAATTTTGCACGAAGTTCCCCTACACAGTAACTTAAATCGAGAACCCCATGTCGACTCAATAAAATAAAGCAAATTTAAACAGATGAACTAAAATAACTCTAACGTACCTTTCCCAGGGTACAACTGGCTACACCTGGCTTCACACCAGCGTCCAGCCCCAAATGTCGGTGGAATGGACGGGCTGTAGACAAAGGAGAAAAACAATATATAGTTTTTATCCAACACGTGGTTAAATGAAAAATATAAAAAAACGCCAACAATTCCCCACGTCTTTTGTCAAAAAAGAAAATACATTTCACACGAAAAGTAATTACAATTTAGGAGGCAAATATTATCTTGAAGAGTACTCAAATAATAAAAAAAATGAAAAAAAAAAATAAAATCGAACTTACCAATGCTCTTCCCCGTACAAAATGGCGTGGGCCGACTTAAATTCCCCTCAAAAGGGTGCGAGCGTCACTCCAGATTACGCCTGGACACGACGGACTCACTCCTCACAGCCTCTGGGATATCTCCTACAGTTCGCTGCAGTGCCAAACCAAAAACAATGGCGATCCCAGAGCCTGTTGTCGACTCAACCAAATTTGTTAGCAAAGAGAGACCAAGCACTTCGTCGAGAACACAGAACAATGTAGTGGCCGGAAACCGTTTTGTAAATTTGGTGGGGAGTGGGGACGGTAAAACGCAATAGTACCAACCTAATCTTCCCGGTGAAATTCAAATAACCTATTTATAAAAAACTTTTCCGCCAAAAATAAATCTCTACATTCAGTGGCAAGCCTGGAAGAAAAACCCGGGGTTTTCAAAGTAACCAATGAGGAGATACCGCATAGTTCTATACAGGTATATAGGGGGCAGCACCGACCTAGGGATAGGAAGTACGTAAAACAAACCTTGAGGTGTTGTCGGATCTATTTCCACGGTTGAAATTTTTATAACAAGGACGTCGAGACACCCTCCATACATTTGACCGAACATTTGCCTACCGGACCCCCACCAACATATCAAGTAGAAGAAGAATAACCCGACGGACTAGAAGAAGCTCAGCATTGAAACCATCAACTGTAAAATCAATTACTGGAGATCAGGGCATGCAGCAAACCCAGGAATATTCGAACACTCAACCAATTCCCACATGAGCAAAGCTATACTAAGTGTAGAATTTAGTTGTATTTTAGCTACAGTTTCAGTCACAAGTTTCCTTTGCTCTTTATATATGTTTTCTCTAAGATTCATATGGTTTGACGCCATTCTTTTAAAACATTTCTACTGTAATAAAGTTGTTTCTGAACCTGAACCCAAAAATACACACTGAACTACTGCTAAGAAGCTCGGCACAAGAGTGTTCAGATGCTAACTCACACGACTTCGTTTATTCTTCCAGTCTTGGTTTTTATCCCTCGTTTATCTCCCATTTACAAAAGTGCATAACTCGTATTTATTTTATCCTTTCCCTATCAAATTAATAAAGATATCAAAGTGGCGGAGCCTCGGTTGTTCCTGGTCGACCCAAATATGTTTTTGCACTATCAAAACTAGTTAATCCGTGAAGGATATGAGGTTCGGATTGTCCCAATATCCTCGAAATAAACGTAAGGGAATGAAATGTTCATCTAAATGTTTCCTTCCTGTTACCGAAACCATTTGTGATGCGGCAACGCCGCCATTCCCCAGCATAACAGCTGTTTAACTTTATGAACGTCAAGTGAATCACAAAATTCCACAGATAAAAACAAAACAATCAAAATTCTTATGTGATTTTTCCCGAAGCCTGTGATCTTAAATTCCAATTACGATGTCCAGATAATGCGATGTGCGTAGTGTCCACAGTAATTCGATGGAATGTCTCCTTTATAAGGTAACTTTCTGGACACTATATAACCTCCAAACCTAGCTCTATAAAATACTATATATTTGTGTACAGAAAGACGAATCAAAGAGCCTTGATTATTTACCTAAATAAACAAATATGTAACGTTGTCTTAAACGTAAAAATGACACGTTACATAATCCCCCCCCAACTTCAAGACGATTAACCTAAAAGGTTAATCGGAGAGGTCCGCTGCCGACTTAAGGTCTTTGGCATGCCAGCTCCCTGGCAGTACTTTACCCGATGGTTCCTGAAGCTCAAATATCCATGGAGAAATTTTATTCCTAATCACATAAGGACCAACGAATTTCGGTGCTAACTTCTTCGAGAAAAACTTCGCAGCATCTGACAAAACATAATTTTTCTTCCAAACACGCTGACCCACAGCAAAGTTGGGTACCCTTGTACGCAAATTATACTGAACTACGTTTTTCTCTCCAGCCACCTCTAACCTTCTCTTAACATCAGCATAGAGCTTCCGGAAACCTTCGTTCTTACTTTCAGCTGCGGATTGTACACCATTCTCTTCAGATAACAAAACTGGGTTGGAGTAATCTTTTCCTGACAGACACATATTTCTACCAAAATTAACAAAGAAAGGAGACATCCTGGTTGTCTCATGGGTTGCAGTACGAATCGCGCAGGCAAGTTTATGTATTTGTTCGTCCCACTTCCTGTGGTTGTCTTTCACATAGCAACATAACATGGTTTTTAACGTGCGATTCGTCCTTTCTGTTGGATTTGCTCTGGGGTGATAATACGGATTATACTGTATTTTAACCTGATAACTCTCAGCAAAACGCTTAAACTCATTACTTTTGTACTGAGGGCCATTATCACAAAGTATCAAACGGGGCACTCCGAAGACCATAAATACTTGCTCCTCAAGATGCTTAACAACAGCTTGAGTAGGGGCTGTTCGCATTGGAAAAACTAAGGAAAACTTACTCAAATAGTCCGTAACGACGAGAATCCAGCAATTACCCTTTGTTGAACGAGGTAGAGGTCCACATAAATCAGTCGAAATAATTTCCCAAGGACGAGTTGGTTTTGGGTGAGATATCATCTGATCAGATACACCTTGTGTATCACCTTTATGAGCTGCACAGATAAAGCATTTCTTTACAAAAGTTGCCACGTCCTGGCGCATTTTTGGCCAATAATATTTTTCTGCCAGTCTGTGGAAGGTTTTATACACACCCATATGTCCTGCGGTAGGAGGATCGTGAGCTTCTCCAATAATTCTACGCCTATGATCTTTGGGGACTACCTCTTTCCAATATTCGTTAGATGGTGAAAGTTGAGGGTATTCTTGTTTGACATATTTATACAACTTATTATCAGTGTATCTCCAATTCATAAATTTTAACGGTGATTCTACGACCCTCTTTACCATCTTTTGGTACCATCGATCTTTTATTGCTGTTGAAACGTCTCTGGGCTGCGAAATTGTATCAATCATAGGTACTGCGCGAGACAACAGGTCCGGGACAACTAAATCTTTCCCTTTCCGATGGATTACTTCAAAATCATATTGCTGCAATTTTACAGACCAACGAGCAAGTCTCCCACTGGGCTCTTTCAAGCTATGAAGCCATTTTAAGCTAAAATGATCTGTAATGACCTTAAATGAGATCCCCTCAATATAAGGCCGGAGCTTCTCTATCGCCCAAACCAATGCCAAACATTCTCGCTCGGTGGTCGTGTAAACACGTTCTTGCTTAGTCAAAGATCGACTCAAATAGCATATGACTTTGTCTCCTTCAGGATAAGGCTGCGTTAAACATGCTCCTATTCCATATCCTGATGCGTCTGTTTGAATGACAAATTCCTTGGTATAATCTGGACATGTAAGAATCGGTGCAGTCACTAAAAGTTCCTTAATCTTAATAAATGCCTTTTCGCAGTCTGGAGTCCAATCGAACTTTTGATTTTTCTTAGTTAGAGCTGTAATCGGAGCTATTATCGCTGAAAAATTCTCTATGAAACGTCTATACCAGGATATTGTACCTACAACTCTACGAACTTCTCTGACAGTTCTTGGCCTCTGGAGCTCTAACATGGCTCTAATTTTATTAGGGTCAACTCGGATGCCTCGACGGTCCACTACGAAACCTAAATAAGTCATTTCTGGCCTACACAGCTGGCATTTCTCCCAACTTACCGTTATCTTTGCATTCTGCAATCTTCGTAGGACTTCCTCAAGAATTCTAAGATGTTCAGAAAAGCTCTGTGTGACAATTACGAGGTCATCGAGATATACGTACACGTAGGGGTCTAAATCGTTTCCTATGATGCTATCTATGAGTCTCTGCCAAGTTGCAGGTGCATTATGGAGACCAAATGGTAACCGCTTAAATTGGAAGAGACCTCGTCTACAGATGAATGCTGTTAGTGGCTTCGATGATTCTTCCATTGGTACTTGCCAATAAGCACTCTTAATATCTAAAGTTGACAAGTACTTAGCATCTTTCAATTTGTCAAGAGTCTCGGATACGAGTGGTAAAGGATAACTATCACGCGCCGTCACTGAGTTCAATTTGCGGTAGTCTACACAGAAACGATATTTCTTTGTGTTTTTCTTTTGTACCATTACCACTGGTGAAGCCCATGAACTACTACTACGTTCTATCACATCCATTTTCAGCATTTCGTCGATTTCGTCATCAATAAGTTTCTGAATGACCGGTGAGACCTTATATGAACGTTGTCTTATCGGTGCTGCATTTGTTGTAATCTTATGTTCTACTCTGTCTGTACATCCCAGTGAGTCACCCATCATATTCTTATATTTAACGACCAATTCCTCTAGTCGTTCTGATTCATAAGGTGTAAGAGTTGTTTGTTGGTCTGATGTTTCTAAAGAACAAATCACATCTTTATTATCGGCAAAATGCCACTCATTAGTACTTAAGTTCGGTACTATACCCATCGAAATCCAAAAATCTAATCCCAAAATCAAAGTGTGCGGCAATTCAGGAACGACGACGACCTCTATTAACCTAAATTTATCCTGAACTCGCATAGGAAGCTGCACTGTCCCAATACTACTCGTGCTTTGACCATTTGCCACAATACAACTCGTCTTCTTCGTCGTATCAAGTGAAAAACCAAACTTCTCGATGATTGACCAACCATGATTCCCTAAAAAGGTACGTGAAGCCCCGGAATCCAACAAACCTAATAACTTATTTCCGAGCACATCCACTTCTAAATAAGGTCTCTCATCTTTACGAGCATGACTTATCACATAATCTAAAACGTACGTTAGCCTATCGGTCGATGCTTGTTCAGGCTGACTCGAAGGTCGACCACCTACGAGCGCCTGGGTCCGTTTCCCTGACGATTACAATTACGACATTCTCTTACTGTAACCCCTGCCTGACCACACGAATAGCACTGTTTGCCTCTAGGTAATGCGCACCCGATCGCCATGTGCCCTGTTTGGTTGCATCTGTAACAAACAACGTCCCTGTTCGCCATACCAGGTCTAGCACCTTGTGGTGGTTGTCCATCTCTGTCATTTACACTAGACTGACCACTAGCTGGTTGTTGTCTATCTCTATCAGCCCTAACATCAAAATTGCTTGCTGGCTGCTGCCTATTTCTGTCGAATCTATTAGCAGGATGATTTAAATTCTGTTGGTTTGATGTCCCAGCACCTGATATTTGAATTGCATCAACCCCTGTTGAAAAATCGTCACTGTCGCTCTCTACGTCAACGTAGGCCAAGTCAGGTTCAATAGATTGGTTTTTCCTAGGTGTAAAATTTTCCTCCTCTAAACCATATCTCTGGTCTATTCTACGACACAGATCCTTTAAATGTGATAGGCTATTGACCTCAGTAGCAATTAACCCATTTTTATAGATGTCCGCGATATTTCTGAAGACGATAGCTAATTTCGCCTCTTCGGAAACAGGACAGCCAAGTCTTTGGAAATATGTGTTCATGACAGCAATATAGGTCCCTATAGACTCTCCAGGGCCTTGTTTACGTTTTTGAATCTCCTTCAATAGCTTCTCGCCATATGAAGAAGGAAGATATTCTGCCATGAACCTCTGTTCCAGCTGTTCCCACGTATGGACTTCTCTTCGAACATCTTTGTAAAAAGTATAAGCTGACTTTTCAAAAAGATCAATGCCCGAATTCAGTAAAACCTTTTTGCTGACTCCTCTCGCCTGACTTAACTCGTCCACTCTCTCAAAAAATGCGGTGACGGAGATCGTACCCCTCTCGCCTGTAAACTTTATGTTCCACTTATGCGGAGGTACAGGTGCAACGTGATATGAAGTACCAGGATCACTTGACATTGGTACTGGCGACGAACATGAAAATGGTCGTGACTGAGCAATTGGTGCTATGCTACTTTGGAGGGCAGCTAAACTCAAAGGAACGGTAGACGGTTGTTGATACTGAAAAGCTGTTGTACCGTAATTCTCAATCGGCATAGGGAGTGGTGCTTGTACTGATGTTTGAGTTGGGTTTGGAAGCACTTGCATTTGCAATGGAGCAATGACCGACGGTTGATTTGTGGGCTGTTGAGCTGGTCTTTGTGTGCTCGAGTGCTGTGGTTGCGGGAGT
Organism: Aspidapion aeneum; assembly: GCA_963576565.1. Classification (NCBI taxonomy): domain Eukaryota; kingdom Metazoa; phylum Arthropoda; class Insecta; order Coleoptera; family Brentidae; genus Aspidapion; species Aspidapion aeneum. The sequence continues at coordinate 149,774,168 of OY755038.1, forward strand.
TGAGACTGGCTGGGAATGTTGCCAACATTTGTCGAGTGATCTGAACTTCGACTCGTTGATTGGGTTTCAGATGCTTCATCATCATCTGAGTTCACGCCAACTCTTAATAAATCTGTTGCTTGGCTCTGCAACCTCCCAATCAAACTCAAGGTTTCCGCAACCAGTATGCCTTTGGTTTGACTTTCTTCAAAGTTAGACGGATTCATGTTATTTATCCTGGCTAACACATGTTCCAACCTTACAGCGATTTTCCTAAACTCTCCCCCTTTGCTCGTACCAGAGAACTTCTCTACCAGCGGTACCAGACTATCAAGCTTCTTCATGCAACTAAAAGCATCTTGGCCAAATTTAAAAGGATACGGAGGGTATCTCATACTTGCATCAGTCTTTTCTCTTTGTTTGATCAACATAAGCTGTTGTTTCATCTCTTCCACCGCTCCAATAGCTATGCCTCTCCATGTTAACTCATAGATTAATTCGTCCTTGACTAAGTACCTTACGTCAGACAACCGACTCAAAGAAATAGCCATAGTGCCTTTTATCTTCAAACTTTAAACTTTAATTAAAACTGTTAATTATACCTCCCAATTATAAAAACTAAACCACGCAATAACAAACACAAAGTTCACTTTCAATTCACTAGTGAAAATCACTATAAATTTTCTCACAACTGTAGAAAATATAAAACTTAAATACGGGCAGACGCGAACAAAACCGAAAAACACCGGAGCAGTAAGAAAATAAAATTTATTTGCATTTAAAAATGTAATCATAATTTATGTTAAGTATTTGTACAACCAACTATGACGTCCAACCCTGCAGAGAGAAATAACCACTTAAATCCTAAATTAGAATTAACAAGTAGCCATAAAAAAAAGTTTAAAAAAAAATAAAAGAGAGACAAGAGTTTTGGCAGTGTTTAGGTCTTATGTTTCACTCCTGCGAGAGTAAAACACAATAAAAAATAATTGCGCTTATCCTAGCTGAACTGGATTAAAATTAAAGTTAAGTGATGTTTGTTTACCTCAGCAACCGAATAGGTAAATTTATCCCTAAATGGAACGTACAACAGACTACCTATAACAAAAATCCCAAAGCTGTTGTACACAGTTAACGCTAGGGTATACTCCTGCTATTGCAGAACGGCTCCACAAATAAACTCCTCAAAAAACCCAAATCGCCGTATACAATGATTTTTCTAAAAAGAAAAAATCAAAACCCACTTTAACCTGCTTACCTACTCTGAGTTTACACGAAACATGCATTGCTTAAGGTCACATCATCCCTTAATATATAAGTGAACGCAATAAACATCGGAACAGATGTTCATGTTATAGAAATCGTAAAATATACTCAATTAAAAAAAAAATCCGCTCGCTGAAATTGCGTTGAATTAGACTAGTAAGGATGTTGTGTGTAATAAAAAAATTAAAAGAAAATTTAAAAAAATTACCGATGGTAAAAAAAAATTCACAAATAACGTCTTGGTAGGACTGCAACTCTCTAATAGTCGTTAAAATGAAATTCCCAAAATTTAAACCAAAATTGTTGCATCAACCCATGGTCAAAAAAAAGACCCTAGGATCGTACCGAAAGGTGCCCAAAAAAATTAAAAAAAAAATTTTTTTTTTTTGGTGTCGACTACAGTAGCCCAATAATAAAAAAAATTAAATAGTGGCTCACTACATTTTTCAAAATATGGTACTTTGGAGTAGGGAAAAACAAAAAATTAAACAAATGATGATAGGTTGTTAAAACGCGAGGTTCGAAATAAAATTATATTTTAATTCAGCAAAAAAAAATATTTAAATAAACTGGTCAAACCATTCTAGGGGCAAGGTACTACTATGCACCAAGGAAAAAAAAATGTCCAACAAGAAAATCAAGTTTCCCTTTTATAAAAATATTTAAAAAAAAATATTAAAAAAAATATTTTCAAAAAAAAATTAAAAATGTTTAAGTGGGGTTGCAGCTCCTATTAGTGAACCTTAAAAAAAATTAATTAAAATCAACACCAGAAAAATCTTATTCGAGTTGTCATGCAACAGTTTTTGTTCCTTTCCTTTAAAAAAACCAGTTGTCAATTCCCTTTCCTCTCCCAAAACTGTGGCAATGTGAAAAGTAAATGAGCTAGAAAAATTAATTTACTATACAAAAAAAATGTTGAAAATTAAATTTACTTAAGAATCATAAGGTATAAAAATCGTCATTGCAAAAAAAAACCAATCAGTTTAGGAAAAGAAAAAAAAATATTTATGTTTGAAAAAAAACAAACGATGTTAGTATATTTGTTCAAAATTATCACTAAAGGAAATAAACAACGTGAGTACCTATTTACTGTACCACTATAATGTGAACCTAAGTTTTAAACCTTGCTCTCAACTCCGTAAAGAATTATCTTGTGTGTACTTTCAAAAAACAAATATGAAAACAATTTCAAGGTTCACCTATAAGAACGTTGTAAAACTAAATCTGCCTACTCAAGTGTCTTTACACACAACATCTACTCAAAAAAAAAAATTTACTGCTTAATGCATTCTCAGATCTTTATTCCTGGTGTTCACGAGATCTAAAATTAAGTTGGGCCCTTTCCACAACTATCAGTCAAAGCAAAACTACCAAATGTCCAAGGGCTAATGAGACCCTATCACCTACAAATGATATTTTGAAATGAAACAGTTGGGAATAATCCTGCGTAAAAACCAGAGAACAAAATCAAGAACCAAAAACTATTACATTAATTTTAAAAGAGCATAATAAAACTCCCGGCCCCAATTAAACTTCTGTTATCTCAACAAAACTCGGCCTAAACCAAAAAACTTTTTATTAGACATTTCCCCTATTCCCTAAGTATAATGTCAATAAAACCCAAAACTTGTGATTTCCATTCCAATCCCATCTGGACCCTATATATTTTTTAAAACGGTCAAACACCCACAGGCGAAACAATATCTTATTTCAAAGAAAGGGTGAAGATATTTTGAAGCACCCTGTGAAAATAGGACACTATTATGGAAAACTGTTCAGATCAGTGTTCTTACTACTTTTTAACCTAAATATATCTAGTTCCCTCATGTGCATGTTACTATTTTAATTCCTATCATAACTAAACAGATCACAAAAATTGTCTTTCTCCGCGAATCTGCAAGGTCCTGGAAAATGCGAGATTCAGCCTGTAGGCCAAATTTGGATGTATTTTAATTTAGCGAAAACCGAAGTTGCGAAATCCTAAAAAGATTAGCAGGAAGTCCTCGTTCCTCGATTTCTACACTCCGAACCAAACATTTCTTCCATTTCCACCCAGCTCGCGGGAGGAAAACCCCTAATTATTGCAATACAAAAGGTACTACTATCATATTATGCATAACAAAAAAAAAGTATATGCCCTCATCATTGTTTAGTCTCATCAAAGAAAACCTATTGTTTTTAAATTTATTCTTAGATTAAAATCGTTTTTTTTAAAAATCAATCATCTTAAATTTATTGTTCAACCTGAACACTTTCCCATTTATTCCACAACAGTGTATTGTAATTTAAAAATTTGCTTCATTAATTGAGGTCACCAGTATGAAACTATTTTAAAATTAAAAAAAAAATGAAATAAAAAAAATTATTTCCCAATTGTCCACAACTTCCAAGTTTTCATCCCTAAATACCTAGGTACTTTCTCAGTCTAACACCATCCATCGTTATCCAACATAACGCTTTAATTTCAGAAGCAACGAAACGAAGATTAAGTGAAAAGCTAAGCAAGTAGGTTGGAAGTTGCTTTACAATGGGCGCAGATGTAAGGCCCCTTTAAGTACACGCCACTGTCCTGAACTGCAAACTAACAAAAAAACTGAAGACTAGCATATCTGCCGTCAACCAACCTTTGGCATGAAATTAAAATAATTCCATATCATACCAGTATCCTCAAAACAAAACGTTTTTTTTTCTATAAGACCCAAACACTTAACCAATAAATCTTGATATTTAAAATTATGATTCGGGAGTAAAAAGATTTATTTATTCCTGCCTGATCAACTAAGACAAAAAAGTTCACCTTTTTGTACTCAAGAAGTTCCCGTTTGGTCCCCTAAAAAAAATATAACCTGTCTGGTCACCCTTTAAAACTACGACCCCTATACAAACCGTTTTGACCAAAACAAGAATTCGAGAAGTTATGCTTACAGAAAAAAAAAATAATCTTTTTAAGAAAGATTAAATTATTTAAAAAATAGTAAAATTTTGAAATATTTTTACCAATTACCACCGACTAGTATTTATATTTAGTTGAAAGTCTCTCTTAAATTCACTGACTCAAAATGACATTACTTAAAAAAAATTACTGAACTTTACAAATGAACTAAAAAAAATCAAAAAAACTTATATCTATATCTGTCTCAGTTAAACATTTCTTTTGTGGTATTATATCTAGTTGGGCTTCAAATTCATTTTCTCTGTATTCAATCTGGAGCAGGCAAAACTTCTCAAGGCTCAAACATAAATGTTTGCTCTCCAATGGCCATGACCAAGCTATGACCTGAACGCAGAAAAAATACAGAAAAAAAAAATAAATGTGTACCAGAAAACTTTAATTGATAGAAATACCCGTAGGTCATTTTTAAAAAAATGCACTCCAAAGCCCAACGCTGTATTTTCTACCAAAAAAAAATTTGACCAGTCACGAAACACAACTAGACAACTAAACCCAAAGACCTAAAAAAAACTGCCCCAAAAAAAATGTTAACTGGACCTCTGGCGTTGATCTTCAGCCAATATGTCGCTCTAGGGTTTTAGCCTTGTGTTTCCTAACCTCCCGAGCCGACACTAGTAGTGTACCCTCCTCTGACCCGATGTAACTGAGTGACGTAAGGTCTTAATTGTCATCCAACAGTTACCACCAAAAACAAGAAAAGAAAATGACAAAGCAAAATAAACTCATTTTCCTTTTCCTTTATTACTAATTAATACTTTCAACTAAACAAAGCTACCAGCTGTTAAGCTATATTTACCCTAAAACAACCTAGCCAAGAAAAATTTGTGTGAAACCCTGTAAAAATATTCCAAATACCAAGTGGTGATATCCCACAAAAATTAAAATCACCAAAAAAAAATAACTTGTTGACTTAAATAAATTGACTGCACTAAAAAATAATCGGTGAAACAATTTCTATCTTATCACAAGCAGGAAATAATAACATATAAATAAATGAACCTGCAAAAAAAAATTGTTAGAAAAACACACTACCTATGTCATATTTAAAACATAAAAAGACCATGTCTGGAAATCCATCCACCTATAAATCAACAAAAAAAAATTGAAGTAAATTTACATTGTTGTATTTATTTTTCTTAAAAAAAATTTTAAAACATGTTTTTCCTACAAAAAACTTTAAAGAATTAAGAACATGAATTGGACTCCGTTAAAAACTCCTGTTTTTTTTTCCACTTATTCTTCCTTAATAAATAAAATGAATCTTTTATTTTCCAAGAAAAAACTTGTGAAGATAAGCCAATAAAAAACTAAGAGGATTACTAAAACAATAAACCGAGTTCCAAATCAACCAATATTACCAAAAAAAAATATTTAAAAAGTGTTATTTCCAAAAACCAATGATCTTGTTTTTTATGAAAAAAAAAATGATTGAGTGTCAAAACCACCCACAGCCACTGAAAGCTTTTAACCTGGCTTTGGCTGTAACACAGAAAAACAAACAAAAAAAATTCAAAAAACTTTTTTCCTTTTTCCAAATTTAAAAAAAATAAAATAAAAAAAAAATTACATCAGATGTTAAAAAACTAGCCAAAACACACGTAGGGCGCCAATTTGTGGCCTTAAAAAAAAGTTTAAAAAAAAATGTGGGCGCCAATTTGTGGCCTTAAAAAAATTTGTATGACATTTGTGGCAGCTTAAAGACGTCGCCGCCATTTTGTGACACTGAAACCCACTGAATAATTAAACAAATATCTGGAAGCAGAACTGTATTTTCCAGCTAGGTAAAACATTGATATGCCCGGTAACTTTTATACAGTGGAGAAGGGGGGGTTCAGAAATAAGAAAATTTTAAGTGCGCCACATTATTTAATATCAATGTTTTACAAAGAAGATCTTAAATAAAATACAGTTCAACCCAAACGTTGCAGCCAAACAATGAAATTCTACTTACTTCCGAGGCTTCCAGAGTATTTGTGTAATTAAGAATAACCAAAAAAATAAACAGAATAAAATTCTAAAAGATTGAATTAAGATGACAAAACTAGAAGCGCTTTACAGGTAGATGGACTCCTTTAACAGGTCATAGTGTACCTACACCTGAGTCAGTAGTGTGAGACTCGGTTATATAAATGATTGAAAAAAAATAAATATACTTCCAAAGTTATTCTGTCATAGGAGAGATCTGGACCAAATATCCGCTGTCATCATTCTACGCTAGGTCGAATGAGACAGACAGCAACCCAGTCCGAGATCTACCCCATGAGGTAAAACAGTGTAAAGAAACTGCTAAAAAAAAAATATAATCTCATCTCTCTTTTGTCTCCGCAAAGTTGGTCATCGGGTTGTACAAATAACACAAGAAAAATTAGTTCATCTTGTTTATTTTAATGGTAAAATCAGATAAAATTGCCGGAAGCATAAAAAAAATAAATGAAATGGATGAAAACAAGGGCCAAAATAGCAAGGCACTTTAAATATGACAGTAAAATTATCTTAAATAAATGAAATGAAGGAAAACACGTCAATGTAGTAAATATGCCGCAAAACCAGGGTTATGACGTCATACCTTATCTTGCGTTTACAAGAAATGTTGAAATTATACTGTGAAAAAAATTATATATGAAAAGATTACGTCTAAATTATATTGTTATAAAAAAAAAATTATAGTTAAGGCTTGCTCCTACCTTGGTCCTTGATTATTGTATGGGTAAATAAAAAAAAATATATTTTATTTTGTAAACCTGGAGTTCTGCTGTCCAGACATTCCTCTAAAACATGGTGTTCTCCTGCTACTTCGGGTCTCGTTCTGCCCGCGCCTCCCCTAGTGCTCGCTTAGCACATCATGCTGGGCATTACAGGGTCTTCAATCTGTTGCTGGATCCTTGCCCGAGCATAAAACCCTGTGGAAAATGAAATGTTTCAGTTTCCTGGAATTCGTCAATTTTGCACGAAGTTCCCCTACACAGTAACTTAAATCGAGAACCCCATGTCGACTCAATAAAATAAAGCAAATTTAAACAGATGAACTAAAATAACTCTAACGTACCTTTCCCAGGGTACAACTGGCTACACCTGGCTTCACACCAGCGTCCAGCCCCAAATGTCGGTGGAATGGACGGGCTGTAGACAAAGGAGAAAAACAATATATAGTTTTTATCCAACACGTGGTTAAATGAAAAATATAAAAAAACGCCAACAATTCCCCACGTCTTTTGTCAAAAAAGAAAATACATTTCACACGAAAAGTAATTACAATTTAGGAGGCAAATTTTATCTTGAAGAGTACTCAAATAATAAAAAAAATGAAAAAAAAAAATAAAATCGAACTTACCAATGCTCTTCCCCGTACAAAATGGCGTGGGCCGACTTAAATTCCCCTCAAAAGGGTGCGAGCGTCACTCCAGATTACGCCTGGACACGACGGACTCACTCCTCACAGCCTCTGGGATATCTCCTACAGTTCGCTGCAGTGCCAAACCAAAAACAATGGCGATCCCAGAGCCTGTTGTCGACCCAACCAAATTTGTTAGCAAAGAGAGACCAAGCACTTCGTCGAGAACACAGAACAATGTAGTGGCCGGAAACCGTTTTGTAAATTTGGTGGGGAGTGGGGACGGTAAAACGCAATAGTACCAACCTAATCTTCCCGGTGAAATTCAAATAACCTATTTATAAAAAACTTTTCCGCCAAAAATAAATCTCTACATTCAGTGGCAAGCCTGGAAGAAAAACCCGGGGTTTTCAAAGTAACCAATGAGGAGATACCGCATAGTTCTATACAGGTATATAGGGGGCAGCACCGACCTAGGGATAGGAAGTACGTAAAACAAACCTTGAGGTGTTGTCGGATCTATTTCCACGGTTGAAATTTTTATAACAAGGACGTCGAGACACCCTCCATACATTTGACCGAACATTTGCCTACCGGACCCCCACCAACATATCAAGTAGAAGAAGAATAACCCGACGGACTAGAAGAAGCTCAGCATTGAAACCATCAACTGTAAAATCAATTACTGGAGATCAGGGCATGCAGCAAACCCAGGAATATTCGAACACTCAACCAATTCCCACATGAGCAAAGCTATACTAAGTGTAGAATTTAGTTGTATTTTAGCTACAGTTTCAGTCACAACTTTCCTTTGCTCTTTATATATGTTTTCTCTAAGATTCATATGGTTTGACGCCATTCTTGTAAAACATTTCTACTGTAATAAAGTTGTTTCTGAACCTGAACCGAAAAATACACACTGAACTACTGCTAAGAAGCTCGGCACAAGAGTGTTCAGATGCTAACTCACACGACTTCGTTTATTCTTCCAGTCTTATCCCTCGTTTATCTCCCATTTACAAAAGTGCATAACTCGTATTTATTTTATCCTTTCCCTATCAAATTAATAAAGATATCAAAGTGGCGGAGCCTCGGTTGTTCCTGGTCGACCCAAATATGTTTTTGCACTATCAAAACTAGTTAATCCGTGAAGGATATGAGGTTCGGATTGTCCCAATATCCTCGAAATAAACGTAAGGGAATGAAATGTTCATCTAAATGTTTCCTTCCTGTTACCGAAACCATTTGTGATGCGGCAACGCCGCCATTCCCCAGCATAACAGCTGTTTAACTTTATGAACGTCAAGTGAATCACAAAATTCCACAGATAAAAACAAAACAATCAAAATTCTTATGTGATTTTTCCCGAAGCCTGTGATCTTAAATTCCAATTACGATGTCCAGATAATGCGATGTGCGTAGTGTCCACAGTAATTCGATGGAATGTCTCCTTTATAAGGTAACTTTCTGGACACTATATAACCTCCAAACCTAGCTCTATAAAATACTATATATTTGTGTACAGAAAGACGAATCAAAGAGCCTTGATTATTTACCTAAATAAACAAATATGTAACGTTGTCTTAAACGTAAAAATGACACGTTACACAGTGTCACACTGGGACCCTAATGGCCTAGAGTACAAGGGGACCATTTCAGTTTTAGGATGGGTCTACCAAGATTTACAAGGGTTTGTGCGACAACTCTAAAAAATAAAGTATTATAAGGCTTTATTCTTTGCTCATTAATTTAAATCATTGTCATATTTACTTGTTAGCAATAAATAGAAAACTAATTATATTATTATAGTCAAAATAGGCATTTTTTTAAAATAACACACATTTAATTCGTAAAAATTGTTTACTTATCACCAAATAGAAACTTTGAAAAAATATCGCCTTAAATCAGTTTTTTAACAACTCTTATCTTACACCATATTAAAAACTCTTTGGTGATAAAGAACTTGTATGTACTCTAAGTCTTATGACTTTTATGTTACTATCACATTCTATCGATTTTTGAAATATTTTAAACTATTTTACAATATTTGCTGTAGATAGAGCTTATAAACTATATTAGAAAAGAGTCCCTTCAGCACGCGATTGGTTGATTAAGACCTTGGTTTTTCATGATTGGTTCTGTTCAAATACTATTGCCTTGTAAAGGCAAATCAATCGCGGCCAACCAAATTATTGATTAACCAATCGCATGCTGGGGGGCGTTCTCCAGATACAAAATCGCACTTAACTTCGCTGTGGTTAGTATTTAAATTATATACAAAACTATGCTGGTAATAAATTTTTAATTTAATTTTCCTGAAAACCTATACCTATGCCGGAATACATAGTCCTTTTAAACACTTTAGGGGTAGGCGTCTGTAAACGGTACTATTTTTAAGATTACAAAGGACCCCAATTTAGGGGTGGCAATGAGGTGCCCACCATGAATTTGAGTCAAGTTTACGTAATAATTTCATTTTATAATAATAAATAACTTTAATTATTTAATACCACTTTGTGATGCATATTTTACAACAAAATTATATTTCTTACAAAAGTGTTTCAGAAAATTTAATAAAACCTGTACAATTTTTTGTTGTTCTTTGGAATATTACCAATTTAGAGACGCCAATGAAAATAGTGCTAGGTAATCATAAACTTGGTCTTATTTAAATTAATTGTTTAAAAGATAATTGGTTTTTGCAATAAATAAATAAATATTCGCATTTGCTCTAAAATGCTTAGTTTCTGAGAAATTTAGGTAAAATCTAATATTATCTGTTTATTTGGAATATAATGTGGTAATACATAAAGGAAATGCGCATATTGCTAACAATTTAGGGTTTGCATCTCTGCAAAGGCACTAGCCAGTCAACTTCTAATAATAAGTATTTTATAGGTAATTCATTCATTTTTATTTTATACTCTTAAATATTTTTGCAAAACTATAAAAAACTATAACTTAAAACTTTTTCCTATAAATCCTACCGCAACCATTTAAGGCATCACATTTTTAAGATGGCAGCCGCTCGAGGTCACAAACTTACAGGAGTAGTAAGATTACCAACCTTCTAATCGTGTTTCCAAACTTTCGTATTTTTTGCACTAACACAGCTTTTATATATATCTGTAATAATTGGACTACAAGCCCACTGGTGTGGTTCTCTTTGGGTTATAAAGTTGATTTTCTAAAAAAAAATACATAATCCGAACAGTGTTATATACTTGTTTATACACATACACACATAATTTACATTAACACTCAAAGGGGGTTTGTTTTTTCTTAAAATGTCTTATGAAGAGGGTGGTCAAAAATCCTAAATTTTTGTGTTACTTAATTTATGAATGTTTCCTAACATTATTTATATTGATATTTTAACAGTCCAAGTCACTTTTTCTCATGTACAAAATCAAATAAATATTGTTCTCAATTATGTTAATGAAAAAGTTTAATACACCACCTTACAGCTTTTTTATGTCTTAAAGGATTGGAATGCAAGTTAGGAACATGCTTATAATCCTCTGGCGTTGATTCATAAATTGTGTACTTCTGGTCTTCTGATTTTAAAGAATGTAGTCTTTGGGTCTTAAAGTTGCATTTCTAAAAAAATATCACAAACTGAGAAGAGTTATACACTTGTTTATACACAAAACGTTGTCACCTTTTCTTCATCTTCAACATCAAATAATTATTTTTTACAAATAAAATTATATTTATTTCTCTTTTTTGATTTTATAAAAATTTTTGGTGAAACAAAATTGTCTTCAATTATTTGTGATTTTTTTGTATACAGGGTGTCCCATAACTTAGGGGCCATAGGCCAACAGGTGATAGAGGAGGTCATGACTGATAAAAAAGTTCCTATAATGCATGGGTCAAAAATCTTTCTTTGTCGAGATACAGAGCATCAAAGTTGGCGATTTTTTAAACTTTTTTGATAATAACTTTTTAAAAAACCGCAGTAAAAGTATGAAATTGGGCAGATAAAACAAGAGCAATAAATTGAAATAAAAATTATATGTTTTTTATATTTTTTGTTAATAAAAACAAGTCCCTAGCACGACATGATAATAAAATATTATTGATATTTTTTAAAAGAAAGAGTAAGCAAAAATTTTTTTAAAAATTTTTTATTTTTTCACAGCCTGTATCTCCTTAACTTGTAATTATATCAAATAAAGGATTACCACATTTTTGAATCACAATTAGCCGGGTATTCAGCTGGCTATGACAGATTTTCTTTTTTTTGTAAAACACTTCCCCCCCCCACTCCTCTAACTTTAAACATCCTATATCTTAAAAACAGATGTGTGTTGACACCCATGTTATATAAACCTTTTTCTCGTAAATAACCTCCTCTATCACCTGCTGCACTATGGCACTTAAGTTATGGGACACCCTGTATAATTTAAATCGCGTGTTTTGGCTTATTCTGCTAGACTATCAGGGGTGGGGGGGTTCGGTTCGGTTGGTTTATCAGATTAGTACTAAATTATAGGTTAGAGACTCCTTTTGTGATTTTATAAAAATTCTTGGAGAAACAAAATTATCTTCAACATTTTGTGATTTTTTTTGCTGTAAATACTGTAAATCATGTGTTTTGGTTTATTCTGCTAGACTATCAGGGGGGTTTGGGGTAAGGACACTCATTGTAAAGGTAAGCTTTATAGGAAGCGAAGCCTGACATTGATTTTCTATTTTTTGTTTATTATTTTTGACATGTTTTCCTCGGTTTCGCATTGGCAGCACGGTTTTATTTTAAAAATGTTGTTTTACACAGTACAAAGGTGCCTAAACTATACAGGGTGTTTTAAAATTCAATAACATAATTTTAATCTTATTTTCCTTGAGTGATTTTAAGACAAAAAGTTTTCAAGATACAGTGTTAAAATGTTGTTTTTTTATAGCTCTTACAGTTTTTAAGATATTTAGCTCAAATTTGGCACGTATATTTACTTATAGGTACTACAATATTAGGCATGCCAAATAAGTTTTAATTAATTTGTTTATTTTGATATACTCGCGATGCCATACCGGCACATTTTTTATTTTATAATAGCAGCCTTTTGTGAAACAGCGACTTTCTCTAAAATGGTTAAAGATGCAAAAAAATTGTAGAAAACAAAAAAGTTTGCAAATAAAACAAGGAATTTATTTCTTATCTTAAGTACCTAGTTCTGCCTACCAGTGGCTTACAAGGAAAAAAAATCTGGGGAAAAAGGCGATATGAGCCCTGAAAAGTATCACTGTAGATTTTTACTATTATTTGGCATGTCTAATAGTGTAGTGTCTATAGCTTAATACACGTGCCAAATTTGAACTAAATATCTCAAAAACTGCACGAGCTATAAACAAGAAAATATATAAAAAACTAAACTTTAACACCCTGTATCTCGAAAACAAGGCGTTTGAGGACCTATGTTTATATGTGTTTGCACAATATGAAAATTTTGTCTTGAAATCACTTGAGGAATTGAACATTAAAATTATGTTACTGAATTTTGAAACACTTTGTATATATTTATGTTTTTAAAAATAAAAAGTTATGCTTCAAACTATCTTGAAACTCTGTTATTATTAAATAGATCTTTAAACTGTGATTTAACCACATTTTTAAAATAAGAATGAGTCAGCTGCCAATGCGAAACTGAGGAAAACATTTCAAAAATAACAACCAAAAAATAGAAATTTATTGTCAGGCTTCGCTACCTATAAAGCTTGCTTTACAATGAGTGACCTTAGTTTAGGGACCAGATTAGTTTTAAATTATATCTTTGACACTCCTTTTTTTGTATTTTATAGTAATTTTTTACTATAAATATCAGTCGCACAACCAGAAATGTCTTAGAGGGGGCCCGAGGCCTCTGGGGGAGGGGCCGAAGCCTCATGATGTCATATTTTAAGCTATTTTTTTGTTTTTTTGCTAAATATGTAAAAAATATGGACAAAAATCTTAGGCTTCCCCCCCCCCTGGGTGCGCCAATGTAAACATCATGAAATACCTAACACTGTTTGTCTGACTGTGGCAAGCAAGTTAGCTTCCCGGGGGCTGAAAACTTATATTTTATTTGCACAACACAAAATAAAAAGTGCACTCTATTACATAAAATGATACATACCTGTCTTTTTTTTAAATTTATTTCCTCTTGGCACACTGCACATAATCATCACATCTTGCAATGAGTGGTCCTCATTTAAAATCACTGCAAAAACTGAATCACTGTCAAGGTTAACTCTGTTTTATGATCTGCATAAGGAACTTCTACATTACTTTTACAGCCTTTAATGAGATAATTAGCCAAACACAACGTATTTCTTATAAAAATTTAAGAAAAAACAGTTATATCAAAATAAATAAATATAACCCCATAAATTTGACTTCTAAAATAATTCTTACTAAAATAATCCCATGGCTGTTTTAGACTCATGTGCGCCCGCCCCACTACATTGAATTAAAAAGAGAGAGTAAATAGTTGGATGATAATGTGTGAGTTTCGTAAATAAAACGAATCAACCACTGTTCAGTCACTGATGTGATGGTTGTTTTAGATTATTATGCGCCCTTACTAGTACATTACTTTAAAAAAAGACAGTAAATAATTGGATGATAATGTGTGACTTCAGTCAATGAAACTATTAGTACGTTCCAGAATCATATTTTGTGTCGATTTTGTATCGGGGTACGTCACAGTCAGCGCCTTATTCCAGTTGACAGGTTAATAAGTGTCAAGACGCTGTCAACTGTATATGGACATTTTTGAAAAGAGTATAAATTCAATAGTCACAACATGAATGAACTGCACTGGTTTTACTGGCTGCCACCTAAACCAGCACTTGCCTGCATTTCAATCAAATCAAATCAAATCAAAAAATACTTTATTGTCCAGAATAAATTACTCCATTGACAAAGCAGATAAAATTCACAAAAAAAAAACATAAAAAATATTAAAAACACAGAAGACCTAACACTTAAAAAAAATCATATATATATATATATATATAAATAAAAACAACAAAACACAGAACAGACAAACATCAAATAAAAATTAGGAGATTGATTGATTGAGAATTTAACTTAAATTAAATGAAATTAAGTAAGTCCTGTATATGGTTTTATCCACACAAAACGTTCCTGATAGAACTCATGAAGAGAATAAAATGACTTATCCACTAGAATGTCTCCTGAACTACCTGAGTGTGGTAGCACATCTAATCTGAGCAGGTAGGTGATTAAAAATTTTTCTTCCTTCATAGATTATAGATTTTTTAACTAAGGTGCTTTTTGGAATCGGTAATGGGACATTATGACTATGTCTACCTACGCGGCCCACTCTGGTTAATTCTTCCATGCTGAACCGATTCTTAAACACTAAACTGGCAGTTTCCAGAATAAAAATTGAGGTTAAGGTAAGAATTTTTAATTCTTTAAAATATGCCCGACACGATTCCCTTTGATGAATATTAGCCATAAAACGTACAGCTTTTTTTGAAGGACAAAAATAATGTTCAACAAACTCTGGCTTGCTATTCCCCAAAATGGTACCCCATACCTTAAGTGAGATTCAAACAAAGAAAAATAAATGTTCCTAGCCATTTCAAACCCGAATTCCCGTCTTACACATCGAACCGCAAAGCATCCCGAGGAAAGCTTCTTACTCAATTGAAATATATTGTTACGGGTTCACAACGACAAATTAAAACTCACAAATGTCAAAAACGATTTATCAATTTATTCCAACAAATTATGTACAAAAACACGCACTTAAACTTACTAATAACTTGCTAATAATTCACTACTTTAATCCGCCTATTAACTTCGCGTTAACATCTAGCGATCACTACCATAGGTTATCTTTGACTGCTCGATGCTCGACGTCCGGCCCTATATATAGGGTCTGCCTACTATTCGAGAACCATCCATCCTTCTTCGATTCACGAGCATTCTCGTTTCTTCCAGAAGGTACGCGGCCAAGCACAAGTGTCATAGATAACGCAACTAAATCCTAGACTAAGAATACAATCATAAGATACGTCAACCTAATACTACCCTAAACCTAAATAAATTCTAACTATAAAATTTAAATAACTTAAATTTGTAACACGATCCTCCTCTTCAGGTTTGATCGTCTCGATCAACATTTCCCAGGTAAGGTTTTAGTCTGCCTAGATGAACAACTTTCATCTTGGACTTCGGGCTTTTCTGGTTTCGGTAGACTACATCATTAATTCTCTTAACAACTTTAAAAGGCCCTTCCCATGGTGGTGTCAACTTAGGTGATCTTCCTTTCTTGCGTTGAGGATTGTATAGCCAGACTTGATCATTCTCTTTGAACCCTGAAGAGTTTGCTTTCAGGTCATATCTCGCTTTCATGCGGTCACTGGCTATTCCTATTCGCTCTCTAACCACCTCATGGATATCGTGCAGCTTTTGTCTTAAACGTTCGACATATTCATTAACCTCTAAGCGTTCTTCTTCAGGTGAACCAAACATGATATCACATGGTAAACGCAGTTCTCTACCAAACAGGATACTAGATGGAGTAGCTCCTGTCGTATTGTGTATGGCGGTTCTGTAGGCCATCAAAAACAATGGAATATATTGGTCCCAATCTGTTTGGTGCTCATTAACAACTTTGCAAAGATGTTCTTCTATTGTTTTATTAAATCTTTCAACCATACCATCTGACTGCGGATGTAAAGCAATGGTTCGTGTTTTGTGTATTCCTAAAAGGTCACAGAGATTCTGGAAAAGCTTTGATGAAGTTCCTCCCTTGATCTGAATGTAGTTCCAAAGGAATGCCAAATCTGCTGAAAACATCATTTACCAGAACTTCTGCAACTTTAGTGGCCTCTTGGTTAGTCAAAGCAAAAACTTCTGGCCATTTACTAAAGTAATCCATGACAACAAGGATGTATTTGTTGCCCTTTTTAGTTTCTGGAAATGGTCCGGCCACGTCAATAGCAATGCGTTCAAATGGCAGGCCTACGTTATATTGTTTCATTTGACCTCTGGATCTTGTTTTGGGACCTTGGCTGGCTGCACAAGTCGAACATCGGCGGCACCAGTTTTTCACATCTTGAAAGTAATTGACCCAATAAAATCGGTTTCGAATTTTGTCCATAGTTTTATTTATGCCTAGGTGCGCGCCTGATTTTCCACCATGGCATTTGGCCATTATAATTATGATCTACCACGCTCCTAGGAACTACTACTTGACTAATCACTGACTTGACTGATCACAGTAAGGCCATCGGCACTTTCCCGGGCACGTTTAAGTATGTTTTCTTCTACTATCAGTGAATCCCATTGGGCCCACAGTGATTTGAATATCATCCCTTGGTTTGCGATATCTTGCCACGATGGTCGTGGCTTGTTCTCTTCTTTCAATCGCAAGATAGGTCCTACATCTTTGTCGTCAAGTTGTGTGGTTCTAATCGAAGCTGACATCCATTCTTCATCTGGTTCTATCTTTATCTGACGCACGTAGGTAATTCCTTCTTTGTGGTCAATTCTCCTGCAATGTTTACAATCTTCAGGGCAAGGTCTTCTGGACAATGCATCTGCATTATTATGCACCCTTCCCGCTCGGTGCTTAATTTGATAATGGTATTGTTGTAGCTTTTCTATCCATCTCGCGACTTGCCCCTCAGGTTGTTTCATTTTCATGAGCCACTGAAACGCAGCATGATCCGTTCTAATGAGAAACTCTTGTCCGTAGAGATATTTGTGAAAGTGATCTACGGATTTAATTATGGCTAGGAGCTCCTTTCTGATAACACAATAATTTCTCTCTGGTTTGGATAGCTTTTTGCTGAAAAATTCGATGACCCGTTCTTCTCCATCTTGTACTTGGGATAGTACTGCTCCTATGCCCTCGTTTCTCGAATTAGTATCTAATATGAATTTACCGTTTGGAATAGGATATGCGAAAATGCTTGGTCACATTCGGTATTTCATCTGTAAGCAGCTTTTTCTTCTGTAAGTGTATGTAATGGAGACGCTATTTTGGCGAACCTTCTACCAATCGTCTGTTGTATGTACACAGACCCAAAAAGCTTCTCAATTCATGTTTGTAACGAGGTTGATTCTTCTTTTATTGCTTGTAACTTCTTTTCGTCAGTTTGGATGCCTTCTCGGGAAACGACTTGACGCAGGAACTCAACTTTTTCTTGGAATAAAAAACATTTTTTTGGGTTTAATTTAAGATTGGCATTTCTGATTCTTGAAAATACTTCTCGTAAATTGTCTAGATGATCTTGAAATGATTTCCTTATTACTATGACATCATCCAAGTAGACTACGCAGGTTTTCCAAGTAAGGCCTCGTAGAACAACTTCCATTAGTCTTTCAAATGTTGCTGGGGCATTGCATAGGCCAAATGGCACATTAAACTGGTAAAGTCCACTGCCAGCAGAGAATGCTGTCTTCTCTTTATCTCTTTCAAAGATTCCTACTTGCCAATACCCACTCTATACTGGTAGTAAAAAGTAGTAGAAAACCAATATGATCCTGGCAATGTTGTTAATGTGTCGTCTATTCTTGGCAGTGGGTAACTATCTTTCTTGGCACATCGTTAAGTTTCCGGTAGTCGACGCAAAATCTAGTACTTCCATCCTTTTTAGTGACCAACACCACAGGAGATGACCAAGGACTTGATGATTCTTCAATAACCCCGTCACTGAGCATTTTATTATTGAGATTGTGAGTTTCTTCTTGTTTGGCCATTGGTCACTCTTAGTTTCAAAGATATTACTTTGTTCTTCTATAAACTCTCTCGCTTTACTAAATTCTTCTGGAGTGAGATGTTGCCAAGTTGACTGAAATTGCTGAAGTACCTTCGTTGGTAACTTGCTTTTATCCTCGGAAGTTGGCTCTTCACATCTTGTTACTTTCTGAACTGGTTCAAATAATGCTAGCATTTCCCTCTTTTTAATTTTTACACTATTTGGAAAAATATTGGCGACTCGGGATGTCTTTATCGGTTCTAACTAGTGACTTTGCGACGAATTAGGTGTTGAGTGTATTCTGTTGGCTTATGAGTTCGACGCAGCTTGGTGTTTTACTTTCTAGCCTCCCAAAAATTAAGGCCTCACTGTTACCGACCAGTCTTATTGTGCATACTGCCACCACCTTTGTTGGTTCTTTATTGAAGTGACTATTTGACAAAATGAACTCTTCATTCCCAAATCTTAGGGTATTAAGTTTATTATCAAACGCAAATCTATGTTTACTTATCAGGTCCATTCCCAAAATAAATTCGTCTTCTATTTCGGCAACCAATACAGTGTGGCGAATCTTCAATCTTCCCAGCTGTAGGTCTATGTCTGTCTGCCCCAACACTTCGGCGGATTCTCCAGTCACAGTCTTAAGTGTTATTTTCTTTTCTGTTGGTCGAATTTTATATCTCGTTGCAATTTTGAACTTAAGCAATGATATGGCAGCACCAGTGTCTACTGTTATATTAACTTTTCTTCCATTAATAAGTCCGTCGATGTTAAGACTGTCAGCAGTATGTTTTAAGCTCTTAATAGAGTAAATTTTGGGGGCTAAATTCCCATTAGCCAACACCCGCCCCTCTGCGTTGACTAGTTTTAGTTTTCCTGATTTCTTCTTCGGTACTCTGTCCCGCTAGATGGTGAGCGAGACCTCATTTGGACACGAGAATCGCGTTGAATATGCCCTGTACGTCCGCATCTAAAACACTTTCCATTTGGAGAGGGACGTCTGTTTTCTTTTAAAGAGTCAATCTTCTCTATCAGTGCTTGAAGAATTTGACTTAGCGTCTTTGAGGGAACCTCTTGTTCATTGCTCATTTCTTCACCCTCCTGAATTGAGACAGCCCTTACTTTTGGTCTGGACATATTATTTGATGACTCAATTTCAAGGGCTCGAATCAACACTTCACTGCTGGTATGGAAGCGTTCTCGAAGAAGTAATTTTGCTCCGTCCGTGTCTCGCAAGCCGTTAATAAAGCGATCTACCGTGAAGGGATCTCTGTAATTTTCTGGTATTTCTGGGTAAGCCAAGTACATCAGCCTCCTGATATCCGCTTCATACTCTTGTAATGACTCCCCTGCTCTTTGTTGACGAACATTTAATTCTGACCAATGTAAATTTCGCAAGTGTTCGTCTCCATACCTTCTTTCTAACGCTGCCACTAAAGCGTTATAATTCTGTTTTTGTTCGACTGGAATGGACCGTAAAAGTCCCAGAGCAGGTTCTCGCAGAGCTACTAACAAAACTCTAGCTTTTTCGTCATCATCCCAACCATTTGCAGCAGCGGCAGCTTCAAACTGTTGTTTGTAAGTAGACCAGGAAGACGTACCATCAAAATTTGGAGGCTTAATGTTTTGGTTGGAATTTTCAACACATCCTTGAGCTTTTATTTTGTTGTGTTCTTTCTGAAGCAGTATAAACTGTTTTGACATGTCCTGGAATTTTTCTTCCATGGTTTGAAAAACTTCTTCCCTAACATTCTGTAGTTTGGTCTCCACTTTTTCTTCAACATTCTGCAATTTGTTTTGTACCTTTTCTTCTACATTCTGCAATTTATTTTGTACCTTTTGTTCCACACTATGCATTCTTTGAGTTATTTCTTCCTTAAGATCTTCGGTTGCAGTCTTGAACTCTTCTCTCAACTGTTTGGAGTTGCTCTTTATTTGATCGAACTTTTCTTGAATGCCATCTAATCTTTGCTCAAATGTCTGTTTCATATCGTTCTGGTTTTGTTCAATGGTCTGTTTCATGTCGTTCTGGTTTTGTTCCATGGTCTGTTTCATGTCGTCCTGGTTTTGTTCGATGGTCTGTCTTATATCGTTCTGGTTTTGAGCCATTTGAGCTGCTAGAGCCTGCAGCATTTTAGTTAGATCTTCCATCTTTGTCGATCCTTGTCTGGTAAGCATCAACTTTCTGACAAATCTCTATTAACGTTTGTTTTTGGGCTATAAAGCTATAATGTCGCAGTCGGTTTTTCAATATCTCTACCAATTCTTAACTAGAACCTAATGAAATGTTCTGCAATATACTGGTAAATGTTACTCTTTCTGCTACTAGACAAATGTAGAAGTCACGTTTTGATTATCTCTTTTGTTTCTCGAATAGACCGTCGTAGAATGTTATGGAATATTCTAGAAATAATTTTTAATTCTTACTTTTAAAATAACTAAGCTACTGTCGAAGTCGGTATTTGTATATCTCTTCTAGTTTCTGAATAGAACGTCGTAGAAAGTGATACAATATTCTAGAAAATCTCTCTAATTATCAATTTTTGGACTGTAAGGTTAATTTCGAAGTCGGTTCTCAAATATCTCTTTTGGTTTTTGAATAAAACAATATCGAACTTCTTCGAATATTCTGGAAAAATAACTTACTGTTCTTCTGTCCAATTGTCCTAGCCGGTGGTACTATGTAAGTGTAGTCTTTGCACTATTCAGTTCTGAATATTCTGGCAAAATCACTTACTGTTCTTCTTTTTAATTGTCCTAGCCGGTGGTACTGTGTAAGTATAGTCTTTGCACTATTTATTTCTTTTAATCTCACTTCTGACACCAATTGTTACGGGTTCACAACGACAAATTAAAACTCGCAAATGTCAAAAACGATTTATCAATTTATTCCAACAAATTATGTACAAAAACACGCACTTAAACTTACTAATAACTTGCTAATAATTCACTACTTTAATCCGCCTATTAACTTCGCGTTAACATCTAGCGATAACTACCATTGGTTAACTTTGACTGCTCGATGCTCGACGTCCGGCCCTATATATAGGGTCTGCCTACTATTAGAAAACCATCCATCCTTCTTCGATTCACGAGCATTCTCGTTTCTTCCAGAAGGTACGCAGCCAAGCACAAGTGTCATAGATAACGCAACTAAAACCTAGACTAAGAATACAATCATAAGATACGTCAACCTAATACTACCCTAAACCGAAATAAATTCTAACTATAAAATTTAAATAACTTAAATTTGTAACAATATGTTCATCGAATCGCAATAGGTGATCGATGTGAACTCCCAAAAACCTAGACACAGCCTGACTTTTTAATAGATTATCTCCTAGAAATAAGTTCTCCATGTCACACTTAAAGCCAACAATATTAGACTTGTCAACATTAAAACAAAGGCGATTTGCATCACACCACTTAATCTTAGTAAGATCTTCAGAAATAAACAGCTTTATAACTTCAGCATTAATATGATGCCATAAGACTGATGTATCATCAGCGAAAAGTGTAAACTCTCCCGATATATCCAGACTAACAAGGTCATTGATATACTGATAGGGTAGGTTAGTGAAAAGTCCAATCCTTCTTTAAAATTATTTACAGCCTACGGAAATTATTACAAAGTGTCCAATTTCGTCCGCTTGAACATATAAACAAATAACAAAATAAAATACAAACTAAAAGATCTCTCAAAACAAACAAAATTATTAAAAATTAATATAATAATAATGTATAATATAATTTAATAATTTTTAATAATTTTGTTTGTTTTGAAGAGATCTTTTAGTTTGTATTTTATTTTGTTATTTGTTTATATGTTCAAGCGGACGAAATTGGGCACTTTGTGATAATTTCCTGTGTTGCGGTTCCTAAGCCTTGATGATGAACGTTTAGATCGAAACGCGTAGGCTGTAAATAATTTTAAAGAAAGATTGGACTTTTCACTAACCTACCCTATCAGTATTATGCCCCTTCTTGAGAGTAGCTTAGACTTTAATGTCATTGATATAAATCAGAAACAACCAAGGACCCAGAACAGAACCCTGGGGTACACCACAATCAACATTCAATGAAGCAGAACGCGAATCCGAGGCAAGAACTGACTGACGACGGAAACTCAAGTAGGACCTAAACCAAGACAACACACAACCCCTAAAGCCATATCTCTTGAGCTTCCGCAGCAATATTTCATGATCAACGCAATCGAACGCCTTGGACAGATCACAGAATACCGCCGCAGCCGCTTTTCCCCTGTTAATCTCTGTATAAACTCTTTTCAGAAAATCAAAAATTGCGTCATGTGTACCTTTAGATGATTGAAAACCAAACTGTTTCGGTGTAATAATTTTAAATTTTAAAAGGTAGTTCCACATGCGCTTCTTTACTAATTTTTCTATAACTTTTGAAAGAGTCGAAAGAAGAGAAATAGGCCTAAAGTTGGAAGGTATATCAGTTGCCCCACCTTTGTGCAGCGGAATTACTATAGAAGATCTTAAACACTCTGGAAATTTACCCTTTTCAGTCATTAATTGGGGAACAAAGAGAAAGAAGTGCGTTATGAGGTAATGTCATTAACACATCTGCAGATATTTCATCATCTCCACAAGATTTTTTATTTTTTATTTCTTTTAACGCCTCAACGATTTCCCTAGACCTGCGACCCAAATGCTCACCAATCACACTACATCGCGCGCTTTTCTTATAGGCTTTGACTGGGCGTGGGTTAGTCCACATGCAGTTAATATGGGTGATTTCTGCTGCTTAATGTAATATTGTTAGAGATGTTGCAGGTCTGTTGTACATTCCATTGGAGTGTATCAAAATCATTCATTGGTTCAACATGGATTCCTTAAAGGAAAATCATCTGAAACTGCACTTTTTAAGCCATAAATCTAATACACTTTTATTTAGATAATAAAATTTTTACATCAGGTATTTATTACGATCTATCCAAAGCTTTCGATGTAGTGAATGTAAAATTACTTGCAAGTAGACTTGAGTCCTATGGCATCAGGGGACATCCACAGGATTGGATAGTGTCCTATGTGACAGACCGCAGCCAGTTTGTGCAGCTGAAGAGTGTCGAGGGACAGATTATTCACAGGCCCTTTAAATCGGAAGTTCAATCAGTGAAATATGGAGTTCCACAGGGCGGGATTCTCTCACCATTACTTTTCCTTGTTTATTTTAACAACTTGGCGGAAACTCTTTATGAGGCTGAAGGCTTATACTAGTCTGCTGATGATACAAGCAAAACGGAACATCACCTAAATTATACAAGCACGATAGCTAACATGAAAACCACCTCCTAGTGTAGGTCGAATGGTCTGCTCTTAAACTCCGAAAAATCTGCAATTGTGACTTTTCGCAAGAGTAGGTCAAAGGGTGATTAGCAATTGTCTCTTGTATATATGGATGGTAAATCCATTCCTAATGTGGATAACACTAAATTCCTTGGGGTTTTTATCGTTTTATCTTTAACTGGGGACAAGCATATTGAGTACGTAGCTAACAGACTTGCAACATCCTGTTTTGTTATTAAAAACTAAAAACTTCTTCTTTATGTACATGCTCACATTATGAGTCATTTATGGAATAATTGTTTGGGGCTGCTCACCTAATATAGAAAGACTGTTTTTGCTGCAGAAACGACTGTTTAGAGTTCTGGAATGCCCATGCTCACGGTGTCGCTTAACCAGTTTTAGGTTTGGGTAGAAATCTCAGCTGATCCTTTTTAAGAGTTTTTTTTGATTTTTCTGAAAATTTATAAATATAATTTTATGATTTTAAATTACTTAATTTATTTCCATCGGAAACAAATAAAATTGGATTCAAACTATTAAAAAAAAAATTAGTGATAATTCTCAGGCCCGACAATCCCTATTCACCCGTTCCTCTCATACCAAGTCACTTTTAAACCAAATTTTGGGTCCTATGAGGCGAATTGTTGATAAAGTAATTTTGTGCTTTTTTTTTGTTTTGTTTCCTTATCTTAAAAATGACCACAAACTATACAGATCAGAAATCAGAATAATAAATTAGCGAAGACTACATCAAACTTTTAGATCAAACGCTACAACAGTTCGGGTGAAAATAATTAGTGTGTTTCATCTTACATGATAAAAACAGACAATAGCTAGTGTGCACCATCAAATTTTAAAGACAGTTTTTTTTTCAATAATATCTTGTAAATAAAAAAAAATAGGATAAAATATAGTTACTGTAATCGTCTGAAACACACCAGCAACCGTCCGAAACACCTAAAATAAATGTCTCGGGTGGTTATATTTTGTTTTGGTCAACTTTTTAGGTTGCTTCCCGCTTAACGAATTTTTTGAGGTTTTATTAATTTGTTTGTCGAGACCTTTTGCCAGAATAGCGTTTTTTTGTTTATTTCGGAAACTATCGAAGACTTTTTACATTTCGGACGTTACACATTTTTACACTTGCCTTTTTTGTTATTTTAAACTAAGTAATAATAATACAAAAAATAGTCCGTCCGTCCCTCAGGCTTAAATCTTGTTAGATAGGCCACCAGTCATTCGTGTCGTTTTAAAGTGTTGAATTCCATAGAAATGTCGTCCTTTCTTTCTATTTTTCGCAATTAGTAGGCGATATCACATATTGCTATTAATTTATACAGCCCAGAATGTGGGCCCAGACTCGCGTTTCTTATGACGTCTTCCCGGCCAGAGCCGACCGACACGACCCTCTCTGTCTCTAAAACATACGGAAATCAAGCAGGCCGGTCGCCTATTTTTTCCCGGGCTGGTTCATGTAAGATGAACATGGACCCTGCATTTCAAAAACTGGTCATTTATTTAGGTTGAACTCATGAGAAATTTTGATGAGCAAGGTTTAAACCTACAACATTCTAAAGCCCATTAAAACATTCGACTAAAATTTACTTAAACACCCTGTAGATAACGTTTAATTGGTACAGATTGAAAACAATAAATAAATCGTAAATATATGTAATACTAAAATTGGGTATATGTTTGGAAAACCCGTCTAAAGAGCTATTATGCTTCTTGGACATTATCACTTTCAACACCCTGTATTTCAAAAACTGGCCATTAATTTGAGTTGGGCCCATAAAAACTTTTGATAGGAAAGGTTAACGGATTACAGAAATCCCATAAGAGGTGTGCCTGATCCTGAAAAGAGGATCAGCTGCGATTTTGAAAATTATGTTTTTGTGTTCTAGGGAAGCTTCCCTACAAAACCACATTTTTAGTTTTTGAGGTGTGTCTACCCAAACTTTAAACTGGTTGAGCGGCACCGTGTGCTGCTCCTTTATTTAAAAAACTTCATCTCATAACGATCTATTCTTTATTTTTCTATAAGCTACTTTTATTCGTCAAAAAAAACTAAGAATATTTTGTTTCAAATTACTCCATAAACCAGACGCGATTTTGCAATAACACACCATAGAAGAACCTACTAAAAAATTTTTAAAATAATTTTAACAAAAAATGCACTCTTTTATAGTCATAGTGAGTTTTTTACAATCTTTAGTACATGTCAATAATATTTAAACTTAAAAGTGTACTTAATTTATATATTTTATATGTTTATTATTTTTGGATTTTATAACAAGGTGTGTGTTCAAATTAGTATACCGTGTATTTGCATGTGTTTGTTTACTCGCAGTTTAGCGCCCAAGTAGATAATTTCTGAGTAATATTTAGTTGTAATTACACTTCTGGGCATTTATGTCTTTAATATATGTAAAGTGTATACTCTAGTTTTTATTTGTTTTTTCTTCTAAGGAACTAATTATACACTTTGTATTCATATGGGGAAATAAATAAACAAATCATATTTGCTTCACACGCCGGGTAGTCCGGGTTCGATTCCTGGCCGGTACACGGATGTTTGTGATTGTTGTAACGCTTAATGTCTTATTCTAAACTTTGCAATACTAGGCGATTAATCCAAGACGATTGGAAACTCCCAGTATAAATTTTTTAAAAAGTTCAAGGCAGAGAAGGCCGGGTAACATCAACTATAATTCTCTTGGGTAAAAATATTTGGTTTCATTTTTTAGTGCCAAGATCTCAAGTAAACAATTTGTACAATAAGGTTGTGAAAAACAAAATAAAAGAGGACAAACAAAACAACACCAAACCAAAAAATCATGAAGCAAAGAAACCAGAAAGCAAGGCTGCAAAACCACAGGAACCACCAAAGCCCAAACCACCCAAGTCAATAGAAAGTGCTTTTAATAGTGTAAGCAATCATATTTTCGGGCCAATGCAATGCTGATGGCAATTATTTTTCATTCTGTCGGTCAAAAAGTAATCATAGCTTTTCGCCTTAAATGTTTAATTATTGTTGCTTTTTTTTCGTTAATCGTTTCTACGCAGGACTTTTTCATTAATTTTTTTGATATGTATACGTTTGATTTTTTGTTTTCTAATTCATTTTTTTTAACTTTATTTAAAACACATTAGCTTTTGCACTGCTAACTCTATGTACATTCTTACAACTTACTTGGGGTTTAATAACACCTTTCCTAATTCAATGCTTTTTCATTGTCCAATTTACTCGCCGAAAAAGATAGCAGTGCACTATGAGAGCGTAGTGGTTCAGAAGGGCTGCGGTAGTGTCAAAACCATGAAAATAAATGTTAATTAAATACTGTCTTTTTATATAAAAATTCAAGATCTTTAAATTTTTTCCAATTTTTTTGAATGGTATAAATTTAGTGCTAATTGCGTATTTTCCACTGTCAGAGTTACTCGCCAAAAACAGATAGCGAGGATTGTACGCTTCAGAAAAATTAACCCTTAAATGCATGAATTTTTATTTTATATAATAGTTTGTTGCCAAATGGGTGTTAAGACCCCAATGATTGTTAACGTTTTCTTATCCTGTGATGTATTATCCTCTATGTATGGATCCCAATCGGTTTACATTTAACACATAATAATTTTTGTAGATAAATGATGAAGAGTTTAGCTCCATTTATGAGAGGAGCAAAACCCTTTACCCTTCAGCACCCATTGTTTGGTTGAAAGATTTAACTCAATTTTTAAATGCCAAGATTCCAGTAGAAATACACGATCCTGTGTTTTCATCGAAAGATGCGGATTATCCATTTTCAGTAGTAAGTAATTCATAAGCAAGGAATTCTTTCTTTTGTAGTGAAGATTTTTTACTACAAAAAAATACGGTAACTTATGACAGAACGCCGCTGGATAGTGCCCCAGACCAATGTGACAGAAAATAATTTTATTTTTATTCATAATTTCGCATACCCTATGACGTAAGACAGTCTAACCTATGTAAGCTCAATAGTTGAAAAATAGAAAATCTAAACCAGATATTACAAATTTTAAAATGTTTCAGTATATCTTTCTTTAAAATATTCTCGTATATCTGATACATAACTTTTGTTTTGTTCTGTAGAGAGTGGTTCGTCCCGCCTTCCTTTTTGTAAATATGTTCTTTTTACTATAATTTACCAAATTGGTTCGAATTAGGCTATTTGGTGATTCACTAGAGCATTTTCTATTTTTTGTTTATTTAGTATTAATTAACTAATTAAGTACTTAAAATTACTGGGTTATTTGCATTTGAAACTCCCGCGGTTTTAAAGGCAAATATTACAATTTGCTATAATTAATTTACTTTACATAAAATGCATTTTGAATTACTAAGGTTCCTAGTTCCTTTAATATGGACCTTCGTAATCTCATTCCTTCCTACTTATTCCTTTTCTCCTACGCCTATGGATTAACGACGCCACTGGGCGACATGTGGGAGAACGAACGCCGTAGCGATACCTGCTGCAGCAACAGAGAGAACCGTTTCGCCTTCGAACGATAATACACGCGTGTTAGCGACTCTCCTACCACAGGAATGTGGGGTGCAAAAACTACGGTTTAACAGCGCGTCCTCCCATGAGTTCCACTTCCTGTATAAAAATGGTAAGTGAAAATGCATTATTTTTACCTTACATACATTTGTTTATTGCTACACTAACCTAGAAGGTAAACTAGACCATTTCAGAATCCCTTGTACCAGCTTAGCCTATGACCTTATTCCCTTAAAATTACAGTCCACGCCTGACACCGTTAAATTCCAGACAACTCTCCTTTCTGGACCACCAGGGAGCCCCATTTTTGATCCTTAGCGACCCGGATTTCTGGAATCGTTTTTTTTGCCTTTTTAGGTTAGTTTTTTTTTACTGGTTTCAAATGCAAGAAAAACCCTTGTTTTTCCTAAATGCCTTTTTTACTGGTTTCAAATGCAAGAAAAACCCTTGTTTTTCTTACATGCCTACTTTAGAAAACCCCTAGGTTTCTAAAATACATTTTGCGATTTTTTTTTGTGTAAAAACAAATGCAAGAAAAACCCTTGTTTTTCTTACATGCCTACTTTAGAAAACCTCTAGGTTTCTAAAATACATTTTGCGATTTTTTTTGTGTAAAAATTAAATATTTTTAACAATAAATTTAGCCTTTTCATGCGAAAAACCAAACACAGATAAAATCTGTAAACTACTATGCTTTTTTTTGTTTCGAATAAATCAAGTTTTTTCGTTTCTTTTTTGTAAAAAAAAACCGTATGGAATTTGGGTGTTTTTTTTGTTTGTCACTGGAAATAGTTTAAAATAGTGTCTGCAAAGTGCTATTATTTTAGCCGTTGTGCCTTCACATTTGTGGATTGCTATAATTATATCCAATTTGCTCGAAAAAAATCTCCAAATTGCCATATTCATTTTTGTTTATTGCAAATTGCTATGACTATATCCGATTGCGGATGCTTTACTATATTCGTTTTTGCGTAAAAATTGCTATGAATATATCTATTTCTAATTTACTATTATAATATCTGTCTGCAAATGGCTATGATTGTATCCATTTTTTGCGTGCATAATAAATTTTGAAGGAAATTTAATTCTTAACTTGAGAATTTGTTTTCGTGTAAAGGCAGATAAATAGTTTTACCAAATTAAATGCTTTTGATTTGTAGGGATTTATTTTTAAATTTAATACATAGTAGGTACCTACTTATTTGAATTCGCGAGGCGAAGATAAAAAAACTTATACACAAGTTTTTTTGTTATCATTAGTTTGCATCGGGTATTTTCTTTACTTTTGTGCGCTTATAGTTTGATTATTGTAATTAAACGTAGGACATTAATATTTATACAGGGTGTCCAAATTTTGATTTTTTTTTTTCAGTTTACCTAATTTTTGTCAATTATTTTTTGGATTTTTTTTTAAATCATGTCTAGTTCGGATAAAATTTTAAAGGCTAAAGCCTTGCGCTATAGTGCGATTTCACAGCTAAATTTGATCATTGAATCCGCGACCCTCGCAAAAAATGACCCTGCCTATCACAGCGGCTTTAAAGTCAAATTTCGGACATTGTCAAAAATCAAAAAAGATTTTGAAAAGCACCATAATACTTTGTTGACGTTGGTAGCCTCTGATGAGGATCGCTTAGTAGTAGAAAACAAAGTGTTTATGGACTTTTGCAAACGCTGTGACGAGATTTCCACTATATTTTACGAACTTTTCGAACTACCCTTTGAAGATGGAGGGCTTTTGAGCAGTACGATAAATCCCATGGGCAGTCCCTGTGCCTCCACAGACCAGCATGGTTTACTGCCTAGGATAAAAATACCTCTTTTTCAAGGGGAATTTAAGGAGTTTCCAACCTTTTTGCAAGCCTTTAATGCTACCGTGCACAATAATAGGTCGCTGGGAAACTTTGAAAAATTCAATTTGCTTTTTTCTAATTTAAAGGGCCCTGCCCTGGATGTCATTTCTGACATTCCTATCCTTGCTGAAAATTATTTAAATGCCTACCACACCTTGGTGGATAGGTATACAAATAAACGATTACAAGCTTACCTTCACTGGAAGGCAATTGAAGGCTTCTCTCCTCTTACTAAAGAGAATGCTACGAATTTGAGGAATTTGCTTGATTGTTTTTCGAAAAACTTAAGTGCTTTAAAAGTCATGGGTTTTAAAACGGAGTTTTGGGATTATATTATGGCACAAATGCTCTTGGATAGGTTGGACCTAACCACGCGCAAGGCATTTGAGCAAAATTATTGCTCCAATGAGATCCCCTCTTATGATAAAATTCGTGCTTTTGTTTCTAGCCATTGCATTGCGTTGGAACAAATACAACAAACTCAAGATTACTTAAAAAATAAAGATTTGTCAATTTCAAGTCAGAAAAATCAAGCAAAGTTTCAAAATCGATCTGCTTTGTTTGCTAATACTCAGAGAGCCTCCAAAAATGCCTCCCAGTCTCCAAATGGCCAAAGTGGCTTAAATAATACTCCAAACCCTCAAAATTTTTGTTTTCTCTGTAAAAGTGGCGATCATATAATATACAGATGTCCTAATTTTTTGGCGAAAACTCCCCAGCAACGTTTTGAGATTGTTAAACAACATAAAGCGTGTGTCAACTGTTTGGCCTCAAAGCATAATTTACCCCAGCAATGCAAATCAGAAAAAAGATGTTTACATTGTGGCCAATTTCATCACAGTCTCTTACATTTTTTTCCTATTAATTCTACACCTAGTTCTGCGAGTAGCCCCTCTACTTCTGCAGTGCAACCCCCGAGGAGCCCCGTGGCTACCGAATTTAATAGAACCACTAACACCATTGTTACTGGTATGTCTTTAAATGATCGCGAAGTACTTCTCTGTACCGCTTTAATACAAATACAGGATGTTTTTCAAAATTGGCACACAGTGCGCGCCATCTGTGACTCTGGTGCTCAATCTTCATTTATATCTAAGTCATGTGCTGATAGTTTGGGCCTTCCTAAATTTAATATCGCCATGACTCTACAAAGCTTAGATCGAATGACAACTTCGGCAAAATCTGGAATTAATTGCAATATATCCTCTTTGCGTGATAATAATTTTGTTTTTAATTTTGATGCGATAATACTCGATAAAATTTGTAGTGATTTACCTCATTCCTCATTTTCGATTAAAAGTTTTCCTTTTCTCGCCAACTTAGAACTAGCTGACCCAGGCTTTAATAAAAGCGATAAAATTGATTTATTGTTGGGCGGCGATGTGTACCCTTACATTTTGCTAGATGGTCGTTTGTCTACGGGACCCAACAACCCCGTCTGCATTAATACTATTTTTGGTTGGGGAATAATGGGCAATCTTTCACTTTCACCTTCAACTACAAATCAAATTAAAACATTTTTTACTACGTCAATGAACGATCCTTTTGTCAATTTAGATAAAAATCTACAACGATTTTGGCAAATAGATGACATACCTAATGTCAAGGCCATTGACCCCGAAGATGAGTTTTGCGAAAATTATTTTTTGAAAACTACCTCAAAAAATGAGGAGGGGAGATATATTGTATCTTTACCATTTAAAGTTACTGCTCCAGATTTTGGCGACACTCGATCCATTGCCGTACGTCGTTTTTTCTCCCTTGAGAAGAAATTGCTACAAAACCCTGATTTTTATGCTGCCTACAGCTCTGTTTTACAAGATTATTTAGATAATAATCATATGCAACCGGTTTCTGCACCTTTGCCGACCGAAATTTCAAATCATTTTTATATTGCACACCATGCGGTGTTTAAAAAAGATTCTACTAGCACCCCCCTGAGGGTGGTTTTTGATGCGAGCATGCACGCCCCTGGCAAAATCTCGCTCAACAACGCTGTTTATACTGGGCCCCCTTTACAAAGGGACTTACAAAAAATTTTATTACTTTATCGTTTGCATAAATTTTGCTTTTGTTGCGACATCCGTCAAATGTACAGGATGATTTTAGTTGACCCTAGTCAAACTAATTTTCAAAGAATAGTTTGGAGGTTTGATCCTAACCAGCCTATTCAAGACTTCGAAATAAATAGAGTTTTATTCGGGGTCTCTTGTAGCCCCTTTTTGGCTATCAGAACTTTGCTGCAACTTGCTAGAGAGCATGAGAACCTTCCTCTTGCCTCAAAAATCATTGAGGAGGCAGTTTTTGTCGATGATGTGATTTCGGGAAGTGATGACTTTTTTAAGGCCACTGAGATGAAAAATCAATTAATCGAGCTACTTAGCCGAGGTGGATTCGAATTGCGTAAATGGGCGAGCAATTGTCCCGAGTTACTATCCGATCTTCCTGAGTCACACATTTCGATGAAGGCTCTTTCTCTCGATTTAGATGCTGAAAATTCAACTTTGAAAATTCTCGGTTTAAATTGGAACCCTCATACTGATGAATTTTTTTATACTTTCGACTGTTCTCTCCAAACATGCACTAAAAGAACAATTTTAAGTAATTTGGCCCGCATTTACGACCCTCTGTCTTTTTTGGCGCCAATAGTTTTAATTTTAAAATTAATTGTTCAATACTGCTGGGCAGAAGACTTAAACTGGGACGACCCTGTCAGTCCGGAAATTGTTTTTAAATGGGAAAAATTTAAAAATGAATTAAAGTTTTTGCATTCTGTTAAAATTCCTCGTCAAATAATTTTGCCTAATGCTAGTCAAATCCAGCTAGTAGGATTTTGCGATAGTTCAGAACGGGCCTATTGTGCTGTCGCTTATATTCGAATTTTTTATTCTGATGGAAACATTAAAGTTTTTTTTGTTTGTAGTAAATCTAGAGTCGCACCGTTGCGTCGTAAACTAACTTTACCAAGACTAGAGCTTTTAGGAGCTGTTTTGTTGGCTAAATTAATGGATTTTTTACTAGAAACGTTCTCGGAAAAAATTAAATTTGATAAAATTCTTGCTTTTACTGATAGCACAGTGACCTTATCTTGGATTCAGGGATCTCCTCACAAATTTAAAACATTTGTTTCGAATAGAACTGCCTATATACAAGGAAGAATTAGCCCTGAGTTTTGGCATTATGTTCCTACTGAACAAAATCCTGCTGACTGCGGTACTAGGGAAATGTATCCCTCTGATTTACAAAGATTTTATTTTTGGTTAGAAGGGCCTTCTTTTCTAAACCAACCTACAAATACTTGGGATTTTATGACAGTTACTTACGATGGGAATGCAGTTTTGGAAGAACAGCGAAAAAATATTTTTAACGTTTTTACTTGCGAACAAACAGTTGAATATTATGTAAACAACTTGTTTGAAAAATACAGTTCTCTTTTTAAAATTAAGAGAATAGTTGCTTACTTTTTGCGAGGGTTACAAAAGTTTAAAAATCCCTCATACAATTTTGCTACTGATTACCTTACAAATCAGGATTACTACAAAAGCTTACTTTTTATTTCGAAATGCGTACAATCTTTTTCTTTCCAAAAAGAAATTGAATTACTAAAAGATAAGAAACAGCTTCCAAAAGCTTTTCAAAAATTATGTCCATTTTTGCATAATGAAAGCTACGATTTGCTTCGTGTTGGAGGCCGTTTATGCCATTCAAATTTATCATACGATAAAAAATTTCCAATTCTTTTGCCTTCTAGTGCAAAATTCACTGAATTACTGATTTTAGATTTGCATCGCAGCAATCTTCATTGTGGTATACAGACCACAACTTTTTTACTAATGCAAAACTTCTGGGTATTGTCTGCTAAAAAGGTAGTGAGAAAAGTTTTAAGTTCTTGCCATACTTGCTGGAAAACTAAACCTAACTCCCTTCAACCCCCTATGGGTAACCTACCGAAATTTAGAGTTTCCGAAGCAAAGGTGTTCGAAAATGTAGGTATAGATTTTTGTGGTCCGTTCACGATTACTCTTGGTCGGACCAGAGGTGCAAAAACCATGAAAGCATATGTCTGTTTATTTATCTGTTGCGCTGTTAAAGCCGTGCATTTAGAGTTAGTCTCTGATATGACATCAGAAGCCTTTCTGGCTGCTCTGCGCCGCTTCATAGCTAGAAGAGGACTATGCTCAAAGATCTCTTCAGACTGCGGGACCAACTTCGTGGCCTCTGAAAAATACTTGCGACAAATTTTTTCTGATTGCGTGAAGGGGGAAGGTATAGTTTGGTCTTTTAACCCACCTGCTGCTCCCCACATGGGAGGCATTTGGGAATCAAACATTAAATCTTTAAAGACTCATCTTCACAGGGTAGTTGGAAATCAAATACTCACCTATGAGGAATTAAATACGGTTTTAACCCAAGTTGAAGCCATAATGAACTCACGTCCTTTATGTGCCTTAAGCACCGATCCTACTGATCTGGCGGTCTTGACTCCTAATAATTTTTTAAATTTGAGGCCTCCAGGTACAATACCCGATCCAAACTACTGCGATATTGCGTTAAACAGGCTGTCCAGGTGGCAACTGTTGCAAAGAATGCACCGCGATTTTTGGATTCGCTGGCATCGCGAATATTTGCACACTTTGCAACAGCGAGCCAAATGGCACCAACCTCTTGCTTCCATTGATATTGGTACTATGGTACTGATCAAAGATGAAAATTCCACTCCATTGGATTGGCCCCTAGGCCGCATTGAAGACCTTATTAAAGGTTCTGATAATGTTCCACGGGTTGCTATTGTAAAGACTACTAAAGGTACCTACAAACGGCCTTTGGTAAAACTATGCGCCCTGCCTACAAATTAAACTCTCTGAAATGCCCCTGGGCATTCTCAGGGGGGTGGGAAATGGTTCGTCCCGCCTTCCTTTTTGTAAATATGTTCTTTTTACTATAATTTACCAAATTGGTTCGAATTAGGCTATTTGGTGATTCACTAGAGCATTTTCTATTTTTTGTTTATTTAGTATTAATTAACTAATTAAGTACTTAAAATTACTGGGTTATTTGCATTTGAAACTCCCGCGGTTTTAAAGGCAAATATTACAATTTGCTATAATTAATTTACTTTACATAAAATGCATTTTGAATTACTAAGGTTCCTAGTTCCTTTAATATGGACCTTCGTAATCTCATTCCTTCCTACTTATTCCTTTTCTCCTACGCCTATGGATTAACGACGCCACTGGGCGACATGTGGGAGAACGAACGCCGTAGCGATACCTGCTGCAGCAACAGAGAGAACCGTTTCGCCTTCGAACGATAATACACGCGTGTTAGCGACTCTCCTACCACAGGAATGTGGGGTGCAAAAACTACGGTTTAACAGCGCGTCCTCCCATGAGTTCCACTTCCTGTATAAAAATGGTAAGTGAAAATGCATTATTTTTACCTTACATACATTTGTTTATTGCTACACTAACCTAGAAGGTAAACTAGACCATTTCAGAATCCCTTGTACCAGCTTAGCCTATGACCTTATTCCCTTAAAATTACAGTCCACGCCTGACACCGTTAAATTCCAGACAACTCTCCTTTCTGGACCACCAGGGAGCCCCAGAGAGGGGCAATTCATAAATTGCATAACTCAAAAAATCAGGATTATTGACGCTCTTCCCTCTTTGTTACGCATTTTTAAAATTATTAAGTGAAATGCAAGTCTATTCTCCCATCTCCTCCATACCATAGAGCGTTACGTAATTTATGGATCGGCCCATATTTGTAAATAAGGAATCATCTAAACATTTGTTTCATTTTTGTAGGATTTTTTTTGTAACGCCCACCACAGAAATTTTTAAAAAAATCTGATCTATCCTAAATTATAAATATCAGTAAAACTTTTAATAAATCAAATAAAGAAAATTTCAGAAAGCTAGATCTTTGCCAAAGATATAAATAAAGCTTTCAAAAAAATATTATAAAACATAATGCCCGTCACCATGAAACCACCCAAATAATGAATCTTAAAATTTCAACATTTAGTAGATTGGTTGATTTTAACATGGAAAATAGGGCAACATTTTTGAAACTGCTCTTTTAAGCAATAGTTTTTTTTAGGTTCCAGCCAAAATCAAAACGATTATTGAACAATCGATTCAAGATTCCGGTACAACTAATGCGCAATTGTATTTTGATATTGCTTTAACATCTATGGTGACCGACTTAAACAAGGGCCTTCCGGCTACTGGTTATAGATTTTATTTGCAACACATAGCCAGATCCGAGCCAGAATTGGTGGCTGATAATATGTCCAAGCATATTACCTTGAAAAATTCGTACCAAAATCGACCGAATGTTGCTTTATCCATATTATGGGCAGTCGGTCAAGTCGGAGT
Source organism: Aspidapion aeneum (assembly GCA_963576565.1). Taxonomy (NCBI): domain Eukaryota; kingdom Metazoa; phylum Arthropoda; class Insecta; order Coleoptera; family Brentidae; genus Aspidapion; species Aspidapion aeneum. The sequence continues at coordinate 149,810,493 of OY755038.1, forward strand.
ATCAGATCAACGATGTGGTTTAAAAGGTATATACAGTGTGTATAATTTGAAGCGTACCTCGTTATTTGTTGAAAATTGAAAATTTTTAGAAACCGCGAGACACTTCAATTTAGTTGTAAAGGCAGACACTTCTTTACGTCTTGATATATTTCTATATATTTATGTATTTACCTATTGATTTAAAATATTATATTATAAAAAAAAATTTTTTTAGGCTATTTGTAAAAGAGTGATTTCCATTTAGTAGAGCGGCGTAGGGCATAAAAAAGGGGTTCGCCCGCACCAAGGTGATGATGGTTGTCAAGCTATATTTTTTGAATTTTGGATGTCTCCTGACTACGAAAATATATCTTGGCCTCCCCCCCCTCTCGGTCATGCCCCCTCCACACCCTTTCAACCCCTTAAAATTGATTCTTCAATATCTCAGTAACCAGCCGTGATAGAACAAAAATTTTTTCACTGTTGTTTCTGTAGTAATCTCTGGATTCTATGATGTATGAACAACCTATTGCATATATCGAAATCCAAACAAGATATTTAAAAAAATATGTATTTTCAAAAAAACTAATTTTTTATTTTTCTCTATATTTTCTAAACCAAACCAGATACGAAAAAAATGTTTGTACAAATATTTTTCCACCGTTTTTGTATATATCTATGAGGTTTTGTGAACCCCACTCGCAATAGCACTGTTTGATTGAAGCCATTACGCCAAAACTGGGCATTTTTCCGATATAATAGTCATTAAGATATATGGCAAAATCGAGCCTAGTCTACATTTGAGATATTTTGTCGCAATTTAGGGTGCCTCCTAATAATAAAAATCTATATTGGCCGCCTACCCCTCTAGTCATTCCCCCCCTTACCCATTTTAAATATTTGAATTTAAATCTACCATATCTCGGCAACGGCAAGATAGAACAAATTATTTTTCACTGTTGTATGTCTATTTACAAGTAGCTTGTGCAGTGTATTTGCATTATTACATATCTCAGAAACTAAACAAGATACAAAATAAAACAACTAGTTTTTAAATTTTCTAATTTGTTTAAAATTTTATTTTTGCCCATATTTGTAAACTAAAGTAGATATGAAATAAATGGTTTTCTGCTTTTTTTGCTCTTTTCAAAAAGATATATAGGTATAAGTTTTGCCAACGCAACTACTAACATCGCCGTTTGCTTGGTGCTAAAACCCAAAAGCATATACGTATATGCGTAGGTAAGTAAAATTCAATTTCGACAGCGTCATTTCCGTGACCATAAAATATCGTCTAAGACATAAATATAGCAGCCTAAAAATAATTAAACTATTACCCTTTCACGTTCTCTCGCTCCCCTACAGACCCACCCCACCATTATCGATGATCAAAAAATTAATAAGCAAGGTAGGTTTAACTTAATATTTAATAGACACATTTTTTTTGCTGTTATTGATAGTCCAAGCATGGGCTGTACTTGAGAAATCCAGTTGCTGCCGCTCTAACCCTTAAGCATTATAAGATATTCAAGATGGCGGTCGATTCGGGATTAAAAAACTTAAAAGAAAAATCAAGAATGGGGGCAATCAATAGCTATTGGGGTCATATTAAACATAGTAAAATCCCCGACCCCCTTCCCTTTTAGGGACATTGTCAAAATGACGTAAAAGATATGTAATGTGACTAAAATTCTTACAAAATAGTAAAAAATTAGGGAAGGGGGTCGGTACTTTTACCATGTTTAATGGGACCTCAATAGCTATTGATTACGCCCAGTCTTGATTTTTATTTTTAAAATAAATATACTTTTATATGCTTAAGGGTGCCAGAGCGGGAACAACCCATATACATAAAATTCCAATACTCCCGATTACCCATTTACACAATGAGCGGATTTTTACACATACACAGAAAACTGTATCAGTCTGTCCTTTAAAAATCTCGCACATTCGTCTGCGATAAAGACAAACTTATGCGTAATTAATATGTGCTTGATATTTTTATTTCGTAATGTGTGCTTCACGAAATGAAAGTTGCTTTTAATTAAGTTTGATACTGTAACAAAACAAGTAATATATATCTACAGTTACATTTAGATTTGGAGTATTATATATTCTATCATCTTCCGTTGTCGAGATATGGAAGATTTAATTTCAAATATTTAAGGGGTGGTGAGGGGGAATGACTACAGGGGATGGCCAAGATAGATTTTTATTATTAGGAGGCACCATAATTTACGAAGAAATACCTTAAATCTAGGTTAGGCCCGATTTTGCTGATTATCTTATTGACTATCATATCAGAAACATGCCCAGTTTTGGCGTAATGGCCTAAATCAAAGAGTGCTACTGCGCATGGGGTTAACAAAACCCCGCGGATATGTACCTTTGTGAAAAGAGCGAAAATGTTTTTCGTTTCTGGTCTGGTTTAGAAAATATGGGCAAAAATAAAACAATTTTTTTTTTGAAACTACATACTTTTTAAATAATTTTTGTTCCCTTGTGACATAATTTTTGTAGTTTTTTCTTGGGTATAGGGAGTAATGAAAGAAAAACCGATTTTTCTTGTGGCAACGTTTCGTTTCTGTATTGAAACTTTTTCAAGCCCTAGGAAAACAGACAAATTAGCTAGGTGTATGTATAACATATCGTCAATTGATTATTTTACGAAAATAAGCACTTAATATCAAATGATTAAATTACTTACTCAGAAGGTCAGTTTATGATTGATGTTGTAGAAAAGGGATTTCAGCATTCCAATTAGATTGTAAAAATTGATTCATTTTTAGTTCTAATTAAGCACTGGCAAAATTAAAAATATTTATTTATGTTTTTTTGGTGTATTAAAACCAGAAAAATTGAGGTTAAACAATCCTATTTATTGTTTGTTCAAAGGATGCGTTCACAAATTGGCTCTAATTTTAACAATAAATTTTGTTGAACAATTTATTTTCCTATTTTATTTTTAGATATAAAACTTTTTCTTTTTATCTTATAGAATGTAAAAAACCTTTTAACCACTTACAGTAGTTCTAATATATATTTTTTTTTATAAATAAAAAATAACAATAATAATAACACAATGTTTTTTTGAGGTAAAATTTCGTATACATAACAATAATTCATATCTGAGACAAAAAAAAATACAAAATTAAAAAATTAACACAAACATTTAAAATTATTAGGATAAAATATAACATACATTTTTAAGTAAGACAAATCTAACAAGATTAAAACATTGTAAAGCACAGGCAGTAGAGTAGGTATAGGAACTTAAGTATACTATGACTAGTTTTTTGAACTCCAATTTTTCTTTCATTACTCCCTATACCCAAGAAAAAACTACAAAAACTACATACTTTTGTTTATATCTTGTTTAGTTTTCGAGATATGCAATAAAGCATAATCACGTGATATAATCTAGAGATCACTAGACAAACAACAGTGAAAAATTTTTTGTCGTGTCTGCTGGTTGCTGAGATATTGAAGAATTAATTTTCAGGGGTTGAAAGGGGGGTGGAGGGGGTATGCCCGAGAGGGGGGGAGGCCAAGATATATTTTCGTAGTCAGGAGTCACCCAAGTTTCAAAAAATATACCTTGGCAACCATCATCATTTAAGTGCAGTCGAAATGCCGTACGCCACTCTACTAATTGCTAATATCTTGAAAATATATTGTTTAATATTAAAAAATAACAGTATTTAAAACAACGGACAACCTAACACTTGTTCACTATTTCAATTTTGGGGGTAACAACCCTAAAATTGAAACATAAAATAACTAGGTCAAATATTAGCTTGGTGGAAAGGGCTTTTACTGGTCTTTCAACTTTTGCACCTCTGTTTTTTTTTTCGATATTTTTAAGATATACATATTCATTTTATACAGAGTGTTTCATAACTCAACCACATGGGGGTAACATAAGATTTATATAAAAAATGTCAAGGTTTTATCAGTTAACTGTAGAGTATTTAGAACAAAATAAGTAATTTTATTTGGGTTAAAATTTTTCGGATAAGTTGTGAAAAACCCTGTATTTCTCAAAGCGACTGGTCTGTCTTAAAGACAAATTAATAAATTTTTGAAATAATACAACACTTTTTTTGTTAATTATACTGGGACTTTTTTTCCATATTAGGAAGTTTTTGCATAGATAAAGATATGTTTGATAGCATTACATAAATATCATCTAAGATAATAAATTTCCAAATCTGATAAACTTTTCTTGAAGTAATAAGAGCACTGTAAGGCAATTAAAAATCCTCTTGAACCCGCTTTTCCCATTGAAAAAGGGTTGCAAAAAGTGTTTTTTTAAAACCCGATCATGTCTCGGGTTTTTCCCAATTTCTAGGAGTTCTGGACTAATCTCAGGGATAATTATGTTTTAAATCGGATAACCTGTAAATTAATAATGATAATAATATGAGTGGTATAAAAACGTTTTTTCGTTTGGTCTTTTCACTATATCCTCGTAATATTCATAACTTTGGACTAGAAATATTTTGACAACTTTGTGCCTCCAAACGTAGGCTTCCGTGACTAAGGCAGAAATTCGAAAGTTGGTGTTTTTTTGGTAATGTCCTTTTTAGTTGTATTATCATCAAGACTGACATCTGCCTTTGTAGTGACGTCAATTTTTTGGCTCCAAACGTAGGCTGCTGCTATTCGACAGTTGCTGTTTTTTCGGTAAATGTCCTCACAACTCCTTTTCCGCAGCCAACGATCTTTCTCGTGGGCTGCGCTCCTTTTCAGGTATCATTTCATCTCGTTTCCAAATGGTTACGATCATATCGATGTGTCCCAAGACGGGCGAAACACGCGAGTAATATCCCTGGAATAATAACATCTCATCTTGTTTGTAATAACAAATATATTGCTGACGCCGTACATTGAAGTTTATATATGCACCCAAATGGTCTAATTAGGTATCATTATACTTTTACAAGTTGTATTGGTCATTTTAGTTATAAGTATTTTTTGTAGTCTTTTCAAATAAAAAGTTTTTTAAAAGCTACGTCACCGGACTTCGTATTTAATTGGCGCTGCGAACAGGATAGTGCGATTTCGTCCTTTATCGGTTTTCCGTTGTACGAAAGTGACTTTTAAGTCTTAGTGCGCTATTCAAACCGAACTTTACGTCCCGTACGAATTGTGAACTTTTTCTTAAAAGAAAATACCTTTTACGACGTCGAACGTAAAGAAGTGTTGTGGAATAAAGCCTGGAGTTGAAGCTAGTGACGTCTACCGTGTTGTATGAGTCCCGCCGAAGCCAAAAGCCTAACCAACGACACATCCCTACTGAGCCCGGTGTCATAGGCAGAAAAGCTAAAGTCAACCCCCATTTATAGGATTCCTTTTGGTGGCGTAACCTCTACAGAACAAGCCTTATGGATTTATCCTCGATTGTTATGTAAGTTTTTTTGACTTTCTTGATGCCTAGGCGATTAAAGAATATTTTAGAAAAGAACAAAACAAAACTAGGATTAGGAGCAGAAAATAAGAAAGAAAACGTTAAAACTGAAATTGAAAACTATCTAGCAAGTTTGAAGAAACCGTCTTTAAATTTAAATTTTGAGCAAATAAGTAGTTTGCAAAGTAGTTTAAGAAATTTAAGTGGTCAGTCGACATCGAGACTAGACACTCAACAGCAATTAGAAAGTATAGAAGAAAGTTTAGAAGAAAATACTGAAAATAATTTAGAAAATAGATTTTTAGAAAATTTTGATTCTTTAAATTTTGCAAATTTAAACACTAGTTTTAACAGTAGTTTAAGTAGCGTTAGTAGTAACCAATTAGATAACACTTTACAAAACGAAGAACTTTCTAACACAATGGAAAATCTTAAATTTTACACGTCATTGTTGCCCACATTTGATGGCAGTCAATCCCATTTAGAAAGTTTTTTGATTTCTGTACAAGAATTTTATGAACTTTATTTTGGTAATTCTATTGAGCAACAAAAATTGGTCCTGTCTGCCATAAAATCGAAACTGGTAGGCAAAGCTCAAAATTTTCTATTAGAAAGGCCAGATTTAAATACTTTTGAAAAAATTAAGTTAGCTTTAAGACAAAAATTTGGTGATCCAATTAATCACGAAATTTTGATGCAAGAACTTCAGTACATTAAAATTGACGCAAACGAAGACATTTTGCAGTTTATCGATAGACTTAAGGCCTTTTGCCAAAGAATTTTTGGAAAAATTCAATGTGAAGTAGCAGATAACGCACAAAAGTTACTGCTTATATCTCAAGTAGAAAAAGTATCTGTTTTAATTTTGACCGCAAACTCCCCAGACTCTTTAAAAACGCTTCTTATGCTTAAAACTCCTGCAACTTTAGACGAAGCCTACAAGGACGTCATGAGTAATAACATAGTAGAAGCGCAAGTCAATTTTACAAGTAATAACTCGAACTTGCACAAAGGAAATAATTCATTTTTAAAACCCAACAATAACTTTAGACAAAACCAAAATTTTAATCGCAACCCCCAAACTAATCAAATAAGACCAAAACCACCCCAACAACGTTTTAACCCGTTTATGCAACCTTTTTCGAACCCTCAGTTTACCAGACAATTTAATTTTAATCCACCTTTTAACTCTCAATTTAGACAACCTAACTTTAATTTTAATCAACCTAGACCTTTTCAAAATCAACCTCAAAATTTTCAAAATTTTGGAAGACCAACTAACGCCTTCGCCCCACAAAATAAACCCATTTTAGACAAGCCAACCCCTATGTCGACATCAACAATTGGTCCGTCAAGGCAACACTATCAAAGACCCCCATACAATCGACCTTCAGGAATTTTTAAACCCTCAGGATTTTTGACAAATGTAGAAACATACCCAGAACAAACTTACGAACAAAACTACGAACAAACCTACGAACAAACCTGTGAAAATCAAACTTACAATAATTATAGTGAAGAAAACCCTGACTATTTTTACGATCCTCATTTTTATAACGAAGAACCCACTAGCCAACAAGAAAACTGCTCTTACGAACATAATTTACAAACAAACGCCGCAAGCGAAAATTTTCAGGAAACAGCCTTGGATCCCCCGTCGACTTAAATAACGTTGCCCGACAAATCGAACTACCATATTTTTATTTACCAAAAACGCAAATAACAATTCTTATCGATTCAGGAGCCTCAGACTCTATAATCTCCCCAAAAATAGCCAAAATGTACCCCGATAATATATTTTTTGAACCTTTTGAAGTAACTGCCTGCAGAAAGACATACAAAGAAAATCAAAATTTAAAATTAAATTTATTACAAGAACTAGGAATAAACGAAAATTTTAAAATGCGTGTTTTAGACTGGCATAAGGACTTTGATGCATTAATAGGCTCAAGAGACCTTAAAAATTTAAACGGTATAGTCGACTTTGAAAATAGAATATTAACTTTAAACAAAATTAACATTCCTTTTTCGTTAGCCTATAACGAACCTTTAAAGCAGCCGATTCAAAATTTTCATGTCAATTCCTTGATAGTCCCTGTCAATTACAAAAAAGGCACTGCACTTTTGCCCTCTTTTTCTATAAATGATCACATTATTCCCGACAGTCTCGTAAAAATCGAAAACGGTTTTTGCAAAATCCCCAATCCAAACCCAAACGTCAATATTAACTTTCACGATCGAGTCAAGGTCATACCTCAAGAACAATTCGATATAATTGACCCCCCTAATCAATACAACACAGCCTTCGACCCTGACACACAATTAAGACTAGATCATCTCACGCCTCTTGAAAAATCTAAAATTTTGCCTCTTTGTAAGGAATTCAAAGACATTATGTATAACGAAAATTGTGACCTTTCTTTTACAAGTCAAACTAAACATTTTATCCGCACGACAAACGACCGTCCTATCTATGTTAAATCTTTTCGACATCCTCCAGCAATGAATGCTGAAATTCAAAGTCAAATTCAAAAGCTTCTTGACAATAAAATCATTCGTCCCTCCATTTCTCCCTATTCTGCACCTGTTTGGATAGTTCCAAAAAAAGCAGATGCTTCTGGAAAGAAGAAATTTAGGTTAGTCATCGACTACCGCCGCTTGAACGATGAAACTATTGAGGACAAGTGGCCTCTTCCAAGAATAGACGAGATCCTGGATAATCTAGGAAAATGTACCTACTTCACGACCCTTGACCTTGCCCAAGGTTTTCACCAAATAGAAATGGATCCTAAATCCATCGAGAAAACTGCTTTCACAGTTAATAACGGCCATTTTGAATACTTGCGCATGCCTTTTGGCTTAAAAAACGCCCCCGCCACATTCCAAAGAATGATGGACGAAGTCCTTAGGGACTACCTGTACAAATTCTGCTTTGTCTACATGGATGACGTAGTCATATTTTCAAAATCTTTATCAGAACACATTGATCATATTAGAATCATATTAAAAAAATTAAAAGAAGTAAACCTAAAAATACAGCCAGACAAATCAGAGTTTCTACAAAAAGAAGTTGCATTTTTAGGGCATATCATAACGCCGGAAGGTATTAAACCGAATCCAATGAAAATCGACGCGATCATACGTTACCCTATACCTAGAACACAAAAAGAAATAAAATCTTTCTTAGGTCTCGTAGGATACTACCGCAGATTCATAAAGAACTTTTCTAAAATTACATTTCCTCTCACGCGATGTCTACGAAAAGGGAGCGAAATTAATATTAAAAATCAGGAATATCAAAATGCTTTTCAAAAATGTAAGGAACTTATAACAAACTCTCCCGTTCTTCAATATCCCGACTTTACAAAACCCTTTATACTTACGACAGACGCCTCAAACATAGCTCTAGGCTCTGTCCTTTCGCAAAATAATAAACCGATCGCATATTACTCCAGAACTTTAAATTCAGCCGAGAAAAACTACTCTACTATAGAAAAAGAACTCCTTGCTATTCTAGAATCAACAAAACACTTTAGACCTTATCTTTACGGACAAAAATTCACCATAGAAACCGATCACAATCCATTAGTTTGGCTGTCAAAAATTCAAGAGCCAAACTCCCGTTTAATTCGTTGGAAACTTAAACTAGAGGAGTACAACTTCGAAATAAAATACAAAAAAGGCAAAGAAAATGTCGTTGCTGACGCACTCTCAAGAATAGACATCAACACCCACGAAACAAATGACGTCATGTCTATATCCCCTAACGTCGATCACTCAGTTGCGGACCTAACCGATTTTAATCTCTCCGATTACGTCATTAACGAAATTTACCAAGAAACACAAACCAACCTAACTCGCCTTAATGAAATGACAAAACCATCTACATCAAACTTAAATCCTTCTCAACCAATTGAAACTGACAAAGTTCAGAATGATAACGACTCTGACGTCACCGTTCACTCGAACAACGACACAGACGGAAAATACCTACCGATTTCAGAATTACCCCTAAATTACGCAACTAATCGATTAATAATCGATTACGGTAAAGAATACAAACATTTCCATACAAACCCGTTTAAGAAAAATCATAACTTTGTGCGAATAAACAAAGATCAGCAACAAGGATGCATTCTTAAAATCTTAAAAGAAATAGTAAAACCCGATTCACTTTTCACGGTTTATATCCCAAATAATGAACTCAAACTCGAATTTCAAAGAATAGTTAGCTCAATTTTAAACCCTCATGCAAAACTTATTTTTTCAAACATTTATGTAACAGATGTCATTAATACCGAACAGCAAACAGAAATAATAGCAAATTACCACAAATCTAATCATAACGGCATAACTGAAACCTACAATCATTTAAAACAAAAATATTATTGGCCTAAACTAAGAGACTCTATTACCAACTTTATAAACACCTGCGAAATATGCCTACAGAATAAGTACGAAAGACACCCTTACAAAATAGCATATGAAGGACCCTTATTGGCCGAAAAACCTTTTAAAACTCTTCATATGGACGTTTTTCGATTTTCAAATTGTCAATTTTTAACTATCATTGATTCATTTTCAAAATATGCACAAGCTTATTTTATCTCCGATCGAAACGCCGTTACTATTCTTAGCAAATTAAGACATTATTTTTCCCACCATAACACCTGTCAAAAAATTGTGACAGATAAAGGAACTGAGTTTGACAACAATCTCCTTAAAGAGTTCTGTCAACTATTTTGTATCGATTTACATTATACAACACCCGCTAACTCCTCTTCTAATAGCCCCATCGAAAGGTTACATTCAACTTTGTTAGAAAAATTACGTATCTTGAAAATGCAAAATCCCGATGAGACACCTCAAAACATAATGACGTCAGCCATCTTAATATATAACCAAAGTATTCACTCTACTACCGGTTGTTCCCCCTTTTCAATTTTATATGGCCCTTATGTGAACGAACCAAACATAAATAACGACCTCACTCTTTTTGAACAATATAATGAACAACGAAAGAAAGAACTAATACCTTTTCACGATCAAGTTTTCAAAAAAGCATATCAAAAACAGTTACACACCACACAAAAACAAAATAAAAACACCGAAGAGCCCCCTCAAATTCAAAAAGATCAAACTATCTTTAGAAAAAACACCCTTCGAAATAAAATGAACCCCCAATTTATCCCTACCAAAGTAACTAACGTCAATAAAAATGTTATAACTGGTATCTCAAAAACTAAACCAATTAACACACATGTCAGAAAAATAAAAAGACTCAGGAAAAAACCTAAATCATTCCAGGTTCCTGATCCTGTCCCTCCTGACATTGACGAACCTCAACCAGGCCCTTCAGGTCAATAGATTGGACAATAATGGATTCTACACCGAAGAAATCTCTCCTTCTTTAGTTGTAAGCCATTATCATACTATGTACATACCTTTTAATATGACAAAAATTAAAACGTCTCTAAGCCAACTTTTTACTACTAATTCCCTATTTTTATCCCCTTTAGTCAATCAAGTTAATAATACTTTATTAAAAATACAATTTCAATTCCTTGAATCATGCTTAAACGATACGTACAATACTTATGAAAAACTAAATTCTTTAGAAAACAATGAACTTAGAAAGAAACGTGGTTTATTCAACCTACTGGGAAGCGGTATTAAATTTGTCACAGGAAACCTAGATAATACCGACCTAGACACAATAACGCAGAACTTACAAATACTGAAACAAAATCAAATTAACACGATGCACAAGATAAATGACCTTAGTTCATTTGCCGGGAATATTATAAACAAATTCCAGGAAAATGTAAACATTATAAATAAAAACGCAAAATGCATTCGCTTCGAAATTTTAAAATTGAATAATGAAATCACGTTATTACTCAGTATGCAAAACCAAATTTTACAAATCTCAAAACTAAACAAATTTTTGGAAAAAATGCTGAGAATGATATCTTTTGCGCATCTGCAAACTTTAGATTTAGAAATTTTGAATGTCAATGAAATTAGGGAAATTTGGCAATATTTGACAGCTCATTATCCAAAAAATTCTCTATGGCCACTAAAACACCTGTCAGAATTAACTCTTATATGTAAAACTGGCCTTATTCTGTTAAAAGATATGTCAATCATTGTAGTGAAAATACCAATCTTTGAAAAATATTCTTGTAGTCTTAAGATAGTTTATCCAATACCTAATAATGAATCAAAAATATTAATTAGCCCCAGTAAATACTATTGTAACAATTTATGGTATCAGCAATGCTCTGAAATTAACTCAAATTGGATTTGTTTCAACCCCATTGCACATAGTTGCCTTTTACCAAAAAATTGCCCTTTCGCCACAGTAAAAAATAATTTTCAAATTCACACTTTAACTTATAAAAGTGGTCTACTTTTCTGTACAAAAAACTCCGAAACAATTTACGAAAATTGCTTCCAGTTTCAGAAAACCACACTTCAAAACTGTTATCTTATTAACAGCCAGTGTGACATAATAATTAATCAAAATAAATATTCATTATCAATAAATAACATTTCTGTTTCATTGCCAGATATAATAAAGCTTCCTGAAACAAACTTGTCTATCAATTTGCAGATAAGACATTTAGAAAACCCGCAAAAAATGCAGGAAGACCTTTTGGATCCTTTAGTCCTACAGGAACTTAATTTTGAAAGCCAAAATTACATTATCTTAACTTTATGTTTGGCAGTAATCTTGATATTTATTTTTATTTTCTATTTTTGGCGAAAACAAAAAACCTCAAAGACAAAAAATATTCCCTTAAGGGTTCTCCAAAAACTCATCAACGAGGACGTTGACGAAACTAAGGGTGGAGGAGTAATATCCCTGGAATAATAACATCTCATCTTGTTTGTAATAACAAATATATTGCTGACGCCGTACATTGAAGTTTATATATGCACCCAAATGGTCTAATTAGGTATCATTATACTTTTACAAGTTGTATTGGTCATTTTAGTTATAAGTATTTTTTGTAGTCTTTTCAAATAAAAAGTTTTTTAAAAGCTACGTCACCGGACTTCGTATTTAATTCGCGTGTCTACGAGCTACCCTTACTCCCTTTCGAGGTATTTGCCAACAAACTTTATTTCGCCTAGAAATTTTTAGTTCTTACTTTTGAACTTTAAGATATTTTTACTTAGGTATATTCGGAATTATTCTTTACGGATTGAGGACGAGAGAAGTTGGTAGTAATTATGGTTTTTACGTAATTGTAACTAATTGGTTAGATGTAAAATATTACTTTATACATTTTATCTATTCACTAGGGAAACATTTTGTATAAAGTAAATAAAAAAATCACTTTAGCATTACTCACAAGGTTTAAATGATATAAAAGTCCAGTTTTACTCTCACTATAAACAAAAGTTTCTTAAACTCGCAACCCCAGAACAAAAGAAGGTAGTTTATACTGTGTACAATAATCTTGTTTTTTGTTAATTTTAGTGTTTAAAGAGTTGATGTTGCCACTAATAGACTTGAAATACTACTCGCAATATGTCATAAGATATTTTTTGGAGTTGATTAACCGTGCTAGTAATACTACATTGACCAAGGAAGAATATCAGCAAATATTAGAGTCGGTGTTTTCAAACAAAAAAATATCGCATGACCTCCAAAAGCAGGTGTACGGAAGTCACACAGAAATCAGAAGCCTACTGCTTAATAGTTCCAAAGACAAATGTGCCGGTTATTTTGATTTTTTTCTAAAAAAACTGTTGCCTAGCAACGACAAATTTTATCAAGACTGCCTTTGTGATGTTTTAACCTCTATTATTGGTAAAGATTCAAATGCACTTGCAAGCTGGAAAAAGCACTATATCAAGAACATGAGCCAAAGTGCATTATTATTAGGGTATATAGGTAAGTAAAAAAACAGGGCGTTTAACGTACTGAGTTAAACTTGCGTGGCCTTTATCAAGGGTTAATGCAGGCGATAGAAACGTTTTTTACAAAAGGAATAATAAATTCACACTTCTGACATAGTCCAATAGATAATATGGAAAAATGTATGCAACTTTTATATTAAAGGTTTTTTCTATTACCTACATTAAACTATACATCAAAACAGAGGCCTTTTACGGGATTAAGAGTTTCTAAGATTTTGAGAAAATCAAATCAAAACAAATAAAAAATGCCTCTGTTACAAATAACTTACACAGGATGTCCCATTTAGGATAGCTTCTGGATTTATCTTGAAAACTACGGCCGCTACGACTTCGCGAAATAAAGTTTCATAACTAATTTAGGCAAATTTCACCTATAATCGTTAAAAACAGAAACACACACACAGGGGGGGGGGGGGGGTGAAAGTTTAAATTTGGATTAAACAATTAATTACCCTTATGTGCTAGTTAAACGTGTTCTTATTTACAATCATAATTATTACGAAGAAATAAAAATTACAAATATTTTTGAATGTGTCCAAATTTATATCTTTTGGGAAAAATACATTTTTAAAATGTACTAAACCCAAGATCTTTAATTTCTTCAAAAATTTAGATACAAATCCACCAATATTTATAAATAAATTGCTGAATTTTTTTATTTGTTTTACATTAGTATTTAAACATAAACTTACTTCGTTTCATTGCATCGTACTTATATACCTGTATCGTTATATTAGTATTTAATGTTTGCTTACTTTTTAGTTGTTTTTGATTTTCTAAAGACACAAAAAAGTGAAGGGTGTGATATAGACTATTTGTCATAAAGTGGTAAAAATAAAAACAATATTTTTCCTTCGGATTTTTTGTTTTTGGTTTTCTGCAAAGAATTTTTTCTATATTTTTGTAGCTGAACCATGAAAAAAATATTTAATTCAAGGGAAAGGCATGGAGCTCATTTTATTTCTTAGCAGATTAAAAAAACGTCATAGCAGCAGTCCAAACAGTTAAACCATGGCTTTTAGTTTTGGAGGCTAGTCCGGGGCCATAGCGTCTTTCGTGGGATTTTGTACAACCTGTTTTAATCGATTACTAACGATCTCACCAACACTGCCTTACTTGTTAATAGACCCAAAAATGTCTCAGGCAAAAATAATAAAACCTGGCAAATATATTGGCCTCTAAGGATTGAGTCCTCTACTCGATAAAATAACAAATATATGGCCTCTATGGGACGCAATGCAGCAAAATCTGTTTTTAGATTAAGAATAACTTCTACACTATTGCACCTACACAACAAGTCTCACTGAACTTTTTGTTTATACAATTGACCACAAGGCCGCTATATAAAATTTAACCAATTATAAGTATTTTTTTGTTATTTGTAATTTAAAAAAAATTAAATGACTTATAATTTGCCCCATATCAGCGAAATTAAACCAAACGGACGCGGTGGGCCACTTCTTAATTTTATATACTTTGTCCCCGGCCCCTAGGTGCTTTAAGGGACCAACATCTTATTTTGACTCCACTTTATAATCAGGAAATTACTCATTCTGGATAAATTAAACTTATCAATTGGAGGGGCAGCCCCTATATAGGGGCTATACATTTCAACAATCGAGTAGCCTGCGCAAATGTATTATTATTATATATATATATATATATATATATATATATATATATATATATATATATATATATATATATATATATATATATATATATATATATTATAGCCACTAAGGATTAAAAATGTTGCATGTTGTGATATATGATCCACGTGATGATGATCAATATATCCAGAATAAGAGATTGCCTGATTATCCAGTGGGGCCCCTAAGAGCTGCGGGCAAGGTATAAAGAACTTAAAATTAAGAAGTGGCCCACCACGCCCTTTTGGTGCAATTTCGTTGACATATCGCGGACTATAAAACAATTTATAAAAAAACCGTAGATCCCTAACTAGGGGGCCTTGTCAAAAGCTTTTTTTTATCTAACCGACCTATCGGTAATTGTATGGACTACAAAGTTAGTGAGACCCAGTTGTGCAGGTGCAATAGTGTAGAAGATATAAGGGATAATCTAAAAACATATTTTGCCTCCTATACTTAATAATTTTTAACAGTTGAAGAATCAGTCCTTGGAGGCCAATAAGTATAGCTCAAACCGTTCAGAACTGGAAAAATATTTTGACACCCTAACCTTACTTTTGAACTGAGACATTCTTGGGTCTATTAACAGGTCAGGCAGTGTTGTTGGAATTATTAGTAATTGATCAAAACAGGTGTCATAAAATATTCATTAAAAAGCCCACTAAGGTCAATTTTTGACGCTATAACAAGTTTTTAAACGGAAAAAAGTTTCTTCAATGGATAACATCTTGATGAACCAATTGCGCTTATATTCACTTAAAGAAATTCACAAAATTGATGGCAAGTCATATTGTCAAATAACTGACAATAAAAGAATTGGATGGCAAGTTCAAAAATAAGAGACACGTCTGGCGACATTAGCTACAATTATTTTTTGCTTAAGTAATTCAAAAGCAATAACTGAGAGGGGCTTTAGCATTAATTCTTTTCTGATTTCTAAAAGAAAGCCTCTTAGAAGAAATGATGTTAATCTCACAATAACAGTAAAATTACTAAAAATGAAAATAAGGTTGAAAAAAACTGTAAAAGAGAAAAATAAAAGAAGAACAGCTAAATGTAATAGAGATAGATATTTTTTTCAAAGAAGGTGGTTAAATTAAATTAAAAAGATTAGAGAATAGCCGAATTATTAAAAAATTCCAAACTTGTCAAGTGCAGAAAATCGATTTTTCCGCACGCAAATGACGCATTTAAGTGCAGAAAAATAGGTTTCTGCAAGCGTTAGGAACAATTGTTTATCTACGAGAGTCAGGGAAAGAAAATAAATTTATAAGAAAAACACACCAACCAAGGCATTTTATAAGCAATGTTATCAACGTCAAATCTATACAGGTCTTTTAAAAATTTGAAATTTCTGTGCGAATTTTTTTTTACACTAGTGCGGCAAAATAAAATTTTCTGCAGTTAAAATAGTGTGGAAAATCACATTTTATACACGCTCGTACAACATATATATTTTCGTATGAGATATTTAGGTATGAGAGTTTTTTTTAGATAAATAAACTGTAAGGCATTTTATTTTTTATGCACTTTTAATTGACTTCTAAAAAATAACATTACTCAGTTGTTGAAAAAATACGGAGGTTGCCTATTTTTTGCATTTTTAATATGTTTCAGTTTTTATTTTTGCCAAACAAACATTGCGAAAATTTAAACAACACTTTACTACCAAAAAACTTCTTCTATCGAACGATCCCCTTTCTATACATATAATAAAGCTCCTTAGGTGTGACCTGTCAATTAAAAAATTAAAAGGTTTTCGTGACGAATATGGCAAATAAGGTTTTGTTTCTCTTTTGTTTTTTCATGGGCACTCGAAAGCTCTGCACCCACGGGGGTCCAAGATCTAATGGACACCTAATAAATCAATGCGACATCCTTAAAAAGCCAAGTAAACGGTTTTGAATCTCATCTTATATATTAAAGAAAAACCGTATGCTTTTACAAGTAGCGTTATGTACCAAACGCAAGAGTTTGCTATTTTCTGTTGAAATTAGTAGAATTTTATTTTGCGACGCCCCTTTGTCAAGACGGAAGTTCTCTTACAATACAAATAATATATTTAACATGGGACCATTCTTTTAACGCCTCTTTCCGAGAAGCGGCACTGATGTCACTTAATGAAGTGTTTCCTTGCCACGCTGTCTCTTAGTCTAAGCATGACCAACCAATCGGCCGGCACAATAGTTTCATATATATTATATTATTTATGTATATACTGTACTATTTTAGGAAGCAATTATGAAAAACTAATGCCGCTACATACAAAGGCATTTAGAGAACTTTTATTGTTCTTAGAAGATACGAATTCTGAATTCATTTCTAAAAAACAAAATCTCGTTGGATTGCGGGATGTCATGTTATCTGTTAAGGTTTGTTTATTTATTATTATTTTTGTTTTAATAGTTAAAACTGCGACACTTAAAAGAGCGGAATATCAAAACAGCGAAGCTAAAAAAGCAACATTTAAAACAGCAAAATTAAAAACAGCGGTAAATCAATTTTTTCATCCTAAACTGGTTAGATTATAACCAGTATATCCAACCAGGTTAGGTTAGATATACTAAACCTAACCTGGTTAGCTTAGGTATACCAAACTAACCAGTTTAAGTTAGGTATACCAAACTAACCAGCTTAGGTTAGGTATACCAAACCAGAAACTAGTATAATATAGTAGACAGTCAATTTACATTAGGCTAATAGCATACTCTAAAATTCACGCACTCGGCACCTTTGAACGCAGCCGGTGACGACCGGTGAGGGCGCTGATTTCCCTATTCGTTTGGTAATAACAGGTAACCACATGAACTGGAATGCTAGCTCTGTCTTTTTTTTCTTATGCAATAATTTACATAGGAAAAAAGAGAGAGGAAGCGTTTCTGCCTCCATAGTGCAGTGTTGCCGATATTTCATTTAATACAAAATCATTTGGAAAAATCTTTCAATCACTGCTTTCAGTATACATGCAACCTTCGTCAGGGGTGGACGCGACTTGCCCAGTGGAGGGCATAGATATGTAGGTAAGAAAAAGTAGATATATTTTCTGACTTCCAAGAGTTAACGCCAGAAACACATGTACAGTCCTTAAACCTGTTGCTAAAAATTTTCGGACAACTCAGGAATTTTTTGGAAAAACTCAAGAAATTTTCGGAAAACATGGGAAATGTTCGGAAACATACATTTTCATAAAACTTGCGAAATGTTCGCAAAAACTTGGAAAATGTTCAAAAAACTCGAGAAAAGTTTTAAAAAAACTTTACAAATGTTCGAAAAAACTCGAGAAATTTTCGAAAAACACGGAAAATCTTCAAAAAACCTCGGACAATTTTCAGAAAACTTTACAAATATTCGAAAAACCACGGAAAATGCTCGGAAAATTTTCGGATATCTCGGAAAATGTTCAGAAAAACTAGGAAACTTTTTAACTGGGGAAATGTTCGGAAAAACACAGAAAATGTTTAAAAAAGTCGAGAAAAGTTTAGAAAAACTTTGTAAAAGTTCAAAAAAACTCGAGAAATTTTCGAAAAACTCGGAAAATGTTTAGAAAAACTCAAAGAATTTTCCGAAAACTTTAAAAATGTTCAAAAAACCTCGGGAAATGCTCGGAAAAACTAGGAAAATTTTCGGAAATCTCGGAAAATGTTCAGAAAAACTAGGAAAATTTTTGGAAAACTGAAAATGCTGGAAAAACTCAGCAAATGCTCAAAGAAAACTTGTGTAATGTTTAGAAAAACTCAAAATTTGTACAAAGACACAAACTTACTCAGGTTAAGACAACTAACTCTATTATAAATATTCTGTTCTCTATCTAGGTCAAAATAATCTACTGTTTCCAGAAATCCCACATATTCCTGACACAAGATTTGTTGTGGAAAATAGACTACCAAGAAAACAAAAAACAATTGGTCAAAGCTGCTATACATATATTGGAAAAGAACACTTTAACCTGCTACCATCTGAACTCAAACACAATGTCAAAAAAAATTATAAAAAAAAATAAATATGCACTTGGTTACTTCAAAATTATCCAAAATTATAATAAATAAATAGATACTTAACTAGAAACTGGTCTTCAAGAATATTTCATTACTTTTTTTTACTTTTATATATTATTTGTTTTTTTTTTCATTGTGGTAGTATAACTACTTTGCATTTATTTATTTCTACTTTTATTTATTTAATTTTTTTTAACTTTTTTTAGTCTAAAAAACAACACTAAACCAAGAAAAAACTTTTTCCTGAATCCATCAAGTTTGTCACAATTATTATTATTTTTGTTATTTTTTTAACTTTGTTGAATTCCCGTAAATGGGCTTACATTTATGTAGGTACAAAGAAACCTTTGCAATGTATATTTCATGATATATTTACTTACTTAAGGCTATGATGTATAAAACTCATTTCCATGTAAAAAATGTGGCAAATAAATATATTGAAATTGAATTGAATTGATTAAAATTGAAATTGAAAATTGACCCCAAAAACTCGGAAATATTGGAATAAACTTTGAATTTTTTTTCGGAAAACTGAGGAATTGTTCGAAAACACTCGGAAAAAACTCGAAAAATTTCCATAGAAACTCGTGAAATGTTCGGAAAACTCAGAAAACGTTTGGAAAAACTCTAGTCTAGACATTTTTATGAGTGAGAGAATTGTCGGAGTAAATCCACCTACTCAATTTATTTTCATCAATCTTAAAAAAAAACAAATGGCGGAGTTCCCCATTTATCAACCAGTATGTATTGAATACGGAAACTGAAACTTACAAAATGAACATGACGGCTGCAAAATTTTTCATAAGTATTTATTAATTGATTTGATTCAAACTTGCTACTTTGTGGTGCTTAAGATCACTCAATACAATTTTTAAAATAAAATTCATTTGTCAACCGATATCTGTATCAAATTTAAAACTTTGGGGTATATAACGTCGCTGATTTTAATTTATGATTTTAAAAATTAAGTTGGAACAGGTAAGTGGAGTGGAGCCAAACATCAAACTCAAAAATAGGTAAACAGTTTTAAGTTAAACGGTTTTACTGAAATCATTAGCTGTATAAAAAACTAGAAAATTTTAAGTACACAAACGTGACTTTTAACAGACTAAGGTAAAAGCGTGGGTGCATAAAAAATAGGGTTAAACGATTGTTTAATCAAATAAGAATCACTTTTCTAAAATATTTTAAATGCGCAGTTTAAATTTACGTCTGTTATAAACCAGGTTTGTCTTTCCTGACCTATCACTTTTCATCCCTGATTTTCATTTTTTAGCCCTGATTTATCACTTTTGATCCCAGGGATAAACAGTGACACTTTTATCTCTTGTGTTTTTATCCCTAAACAACAAAAAATAATTTGGAGAGGCCCTTGAAAGGAGGCCCAGTTTCATTAATTTTTTTTTAATAGGTGGACCCTTTTTGTGGCTTCTAGTTAGTAAGGTCAGAAATGAGTAACTTTATTATTCATATGGTAAGGTTACAAAAAAAATAGTCTATTACATAACAAGAGACAAAAAAGAGAGTGACAAATTTCACATGACCGTGAATGTTGTGAACGAGGCGCTAGCCGAGTGAAACAACACGCGAGTGTAAGAAAGTTACTTTCTATCGAGTTGTCTGTCCATCATTCATCGCCAGTTATTGTATAGAGTGGTTATTTATAAGACCTTATTGGCTGATTAAATTTTATCTTTGTTTTTTTTATGAGTATTTTAAATTTTGCTGTTAACTAATTATGTGTTTTGACCTTTGTAAATTTTGTGCGAAAAGTACTTTTCCATGTGCAGAAAAATTTTTGTCCATAGGTGAAATCTAACGTTTTCTGAGGATGGTAAAATGGTGTGAAATCCATCATTTTCATGTGTAGTGGTAGGAAAAAAATATTGCATATGGAGTACTTCTTATAAAAATAATTAACAAACAAAAGTTTAATTTAATTACTTTGCGCTTTTTTGTATATATATATTTATCGGTTTCACAACGTTCTACGTCTTCCGATACCCAATCTCCACTCGTTTCTGTTTGCCCATAATTCATCATCTAGGCCTCTTATTCTTATTTCACTGTCTATTCCTTCTCTCCAGCTTCTCCTTGGCCGTCCTCGTTTTCTTCGGCCAGTTGGTTTCCATTGTAGTATTTGTTTAGGTAGTCTTTCGTCATTCATTCTTTGTACATGTCCGTACCACACCAGTTGTTTTGTTCTTATATCATCCACTAAAGTACGTTCACCTACTGTCATAATTTCTCTTATTCTTTGATTTGTAACTCTTTCTCTTTTTGATTTCCCTGCTGCTCTTCTCCAATAGTCCATCTCCGTAGCGGAAAGCATTTTTTCTGTTCTATCCTTGATTGGCCATACTTCTGAGCCGTATGTAATAATACTTTTTATAATGGTGTTATATATAAGCTTTTTGTTATGTTTTGATATACTTTGGTCCCAAATTATTCCATTTAATAAAGTTATTGCTTTTCTTCCTTGTACGTTTCGATCTTTTATAGCTTTGTCCAGTGTTCCGTCAGCTGTAATTTCCAGACCCAAGTATTTATACTCATCACAGGAGTGAATTCGCTGCCCGGTATTTAAGATTAGATCCTGTTTCATTCCACCGACACACATATACTCTGTCTTATTGAGATTAACCTCTAGTCCCCACTTATTGTACTCTTCTATTAGTTTTCGTGTCATATATTCGAGGTCGTCATAATCCTGAGCCACTACTATCTGATCATCGGCGAAACATAAAGTATACAAGGTGGTTTCGTCCAACGGAATTCCCATGTTTTGGCATTTTCTCTTCCATACTTTAAGGACTTGTTCCAAGTATATCTTGAAGAGCGTAGGCGAGATACAGCAACCTTGTTTAAGACCTTTATTTACTTGAAAGCCTTTGGTTAGTTTTGCTTTTATTTTAACTTTTGCCTTACTATTGCGGTATAACTCTTGGATGGCCTTAATTAGTTGCACGCTTATGCCTGTGTTTTCCAACGCTTTCCAAAGTAGATTTAGTGGTATACTATCATATGCCTTCTGCAAATCCACGCAAAGCAGATGCAGCTCTTGACCGTATGCCATTCTCTTTTCAATAACTTGGGTTATACAAAAGAGATGATCTGAAGTCGATCTACCCGCCCTGAAACCAGCTTGTTCTTCTGCCTCCATGTCTTTATATTCGCTCTCTACTTTATTTCTTATTATTTTACCGTATATTCTGCTTAGCGTACTAGTCACAGATATACCTCTATAATTGTCACATATATCTTTCCTTCCTTTTTTGTGTATTGTGGATATATATGACGTTTTCCACTCAGTTGGGACTACAGTTCCATTTAAATATTTTTGGAAAAGATTCCGTAATCTCCAAAACAGTTCTTCAGTGCCATATTTAATAAGTTCGGCTGGGATATTTCCGGGTCCGGCAGATTTACCGCTTTTTACGGTTGTGCACACGTTTTTGACCTCAGAGATTGTGAGGGGTACTGGAGATCCCATCGTTCTAATTATATTGTCTCTTGCGTCTTCCTTGAATTCTGCTCTATCTTCAGTTAAAAGTTTTTTAAAATGCTCATTCCATTCTTTGTCTGGTATTGGTGAAATGATATCTCTGCATGTTTCTTTTTTAATCGATCTTATAGTTTTCCAGCTTTCGGTACTTCTCCTACCTCCTAAGTAAGAATACTAGAATAATAGTACCTCATGTATTAGAATATCTATTCTAATACATGAGGTAAATAATGATTTTCACTTGAATGATTCTAACCACATGAAAATAGAAAGTTTCAATAACCTAACAAAACCTAATCAGATCTAACCGAACCGAACCAAAGCAAACTAAACCAATATTTTTTTTCAAAAAAAAACTTTCCTGGCTTCCTACCCGGGATCCTAGAGGATGTGAATCCGAACCGGACCGTACCGAACCGAACCTATCCAAACCTAACCCTACCCAACTAAACCTAATTAGCAGTACGTGTTGTAGTTTAGTTTGGTTAGGTTAGGTTTGGTTCAGTTTAGTTAGATTCGGTTTAGTTCGGTTCGGATTCACATCCTCTAGGATACCGGGCAGGAAGTCAGGAAAGTTTTTTTTTGAAAAAAATTATTGTTTCAGTTTCCTTTGGTTCGGTTCGGTTAGATTTGATTAGGTTTTGTTAGGTTAGGTTTTTGAAACTTTCTATTTTCATGTGGTTAGAATCATTCAAGTAAAAATCACCCTGTATTCATCTATTCTAATACATGAGGTAAATAATATTGGTAGATCTGCGCATGCGAAGTCAGGGATTGAAAGTGGACTTGGTAGGGCTAGCGTCTTGTGTAAAAGCAACACACTTGTTATGGATAGACGACATAAGACTCGTTCGAACATTTTAAGAAAGGAAACCACCCCCTCAACACTGGCAGGGAGGTGTCCCCCCCCCCCTTAAACGTGCTTTTTGACGGTTTTTTGCTAATAACTCGAAAACGGTCAACTTTTCTAAAAATATTCTAAAGATCATTTTGCAAGCGGATAATTAATTATCATTTTGCAATCCTTTACTTTACTAATTCCTACTTTGCAGTCCTCGCTGCTTCCACCCATCGCCCCCTTCTGTCATTCCCCCCCACCCTCTTCAAAAACCATATTCGCATAATTTTATCAAATATAGGGCGATTTCAAAAATTCTTTCTGTACATGCTATAAGATTTGTTTCCAACAACATTTTACTAGGTTGCAAAAATCTTTATTTTACTATTATAGACCAGCTTTAAAAGAGTGTAATTTTTTAAAATATGTTTGGTGATAGCAAGAAAGCGTCTAAAGTTCAATATTTTTTAGTTTTTATAAAAAAATATCCAAGTCTTATAGTGGTCGGGCAAATTCAAAGATTTTGGGCTGCTTAAATTCAAAACCATTTTTTAAACTATTTGGCCAAAATTGAAAAGCGATTTTTTGGTTTGCGGTTAAATTTGGGTCCCCTGAAAATATTTCTTTACCTTCCTAGCTCGCGCAGCAATGGGTAGTGAAGGTATTATTTTCGACGAAAATATTTTTTTTCAGATAACGCTGAAAATTTGTTATTTGGGTGTATTTTGACCTATCTTACCAATATCGTCGTGATGTCTGCCTGTGTGTGTGCGTATGCCTCTCCGTCACACGATAAAAATCACTAAATTAAGCTTTTTGGGAAAAAAAAATATTTTACACTTTATTGTAGAAAATATAATTATCTTTTAACTATCTATAAGCTAGCGCAGAGTAATACCAAACTTTCCAGCGGCGTCCATTTGTTGAGAAAATGTTTAAAAAATTAAAAAACCACATGTTTTTCACATGTTTTACCCGATTATCTTAAAAACTAAGCCTTCTAAAGAAAATTTTCTTTTAACTGCTGTGTCACAAAGTAAGATTTAGCTTTAAATTAAAACTTCCCAGGCGTCCGTAAATAAAATCAATTTTTACAAATCACCAAATAAATTAATTTTTTTACAGGTTTTATCCAATTTCCTTAAAAACTAAGCCCAATTGAAAAAAATATGTTCTAAACTTTATTGAAGAAAATAAAATTCCCATTTTACCGATATATAAGTCAGTGCGATTTGGTTAATGACAAACTCTCCAGGGACGTTCCTATAGATATAAGGGTCATATAAAACAAAAAAAAATAAAAGCATTTTTGTCACATGTTTCACCCGATTTTCCAAAAAAACTAAGCTTTTTATAGGAAATATGCTTGACAGCTGATTTGTAGAAAATAAAATTTCCTTTTAAATGATATATAACTTGGTAAGATTAATTTCATTTTTAAAACTTTAGAGGCGTTTGTAAATAAAATAAATTTTAAAAAATTAACAAATGAAGCACCACACTTAACCCGCCATCTGCATTGATAGTCTTTGCACCCCTTGTACCTCCCCACCTTTCCTTTCATCCCTCCTCCACAAAAAAAAAGATGAAACTCCCCCCAAAAAAAGATTCTAGGTACGGCTAGCAGCAAAGGTGATCCTACTACTCACCTTTTCTCCCCATCTTGCGCCATAATTTTGTAGGTACGGTTAGATATGTGAGGGGGGATGGCCTACTACTGCCACTGATTCAAATTTTAAGAATCTTAAAAAAAATCGAACCAAAATTAATTTGTTTGGTGATTTTTAAACATTAATTTAATTTACGGACGTCCCCAAAGTTTTAAAAATTAAACTTTTCTTACCTTGTTATACATTGTTGAAAAGGATTTTTTTTTCTACAATCTAGTATGAGACATTTTTTGATAAAGAGCTTGGTTTTTTGGAGAATCGGGTGAAACATGTTACAAAAATGTTTTTATTTATTTATTTTGTAAATGACCCCCATTTACGAAGATAATTTTATTTTCTACAATAAAGTGTGGAATAAGTTTTTTCCTAAAAAGCGGACGCCGCTGGAGAATTTGTCTTTGTTCGTACCCCACTGACTTGTATATCGTTGAAAAGGAAATTTTATTGTCTACAATAAAGACAATTACATATTTTTCACTAAGAAGCTAGAAGAAGAAGGTATGGGGGTTTTTGCAGCTAAAATTTAAAAAACTAATATAATTTTATTTTTAGCTTAGGTTTTTAATATTTTTGATTCATTTCTCTGTCATTGCGGCTTTAGGGCATCAACATAGTTACATTTTCAGAAATTCGAACATGACTATAAGAGGGTTGATAAAAAAAATTGGACCAAAACCTGGCTTGGCAACATCCAGATCCTTGACCCACTGTCCAGTGGCGGATCCAGGGGGGACACTAGGGGCACTTGCCCCCCCCCGGTAATTTTTTGAATATACAAAAAATGAGTAAGAAGTAATGTTTTTCCTAATAAAAATTCAAATTTTTAATATACCGTTTTTTACCAACAGAGAATGTCACCTAAAGTGCCCCCCCCCCCCCGAGAAGCACCTCTGGATCCGCCCTTGCCACTGTCAAAGTGCGCTCCTCTTATTTTGCATACTCAACTACCTACAGCGCCTGCACTAAGAAGAATTTAACTAGTTTCTGGCCTAAGCATATAATAAATAGGCAGTCGCTCGAAAAGGAATAATATTTGATTAAATTAAGCGGTATACCTACCAAATTCTAAATACCTCATTCATAATAGAGTTCGAGCAAACCCACGGGGCCGCGCGCCCGAGAGGCTCTCTCTCTTTAATGCACCTCATTTAAAAGAGCGAAAGAATTGCCAAGCGCTCCGGGTTGTTTACGCGAAGTCACTAAATGTCCACGTCTTGAAAAAGGAATCTATAAGCGAGGGAAAGTTAGTAGGACGATTGTAAAGTAGATCGGTATAATTGTCTTTGGTATGGCAACACCGCCGACTCTTTCGGAGGAGGCGATTCTCAATAAATATTTACACCGTCGTGTATGGCCATCTGGTATGAGATATCGGTAAATGGGGCCATTTTGGATTGGTTGTCTATTTTATTAGTTTATGACCAAACTAACCAGGTTAGATTAGGTATACCAAACTCACGGTGACTAGAATAGAACGGTGTATATATATATATATATATATATATATATATATATATATATATATATGTCGAATTTTTGACGTCACTGGTGGTCCAACTGATTTTTGTAAACAAAAGTTAGATCAGTTAGATATGATATGAACAACTAATATTTTTTGACATTTTTGAAAACTAAAGCAATTTTTCTACCAATTTTTAGTATATTCTTATAAAATAATATTTTTGAGACATACCAGTCGTTATTTTTTTTAGCCCGCTTCAGTTTTCTTGACACAAAAATTAAAATTGGAAGGAAATAATGGGTTCGTTTCAGCTTCAAAACTAATCCGCTAACCTACACCTTTGTTTACTTCTCAAGTCCTCGGTTTACCTTTGAAACTAAACGATCACATTCAGTTTCAATTGTATTTTAAGTTTTGTGTAATAAAAAATAAAGCGGGCTAAAACAAATAACGACAATACGTCTAGAAAATTATACTTTATAAGGATGTACTAAAAAACAGTAGGACAATTGCCGTGGTTTTCAAATAATTTAAAAAATATTAGTTGTTCATATCATACCTAAGTTTGTTTACAAAAGTCAGCTGGACCACCAGTAACGTGAAAATTCGACATATATATATATATATATATATATATATATATATATATATATATAGGGTGTAAGAAGATGGGACTTGAACCCACAAACTAGGATCTCACGCAAAACAGTATGTGGCTATAAATGAGATCCCCTAACGATGATTTTTATACATATTTTTTTTCCTTTTGCGACTCAATAAAAAAGTTTGATTTTTTACATGCTTTAACCAAATAGTTTAAAAGTTGATGTTAAAATGACAGACCCAGATTTTTTATTTTACTTTTATTTAGACGATACATTATCAAGTAAAACAACGCACAAGCGAAGTTTTAATAGACCGATAGACATGACAATTTTTTTAGTCAAAAGTTGCCAATTCTGAGGATTTTGCTGTTTTTCCAATTTTAAAAAATTTAGTTTTCTGAAAGCAATAGACCTAGAAATTTTTCTTTTGTCTTGTATGATAGTCAAGCCACTGAGCTTTAATGTGCGTATAGATTTACTATTTTTTTAAAACTATTTTTGCCATGTCAAAAAAGTGAGGTTATTTTTTTTTTCTGTATAGGATTATCCAACCAATATTAAAGATTTCTTCCATCAAATTTGTTTTTACATAAGATTTAATACAATAGAAATAAAAAAAAATAAGGCCACAACTGATTTTCTTCTTTTTTTTACTTTTAAAGTGGCCTGTAAAATACGGGAGGCGACATTAAAAATTAAAGTTTGTTAATTTGGTATTCCTAAGGACACTAATACATGTTATCAAAATTTGGATTTTTTTCGTGACATGGCAGCTACCCGCAGTGGATGATTTGGCGTGGAATTACCTATATATACAGGGTGTTCGGACATGAACCGTCAAATTTTTTTAGGATATTGTTGGGGTCATTTGCTACCTTTTTAACCTTGGAACTTGGGTCCTTAGAGTCACGGCTAAAGAGATATGAATTTTTTTAATTTTTTTTCTCAAATTACCCAAAATCCCACCTTTATAACCTTGTAAGCTTTTTATTAATGTCTGGAAAAGCACCATTTTTTTTTATATTTCTGTAATCTTATGCTACTTCAACTAATGAATAGATTAGTTAAAATTTATGTACCAAAGGGACATACGAGGTTTTTTATTCAAGAACATTAGTGATTTTGTGAAAGAAAATCAATTTCAAAATGAAAAATTAAAAGAAGTATCGACACTTGCGAACTTCATTTTCTTTTAAAAACTTCTCTAGTTGATTACCTTTCTAACGGCATGCTTCACATTGATTAAAAAAAAATCTGCTTTAAAATACGGATATTCTGTGAGACGGGCAATAATCGTTCGGACTTGATAAGAAAAACAATTTGATGTTTATGATCGTTTCTAACAAAATTTATAATTAAAACACAATACATTATTGTTAAAAGTTTAACTTTTGTTTAAGTAGGTAAACAATCATAAACATCAAATTGTTTTTCTTACCAATTCCGAACGAGTCTCGCCCTTCTGACGGAATATCCGTATTTTAAAGCAGAAATGTTTTTTTTTATCAATGTGTAGCATACCGTTAGAAAGGTAATCAACTAAAGAAGTTTTTAAAAGAAAATGAATTTCTCAATTGTCGATACTTTTTTTGATTTTTTATTTTGAAATAGATTTTCTTTCACAAAATCACTAATGTTCTTCAATAAAAAAACATCGTATGTCCCTTTGGTACATCAATTTTAACAAATCTATTAATTAGTTGAAGAAGCATAAGATTACAGAATTATTTTTTTAAAAATGGTGATTTTCCAGACATTAATAAAAAGCTTACGAGGGTTTAAAGGTGGGATTTTGGATAATTTGAGAAAAAAATTTAAAAATTTATATCTCTTCAGCCGTGACTCTTAGGGCCCAAGTTCCAAGGATGAAAAGGTAGCAAATGACCCCAACAATATCCCAAAAAATTTTGACGGTTCATGTGCTGAACACCCTGTATATATAACATCAAATTGTTTTTCTTATCAAGTCCGAACGATTATTGCCCGTCTCACAGAATATCCGTATTTTAAAGCAGAATTTTTTTTTAAACCTATGTGAAGCATACCGTTAGAAAGTTAAAACTAGAGAAGTTTTTAAAAGAAAATGAAGTTCTCAAGTGTCGACACTTTTTTTAATTTTTCATTTTCATTTTTCTTTCACAAAATCACTAATGTTCTTCAATAAAAAACCTCGTATGTCCCTTTGGTACATAAATTTTAACAAATCTATTCATTAGTTGAAGTAGCATAAGATTACAGAATTATAAAAAAAATGGTGCTTTTCCAGACATTAATAAAAAGCTTACGAGGTTATAAAGGTGGGATTTTGGGTAATTTGAGAAAAAAAATTTAAAAATTCATATCTCTTTAGCCGTGATTCTAAGGACCGAAGTTCCAAGGTTGAAAAGGTAGCAAATGACCCCAACAATATCCCAAAAAAATTTGACGGTTCATGTGCCGAACACTCTGTATATATAGGTAATTCCATGCCAAATCATCCAATGGGCGTAGCTGCCATGTCACGAAAAAAATCCAAATTTTGATAACATGTATTAGTGTTCTTAGGAATACCGAATTAACAAATTTTAATTTTTAATGTCGCCTCCCGTATTTTACAGGCCACTTTAAAAGTAAAAAAAAAGAAGAAAATCAGTTGTGGCCTTATTTTTTTTTATTTCTATTGTATTAAATCTTATGTAAAAACAAATTTGACAGAAGAAATCTTTAATATTGGTTGGATAATCCTATACAGAAAAAAAAATAACCTCACTTTTTTGACATGGCAAAAATAGTTTTAAAAAAGTAGTAAATTTTATGATTTTCTCGATTTTTAATTATTTACACCGGTGCGGAATATGGTCCATCAAAAAAAAGTCTATACGCACATTAAAGCTTTTTTTTTTTTTTTTTTTTTTACGGGTAAGCGCACTCGCAAGGGGATCCCTATTACGCTCGAGAAGCGGCCAGTGCGCGGAAATGTTGGTGTGTGTTGGTTTTGAAACGGTTCAGGTTGTAACCTGCAGGGAAAACTGTCGCAGGGAGTTTATTCCACAGCGATGCTGTTCTCCAGAGATATGAATTCTGATATAACGAGGTTCTTGGTGCCTCTATTTTGACAGTAAATTGATGGTTACCGTCTGTTTGACGTGTTCGCCTAGTAGGTGCTACTCCCGGGGGGATCATAAGTGCCAACTCTTCAGAGCATTTTCCGTGATAATACCTGTAGAAGAGAGATAGATCGCCCACAGTTCTTCGGTATTCGAGACTATCCAAGCTACGGGTAAGTGCGGGGTCATTGATCAGCTTGATAGCTCGTTTTTGCACGGTGTTCAAAAGCATTAAGGTATGTTTGGGTGCCGCACTCCATATATGTGAGCAGTACTCCATAGTTGGTCGAATCTGGGCTTTGTAGAGTGTCAGCAGTTGGCTTGGTGTATACAGATGTCTTGTACGAAACAGCACCCCAAGCTTTTGGGACGCCCTTTTAGCTATATCTGCCACGTGACTATGCCAAGACATGTTGGCCTCTGCAGTGACTCCTAAGATGTTCAACTGGCTCTGCAATGTGACAGCACTTCCAGATAACATGATGTTTGGCTCACCGGTGCTGGTCTTTTTTGAAAACAGGGCTGCTTGGGTTTTCTGCGCGTTAAACTGTACAAGGTTTTTGTTGCCCCAGTCCTCTATTATCTCCAGGTCGTTATTTATCTGCGATATTTGAGTTAGTCTAAGATGATGGAATTCACGTGCGGATAGACACTGAGTGGGTGGTATGATTGAGGAGACTACATTGCCATCATCTGCAAAGCAATAAAGTGGATTTACTGTTTTATCTATGAGGTCATTTATGTAAATCAGAAAAAGTGTTGGCGAAAGGATTGCTCCCTGTGGCACACCAGCATTTATTTGGTAAGAGTTGGAGTTCCGGCCATCCAGTGCAACATAAATGGATCTATCCTTAAGGTAACTTTCAAACCAAGTGCAAAGTTTCGGCGACAATCCCATTGCTTTGAGCTTGTTGAGCAGATTTTCATGCCAGACTTTATCGAAGGCTTTTGATATATCTAAGGCAATTGTTCTTGTTTCGCCCCGTAACTCAATCGCTTTTTGCCATAAGTGAGTGACGTATGTAAGTAAATCGCCAGTTGACCTATATTTTCGAAATCCGTATTGCTTGTCGTTGATAATTTTGTACTTTTCCAAGTACTTGGTTAGGTGATTGTTCACAACTCTTTCCATTACTTTTGATATCACCGGAAGTAGAGCAATTGGTCTATAGTTTAACGGATCTGTCTTTTTTCCTTTCTTTGGAATAGGTTGTACTGCGGCAGACTTCCATGATGATGGATATACTCCTTGCCTGTAAGATAAATTGAGTAATTTAGCGAAAGTTGGGGTGAGTTCGTTAGCACAATTTTTGAGTACTATCGCGGGAATGCCATCTGGACCCATTGCCTTGTTTGTATCCAACTTTTTAAGGGATTTTCGTATTTCTCTGTGACAAAAGGGTACCTCTGGCATACTGTGGGAAACCCTTCCAATGAACGGTGGAGTTTTTCCATTTGGCACTGTTAGGTTTGAGTTGTGGGAAAAGATTTTGGCCAGCATATTGGCTTTTTCCTCTGATGTTGTGGCTAAGTGAGTATTTTTTTCTGTAAGTGGTGGTATGGATGACTTGGTGAAGTTTGATCCAACAGCTTTTGCAAGTGACCAAAAGGACCTAGAACTACTTGGACAGTTCAGCAACCTGTTTTTTATTCTTTGATTGTATATTTCTTTGGCGGCGTCAATAGTAATTTTGCAACTATTTCTGGCTTCTATAAATTCTGTGTGGTTTTGAGCGGTTTGTTGTCGTTTCCAAAGGTTATATGCTCTGTGTTTTTTCTGTACAGCCGTTTGACACTGGCCGTTGAACCAAGGTTTTGCATTTGCTCTGCGTTTTATTGTATGTGGGATATATGCATCCATTCCAGATAAGATTACTTTTGTTATTTCATTACAGCAGATAGTGGGATCAGCTGTTTTAAAGCAAACCTCTTGCCATGGAAAATCCAGGTAAAACTGCTTAAGGTCATTCCATTTTGCCGATTTATAGTGCCACATTTTACGAGGAAGTGATTGTTGGCTTGGTGGTATGAGCATTTCGCACTTTGTTATTATAAGTTTATGATCGGATGAACCAAGTGGGGGATCTACTTGAATTGTGTACGAGTCAGGATTTGTAGTTAGGAACAAGTCTAAAAGCGCTGCAAATTCACCCCTTTCTGAGATACGGGTAGGTTCATCGACAAGCTGCGTTAGACCACAACTTATGGCAAAAGCTTCTGCTTCCCTGCCTTCATTATCTGTTTTGTTGTGGTGTTTTAACCAGAGTATATTGTGGACGTTGAAATCGCCTAAAAAAACAATTTCCGCATGTGGATAGTTAGACTGTATACTATCACAGTTTTCGGATAATGTCGCAAAAAAGTTTTGATACTCGATGTTACTTGGCGGTCGGTAGAGGCAGCAGATGAACTTGGTCGATGACTTTGAGGTGAATTTTAGCCATATGATATCGAGGTTTGCTGGTTCTAGCTTCTCCTCTCGATGACATGAAAGGTCATTTTTAATGTACACACAAATCCCAAAATTATGTCGAAATCGGTGGTGTAGGTCATAGCCGGGATAAAGATAGCTCACAATAGGTGTTGCAGAACTGATTTTAGTTTCAGTGAGAACAAGGATGTCAGGTCTTTGTTCTTCAAGATGTTGGTGAACTGAATTCATTTTGGTACTTAATCCTCTTATATTGCTAAAATCAATTCGGAGTTGAGTTTTTGGTCTTCTTTTAATATCTTTGCATGAAGGACCCCCAGGATCACCCGACGCCCGGAGATCCGAGTGGTCGGGTATTTTACCTCCGGAATATTTTGATCTTGGAGGCGCCATCATGCTATCTGTTACTCATTGTTGGAACCGGACTGCCAGCGCAGTAGCGGAACGTGGTGATACCACTTAGCGCTACTCAGTGGCTTGACTATCATACAAGGGAAAAGAAAAATTTCTAGGTCTATTGCTTTCAGAAAACTAAATTTTTTAAAATTGAAAAAACCGCAAAAACCTCAGAATTGGGAACTTTGGACTAAAAAAATTGTCATGTCTATATGTCTATTAAAACTTCGCTTGTGCGTTGTTTTACTTGATAATGTATCGTCTAAATAAAAGTTAAATAAAAAATCTGGGTCTGTCATTTTAACATCAACTTTTAAACTATTTGGTTAAAGCATGTAAAAAATCAAACTTTTTTATTGAGTCGCAAAAGGAAAAAAATTATGTATAAAAATCATAGTTAGGGGATCTTATTTATAGCCACATACTGTTTTGCGTGAGATCCTAGTTTGTGGGTTCAAGTCCCATCTTCGTACACTGTCGGAAATTTTTTTTTAGTTTTAAGAATACATTTTTGGTGAGACACGGACATTAATTAGTTTGTTTCTTTGGTAAATGAAATGGTTCAGGTTTAACAGTGGCGTACGCAGGAGGGAGGGGGGTTGGAGGCCTAATCTTTCCAAAACCATTAAATAACTTTTCCTAAAGATTGCATTTTTCTGATTTTTATAAATGGTTTTCCATGACTTTGCTTCTACTCAAGCCCCCTCTTCCAACCCCCTTGGAAAATTTCTGCATACGCCACTGGGCATTAAAAAAACTAAGTACAAAACTAACGCATGGTAAAAGCCCATGTGATGCGTTTGGAGGTACTGTGAAACGATTTGTTTTACATTAAAATCTCAAACAAACAACAACTGGATACCATTCTTTCACTCCTCTGGATGATTTAACTATAGATGCTAAATTTACTTCAAGCTCAGAAAAAAAAATTGTTCGGTTTTTGAAATTATAGAACTCAACTTCTTTTTATTTTTTAAATATGACAGTAGGTTACTACTAAAAAAGTAAATAAACTTTAAAAAAATTTGTGTAGTGAGCTTATGAAGAGTAAACTCTCTTCATAAGCTCATAATTTATTGAACAGTGCTCATATAAATAAACTTTACCTTCTGATAAACCTTAATTTGCAGGGGCGGATCTAGAAACTTTATTTTGGGGGAAAATATCATAATAAATATTTCACAAAACTATTTTGCATAATGACCAGGAGGTGTATTCTATGTGTCAAAACTGAGTAAAGTTTCAGATTTGGGGGGGGCATCCCCCCCCGTAGATCCACGCCTGTAATTTATGATGCAATTTAACATTAAAAATATTAAAATAACAAAAAAATGTGTAGTGACCTTAAGGATTACAGACCCAGATTTTTTATTCTTGTTTTTAAAAGTATATGATACAGTGAAAAATTTACCCTACTTGATTACCACCAGCACCCCGATAGACAGGGTCATTTTTGATGCTGAAGTTGAGGGATTTCCCAGACATTCTTAACTTCTTCGTGGAACTCCAAGGTAACGTCTACTTTTTAAATATGTTTTATACAAGGAAGATATAGTCCTTGAGTATAGCTTTCCAAGACTGTGTCAAAAATTTAAGAAAACATTACATTTATACCTCAAAAAAATATGAAAACTTCGAAAATTTCTGCGTTTTTTGGATATTCTCTAAATTGCTCTAATTAAGCCAGTATAAAAGATTTTGCTAAACATCACATTTTTTTAAAAACTACTTTTATGCATGTTTTCAAAATTATAGGTTAAGTTTTTTTAGGTGCTGTTTACTATGAGCATAATTTCTTTCTTTAAAGTCCCATTTTGCCCGTTTTTAGACTTTTCAAATGCGTGTACAACAGACTAATTGGATTAAAAAATCTAAAATTGTGCAAAAGTGGTTAAGCATAAGCTGTTTCATTCAGTAAGCATGATTAAAGAAAAAAATTAAATGTCACGGCAACACTTTTTTTGTAAATTGGATGACTTGGCGTGGAATTGCTCTATATATATATATATATATATATATATATATATATATATTTGGTTTTTCTTGAGCCATATATTTTATATATTTTTTTTAATTTAGTTGGTTTCTTGGGAATGTGGTCCATAAATTAAATAGCAACTTTTAGTTTAAATATTTATTGACGTTTCCGTCAGAGACCTTCTTCAGAACTAAAAAGAAATTGAAAACAACGTTTTAGGCTATTTGTTTTAGATGCCATTATTTTTAAGAGAGAAAAAAATTAATTAATAATTAAAATAACAAAAAGTACTCATCAGTCATTCGTTTATAATCACTCATTACATTACATAGGTCAAAACAAACAAATTCAAAACAGGCATATCACAATTTACACAAAACATTCTTAAAAATTCAACAATAAACAAACACATATTCGTTAGACGACTATTACTAATAAAATATTATAATTTAAACTTTGTTTAACGGCGCGATATATCTGTGTGTGTGGTACGGTTCGGTGGGAGGTATAATGATAAAAAAAAATTTGTTCTTATAACTTTATTTCATGTTTTTCTGATTTTGTTGTGTATCGTTTTTGCAATATTACATGTTTTGGTGAGTTTGAGGTTGGTTAGAGAGGGTGTTAGTCTTTTTTGTTAATAAGTTAAAATATATTGGATTTAGTTGTTTTATGTCAGTCCGTGAGTTGATACAATTATTACTTTTTTGTATTTCAATCATTTCCAAAATCTCTCGTTTTTTTTGGTGGCATTCAGTTTTTAATATTTTTGTATTTTCAAAATCAAATGTATGATTTAAAGACGTACTGTGGTTGGTTAAGGCTGTTTTATTTTTTTTGTCATATTTGTGTCCGTTTAGGCGGTTTTTCAAATATTGTGAAGTTTGTCCGATGTATATGTTGTTGCAGTCTTTACAACAGTGTATTTGATATACAACGTGGCTTTTTTCTCCTTTGGGATTGAAGACTTTAGTTGGC
Source organism: Aspidapion aeneum (assembly GCA_963576565.1). Taxonomy (NCBI): domain Eukaryota; kingdom Metazoa; phylum Arthropoda; class Insecta; order Coleoptera; family Brentidae; genus Aspidapion; species Aspidapion aeneum. Next base: position 149,846,410 of record OY755038.1, read on the forward strand.
TGAAATTTTTTTTAGATAGGTTGTAACCCTTGCTGTTGTTATATTATGGGGTTTAAAAATATTGCTTATTTGTTCCGATAGCCTTGGTATGTATGGGATTGATAGATATTTATTCTTTTTGTATTTGTTGTTTTATTTTTATATTGAAGTTTATTGTAAAATAAATAGATTCTGTTTTTAAAAGTTTTATCTATTAAAGGTTCAGGGTAGTTGTTAAGTAAAAGGGCTTTTTTTGCTTTTTTTATAGACGACTCTCGAAAATCTGGATCGGATAGCTGTATTGCTCTGTCTGCAAGACCAATTATAACAGATTTTAAAAAACTTGGACTTTAACCTTCCCTTCTTTTTCCGGTACGTCGACGACTGCGCATGCGCTGTACCAAAGAACAAAAAAAAATATTTTTTAAATAGTTTTAATGCATATCACAAAAAACTTCAATTTACAGTAGAGACAGAAAAAGATCAAAAGATCAACTTTTTAGACATGACCTTGCATAGACAAAATAACACAATAAAAACTGAATGGTATACAAAAGAAACATGTTCCTCCAGATACTTAAATTTTAAATCACAACACCCCTTTTCCCAAAAAAAATCTGTTATAATAGGTCTTGCAGACAGAGCAATACAGCTATCCGATACCCTGTAAAGACTGCAACAACATATACATGGGACAAACTTCACAATATTTAAAAAACGGCCTAAACGGACACAAATATGACACAAAAAATAAAACAGCCTTAACCAACCACAGCACGTCTTTAAATCATACATTTGATTTTGAAAATACAAAAATATTAAAAACTGAATGCCACCAAAAAAAACGAGAGTTTTTGGAAATGATTGAAATACAAAAAAGTAATAATTGTATCAACTCACGGACTGACATAAAACAACTAAATCCAATATATTTTAACTTATTAACAAAAAAAGACCCTCTCTAACCAACTTCAAACTCACCAAAACATGTAATATTGCAAAAAGGATACACAACAAAATCAGAAAAACATGAAATAAAGTTATAAGAACAACATGTTTTTTATCATTATACCTCCCACCGAACTGTACCACACACGCGCACACGCGCCTTTAAACATAGTTTAAATTATAATATTTTATTAGTAATAGGTTAGGTTAGGTGTACCAAACTAACCAGGTTAGGTTAGGCATACCAAACTAACCAGGTTAGGTTAGGTATACCAAACTAACCAGGTTAAGTTAGGTATACCAAACTAACCAGGTTAGGTTAGGTATACCAAACTAACCACGTTAGGTTAGGTATACCAAACTAACCACGTTAGGTTAGGTATACCAAACTAACCAGGTTAGGTTGGGTATACCAAACTAACCAGGTTAGGTTAGGTATACCAAACTAACCAGGTAAGGTTAGGTATACCAAACTAACCAGGTTAGGTTAGGTATACCAAATTAACAAGGTTAGGTTTGGTATACCAAGGGTATGCCAAACTAACCAGATTAGGTTTGCTATTCTAACCTAGCTAGGTTTGAGGGCATGAGAGCTATACTACTAAACTAACCAATTTAGATGAAAATAAATTATTTGTCCCTATTTTAAATGTCGCTTTTTTGTATGTCGCTGTTTTAATATGTCGCTATTTTGATATGTCGCTGTTTTAAATGTCTTTCAAATGCTATATCACTGATTTAAATGTAGCTCTTTTAAACCGGCGCCATTTTTTATTATATATTTATGTCAAAACAACACGGCTCGATATAAATACATTCTAGTATAACATATTTGACAAGATCGAGATTAACCACTGGTAAAAAACAAAAATCCACTTTTTTGCAAATCATACTTTTGAAATACCAATGTGTGCTGTGCTTTTTTGTTATTTAAATATTATTATTTTGCTTTCAATTTTTTAATGAATCACTTATAAAAAAATATTTGGGATTATGCCCAACTAAAAATTTTGTGAATTCCAGATGTAATAATTATTTATTTAATATGCCACGATTTTTATCTAAAATCTGTGTAAATTAGAGCCTGAAAAAAAGGCACCACTTGGCACCTTATGGAATCCCATTTTTAAGGTGCCCCAATGTGTGTGTTAAGTATAAAATAATATGGTGCTATAATATCCTTGCAAATCCGCAATATATTTTTTTGATCTTTTATAAATCACGTCAGCTATATTTTGTTAAGGTAAATTATGAAAGCCGAATAAAAACTGGCTGAAATTTAAGCATCTGGCCAAAAAATCTTGCTCTTATAATGTTTGAATTATAATAATTGTTATCTTTTTTATATATTTTTAGCTCACACATATACTATAGTAGTGTGAGCTATGGTGATCCTAATTTTTTCGAGAAAAAAAAAGTTGCTCCGATTTCAAAAAATTTTATATATCTTTGCGTTTCAGATGATTTTGAAACTTTTTTGTCGCGCCGTCTGTCTGTATGTCTGTCTGTAACGACAAACGCGCATAACTCAAAAACCGCTTGCCCGATTTCAATGAAATTTGGTACCTAGGCTGGGTCTTGGGTGGAGATGGTCCCATTTAAAAATGAACAAAATCCACCCAACACAAGCCAAATAAAAGGGTGGGGGTAGATTTCAAAAATTTAAGTTTATGTGAAAATATGGCGTGTGCTTTATCAAACGAAAGGTAATTGAGTCTAGAGTTAAATAAAATACATTTTAGTTTTTAGAAAAAGGGTGGGTGTAGATTACAAAAATTAGAGTTTACGTGAAAATATGGCGTGTGTGATATCAAACCAAAGGTAATTGCGTCCGGAGTGAAACAAAATACATATTAGTTTTTGTTTTTTTTAAAGGGTGGGGGTAGATTTCAAAAACTAGAGTTTGCGTGAAAATATGGCGTGTGTGATATCAAACGAAAGGTAATTGAGTCAGGAGTTAAACAAAATACATTTTAGTTTTTGTTTTTTTTAAGGGTGGGGGTAGATTTAAAAAATTTGAGTTTAAGTCAAAACACGGCTTGTGTGGTATCAAACGAAAGGTAATTTAGTCTGGAGTTGAATAAAATATATTTCAGTTTTTAGTTATATTGGCTCACACGTACACTATGACTACAGTACCTAGTGTAAGCTTAGGGGCCCATACATTGGCAGAGTATTTTTTGATTTTTTAGTGCGACCTTTTTAAGTTGAGACCCCGTTATTCCGAATCTAGGCAAACTAATAATTCAAACAGTTAAACTAAAAAGCAATAGTAGAAAATGGATTTATACCAAATAATTAATAATTAATAAATTTAAAAAATAAAATATTAATAAGTTAAAAACACTATAACAAGTTTTATTTTTGACGTTCAAGCGGATAACTTGATTGTCTGGAAGAACCCTGCACTAAAATTAATATAGGATTCTTGTTAGATAAGTGTTTTAATAACTTTTTTCAAATGTAACTTTTTTTAAATTTAACCAATTTGTTTTGAAGATTGATTTAAAATTATTATTTTATGTTTTTAATACAAATATCTCATAAGTATAACAGTAGCTATATGCTAAACCTCGCTCTCTAAATATTAGTAAAGACGTATTATTTGATTTGATTTAATTTTTAAATATTATTAGCACTAAAGCTATAAGTAACTTTTTAAACAACCTTTAGATGAATTTTACCGGTTATCTATGAATTTACGATCACCGGTGCAGAATTAGTGCCGCAAGCAAAATTTTTAGGTAAACAACTCAATAACTTACCAAAATGGTTCACAGGTAAAAAACATTTTTTTGTAAAATTTGTAGAATTGTTTAAATATTTTGCAAAAGTTTGTGAAATTTTCACGGCAGTCTAAGAGTCATTGCTGCGCCTCCCCTCTCACAATAATCAAATATTTTAATATGGCCGAAACACAAAATTTGTGTGGCTCAGCTAAAAATTATTCGCGCTAAGGAGAGCATCTGAACCTCAGTGCGCTTCGCCTTTTTTAACTTTCGAACTAGCTCTAGCTCAATCCATCTTCATGGCTTTTTAGTACTTTTTTAAGTGCCGAAGAAGGTCACCATTTCGAACGTACAGGGTGTTTCACCATACATTTAACCGCACAGAGTATAAAATTACACAGAAAAAATTGTTTCAAATATAATATAAAGTTGTTTTTCAAGTATTTTAATTAATGATTACGGAAAACATCACGTACAGTTTTCTTAGAAATTGACGCGAATAGGCACGTATAAACAATTTTATATTTATATTCCAAAAACTACTACAATGACTTTGAATGGACATTAAATAGTTTAAGTTGTGCCACTTATTTGTGCATTTTTTTCAAAATTTTAGTTTAAGTTGAAGTTTATATGTGACCTTGAAATATCTATTCATTGCAGAGAATTTGGAATGGTTACTGTGTTTTCTTGAGGTTACACTTTTGTTTTTGTTTTTTTTTACAATCACTTCTGCTGGACACAGAACAGGTGATAAGAAAATATTTTTTTTATGGAACCAAGGCCCAATCGTGATTCTCTATGAGCTTGATGAAGAGCGCTTGCGCACCTGTGAACACATCTTAAACTCTCTATAATATTAGTTTAAAAACTGCATCACGCTATCTGTAACTAAACCCCACTTTCTAAACCTAATAGTTCAGAAAAGAATCGGGAAAATCCACTTTCTAGAAGCATTTTATATTACTTTTTGGCAAATTGGCAATTCCCCCTATTTTGACCCCGCTGAATCCGAGTATCCCTGTTGCCAACTCGAAATATTGACAGGGGCTGAGATATTCAAGATGGCGGCCAAAATGGCGGCGGAATTTTAAATTGCCGCTGGAAAGCCCAAATTGTCACAGGTGTACAGCGTGTCCCATTTTCGATGGGATTAAATGGGAAACTCGGTTATTATTAAAGATATTGATTTTCTGATTGCACCTTACCGTGCTCTTTTTTGGAGCCCTTAAAAATGGCGTTAACAGATTTTTGCTATACCCCGTAGTTTCGCTAATACAGGGAGTTTTTGAAAAAATTGTATTTTTAATAATCCCTTGTATCTCGCTTATTTTGCGAGATGTTTTTATTCTGTAAAAACCTTTCTATGGCAACTTTTTTAGAAGAAAATAATAACGTTGTCAATTTTTTAAAATATTGTTTAGTTTTTGAGATATGGTATTTATCATAAAAAAATTAAATACGGACCTGAATTTTTTATTACTATTTTGATTGGTTTCATGCTATTATTACCTTAAAATGATAAAACTTTAATATTTTTTTGATTTAAGGTTACAAAAAACTATTTAATATTTGAAAAAAAAATTATAGTCCGAACCTGCAAATTTCCAACGTAATTATAAATTAAAAATTGCAGGACACACTACTTGAACGATTTTTAGTTTATCTGTTTTAAAATGATAATTAAAAGATTTATAAATAAAGTAAAAACCTTAAAAAGTTACAAAAATAATATCCTACTAATTATTTGATGGTAGTACAGCAGGTCGTGAAATTTACAAAACAAAAGCGTGGAATTGACATTGTCATTTTACTTGTCATTTTTGTGAATGGCTTACAATTATTTTAAACTGGCTAGAAATCGACCATATCCAGATTTTGAAAACTGTGATATGTTTGACTGCTTCATTCAAGCAACAAAATCCCAATATTTAAATGGCAGAAATATTTTTATGCAAAATGCGTTAAGAAAAATTACTCAAAAATGCCAACAATGTCTTACACATAATGGTAATCAGAAAAATTAGTTATTTTTTATAATTTGTTTTTTTTTTGTATTTTTCGTAGACTTTGTTTCAAATAAATCTGTAAATTAACGTAAAACCATTTTAATATGCTAAGTATCAAAACAGTTAAACTAAAAATTGTTTTATTAGCAATTTTTAATTTATATTTATGTTGGAAATATCCAGGTTTGGATTAATTTTTTTTTTAAATATTAAATATTTTTTTACCTTAAAACAAAAAATTTTAAAATTTTTATTATTTTATGATAATACTAGCATAAAACCAATCAAAATAGTAATAAAAAAAATCCAGGTCCGTATTTAATTTTTTTATGATAAATACCATATCTCAAAAACTAAACAATATTTTAAAAAATTGACAACGTTATTATTTTCTTCTAAAAAAGTTGCCGTGAAAAGGTTTTTACAGAATAAAAATATCTCGCAAAATAAGCGAGATACAAGGGATTATTAAAAATACAATTTTTTCAAAAACTCCCTGTATTAGCGAAACTACGGGGTATAGCAACAATCTGATTATGCCATTTTTAAGGGCTCAAAAAAAGAGCACGGTAAGGTGCAATCAGAAAATCAATATCTTTAATAATAACCGAGTTTCCCATTTAATCCCATCGAAAATGGGACACGTTGTACATTCAAAATATATATTTGTATAATTAAAAAATAATAACAAATTATTATTTTTTTAAATGGCTGCAAAAACCTCCAAAAACCCCCCCAGACCTCACAAAATCTGAACGTTTGAGGTTTTTCAAATTTTCTTAAAAACTAAGCTTCTAAAAGAAAAATGTATAATATACTTTATTGTAGACAATAAAATTCCCTTTTCAACATGGTGTTAGCTTCCGCTAAATTTCGCGGTTGTTTGTAAATTTTAAAACCACACAATTGGATGACGGACAGAGTACATTTTTCGCGCATTGGACATGCGCACCAAGAATCAGTGAGATCCTTTTTCTACCGCCTCGAGAAAATGGCGTGTTAATTTCTTTCTCCAACTATTTCAAATTTCTACACTTAAAAGTGCTCGATTTTGGTGTACTGAAGCATAGAACTAGAAACTTCAGCCCTTCAGCTACGTGGTGCCATCATTAGATCAAGACAGGGGCCCCTTGGAACGTGGAGAAATTGGTGAGTGCTTTGTTTCTGATTTCCGTTGTGTAGTACCAACAATTAACCTATGGACCTTAATTATTTCGTGATTTCATATCAATATATTTATGTTTGTTCGCGCTTTCATTAATTAAAATATATACAGTCCACTGCAGTTATCGTTTTTCTACCTGCGGGCAAACATAAGTGTTCCTTCGACCCGAGTTATTTAAATTTTACTCCATACGACGGTATTAATAAGTCGGCCATTTTTCACACGGCGATCACACGGCCTTGAATTTTGCCAATCGTATTGAACCGAGAGAGATTTTCGTTCGACCTTCGGTATCGGCGCAGTTCACCTGTTTTCGGTCCGCTGCTATGGTAACGCAGGGTCTACCGCGTGGTCATTTCAGAAAACAAAAATCGAGAGGCAATCAAAACAAACAAGCACGATTTCTGTGATTAGATGTGTTCCATATCATTTCGATATTTAAAACAATTTTTATCAATTGCGATAAATTAGTACATATTTTCGACAATTCGTCATTTTTCTATTTCAGAAGCATTAATTTAGCGTTAATTGTATATTTACCGACATTTCTGTGATTAGATGTGTTCCATGTCATTTCGATATTTAAAACAATTTTCATCAATTGCGATAAATTAGTGCATATTTTCGACAATTCGTCATTTTTCTATTTCAGAAGCATTAATTTAGCGTGAATTGTATATTTACCGACAATTTCGTCATTTCAAAGGTAAAATCATGTCTATCAAAAAAGCCGTGCAAAAACGCAAGGGTTTTTATCGGCGATTACCGAGTGTTATGTGTTTTCACAGACCGCGGCAATGGACGCAAAAGCGAGAAACGAGTTTTAAGTGAGGTATTCCGATTTGGATGAAATCTTCGATAAATGCATGCTGGCACATAATGATGTCATTATGTTGATAGACGACTCGGACGACGAGGAGTTTAAAACGCAAGATGCGATCCTTTCAGAAGCTCGTAAATATTTTTATGCGTGTAAGGGGATTTACTCTAAAATATTTCCGGTTGAGGCCCCATCCTTTTCGGGATCATATGTTCGACAAAACGAAACTCCAAAAGTCAAAGAGTTAGGTATTCCCATATTTCGAGGTGATAAAAAATTATGGCCAAGCTTTTTCGATCTTTTTAATAACATAGATCAAAATCAAAGTCTAAGTAACGTTCGAAAACTTCAATATTTATTTTCATATCTCGAGGATGAGCCTTTAAAATTGATATCAGGGATTAGCTTATCTGATCAAAATTATAAAATTGCTTACGACAAATTAGTCAATAGATATCAAAACAAGCGAGACCTCGCAAATGATGCTTTAAGCACAATTATGAACTCTACCTTAAAAAACGAGTCAGCTAAAGAATTGCGTAATTTAATTGACACCTTTTCAGAATCCCTAGAAATTTTAAAATCACTTAGCTTTGACGTTGACAGTTGGGACTTTATTATTTTTTTCATTTTGTTAGAAAAATTGGATATTCCGACGCGTTCAAATTTCGAAATGAGTCACGCCAATACTAATACCGAAATTCCTACTTTTCAGTCATTTTTTCAATTTCTAGAAAAAATATGTAAAGTTTTGGAATCACTTCCTCAATCAACAGCACCCAAAAAGGTGCCTACCTATCAAAAATCAAATTCTATGCAAAATCAGTTTCGGCAAAAGCCTACCTATCAAAATTCAAATTCTATGCAAAATCAGTTTGGGCAAAAGCCTACCTATAAATCATCCAATTCGCCTTTTATAGGACTGGCTGGCACCTCAATTAATTCAAGTACGGGAATAAAATGTTTCCGGTGTAATCAAGGTCACGTGCTTTCGAAATGTCAAACATTTCTTGACCTCTCGCCTATCGATCGCCTATCTTTCGTCAAGCAGAAAAAATTATGTCTAGCGTGTTTTCATCCCTCGCATGGGGTAGACACGTGCAAATCAAAATATTCATGCAGGACTTGCAATAGTAAAAGGTACCACAATTTAACTCATATCTTAGAAACTAATAAAGAGTCTGGAAGCCAAGATACTAGTCCTGTCATTCACACACCACCTGTCAATAATCTTCATGTGTCATTAAATACCTCAGGACCTTCAGGTACCTTTCTTTTATGCACCGCCATAATAGATGTTATGGACGGTTGCGGAAATTTTCAACCTGTGAGGGCACTGCTTGATTCTGGATCACAGACAGGATTCATCAGTGAAAAGTGTATTCAGCGTCTTAATCTTCCTAGGCGAAGTTACACCACTGAAATATTCGGATTAAATCAAATGTCTTCTTTTACTTCCAAAGGGCTCGTTCAATGTCACATTAAGCCCCAAGGACAGGTCACTCCTTTATTTAATTTCGAAGCAATTGTCGTTCCACAACTATGTTCCAATATGCCTACATTCACTTTGAACGATAATCAGTGGAAACACTTGGAAAACCTTAAACTTGCCGACCCATCTTATTTCAAATCTAGACCTGTGGACCTAGTTATTGGTTGCGAGCTATTCGCACAGATATTCAAGGAGGGCAGGGTTCTTGGACAAATAGGGCAACCTTCAGCCCTTGAAACCATCTTTGGCTGGGTCGTCATGGGAAAAGTGGACGAAGTAGGTAGTCTTACGGAACGAACCAGTTGTTTTTTAACGAGTCATTCACCTCCTTTGGAGGTCATTATCCCTTGGTTTTGGGAAATCGAACAAAGATTGGGAAGTATTTTGGACTTTCCCTTCAATCCTTTTCATTAATCGAACATTTGCCTAAAAAACAAATCTTATCAAAGGAAGAAAAACAAGCGGAATCAATTTTTACTGCGAGTGTCGTACGGCAACCGAGCGGTAGATTCATGGTAGATCTTCCGTTTAAAGATAAAATAAACCCTGACCTAGGAAATACTTATCCGCAAGTTTATCGTAGATTTTTACTTCTAGTAAATAGATTACTCAAAAATCCTGATCTGTACACTGCCTATTCTAGTTTCATGCAAGACTATATCGATTCTAATCATATGAGTCTAGTTTTACCTAGTCAACCAAAAGTCGACGTATCATGTTTTTTGGCACATCATTGCGTTCTAAAGCCGGAAAGCTTAAGTACAAAATTAAGGGTAGTCTGGGATTGTTCGGCAGTCACCCCAAAGAATATTAGTCTCAATGACACGTTGTTATCTGGACCGAAACTTCAAAAGGATATTGCTTCTTTACTCCTTACGTTTCGTCTTAATCCTATTGCCTACATTGCTGATATCAAACAGATGTTCCGTCAAGTCCTTATCAATCCTTATCACCGTCCTTATCAAAGGATATTGTGGAGGTTTTCTCCACAGGACCCACTTTCAGTGTGGGAACTTTCTACTGTCACTTTTGGCATGACATGCTCACCTTTTCTAGCCATGCGTACCTTAAATGAGCTGGCAGAGAGAGAAAAGGAACGTTTTCGTATGGCTAGTACTGTTCTAAAAACGTCAATTTACATCGACGTTATCTTGGGAACTAGCCCTTCGCTTTCTGAAGCTCTTTCCCTTCAAACGGAACTCAATGATTTGTTGAAGTCGGGAGGATTTGAACTTAAAAAATGGGCAAGCAATTGTCCTGATTTATTGGCAACATTGCCAGAATCCGATCGTCAAATGCCTCTCTCTTTTGACAAAGAGGAACCCCACTTTATCAAAGTTTTAGGCCTTCAATGGCATCCAAAAAACTACATTTTTTCTTATCAATGCCGAATGAAGGACAAACCCCCAACTAAACGTTCTATTTTATCTATCATAGGAACAATCTTCGATCCCTTAGGTTTTCTTTGTCCCTTGTTGCTACAAGCAAAATATTTTGCAACAGTTGTGGATATCGAAAATAGGCTAGGACGAAGAACCAGATTCTTCTATCATCGACTCTTGGAACAAACTTCGTTCTGAATTCCCGCTTCTTTCCAATTTTCAATTACCCCGACAAATCAAACTGTCAAAAATCAATACCTGTCAAATCATCGGCTTCTGTGACGCTTCAATTCGAGGTTACGCAGGCGTCATATATTTTCGTGTAGAAGAGGAAAACAATATATCTGTTTCTCTCATATCTGCAAAATCTAGGATCGCGCCTATAAAGTCACAAACTTTGGCTAGGCTAGAACTCCTAGGCGCATTTCTTTTAAGCGAATTAATTGACTTCGTTTTATCTAGCTATGAAGGAAAAATAACTTTTACAAATATCGTTACTTTCTGAGATTCGCAAGTCGTATTGCACTGGCTTTCATCCCCTCCTAATCGCTGGCAAACCTTCGTTGGAAATCGAGTCAGTAGAATCCAAGAAATCATTCCCTCAAACTCATGGCGCTACATTCCTTCTGCTTTAAATGCAGCCGATATTGCGTCACGAGGGGCCACCCTCACAGCTCATTTCACATGACATGTGGTGGAACGCACCGTCGTTTTTGTGGTCTCCCGAAAACGAATGGCCCGATTTTCATAAATCAAAAATGCCGATTGATTTCGGAGATATTAATCTGGAGGAAAAGCCAAAAGTCTGTTGCAATGCGATAATTGACCGTTAACTTCTTAGATCAGCTTCTTATCAAATATTCATCTATATCAAAAATTCAACGTGTCATTTGTTATGTCCTTCGAATAGTTAACCTTTTTCAAAACCATTCCTATCAAAAACCCACTAATCTACCGGACCAAAAAATTATTTTTGAAAATATTGTTTTTCCTACCACCGGTGAGATGCAAAGTGCGTTATACCTTCTTATCAAACGCGTTCAAGGTTCTTGCTTTTCTGAGCTTTTTTCCGCGTTATCTAAGGATAAACCAATACCCAAACCTTTTCGAAAACTTTCACCTTTTCCTGATGAAAATAATATCATTAGAGTCGGTGGCAGATTACAAAAATCTGACCTTTTGTGTTATTCTGCAAAACACCCCGTCTTACTTTCGAGTAACCATCGTTTAACTACTCTTCTTATCGAGTCCACTCATCGACAATACCTTCATCCTGGGTTTAAAACATTACATAATCTGCTTTTACAGCAATTTTGAATATTATCTGCCAGACGGGCAATTCAAAGAGCCATATCCAAATGCTTGCAATGTTTTAGAATCAACCCTAAACCCTATAGACCGCCCATAATGAGTTCACTTCCCGCTCATCGAATCAATCAACTTAAACCTTTTTCGAGTGTAGCTATCGACTTTTGTGGACCTTTCTTTGTGATTCCTCATCGTTACCGTGGTTGTAAAGCTTTCAAATCGTATGTCTGTGTGTTTGTCTGTACGGCCACACATTGCGTGCATTTGGAATTAACCATGGAACTGTCCACCGAAGGGTTTGTAGGTGCATTCCATCGATTCATTTCCAGACGTGGAAGCGTGACGCAATGCTGGTCAGATCAGGGCAGTAATTTTATAGGGTTTCGTAATCAATTACTTGATTACGCAAGAAGTGCGTCCACCAGACTTTCTATTCGTTGGCATGTGGGACCTCCTCTCAGTCCACATTTCAAGGCCTGGCAGAAGCTGGCGTCAAAAGTTTTAAAACTCACTTTGTTCGAGTTGTCGGCGACCAGAAGTTGTCCATCATGGAAATGTCCACCCTTACATGTCGCATAGAAGCTGTACTTAATAGTCGCCCTTTATCTCCTGCCTCTTCAGACCCACACGATCTTCAACCTCTTACCCCTGGGCATTTTTTGACCCTTGAACCCCTTAATTCAGAAATTACGGAGTCAGATTTGTCCGAGGTTCCCCTAAATCGGCTCTCGAGGTGGCAACTAATCCAAAAACTACATAATGATTTTTGGAAACGGTATTCTGTAGAATATTTGCATACGCTACAACAGCGACACAAGTGGGCTGATTCGTCCCCAGATATCAAATTAAATGATTTGGTTATCATAACGAGTGATCACATCCAATCACCTTTCAAATGGCCAGTCGGTCGGGTTCTCGAATTGCATCCCGGCGGAGATGATCAAGTGCGTGTAATGACGGAATGAACGGTTACCGGTGTTTACAAGCGGCCAGTTGTAAAACTGTGCCTCTTGCCGAATTAAAAGTAATTTTAATTTTTTCTACCTATTGAAATCAATTATTACAATAGGTAATTCTTTATTATTTTTTTTAATTTTGTTTGTTTGTTTTGCCTTTTTTGGGTTTTCGTTATCTCTAAGTAAACTTACGCTACTTATCTGTTTTTCATTCATTTATATTTATCGGTCGATCATTTTTCTTATATCTATATCTGTCCGGCTGATATTCTAAAATTGTGTGTTTTGGAGGGCAGTTATGTTAGCTCCCGCTAAATTTCGCGGTTGTTTGTAAATTTTAAAACCACACAATTGGATGACGGACAGAGTACATTTTTCGCGCATTGGACATGCGCACCAAGAATCAGTGAGATCCTTTTTCTACCGCCTCGAGAAAATGGCGTGTTAATTTCTTTCTTCAACTATTTCAAATTTCTACACTTAAAAATGCTCGATTTTGGTGTACTGAAGCATAGAACTAGAAACTTCAGCCCTTCAGCTACGTGGTGCCATCATTAGATCAAGACAGGGGCCCCTTGGAACGTGGAGAAATTGGCTGCAAACTGGTGAGTGCTTTGTTTCTGATTTCCGTTGTGTGGCACCAACAATTAACCTATGGACCTTAATTATTTCGTGATTTCATATCAATATATTTATGTTTGTTCGCGCTTTCATTAATTAAAATATATACAGTCCACTGCAGTTATCGTTTTTCTACCTGCGGGCAAACACACGGTATAACTTAATAAAGTTAGACTAATAACAAGCTCTCCAGCGGCGTCCGTTAATTGAAGTAATTAAAAAAAGTTGAAAAAATACCTATGTTTTTTCTAAGATTTATTAAATTTTTTAAAAACTAATATCTACAGAAAATTATGTATTACATTTTGGCATAAACTAATAAAATAGACAACCAATCCAAAATGGCCCCATTTACCGATATCTCATACCAGATGGCCATACACGACGGTGTAAATATTTATTGAGAATCGCCTCCTCCGAAAGAGTCGGCGGTGTTGCCATACCAAAGACAATTATACCGATCTACTTTACAATCGTCCTACTAACTTTCCCCCGCTTATAGTTTCCTTTTTCAAGACGTGGACATTTAGTGACTTCGCGTAAACAACCCGGAGCGCTTGGCAATTCTTTCGCTCTTTTAAATGAGGTGCATTAAAGAGAGAGAGCCTCTCGGGCGCGCGGCCCCGTGGGTTTGCTCGAACTCTATTATGAATGAGGTATTTAGAATTTGGAAGGTATACCGCTTAATTTAATCAAATATTATTCCTTTTCGAGCGACTACCTATTTATTATATGCTTAGGCCAGAAACTAGTTAAATTCTTCTTAGTGCAGGCGCTGTAGGTAGTTGAGTATGCAAAATAAGAGGAGCGCACGGGGGGGGGGGGGGCACTTTAGGTGACATTCTCTGTTGGTAAAAAACGGTATATTAAAAATTTGAATTTTTATTAGGAAAAACATTACTTCTTACTCATTTTTTGTATATTCAAAAAATTACCGGGGGGGGCAAGTGCCCCTAGTGCCCTCCCTGGATCCGCCACTGGACAGTGGGTCAAGGATCTGGATGTTGCCAAGCCAGGTTTTGGTCCAATTTTTTTAGTCACCCTCCTCTTATAGTCGTGTTCGAATTTCTGAAAATGTAACTATGTTGATGCCCTAAAGCCGCAATGACAGAGAAATGAATCAAAAATATTAAAAACCTAAGCTAAAAATAAAATTATATTAGTTTTTTAAATTTTAGCTGCAAAAACCCCCATACCCAGCGGCGTAGCGTGGGGGGGCGCGGGGGGTTCGTCGACCCCCCCGCCCCGAGGGTAGTGGCGCCCCATTGGTGGCCGAAGCGCCCTCAGCTTTATTAAGTCGGGCCGGTAACGGCCAATTGAGTCGGCGCCAAAGGAAACTAACGACATGAAGACCTTTTTTTTTTTTGTTTTTGGTCGCAAGATTTGTGAGGGGCGCCCTGTGAGGCCGCCCCCTGACACATGGTGACTTTTGTTTTTTTGGTCGCAAGATTAGTGAGAGGCGCCCTTTTACCTGTCGGTCGCCCCCTCACACATGATGACCTTTTTTTTTTTTTTTGCTCGCAAGATATTTTCAGTTTTCAGAGGCGCCCTTTTTAGCTATCGCCCACCCCGCCCTTTCGGGCACGCTACGCCGCTGCCCATACCTTCTTCTTCTAGCTTCTTAGTGAAAAATATGTAATTGTCTTTATTGTAGACAATAAAATTTCCTTTTCAACGATATACAAGTCAGTGGGGTACGAACAAAGACAAATTCTCCAGTGGCGTCCGTTTATTGAGGTAATGCAAAAAAATTAAAAAAATAATTATTAAAAATTGTGTCCTATAGTCGGTTGTAGAGAATAACATTTCCTTTTAAACGATGTGTAACAGGGCAGCATTAGTTTTATTTATAACAATTTAGGGCCCTCCGTAAATTACATCAATTGAAAAATCACTAAACTTTCCAATTGTTTTACAAGTTTTATCCAATTTTCTCAAAAACTAAGCTTTTTAGGAAAAAACTTATTCCACACTTTATTGTAGAAAATAAAATTATCTTCGTAAATGGGGGTCATTTACAAAATAAATAAATAAAAACATTTTTGTAACATGTTTCACCCGATTCTCCAAAAAACCAAGCTCTTTATCAAAAAATGTCTCATACTAGATTGTAGAAAAAAAAATTCCTTTTCAACGATGTATAACAAGGTAAGAAAAGTTTAATTTTTAAAACTTTGGGGACGTCCGTAAATTAAATTAATGTTTAAAAATCACCAAACAAATTAATTTTGGTTCGATTTTTTTTTAGATTCTTAAAATTTGAATCAGTGGCAGTAGTAGGCCATCCCCCCTCACATATCTAACCGTACCTACAAAATTATGGCGCAAGATGGGGAGAAAAGGTGAGTAGTAGGATCACCTTTGCTGCTAGCCGTACCTAGAATCTTTTTTTGGGGGGGAGTTTCATCTTTTTTTTTTGTGGAGGAGGGATGAAAGGAAAGGTGGGGAGGTACAAGGGGTGCAAAGACTATCAATGCAGATGGCGGGTATAGTGTGGTGCTTCATTTGTTAATTTTTTAAAATTTATTTTATTTACAAACGCCTCTAAAGTTTTAAAAATTAAATTAATCTTACCAAGTTATATATTATTTAAAAGGAAATTTTATTTTCTACAAATCAGCTGTGAAGCATATTTCCTATAAAAAGCTTAGTTTTTTTGGAAAATCGGGTGAGAAACATGTGACAAAAATGCTTTTATTTATTTTTTTTGTTTTATATGACCCTTATATCTATAGGAACGTCGCTGGAGAGTTTGTCATTAACCAAATCGCACTGACTTATATATCGGTAAAATGGGAATTTTATTTTCTTCAATAAAGTTTAGAACATATTTTTTTCAATTGGGCTTAGTTTTTAAGGAAATTGGATAAAACCTGTAAAAAAATTAATTTATTTGGTGATTTGTAAAAATTGATTTTATATACGGAGGCCTGTGAAGTTTTAATTTAAAGCTAAATCTTACTTTGTGACACAGCAGTTAAAAGAAAATTTTATTGTCTACAATCTACTATATAACATGATTTTTGACAGAAGGCTTAGTTTTTAAGATAATCGGGTAAAACATGTGAAAAACATGTGGTTTTTTAATTTTGTAAACATTTTCTCAACAAATGGACGCCGCTGGAAAGTTTGGTATTACTCTGCGCTAGCTTATAGATAGTTAAAAAGATAATTTTATTTTCTACAATAAAGTGTAAAATATTTTTTTTTCCCAAAAAGCTTAGTTTAGTGATTTTTATCGTGTGGCGGAGAGGCATACGCACACACACAGGCAGACATCACGACGATATTGGTAAGATAGGTCAAAATACACCCAAATAACAAATTTTCAGCGTTATCTCAAAAAAAATATTTTCGTCGAAAATAATACCTTCACTACCCATTGCTGCGCGAGCTAGGAAGGTAAAGAAATATTTTCAGGGGAACAAATTTAACCGAAAAGCAAAAAATCGCTTTTCAATTTTGGCCAAATAGTTTAAAAAATGGTTTTGAATTTAAGCAGCCCAAAATCTTTGAATTTGCCCGACCACTATAAGACTTGGATATTTTTTTATAAAAACTAAAAAATATTGAACTTTAGACGCTTTCTTGCTATCACCAAATATATTTTTAAAAATTACACTCTTTTAAAGCTGGTCTATAATAGTAAAATAAAGATTTTTGCAACCTAGTAAAATGTTGTTGGAAACAAATCTTATAGCATGTACAGAAAGAATTTTTGAAATCGCCCTATATTTGATAAAATTATGCGAATATGGTTTTTGAAGAGGGTGGGGGGGAATGACAGAAGGGGCGATGGGTGGAAGCAGGGAGGACTGCAAAGTAGGAATTAGTAAAGTAAAGGATTGCAAAATGATAATTAATTACCCGCTTGCAAAATGATCTTTAGAATATTTTTAGAAAAGTTGACCGTTTTCGAGTTATTAGCAAAAAACCGTCAAAAAGCACGTTTAAGGGGGGGGGGCACCTCCCTGCCAGTGTTGAGGGGGTGGTTTCCTTTCTTAAAATGTTCGAACGAGTCTTATGTCTATCCATAACAAGTGTGTTGCTTTTACACAAGACGCTAGCCCTACCAAGTCCACTTTCAATCCCTGACTTCGCATGCGCAGGTGTACCAATATTGTTTACCTCATGTATTAGAATAGATGAATACAGGGTGATTTTTACTTGAATGATTCTAACCACATGAAAATAGAAAGTTTCAAAAACCTAACCTAACAAAACCTAATCAAATCTAACCGAACCGAACCAAAGGAAAATGAACCAATAATTTTTTTCAAAAAAAAACTTTCCTGACTTCCTGCCCGGTATCCTAGAGGATGTGAATCCGAACCGAACTAAACCGAACCTAACTAAACTGAACCAAACCTAACCTAACCAAACTAAACTACAACACGTACTGCTAATTAGGTTTAGTTGGGTAGTGTTAGGTTTGGATAGGTTCGGTTCGGTACGGTCCGGTTCGGATTCACATCCTCTAGGAAGTCAGGAAAGTTTTTTTTTTTTTTAAAAATATTGGTTTAGTTTGCTTTGGTTCGGTTCGGTTAGATCTGATTAGGTTTCGTTAGGTTATTAAAACTTTCTATTTTCATGTGGTTAGAATCATTCAAGTGAAAATCACCCTGTAGATCTATTCTAATACATGAGGTAAATAATATTGGTAGATCTACGCATGCGAAGTCAGGGATTGGAAGTAGACTTGGTAGGGCTAGCGTCTTGTTGCTTTTACCAGAAACGAGTATAATATAGTTTACATTAAAAGCGTCTAGAGCGACACAAACATTTGATGGAACGTTTATTTGAGCATAGAGAACTAAATATAATGTAAATGTAAAAAAGCGCAAAGTAATTAAATTAAACTTTTGTTTGTTAATTATTTTTATAAGAAGTACTCCATATGCAATATTTTTTTCCTACCACTACACATGAAAATGATGGATTTCACACCATTTTACCATCCTCAGAAAACGTTAGATTTCACCTATGGACAAAAATTTTTCTGCACATGGAAAAGTACTTTTCGCTCAAAATTTACAAAGGTCAAAAGAAATAATTAGTTAACAACAAAATTTAAAATACTCATAAAAAAAACAAAGATAACATTTAATCAGCCAATAAGGTGTTGAATAAACCACTCTATACAATAACTGGCGATGAATGATGGACAGACAACTCGATAGAAAGTAACTTTCTTACACTCGCGTGTTGTTTCACTCGGCTAGCGCCTCGTTCACAACATTCACGGTCATGTGAAATTTGTCACTCTCTTTTTTGTCTCTTGTTATGTAATAGACTATTTTTTTGTAACCTTACCATATGAATAATAAAGTTACTCATTTCTGACCTTACTAACTAGAAGCCACAAAAAGGGTCCACCTATTAAAAAAAAATAATGAAACTGGGCCTCCTTTCAAGGGCCTCTCCAAATTATTTTTTGTTGTTTAGGGATAAAAACACAAGAGATAAAAGTGTCACTGTTTATCCCTGGGATCAAAAGTGATAAATCAGGGATAAAAAATTAAAATCAGGGATGAAAAGTGATAGGTCAGAAAAGACAAACCTGGTTTATAACAGACGTAAATTTAAACTGCGCATTTAAAATATTTTAGAAAAGTGATTCTTATTTGATTAAACAATCGTTTAACCCTATTTTTTATGCACCCACGCTTTTACCTTAGTCTGTTAAAAGTCACGTTTGTGTACTTAAAATTTTCTAGTTTGTTATACAGCTAATGATTTCAGTAAAACCGTTTAACTTAAAACTGTTTACTTATTTTTGAGTTTGATGTTTGGCTCCACTCCACTTATCTGTTCCAACTTAATTTTTAAAATCCTAAATTAAAATCAGCGACGTTATATACCCCAAAGTTTTAAATTTGATACAGATATCGGTTGACAAATGAATTATATTTTAAAAATTGTATTGAGTGATCTTAAGCACCACAAAGTAGCAAGTTTGAATTAAATCATTTAATAAATACTTATGAAAAATTTTGCAGCCGTCATGTTCATTTTTGTAAGTTTCAGTTTTCGTATTTAATACATACTGGTTGATAAATGGGGAACTCCGCCATTTGTTTTTTTTTAAGATTGATGAAAATAAATTGAGTAGGTGGATTTACTCCGACAATTCTCTCACTCATAAAAATGTCTAGACTAGAGTTTTTCCAAACGTTTTCCGAACTTTTCACGAGTTTCTATGGGAATTTTTCGAGTATTTTCCGAGTGTTTTCGAACAATTCCTCAGTTTTCCGAAAAAATTTTCAAAGTTTATTCCAATATTTCCGAGTTTTTGGGGTCAATTTTCAATTTCAATTTTAATCAATTCAATTCAATTTCAATATATTTATTTGCCACATGTTTTACATGGAAATGAGTTTTATACATCATAGCCTTAAGTAAGTAAATATATCATGAAATATACATTGCAATGGTTTCTTTGTACCTACATAAATGTAATTAAGCCCATTTACCGGAATTCAACAAAGTTAAAAAAATAACAAAAATAATAATAATTGTGACAAACTTGATGGATTCAGGAAAAAGTTTTTTCTTGGTTTAGTGTTGTTTTTAGACTAAAAAAAGTTTAAAAAAATTAAATAAATAAAAGTAGAAATAAATAAATGCAAAGTAGTTATACTACCACAATGAAAAAAAAAACAAATAATATATAAAAGTAAAAAAAAGTAATGAAATATTCTTGAAGACCAGTTTCTAGTTAAGTATCTATTTATTTATTATAATTTTGGATAATTTTGAAGTAACCAAGTGCATATTTATTTTTTTTAATAATTTTTTTTACATTGTGTTTGAGTTCAGATGGTAGCAGGTTAAAGTGTTCTTTTCCAATATATGTATAGCAGCTTTGACCAATTGTTTTTTGTTTTCTTGGTAGTCTATTTTCCACAACAAATCTTGTGTCAGGAATATGTGGGATTTCTGGAAACAGTAGATTATTTTGACCTAGATAGAGAACAGAATATTTATAATAGAGTTAGTTGTCTTAAACTGAGTAAGTTTGTGTCTTTGTACAAATTTTGAGTTTTTCTAAACATTACACAAGTTTTCTTTGAGCATTTGCTGAGTTTTTCCAACATTTTCAGTTTTCCAAAAATTTTCCTAGTTTTTCTGAACATTTTCCGAGATTTCCGAAAATTTTCCTAGTTTTTCCGAGCATTTCCCGAGGTTTTTTGAACATTTTCAAAGTTTTCGGAAAATTCTTTGAGTTTTTCTAAAAATTTTTCGAGTTTTTTTGAACTTTTACAAAGTGTTTCTAAACTTTTCTCGACTTTTTTAAACATTTTCTGTGTTTTTCCGAACATTTCCGCAGTTTTCCAAAAAGTTTTTAAACATTTTCCTAGTTATTCCGAGCATTTTCCGTGGTTTTTCGAATATTTGTAAAGTTTTCTGAAAATTGTCCGAGGTTTTTTGAAAATTTTCCGAGTTTTTCGAAAATTTCTCGAGTTTTTTCGAACATTTGTAAAGTTTTTTTAAAACTTTTCTCGAGTTTTTTGAACATTTTCCAAGTTTTTGCGAACATTTCGCAAGTTTTTTGAAAATGTATGTTTCCGAACATTTCCCAAACATTTTCCGGGGTTTTCCTGACATTTCCCATGATTTCCGAAAATTTCTTGAGTTTTTCCAAAAAATTGTTGAGTTGTCCGAAAATTTTTAGCAACAGGTTTAAGGACTGTACATGTGTTTCTGGCGTTAACTCTTGGAAGGCAGAAAATATATCTACTTTTTCTTACCTACATATCTATGCCCTCCACTGGGCAAGACGCGTCCACCCCTAACGAAGGTTGCATGTATACTGAAAGCAGTGATTGAAAGATTTTTCCAAATGATTTTGTATTAAATGAAATATCGGCAACACTGCACTATGGAGGCAGAAACGCTTCCTCTCTCTTTTTTCCTATGTAAATTATTGCATAAGAAAAAAAAGACAGAGCTAGCATTCCAGTTCATGTGGTTACCTGCTATTACCAAACGAATAGGGAAATCAGCGCCCTCACCGGTCGTCACCGGCTGCGTTCAAAGGTGCCGAGTGCGTGAATTTTAGAGTATGCTATTAGCCTAATGTAAATTGACTGTCTACTATATTATACTAGTTTCTGATTTTGGTATAAATAAATAAAACTTCAGGGGCATCCGTAAATTAAATAAATTTTGAAAAAACAGAAAATAAACCATTTCTGTCACACGTTTTATTTAATTTTCTCAAAAACTAAGCTTAACAAGAAAAAGCTTGCTCTACACTTTTTTATAGACAGGGAAATTTCCTTTTTAAAAATGTGAAACTCGGTGGGGTTTGACTTATAGCAAACTCTCCAGCGACGTCCGTCAATGGGGGTGATTTCAACAAATCATTTTAAAAAAACATATTTTTTATACGTTTTATTCAATTTTCTTAAAAACCAAGCTCTTTATCAAAAAATGTGTTATATACTTTGTCATAGCCAATAAAATTTCCTTTTAAACGATGTATAACAAAGTGGAAGTTATTTTATATTTACCGCTCCAGTGGTGTTCTTAATTTAAAGAAATTATTTAAGATCAATCCAAACTAATCAATTTTGTGTCTTATTAGCTTTTCGGTGGATAATAAAGAGCGGCGGATAAAAGGTCGAAAGTACAAAAGGTCGAAAGTACAAAAGGTCCAAAAAATAAGATCGAAAATACAAAAGGTCGAAAGTATAAAAGGTCGAAAGTACAAAAAACAAAAGGTCGAAAGTTCAAAAGGTCGAAAGTACAAAAGGTCAAAAGTACAAAAGATCGAAAGTACGGCCGCGGGTCCACATCGACTGGACAGGTCAATTCGACTTGATACGGTAAATTTGTATTTTTAATATTTTGTTTTGTCGATTTTTTTTCGACCTTTTGTACTAATGGGAAGCTAAGTTAGCCGCCTCCAGATGATTACCGCAGTGTGGCGCGGCGAAGACGGTTCATAAATTGCATAAGTATAAGGCAAAAAAATATCAAACTCTTCCTAACAGGTTGACAGGTGGGTTGTTGATCCCAATAAGTACCTACTTATGATTATGCCCCACCCCCCAAAACCGTTGCATAAGATTTATTTTTAGTTCCATATGCTTAAAAAATAACCAAAAACACCTGTGTCAAAGTTACTACTGTTACTTTCTGCACAAAAATATTGCTTAGGGGGGGCCATGGCCCCTATGCCCCCTCCCCTTGTAAGCACCGGTGTTTTTTTGCTTTAAAGAACTTATTTAGATAAATCAAAATGTCTAATCTAATCAAAAAACAGTTTATTTTAATTTGGAAACATTTTATTTTAGTAGGTATAACTTACGAACCTTTTTGAAGTATTTATCATAACATTAACCTCACTTTGTAATATATCATTTAAAAAGAAATTGTCTTTTCCTCAATAAAGAATAAATGCACATTTTTTTCTGAAAATCTTAGTTAGAAAAAATATGATCAAGTTTTTAAATCACTACTGAAAATCGGCTATTAAAATAAACTTTTTAAGTATTTTTATTGCATTGACCTGTGTAAATTTGACAGAAAGTTTTTTGTTTGAAATGAAACACCCTGCTTGCCTTAGCTGGCATTGCATTTGTAAAATACTCTGCCAATCTATGGGCACCTAAGCTCACACTAGGTACTATAGTTATAGTGTACGTGTGAGCTAATATAACTAAAAACTGAAATATATTTTATTGAAATCCAGACTCAATTACCTTTCGTTTGATACCACACAAGCCATGTTTTGCCTTAAACTTTAATTTCTCAAATCTACCCCCACCTTTTTTTTTAACTAAAATGTATTTTGTTTAACTCCAGACTCAATTACCTTTCGTTTGATATCACACACGCTATATTTCCACATAAACACTAATTTTTTAAATTTGCCCCCACCCTTTTTTTAAAGTAAAATGTATTTTATTTAACTCCAGATGCAATTACCTTTCGTTTGATATCACACACGCCATATTTTTACATAAACTCTAATTTTTGAAATATACCCCCACCCTTTTATTTGGCTTGTGTTTGGTGGATTTTGTTCATTTTTAAATGGGACCATCTCGACCCAAAACCCAGCGTAGGTACCAAATTTCATTAAAATCGGGCAAGCGGTTTTTGAGTTATGCGCGTTGGTCGTTACAGACAGACAGACAGACGGCGCAACAAAAAAGTTTCAAAATCATCTGAAACGCAAAGATATATAAAAATTTTTGAAATCGGAGCAACTTTTTTAATAACAGTTGAAAAAAAATAATTTATGATTTATTAATTTTATTATGTAAATAAACTAAAAAAAAAATTGTAATTTATAAATGATGCGTTAATTTCTTGGAGCAGTGTTTTATTTTTTGCGGTATTTTAATTATGTAATTAAAGAGTTACTGCTTAATAGAGCTAAATATTAGCAAGTTGCTCCGATTTCAAAAAATTTTATATATCTTTGCGTTTCAGATGATTTTGAAACTTTTTTGTTGCGCCGTCTGTCTGTCTGTCTGTGTGTCTGTATGTCTGTCTGTAACGACCAACGCGCATAACTCAAAAACCGCTTGCCCGATTTTAATGAAATTTGGTACCCAGGCTGGGTTTTGGGTCGAGATGGTCCCATTTAAAAATGAACAAAATCCACCGAACACAAGCCAAATAAAATGGTGGGGGTAGATTTCAAAAATTAGAGTTAATGAAAAAATATGGCGTGTGTGATATCAAACGAAAGGTAATTGAGTCTGGAGTTAAACAAAATACATTTTAGTTTATTTAAAAAAAAGGGGGGGGGGGGTAAATTTCAAAAATTAGTGTTTAAGTGGAAATATGGCGTGTGTGATATCAAACGAAAAGTAATTGAGTCTGGAGTTAAACAAAATACATTTTAGTTTAAAAAAAGGGTGGGGGTAGATTTGAAAAATTAGAGTTTAAGTCAAAACATGGCTTGTGGGGTATCAAACGAAAGGTAATTGAGTCTGGAGTTCAATAAAACATACTTCAGTTTTTAGTTATATTAGCTTTCACGTAGATACACTATAACTATAGTACCCAGTGTGAGCTTAGGTGCCCATAGATTGGCAGAGTATTTTAAAGTGTGGTGCAACGAAACAGAAGCGTTTTGAAGTATTGATGGCATGTTTTTGGAAAAATGCTCCATTTTGTTGGGCGCCTTTGTTTGGTTTTTAAATGACAACCCTGAATATTGTTTAACTTTATCCTAGCATTCTACTTTAAAAATTATCTAATCTCCTGTAACAGCTGCAAGTTGTCGACAAGTATACTTCCATTAATACAATTATACTGTTTTCAGGCTATTCGGGAAAAACTTTCCAACAAAAGAACTGCCAGCAAAGGCCTAGGTAGCAAATTATTCCGATTTATAGTAATGAGCGCAATAATATCAATATCAGTAGAAGCAATAATTAAACAGAGACAGGGTCATCTTGAATTTTCTTGCCTAAGCAGAAGTGTCAGTTATATTATTTCTGTTGCATCTTTGGCCAACTACAAGTTTAAAAAAGAATATCCAGAGCATCACGAGAAAATTGTGCAATTCTCAGAGCCCTACGTGGAACTAGCGCAAGGTATGGGTCAAGTTGTTGCAAATTTGATGGGAAATGTTAGAGAAACGACCACTGAATATGTGAATGATAAATATCCGCAAATAATCACCTACGTAAGTACATTTTTTTAAAGATTTTATATTAAATAACTCCTCAGTGAGCCTGGGGATACTAAGGTAGTTCTTTTAATGTATTCAATAATTTAATTTTCACTTAAAAAATTGTATTGAATTTCGACTGTAGGACTTAACGAAAAATGTTTAAAGAAGGATCAAAATCTTGTCACAAGTTTTCAACCCGAGTGGTCTCTATGTGCTGTAGTGCCTAGGCTACGCGAAGAAAAACGTTTAGCGATAACAAATTTTGCACAATTGTTCTTCAGGACCAATAGTCGATGGTGGTTAAGAATGTTATAATGGTAAAGATTGTTATATGCTGGGTGGGTCAATGCATTAAATCTGTTTGTTAATAACTTTACAGGTAATTAACCCAATTCAAAATATCTCGCCATATGATTTTTTAAGATAACACGCGAGTTTATTTAGATCCGTTTTTTTAAATTTTATGGACAAAAATTTTAATTGTTTAAAACATTATGATCAAGTTGGTTTTTGACAATTTTTCTAAAAAAAAACAGGCCAATTTAGATCCGGTTTTTTAAATTTTATGGACAAAAATTTTAATTGTTTAAATCATTATGATCAAGTTGGTTTTTGACAATTTTGCTAAAAAAAAACAGGCCTATTCGAGGATTTATAGCAGCAGGTTAAGATCTACCTTGAACTATTTCTAAAGCCTGACAGAATCAGTTAATATAATAGTGGAAAGTGCAAGTACTACGCAAGTACTGCAGAAAAATTTCTACATCTACTGCCTATAGTTGTTCGTCCCATGTTCACCACCTTTTGAGATGATTGAAACTTTTGTGAAACGCCTCCCTTTGAGAGATGCATTTAATGACCTTTGTTTAAAGAGGTAAGGTAGTACAAGTGTCAGCTCGGTCAAAAAATGTGTGAATTATTGGCACTCAAAGTTGTCTTGGATGAAAATTAAGTATCTCGAAAAGTAATCTACGTATTTTAAAAATAATTAGATGGTGGAAAAGACATTTGAAAACCCTTTAACCTACCTTCCCTGTTTAAATAAGGGCAATTAAAAGTACAGTACATTTTTGATGGGATTAAATGGGAAATTCGGATGATAATAAATATAGCGATCTGCTGTTTTTTGAGCTCTTAAAAATGTTATTATTTGTATAGTGAACAGTTTAAAGCTATTTTTATTTTTGAAAAAAATCCAGATCCGGATTTAACTTTTTTATTTTAAATGGCTTATGTCAAAACTTTTGCCAACAATTTGATAATGTAATTTATCAAAATAAGTTGCCATGCACATGTTTTTACAGAATTTAAATATCTTGTAAAATAGACAATATACGGTGCATTTTTTTTATCATGCATCATAGGCATTTACATGGTAAAATTTAGACGCTATTTTGTTCCGCAGTTAGTTAACGAATGCAGCTTTGTCCACAGTTAGATAAGGGCCTTACTACTTGACTAAAACCAAATTTTGTCACAAAAACTGTAAATAAAACCAGGGCTATCAAAACGGACGGGACTACAACTTTGTTGACCGCACAGCGAAGGCTGAATTTCTTTTTGTTGGTGTCCGTACGCCTCAGCTGATTGTACGATGCATGATAAAAAAAAATGCACTGTATATAGGCTTGTTCAATTTACGATCTTTTCAAAAATGATTTTAGAGCATGGTAAGGTAAAATCTGCAGATCGCTATCTTTATTAATAACCGAGTTTCCCATTTAATCCCGTCAAAAATGAGACAGGCTGTACACCTAAAAGGGAATACGTTATAAGTACTCTGCCAATTTATGTGCCCCTAAGCTCACCCGATTAATATATAATGTAATTTTGACCCGTTTTGGTCCGCGAAAATAACCCCCTATTGGCCACCCGGGGATGCTTCCAATTGGAAATTCCCCCCTCCAACCAGTGTAACACCACTTAACAAAAGAAACTATAATGTATTTTTTAATCTTGATGCACAGTTACCTTTAATACAGTTCCACACAATTAATATTTTTACCACAACTCTAATTTTTTTAATCTACTCCCAGCCCTTTTTTCGGCTTATGTCCGGTGGCTTTAATTCATTTTTAAATGAGACCAGAACCAAAACCGAAAAAGTAGTTTTTGAGTTATGCGCGTTGGTCGTTACAGGCAGGTAGCGCGACAAAAAAGTTTCAAATCATCTAAAATGCAAAGATATATAAAAAAACTTGAAATCAGAACAACTAATTATTGACATCATCACCATAGCTCACACTACTTATGGTATACGTGTGAGCTAAAATATTTCAATCGTCCCAAAAGGTGTCTCTCTTTAAATTTAAATCGATATGCCAAAATGTCACGTTTTGTATCCGAAAACGACTCTGTTTTATTTTCGATGTTTTACCTTGTATTTTTATTAACTTTCTGTAATACGTCGCAACTGTACTAAGTAACTTAAAATGTTGCATACCTTAGGTCGTTCAGGCACACCATGTTAAACGGTCTTAACAAATGTAGAAGTTTAGTTAAATATAATTTTTTTATTTTAGGTTGATAGTCGATTCCCTGGTTTGCTCTCAAAAATATTTGAAAATTATCAAATTATCCATTCCGGTGTTTCCAAGTATTTTAATGGAAGTGTACAATACATTCAGACTTTACTTCCTGTGTAAGTTTTGATTTATTTATGTTATCTTTGTTTTAATGAAAAAATATGTTTGCAACATTAGAAAATCTTTTAAACTTAAAATCTTGTTTTTTAAATCTGGCTTTTTTTGCTTTCTAAACTTTAAATAAATATTTGAGTAGAACTAATTTTTGCTTAATACTATATCTCCAATACTAACTCCAACATACCGAATATGCCTTGATGATTTATTTGACGAGATATGAGGCTCGTTTAGTTGGCATAATTATATAATCCCTATAAACCTCCTATGGTTGCCCCAAAGGAGACTGCGTGTCGCGTTATAAGGCAAATACCGAAATCAAAGAATATTAATGCAAAAATAATTCCATGTTAAATTTATTAATAAGAAGAATTATCAAATCTGAGAGCACGGCAGTGCCCGGCCAAGTTCGCGCAACTGCTGTACCATCTTTTCTTGAAACATTTCAGCCCATATTTGTAAATTAGTAGATTAAGTAGATCTTCATAGAGTTAACAACCCCTCCAATTTCAAACGTCGAAATTGCCACTCATTCATGTACAGATCATCAAAATTCTACTGTACTTCCAGACATTTGGCAGACTGATTATGACCAAACCCTTGGAAAGAATAAAAAAACCCCAAAATTCTAATTTACTTCCTTCCCCTATACATGTAAAGTTATGTGCCCAGTTCCAGAAACGCTAGAGAGTTGAGCTTTGGCAGACTGATAGGAACTATGATAAAACTATAGGAAAATATTTAATAATTTTAATTTACTTCGCTCTCCTATAAATGTAAAGTTATGTAAAAGTAACATTACCCACTTCCAGAAATGCTACAGAGCTGAGCTTTGGAAGGCCGATGAGAACTATGATAAAACTATAGAAAAAAATTTTAAAATTTTAAAAAATATGTAATGTAATAATAATAAATGTAAATGTAGTGTTTGCGTATAAGTGAAACGACAAACTCACGAATTTAAATTTCCCGCGCCGTGACAAAGTGTTAGTGACGTAGGCAATATGGCCGCGCGGCTGACCAATGAGAAAGCAGCGTTGGAGTGACGTCACATGGGACTGCCTCTCGTTACGGAACCATTTTACGGTCTATACGTATTTTATGGTAAGTCTGTTTTCATCCATGAATATTTGCGCAATCATAAATAATTACGCGGCTTAAACAACATAAATATTACAATGGCGACGATGATCAAGTACGGGCGTAAATATTTTCTGAATTCCTTCGTTGATTTCTCGTAAAATCGTGATTGACTGTTCGACAACCGATCGGCAAAAAAAAATCGACGACGGCCATAACCTAAAAAAATTTTTTTTTTTAATTTTTTTTCCAAGAAAATAAAGGAAATTAAGTGCCGATCAAAGAAATTATATTAAAAAAATGTTCACAAAATTTTAAACGAAATAAATTCAAATAAATGGATTTAAACTAAAAACGTCGTAAAAAAAATAAAAATAAAAGCTTAACCTAAAAAAAAATCAAAAGTAAAATAACTTAACCTGAAATGGAAAGGGGTCATTTAATAGGAAGAATTGAGGCGTTCGACCCTGCAAATGATTGTTGGGAAATCTACTGTGAACGAATGGATCAATATTTTGAGGCTAACAAAATAACTGACGAGGGGGATAGAGTATCCACCCTATTAACCTTGGTAGGGTGTTCAACTTACAAGTTGTTACGAGATTTGACGCACCCGATTTTGCCGGACAAAAAGACCTACCAAGAACTCAAAGATCTATTAAAAAAACAATTCAGCCCTCTAGTAAGTACGTGGCGAGAGCGTATAAAACTACATATGGCAAAACAAAATCAATCTGAAACTGTTTCAAAATGGTATGCCAGACTTAGAAGTCTCACCGTAAATTGTAATTATAAGGGAGACCGACTTGTAGTTTGTAACAGGACTCAAAGAAGGATCAGTCCAGGATAGAATATGTGAAGAGGCTGATGACCAAACCCTAATTAAATGTGTAGAAATTGCCATGCAGTAAGAAGCATATGCTCTAGAAAAGCATAATGTATTGCAAAATGTAAACTACATGGGCAAATTTCCCCAAAGGACTCAAAAATTTGGAAAAACAGGGTCTTTCAATGGACATAAAAAGCACTATGCTGAAAAATGCCAGAGCTGTGGAAAAACACATGGACGTAAATGTCGTTATGCAAACTCAAATTGCAACCAGTGTCATGTCACTGGTCACCTGGAATCAGTGTGCAAAAACAAGCAAAAAGTGAGCTAAAAAGGCACCACTTCTTAGAGACTGTAAGTACAAATAATTCTATTGTAGAAATGAGTAATTTTTATGACATATTTTCACTACGTGGTGATACAAAAGAAAATTATTTTAAACTTCCAGTATGTATTCAAGAGAAAATGTATCAAATTAATGTAGATACAGGAGCTAGTATAACAGTTTTAAACTTAGATTTTTTTAAAAAAGAATTTGGTAATTTTAAATTAGAAAATGATGACATAGTTTTAAGAAGTTATACTGGCAACTTAATAAAACCTGTTGGCTATTAACTTAACTTTAACTTAACTTTAAAACTTTATTTAGCAAGAATATGCTACAATTTTAACAATAGTAAAGTTAATTACATTAAAATCTAATTGTTAGCTATATAAATATTAATAGACTAAGTAATATTTTCAACTGTAACACAATAATTTATTCTACCTGCATCCAAATGAATAATACTATAATTAAACAAACTGCATTGAAAATAAATATTTTTTTAAACTTTTTTTAAATGTGGTTAATTTCTTTTCATTTTTATTGAGTTTTTTAATTTATTGAATTCTGACAAACCTTTACAAAAAATTGATTTTTGGACAATTAATTTTTGGCAATTATTTAAATGAAAATCGTCTTTGTATCTTGTATAATTGTACAGTTAAAGGTGTGACAAGGCTAGCAAGGTTTTATGTGGTAAATAATTCAGCACCTTGCCTTGTAGGTAGGGATTTTTTGTCAATTTTTAATGTCACTTTAAATATTGCAAATGTTTATAATTTGGAGAGTGTAAAAAATAAATTAATCAGTGGCTTTCCACAAGCTTTTCAAATAAATTGGGTTGTTATAAATTTGGTAAAGTTTCTCTAAAACTCAAAGAAAATTCTAAACCTGTTTTCTTAAACAGGCCTGTTCCTTTAGCATACAAAGAACAGATAGAAAAACAGTTGGAAATGATGGTAAAGGAGGGTGTGTTAAAACCAGTGACAACGTCAAAATATGCCACACCTATTGTACCGGTTATAAAGGCTGATAAAACTATCAGAATTGTTGGAGATTTTAAGAGCACACTAAACTGTCAATTTGACAGGTGCGACCAATATCGCTTACCGCGTATAACAGACTTATTTGCTCATTTAAACGGGTCAAAAATCTTCTCAAAATTAGATTTAACAAGAGCATATGCACAGTTGCCACTTGACGAATATTCTCAAGATATAACTACACTAACCACCCACATCGGTCTTTTCTCCAATTTTCGGCTTCCATTTGGTGTTACACCTGCATCATCCATCTTTCAAAGAACCATTGAACAACTTCTCAAGGGTTTAAACTGTGTGGTAAATTTTAGTGATGATGTCTGCGTGGGAGGAACTGATTTAAATGACCATTTGACCAATTTAGAGGCTGTCTTGACCAGACTGGATGAGGCAGGGTTGACTGTACGTCCAGAAAAGTGTGAATTTTTCAAAGAAAGCCTGGAGTACCTGGGGAATCGTATCTCAGCGAGTGGCCTACAAAAAAGTAGTACCAAAGTTGATGCAATATTGAATGCGCAAGCGCCAACGACAATTACTCAGGTCTTCTTCTTATTCTAGATTTATCCCCAATTTATCGCAAATTTTAAGTCTAATCTACAAATTGTTAACAAAAGAGTCTGGGACAAACCTATCAAAACATGCAAAAGTTGACTGGAATCAAAATTGCCAACAGGCATTTGAGACAGCAAAGAAATTAATTTCTCAAGACATTACTTTAGCCCATTATGATCCAAAAAAACCCATAATAATGGTGACTGACGCAAGCCAAGATGGTATATCAGCCATCTTATATCACAAGGAAAAAGATGGGAGGGAAAGACCCATAGCCTGCGCTTCTAGGACATACTCAGTTCATGAAAAAAACATGGCAACCTTGGACAAAGAAGCTTGTGGGATCATTTTTGGTTTAAAATACTTTGAACAGTATCTCTTAGGGGTGCAATTTACCATACGCACAGACCACAGACCTCTGGTGGGTCTATTTGGCGAAAACAAGGGTATACCCCAGAGAAAAAGAGATAGACTGCAAAGGTGGGCTTTATACATGTCAGGGTTTGACTACAAAATAGAGTACATAAGAGGAAAAGAAAACTATTTTGCTGATTGCTTGTCAAGGTTACCAGATGCCTCAACAGATATAAATATTGGAGTTGTAGAAGAGAATTACTTAAATTTTGCAACAACCACCAGAAAATGGCCGGTGGATAACAAAAAAGTGGCAGAAGAGACAAAGAAAGGCAGGATTCTAACAAAAATAATAGATTACATCAACAGCGACTGTCCAAGCAAATGTACAATCGATAATGAAAGATCATATTTTGCAAAAAGGGATGAATTATGCATCGAAAAAAGTTGTGTAATGTGGGGTCATCGAATCTGCATACCAGAATCACTTAGACGTGATATGCTACATGAACTGCACAGCCCTAGTCATCTAGGACTGGTAAAAACTAAATCAACTGCAAGATCTTACATGTGGTGGCCTGGTATTGACAGTGACATAGAAACTAAAATACAAAGGTGTTTACCATGTTTAAAAAACAAAGATGACCCACCAAAATCAATACATCCGTGGCCAGCTGCCAATGAAGTTTTTGAGAGAGTACACATCCTCATAATTACTGATGCGTACAGCCATGTGGCCTGAAGTACACTTTGTAAAATCAACAACAAGCAAAGAAATAGAATTTGCTTTGAGAAAAACATTCGCAACGTTTGGATTGCCTGTTTCAGTCTGCAGTGACAACGGAGTCCAGTTCGTTTCAGAGGGCACAACATCATTTTTTTCAAAGAATGGCATTAAACACATAAAACTATTCCGACATACAATAGTAAGAGCAACGGACAAGCTGAAAACTCAGTGAAAACTTTTAAGAAAAAAATGTACACATCTTGGATGGACCCAATAAACCTAGGAGTGAGTACCTTTAGATGTACTAATATCAAAATTTTTACTGTCATATAGAAACACTATACATTGCACCACCCAGGCAACGCCTGCAGAATTAATGTTTGGAAGGAAATTGCGAACAAGATTAGAACTTCTAAGACACCAGCCAGAAAAATCTGAAATGACTAATTTAAGAGAAAAAGTACAGACTGAGGTAGCTAAGGTAAAAGAAAAACATACTAAGGAAAGGAGAAAATGCAATTTTAAAGAGGGAGATGAGGTTGTCCTTCGGGACTATAGAACTGTCAACAAAAAAAGTGGATAGAAGCAATTATAATAAAGAGAGTGGGCAAAGGAGTGTATTTATGCCGTTTGCCTGCAGGACAATTGTGGAAAAGACACTTGAACCAGATAAATAAGAGGTTTACAGAAATCTCTATGTCACCAAAAACTCAAAAACATGAGTATGTCACAAATGAGCACACCGGACACAGGCACACTCCCGTGTATAAAGTTGGACGCACCCTGGAGACAGGAAGACAATGTAGAGATAGGTTCAGAAGAACTGTCAACAAAAAAAAGTGGATAGAAGCAATTATAATAAAGAGAGTGGGCAAAGGAGTGTATTTATGCCGTTTGCCTGCAGGACAATTGTGGAAAAGACACTTGAACCAGATAAATAAGAGGTTTACAGAAATCTCTATGTCACCAAAAACTCAAAAACATGAGTATGTCACAAATGAGCACACCGGACACAGGCACACTCCCGTGTATAAGGTTGGACGCACCCTGGAGACACAGGAAGACAATGTAGAGATAGGTTCAGAACATTCTAGAAGCCCACTATCAGAGTTGCTGGGATTTGAAAGCCCAGTATCGGAGTTGCTAGGTTTTAATTATAGCTCAGAAGAGTCCAGAAGGTCAGAGGTGGCCGGGAATAGGAGCTACGGTGAAGAGCAAGAAGAAGACCAGGTGAGAAAGATGAAACCAGTTTTGAAAACCCAGACAACTCAAGGATAGAAGAAATGACTTTCACCACTCCAAACATAAGTCTGGAGGAACCCAGCACATCCTTCTCCAATAACAAGAAGGATACAATACAAAACAAAGCTGATACAAACCCTAAAATTGGGGTAAGCACGAAAAATGCTTCTACAGCTTTGGTTTGCAAGGACTCATCAGTCCAGGTTAAAGGACAGCCTAAGACTCACAAGAGCCAAAGTAAGAAAATAAATACTGACCTGTCAGAAGACAGAAGAACTACCCGTAGTCTGGCTAGAATGACACAAAATAGACCTCCCTAGTCCTGTCACACATCAATGATTTTAAACTGTTTGTTTGTCTCAAAGTATGTGTGTAATTGTATATGTCTACATAGTCATAGTTAATGCATATAGAATTGTAAGGGTACTGAAGTGGTGAAAAATAGTCTTAGTGCGGAGGGATGTAGTGTTTGCGTATAAGTGAAACGACAAACACACGAATTTAAATTTCCCGCGCCGTGACAAAGTGTTAGTGACGTAGGCAATATGGCCGCGCGGCTGACCAATGGGAAAGCAGCGTTGGAGTGACGTCACATGGGACTGCCTCTCGTTACGGAACCATTTTACGGTCTATACGTATTTTATAGTAGGTCTGTTTTCATCCATGAATATTTGCGCAATCATAAATAATTACGCGGCTTAAACAACATAAATATTACAGTAAAGTTATGTAAAACTAAATTTGCCCACTTCCACAACCGCTAGACATCTTAGTTTTGGAAGACTGATAGGGGACCATGGAAAAAAACCTCAAAATTTTAATAAGGCTTTGCAGAAGTTTCGAACAATATTCTGCATATTTTACTACTTCAAAACTTAATCACCATAACAAAACATTTCATGCAAAAAAAAGCCAAGTACGCGAAAATGATATTCCGTAAAAAGAAATGAGATAAAAGCAAAGCCAAGTTCTCCAATACAAATTTTAAATGAAAAGTTCTTACTAGTTTGGAAATGTTTTTCTAAACTTGGCTATTACGGCTGCAAATGAACTCTTAGGCACAGTGCTAGATTGAACATAAAGAAGTTTGGCTGTAATAGCAAAGTTTAAAAAAACCAAACTTGTAAGAACTTCAAATGCGAGAGAGGAGATAATGCACTCACCTGCCCTCACCGCACGGACCGTCAAGAATACGGGCTCAGAGCCGCAACTAACATAAGCTATTTTACTACTTTACACTAAAGAAATTAAGCTGTAGGGTAATTTACTGCGCAATTATTCCACGTAACAAAAAAAATCAAATAAACAGGGAGTATAGAAGCCTTGAAAACCACACGGGAATTTCACAGAGCGTTCAAAAACTGGGGATTTGAGGAGAATTTAAAATAAAACTAGGAATTTTTAATTAGCAAATATGTGAGATAGCTTAAACTTTCAACTGCTGTCAACAACCGCATCACTCATTCGAAACTACATATTTTACGTGTCTTGTAACCTGAGAATTACGCTGTCTCCCAAATTGTGGTACGGACTCGTGTATTTCTGGTAGTTGTGTTGAGGAAAAACTAGATTCATTTAAATTAAGAGACCCCAACCGGGCGAACCTAAAAAATTATTACTTCTGCGCTACCCTTTATATTCTATATATGTTTAAGTTTCAAAACTTAAGTTATATTACACGTTTTATTGAAAGTAACGTGTTTTTTTAGTGAAAAATTATCATCGGAGAACGTCCAGAAAATTGTGACTCAAGTGACAAACATAACATTCCAAAAAGCAACTGAGTATTACGATTGGATGTACCATACAGTACAAAAAATATCCAAGTAATAGTATTAATAGTAGAGTGAGCTCTATAGCCAGGCAAGTGGGTTCTTCCCGTAATGCCAAGTAAGATCAATTTTAAGGTATGGCGTATATAGAGTTAATGCTTAAATGCAGGCAAATAAATTTCTGTTTTTATATTGAGCAACAAATTGAATCATTTTGAGTTTTGTAACTTTTTAAAATTTTTACTTTCTTTTATTATGTAGGAACAACCAATATTTAATAGTGTCAGAGTATTTAAAAAGATTTACATAATTTGTTTATTTATCGTTAATCAAAGACGACAGTATTTATTTCGGTTCTTATTGTAAACAAAGGCTTTATATTGTCATCTTCCAATGTAAAACTGTCAATATACTGCCTGGCTTTATTCCAATAAGTCCCTATTATTAAATTAATAAAGTTATCTGTCTTTTCTAGAGATGTGTTAAACATTTGACTTTGGATAGACTCTAATGTCTAGATAGAGTAATCAATTAAGTTAATCTGTTGGCTATTGTTTTTTTTAAATATTGGTTGACTGCTATTAAATTATTTAGCCGCATCCAAAATAATTTTTACAGGGTATTTTTTTTTGGAAGTGCCCAAAAAGTTTCTTTAAAATTCCATTCCAGTTCCAAAAATCCATGTAAGCTTTTAAGTACCGTAGAGTCTGGTGACATGAGACACTTTTTAATTCTTGTAACTTTTGAAGTAGAAGTTATAGGACTATACAAGTTACACAAAATGTTGAGTCTTGTTTTCGGTAATACATGTTTATGATTAAAAATATTGATTATGACATACTTCTTAGATATACCTTTATTTGTGGGTGTTTCAAGTCACCTACCCAGGTCGGGTGAGTTGAGATAAGCAGTTCTCTCAGTTTGTATCGAAGTTAGGCGCATTTAAAGGGTGTGATGAAACAGATAATTTTATTTCCACCAAGTTGAATTAATTTTTTTTTTAAATGCGTAAGAAAATGAATTTTAAGCGGATATAATTATTTATAATTTTTCTATAAAAGTGCCATAAATTAAACATTCTTAGTAGGACGGCTTAATTACTTATACTAAATTTGTTTTCTTGGTAAAATAGCTCATTATTTTACTCCAACTTTTTTTTAGAGATAAAAAAATTAACTGGTGACTTCTGATGGGTAACTGTAGTCTTTTCATATTTGAACTGGAAATGAATACCTTCCCCTTCTCTCAAATGACGAAACGGAAACGGTGTAAATTGTCTTTATTTTGGACGACTGCCTCAAAAAGCTGCATTTGAAGCTGTCACCCTCGATTTTCTATAATTTTGCATATAAATATTTTTAGCGATTTAGTATTGTCGAGCATCATTGGCTCGATAAAAACTGGCCAACTTCTAGGGAATCAAACTGTGTATCTGAAGCGGACTTTTCTATTTCTGAGAACGTTTAATTTTTTGAGGCTGAGCTTCCTTATTAGATAAATTACCTACAAAAATTTCAAAAGTATTTTGCAATATGTTCTTTTCATTTCTTAACATATCGCCAACTGGCTCATTGGGAATGCGTTTAAGAACCTCATTTTTATTGAAAGGTAGAATGCCGATGCCTCTAAATCCAGCCCTGACATTCATTTTTGTGTTATTATTTTCGTTCATGGAATCTAAGCATTTTTTAAGGCGCTGCTAAAACACGTCCATCAAAATCACTCCACGATTTTTTAAATTTCCAATCCAATAGCGTTTTTTTCGGCAGAACTTTAGATGGTTTGAATTACGCCACATCTAAGGGCTGGCACAAATGGGTGCTGTTGGGTGGTAAAAGAATAAATATGATATTATGTTCTTGCAGGTATTGATTACCGCGTTTGAAATGTGGCTTGACAAATTATTTCGGATGAGCACTTTTGGAGCATCTTTTTCCAAACTTTTAAAATCGATTGAAACCAATGTTCAAAAAGAGCTTCGTTAAACCAACCTGATTTCGGTCGATTATATCAAATACCGATGGGACCTCCATTGGTCCAGGTTGAATAGAGGTTCTCAGCTTTGTAAAATATATATGGTGGCAGAAGATGGGCACTGGCACTTCCTGCAAACACAACCGAATGACTGGTTTTTGAGCTGTGGAGGATTCGATGTACATGTTTAGAACCCCTACGGACAAGTACTTTGGTTCTTCCGGGGTCGGTTCGGTTTCTTCATCGTAATTTATAATAGACTCCGGTGAAACACCCTCCAAAGATTTCTTCATCTCCTTAAAATAATCCTCTAAAATCTGGCTCTTTTAATGTTTTCACACTATCTTTGGGATAAAATTTCTTTATGTCGTGTAACAAAATTGCTCACCCACTCTTTTCCTGGTAAATTGTTCTGGTAATTTCATGATCTCTTTACCTGTATTATCAAGGTAAGATTTGACTAAACATGCCACGTCAATAGCTGTTTAGAGGAATCCCCACTTACTTCCTATTTAAATATTTTCTACCAGTTTAGCTTCTTCTGAAGAAGAAAGTTTGGTTTGCCCACCAGCTTTTAAGGAATACCTCTTCTTTGTATGATATCTTTTGGTATTTTGTATTTGTCCGCCAAATATCTAAGTGAGACTCCAGGTCTTCTTTATTCCACTGCCCTATTTAAATCTTCTTCGTGATACCGATGGTGCGACATAGCTTTAATTCAGTATACCGAACTAAACAGTAAAAGGGTGACTTGAGTCACAGCGGGTGTCATGAGACAGTGCATGATCAGTGTCTCAAGTCACCCGCAAAAGTGCACTCATTTATTTTAAAAAATCTACAAAAAAGTACCCTAAAGATAACTGTAAGACTAGAGCCTACAAAATATTCTTACAAAAATTACTACAAATACACATTTAGTGTTCCAAACAAAGTTTTTCAGCCCTTGTTATTACACAGAATTTAAAAAATCACAATATTTCTATTTACGGCATGGCCGGCAGTGCTTTCTCGCTAAACGTCTTAGTGGAACTGGTAGACTATAGCCTACAAAATATTCTTACAAAAATTACCACAAATACACCTTTAGTGTTCCAAACAAAGATTTTCAGCCCTTGTTAATACACAGAATTTAAAAAATCACAATATTTCGATTTACGGCATGGCCGGCAGTGCTTTCTCGCTAAACGTCTTAGTGGAACTGGCGCCAACAATTTTCTGCCCGAATCTGACAGCCCAAAAGCCGTTGAATCAAGTATACGGCGTTGCCAGAGCTTCTAATAAATATCGAAAGTTTTGTCGCAGTCACAGTCAGCCGATTCTACGGCATTATTGCATTTTATATTTTAAACACAATATGGATTGACTAGAATTATTTTTGGATTATATCTATAAACAAAATTTCAAACATTCTAAACCGATTTATGAATTACTTGATGGGCTCATAAGTGTCTGTGGAGTAATCCGAATCAAAATAAATTTTATTTGTTCAACATGTTTGTTTATTACGTCATTACTCCGGACTGGTACATTGTTTCTGTACACTTCCAAAAAGAAAAACTATTGTAGCCAGTTTTTGACCAATAAAATGTCAAAAATTACCTTAATCGTTATTACGTATGTCATAATATTTAAGCAATATGTTGAATAGTGTTTTAATAAATACTTTTTATATTTTTAAAACTTACTTAATTTGCGCATATTTCACTGAGCATTTTACATACATTTGAAAAAACTAATTTTCGGCTCGTCTTTGTAGGTTAGTTTTTATTCATCTACATTTCATCGCCTTCTCATTTTGGTTGTACCGTACTTATAGTCTAATTTGAGACAAAAACAATTATTTCCACGTGCTCTCACCGATCCACTATTATGTTTGCGAGTTGTGTTCAGTTTTGGATAATTTTGTAATACTTTACAAATATCTTCTTATCTATATTTTCAATACTAGAATAGGTTGTTTTTATTTTTTTTTGGGCTAACGCGCGGTATTATTTATTTAAATTCACGTTATATGAGCCCTTGAAATCGCGCGCTATAGTTTCGCGCATGTTTATACACGGCGATCCTCACTCTACCTTGCTGCATATGAAACTCTGAGTGGAGATCTAAAAACTTGCTAGCCGCCCCTAACTTTATAGAACGCAGATAAGGTATAGTCCTTGCCATAGGCAGTTACACGTTTGTGACATTTTCAACCTCTTTATTTATCATGTGCATAATGACAGCAACACAAAAAAATTCTGAAAAACGGCATGTTTTTAAGTTGTCTTTATATGTGCGTTTTTTTTTATCCAAAGTTAGTCGGCATCTTTTTGTTAAAGACAATGAGTTTTGCCTTTAATTTTATACCAACATGACATTTTTAATTTTTCAAATATTTCGGGTTAGGTAATATGTTTATATCATGTCAAAGTCACAAAAGTGACATTTGTTAAAGACAATGACAGTTTTGCCTTTAATTTTATACCAACATGACATTTTTAATTTTTCAAATATTTCGGGTTAGGTAATATGTTTATATCATGTCAAAGTCACAAAAGTGACATTTGTTAAAGACAATGACAGTTTTGCCTTTAATTTTATACCAACATGACATTTTTAATTTTTCAAATATTTCGGGTTAGGTAATATGTTTATATCATGTCAAAGTCACAAAAGTGTAATTGCGTATGGCAAGGACTTTGGGATACTATTTATTTTTAATTTCGAATTGAAAACCTATAGTTCTCAAATAAAGACCTTTTTAATGAGCTTTGTGTTAGGTCCGATGTATCCATGATGGTACCGCCCGCACCAACAAGTTTTAATCAAAATTTGATGCCCCACATAAACTTTAACCTTCCTCGCTTAGATATACCTATTTTTGAAATGACCAATATTTTTTAATTTATATAGAAGCGCTGTGCATAACCTAAATTATTTTTCCAATTTACAAAAATTCCTTCGTTCTTCCGCCGAAACTTTTTCAATTTCCATTATGCATTTGATTATTCGTCGAATACCGTTCAGATGGTGTAGAAAATTTTATAGTTTGTCATCATTTTAAGGCCATATAATATGTCATCCATGTATCATAGCAATAGTTTTGGCTTGACTCTTGCTGTGTTGATCGCATGGTCCTCGAACCCTCCATGTAGGTGTTTGCTACCACTGGCGAAAGAGACAAACCCATTGAAAGTCCATACATCCATCCATTACGCATAGAACTTGTCTTTCACTTGAAAGTAAGAGTTACGGAGATAGAGCTCCAATAGATCCATCACGTCGTCCACCGATAGCGTTGTTCTCTCGTGAAGTGTATCGTCAGTTTGTAACTTGTGTTTGATGATACTGAGTGAATTGTAACGTTGGTGTAAAGAGTTTCTACATCAAAACTTACTTACTTTCGATACAAGTTCCAAATGAGAACATTTCGATGACATGCAAATAAAATGGCGCATGTTATATGCGTGCGGACAAATGCGCTCAACCATTAGCGCGCGAACAAATGCGCGCAATTTATAACTCACAAATAAAAGTATATTTTTATAACAGGTTCGAATACAAACGCTCCTGCAAATACGCTAACAAGTAGAATTGTCCTGTCCAGTCGAGGTGGACCAGGGGCAGAGGATAGTTGATAAGTTAACCCGGTTAGGTTTAATATTCTAAACTGACCCGGTTAGGTTATAATACAAAAAAGAAACCATCCTGATCTGGTCAGGAATGTTTTTTTTTTTAATAACCTAAACGGGTCACTTTAAAATAGTAAACTTAACCGGGTCAACTTATCAACTATCCTCGGCCCCTGGTTTACCTCGGCTGGACAGGGCAATGACTTGGTTATAGGTTGGTTCATTCGGTCCGGTTCGGTTCGGTTTTATCCGCTCACCATTGGTTACGCGCAAAATTGGTTGCACGCATTAATCCGCGCGCAAATGACCTGCGCGCCTTTGACCTGTGCGCCCCCAGAGAAATTCAAATGAAGTATTTTTCAAACCACCTCAACCTACCTCTCAAGCACCACCCCCACTGACTGGCAATGAATTATATATATAGAGATCATTGAAAATGCGGGGAGAGTTGGAAAATTCAAATTATTTAAAAACTCCAAACCCGTAACGCGATATCCCAATCTGGCGAGATGGTAATGGACTGTAGCTTTAAAAGAGAAATAGTTTGGTCCTTTTAAACCACAAGGCAAGTGTATACACTAATGCGACTTACCAATAAGGCTTTAAAATGATGTTACTCCAAAAACCACTTGGCGTGCCTCTTCTCAAGACCTCTCTGGGTGGACGCTTCTTTCTTGATGGTTTGGCTTTTGGAGTTGGTAAGGAAAATATGCGAATAATCGCGGGAAAATGCGTTAAAATCATCCACTTTGGGAAAATATGAAAATGCGCGGGAACGAACCCGAAAAAAAAAAACGTTAAACTGCGTTGTCTAAGACGACAAAATTCGAATGCTTGATTTATTTCGTTCGTGCCAGACAAGTTGGCGCGACGATAGGTAATCGTGAAAATACCCGAAATATGGCATTTTAACACGATCAACACCAATCGGTTTCGTTGTTTACAAACTTTAAAATTAAATAAAAATAGTTTCCAAGAAAAATAGAAAAATATTACGCGCGGGCGTAACATTAACTCCCCCCGGAAAAAGCGATAAAACTGAGCGTTTTCGAAAACAAAAATAAAATAAATTCTAGTTCCTTATAAAAACAGTACACAAACATTGAAAAAACTATCGTACGACTATACAAAGCAAAAATGATAAATTGATTTAATCGTCGTAGATAGGAAGCGGACACAATTTTGATATAGGCCGCTTTAAGGTGCCTTTTGGGGTTTTTACAGTGGCAACCCGATTTACCCCGTCCCCACCTGGGTGTAACTCGATAACACGCCCCATAACCCATTCACGTGAGGGTGCTAGTTCAGTTTTAATCAGAACCAAATTTCCCAATTTTATTTCAACCCCCTCTTTTAACCACTTACTACGCTACTGAAGCGTATGTAGGTATTCAAGTGACCAACGACGCCAAAAGTCCTGGTGGAGACGTTGCAACAATTGCCACCTACCTAACCGGTTTATATTTTCATCACACAAATTCTCTTCTGGTAATGCGCTAAGCGGTTAAAGGGTTAAGAAATGCCCAGGGGTGAGAGCGGCGTAGTCATTAGGATCTGAGCTTTGAGGAGTGAGAGGTCGCGAATTTAACACAGCCTCAATTTGCGTTAAAACAGTGTACATCTCCTCAAAAGATAAAATTTGTTGACCCAGTAACGTAAAAGCACCGCATTCCGTCCACTGATAACACATATAAGAAACTCTGGCAGAAAGATACAGAAGAAAAGATATGACGCGACACCAAAAAGTTTTAATTTACAAAAAACTAATTAAATTAACGTATATTTTCTTAATTTTAAAAAAATAGGCAGATTTGGTAAGAAAAAAAATACATAAAATACTCACATCTAGAAAAACTTCAAATCCCCTTAATCCATCCGCCCTATTAATGATTTTCCTAATTCCGTCCCTCAGGACCCCCTATTCCGTCCTATGGGTTTTACGCTTGTTTGTTTGGTTACAAATTACTGTTTTCCGTTCTTTTTAGAACAACAATCAGTTTTAACTTTCACATTTAATTGTTAATAACATAACCTTTGTATTTTATTATATTAGTTTATTAAATTATTAAGAAAAACTTTTTAAAACTGAATAATAAGAAAACTTAAAGCTATGCACATTTAGAAAAACATTAACAAAACTTAAAATGATGAAAAATTTTATTCTAAAGCATATAAAAACCCTTTTGGTAATAGCATCCATCATGGAACACTGTAGATTCCTCTATTGGATATTTATGTCCGTGCAGGTATTTTTAAAATAATATCCTCACATGGATATACCAAGATATCATCGTTTTGAGGCCATTTCCGAAACTTTCCACTTACTCCCATAGATTTTATGCGAACACTATCTTTATTTCGCTCAAGTACTATTCCGGGAAAATACTCATCATCGTAACGAAAAATAACAAACTCTCCTTTTTGTAGCATATCTCATTTGACTTTAATTTTTCTTGTTCATTCTCTGGTTCCGGAGCTGCATTTGCTTTCTTTGTATTTTTTTTGTTTGTTTTCTTTTGTGCAGTTTCTTCCTTTTTTGTCTTTCTCTTTGGCATTCTTTCAATTTTATTGTTTCCTTTTTCTTCTTGAATTATTTTTTGATACTCCATAAATTCGTCGCTTACGGCAACTTTTGGGTACATTTTGTGTTTCTTGTGGTTCTGATCTTTTAATTCTTGTTTTTTTTACCTGTTTCTTATGTCCAGTAAAGCGCTTTTTTAAAAGGATTGAGTATTTTCTCTGAATTTCATTTCTGGCGGATTGCCTCAAAGGGTTCTTTTTAGAAGAAGAATCTGTGACTGGCTGATTTCTGTATCGAGAATTTTATTTTTAGGTGGTGTTTTTTCAGAAGAGTAACCCAAAGTAAGCTGCTTTTCTTTAAGCAGAGTTGTGTTTTTAGTATCAAAAGCATCCTGATATTTTTGTAAAATTGCATTATTTTGCGAATCTAAAGTTTGATCTTTGCTTGTTTAAATTTGTTTATTTACAACCATATAAAAAAGCATAGGACGGATTTATGCTCTATTTTGATACAAGGCTGCCATTCCGTATTTTTTGTATTTTTACCATATTCGTCAGTTCCGATTTGTTCTCGTAGCGGTCGGGTCGTTCTTATCAGGTGTTTTTTGCTGGTATTCACGCGCGAGTTTAAAATTAATTTGTGCATATAAATAATATTTTAAACAAAATAAATATTTAAAATTCGATATGGACCCGGATAGCGGGGGCGGTCAGCCTCCCGACAAGGAACCCCTATTGGAGGGATCCATAATCCAAAGTTCTACATCTCAGATACCAATCAACATGGAATTGGTCACGGATGGCCAGGATAAGTCAAGAAAAAGTAAAAATCAGTATTTCTACACAAAAAATGATTCAGGCCCCTACCACATTGATTTTGAAAATAACTCCCCCGAGTTTAAAGGTAAGTTAAATGCGATAAAAGTAAATGATATCATTTTCCAAAATCATCCAGAAATCGATCACAAAATTAAAGAAATTGATAGCATCGGTAGAAA
The DNA here is from genome assembly GCA_963576565.1 of Aspidapion aeneum. Lineage (NCBI taxonomy): Eukaryota > Metazoa > Arthropoda > Insecta > Coleoptera > Brentidae > Aspidapion > Aspidapion aeneum. Next base: position 149,891,129 of record OY755038.1, read on the forward strand.
CAGAATACGTGTAGTAGTTAAGGATTTTTATGCTGCAAATATTTTGGTAAGTTCAAAAAAATTCGAGACACATAATCTGGAATGTTATGTTTCTAAATTCTTGATTGTTAGGCAAGGCGTAATTTCTGATATTGAACCGGATATGTCAGAGGACACCATAAAAAACAGAATTCAAAAATTTGATTTTCACTGCAATTTTGAAGTCGTCGCGGTAAAACGGATCACCAAAACAATTACAAATCAAAGTACCTTACAGAAAACAAAAATAAATACCAAATCGGTTATAGTAACTCTCTCTCTGCCTAAATATATTGCCCTTGGGCGTGTTAGGATTCCCGTTAAAGCATACGTTCAAAAAGTATTATTATGTTACCAATGCTTTCGTTATGGCCACTCTGGACAACAATGTAAAAGTAAAATGAGATGCCTTAAATGTAAACAAGAACATAAAACAGAAAGTTGCGTTTCTCAAAATGACCTAAAATGTTTCTACTGTCATTCTGACCACGCCACAAATGATTTAAAACAATGTTCAGAGTTTAAAAGACAAAAAAACATCAAAGAAGCTATGGCTACCAATAACTTTACTTTTAAAGAAGCAGAAAGACATTTTCCGAAAAAAACATACGTTTCAGTTATGGCCCAAAGTTCATCCGATGTCGACCTAACAGTATTAGACAAATATCTATATAGCAATACCCAACCCGTTACAAGGACTAATAACTTTGGAAGTCAATCTAATAATTTCACTCAATTCATTGCCCCAAAAAAAAGACCTCGGCCGTCATCACCTAACGCAAGTCAAGCTCAACATAACCAAATTCTTTCACAATTCAACTTTTCGCAAAGCTCTGGATCGGTGCTTTCTGACCCAGCTTATCAATCTGGCATCTCGCCCAACTCCAATTTAGCAAATTCTAACTCTTTTGATATCAATTCAGTGGTAGAAATTATTTTCTCTGTAATCAATGTTCTCAAACAAAAAAACACTTTTGATATAAATAAATCAGAACTTAAAAATCTAGTTAACAATAAATATGGCCAAAATTAAGTGATAAGTAAAAATGTATATTAACTTTTCTAAGGGCTTCAAATCTTTTCACTCGTTAAATTAAAAATTTATTAATAATCAAATTCACAGACTCACAAACCATTAATAATTTTAATATCTGTCAATGGAACTGCCGCTCGGCAGTCTCAAACAAATGTAATTTAGAAGCCCTTCTAGCTCAAAACGATATTCAAATTGCATTATTATCAGAAACTTGGTTTAAGTCAAGTAATTATATTTCGTTTAGAGGCTACAATATCATACGTAAAGACAGACAAGATGGCAAGGGAGGAGTGGCCATTTTGATTAAATCAAACATTAAATATTCAGAAATAATTGGTCCTATTTTCGAAGACATTCCGTATGTAGGTATAAAAATTAGATTAAAGCAAGGCGAAGAATTGAGTTTGATATCTTTATATATCAAACCCAATTCACGAATATCTCAAAACAGGTGGTTACAGTTCTTAAATTTTGTAAAAAAGCCATTTCTTATTGGTGGGGACTTTAATGCCCACAATAAAGCATGGGGATGTATTAATAATGACGTCTTAGGGAGAAATTTGTTAGGGGCACTTGACTCTAATAATATAGTTTTTCTTAATACTGGTCAGATTACTAGAATAAATTCTGCCGGAGGCCACAACTCTGCGGTGGACTTAACACTAACATCCCCATGTTTTCAACCCTATGTTGAATGGAATACTTTAGAAGACACCTACGGGTCCGACCACATACCCATTATAATACATTGTACTATTTCTCCTAAAATCATAATATTTAAACATCAAAGAAAATGGAACTTAAAGAAAGCAAATTGGGATATGTATTTTCTAGAATGTATTCAAAAATTTTCAAATTCTGTTTGTAATAACTACAAAGAATTTGTCAATGTCCTTAACGAAATAATGATAAAATGCATCCCAGTTTTGTATGGAAAAAATTAAAAAAAACTGGCAAATTTTGGTGGGACGAGAAATGTGACGAGGTAGTGAAAAACAGAAAAGTGTTATTTGGTGAATATAAAAACAATCCAACTATCAGTAACTTGATAAATTTTAAAAAAGCTGATGCGGTGAGTAAAAGAACTCTAAAAGAAGAAAAAAGGAAACATTTTTATCAGTACTGTTCAACCATCAACAGAAGTACTCCAATGAAAGACATTTGGCAAAAAGTAAATAACTTCAAAAACAGAAAACAGTGTAACATTAGTCCAATCACTAAGGAAGATGAGTGGGTCGAAGAATTTCACAAAAAGCTTACCCCGTTATTTGTTGCTAATGAATTCATCAATTTCGAAGATCATTCTCATGAAGATGCAAGATTTTTATGCCAACCGTTTCAGCTACAAGAACTGAAAATAGTACTTAAAAACAAGAACAACTCTGCGCCAGGAAAAGACAAATTTAAGTACTCAATGCTCTCAAATCTTCCAGACTGTGCTTTGCGTATAACTCTTCGAATTTTTAATAGTATTTTTGATGGTTCTCAGCCGATTCCTGATGATTGGAGGGACTATATAGTAGTGCCATTACTAAAACCAAATAAACCAAGCGACAAGGCGTCATCCTACAGACCAATAGCCCTATCATCATGTTTCCTAAAAACCTATGAGAGAATGATAAAAAATCGCCTAGAATTTTGGATGGAAAAACACAATAAGTTTCCAAGTACCCAATATGGTTTTCGAAGAGGCACCTCCACTCAAGAAGCTGTAGCTAATTTAGTAACTGAAATTCAGCTAGCGTTTACTGCCAACGAAACCGCAACTGCCTTATTTTTTAGATGTACAAGGTGCATACGATAACGTCAATTACGACATACTGATCTCAAAAATGACTGCCATTGGTTTCCCAAAACAATTGATTCAAAACATTTACAATCTCTATCACACAAGGAACATTTACATCCGAACGCAAGACGGGGTCACTGAACCCAGAATTGCCCGTATGGGTCTAGCCCAAGGGAGCATTTTAAGTCCGATTCTCTACGTTGTCTATACTTACGATTTGGAGTCAACAGAAAAAAACGACACGAAAATCTTTCAATTTTGTGATGATGTTTGTTATTTTACTAAAGACAAAGATCCTAGCCTCTCTATTCAAAAGTTGAAAACTCAGTTCACCACAATTGAAAATTGGTTTTTTGAAAATGGCCTTAATATATCGACAGAAAAATCAAATATTTGCATTTTTACCAGAAAAAGAATAGCGATTCCTGAGACCATAGACATACGAGATGGGCTTACAATTCCATGTAAAAGTACCACCAAATATCTTGGAATTTTTTTGGATAAAAAATTGTTATGGAAAGACCATATTAACTACACGATCAAAAGAGCCGAGAAAGGTATCAACATCCTGAGGGCCTTTAGTCATCACAAATGGGGAGCAGACCCAAATATTGCCCTTTTATTTTACAAATCCTATGTTAGGTCAATATTAGATTACGGCAGCATTTTATATGGTTCTGCAGCAGAAACTCATTTAAAAAAAATCGAAGTTATTAAAAACAGATGCCTAAGACTTTGTATGGGTCATCTTAAAAGCACACCCATTCCAGTTTTGGAGGTTGAGGCTGTGGAACCTCCTCTTGGTTTAAGAAGAGATCTATTATGTAACAAATTCTTGTTAAAACTGTACCATAAAAACAGTGCTTTGATTAGTAAGATCCATGACCTTTCAATTTTAACTCTAACGAACTCTTATTGGAGAGTTAAAAAAACGCCACCCACCGTAACAAGTTATTTATGGATATCGAACTTTAAAGACAACGTTTTTTCCTCTAAAAATTATTTGTTTAAAATGTTAGACGAGAACTTTTATTACTACATTCCACAAGTCGTAATAAACAACCAGGAAGAAGACATAATCACACAAAGAACGAGTTTTTTAGAAAGTTTAAATACTAAGTGGAAATCATACGAACATATTTATACGGACGGTTCAGTGTTAGAAAACAAAACTGGTAGTGCATTTTATCTTCAAAATACTAATTACAGTGAGCAATTTAAACTGTTAAATAACACATCAATATTTTCTGCGGAGTTGTGGGCAATATGGAAAGCCTTGTACGAATTTATTATTGAGGAAAAAATTGATATTTAAAAAAAAAAGAAAATTTTTTTTAAAAAGATCCATCAAGAACAAAGGAAAAAAAAATAAAATTAATAAATCCAAAGACAAAAAAAAAACCTGGAAAAAATAGAAGAAAAAAAATTTGGAAAATAAAAATCAAAGCTTATATTTATTTTTAAGTTTAAAAAAATGTAAACCTACACACCAAAAAAATATTATAATTCACAAATTTTACATTCTACAAAATGGCCACTTTCAACTCCATTTTGTTTGTCAAATATTGGATATTTAAAAAAGAGAGATGCTGGCCAGTTGGCTCGTTCCAGGCCATAAAACTTAAATTACACACACAATACCATATTCGTGATTTTTACTTGTGGAATAATTCCAATTTTACAAAACATCTCTTTAAAATAGTGTAGTTTATAGCAATTGTCGAATAAATAAAATTAATTTAAAAAAAATATTTATTTTCAAAACTAAAATTTTACCCAAAGAATTATTTCCGAAAATCAATTTACCCTATGTTTAGGCTCGCACAAACCAAAATATATAACCAAAATACTAGGACGGAATTAGGTTAGCAAAAAGACCAATAGTTCTAAATTTTAATAACGTTATTATTTTTTGTTTAACTGATCAATTGTAAAAAATATAACAAAAATTCACTAGGCCTTGTAAAATCCTGATTCCGGCCACGTGGACGGAATCAGGAGAAAGGTGTTTTTTGCTATCTCCCTATTCCGTCCGCGGTAATATGTCATATAAAACGTTTATTTTTAGATTTTTTACAAAAAAAGTCACTTAGTTCATGCCTAAGACATACAAAATTACAAAAAAAATTGTAAAACTTACCTTGAATTTGTTTTTTCCTGAAAAATTCTCTTTTTATATTTATCGCGAATTAACTTTTTTGAAAGCTCAAATAGCCTAAACTAGTACATGTTCCCACAATTGTTTTAATCGAACTAAAACAGCGAAATGTTTTAAAGTCGCGTACAAGCGCATGGCTGTAGAGGGGATGTCGGTCCGAAATTCTGATATTTCGAAGACGTAACGTTAGGTGTGCAGTAAATATCGTGTATTAAGAGCGTTGACCGGAATTGAGAGGGTGGACGGATTCGAGTGCATTTGCGTTACACGAGATAAATGCGTTTTTGTAGATTTTACCCCCGCCTCCCATAACCCACCAAAATTAGGGGATGAGGGTGGAATAAAATCCCACTGAATTGCCTCTTTTTCTACCACACTTTTCATGGTCTTGTAACACTCCTGAAGCACACGCGCAGCCCCTACTAGGTTCGAACCATTATCTGATGTGATACGTAAAACTACCCCTCTTCTGGACACAAATCTCGCAGCGCAGCTAAAAACGAATCCGTAGGAAGGTCTGAAGTCAATTCCAAATGGATAGCTTTTACTGAAAAATCGACAAAAATTGCAACATAACCTTTATAACTACGTGATCCACGTTGCTTGGAAAGTGTTAGACTTATTGGACCCATAAAATCAATCCCTGTGTGCAAAAAGGGCCTAACTTGCGAAAATCGTACGGCGGGCAGTGGTGCCATTTTCGGTTGATGTGCTATAGGCCTTGTGTGCCAACACTTTAAGCATTTGCTTAAAACTGAAGTAATTGCTCTGCGGGGAGACAAAATCCAAAAATTTTGCGACAATAAAAATTGCGTAGTGCGTAAACCAGTGTGCAAATATTTTTTGTGCACATGGACAATTAAAAGTGAAGTTAACTTACTGTTCCGTGGAAGCAAAATAGGATGTTTTTTATCATAATCCAAATTTGAATAGTTTAATCGACCCCCTACCCTTATCAACCCAGTTTCTTTTTCAACAAATGCGTTAAGCTTGCGTAAAGGTCGAGAAAAACTTTTTGCTTCAAGCTCCTTTTCAAATGCAATAGACTGCGTATAGTTGCACAGCACTAAAAGTGCGTTTCTAAGCTCACTTAGTGTTAAACTACCACAAATCCAATTCTCTTTCTTTTTTCTGTGTGGAATATTTTTTATGAACCTCAAAGAGTAGGCAAGTATGCGTTGGATCATATCCAAAGAAGAAAACTTGTTTAAAAGCGAGCCAAGAAAATGATCGTTCGGATGGACTGCCAAAGAAACATTTTTGCGTTGTTCTAAGTGGACCTCCGTTGAGTCGAAGTGACGAGTGAATGCGGGCCAATCAGAATTTAAAGTGCGTAAGAATGCGGGACCTTGAAACCACATCTGTTGGTTAATTAATTCTTTTGGGTATAGTCCTCTAGAAGCTGCGTCAGCAGGATTACTGTGCGTGTCCACATAAAACCAATGTTCAAGAGAGTCTCTCTTGTATGTAGGAAATCCTGTTTGCAATAAAAGTAGAATATTTTTCCGGACAAGACCGTATCCAACCTAAGGCCACTTGCGAATCGCTCCATGCGTAAATCTTTTTAAAAGTTAATTTTCCCTCAAAAAGTTTTAAAATATAAGTAATTAATTTTGCGGATAAAGCACACCCCAAAAGCTCAAGCCTTGGAATAGTAAGCGTTTTACTTTTTATAGGTGCAACTTTACTTGTTGCAATCAAAAAAGAAGTAGAAATTTCACCAGAATCATAAAAAATGCGTAAATAAATACAAGCGTAGCCTTTTTTACTGGAATCGCTAAATGAATGCAATTCTAGGCTACAAAAATTATTACCAAATAACTTGCGTGGCAATTGAATACCAGATAACATAGGTAACTCAAACTTGTACCTCTCCCAAATACGTGTGACGTCATCATCTGGGACATCGTCCCAATCTAATTTTGATTTCCACAATCTTTGAATTATATGTTTAGTAAAAAAAGTGACTGGTGCGAGAACTCCACAAGGATCAAACTGACGAGCCACCTCGGACAAAATATGTCTTTTTGTACACGTACGTTCTAAGGGTTGCACAGAAAATTAAAAAGTCTTGCGAAGGGTGCCATTCCATCCCTAAAACCTTTAAAACTTCGGTTCCTTTATCTAGCGATAAGGGATTAGTACACAAATGCGACTCGGGAAAAATAGATAAGAGCTCAGGGGAGTTAGAGCACCACTTTCTTAGCTCAAAACAACCCATTTTTAACAGAGCGATCAAATCATCCCTTAATTTTAGGGCAGATTCTAAAGAAAATGAACCTGTGCAGATGTCGTCCATAAAAGTTGCTTCTTTTATTACTGCGGCTGCGTTAGGAAAATACTTTTCTCCCTGATTAGCTAGCTCATTTAAACAACGGATCGCGAGAAAGGGAGAGCTGCTAATGCCATAAACAATCGTGCGGAGTGAAAACTCTTGAATTGGCTCATCCCTAGAGAACCTCCAAATAATGCATTGGTAGTCACAATCGCTTGATTTTACCAAAATCTGTCTATACATCATGCGAATATCAGAACAAAATGCGATTTGATGCGTGCGAAACTTTAATAATATTGCGACAATATCTGTCTGCAATTTTGGACCTGCAAAAATGCACTCATTTAAGCTGCGACTGCGTGGACCAGGCAATTTTGCACTAGCGTTAAAAACGACGCGTAAACGAGTTGTGCAACTACCGGGCCTAATAACACATAAATGCGGAATATAATAATAAAAATCTGGATTTTTAATGGTGTGGCCAATTAAAATGCGTTGGGTGACATTTGTGGCAAACTAAATACGTTGCCGCCATTTTGTGACACTGTAACTAGAATAATAACGCTGTGCCAATTTGTGAGTGACACTAAAAAAAATTACTGAGTAATTAAACAAATACCTGGAAGCAGAACTGTATTTTCCAGCTAGGTAAAACATTGATATGCCCGGTAACTTTTATACAGTGGAGAAATAAGAAAATTTTAAGCGCCACAGTGTTTTAATATCAATATTTTACAAAGAAGATCTTAATTAAAATACAGTTCAACCCAAACGTTGTAGCCAAACAATGAAATTCTACCTACTTCCGAGGCTTCCAGAGTATTTGTGTAATTAAAAAAACCCAAAAAAAAATTGACTCATCGACAAAATAAAATTGTAAAAGATTGAATTAAGATGACAAAACTAGAGGCACGTTACAGGTAGATGGACTCCTTTAACAGGTCATAGTGTACCTACATCTGAGTCAGTAGTGTGAGACTCAGTTATATAAATGATTGTAAAAAAAAATATACTTCCAAAATTATTCCGTCATAGGGGAGATCTGGACCAAATATCTGCTGTCATCATTCTACGTTGGGTAGAATGAGACAGACAGCAATCCAGTCCGAGATCTACCCCATGAGGTAAAACAATGGAAAGAAACTGCTAAAAAACACAACCTCATCTCTTTTGTCTCTGCAAAGTTGGTTCATAGGATTGTACAAATAACACAAAGATTTAGTTCATCTTGTATATTTTGATTGTGAAAACCTGAGAAAAAAAATATCAAACTAGTCAGGGCTAAAATAGCAAGGCGCTCCAAATTTCACAGGAGAAATTGTCTGAAATAAATGAAATGAAGGAAAACAAGTCGATTTAGTAAATATGCCGCAAAACTAGGGTTATGACGTCATACCTTATCTTGCGTTTACAAGAATTTCAAAAGTTGTACTTAATAAAAAAAATTATATGGAAAATTATAGGAAAAAAAAATTATATCTAAAATATTGTTACGGGTTCACAACGACAAATTAAAACTCGCAATTGTTGAAAACGATACGTCAATTTATTTCCACAAATTATGTACAAAAACACGCACTTAAACTTAGTAATAACTTGCTAATAATTCACTACTATAATCGGTCTATTAACTTCGTGTTAATATCTCACGACCACTACAGTACGTTATCTGTGACTGACTGACTGGTGCACGACCCCGGCCCTATATATAGGATCGTCCATCTCTCTCGAACTTTCCGGCAGCCTTCGACGTCCGGAAAGTTCTCGTATTATTTGGACCGCAAGTCACAGATAACGCAACTAAAACCTAGACTAAGAATACAACCTTAAGATAAATCAACCTAATACTACACTAAACCTAAATAAATTCCAATTATAAAATTTAAATAACTTAAATTTGTAACACTATCCTCCTTTTCAGGTTTGATCGTCTCGATCAACATTTCCCAGGTAAGGTTTTAGTCTGTCTAGATGAACAACTTTCATCTTGGACTTCGGGCTTCTCTGGATTCGGTAGACTACATCATTAATTCTCTTAACAACTTTATAAGGCCCTTCCCATGGTGGTGTCAACTTAGGTGATCTTCCTTTCTTGCGTTGAGGATTGTATAGCCATACTTGATCATTCTCTTTGAACCCTGAAGAGTTTGCTTTCAGGTCATATCTCGCTTTCATGCGGTCACTGGCTATTTCTATTCGCTCTCTAACCACTTCATGGATATCGTGCAGCTTTTGCCTTAAACGTTCGACATAGTCATTAACCTCTAAGTGTGCTTCTTCAGGTGAACCAAACATGATATCACATGGTAAACGCAGTTCTCTACCAAACAGGATACTAGATGGAGTAGTTCTATAGGCCATCAAAAACAATGGAATATATTGGTCCCAATCTGTTTGGTGCTCATCAACAACTTTGCACAGATGTTCTTCTATTGTTTTATTAAATCTTTCAACCATGCCATCTGACTGCGGATGTAAAGCAGTAGTCCGTGTTTTATGTATTCCTAAAAGGTCACAGAGATTCTGGAAGAGCTTCGATTCAAAGTTTCTTCCTTGATCTGAATGTAGTTCCAAAGGAATGCCAAATCGGCTGAAAACATCATTTACCAGAACATCCGCAACTGTAGTGGTTAGGCAAAGCAAAAACTTCTGGCCATTTGCTAAAGTAATCCATGACAACAAGGATGTATTTGTTGCCTTTTTAGTTTCTGGAAATGGTCCGGCCACATCAATAGCAATGCGTTCGAATGGTAGACCTACGTTATATTGTTTCATTTGACCTCTGGACCTTGTTTTGGGACCTTGGCTGGCTGCACAAGTCGAACATCGGCGGCACCAGTTTTTCACATCTTGAAAGTAATTGACCCAATAAAATCGGTTTCGAATTTTGTCCATGGTTTTATTTATGCCTAGGTGCGCGCCTGATTTTCCACCATGGCATTTGGCCATTATATTGTCTACCATGCTCCTAGGAACCACTACTTGATTAACCACAGTAAGGCCATCGGCACTTTCCCAGGCACGTTTAAGGATGTTTTCCTCTACTATCAGTGAATCCCATTGTGCCCACAGTGATTTGAATATCACCCCTTGGTTTGCGATATCTTGCCATGATGGTCGTGGCTTGTTCTCTTCTTTCAATCGCAAGATAGGTCCTACATCTTTGTCGTTAAGTTGTGTGGTTCTAATCGAAGCCGACATCCATTCTTCATCTGGTTCTAACTTTATCTGGCGCACGTAGTTAATTCCTTCTTTCTGGTCAATTTTCCTGCAATGTTTACAATCCTCAGGGCAAGGTCTTCTGGATAATGCATCCGCATTATTATGCACCCTTCCCGCTCGGTGCTTAATTTGATAATGGTATTGTTGTAGCTTTTCTATCCATCTCGCGACTTGCCCCTCAGGTTGTTTCATTTTCATGAGCCACTGTAACGCAGCATGATCCGTTCTAATCAGAAACTCTTGTCCATAGAGATATTTGTGAAAGTGATCTACGGATTTAATGATGGCTAGGAGCTCCTTTCTGGTAACACAATAATTTCTCTCTGGTTTGGATAACTTTTTGCTGAAAAATTCGATGACCCGTTCTTCTCCATCTTGTACTTGGGAGAGTACTGCTCCTATGCCATCGTTGCTCGCATCAGTATCTAATATGAATTTACCTTTGGGAATGGGATATGCAAGAATCGGACTAGAACATAATGCTGCTTTTAGTCGTCTAAATGCTTGGTCACATTCGGTATTCCATTTGTAAGAAGCTTTATCTTCTGTAAGTCTATGTAATGGAGACGCTATTTTGGCGAATCCTTCTACAAATCGTCTGTAGTATGTACACAGACCCAAAAAGCTTCTCAATTCATGTTTGTCACGAGGTTGAGGCCATTCTTTTATTGCTTGTAACTTTTTTCGTCGGTATGGATGCCTTCTCGGGAAACGACGTGACCCAAGAACTCAACTTTTTCTTGGAATAGAAAACACTTCTTTGAGTTTAGTTTAAGGTTTGCGTTCCTGATTCTTGAAAATACTTCTCGTAAATTGTCTAGATGATCTTCAAATGATTTTCCCATTACTATGACATCATCCAAATAGACTAAACAGGTTTTCCAAGTAAGGCCTCGTAGAACGACTTCCATTAGTCTTTCAAATGTAGCTGGGGCATTGCACAGGCCAAATGGCATCACATTAAACTGATAAAGTCCACTTCCAGCAGAGAATGCAGTCTTCTCTTTATCTCTTTCAAAGATTCCTACTTGCCAATACCCACTTTTCAGGTCAAGAGTAGAAAACCAATATGATCCTGCCAACGTTGTTAATGTGTCGTCTATTCTTGGCAGTGGGTAACTATCTTTCTTGGTCACATCGTTAAGTTTTCTGTAGTCGACGCAAAATCTAGTACATCCATCCTTTTTAGTGACCAACACCACAGGAGATGACCAAGGACTTGATGACTCTTCAATAACCCCGTCACTGAGCATTTTATTAATGAGATTGTGAACTTCTTCTTGTTTGGCCATTGGTAGTCTTCTTGGGGGCTGTCTTATCGGTTGGGCATCGCCAGTGTTGATGGAATGCTGAATAAGGTTTGTGCGTCCCGAACTACTCTTAGTTTCGAAGATATTACTTTGCTCTTCTATAAACTTTCTCGCTTTACTAAATTCTTCTGGAGTGAGATGTAGCCAAGTTGACTGAAATTGCTGAAGTACCTCCGTTGGTAACTTGCTTTCACCCTCCGAAGTTGGCTCTTCACATCTTGTTACTTTCTGGACTGGCTCAAATAATGCTACCACCTCCCCCTTATTAATTTTGACGCTATTTGGGAAAATATTGGCGACTCTAATCGGGATGTCTTTATCGGTTTTAACTTGTGATTTTGCAACGAGGTAGGTGTTGGATGTGTTTTGTTGGCTTATGAGTCCGACGCAGCTTGATGTTTTACTTTCTAGCCTCCCAAAAATTATGGTCTCACTGTTACCGACTAGTCTTGTTGTGCATACTGCCACCACCTTTATTGGTTCTTTATTGATGTGACTATTTGACAAAATGAACTCTTCGTTCCCAAATCTTAGGGTATTAAGTTTATTATCAAACGCAAATCCATGTTTACTTATCAGGTCCATTCCCAAAATAAATTCGTCTTCTATGTCTGCAACTAATACCGAGTGGCGAATCTTCAACCTCCCCAGCTGTAGGTCTATGTCTGTCTGCCCCAACACGTCGGCGGATTCTCCAGTCACAGTCTTAAGTGTTATTTTCTTTTCTGTTGGTCGAATTTTATATCTCGTTGCAATTTTGAACTTAAGCAATGATATGGCAGCACCAGTGTCTACTGTTATATTAACTTTTCTTCCATTAATAAGTCCGTCGATGTTAAGACTGTCAGCAGTATGTTTTAAGCTCTTGATAGAGTAAATTTTGGGGGCTAAATTCTCATTAGCCAACACCCGCCCCTCTGCGTTGACTAGTTTTAGTTTTTCCTGATCTCTTCTTCGGTACTCTGTCCCACTAGATGGTGAGCGAGACCTCATTTGGACACGACAATCGCGTTGAATATGCCCTGTACGTCCGCATCTGAAACACTTTACATTTGGAGGGGATCGTCTGCTTTCTTTCAAAGAGTCAATCTTCTCTATCAGTGATTGAAACATTTGGTTTAGCGTTTTTAAGTTGACCTCATGTCCATTGCTCATTTCTTCTCCCTCCTGAATTGAAACAGCTCTTACTTTTGGCCTGGACATATTATTTGATGATTCGATTTCAAGGGCTCGAATCAACACTTCACTGCTGTTATGGAAGCGTTCTCGACGAAGTAATTTTGCTAAGTCCGTGTCTCGCAAGCCGTTAATAAAGCGATCTACCGTGAAGGGATCTCTGTAATTTTCTGGCATTTCTGGGTAAGCTAAATACATCAGCCTCCTAATATCTGCTTCATACTCTTGCAATGATTCTCCTGGTCTTTGCTGACGAATATTTAATTCTGACCAATGTAAATTTCGGAAGTGTTCGTCTCCATACCTTCTTTCTAACGCTGCCACTAAAGCGTTATAATTCTGTTTTTGTTCGACTGGAATGGACCGTAAAAGTCCCAGAGCAGGTTCTCGTAGAGCTACTAACAATGCTCTAGCTTTTTCCTCATCATCCCAACCATTTGCAGCAGCGGCAGCTTCAAACTGTTGTTTGTAAGTAGACCAGGAAGACGTACCATCGAAATTTGGAGGCTTAATGTTTTGGTTGGAATTCACAACACATCCCTGAGCTTTCATTTTGTTGTGTTCTTTTTGGAGCTGTATAAGCTGTTTTGACACGTCCTGGAATTTTTCTTCCATGGTTTGAAAAATTTCTTCCCTAACATTCTGTACCTTTTCTTCAACATTATGTACCTTTTCTTCTACATTCTGCAATTTATTTTGTACCTTTTGTTCCACACTATGCATTCTTTGAGTTATTTCTTCCTTAAGATCTTCGGTTGCAGTCTTAAACTCTTCTCTCAGCTGTTCGGAGTTGCTCTTTATTTGGTCAAGCTTTTCCTGCATTTGAGCTGCGAGAGCCTGCATCATTTTAGTTAGATCTTCCATCTTTGCCGATCCTTGTCTAGTAAGCATCAACTTCCTGATAAATAACTTAAAACGTCTATTTTAGGGCTATAAAGCGAATGTCGAAGTCGGTTTTTCAATATCTCTTCCAATTCTTAAATAGAACCTAATGGAATGTTCTGGAATATACTGGTAAATGCTACTCTTTCTGCTACTAGGCAAATGTAGAAGTCACTTTTGGATTATCTCTTTTGGTTCTCGAATAGACCGTCGTAGAATGTTATGGAATATTCTAGAAATAATTTCTAATTCTTACTTTTGAAATAACTAAACTAATGTCGAAATCGGTATTTGTATATCTCTTCTAGTTTTTGAATAGAACGTCGTAGAATGTTATGGAATCTTCTAGAAATTCTTTTTTTAGTTCTTACTTTTGAAATTACTAAGCTAATGTCGAAGTCTCTTTTTGGATATTTCTTCTGGTTTTCGAATAGAGCGTCGTAGAAAGTGATGGAATGTTCTAGAAATTCTTTCTGATTCTTACTTTTAAAATTACTAATCTAATGTCAAAGTCGGTATTTGTATATCTCTTCTAGTTTTTGAATAGAACGTCGTAGAATGTTATAGAATATTCTAGAAAATCTCTCTAATTATCAATTTTTGGACTGTAAAGTTAATGTCGAAGTCGGTTCTTAAATATCTCTTTTAGTTTTTGAATAAAACAATATCGAACTTCTTCGAATATTCTGGAAAAAATCACTTACTGTTTTTCTGTCCAATTGTCCTATCCGGTGGTAATATGTAAGGGTAGTCTTTGCACTATTTAGTTCCGAATATTCTGGCAAAATCACTTACTGTTCTTATTTTTAATTGTCCTAGCCGGTGGTACTGTGTAAGGATAGTCTTTGCACTATTTATTTCTTTTAATTTCACTTCTGACACCAATTGTTACGGGTTCACAACGACAAATTAAAACTCGCAATTGTTGAAAACGATACGTCAATTTATTTCCACAAATTATGTACAAAAACACGCACTTAAACTTAGTAATAACTTGCTAATAATTCACTACTATAATCGGTCTATTAGCTTCGTGTTAATATCTCACGACCACTACAGTACGTTATCTGTGACTGACTGACTGGTGCACGACCCCGGCCCTATATATAGGATCGTCCATCTCTCTCGAACTTTCCGGCAGCCTTCGAAGTCCGGAAAGTTCTCGTATTATTTGGACCGCAAGTCACAGATAACGCAACTAAAACCTAGACTAAGAATACAACCTTAAGATAAATCAACCTAATACTACACTAAACCTAAATAAATTCCAATTATAAAATTTAAATAACTTAAATTTGTAACAATATCCTTGCTCCTATCTTGGTCCTGTTCTTATCTAATAATTGTTGAAGTAATATTTTGTAAACCTGGTGTTGTTTCCAGACAGTCCTGCTACTCCGGGTCTCGTTCTGCCGCGCCTCCCCTCGTGCTTGCTTAGCACATGGTGCTAGGGCAGCACATGGTGGTCAAAATGTTCTGGGTTCTTGCCCGAGCGTAAAACCCTGTGGAAAATGAAATGTTTCAGTTTCCTGGAATTCGTCTATTTTGCACGAAGTTCCCCTACACCGGGTAACTTAAATCGAGAACCCCATGTCGACTCAATAGATTTAAACAGATGAACTAAAATAATCCTAACGTACCTTTCCCAGGGTTACAACTGGCTCGTCGATGGAACAGAACCTCGTTCCACCAGCACAACTGTCCCGTCGATGGAATGGACGGTGCTGTAACCAAAGGAGAAAACAATATATAGTTTTTATCCAAAACGTGGTTAAAAAAAATATAAAAAACTCCAAAAATTCCCCACGTCTTTTGTCGAAAAAGTACATTTCACACGAAAAATAATTACAATTTGGAAGGCAAATATTATCTTGAAGAATCCCCAAATAATAAAAAAAATAAAATCGAACTTACCACTGCTCTTTCCGTAGGAATGGCGTAGGTCGCCTTTTAATCCCTCTCAGAGGGTGGGAGCGTCACTTAGATTCGCCTAAACACGACGGCTCACAGTTATACCGTCTTTTGTATAATCTGCAACTACTGCAGTGCCAATAACCACAAAAACAATGGCGACACCAATAGACGGCCACCAGCCCAGCCAAAATTCTTTAGGAAAAAGACAAGACACTTTGTCAGAACACAAAAAAATGAAGTTGCCGGAAATCGTTCGTAGATTTGGTGGGGACAGTACACAGTCCCAACCAAATTTTCCCGGTTAAATTCAAATAAGAATGCAACCGCATTT